>JAFELL010000384.1:2400786-3756573 GCA_019059645.1 Caranx melampygus
GAAGTACAATTTGTGTACTTTCATCACTATTATTAATTCATAAAGCAGAGCAATCATTTTTTTGTGTCACTTTGCTTCTGCTCTCTCCTCCAAATGTGATAATATTGTGTATTTATCTAGTGGCTCTGTGGATTAAGAAGGCTTTAACAGTGCGTTGATCCATTATTGAATTTAATTCTCTCCAAAGAAAGATCATGATTAATTTATTTTTCTAAAGTCTGGTAATTAATTTCATCTGTCATCATGTCACATGTCCTTCTGAATGAAAACATCTAAATAGTGTCCTCTTGAACTTGTGTCACTGGGATTTTGTATAGTGGAATAAAACCAGTGTGATAAAACCAAAACTCTTTGCTGTGTTAAAGATCTAAACTCAAATTACCTTCTGAAGTACTTTTTCTTTTCCCTTGTTCAGCCATGGCCTTGAGACTTCAGCTAGTAGGAGGCTCAACTATGAGCAACATTCAACACAGCAACTAACCAGAGGAACAAATCAAAACAGGCCCATTACCATGAACAAAACATGATCTGGCCCATTAAACCAAATTCCATGGGGAGCTAGGTGGTTTGAGCGGACGCCCCGTGTGCAGAGGCTACAGTCCTTGCTCCAGCCGCCCCAGTTTGAATCCCAAATTTGGTGACCCTTTGCTGCATGTCATTCTTCTCCTCTCTGCCTCCCCATTTCCTGTCTCTCTCAACTACCCTGTCAATTAAAGGCAAAAAGCCACCCCACCCCATCCAAAAAAATAGACTTACTTAAACCCAATTCCACTTCTCAGTGGGCTGGACCAGGCTGGCCCAACCAGCCTGACTGGACTCGCTGGTTTGGGCTGGGTTCAAGCTGAGAATATATACAAATGAAATAGAATAGAATAGAATAGAAAATACTTTATTGATCCCAAAGGGAAATTCATTTGTCTTATAGCTCATCGTAAATTTGCATCATGATTAAAGAGTCTGATGGCTGTTGGTATATATTGCCAAACAATTGTTGGTAAATATTGGGTCTTCCTTTTTTTGGCTGGGTTCAGGTTGAGTATTAATGCTAGTGAATCAGGCTGCAGCAGGTCCTGGCTTCAACACATGCAGGCCAGGTCAGGTTTTAATTTTCAGGCCTGTTGAGAACTCTAAACTCAATGATGTTCAACTTTACATTGCTTAACAACATACACATGCCTGTAGCAGCAGGACTCACAAGCATTAGACTACTACATCTCTGACACACATCTCAAAATACTGATCATCAGTGGTTCTGCTCAGTGTAACGGGGGGGTGGGGCCTGCTTCCTCAAACAGACTTCATCACACTGGCCTGGTAGAGCAGGCATCCCATACAGGCATCGTACCCAGCTTACAGTAATGGGCCATTGTGGACCTTGGGCCAGGGGTTACTGCCCTCCCAATCCCCCCATCACCTGCTTTCACTGATGAATACAAACAACCACTACAACCAGAGTTCAAAATGAGTATCAAAACTGTGTTTTGGTGAGTGAAACATTCGGGTCACTTGCCATTTGTAGGCTGATGGAATATGCCTACTTCATTATTTAACTTTTATCATGAACACCAAGCAGTAAAACGGTTGTCCCTATAGCTGTCCACCAAAGAGCTGGGTACAGTGCTGCCCCCCTGCCTTGTAGCCAATTTTTCCCAGTTGCAATAAAACAAATCCCTATCTGGTCCTAAAAGCATTTTTCTCATAGACAATACAACAGTAAAAGAGATGCCTGTAAAACTGTTGATGAGACGCATCCAAATGGAAACATTTAATTACTAACATTTGTATTATATATTTAGACATGGAATTGACTCTTTCTGAAAGTTATCAAGCTGAGTAAAAGTTAGACAGCCCAGCTCCCAGCTGCTGGACACGTCCTGTCCTGTGTCAGGAGGACAATCCAGTTGGTGGTACTCAGGTTCATAAGTTATCAGAGAAACAACAAAGGTTAGCAGCAAACTCAGCTCCTGACTCCACCCTGACCTTCAGCATCTGCAAAACTGACACTGAAAGAATCTAGTGAAACTGTGGGTGAAGGCAGAAGACTCCCATGATCCCATGCTCTTTCACGCCATCAGCCATCACCTTTGGTTATTATTTTCCTTGACAGACCCCTAGAGGCAGAAGTTGCAGATGGTTTGTTAAGGACTGACAGTAAATTCAAGATGTTGGCTCGCAGATCCAGATGTCTGTGTCATCAAAGACACAGGGACAGTCTGATCATGTCTGCTCACTAATCACTTATACATATTTATTTCATAGCCACATTCCAATATGTATGATAATAATGACAAAATCACACTTGGCTGACCAGAAAAATCACCCATTACAGGTGGGGTGGCTGTCCTGAGATTGTTCTCTTTTTTGAGAGCCCCCCCCCCCCCCCCCCCTTTCTCCACACATCAAAGGTAACAACCCTACAAACAGCAGAGTTGGAGTTACACACTGATACTCCCCCACAGACAGATACAGCAGAGCTGCCCACACAGTGACTCTCTCAAAGGGCCATAAATGCAGCTGTAGTGACTCTCTGTCTTTGCAGCAGAGGAGCAGACTCTGACAGGAGCTCTCTGGCTGGTTAGCTCTGATCACCAGCTCTGTGTATCAGCACAGAGCTGTGGTCAGTCTGGCTCTTCTCTGCCCTCTGATCTTTCACCTCACACCTCCTGTCCTCCCTGCCCCGAATCTCTTAAAAAGGTTTCCTTTATTAAGGATAAAAAGTTGAGTCACTTAGAGCAAGGAAATCGATTTTACACTGGTGTAGTTCTACAGTTCCCATGGAGACTCTTGATTTGCTGCCATTAGCACTTATAATGCCTCTCAGTTTAGGGATTGGTAGAGGTGTAACCCTGTTTTCCGAAGCTGGAAGCATTCTCAGGGCTGTGGGTATTGCAATACAAGGGTTTTAACTTTCTTCATATTTTCTTCAAATATAAACACAGGTACAGCAGGAGGGTAAAGGAATTTATTCAGAGCTCAAACTTACACGTCTTACATCATCACTGTGAGCGAGAGCCCAGGGGAGAGAGAGACCTTCACCTTTACCTGTCCCCTGTAAAACAAGGGCAGACGGAGCTCAGCTTTTTGATACAAATAAAATATTACTAAATACTTTATTACTAAAATGTTATTAAACTAAACAATACTGCACAACTTCAATATGAAATTTCCTCGCAGAAATTTTGAGAGCGCCACAGTGGCCACTGCTGGGGATACGATCTCTGTCAACATGGGAATCAAACCCACAACATTGAGGTCAAGACAGAGCTGATCAGACAGACACATGACCATCATCTTCTGAGCACTGACACTGAGAAGAGTGTGTGCATTTGTGTAGCCTAACTGTAATCACATAAAGTTACCTGTGTGTGTGTGTGTGTGTGTGTGTGTGCATGTGAGGAGTGCACATGCATACAAATATGCATGTGTGTGTTGGTGTGTGTGGTTGTGTTTGAGAGACTTGATATGAATGTATGGGAGATAGGGCTCACAGGTGGTTCTGGCCTGAGGCTGAGATGTTGCCACGGTAACTTGAGGTGATTGCCACAACAAAAGACACACCCCAGGCTGAGGCAGACAGAAATCTTGAAAAAAAAGGGGTGATTTTCTGCCTCTGCGCTGGTCTCACATTTGGACTTATTCTGACAAAACAGTAGCTCCTATCAGAAAAAGAAGCAGACTGTGAATGTCCAGAGGACTTCCTGAACACCTTGACATGTTTTTGGTGTTTCTAGAGTAAATATTTTGGAAACCATTAGGTAAAAACAGAGGACACTTAGGCTTCTCTCAGATAATCTTTGTGTTGGAGTCAGTGGGCAGCAGGAAGGGACCTGGCCTCACTCAGAAGTTCATATATTGAATAGTAGGCTATATAGTACTATTATATAATAATATATATCAATATCATTATATACGGGATTCATATAAAACTTATCATTAAAAACACAGAACTCAAACATGTGATTAATAAGGTTGCATGGGTGTACCACTATCTCATCCTCCTGTTGTTGAAGAGTTTAAATGACTTAAAGTGATTCATGAAGTTTAAGACTAAGGAGAAAACTTTATTTACGTGACTGAACATTTTAAGAAAACAACCCCCCAAAAAGCTGTTACTTTTTTAAGTAACTAAGGCTTTTTTTTCTCCTAAGTGCAATAGTCTTTTTGTGTCAGTCTATTTTACCTTCTGCTAACTTAACTTGCACTAATTACAACAAGCACTTTCTGTTCTGTTCTGTTCACCCAGTGGTGGCTCATACATAGTTGTAATGGCCACTTCGACTTTGTGTGAGAATGTCTGAATGTGACAGTAGCAGTTAGTCCATCCCTTCCATGCAGCTGCAGTAACTTTGGCCCAGGCCGTTGTGTATGTGGTGTGTGTGTGTGTGTGTGTGTGATGTTAGCATTGTTTCTTGGCTCTGCCCCGTCCTCCAGCTCTGTTGGCTCAGACAGAGGCAGAGTGATGGCCACGGTAATGAACCCTCCCTGGCTCCTAACCTCTTGCATATTAGCTGGGCAAACACAGGCAGTCTTTTGGCTGCCATCCTCCACAGTATCCTAACAAGCTGCAGCATGCCCCACCCCCCACCCCCGGCTGCCAGCCACGAAGCGCTGGACCCGCAAATGTCTATGGCGGACACCAGCATGTCTTTATCCACTGTTTGAAAGATTGCATCTTCCTCTCTCTGCTTGAGGCCACAGATGTTTATGCATTGCTTTTTTTCCCCATCATGTTTGTGTGTAGCAGTAAACTTGACACATCCACACCCAAACTCCTGTCGCTTCCATCATTGTTGTCTTTATTTCTGTTCTGCTTTCTGTCCTCGTCTTCATGTCCTGGCCCCTGGCCAATACGGAGTGTCATATTTCCACAGTTACAAGCCCCCGTAGCCCCAGCCAGCTAAAACCCTGTCCTCACTCTATCTCTTCACTGCACGTCTTTGCCCCCAGATGCATTCTGGTCATTTTCTGTGTGGTTTGTTTTGGCAGCAGCCCAGTGAGCCATCATGGCCATTTAACGGCTGGGTGCTCCCTGGCTCACCAGTGTTGTTTCTCCTATTGGCAGAATCTGGCACCATGGATACACACTCCTGCTCCTCCTCGACACTAAGAGAAGTTGAGACAACTTTAAAAGACTAAAGCAGCTGACTGCAAAGCCTTTTTGAGTTTACACAGCTAAGGTTTGTCAAACGTAACATTAATATTCAGAGCTACTCATGTAACTGAAAACTTTAAATATACTTTAGTTGTGGAGAAGTTGACAGCAAAAGAAAACAAACACAGGATATCAATAGAAACACATTCACTTCTGTATTGTCAGGACACTGTTACTGTTGGGACAGTGTTGCTGTGGCTTTGGCTCATAATATAGAACCACTGTTCAGGTTGGTGGTTTGATCCTTGGCTCAATGTATCATCGGTGTGTGAATGTGTGTATTCTGGAAAGTGCTACATGTGTACAAGTGCTGTATGAATGCGTGTGTGAATATGACTAGTTCTTTTAATTGGTCATAAGGACTAGAAAAGGCCATTTCAATTTCCTTCAGGTGGTCAGATTTTGCTTTTTGAATGAAAATAAACTATTTAGACAGTGACTTTATTTTTGATTCAGTGCTCATTTACTCAAACTTGATTCAAATGAAAATCACTTAATTAAGATGACAAATACAAAGTGTACACATGGCCTTTAAAATCACTTTATTGACAAATTTGGTTAACTCATACCAGCAGCACTGGGTTAAGGTATGACATTTCAGTTCAGTTCACTAATGAAAACCCAGCAACCCCAGGGGCTTTTTTCACATGAGCAGGTTCATGGCAGGAAACTGCAGCAAATTGTTCTATAAAACCTGACCATGAGCAGAATGCTGGGACCCAGGTTCATGACCAGCACTGAATTACCTCAGATGTGGAGCTCAAGTTCCCTGTGTAATCCAGGTTAAGAGCATAGATGAGCCAGAACGGGATGGGTAGGTCCAGTAGCTGGGAAGGCTCATCAATTTGTTCCAACATTACAAAGGAAATGTTGTGGACCCACCACATTGTCTTTTCCAGCACGGTACTTTACAGTGAATCTAAATGGCTGCAAAGAAAGAGGGCCCGATGATCAGTCTCCAGAACAAAGTCTTTTCCCAGCAGGTAATACCTGAGAGTGTCTAGAGCCCACTTGATAGCTAGACTCTCCTTTTCAATAGTGGAATAGCGAGTCTCTCTGGGATAGAGCTTGCAGCTCACATACAACACAGGTCTCTGGTCCCCTGTTTTTCCTTGCAGCAACACTGCCCAAGACCAACCTGGGATGCATCAGTCTGTACCGTAAAGGGCAATGAAAAGTCAGGGCTCTGCAACACAGGATCTTGACACAGACACAGTTTGAGTTCCTGGAAGGCTGCATCACAGGCTGGTGTCCATTTCACCTTCACAGGACAGGACTTTCATGTCAGAGCTGTGAGTGGCTCTGCTCTGTCGGCAAAGTTGGATATGAAACGTCTGTACCATCCTACGAGACCAAGAAAAGATCTCACCTGACGTTTAGTGGTAGGTGGTGGGCAGGATTGGACAGCTTCAATCTTGTCAATTTGTGGACGGATTTTTCCTCCACCGATGATATATCCTAAGTACTTGACCTCTGACCTAACCAGCTGACATTTCTTAGCGTTGACCACCAGCCCGGCCTGCTGAATGCGCTGGAAGTTGTTCCATGTTGTTCCCATGTTGAACTGTAAATTATGACATCATCGATGTAGGCTGCAGAGTAGGTCTCAGCCCCTCTCAAGACTTTGTCCATGAGCCTTTGAAAACTTGCTGCTGCGCCATGTAGGCCGAAGGGCATGACTGTGAAGCGATATAGACCAGAGGGCACTCGGAAGGCTGTAATGTCTTTGGCTCTCTCAGTAAGGGGAACCTGCCAATAGCCCTTACACAGGTTAAGAGTGGTCAAATATTTAGCATTCCCCAGCCGCTCTATCAATTCAATTCATCCACGGCATAGGGTAGGGGTCAAATGCAGAAACACTATTCACTTTAATGAAATTAATGCAAAACCTCAAATTGGGGCTGTCTTTCTTTGGCACCAGCACGACTGGGCTACACCAATGGCTGGTGCACAGCTCAATGATACCCATGTCCAGCATCGAGTTGACCTCCTTTTTCAGCTTAGGAACTAGTGCAGCAGGTATCCGATACCTGGACTGGCGAATGGGAACTGTCTCTGGTGCTGGGCAACAACAAAAACGCCTTCTGCCCGGGTTTGAAAGTGCGGTGCTTGCTGCTCTTATCATAGCCTCTCTTCTGCCGCTCCTGTGCACTTACAACAATAGCATGTGCCAATTCACTTAGCTGCTCCAGCTTGTCTCTCATCTTTAGCACATAGGATATGACTCCAATCTGTTTGGCTGGCTGCTCTCCTTCCCAGGCCTCTTTCAGAATGTCCATTGGCCCTCTGACATGACGTCCATATAGGAGATCAAAGGGGGAGAATCCTGTCGTGGCCTGTGGCACTTCCCTGTAGGCGAAGAGCAGGAACGGAAGCCACTGGTCCCAGTCAGCACCCGTGTCGGACACAAACTTGCGGAGGATAGCTTTGAGAGTTTTGTTGAACCTCTCAACCATGCCATCAGTCTGGGGATGATAGGGGGTGGTTCGTATGCCCTTAATGCCTAACAGGCGATAAACCTCTTTCAAAAACTTTGAGGTGAAATTTGTCCCCATGTCTGTAATTACCTCCCGGGGAATTCCCACCCTTGAGAACAGATGTATTAAACAGTTAACAACCTGTCGGCTCTTAACCTTTCTAAGGGGGAAAGCTTCCATGTATTTGGTAGCATAATCACCAACCACTAAAATATACGGTTGCCTGCTGAGCTATGCTCCAAGGGGCCAACAACATCCATAGCAATACGTGAGAATGGCTCATCTATCACTGGCATGTTAATTAAAGGGGCCCGATCACCTTTTTTCCCTGGTGCAGTCTGCTGACACTCTGCACATCTCTGATAATATAACATAGTCTCAGTACACATCAATGGCCAATAAAACCGTTTAGATATGCGATCATAGGTTCTGTTCTGGCCTAAATGTCCTGCCCAGGGTATTGAGTGTCCTAGGTGCATAACAGTTGGTCTAACTTTTTGGCACCACCAGCTGGTCAGCTGAGCTGGTGCGTCTGTACAAAATCTGTCCCTTCAATACAAAAATATCTTTGTCAGGGATGGAAACTGTTGGGGCTTCATCTACACTTTTCTCAAAAAGTTTTGTGAGGGTTTCATCCTGCCTCTGTAATGCACTGATGTCACTGGGTAACAAATCAAATACTAAGTCTGGCAACTCAGGCTCTGTCTCCTTTAGCTTGGTTCCCCAAACCTTTTCCTGACGTTTCTGACAACGTGTTTTCCTGCCCCTGTTCTGCTTGGGCACCTCCCCATCAAATGGCAGCTCCTCCCACCCCAGATCTAAGGCTGATCCCTGGGATCTGGTTACTACCATGGTTTCTTTGGGGCTTTCTGCACTACAGACTGGGGCACCAATACTGTCAGAAACCTTGAACTGACTTAGCAGCTCATAAAGTATTGGCAAATATTTTCCCAACACTACTGGATAGGGCAATTGTGACACCACGCCTACTCTCAATAAGTACTCCTGTCCATCTATCTCAATAGACATCTCAGCAGTTGGATAAGACTTGGAATCTCCATGGACACAGGTTACATCAACCTTTCCTGTCTGCACCAAAGTCTGACTAGGCAGATGGTCCTCTCTAATGAGAGTCTGGTCACTTCTTGAATCTAGCAGTGCCTTGCAATGATGACTTGCCAGACACACTTTAATTGTACTGTCTGCTGTAGGTGTGTGCTGTTCTGAGGAAGGAGAGTACACAGAGCTCAAGTGAGATTTCTTAACAGCCGTGAGAGGGCATTCTAGCGTAACATGTCCTGGCTGACCACAGTGGTAACACACACATGAATCTTTTCTATCTGGGTTCTTATCAAGGTGATCCTGTCTAAGGGGTCTGGCATCTAGAGATCTATTAAAGTTCCTAGGCCCACTAAACGAACCACCCCCAGGATTACCATGAGAGGAGAGAGGCATCGTGGCTGACCTTCCCATCTGGTAGTTCTTGGACGACCTCCATGCTGCAATGAAGGTCTCTGCCAGCCCAGCCGCTGCCTGGGAGGTGACAGGGTTGTGCTCTTTAATCCACGTCCGGAGCTCTGGGTTGAGAATGCGCAAAAATTGCTCCATGACAATGGCATCCCCAATCTCCTCCTTGGACTTCTGCCTGGGGTTCATCCATTTGTCATACAGTTCCTTCAGCCATGTCTGAAGTTCTTTAGGAGACTCACCGGCCTCGACTCTACTGGAATGGAATCGATCACGGTATGTCTCTGGATTGATTTCAGATTTTTGCAAAATGGCCGCCTTCACCTGGTCATACTCCATTGCATAATCAATGTCCAAGGCCAGGTAAGCTGCTCTTGCTTTGCCAGTGAGGAGAGGAACAAGCTGAAGAGCGCAGGTGTCCTCTGGCCACCGACAAGCCACAGCAATGCGTTCAAAAGTGGAGAGATAGTGTTCAGTGTCTTCCTCCTCCCTGTATGGCTGCATTTTCGGCCCTTTCCAGGTGATTGGTGGTGGTGCTGTAGATCCATGGTCTGATTCAGGAGACGCCATCCTCCGCTCGAGTCTGTCCCGCTGCATCTCCTGCTGTAGTTGGCCCAACTGGTACTGGAGGTCCCGCATCCGGACCTCCTGTTCCTGATGTACACGCTCCCTCTGTACCTCTCGCCGCTCTTGACTCCGGAGGAAGACTTGAAAGGTCTGGTTCAGACTCTCCACCGTCTCTGGAGACCTGCCACCGGTGGCCCCCTCCTCCTCTTCCATGGACGTTTTCTCTTCAACATCCTCTCCACAGGATGTCTGTTTGCCATCATCCTGGCGCGTTCTTGGTTTGGCAACTTTGGGTTTGGTTGCCATTGTGATTCTGTTATCCCGGACTGCCACTCATCCCACCTCTGCCACCATGTGTTAAAGAGTTCTTTTAGATGAGGGCAAGGTCTACAGAATCAGGCAAACCAAGAAGTGCAGTTATGCAAATTTATTGCCGTCTTTGCAAGATCGAAACAAAAAATGCTCAAAAAAAAAAAAAAGCTATTCAAAAAAAAAAAAACAAATAACAAGAGTACCAGCTTTAAATCAAGCGAACTGCATAGAGCAGGGGTGTCAAACTGATTCCACAAAGGGCCGGTGTGGCTGCAGGTTTTTGTTCCAACCAAGCAGCAGCACACCAGACTTGACTCAGTTAATCAACTGATCTCAGTCTTCAGACAGTTGATTGGTCAAAGCCACAGTCACACCAGCCCTTTGTGGAATCAGTTTGACACCCCTGGCATAGAGCATAATCTGGCTCTCATGCCATATAAGGGCAGCGCTCCTGCAGCATGATGCCCAACCTCTCTCCTCATTGTCAGAGACAAGACTGCCTGAAACTCCCTCTGCCAGGGCCTATCTGTACCAGATCAGACCAACTCTCCCTAATGAAGGTCTGATACACAAGATCATCCACCATTAAAGTGACCATAATCCCAAAAGAAAACCATTTCACAACATCAGATACATCATTTACACACGCAAGGTAAGTATGCTTCTTCTTTCTAGTAGTACAAGTCTTTAGATGAACAACTTAGCAATACAACCACTGACAAACTCCCCTGCCCAGATGGTGTGTTCCAATTGCCTTCCTCCACTATAAAAGGAGCCTGCAGTCATGAGTGACTCTTTTAGGAGGATCAGACCAGTACCTGAGGTAAGTATGTGTGTCTGTGTAATCTATGTTGGAAATCTTTTAACTAAATATATTTAAACCAAATGTTGTCTGTGTGATTTTTGTAATTCAAATGATCTATTAAAGAACTTGTGAAATGAAAACCCTACAGCAATCTGAACACTCACTAGCCGGCTTAGCTGCATTCAAATTGACCATGTGACTGTAACAAAGGAATTGTGATGTCTAAACATGAAACCATGGTAGTGAGTAGCACGAAGAAAAATACTTAAGATAATCAGAGAATAATCAGTGTATTCAAGCAAAACAAAACAGAACTGAACATGTGTGACTTGAAATAGTGGGAATGGCAGTCTCTGACTTTACCACAAAGGTGGATTGATGATGTCTGAAGATCATTCCAAAATACAGTGGGGGACGTCTATTACTGTAAAAACAGTAACCCTATACCTTGCACATAGAAGACTGAGAACGCACATTAAATTGCCAGGCACAAACTGTAGATAGACCCGCAAAGGAGACGTCATGCAATGAAGAGTTCAAAGGTTTAATTGGAACCAAGTTGGTGCACAGACAACCACAAGGGCAGGAAACTTGACAGGAAGTGGATCTGAAACTACAAGAGATAAGTGACCAAAATAAAACAGGAAACACTAATGAAAATATAACCTGGGCTATAGTGGCAGGACAGATTGTGACAAAAAATAAAAATAAATTCCACTATTGTGTTTCTATTTCCCTTGTGGGACTGCTGTTTTGTGTTGAAAATGCATTGGTCCCAGATAAAATCCAATACAGAACCACTGCTATACCACGTTTGTCTCCTTATTGATTACCTAATCGTCAACATTGTCTGGCGGGATCCTGATGTCCTTTCCACACTGTGATCTGTACGGTTTAATAAGCTGCAATCCGTGTGTGTCCAATTATGACAGGAAGGTCAGCTCTTCTATGCACAGATCTCCCTCTATATTTCTAAGTAAGTCAAAAAGTTATAATGATGCTGTCACAGGAGTATGTACCATCATTATTATGTAATGTCATGTCTGGTCATATTATGTTGTATCCCCCTCCTTCTCCTAGATTTTGCATAGTCAGTCAGTGAAGCTGTGAACATGTGACAGCACATCCTATTTGGATTCAGTCTGGTATCAGCTGGTTTCAGCTCTTTATCTGTTCTCCCCTCTCCCCCTCTCTGTGCTCGCATAGACTGTATTCTGATTCAGCTGTAATCACTATAAAGCTGTTCTCATTGACATGTTTTTCTGTTTCTGCTGTCAGACAGCTGAACAAGTTGGAAATGGGTTGCATTTTAGTCTCTATTTCAAAGCAGCTGCTCCACCGCTGAAGTCCCGATTTATAAACCACAGCGTCATCTGATATGAGACATCAGTTAAAGACAAATACAGTTCTTTGATTTCAGCTGTATTTACTCGCAGTGATCACTCAGGGAGAGAGGTAGAGGAGAACTGAATTGACTAAGACACAAACAGCCTCAGTCTGAGTTACAAACTACTGCTGAACAAACACCCCATCATTAATGATGGCTCTCTGTCTTGAGGTCTTAATCTGCCAACATCATAGTTAGAACCTCACCTTTGTAAATGAGAACTGGTTGTGCTAATTCATTTTCAACAGGAGACTCCATGTCAGTCACATGACATTCAGCTGACCAGTGTGGAATAATGAGCACTGATGCCCCTTTTCAACGAGCATGACTATTAGGGTCTGCTACCTGGTACTTTTTTTGGTACTGCATCTGGCAAGGTTCCAAGCGAGCTGAGCCGATGGTAAAATGTGATGTCAACCGACTGCTGGACACTGATTGGCACAAGACACAAGAATCAAACACAAGTGTTGTAATTCCTATTATTCTATTGTTTAGTGTCACTCATCACATTATTACTGTAATTTGTGTATCTCTGCTTTGTTTTATGATGATGTAAGTAGTATGTGCAATAGAACAGAGGCAGTTGTTCTCCTGCTGTATTTTATTATATCTGGTTGTATGTTGTTGGATTTTACTACTGTTCATAATGCAGACACTGTAAAGTCCAAGACAAATCCCCCACTGGAACAATAAAGTCTATCCTTTCCTTTTAAAAACACACCAGCAGCAGCGGCCACTGATCTGTACTGAGACTGCTGAATACATTGAGGAGGTACTATGAAGTACTCAACTGTAATGGAAGATGACCAAAAACGAGTCGAGTCAAGTGGAGCCGAGTAGTGCTATAACTGCATGATGGAAAAGGGCCAATATTCATGGACGTCTGTGATCACAGGGTTTGCCTCGGTGTTGCAGTCCAGGTTCACACCAATAGCTTATTGACACATGCAGCACAGCACACAGAGGAAACTTCCTGTTTGTCTACACTGAATGGATGATAATCTATTATACACTCTCCTCAGCTCTGCTTTTGGCTCCACTCACTCCTGGGAAAACTCTCTGGCTCTGCTAAATACTCCACTGTTATCACTCACTTCCTCTGGATACTGTTTAGTGCTGAGCAGGTATGTTGGATTTATTGGTACTGAGAGCTGCTGCTGGAAACCAGTTTAATGATTTCTGAAGTACATAGAACCAACATGATGATGATGCTTAATAAAGCTAAAAAGGCTGAGGGATCTACATCTACATTTAGCCAATTATCTCATTAGTATTAAATATCATGTGGTGCAACTTTAAACACACGGATTTATTTTTTTTCTTTTTCTTTTTTAGTGTGTTTCAAGAGATTTCATTCAGATTACCAATGCTGTATAATTTGACAGAAAATACTGAATAATGAAGCAAATTCTACCATATCCATCATGTTAGGAGTCAATAAGATTGACTGCACCAGATGCAATTTTTCATAAAAATCCATTAGGCCATCGACTAAATCTATCAATCTAAGTTAGCACGGAGAAAGAGAGCAGAGCAGTGTGGGGTGTTGGCATGCAGAGAGGAGCTCTCTGGGTTTCATCTGAATGATGAATAGACTGTGTCAGACAGCATCATAAACACTGGGATGTCATGGGTGCTGTCTGTCCTCCCCACCCTCCACACTGCACAGACAAACAGACAGTAACATGTATGAAGGAAGACTCAATTCTGGTCTGACCCTGAAGTCTGACCTGTACACAAACACTTGACAGATGAGGACCAGATTTTTGGCTCGTGTTGGTATTATCCATTTAGCTTAGCTATGATGCTAATCCTCATGATGGACAAATGGCTGTGATTTCCGCCAGACTAGTCCTTTGATCACCTTAAATTTTCAAACCTTTTGTCAGTCAGCAATTACGGGCTGTCATACATCAAACCTCTTATTTATCAGCATCCGCAAATCAAAACTCTGCCTGTAGATAATTAGAGTTAATCTCATACACCCACAGTGTTGTGATTCTGTGTTTGCCCGTGCTGAGGTAGCTGTCACAGGTAATAGATGATATTAATTGATAAAATAAGTCAACGGTAGAAAGAGAACATTCATCACTCGCTCAGTATTAATGTGTTCAGCCATCTCTCGCCATGCTTGTTATTGGATGTGTTGATGTCTGTGTTTTTAGAGGAGGCCACCATGATCAATGGACCGCACTGGGCACACAGCATCGCACCTGGAGAAGGTGATTATGCAGAGCATAGATCTCCCATATTCCTATAGGTCTATAAATGAAACAGAGATGACCTTACTTTGCTATTGGAAATCATTAGGTCTTTGTGATTTCTCTGACAGACTTGATATTGCCTTTGAGGACAAGATGCCCTTAAGTATTTTTACAGTTTCATGAAAAAATAATTCTGTAATTTAGACCCATGAAAGGCCTGATTCTTTCTTTTCTTATTTTTTTTTTTTTTTTTTAATTCTGAAAAAACATTGGATCAAAGTGCCAAGGGCTCTCTCTCTCACACACTATTTTAGATACAAACAAATCTACATTTGGTGTGTGTTGAGTATTTTTGGCAGCAGTAGAAATGAGGTATAAAATAAAGTACATGCAGGGCAAATCACATGTTAATGAAGGAACTTGTCACCCAGTGACTTAATGGATAGACTACATGGTGATACTTGCATAGTGTCATCTTGTGCCAATGTTATCTTAATTAATTTGAATATTCTTACTAAATAACAGACAAATTGGAGTCAAATTTAATCAGTGCAAGTTAATGTTAGACATGTCTATGGTGGACTGTTCAGTGGTTCAAACCTAATTCAGTTGATAGCAGCTCCACCCTCTCCACTTCATGTATGTCAGACTACTTGGAGGCTTCTTACTAGTTTCATTTGCATTAAGTCAGTAGGCTTATTGCTTATCAGCCTGTTAGTGTGCCCCTACTTCAGGCTGTAGATAGCTGTGGATAGCTATATGTTGCTTTCCAGGATACATGATATTCCAAGGTCGGAAATAGGGTCCAATATATCAGTTATTTTCTTTATCTGCAAGAAAGTGTAAATTAAATAATATATCATTATCCTCATATAATATTAATTGGTGGGTCATATATAGCTGAGAGCTACTGAAATCACTCAGTGTTGCTTATCTTACTATAATAATGGTGCTCATTTTTACAGTAAAAAGAAATCTACCAGCTCATATGAATGTTGTGTTCTGACAGGAGCAGATAATTGGTGTTAGTTGTAGTGGTGAAAGAAACAGTGTAGTGATAAATTATGATACTCCTCCACCCAGGTAGCATGAATAGTAGTGCTCACACTGTGAACTATTGGAACCACATTAGGCCCTGTTCACACTGCCACTCCAAATCTGATTTTTAGCATATCCAGATTGTATCTAGTTTGAATTTTTGACAGTCTGAACATCCACAAACCAAATCTGATTCAAACCACATAATGAGGTGGTTTCAAATGTGATTCTGATGGATGGATTTGGGTAGATCCTTTTCAATGTGAACGTCTCGGCAGCTCAGATAGGATTATAAATGCCCTCTGCATCTCTTGCAGTGCAACAGGAATGAAAACAACAACAACAACGTAGCTCCGGAGAGACAGAAGTTGCAGTACAAATCATGTGGAATGTCTGCTGTTGCATCTGGAAATGTAAGTGCCACATTGCATCGTCAAATGAGCTCACCACGTGATTCCACTGGTCTGCCTACATTAAACGCTCATTTTCACTGTGGAGTAGTGTGAAGTAGCTTGTAACTGATCTGATTACTTGCAATACTTGTGGACTGTCAGTCAGTAAGATCAGATTCTGACCTGGCCTTTGAAGCAACCTAGCAACTATGAGGCATTGTCCAACCAACAAATGTGACAGAAACTTAATGGCAACCATGAGCATGCTTCACCAGTGAATAGCATTGTTTTCTTATGAGCATGTCAGTGTAAGCTTATATTGTAGCCCGGCTGATTGTATGTAACAAAAAACTACAGTACAGGAATGTAAAAAACCACTTGATTCAACAGATCTGAGTGATCTGACCTGGTGTCAGCAGCATGCAGGTCCAGCTGGCTGCACTGACTGCCAATAAACCAGGTAACTATACTTGCATTCTTCAGCTCCATCAGCTTGTGGTATAAAGTGTAAATTCTTCTCAAACAATGTGTGAAAAGCTTCTAGACTAGTTCATAAAAGGTTTTTTTTTTTTTCATTTCCTCTTCTCAGCTCATGTGAAAGGATTCTTTTCACACTGAAAAAATGCTCTTTTGCAAATGAGCTGATGCAGCATACAATAAAAAGACTCAGTGATGGCAGTGTTTACACTGAAGGTTTACACTGAGTGTCTGTTTTTATACTGTATTGTGTCTGAGAACACAATCAGCAAGACCTCATCTGTTTGTTACTAAAAGTGTTGAAGGCACAACCCCTCATTTCATTGAAGTGGTACACTTTGTTAACTATAATTCAGTGTTTTGTAGTAAGGTGTATTTCATGAAACTGTGGAGCTGATAAATATGGTATCACCACTGTTAAGGTTTGAGAATATACAGTAGCTACTAATGAATTTCCCTTTGGGGATCAATAAAGTATTTTCTATTTCTATTTCTATTTCTACCATAGAGAAAGCTCTCACTATCATTCACACCGATCAGGCCTAACACTCTGACCACCTGCCTTATATTGTGTTGGACCCTTTTGCTGCCAAATACACAACAAACTGTGATGCACTGTGTTCTGACAGCTTTCTATCAGAAGCAGCATGAACTTCTTCAGCAGTCTGAGCAACAGTAGCTGGTCTGTTGGATGGAACCACACGGGCCAGCCTTCTCTCCTCACGTGTATCAATGAGCCTGTGGCTGGTTCACTACTGTTCCTTCCTTGGACCACTTTTGATAGATCCTGACCACTGCAGACCAGGAACAGCCCACAAGAGCTGCAGCTTTTCACATGCTCTGACCCAGTCGTCCTTGTCAAACTGGATCAAATCCTTACACTGCCCGTTTTTTCCTGCTTCTAACACATTAACTCTGAGAGCAACATGTTCACTTGCTGCCTAATATATCCCACCCACTAACAGGTGCCATTAAGAAGTGTTATTCAGTGTTATTCACTTTGCCTGTCAGGGGTCAGAATATTTAGCCTGAACGGTGTATGTAGGGTACACACAGTGACACCTCACTGAATACTATAGAGTCACCCAGGGATGGTCATATCACTTTTTTTTTTTTTTTACAGCAAAATCACATTTGTTTTTACATTGATTTTTAACTATTGATTTTTGACTATTCTGCAAGTCACTGAACAGTGCAGCCAAACTTTTTTTCCTATGTAAAAAATAATAGCCCTCCAAGAAAATATATGCATCTCAATCTATCTATCTATTTGTGAATGTTAACTCAGAATGTGGTACAAATAGAGTCAGTAAGTCACAGCAGTTGTGCTGTTGCCTGTTAATAGACTCACCCGGGCTGCAGTGCCTGGCAGACGTGACTGTTAGCTGCGGTATCAGACCCCACAGTGTCAAATCCAGGATTCAAATCATACCTTCAAAAAACTTCTACTGAGATGATCAAAGCTACCACTGCTAACAGTACACCCTGTGAGAAACACACACACACTGTATATACTGATGTTGTAATGCTATATGAAGCAAATGTTTACAATATCGCTGTACCTATTACTGCTGAACCTCTCTGTCTATCAAAACTTCCTTCACCGGTGTCCCGCTGCACCAGCTGATGCGTATCATTTTTACACCACGGTATGAACTTCTGAGATGAGAGCAGCTGCAGAGAGGTAATTCTTAGCAGAGGAACCTCGGTGCGTCACACTTCCTCAACTCAGCCATTAGGGAGGCAACTCGGCGAGAAATTGAATTTTGTGTCGTTATCTGGTGGATGCAAAGCGGCTGGTATAGTGGCTGTGAGAGAAAGAAAGAAGCCAAAGAGTGGTGGTGGGTGGTGAGAAGAAGGGAAAGATAGAGGGGGGGGGGGTGAAGGAGAAGAGTAGGCATGAGGTAAAGCATAGATGTGTGTGTAATAGACAGATAAAAACACAAGCATGGAGATAGAAGCAGGAGAGGAGAGCACTGGAGCTCAGCCTCATTGGCATGATAGGGAGTGTCTGGCAGATTAGCGTGGAGTCTTACTTCAGTTAATTATGTGCATATTGTTAATTCTGCGTGGCTGCCTGTGTGTCTTCTGGTGCCATGGAGTTTGTGCGTGTGTGTGTTCATTCATAATGAAAGTGATGGTTGGACCTTTGACTCCTGAGCAACGCTTTAAATGAACAACTAAAGTCCCGCATCAGCATTTGGTAAGAGCATAATGTGTATGTGTCTGAGACTGAGCCTGTGTGTGTGTGTGTGTGTGTGTACCGACACGTACGCAGGGACTTGATGCATTAACCTAAAATAGAAAGCGAGCTCTCCCAGGAAGGTTGTCCTCTAATTGACTGGATTCTGTGTGAGCAGCACTTTTTAAACACCTTTTGTTGCCCATTTTGCAGTGATTAAACAGGCATTGCTTTTAATTGGCTGATCTTCTTGGACCTACTTTACTCAGCAGACAAGAAGAGACAGAGGAAGATGGAGAAAATAAGAGTGGAGCCTGGGCAGTTGCTCATTCTCCTATAAAACGGGAGCCAAGCTCAAAATGTTTGATTAATGGTCTACTGTTATAACTCCAATAAAAGCTGTGTCCAGGTAATGACCAGATAATAACTGGGTGTGTGAAACAATACAGACCTGAAGAAAAAATATGTACATCAGAGTGTATGAGTGCAGTCTCTGGGAAACTACAGTCAATGATAAGTAGGATTTACTGAAGAGGTTACACAATAAAAGCCCTTTCATTCTGAGCCACTGTCAGAAGTTTAGTTTGAAATAGAAGAAGGAAATACACTGATCATGTTATGGATCAAATTGATCACCGTAAATACATCAATGATCCTTTTGACAGAGTTTTATGTCTATGTTTCTTCAAATTTAGAACAACAATCCTTTTGGACAACAGGATGGACTGGTTAGATGTTGGTGGGCGAAGGTCAAAGGTCAACAACATTTTTTACACCACGGTTCATCTTTTGTATGATGCTGGATAAACAGGGATGTAACCTGAGTCTGTGATTGTAGTTCTTTTTTTTTTTTTTTACTAATTGATATGCCCATTAGTTGTCGCCTAGCAACAAAATGTAACTGTGCATCATAATAACCTGCTGCTCAGATGACCTATGGATTCAATGTTTACAGGAGGACAGTCTGAAGAGAAATGGTTCACACACACACACACACACACACACACACACCAGACTCACAGTGGTTCTAGAAACCTTGTACAAATAAATCATATGAGCCTCTACATATAGGATTCTGTTCTGTTTTCATTACATATCACTTCATTACTTGTTTCTAGGGTCCATGTTATCGACTCTGCAAGTGTTACAACACAGAAAACAGCAAATGAATATGACAAACATGAGCAGATCAGGAGACTTGAAGATTAATAGTTAATCAGATGTTTTAGGTTATCAGGCCAGGGTACGGCTGTGGCTGACAGGGACAGAGCTGGATACACGACTCTAAATGAACAATAATGATGATGGAAAAAAATATACCCAGTTGTATGCCTCTGCCACTCAGACTCATATAAATATTAAATAGTATTGAGAACATTCTGTGATTGCATGGGATCACTGCTGTGTTCTCTTGCACAAAGTGTTTTGATAAAAAAAAATGTAATCATGGCTGTTCTTGTGAGGCCATGCTGACCTCCAAAAACTAACCAGTTCATTCATGACATCATTTCAATGTTTAGATCAAATCTGAATACATTTCTTCCAGATGATGAAAATATTGTGTTCTACAGGCCAAAAGCACATTTTGTAAAATTAACTTGTGACATTTGACTTTTCACCTTGAAAATCTGATCATTTCATCCAAGTGTTTGTGCCAGATTTGAAGGAGTTGATATCTAGGAGAATGGGACAAGTGGACCAGCTGAAAACAAAATACCAAACTACCAATCATCTTGATCTGTCTTAAATCAATTCTCATGGATTCTCCAGTGTTTTCACTACAACATCCCTTCATTCAGTGTGTTTACATGCACAGCTAAATCCAGATATGCCCATCAGAATTCCTCCCTTGTCCCAGTTTACATGCAATGAGGAAAATAGTTGAGGGAAACATGTCTGCCTCCTCAATACTTGGTGGTGATATGTGTCGTTTCAGCGGGTTAATATGGAGCCTTTTCCGGTTGATCCATTACGACACTAAGACACTAAACAACTGGATAAATGAGTTAGGTGGCAAACCAGTCTTTAAAACAGTGAGAACACGGATAATCTGACAGTTTTGTTACCTGGACTGGAGCATGTGCACATGCATTGTCCAGTTTCAGTCAGATTAAGGTGTGTACATGCAGAAGAAAATCAGTTTCCAATCGCATCATCTGGCCGACTGGAGAAGTCCAGTCTTAGCTGGACTAATGCATTGACATGCACTTCAGTTGTCCACTTATAGCCAGATTAAAGCCATAATCCTTTTTTTTTTTTGTTTTTTCAAGTGTCATGTAAACGTACTGATTGTCTTCTGTGTGTTTGGCGAACTGCATTGGAGTGATAGTAACACAAAGAATGGATTTCACACTTGAAGCCCTGTCACTGTGGAGGAAACCTTTGATCAGTCTAACGCAGACTGTGAAAGTCTCACATTGGCGAGGCTAAATGTTACAATGCATGGGGACTGTGGATATCACCCTCCATCTCTTAGATTAGAATTGTGCTCACAACTCTCCACTGCCTGTATGAAGGAGGAATTACCATACTGAGCAAATACTGGAGCACGTCCTCTATGAAAAGTCTCCAATGGATTTGTTAGCAAGCAAAATAAAAGCAGTTTTGAAAGGATGACATATGGCATACTATTATCTTTGGCTGCGGGGACTCAACTACACAGAACATTAGACCAAAGCAAAAGAAGTGTGAAGAGCTGCAGACTGGAACTCACTCTCAGTGGGATCAGCAGTACCACCAACCTTGCCAAATTACAATCATTTGATTCAATGTGAATATAAAGATATTGTGTAATGGAGTTTTAATTTAATCTCTCCTTTGATATGTTGATCTATGCACGGATACCAAGCTAATAATACAAAAATAAATGCATTTTCTCTTTTTTATTTAGTGGCTCTTCAAATGTGGATAAAGACAGATAAGGCTAATACTGAGGGTAGTATCACCGTTTCATAATAGTGGAGGCTGGGATGGGTGAGATATCAGGGCTGCTAAAATGGAACTTTGATGGGTGTGAAATGAGCACTGAACCCTGACCGCTATCACCAAAGAGAGACCACAGAGTGTGTGTCTGTGTGTGTGTGTGAGAGAGAGAGAGCGAGACAGAAGCACTTTTTCAATGATTTAGCAATGTCAACTGAGCTCCGTAGTCCTTTTGATTTTAACATGTGGTCCTAGGTTTCACACGAGCGGCTTGCTTGGATACAAGGCTTCTCTCTAATCTCCAGGCTGTCACAGGTCATTTATAGCTCAGAGACACCATATGTGATGAAAAAGATGGCGCACAGAAGAAAAGTTAATTCTGTAGTATGAGAATGCTTTTTATAGCTCAGTATTCTGCACACGTGTTTCCAAAATAGCAATCCAATTTGGCCCTCATTGACAGTAATGAGTGTTAGGTTTCATTTCATGTTTCAAAATCAGATTAACATTGATTTAGTGTCTTAGGAGCATAACACATGATGAGGAGAAGCTGCTTAATTCGCATGTGATAGTTAGTATTTCACAGTGACTGACAGAAATGTCAAATTACAACACTAATGTATGCCAAACACCACAGGCACAATACCTCACACTGCTCTGACACATCTGCCCTCAGCTGTAGTCTGTACATGCCCTGTCTGGACTGGCTTTATTCATGCTCCTTCTCATAATCAATTAACAACCCAGAGTGTTTTCTTCCATGTGTTAAAATGTAAATGAATTCATTTGTACATGGTTTGGGGGGGGGGGGGGGGGGGGCATTGTAAGCATCATGTTGAAGAGCGCTTTTTTAAACTGTGGAGCACTGGGGGCACTGCAGTTGTTCCGGTGGGAGTGCGGCGTGAGAAAAAAAAAACATTGTTATAGCTTACTTGCGCAGGGGCCATCCCATCACATCACATACCTGGGTGAGTGCAGCTGGGTTTACATAGAGCCAAATGTTCCAGTTAGAATCAGTTTAAATGTCCAAACAGAATATGAACACCTCAATCAAGGCCCAAACCGAATGGACTTTCATTCAGTTTTAGAGTGGTAGAATATTTCTTCTCCCAAATCAATCCAAAGTAAAATGATATCATATGGGACTGAAGGTTGTCTGGTTGTGTTCTTTCCGCTCATGCTCTGTCCTGATGTGTGGTGATGGTTCTTCACTTGCTGATGCTTGAATAAAAGTGTCAAAACAATGACAACTGCTGTGCTAATCAGACCATAGATCTTTGATCAGTCTTTTGTTTTGATTGTTGCTGTTGTTGTTTTGATTAATCTGCACTAGAGTCCTCAATGGGCCTGAAAATTAAAACCCGGGTGTTGAAGCCCGAACTTGACGTGGCCTGACTCACTAGCATTGATTCTCATTTCGAACCCAGCCAAAAAAGAAAAATGACCCGAGTCATATAGCTTTGACCTAAACCAGCGCTTGTGGTCAGGTTGGTTGGGCTGGCCTGGCCTGTTGAGAGCTCTCTGTGCATGTCACATGGCTGTAAAACATCTGTTCTGAATAAATAATAAACAACTGACATGAAATCAGATTTTAATCAGAATGAATCAAAAAAAGCCTGCATGTATACCTGGCTAATAAGCAAGTACCGGTCAAAGCTGTGGATAGAGGATAATCTACATTTATTCTTCTCCACAGTGCCTCCCCACATCAGCTTCCTGTGCGCATTAAATACTCAAACTTGTTCCCCTCACCAAAGTAGATATGAGCCAAATGGGAGGCAAAATTGTCCGTTTATTGCAGAGAACATATGGAAATGATTTGTGCATTATGTTGAGACAGTAATATGAAAAGCAGCGCTGTGCACGGTGTGCAGTGATGATTTTGCTCAGTGATAAAAGTGGCTGACTGACACGGATGTTTAAAACAATTTGATAAATATACAGATAAAGATGTTAAAATGTGTTAAAAAAGAAAGAAAGACACACATACACAGACATTACAGACCGCACGGTCTGTAATTTGACACTGTAATGTTTTGCATGACAAATTAGAAAAAGGCCACAGCTTTGGACTGTCTGCCCCACACTATAGTACTCTGAGCAGGAAAAGGATTGGTTACAGCACAGTTGAGTAGTTGCAGAAAACAAAGGGCCCTTTCAGCACTGGTAGACACAACCCAGATATCTGGAGAAAATCTCCCATAGGTGCTGCTGATGCTCTGTCAAATCATTTCAAGGTTTGTACTAGCAGTGCAAACATGTATAATTGGTTTCAAAATGATTAAACCAGTGTTTTAATCGAGTTTTCAATTCATCTGTGAAAAAAAAAAAAAAAATAGACGTATAATCCACACGCACATTTTATTAGAGAACGCATCACACTCAGACACAATGTGTCTAATGGGTCTGATTTTCTCTAGCAAACCTCTTTACAAGCTTGGTATCTCATCCAATTATTTCAGTTATGTTGACATTCAACTTCTCGTGCAACAGTTTGATGAAAATGAAACAACATCAAAGCTGTTAGTGGATGGATTCCTGTGCAGGAAGAATGAGTCATGAAGCAACAGTGACCCTGCTGTATTTTATGATGCTGAGATTTTACCAGCAGGCCTTTAGGTGTTCATCTTTTTCACTGAAACTGTGGGTCAACAGATGAGGTCAGCAGTGTCAGTTCTTGAAGTGAGGCAAAGTTGAGGCTTTAAATGAAAATGAATAAAGGATAAAGTTTTGTTTGTTTTTTCTTTCTGTCACCTATCTCCTGACAAGAGCTGGCAGGTGTCATCTCCTCCATTTGTTTCCCTGGTTTAGTCCAGACTTTCCGGTTTTATTTTGAAATTTTTTTTGTCTTCTTCCTACACTCTTGTGTGTCCTTCAACATCTACACGCTTTGTGTCAGGTGACACAAAAAACCCTCTTTGCTCAGCAATGGCGATGGCACTGGTACTGGCAACGACACCGGCTCTGTCAACAATTCAGCATGACCGTACTCAGGCTGCAGCTGTGGCATGATTCATCCTATTAACTGTTTTTCTTCCACTTCAATGAGTTCAGAAACATTTTAAGACTGAGAAACTGCATAGTGTTGCTTTAATCAGCACCTGCCCTGCCCTGATGTGTTGCACCTGTGTCACATTGTCCTCCCTTTGTCTTCATTCCCATGTTCTACCCAAAGATATATAAGAAGACTAGATGACTCACCCAGCACTGCTGCCCAATGACACGGCATCGCCACACGGCCGCCATCTTGTGTCGGTCCACTCGCTCCCACAGAGCATTAAGGCTATGGTGCATGTTCTACTAAAATAACCAGAACATGCTCAGTTTTTCACAGATTTTCAAACCAGATTGTGACGAAGAGTATCGTCACTTGGCTTGCACATAGCACATGCACTTTAGACGGAGTAGGTATGAGTACATATGCACTTTAATAATTGCAAAGGCACTTTAAGAGAAACAACAGCACTTTATTGAATATTTGCGCAATACATTTTAAAACATTGCCTTGCACATTTTATATGGATAAGTAACTTATTGAATATTTATCACCATATGTTAGGGTCCTTTTGCAGATTTGGGTTTGTTTGGGGAGGAGCTGTGTAGGCCGCGCAGTTTCACCTAGAGGGAAAAGGACATAGAATTAAATGCGCAAGTGGAATTATGTATTAATTGTTTGAATCATGAGCTAAACTACCAAATTGCAATGATGTATTGTTTGATGTGTGTGGTGCTGCTTAGTGTGTGCATGGAGGAAACAAAAGTTGTAGTCTGTACTCACCGGTCTCTGTGTCTTCAGCAGGGGGTGCAGGCAAAAGGCTTCCCCAGGAAACTGGCACCAGTTTTATAGTCCCGGGTGCAACCAAGTGTACATTGGTGTGAGGGGTGGGAATGGGTGTGTGTAGTAGGTAATATTAGAGATGGTGTGAACGGTTGTTTCACTGATAGTTAATGTACACTGGTGTAAATAGGTTTGGTTGGGTTGTATAGATGAAAGGATTAAAAAATGATGAGTTATTCATGTTGGTGAGCAGTGGATCTTAGTAGATGGGAGCTTCCAGACCAATCAGCTGTGACACTCTATTTAAGGCGCCATTTTACATCATGTGTGTGGCTGGGTGGTTGACTCTCTGCTGTTTCCAGGTATGAATACATGTCTTCATCTTTTGCCACCGGGAACCTGTCTTTGTCCATTCTTTGCTGTGTCATCCAGCCGTAATTGTGGTCCATCTAACACAGATTTTTAACCAGAACCCCTGGGTGAAAACAAAGGGGTGTGCCTTTTAATGCTGATATTGAAAAGGTAGAAGACTCTCTACACCACCTCATCAACTGAAGTAATAGTCTCCAACTATAATAAAGCACAACAACTATATCTCCATGGTCCCATTTTACAAATAAGATAACACTGGAAATCAAAGGCAAGGCAAGGCAATTTTATTTGTATAGCCCATTTTTACAAACAGTCTCAAAGGGCTTTACACCGCATTATGACAACATCCTCTGCCCTTAGACCCTCATATCGACTGAGGAAAAACTCCCAAGAAAATCCTTTAACAGGGAAAAATGGAGAATCCTCAGTGTGAGCAACAGAGGAGGGATCCCTCACCCAGGACGGGCAGACGTGCAATAGATATGTATACAGACAAGAAAACAATTTACAACATGGTCAGACAAGACCGGGTTCTGAGGGAAAACTGTGATGTGATCCACTTCTATTCCATAAGTAAGCACCAGATCAAGGATATGATTAAAAGAGTGAGTGGGCTCACGTACCCTCTGGGAGAAGCCAGTTGAATCTAGAAGCGTCTTGAATGCTGGGGCCAGACAGTCGTCATCAACGTCCACGTGAACATTGAAGTCACCCACTATAATGACTTTGTCTGAGTTCATTGCTAAATTTGACAAAAAGTCAGGGAATTCTTCTCAGAACTCAGAGTAAGGAGCAGGAGGACGATACACCACAGCAAGTAAGAGTGGTTTCTCTGCTTTCCAGTCTGGGTGGGAGAAGCTGAGCGTAAGGCTTTCAAATGAGTTATATGACACATTAGGTCGAGGGTTAATAAGCAGATCTGACTGCAGCCACTCCTCCTCCTCTACCAGTGTTACGAGGCACATGGTAGTTAATGTAACTGGGAGGGGTAGATTCATTTAAACTGACATATTCATCCTGCTGCAACCAGTTTTCAGTAAGAGTTAGTAAGTCGATTTGGTGATTGGTGATCAAATCATTCACTAGCAGAGACTTGGATGAGAGAGATCGAATATTTAGCAAACCACATTTAATAGTTTTATTTGTTTGGTTTGCTGATGTAGTGGTTTTGATTTTAACTAAGTTGCTATAATTGGCACTTCCAGCTTTGGGTTTAGGCTTATACAGCCTCGAGGCAGACACAGTTTCTATGGGGTATAAGTAGGGTTGGGTGGACAATCAGCCAGCTGATTGTGCCAGCTGAGCTACACCTAAAAGTTTGGATTTCTAAGCAAAAGCAAAATGTAGCTTTGATGCAAATCACACTCTGCCATCTGTGGATGATGCTTTCAGTCAGTCAGTTGGCTCTGCATGCCCTTGTCCTTTTCCATTGTGGTACAGAACTACTCATACTCAGCATACAAACAAGACACAACAACCTCCTAATGCTCACAGGCACATGCAGACACTCAAAACACACACGGACATGGGCGAAGATGCTGATAATGAGTGCTGTGGGAAGTACAGGGAGGAGATGAGAAATTAATGTGGGCGGCTCCTGCGTCCGGCCATTTCCCAGGCAACCCTAATGTTGCCTGGGAAACAGCTGGACACTCAGCTTGTGACTGTAAAGGTTCGGGAAACACTGGGGAACACACTGACGTTGATCACAATAGAATGAACCTGTGGTTAAGGTGAGAGAGTGATTGGTCATTGTGGTTGTTTTGAAAAGGTTCATCATGGATAATATATTGTTGCACCAATAAGGTACACAATCAGTATAGCACTGTATCCCAGCAGCAGACAGAACCAGACCTGATTCAGGACAGGTTTATGTTTGAGACAGGCTTTTATTTCTACTTACCTATTTCCCACAGTTTATGCAAATTTTAAACATCCTCCAAGAGTTGTCTTGAGAAATTCAGACAGATCTCAGTTGCCACTGAACTGCTTCCATCAGGACAGAGCTGTTCCAGTTTAACGTTTTCCACCATGTGAAGCTGAGTTACTGCAGTGTTGAAGGAAACCCAACACAGGGCTTTGCTAACATCTCTGCTGCTGTTGTCTCTGTTGTATGGTTTACTTATTTATTATAGCTTTTTCCAGAGGGCCTGACTTTGTCCCATTATTATTAATTAAGTGCAATAATGTGCTCTGTAAAGCTTTGACACTGAGTGTTTGTCTGCACAACACAGACTTTGATTGTTTCATTAAGATGACATCTCTCAGGAAACTGCTTTAAAAGATAACACTGTTACCATATGTGCATGGATAATAACAACACCTCACTCTGTTACTGACTTCTGGTCACTTCCATGTTGAGCCCTAAGAGACTGGCCACTCTCCGTTGAGCAACATTTACTTCCTGGTAGGTGGATACTCTGTCGAATTTTAAAACTATTGTTTGTTTGTGATGTATGTCAGGTGCTGGAACCATCAATAATGCAATGAAGCTGCTGCACACTGTAAAAAAACGACCATCCCACCATTGCAGTGAGCAAAGCAAAGCGACTGTGTGCAAGTTGTCCCTCAACAACAGCAGCGTTACCGCAATGGGATGAATGGCTTCACAAACATCCAGCTCTGCTGTCATTACTGAACCACAACTTCGAACTTAACGTATAACCTCAGTGTCATTGTTCTCAGCTGTGCCCTCTGTTCTCTGATTGGCCGGTAGATCCTATGCAGAAAAAAAGCCGAGAAAGCATTTTAATCTCAGGAGGAGCAGGGAAATGAAAATTGAGCTGAAGTACGTAGGTGGGCGAAGCCAGGCTAATCGATCTCCTTTGAGAATCTGTTCTCCCTCGTTGTGCCCTGCATTAGTTAGCCTACAGGATGAGTCCTATAAGGCAACACACATTCTAGACATACACGGGTTGACAGCAGTTTCCACAGATCACACTTGATTGATCAACATTTATCCATTCATAAGTCAGTCTCCTTTTTTGACTTGAACCTGTTGCAGAAGCAGGGCAGACTGTCCAGGACTTTGCACTAGACATCTTTTATAGAGCACATTTTTGGAGATCCATACTGTTTTTATTTGGCAGTCTTAACCTGAACATGTTGAAAATGTTATTCTCATATCTTCAAATAATAACTTGTCCTACAAGATATGATCCCATAAACTCAATAAGGCTAGACCTGTAAAAGATTTCTAATTGATCCAACTCAGACTCAGAGATCACAAGAACAAGACATTGTATGAATATGACCAGGTCAACCTGATATTACTTCCACTCAGATCACAAACACAGGTATTCTTACTTTTACTTTGTATTCGTTTCGTGACACAGGTCTCTGATGAACTCTTTCCACCCTCATATTTCGCATCTGTTTCCACATCAGTCCCTTCTTCTCAAACTCTTGCTCTGTGCTCCTTTCCCAGGTGTTTCGGGGTCTTCTTCCTCTGCCCGTTGATGTGTGGGTTATACTAACCAACCACAGTTGTGTTTTGGATAGTGTACTTTCTATTCAAACAACGCGGTCCAAAATTAGGATCCTGTGCTAGCGATCCATGTCCGTCCTCTGAGCTGTGTTACATTTTCAAGGCACATTGGAGGTTAGCCACCATCAGAAACTGATAAATCTGGTTAGCATGCTAACTACATGCAAAAAAAACATTAAATAAAATAAGTGAAAGGAAACAATATGGATCATTTGTGAAGGCAATGACAAACAACCCACTCTATTATTTATGAATAGATGGACTTCCACAATAAAGATGCAATCAATCAGGCTGTTTTCCATCCGCTACATAAGAGGTGGGCAACAATGGAAGGCCAAAATTAGATTGTTTAACAGCAGGCCCATACATCAAACAGGCTGATCTAACTGTAATTGTATCACTTTCATATTACGCAGCGCAGTGCCGAATGTGGCAGCGGAGCATCACTACACCTCTGTCAAAGGGGAAAACAAAACAAAGAACAAACAAAGATTCCATCATTTGATTTGTGAGTCAAATGGCCCACGGTGATTCACCTCCACCTCCACAGCTTCACTGAGAGGTGATTCAAAGAACATGAGGGAGTCCAGACAAAAGCCCTACGACTTTAATCCAGGTCCTCCTTCTACTCCAGACTCAGTGTTTGAGAGGTACTGTCAGCCTTGACCTAAATTAGGCCCTCCGCTCGCCCTCCATCTCCCTCTCTGATTTCATCTCAGGCTCTGCTGGGTTTTGTCTCTCTGAGAGGAGAGAGTGGTTTGGGAAAAAAAAAAAAAAAAAGCTGTCGGTTCCGGGCTAGTATGCTGCGAAGGGTAAGGAGGGGAATATGAGCTAATGAAGTCGGTCCTGAGTGGAAACAGCAGTGCCCTTTTTCCTCCTGAGCTCCACTTCCACTTGTTAACATGACATGTTAGACCTCTGTAACTGCTCTTGTCTCTCCTCTCAGCGTCTCTCCATTTTGGTTTTCATTATCAATCAGTCTTCACTCCCCCTTCCTCCTGGCTTGTTGTATTCCCCCCCCAACTCCTCCACCCCTCACTGTCATCCCTTATATACATCTATCCCAGTTAATATAGGAACTGAAAAGGGCCTGAAGGTGACACCATGACAGGCGAATCAAGCTCTTGTTTTTTGGCATCACTCACACCCGTCAGGACTTTAATATGCTTTCAGAGGTCCTTTGCATTCCATTTGTGGCTATCGCAAGTTATCAATCTGCCTCATTTCCCTCGGCGATGTTGACTGACTACTGAAAGCCGGCCCTGCAAGAGAAAAAGAGCAACAGAGAAAATGAGCAACAGTATTCTGATTTGAACAGATGATCTGAGGTGGGAATATATTAACATCTGAGCTACACAGTTTGCACATGTGCACATTCATACTATTTGGTTAAGCACTTTCTGAGTCGTGTGTGTTATTGGCCTCTGATACAGCCATTAGTGGTTTCTGGTCTGACGCCAGTATGCAGGCACAGAGTGGCTAACTGGGAGGCAGTGAATGACAGGTGGTGGTGACAGGATCGGTAAACACAATCGTAACGGTAGGGTGGGGTGTGTGGGCGTTTGGATCACTCCTGATAACAGAAAACTGGTTGGAGATGCATTTACTTTTAAAGCGGTTTTACTGAACTCAACACTTCCATCAGAAGAAAGGCTCTTTTTCTTTTCCTTTTTTCTTTTTCTTTCTTTTTAACCCCTTAACACCTCCTGGTCTGTGGGTCATGTTGCTTCTAATTAATGCTCAGCCTGCTGGGACCTGGATGAGCCAGTGGATGTTAAAGGGTTAACCTACTGTTAATATAAGTTAAAGGATCTGAGAATGCAGATAATGACACCCCTCTGAGTTAGGCTCTGGGTGATATTGGCAAAGATGTTTCCAATGAGACTGGAGGGTATCAGAAGGTTATTTCTAATTTAAACACTTATTTTCTGTCAAAGAGTGAACATGACTGATGTCCTGATTCTGACATTATACAACTGTTTCAGATAAATAAAACAGGTATTATAAGTGATAATTAGTATTTATGAATCATATAATCTAAAATAAAATAAACCCAATATGTATTATAATATAAAATAAAATCTCTACTTTCATGGATTAAAACAATTTTAAATTAGCTCTCACTTCAGTCTGGGACTATAAAGTTTAAGGCCAGGATCAGACTACACAATGTTATTGTCTTTCACGATGGTCACCATGTCAGATTAAACAATCACAGTGGCATAAATTCTTGCCGTGTCTTGATCGGGAGACTGGCGACACTGCAAGTGTCGTCCGTGACCGATATTGACCCTGGATTGTTGAGGAGGCATAACAACAAACTGACTACCATAGCACTGTGTGATAACGGTGTTTTGCTAAGACACGAAAAATAAAAGGAAGAAAAAAGGATTGCGGCCTCGTTCCTAGGTCTGGTGAAGAGGGCAGTACTGTCTGTCTGTCAGAGAGATCGTGAGTGATAACAATGTTCACCTCAAAACCATGAACTTACATTGCACACATGAAGCATGTGCCTTCACTGTGTGTAAACAATGTGTCAGAGCACTGTGTCATCCTATTGGTCAACATAAAGGTTCACGTCATAGGAGATGGTCAGACTAGGTGGAGAAATTCAAGAAATTCTAACATGCTATACTTCCTGTCGTGGTGTCGTACAGCGTCGTACAGCATCATATAGCATCCTAGAAGCAACATCACTGTTCGTCAGTCATGCCACACTACATGTCCGTTCGTCAGTAATTTGTCGGCCATGACAAAATCGGGTGGAAACTGTCCTGAAATTGTGTAGTCTGAACCCAGCCTAAGGGTGTTTTAACACAGGCAGTGTTTAGATTAGGCCCAAATGAACTCTGGGCCCGAGTGTAGTTCGTTTGGGTCGGTGTGAACACAACAGCACCAAACTGGCTGCACCAGGGCAGTTTCTGAGCAGCTACAGCCTAACTCTGCTGCGGTCGCTTTGTTACGTGAACTGCCAACTGCCTGGTGTACACCATAAGATTGAGCTAAGTTTCATTATTACAGTCTGGAGTCATGTAAGCATGAAGTACCATGCGTCTTCTTCTGGTCAATTGTCCAAGTTCACATTTTCTTTGAGGGAACACTCATTTGTAGCAGCCCAAACATTAGCAGGTGTTGGGGCTGGCTGCTAGTCCAATGCATCTTGTGCTGTGTGCGTCAACCTAACTCGGCATAGCTCTATTCCAGCCAAAGTATTGGCTCAGCATGGTGCAGCTCCCATTATCACTGGCTATTTGCATTTTCTGTCAAAACATGGACAAATTAAATCTATCGACTTTCTATTGACCATGCTTCAAATTTCTATCGGGGAAAAGCTATTTTGCAATATATATCTTTATCATTTCATTGTCCAGCCCTCCTCTAAATCATCATATATCATTGTCCTTGAAGGAAAGTTTACACCACATCAGCTTCAGAAGGGTATGCCTAATAAACCAGCAGGCCAGACACATTTTGCCAGAAAAAGTTAGTCTGTTCACTGTTGTCCATGCTATGGCTGCGGCCCCATCATCACGTAGCTACATGAGTTCAAGGTTCTTAACAACCATTAGATCATTTTATTCCACAAAAGGAGCTGTCTCTTATTCTTAAGTGGGGCACTTTGGCTGACATAATTATATCATCTTTGTGATCTAAAAGTGTGAGTTTAGCTTTTTATGTCCCAGATAATGTGCCCTAGCCTTGTCCCTCTCCGCCCTCCTCTGTCCTCAGGACCAAAGACAATTTCTCTAGTTTTATCTCTCCGCCGACTGGTGTGTCCTTGATTAGCTGACTCCCCCCCCCCCCGCACATGCTGCTGTACAACTCTGATGAACCTCTTTGTTTAGGGAACCTCTTAAACAAGCCTGGCCTCCAGAGGAGATCATTAACACGCTCTTCCTCAGCTACTGGGCTGGGATGGAGTAGAAAAAGCAAACCATTAAACCCAGCCAGCCAGCCAGGCAGTGGCAGGACCAGGCAGGACAACTTGTTAGCAGACAGTGCTGTAATGAGGACCGTTTAAGGCTTAGGCAAGGCAGGCTTTAAAAAGAAGACTAGAGGCAGGAAAGACTGTAAAAAGGATCTTTATTGGGTGTCAAGGCCTCTCTCTCTTTCCTCACACACACACACACACACACACACATATATATATATATATGTACTTGCTCCACCAATACTGTCCTTTGTTCTGTTAGAGGGAGCAGACAGGCCTGAACAGCCTCATTTAGCTGTGTGCTGCACTGATTACTAACCACCTATTAGAGAGCAGAGCAGAGCAGAGCAGAGCAGAGGGGAGCATGGAGCAGGACGCACAGCCCCAACACATCACATGTCATGTACTCCATATTTAAAGGTTTGCCTTGCATTAGCAATGATTAACTTCAGACAGACCATAATGGAAATAAAACTGTCGGATCGCGATAAGGCACTGGACCACCGACACAGACCAGAAGAGACCTGTGAGCCCCCACTGACCCCCACTTCTCCTCCTCTGTGGATGGTGATATTCTATATTATTCTTTATGAATATGCGTAATGTAAGTACCATGTCTACAATGTAAAACTAGTACAATTTAATTTACACTTCCTAACACAGACAACCTAGGAGCCCCTGCACCTCTGAGCCTGTTGCCCCCTTTACCCATTTGTTAAACATACAAGCATAGGTAGCACAGGCACAGTGTTGTGAGAAAGTATTTGCCCCCTTCCTGATGTCTTATGCTTGGACATATTTGTCCCATGTAAATGTTTAAGATCAACAAATACATTTGAATATTACACAGATTGATGACCCAAGTAAAGACAGTTTTAAAATGATGATTTAATTTTTTAAAAAACCTACCTGGTCCCATGTGAAAAAGTAATTGCGCCCCTTATTAAATCATGAATTAACTGTGGTTGATCACATCTTTAGGAAAGCTGAGTTCAATTTCACAATCCACACCCAGACCTGAAGTAGCATTTTGTGTTTTCTTGGGTTATCCTTGTCTAATAACTGCGATGGATGTGTGCAAAGCAGCAGCCTGATGATCTCAAACATTTAAGTGGGAAAACTATGCAAAAATATAATAAGAATTCAGGAAGGGGCAAAAACTTTCATGGCACTAGCTGTGTAAGCAGACAGGCCTGTTACCAAGGCCAATCGAGATAACATTAATAACTATGATAAAACGATAATGATAAAAAGAAAGAAAGGAAAATTATAACAATTGAGCGATAATTCAATTTGCCATGTTAATTGTCTCTTTGAAGTTTTTTATTTGTATTATTGGCATGACAAGGCAATTTTATTATATAGCCCGTTTTTACAAACAGTTTGTTTCAAAGGGCTTTACACAGCATTATGACAACATCCTCTGCCCTTAGACCCTCACATCACTGAGGAAAAACTCCCAAGAAAACCTTTTAACAGGGAAAAAAAAAAGGAGAAACCTCAGGGTGAGCAACAGAGGAGGGATCACCCAGGACGGGCAGACGTGACATAGATGTTGTACACAGACAAGAAAACAATTTACAACATGGAATATGGAAAACATGGAATGGAATCATTCAGTTAACAAAAAATGATGAAGGCAGCTCCTGGTGGGCAGGGAGGGAAGGCCAGCTTAATGGGACTACTGGACGGCAGACTGGGTCATGAGCAGGGAGTGCAGGCTGGTTTAACAGCAGGAGAAAGGAGGTGATGGAGGCGGCGGTTGGTTGGTTGGTGCAGGGGGATGGAGCTCTGAAGAGATCTGTGGAAATACAGAGAGAGTGTGAGACACCAAGGCCAGACTACAAAGTGCAACAAATAATGACAGTTCAAAATGTGTGAGGGGAGAGGAGAGGAGAGGAGAGGAGAGGAGAGGAGATGGGGGTAGGATAGAGTTCCATGTAGCCTGATGTGTCCTCCAGCAGTCTGAGCCTACAGCAGTGTAGCTATAAAATGGATCAGAACTACCTGAGCCAGCCCTAACTAAAAGCTCTGTCGTAGAGGAAGGTCTTAAGCCTGGACTTAAATGTCTGACCTCCCGTACAGAGTGGTCCTCAGCTTCAGCCCTGCAGACAATTTTGTTACATTTGATTCTGTTTTAAAATGTTAAAACCAAATACATATCAAGTAACATCCACAAAGTAGAGTGCATTCAGAAAATATCCATAGTCATTCATGCCTCCTTTTCACAGCTTCTTGACCTTTGCATGTTTGATATATAAACATGCTGTGTTGTGGCTCCCACGATCCGACACACTCTGGACTGCTCATCCCTTATTCCACCCTCAGACCTCTGAGATCTGCTGATCAATCACTGCTTTCCATCCCACTCATCCTGTTCTTTAGCCTATTAATTGTTATTGTGGGAAGAAAAAAAAAATCACTATACTCCTAACAAACGAAATGAGCATGAACTTTATTCAGTGCCTTCCACAATGTAAAGCAGACATGTAAAGCAGACATTGAAAAAAGAAGCGGAGCAGGCAGGGAGCTACACAGCAACCAAGAGAAAAGAAAATGATAAACTCCATAAGACTGAGGCTACAGGGGAAATGAGAGGTTCCTAACTACCATGTCATATATTTAAAATGACACACACATCAGGGACAACAGGTGGAATAACCAAACACCAGTGTCATACTACGGGCAAACTAATAGAGTCTCTGAATGCCTATCAATCACAATTAATTAGGGCTACCACTCAGGGAGCGCACCATGCCCACTTTAAACAGAGACTGAAGAAAAGAGAAGAACAACAGAATAAAAGAGAATTAGATTATGACAAAAGGCCTGTGACCCAGGCCTATCGCTCACATGAGGAAGAAACAGTCAGTGCTACACTATCAGTGTGCAGTGAAAACAAGCATCATTTAGTCTTAGTTTGTTGAGCTGCAGAGAAGGACAGTGAACACATCGTTTATGAATGTGTTTTATTACTGATCAGCCCGTGTGATCATGACTTATATTCAGTGTTGAGCAGTAACACGTTACTGTAGTAGTGTATAGTATTGTAATGTAATTAATGAATTATAATTTCTAAAATAGTAATTAGATTACATGCCCAGGTAACTATACTCACAAGTTTCTCTCCTGGGATACACTGTGTTGGCCCGACCCGCCTTGCACCCTGGTGCACCACAATCACTTTATGCCCCGGCCCATTCCATCCTCTGCTCTCACCCACACATAAGCAGCCATCCTGGGAGACACAGTGTCCACATCCCCCGCTGTCCTGCTGAGGTTGTTCGGTTGAATAATTGTGTTTTCAGACACATTCCTCTTTTTATTCCTATTACAAAGGTTAATTGTGGTTTTACTGTGATGTGTTTGGAAGAGATTGATCAGTAAAGTTTTGAGAAGATATCACCTTAAGAATATCTCACAATTATTTCGTGAGAAGAGTTAAAAAAAATATATATTTATTCCAACTTTATGGATTTATGTATTTACCCCTATAGCTTTGACACAGCTAAAACAAACTTTGTGCATCCTTGGTGCTGTAATCTGCACTACAATGCACTCTATTGTCAGAGGAGAGATAGTAGAAAGAAAGAGAGGGAGAGAGAGGGGGAGCACTAGGTCCACTGTCCCCTGTAATCTCTCCCAGGCTCCTGAAGACATCCCAGTTACTTTTTTTATGAAGTGCAACTGAAAGTGATGAAATAGAAGTGTAATCCTGGTGCTAAGTCAACACGTCTTATCTGAAGCAGCCACGGGTTCGACCTCTGACCTGAGTATTTGTAAAACCCTTGGCTGAGGATGTGACACCTGAGTCCTCAGCGGTAGCTACAGCCCTTTACACAGGCGCAAGTCAGACGGAGGCCACTGTAATGTCGCTCTGCTCCGAAGAGCAAGAAGATGAATAGAAGTTAAGAGACAACACATTCTGACAAGCCAGGAGCTGCCAGAGGCTGCCGCTCAGCAGAGACGGATTCTGTTTGTTGTTGCGCTAATATCTGTGGTTTATGTGGCCGTGATTTATTGATGTTAAAAAGGATGATGTTGAATCCAATCAAAAGATGCAATGTGATGCGAGGGCAGGAGGAGGAAGAAAAGCAGCCATTGGATGTGACCTGTTAAGCGTTCATGTCAGGTGAAGGGAGTCTTCTTAGGTGAGTTGATGGAAAAACAGCCTTGAGCTATGACTCTGTCAGGGCTGGGAATTCAACATCACTGCTCTCATGGAGCAAATGATCCATTCAGGCATTCAGTAAAAGGGTCACTTCAGATAAAGATGCAGGGAATATGGGGGGTGGTGGCAACGGGGGAGGGGGGGTCTGAGAGCACATGTGTGCAAACTGTGACGTACACGCACAAAATCAGGCAACCGAGGGGAGGGAGGACAGATAAAAAGCACTTCAGCTACTTGTTTGTGTGGAAAGTGTTTGCTTTAATCCATCGCCACTGGAAAATACACATTTTTACACCACACAGGTTCGACTTCACCAGGCAACCAACAGCTCAGCTCAGTGTCAGTGAAAACCTCCTGTCAGGAACGCCTCAGAGACAATCAATCAATCAATCAATAATAGAAATGCAGTATCACATTTTATAAATGTTTCCATGAGTAAAATTTGAAATACAGGATTGTGTGTGTGCATTATCTGTTTATTCATTTATTAGGTTCCCTATTAGCCATCACTTCACTGTAGGAGTAACAGCTTCTTCCTGCCCCCCCCATATTATGGTCATACTGTGACAGTTTAACCCATTGAGAGCAACTGTGCTCTGAAACACCAGCCGTGTTGTCTCTTAAACCCTTAAACAAACATACAAAAAAAAAAAAATACTTGATGTTCACTTTTTATTTCTCAGCCCCTGAAGGCCCCTCAGAGAAACCTGTAACTTTCACATGGCTTCACATTTGAAACTGGTTGGTGCTGGAAGAACAAGCACACTTGTAAACATTCTCCACTAACTTCTATCAGGTACAGGGACAATGATAAGATTGGAGGGCTCAGACTCAGTCATTTTTGGAGGCAGGGTCAAAACCACTGCATCAGTCAATATGATCAGGAGTCAGTAAAACACAAGGAATCACTGGAGGAAATACCAATGCTGGACCACTGACACAAGGGATGAGAAGATCTGGCACAGAAGGGAAGGGGAACACAGCTTATATACAGGTGCATATGAATCAAGTAGAATATGATGGAGGTCAGCAGTCTTCTCCATGGTAGTCCAGCTACTGAACCAGACCAAGAGACCATGTAAACCTCTGCAGGGGTTTGGAGTTAATCAGCTGATTAGAGTCATCATTAGGTTACAATAGTGAAATTTTTGTTGGAGTAGCATCAAGTGAATCTGAACCTCCAGCTAAATGTGGTTCCTCCTCCTCCTCCTCCTCCTCCTCCACCTCCTCTTCTTCTTCCTCCTCCTCATGGTATCTCTCCCCACACTCAGGTCTTCACTCTGTATCTGATTCCACATGACTGACTTACCTTCATGCTTTTGTCTTCCCTCACATGAACATTTGCTCCTGATAAAGACAAATAATCTACCCATGCTCCTTTGGGGCACAAGTGTCCACGAGTGCTCGGGCACACCTGATCCCCCTGCAAACTCAGGTGTGAGCTCCCTTGCAGGCAAAAAAACCACACACAACAAGGAAATGTGGGATCTGTGCTGCATGTGACCGAATCACCCGCGGATATTTTTCTGTGTGTGTGTGTGTGTGTGTGTGTGATGAAGACGACGGGAGTATTTATAGAAACACCCACTGCCGAACTCAACCCTGTGATTTGAAGCTTTTCTGGGCCAATTCTCTAATCTGCTCTTTGTCAGCATTTTGATTTAACCCTCAGATCCCGAGCATGTTTAGGCGGTTGTTTGCTAATTAATACAGACTCTGTGGCGGCTGATAACACAGCGTGTCATTCACACAGACAGCCACCAGCTCTTTCATCTTATAGCATAAAACATGAGATAAAACGCAGCGAATGAAAGAGTGTGCTTTGCTCTGAACTAATTTCTCTTTTCTTAGAGTGTCTAGTCGAGGGCCTTGCTCTGCACTTCGTTAGTGAAGTGTGAAGGAAGTGTATGTGTGTGTGTGTGTGTGTGTTTAAGGGGATGACAGTGCTGTGAAGTGGCTTTAAGATAAAATGCTAACCTCGATGAGTGCATTATCTGCTACATCTCTACTTCTCTTCATATTACTGACGAGTAACTGCTGTGTGTGTGTGTGTGTGTGTCTGATAATTATCTGATAACATTTACTGTGTCTCCACACAAACAACATGCAGATCAGCACCATATAGTGGCTCCACTTTTTTTGTGCAGACTTTAATTTGATGTAATTTAACTTTAATTGGTTTAAGATACCAGGTTCTCTCATTAATCTACATCCAGTGACAACATGAAAACATGTTTTCCAAAACTTTTGCAAATATATTTAAAACAAAAATCAAAAACAGAAATCTCCTTTACAAATGTGTGCAGACTCTTGGAGACTAAATTCAACAGCATGTTTCGGAGATGATTCACTTATAAACACAGCCTGGTCTGCAAATACAACCCACACCAACGACACGCTCGTTCATTTCTGTTTTGCTAACACGAAACGCACATTTCGAACAAACGCGCGCTTTGTTTCATGTGGTGTAGTGTCTCTGCAGCTAGATGCACAATTATGATAAATATTTGTTTTCCCTCTTCTCTTACTTTATCTGGTAAAAATGAAATTAGACACAGATTTATTATCTGCAGGAGCAAGGCAGTAACAGTCCACTGCTGATTGCCTCAGTCTTTAAAGCATGATTTGAATGCATAAAGATGAGGTGGGTAAGTTGACGAGCTGTGAGCGCTGACCTCAATGAGTTAGCTCAGGAGGGAGACAGACACTACAGACAGCCTTCAAATTATGGAGGGACTGGGGGAGTCTGGGAGCTTGATATAAAATTGCCAATCTAAAAAGTTTTACATGATGCAATGTTGGCTCTGCCATGATCTGTGGGACAATGGGGGATCAGGCATAATGACCGGACACAGTAGACTTCATTAATTCATGCTACCAGGATCAGTTTTCATATGGCTCAGTAACTATATTAACAGCGGTGGAATTTACTTGAGTGCTTGCATTTGTGCTTTGAGGGTAATGTTGTGATTTTTGTTCTTTTTTTCTGTATTTATATGCGACAGCTTATTTTAAACAAGCAAGACGCTATAATGATTGTAACACTTCAGTTGACTGGAGCTTCCTCCCTCCACAGTACTGGGTTCCCTTTCGCCCTGGGAAACAAGTTGACCTGAATGTCATTTTGGATTCTGTACCCTGATTATGGAGATGATGACTGGAGATGCAGGAACACAGTGCAGCGCAGCCGGATGCACCTGAACCATCACAACCAGCAACATCTCTCTCGCTCACTCGCTTTGTCTGTCTTGGTCTCTCTCTGTCTGCTTCATCTCTGTTTTTTTTTTGTTTTTTGTTTTTTTTTTGAGCTACTGGCCCAGTACAGGTGTGGTCACCTGGGAAAGTCCTGGTCCTCCACCTGGACACTGCCATTGCCTCTGATGTTCTCAAATGAACATGTTTTTTTCAAATTTCTCCCAGTAATACCATGTATCCTAAATGTTTTATCCTCGTACATGTATTTATTTAGTCATATTTGTGTATTTTTTAGCTATTGTTCTTTTATCTGTAAGGGGATCCTGAGTGTTTTGAAAGGCACCAACTAATAAAATGTATTATTATTATTATCATTATTATTATTATTATTATTGGATTTCAGTGAACATGTCAGTGAACAGCCACCTTCAGGTCTTGTATACGGGGTTTTGCCTGGCCCACTCAAAGACATGGAGGTCAGAGTCTTGTCCTGAGGTGGATCAGCTTCTCTTCAAGGGCCTGTGATGATGATGATGATTGCTGGCCTGACTGTGATGAGCAGTGCCTGGTTTCTACCAGACAGTTTGGTCAGTGTTCAATTTCTGTCTCATCAGACCAGAGATTGTCTTATCACTGCAGAGTGGACAGTCTGCTTCCTGTTTACTGCAGCTCATGCAAGCTCAGTGTGTGTGCCTTCAAGTGTGTCTTAATATCATTTCTGATGTTGAGCTCATTGAGATTGTTTTTCTTCTGTGTGGACACAGAGCCTTAAAGTCACCATAAGTTTTTTGACACCTCCAAGACTGCCTCTTGCTCAGTTTTTTTAGTCCACCTGTAGACAGACTCCTTTTGACTGCAGACTTCTTCCATTTCCCAGATTGCTCATGGGAACGCAAAGTGCTGGAAAAATGGTTTTATACCATTTTGCTCTCCTCTCTGTCTTTCCACAGTGTTATCACAGAACTCTACAGAGAGCTTCAGGGAGGTCATGTAGTGGTCTCTGTCCTGACATTCACTGTGAATCGTGGGACTTTACATTTGAATTATGTGTCTTTCAAAGCGATGACTGGTAAAGGTGTTCCACTACTTGTCATTCAGGTGATTGATTTTTAATGTTTTTCACTTTGCATTACAGGTAACTGTGTGCAGACTGATGGGGAAAATGGCCATTTTATTTATGTACAATAGAGTATAATACACAGTGAAATGCAAAAATTGAAGGGGCCTGGGTAGAGACAGTGCAGATCACTGTGGCTCAGTATGACCTGACTGCAGCCTGTCAGAGCGTCTGGCCTGGCTTCAGACTCACTGCTCTGCTCTTCATGGCTCAGTACATTGAGGGGCTTGAAATGTTGTAGATAGTTAGTATTAAAAAAAACATGTTAATGTTGTGATAAGTGGAAGTCTAGGAAAGTGTCTTCTTTTGTTTTTTGATTTTTGTGTATGTGTAAGATGGACTGATTTGAATCATTTTTGTGAATGTCAACTTCCCCTGTCAGATAGTCAGGAAAACAAATAAGAACAGGGAGCAATGACATTTGAATGAAATGCTAAAGTCATTCAAGTTGATTGCTCACTTGTTCGAGCTTTATTTCCCCCATTGTTATTTATTTTGGTATTACAGTACCTGGTATCTGATCTTTATATTGTGTATTCATTTATTTTCTTCCTTAATTCATCAATTCCAGGTCTATAGGAGCATCAGTAAGAATATTCCTGAGGTTTGAAGCACCATGGTGGATCTGGTAGAGTGTGTGTAACCATCAGCCATTTACTGCATGCCATCTCTCTCTCTCTCTCTGTCTTTCCTGTATCTCCCTCTGAACTGCCCCAAAAAGATGATGTGCCCACAATTTAATATAAATGTCATGATTTTACTGAAGCACTGTGGAACAATCAGTTTAGAGACAGAACGGCTTAACAGTCATTTTTGATAAAATATAATCTCCCTCTATTTTCCCCATGTGGTCCTAACTGCTGTTGATAGGAGTGGTTAGCCTGGTTCAGCACGGCTCCCTCCCATTCAGCGGGTATGTCCTCTTTCAACTGTGACCAGCATCTGGTCAGCCAAAGGCTGGCCTTACTGTCCCAGCCAGCAGCAGCGGTGACCAGACTGAGCCCTGCCAGAGCTCCCTTCAGGGCCTGGCCCGGGGCCGGTGAGCCTGCTACAGGGACTTCTACCTGGAACACTCCACATGTTCTACTGTGGGTCCAAACCACTGAGAATATCATATATACATGACATATGATAATACTACATAATACAATCATATATACATGAAATATGATTATACTGCATAATACAATAATATCCTGCCCATCACATGTATATGATTGTATACAGAGGAGTTGAACTACTCTGAATCCGCTGCATACCATCCTGTCCATCACATGTATATGATGGTGTACAGAGGAGTTATGCTAGGCAGCCTGGTGTCAGTTCAGCAGAACTATAACACTGGACTCACAGCTGACCTGTATTATAATTACCCCACCCCCCTACCCCCATGCCTGTGCTCAAGGGCATAATTATATAATAATACCATTAATAAGGAAGGTGCTCCCCTAAAAAATAATTTAAAATGTCAACAATGTTACTTTGCCATGGATTTTTTAGTGTTTGTGTCTTCATCACCATGGATTATGCAAAAATATAAGACAATGTCTCGCTCTTAAAAACAAAAAAAAAAAAATAAACAAACAAAAAATCCATCAATCTAACTTTATTACATTTTAAACAAACGTTTATTTTGTTGAAAGAGTCGTCATTTCTGCAAATTGAGAACCCGATGTTTATGTTTACTGTGTAATCAAACTAATGCTTTATTTACAAAAACATTTTAATACACACACACTGTAAACACAGTTACCACATGAAAGATATCTGTGGCAGACTGAAGCTAAGCCTCATGTTCACTTCCCTACATGAAGAACCAATCCATACTGTACACTGGAGATCACCATCACTTTTTGTCATCAGTGGCAGGTCTGTTATGAGATCAGAATAATCACTGTTTGACTCAACTGTAGGGATTTTTGAGAAAGAGCAGCTGTTAGTGACTGTTTTTTTTTTCTTTACTGAGGATGATGACGTAAAGTATTCTGTTACATTAATCTCTGGTCTGGCATCAGTCACAAGCTATTTAAGAGTTCACAGTGAGTTGACAGGACTAAAAAATATCACCAAACTAAAGGACTAAAGGATCCTTCTTCCATGTTGGAGAGATGTGTGACCAGCTAATGGAGCAGCTCCAGAAGATCAGTTCAGTGGCCTCAATGCAAAACTGTAGGAAACAATAGGTTAGTAACGATGAAGACATTGTATGTGATTGTTATATAAAGTAAAACAAGAGCACCAAAAGGTCTGTGATTGTCACTGTGGTGTGAATCCTGTACACCATGTCTCTGTTTACACACACACACACACACACACACACACACACACACACTTCTACATTGGGTTTTATATTTACAGATTGGCAGGAGTGCAAATTTGTGACATCACATCCAACACTGAACTCTGACCTCTTGATAGTGACATTACTCAGAATAATAATCAAAATGTTAGCAAAATCAAAATACAGCAGAGCTAGAATATAATTTCGTCTATTTCAGCTCACTGCCATCTAAATTATTAATGTACTAATTCTGTAAATGATATCTAGGTCGCGACATGACCAATATAATATATATTTATTCTTAGTTAATTTACTTTACTGCTCACATTTATATGATAAATTTCAAGGCCATGTCCATAAGCCATATGTATTAATAGCCTTGATGTCAATATAGAATCCATATTTGCACCGTGCCACGTTTGTTATATATATATATATATATATATATATATATATATATATATATATATATAAGAACAAGTGACCATACTTAGAACAAAGGCCCCCAAAACTAGGATATACAGACGTACACATATAGATGGATAGATAGATAGATGTGTTTTTTTTCTTTATTTGATTCCTTTTTCTGATACATTACTGTATTTTTTTTCTATTCTATGCTGTTGTTTAGTCTGATGATGGATATAATTATGAGCATCCCATAATGGCTGAGCTGAAGAAGCTGTACTATGAATGACACTGATAGAATGATAGAATGCAGACCCAGTCTTCTAAATGACTTCATTCAGTCTGTCTGCTTCCCTTGAATCAAAAGCTCCACTGACTGATTCTTAGACCCAGTGTATTTATTCTGTTAATTAATTATGCATTAATTATTAATTCCTACCCAGAGATGAGAGGTCGTACACGCACAACCACCAATGAGTGCATTTAAACGAAGAACAGAAAGAAAAGAAGAAGAAAAAAGAAAAATATAAAGCTCATCCGTTACACTTTTATCAGAGTAGAAGTGATGAATAGATACATGGACAATCACATCTGCTCCTTGCTCCTTCCCTTTGCCGCCTGCAGCATCAGAGTGAGATGGAGTGGTGCAGTTGTAGAATAAGTACAGCAAGCACAGGCTCATCAAAGGTCAGATGTAAAGACCTAAAGCAGGACGGATCCACAGTGTTCAGTCACAGCTCAGAGACGATCCGACACACAATTTATATTGGACGTCACAAAAAAGAGAAAAGAAATAAATATAAATAGTAAGGAGGACAATACAAACTGAGCTCTTGGCCAGAACCCCAGCTTTTGTTGGTGTGTTGTGGACAATTAGTTCTCTTGCTTCATATTGTTATTTAGTTTCAGCTCCTTCTCAGTTTTCCCCTCTAGGCCTCCCAACAAACCCACTCCTATACTACCACCCCTCACAACCCCAGTTGAGCTGAGCTGAGAAGTGGAGCTAAATACACTTGACCTTGGTGGACCAGTGGGGGCCACCCAGTCGGGGGGCCCCGACGCTGGCATCATGGGTCCCTGGCTCTGTGCCAGCGCTGACAGTGCTGGGAGGGTTTGGCAGGGATTATGGTCTTTGGGTGAAGATCACTGTGGCATGTTCAAATAGGAGAAGAGGCTGCCAAGAGGAGGAGGCAGAGGCCTGGGCTGTTTATCTGGGCTCTGACACACACACACACACACACACACACACACACACACACACACACACACATCCATACTCAGATATGGAAGCACAGGCACACAGGCAACACAGACAAAAGCAGGAAGACTTCAAACACACCTACACACAGATATGAAAATATGGATAGGAAGTGCATAATGCACAAGGGTGGAGCCAAATCTGAATCCCGTATTTGGAAAGGCACAAATAAATATCGTGTTTTTTTACAAATACTTATTTTGAGCAAATACTTTTAAAATTATTTGTACTCGAGAACAAGAAAAAACATCATATCAAAAAGCTGCGTTTCCTCGTGACCTCAGTGAATATTTGTGCTGCTGGCCGGAAGCTGGAGTGACGTTCAGGAGTCAGAGAGAGTGAAAAAGAGTCTGACTGAATACAGCCACAGAGGAGGCTCCGTCTGGACCAAACAGGACTTAACTGCATCACTATGTTTGTAGAATAGATTTTTTTTTCCTTAACTGGGTTGTGGAGGCGGTTTATAACTTTTGGGAAGCAGAGTTTGACCTGGAGATTAAACTGTTACGTTACATTAGTAACATGACTGAATGAGACGCCTGCAGTCGGGTTCTCTCATGTTAGCATTCATCTGTTAGCTCAGTCATCATTTGTTTATACTCTGTCTGTCCAGCGTCCTCCAACAAGGACGGGTGGTGGTGGGGTTCATAATGTTCACAATGTGAATTTTCTTGTCAATGATGTTTGTAAAACTGGACTTTTACACTTTCTGCTTTCTATAACTAGTCTCAGTGAGGTGAAGCATGGCACAGTGCAAATGAGTGTGCTCTTCTTTCTAATTAACATACTTTCAAAAACTTTAAAATGAACATTAAAAAAAAAAAACAACAAAAAAAAACAAGTGCAAATGCCAAATTTGGTATTCATCATTGGGGCACTAAAATATCTCTCCTATAAATAATCATGATCAGTCAAAAAAAAAAAAAAAAAAAAACCTTTTGCAAAAGGCAGGACTTAACTCATTAACTGTTTTTTTGGCAGCATAATTAGATATGGTCTACAAATGCTTTGCAATATAATCTGCAAAAGCCTATCTGATGCCAGAGGTCACCTGACCCGACCTACTGCTGTTGAGTGTGAATAGCAAGGGATCATGGAGTTTATAAAAACTGCAAATTTTTATTTTTGCAAAGTGCACTGGATTCCAAAAGGCAACATGCTGGCAGTAATGAAGATCATTAACCAACAAAAATCATTTTCCTTTTAAAAGCCCACAAGTCATTGGTACATCAAAGTCCCACCAGGACATCAGCACTGAACACTCTGCATCTGCAGTTTAGATAACACAAAGATGCTATGTATCTTTCTAAGTAAGATAAGATAAGATAATCCTTTATTCATCCTCCAATGTTGCAGCAGCAGACAACAGTGAAAGAATATACAACATACATAATAAATATAGGAATAAAAAAGATATATATATACACACACACACACACATATATATATATATATATATATATATGTATATACAGTAGATAGATACACAGATAGATAGATAGATAGATAGATAGATAGATAGATAGATAGATAGATAGATAGATAGATAGATAGGTAGATAGATAGATAGGGATGTGTTTGGGTCAAACTTGGAACTGATTTCACAAACAAGGGAGAAAACAAATGTGTTTATCAGTCTCTGAGACTGCTGTTGAGGACACAGGGTTCACAAGACAGCTCTGGCAGAAACAAACCTCTCCTGGTACTTGCTCAATGAAGGAGAGCGGCAGCATGCCAGGCTAAAAACAGAGCCATTTGGAGCCACTTGCAGGGGCAGTGGTAATGACGGCAGACATTGGCAGGGGGGCAGTGAGACTCATTAGAGTCATTAGTTTCAACTCATTTCTGTGTCAAGTCTCCTTTGCCATGCTGGCTAAGGGGGAGTGGGAGTTGGGGTGGATTGGTGGGTGGGGGTGGAGGGGTTGGGACATGGTGAGGAGGGTGCAGGTCTGTAACAGTCATTAGCATTAGGGTGTGATGGATGTGGCTGGCTGGGGTGCCACAAGGCAGAATCTGCACAGTCAGCAGCCGGCAGCCTGACTTCCTTTCACTGTCCTCCATCCTTTATCCCCCCTCCCTTTCCTGTTTCTTCTCTCTTCTTGCTCCTAACTGACTGGGAAAAGAGCAACGCATTAGGATGGATGTTGGAGAGCACCGTACAAAAAAAATATCATAAAACATCATAAAAACAAAGCTGTCAGTGGTCCAAGAACTGTGGGAAGACCCTTTTGAGCTTATTAGAAAAGGTCAAAGCACAGTGTGAACCAGGGAGTACTCCTAGAGATCATCTTTTTTAGACCAGCACTCCACCACAGGGACCCTAAAAGAGAAACAAGAGCTCTGAGCTGATAGCCGCACCAACAACCACAGATGATTATTGTTATTTTAAGCCCTGCCACACCTTCTATCTGAAGGTACATTCACACCATTTGAGATTGCTACAGGTCATGCTCACAATGGAGCACTTGAATGAAGCATAAACAATACATTCATTGTAATGGCAGCTGCATTTCTTTAAAAGTGACGATCTGTCCTTCTAGGTCAAAGCTGTTTGCTTCTACACACACACACACACACACACACACATATATATATATATATATATGTATATATGTATACCTTAAGTTAGGTGTACTATTTATTGTCACTTATCACCTGTTAAATAATATAATGCACTTCTTCTACACCCGAACACATGACACTGTGCATATGTTGACTGTTTTTTGTTCTACCACTGTCTACCATGTATGTTATCCTGCAGTAATATTGTAATTTCCTTTCTGGGATTAGTAAAGTTGTTTTTCATCTCATCCTTAAACTGTCAGAAATAAGGAAAGCACACTGACATAGTATCTGCACTGCATACTACCCTAACAATAATTCAAGAGATGTATCCCTAATGTTACTGTGGTAACATGTTGGAATGTATATGAGTGACTTTGTCATCACTTAAGCTGCTGCTTCAAGTTCGTAGCATGTGCCTTGCTCATCCTCTGCCTGTCCACCACCCACTCCCAATATAATGAGTGTTTCTACACACAGAAGCACTGCTGTGTTACAGGTTCACCAGTGTGTCTGAAGGTGACCAATCCTCATATGACTTGAGAGCAGAGACTGGACCTTGTTCATAGGAACTGTTCTCAGTGACAGGTGGATGTCACCTGGGTCAAAGTCCAAACAGGAAGTAGAAGCTTTCATAGAACACACTAATGTCTGTGCTCTGCACTGATGTGTGGAAAAAAAAAGAAAACCACATCATCAAGTCACTCAGAAGGATGTCAGAGGAAATGCATTAGAGATGACAGAAGCTCCCACATCAAAGCAAGTCACACACACACACACAGAGAAAAAAAAAAAAAAAAAGATTGCAGCCCAACTGGAGACAAAACATCTTTAGATGACAAACCCTGGAAATGTTGTGTTGTTACAGTTTCTTTGTCTACAGTGTTTCACTCCAAATGGCAGCGATGCTAACATATCACAGTTGGTTAAAGTGGCTTTTTTTTTTTTTTTTTTTACTGAAGCCTAGATGGCGATGTGAAACAGTCTGGGTCTGGTAAATATGGGATAAACTTGGTGAAGGACACCCTCACCACACCATGCCTGGTCTCATCCAGATCCAGTGTTTAGAATTAAAGTCAGACGGTTGAATCTTCATTTGATGATCTGAGAATCTGCTCCTTCAAAATCTTTCTGCTTTCACTCTCAGTGATGAGAGGTTTCCTGTGGCCTCTGTGCCATAAAGCTCAAGTGCCTCCTATCTACAAAGGAGCTCTGAAACTCCCTTTACAAGAAATGACCAAGAACCTGAAAATCCTAAAGCCATTTGCCTCTCATCTGTTTGGTGGGATGACCACCAAGAATTTCAGTCAGTTTATGAGAAGATCATTCCTTTCAAAGGCCTACTGTCCGTCAAACAAAACAAAACACACCAAAAAAGCTGAGACTCCTCCTCTTCAAAGCTTCTGTGGCTCGTGCACTGATAAATAGTGGTACCCTCCAGCAAAGCAAAAGAGGAAGACCCAGTGGGACCCCACAACCCCTGAAGTGGAGAGCAGTCACCAAAGTAGCCCATGAGGTCAAGTTTGGCATAGGATATCACTGGCCCCAATTCACCGAGATGAAAAATGCAAACAGATGCCATGATGCTGCATGCACACGGAAGACCAAATACATCTGCATGCAATGCTGTGTGCCACTGTGCCCTGGATGCTTTGCGAATTTTCATACAACCTAGGTGTGATGAACATAGAAGTGTTCGGAGATGCAGAGACTAAAATATCAGTTCGTGTTTTCTTCCAATATGCTAATATAAGGGCTTGGTAATACTGTCCTGCGTCCTTATAGAACTGTGGAGACTCACAGTAATGTTTCTCCTGTTGGGGATGGTTTGACACATTTAGGTGTAAGATTCACGGCTGTGAGTGTCATTGGTTTTCTTATTCAGACCTAAACATTGCGCCTATACAGTGTTGAAATTTCCCAAAAATGTTGAAATGTTTTTCAAAGGATAAAAAGAAACACGGGTTTGTATATTTACAATAGAACACAAGTTAATTCATTTTTACAGTAAGTTCACAATGTTTTATGTTGAGTGCTCAGGCGCATGTAGTCCACTGGATTGGACATGTCTGTAACTTTATGAAAAAATCATATTTTTGGAAAAAAAAAAAGTTGAACATTTTTTCATGTCCTGAGAAGAATAAAACCACTTCAGAAAAAAATCTTGACCAAGGTTTCATAATTCATGCATCAGAGGGCTATGAATTGAGATGCTACTGTTGGTGTTGTGTGTGTGAGAGAGCAGGGCAGGTGACAGGTGTGACTACCATGTTTGTCTATATATCTTATAAATCAGCCAGTCAACTTCCACAAATCAGTCTTCTGGTGAGTTTGTTGTAAAAGTGTAAATCTCTAAGTACTGTACATGATATGTGCCTCCACCGCATCCACTTTATCTAATATTCAGATTGAGATGCAGCTTCCAGAAGAAAAACTAATTTAGTGTAATACCTCCTCTGTATCAAGTCAAAAGCAGCATCCACTTAAACCCATAAATTACACAAGAGCTACAAAGGTTTTGGTTTGTCTCCAAACTCAGGGGTAAAGTATTGGATACGCCGCTGCATTTAACCCTGCGGCCTCGCTGCAGCATCAATTAAAGCAATTGCTTTTCTCAATTGTTCCCTCTGTTGTTTATGTGCATTAACATTTTCATCAACGCGCAGCCATTATAATTCATCCTTGATATTGTCCTCGTGCAGCCATTAAACTCGCCTGGAGGAAGCCGCGCGAACATCTAAGTGCAGCCATGCTCCCCTGCATTGCTTTTTTTTTGGTGTGGGGCTTTGACAGCGCAGCCTGCAGTACAGGACGTTGGCTGTGTTGTCCTCTCCCAGTGGGCAGCAGTCTTAAACAGACACCTCCTGTTTCCTTCTCATCTTTCTTTGTTTTCAAGCTGTTCTTCACACTGAGATAACATGCCTTTAGTATTTGCTCACTCCTTCTATCTCTCTGTCTCCCTGTTTTGTTTTTTTTGTTTTTTTTTCTTTTTTTCCTGCCTTCTCCTCTCTATCCATCTCATCTCAGAGCAATCACCTCTTAGTCCAGTGTTGTGTGTCTGGCTGTAATTTTTTTTCTTTTCCTCTGTTCACCTTCTAGGTCAAAAGCTTCCAAGTGGATTTTCCTGTGGCCCAGTGACAGTAGGTACATGAAATGAAACACTCGCCTACCCAGCAGGCAGCAGGGCTTGTTTGCTCTCTCTCCTTACAGGCATGTTAGGCACAGAAAAAAAATGAGCACATGCATATATACAGACAGGAGTGGTGGAAAAACACACACACACAGGTCAGTGGTGGCTGCAAGTCTTTCAAAGAGGTGAAGCTCATATTCAGCCTACATCATCATACACACATCAAAGTAACGGAAACTATAAAAAACTGAAACAAGGAGATGCTATAATAGTGTTTGATTTACAGTGCATGCTATGTACAATGGTAAGGAGCTGTATTGCCAAGAAAACACCAAGAAATGAGCTGCAGTCGCTCCAGTTCACGCAAAATGGAACTGAACTGGAAAATGCTCCAGTGCTGGTGTATGTTTCAAAATCACTGCCATCAAAAAAAGGAATTCAGCCTTTGGACAGATCCTCCAATCATCATGCAGAAGCCCAGCGCCCAGGCCCCACCCACTGCTCCATTCACTCCCAGAGACACTGAGCGTCCATGGTAGGGACAACATCACAGCATTTATCCACTGACTGTCCAGTTTCTATTCGCTGTTGCCTCATTGAAATCCATGGACGCTGAGCTTCAACAGGACTGCACTGAGACTCTACAGGGATGTATGAGAAGAAACTCAGTCAGTCAACCTGCGATAAGTAGCTCATTTTGAACAAACACATCTTTGAGTTGAATGTGTTCTAACTCATTTTTAGTCAATGAAATGTAAACACAACACAACAGTTAATTTAAACATTGACTATTTGACATTTTATTGGAAGCAGGGTATGCACTCACTTGCAGTCTTAGCAATCACCACTGATTCATGTACAGCACAGACACAGATTTGATTTCACCACAGACACCAGAGCTCTTCAGACAAACTTGAAAATCTCAGGTCACAGGTCCAGAGGTTAGTCCTTGATGATCAAACTGATTCACCATTTCAAGAATCACAATATCACAATTTGTTCATTTTGGACAAAGTGTGATTATATATATTTTTTCCACTCTGAGCTGACAACAGCCAGGGCCACAGCTGATATGTTTTCAGGTTGTGCATCCGTCTCCCTGGCCATATGTATAAAGCATAAAAAAATGGATTTACAGCAAGGTTGTGTGACAGGATTTCTAGCGCTGATGGGTGTTTGCATGTTTGCATGTGTGTGAGCTGAGGTTACTGTCACTTTATGTTTACAGTGATGGTGCCCTTTAAAGAGAGACAAGAAGAGTGGGAAAAAGACAAGCAGTTGACCAGGTGCTAAGCTGTTCTGACTGAAACATCCACCAACCACGTTTCACACGCTTTATCCACAAAGGCAGTGATTCTCAGACATGGGATCAGGTGAGTGCTCACATTCCAATTGAATGCTTATGGACTTGTCAGCCAATAATATCTGTATACTGGCCTTTGACTGTGTGTTATTATGGCTTCTGAGGAGCTGACTTTAAAGATCTATTTGAGAAAAGACTGACAAACATAAATGCAGTTGGGACGCTCTATAATTACTAATAACCAGGGGTTAATGCACACACATGCACACACACACCACACGCACAAACTCAGACTGTCAAAATAAAAAACAAAAGAAAGAGAAAGACACACTCATATCAGTGCCGAATGTGTGTTGATGGAGGCCTCTGTCTGTGTGATTCAGTGTGTATAATCTCTGCTGCAGCACTCCAGCGGTGTCACATGATTCCCACAGCTCATCAGTAAAATCCAACCCGTCTCTGGAGATAACGTCACCAACACTAAATCGGTGTTTGTGCGTCTCTAAATGAGGTCGTACTTTATTTGTGGCAGTCATGTGGTGTGGTGGAAACACTGCTGTGTGTCATTTCCGACCCAGTGGGACTCCCATGTGTTAGCTGTACTGTGATGTTTTGTTTTTTATTTTCTTTCAACATGTATAAAGGGCTTTTTCATCATGTAAATGTACTTTGTTTATTATGTCTCTCAGTTAAAGTGTTTCCTCTTTTTGGAAAACTCTGGTCTCCATTTAAAGCTGTTCATTTAGTGACTGTAACCGGGGCCACAGTACAGTGACCAAGACGTTTCAGACAAATGCAAAAGCCACAACACAACAGCAAAAGCCACAGAATGGAAGTGTACCACAGAGATGCAAAGTGGAAACGTCAGTCGGTAAGAATGGGCTGCTTCTTTAATTGGTTATATCTGCTCACAGTGGAGGTAACAACACACAGCCATTGTTTGGTGCCTCTGTCATCCACATTCCCACAGTTATTGGTAGTGGGGGATTCAGTTCAATTTACACACACACACACACACACACACACACACACACACACAGACACACACACCAGTTCATATCTTAAACCTGTCTGCTGCCCAGTGTTCATAGGACTCTTATGCAGTAGACCACTCCTATACCCAGGTTTAGCTATTAGCACTAGCTACTACTGATGACTGACTACTACTACTGCCCTCGCTTCTATGATGTAAATAACTCACTAATTAAACTGCAGGCCTCTCAAGTCTTTTCTTAATATGTGTTTATCAGGTTTTCTGAGGCTTAGGAGGAATTGTACTGTGCGACATACAGTAGGGATAGGTGTATGTGCTGTAAAGTGCAATGGTGTGGTGTTTTCATTATTTCTGTTTTAATAATACTACTACTAATAATAATACTACTAATAATAGTTGATTTGTATAGCACCTGTCATGCACAAAGTGCATCCCAAGGTGCTTTACAGGGTAAGATAAAAAAGAATGGAATAATGGTACGGCCCCTCCTTGAACCGCCACCTTATCATGGTGGAGGGGTTTGAGCACGTGAGTGATCCTAGGAGCTATGTTGTCCGGGGCTTAATGCCCCTGGTAGGGTCTCCCAAGGCAAACAGGTCCTAGGTGACAGGTCAGACCAAGAGCGGTTCCAAAGCCCCATATGAAGAAAGCTACAACAAGGAAGTGCACGTCGCCCGGAATGGCGTTACCGGGCCCTACCCTGGAGCCAGGCCTGGGGTTGGGGCTCGCAGGCGAGCGCCTGGTGGCCGGGTCTTTGCCCACGGGACATGGGATGTCACCTCACTGGGGGGGGGAGAGCCCGAGCTAGTGCGGGAGGCTGAGCGGTACCAGCTAGAGATAGTCGGGCTTGCCTCTACGCACAGTCTGGGCTCTGGAACCCAACAAGGAGTTGGGTAGGAGGAACCCAACTCCTTGAGAGAGGCTGGACTCTCTTCTACTCTGGAGTTGCCCATGGTGAGAGGCGGCGGACTGGTGTGGGCTTGCTCATAGCCCTCCATCTCAGCCGCCATGTGTTGGAGTTCTCCCCACTGAACGAGAGGGTCGTTTCCCTGCGCCTTCGGGTCGGGGATAGGTCTCTCACAGTCGTTTCGGCTTATGGGCCAAACGGCAGTGCTGAGTACCCGGCCTTCTTGGGGTCCCTGGAAGGGGTACTGGAAAGTGCCTCAACTGGGGACTCCATCGTTCTGCTGGGGGACTTCAACGCTCACGTGGGCAGTGACAGTGATACCTGGAGGGGCGTGATTGGGAGGAACAGCCTCCCTGATCTGAACCCGAGTGGTGTTCTGTTGTTGGACTTCTGTGCTAGTCACAGTTTGTCCATAACAAGCACCATGTTCGAGCATAAGGGTGTCCATAAGTGCATGTGGCACCAGGACACCCTAGGCCGGAGTTCAATGATCGACTTTGTAGTCGTATCATCTGATCTCCGGCCGTATGTCTTGGACACTCGGGTGAAGAGAGGGGCAAGGCAAGGCAATTTTATTTGTATAGCCCGTTTTTACAAACAGTTTGTCTCAAAGGGCTTTACACAGCATTATGACAACATCCTCTGCCCTTAGACCCTCACATCGACTGAGGAAAAACTCCCAAGAAAACCCTTTAACAGGGAAAAATGGAGAAACCTCAGGGTGAGCAACAGAGGAGGGATCCCTCACCCAGGACGGGCAGACGTGCAATAGATGTTGTATACAGACAAAGAAAACAATTTACAACATGAATGGAATCAGTCAGTTAACGAGAAATGAAAAACAAAAAATGATGAAGGCAGCTCCTGGTGGACAGGGAGAGAAGGCCAGCTTAATGGGACTACTGGACGGCAGACTGGGTCATGAGCAGGGAGTGCAGGCTGGTTTAACAGCAGGAGAAAGGAGGTGATGGAGGCGGCGGTTGGTTGGTTGGTGCAGGGGGATGGAGCTCTGAAGAGATCTGTTGAAATACAGAGAGAGTGTGAGACACCAAGGCCAGACTACAAAGTGCAACAAATAATGGCAGTTCAAAATGTGAAGGGAGAGGAGAGGAGAGGAGAGGAGAGGAGAGGAAGGATAGGGCTCATGTAACCTGGTGTGTCCCCCAGCAGTTTAAGCCTATAGCAGCGTAGCTATGGAATGGATCAGGGCTACCTGAGCCAGCCCTAACTAAAAGCTCTCTCATAGAGGAAGGTCTTAAGCCTAGCCTTAAATGTAGAAAGAGTGTCTGCCTCCCTGACCCATGGAGAGAGCTGGTTCCATAATAGAGGAGCCCGGTAACTGAAGGCTCTACCTCCCAGTCTGTTTTTAGAAATACTGGGGGTCACTAACAGACCTGCATTCTGGGAGCGAAGTGCCCTGGTAGGACAGCTCAGCAGTAGGGGCTGAGCTGTCAACTGATCACTACCTGGTGGTGAGTTGGATCCGGTGGTGGGGGAGGAAGCTAGACAGACTTGGCAGACCCAAACGTACTGTGAGGGTCTGTTGGGAACGTCTGGCAGAATCCTCTGTCATTGAGGTCTTCAATTCCCACCTCCGGGAGAGCTTTGACCAGATCCCGATGGAGGCTGGAGACATTGAATCCAAGTGAACCATGTTCTCCACCTCCATTGTTGATGCGGCTGTTCGGAGCTGTGGCCGCAAAGTCTCCGGTGCCTGTCGTGGCGGCAATCCCCGAACTCGGTGGTGGACACCGGAAGTAAGGGATGCCATCAAGCTGAAGAAGGAGTCCTACCGAGCCTGGTTGGCTCGGGGGACCCCCGAGGCAGCTGATGGTTGCCGGCAGGCCAAGCGTGCGACAGCCCGGTCAGTCGCAGAAGCAAAAACTCGGTTATGGGAAAAGTTCGGGGAGGCCATGGAGGAGGACTACCGATTGGCCTTGAAGAAATTCTGGCAAACCATCCGGCGCCTCAGGAGGGGGAAGCAGTGCTCTGCCAACACTGTTTACAGTGGAGGTGGGGAGCTGTTGACCTCAACTGGGGATTTTGTCGGGCGGTGGAAGGAGTACTTCGAGGATCTCCTCAATCCCACTGCCATGTCTTCCATGGAGGAAGCAGAGGCAGAGGACTCAGAGGTTGATTCATTCATCACCCAAGCTGAAGTCACTGAGGTAGTTCAGAAGCTCCCCGGTGGCAAGGCAGCGGGGGTGGATGAGATCCGCCCTGAGTATCTCAAGTCTCTGGATGTTGTGGGCTGTCTTGGCTGACACACTGTGACGGTTTGCAACTGAGTGTCTGGGGGGGGGTTAATTTTTGGGGTGCCAGCCAGGTCTCTCTCCTGACATGTGAGATGGTTGTTTAGTTTAGTTTTGTTTTTATGCGTTGTCAGTCAAGCGGTGGTGGTTGGTTTGGAAGTGTAACTCAGGTGTTCAACACCACAGGCAACCTCACAAAGGAAATACACCTTGCCTCAATGTATCCCTTCCATACAATTTATGAATAACTCAGGGCACAACACAAACACACAAGCAAGCAAACAGTTCAAAAATAAATCAGCTGTATTCACGAGCAGTTCATTTCACACACAAGCAAGCAAACAGTTCAAAATAAATCAGCTGTATTCACGAGCAGTTCATTTCAGTTCATTTTTGTAAATAAGGGAAACAAAAAACGCCTTCAAACAGAAGGGAAAAACCAGGGAATCAAAGAAAAACAACTCAGTCCGAGAGAGAAAAAAAACTCCTTGCAACAGAGAGAAAAAAAAAACATCTCGATACCTGAGTGATGTGAGGCAGTAGGCCTACGTCATTTTGTTGCGTCGGGTCAGTCCGACAGTCAGTGTGAGGAGACGAGTGGGTAAAGCTGAATCGGGGAATTGTGGAATGCCGCTAAATCCGGGCCGGAACGGTGAAGTTGGGCGTCGTGGCCTGACGGAAGGTGGCGAAGACGGTGAGGGTTAACGACTCACTTTACTTACTAAGGGTAACGAGCATGAGAGCTCCGATGCCGCCGTGACACGCTCACACACTTTCCTCTCTCTCCAGCAGCCACCCGAATGTCCGGTGAGGCGGAGGAGAAAAAACGGCGCCATTACCGCTCTGGCGAATCGGGTGCGAACAGCACACCGGGGGTGGCGACGAGGGCGTGGACAGCTGGCTGTCACAACACCTCTGCAACATCGCGTGGCAGTCGGGGACGGTGCCTCTGGACTGGCAGACCGGAGTGGTGGTCCCTCTTTTTAAAAAGGGGGACCGGAGGACGTGTTCCAACTACCGGGGGATCACACTCCTCAGCCTCCCGGGAAAGTCTATTCCAAGGTGCTGGAGAGGAGAATTCGACCGATAGTCGAACCCCAGCATTCGACCATGTCCCTCGTGGCATTCTGTGGGAGGTGCTCCAAGAATATGGGATCGGAGACCCTCTGCTGAGGGCTGTAAGGTCTCTGTACGACCGGAGCAGGAGCTTGGTTCGCATTGCCGGCAGTAAGTCGGACTTGTTCCTGGTGCATGTTGGCCTCCGACAGGGCTGCCCTTTGTCACCGGTTCTGTTCATTATTTTTATGGACAGAATTTCTAGGCGCAGCCAGGGTCCGGAGGGGGTCCGGTTCGGGAGTCACCGGATTTCATCTCTGCTTTTTGCAGATGATGTTGTCTTTTTGGCTCCCTCAAGCCAGGACCTACAGCATGCGCTGGGGCGGTTCGCAGCTGAGTGTGAAGCAGCTGGGATGAGAATCAGCACCTCCAAGTCTGAGGCCATGGTTCTCGACCGGAAAAAGGTGGTTTGCCCTCTCCGGGTCGGGGGAGAGTTCCTGCCTCAAGTGGAGGAGTTTAAGTATCTCGGGGTCCGGTTCACGAGTGGGGGAAGGATGGAGCGTGAGATCGACAGGCGGATCGGTGCAGCGGCCGCAGTAATGCGGTTGTTGTATCGGTCCGTCGTGGTGAAGAGAGAGCTGAGCCGAAAGGCAAAGCTCTCGATTTACCGGTCGATCTACGTTCCTACCCTCACCTATGGTCATGAGCTCTGGGTCATGACCAAGAACGAGATCCCGGATACAAGTGGCTGAAATGAGTTTCCTCCGCAGGGTGGCGGGGAGCTGGAGGAAGTGTCTGGGGAGAGGGAAGTCTGGGGGTCCCTGCTCAGGCTGCTGCCCCCGCGACCCGGCCCCGGATAAGCGGAAGAAGATGGATGGATGGATGGATAATGGTACGGTAAAAAGCAATAGAAACAAGATAAAACCATACAATAGATTAAAAGTTACATATTGCACGCAATTTACAGTTTAATAAAAGTCAAAACATATAAATACGAGTAATTAGTTAAAGCAAGATTTAGCTTTAAGTCTGCAACGTGCTGATAGCTATAGCGTTGTGGCCTCAAAGAAACCGCCCATACAGATAAGAGACATGCATCAGCACTAAACAAATCATTGCCGTCACATGATGTCAACAATGTTAATCGGCAGGAGAGCATCACCAGTGCTACTCTGTGCTCTGTAATGCCTTTTGTTTTCTTAGCTATATTCATCTGACAGTTTCAGCCTTTCAATATTAATAGATGTATTATATTAAACTACATAACAGTTTCCATATTTCCCAAACTTTTTTTTTTTTTCCCCTTCAAGAAACTGCTTGTGATCTCAAACAATAAAATGACATTTGATGGTCTGGGAGGCAGTTGTTTCTCCTTTAAGAGATGCTGGTGGCTCACGAGGCCTTGTACCATGATCATTTGGACTCTGCTCTGGGAATAGCTACTGGGATATCCTGTTGAAGCGGAATGATAATGGACGATAGATTAGAGCTAACACCTTCATTTTTGAGACCTGCTGTTATCAAACCAAAAGAAGTCAAATTCCCAGGTCTGTGCATAGCATTCACAAACAGTCTGAAGTGTGTTGGTAGAGAAGCTCCTGCAGATATTTCCTGTTGCTGTTGTGCCTGTGGGAGGCCGTCCAGTTTAGGAGGAGGAATTGGCACTTTCCTGCAAACCCCAACCTCTCTGTGTTTCTGTCTATCTGTCTCTGTGTCAGTGTATCTCTGGGGAAATTGAGGCCCTTTGCTGACACACCTCTCCTGCTCTCTCTCTCTCTCTCTCTCACGCACACATCTACGTTTTTGCTGTTTCTGTATATCACTCTTGTTCTTTCCATCCCTCCATCCATCTCCTGCCTTTCTTCCCTCCGTCTCAGGGGTATTTGAGGCCAGAGCAGACGCTGTCACATCAGGAGTCATCCAGTGTGACAGAATGATGAGCACAGACTCAGGCCTGGGCCCAGCCCACAAACTGCCAGCCACCACAAACACACACACACACACACACGCACACATACACACACACACACACACACACACAGACACACAGAAACATGTTGATTATGCCTTTTCTATTCTGTCTCTGGCTCATGGTGAAGCCCAGTCTACCACACAATGGATAATAAATGCAAAGCTCCTCTCTCTGATGAAGTGTCTTTCTTATTTATTTATTTTGTGTCTTATAGGATTAATCTCCTTGTTTTTCATATGAATTTACTAATTTATTTGCACTCATTCTGCTTCCTTCTGGAGACATGGTTAGCCTGGGCTAGTGTAAAGGCTGGATTCTAGCTGCTTCTGTCCAGAGTTCAAGGACACATTACTGCTGGTTAATTTCACAACCTGAGTGCAGGGGAGGGAGCTTAGTCTATCTCAAATCTGTGTTGCTTTGAAAGCTTTGGCACTAGAGGTGGGGTCAGCAGTATCCAAAGGATCAGCTCTCAGGGGAGGAATGTATTTAGCAGAAATCATGGTCCTGTGCTTTCATGGTTCTTACCGGAAAACTCAGTCTTTACACATCAACTGAAGAGGGGCACGAAGAGTGCAGATCTCTGCCAAGGCAAATAACAAACAACATACATCTTACAGGTAGGTAGAACCCGTAATGTACCTTTCTGAAAATGACTACACCTATTGTACTGTTCTCATTAGGTAGAAAGGAATCATCTTAACTGTGATCTTTAATAAGATGCCAAAGATGGCCTCAGCAGAGTTAAACTGACATGACAATGACATGGTGTGGCTAACTGCTACATGAATTTTAAATAAACCAAAATGTATGAATTATAATAATGTACGTTATGACACTTTCCCCAGCAACCTACATTATATTCCAGCCTATATAAACTCCAAACTTGGCAAGTGCATGTTATACCTCAACAACCCACAACAGCTAAAACACTGACCTTATTTAGGACAGCCATTTTGTGTAATAATCCTGTTTTTCTGATGAAACAGGTTGTGTACGGTAACACTGTGTATATATAATACAAGAGGGTCCAGCAATGATCAGGTTGGACTACCTCCACCAAGAGCCAAGTCTCTATAGAGATATTTTACTTTTAGAGCTGTATCATTATCATCATCATATCTCTGCTGTAGAAAGACAACTATTCAGTCTTTTAAAATAAACTTAAACTTTATTTGAAAATGAAAATTCATTACATTGGGAGGGAATTGTTTTCATAGCTTTTTGTTCAATTAAATGTTTTTCTCTTTGATTGTTTTTTTTTTTTTTTTTTTTTCAAAGGTTTTTTGATTGTTTCCTTGTTTTGTTATATTATGGTTGAAGGATTAAATTCTGGCTGTTAGGTTTTTATGTGTATATTGAATGCTAATATATATTTATGCTTTTGTATATTTTGTGGGGACCCCAGGAAGATTAGCTGAATGCTATATAAAGTAATGATATAAAGTAAAGTAAAGAAACTAACAGTGTGTTTTATAAAGTTCATGAAAGCATTCTTCTCACAAATGTCATCAAATATGATCAAAATATGAAATTAAACAACAAAACTTATGGACAATACTTTCACAAGCTCAAAAGAAAGGATGGCAGAAGGTGAAAGGTTTCTGATCCTGTCTGCTAAAGTAGGAAATGGCTGCTTTGACTCAGGTCACATGACAACTGCTGAAACAACTCAAAGGCCCAAGGCAGGTTGTAACTAGAAAAATCATGTTAATGCATTCAGTCACTGATATTATATTTTCAGTGACCATGCGTCAGAGTTGTGTTTGTCTGACAGAAACTCAACATTGACTTTTATTTGGTTTTAAACCACATACACTTTTGCAATAGTTGTTTCTAACTATTAAATATGATATTTAACCATTGAAGGAATGATGCGAAGCCTGCGAAGCTAGTTCAGGCAGACAACTCAAGCTGCGCCCGTCCTGATCAGCTGATCAGTCACGTGCTCCCCTCAACCAAATAGGGCAGGTTATTTAAACCCACCCAGCTTACCTGCTCTCCCCTGGCTTGCTGCCGATGCTGCTGCTGTTCCCTGCTGCTGGTACTGCTGGTACCCTTGCTGCTGCTACTGCCCCTGCTGCCCATGAGGTTTTGCAAACCCACCACCTCCCCAGCATCCACCTGTGGGCTCTGTCTCTATGATCCCCTGCGGGGGTCTGCTTTCATTCCCTGTTAGGTCTGTCAAACAGATCATTATTCAGGGAATGAATATCTGAGACAGAGCCTGACGCCAAACCTGCTGCAGCCATGCTCAAGGATAGGCCACCTATGCTGTGCTTCAGCTCGCTGTGCTTCAGCTTGCTTATGTCCAATAAATTATTTATTCTCATTTCAGAGTTGTCTGACTGAACTTCAGTTATTGGATGTCTGGATTTGAAGTTATAGGAGACAAAAGCTCAGTAAATGTACTGTAAATAGCAGACGGATCAAATCACTCATTTTGAACCCTTTGATGCACAACATATGCACACCCCTTCTAATGCACAACATGGGTCAAAAATGACCCACATTCACTGTCTATGTGATTTCATGCTGAGTGAGTGTTTCTTTGCTGTATCTTTTGAAATCAATTTATTTTATGATTGAATCTTCCAAGTATTATCTGGATATCTTGTTTTTAATTAGTACAGGGTATTATTTAAGTTTTTCCTTTCTTATTTTATGAACAAATGAAGAAAAAGGCCCAGTGAGTGGACCATTAGCTAGCTAGCTGTCGACATGTTCTGCATTCTACTGTATTAGTTAACTACAGTAGAACATGTCAACAGGTAGCTAGCTAGCTAGAAGTTGACATGTTCTAGAATTAGACAGTAAATTTTAGGAGGCAGGAACTTGGCCCTCAAGGCTGCTGTGTCTCCACTGTAGAGTAGGACCCCTATTGGACCCGCCAGACTTTTCAGGCGACAATGTTGTGGTAGTTTGTCCTTTGGTGGGGTGATTTCTGCTATGGAGACACACACCAACAGCCTCCTAAAATTACCCCAAAGCTCCTGCAGTGGAAACAGACCTCTGGACTCAAGGAGGACCTGATCAGATTTTGCTCATCAAAGATTAAGGTCATTCTCCTGGTGAACTTCCCAAACTTTTCTGACACAGCCATTATGACAATGTTTTACATAAGAGTTTAATGTTGTATATGATGCAGGATGAACAGGAATGTAACCTGAAAATGCTACAGATAATGCTCTAATTTGCACCAGGTTCTTTTCCTAACATTAACCAAGTGTGCTGAGTCTTTAGGAGAAGCTATAAAAAGTCTAATAATGCTGCAGTCATTACAAGTCAAGTCAAATCAAATTTTATAGCCCAGTATCACAGATCACCAATTTGCCTCAAGAAGTTTAACAATCTGTGCAACATTACGACACCCTCTGTCCTCAGAACCTTAAGTTGAAGAAGGAAAAAACAGCAACAGAGGAGTAGATGTTATGTGTACAGAACAGATTCACAGTGCAGACAATCAGGGTGACAACATAATAGATGCTGCAAGATCTGGCATTCTGGTGGAAAATACACCAGACACATTACACAACACATTAACATACCTTTCTTGCTAAATACACAGAGCAGCAATCTTTACATAACACACTCAATAGAAATCATAATTCAGTTTACATTACACAACATTCTCTTGAAGTGAAATTTCAGTGCATTTAATTCTGTTGGAGTGTCGTAGCTGAAGGCCAACTGTTTCTCTGTGTGAGAAAGCTGCTATGGATGAAAAGCTGAATACAAAAGCAGGTGTGTGTGTGTGTGTGTGTGTGTGTCATTGTGTCCCACATTGCAATAAGTCTAGATCAGTGCCAAAATCTCAGTGTAGAATCAAATCAGTGCAAAGTGTCACTGGGGCAGAATAAAGGCCTCTTTCTGTTTTTGGTCTTACGGGGAAAAAAAGGTATGATCAACAAAAAGAAACAAGAAACTGATACAACGAGTAAGAACATAATAATAATAATAGAAATAAGTGGAGGAGTGGAATAAATTACTCAGGAGGGTGGTTTGGTTTCCCTCTGGACTTTCAGCTGGTTAATTCCTGCACATAGATTTCCCAGCAGTGTTGATGCTGGAATGTAATTTGGGCTCAGTTAGTGATTCTTCAGCAGCTCAATTAGTGGAGACAGGATATATCTCTCTGCTGTAGCTCAGCTATGCGTGTCTACAGAATAACATGCCACTGGTCATTTGTCCATACCCATGGCTATGACCCTTATGAGGAGCAGGGGAATGACAGCTTTGCTATCATGGTAATAATAATAAAACATGGTTTTGGAATGGTCACAGTTTGATTAGGTTTAGATGTATTGGTAGGGTTCAGCTAAGATAATGGTTCAGGTCAAAATAAGTTCCTCTTCAGGTTTGAATATCTCTGTCATCATGGTTACCATAATGAACATGTTGCTAAGGCTGTGGAAGAGACATGTTAACATCTGTCTCACACAGGCAACATACAGAGAGCTCTGTATTTTGCTGGAGTTTGCTGCTCCTTAAACCACATCACACATTTTTTTCTCCTCATCTCTCATCATCATTAGAGATAATTAGGGCCACTAGAGGTTGCTTAGCAATAAAACCAAACTGTGGGCTAGTTGCACAAATGGCATATGAGGTTGTTTTTGGTTGGAACGCAGCAGGGGTGTCGGCTCTATAATCACAGATAAGACTGAGTGACTGACTGACTGCTCTGTGGAGTACCTGCCTGCACTTTACAGTCCATGTTTTGTCCTTTTTCTCTTTGTTTTATATGTTTTTGAGGTACATACCAGGGAGAGTTGCACAAACAAGCCAATTAACAAATGTTTTATAGAAAATAATTCAAGCAGAAGAATTTAGTCAACATTATCATGTAAGATATGTAGGATTAGTGGTGTTAGTGAATGCAGGAGTGAAGCAATGTGTAACGGAAACAACGCATAACCAAAAGGGTGCCAGATCTGAGCTGCACCATGGTGTTAAAATTACTGGTACACAGGTGTGTCATATATGTGGAAAAGCCCAGGTACAAAGAGTCGTTTGCCACACCCACATCCATAACTGCAAAGAAAACCAAAACACATGGGAAGGAACAAGTACACAGGATGTAGAGGGTTGCCTACGGAACAAACTTGTCAAACTGTCAGCTCTCGCCGTACGCCCACAGCCTGTCACATGCAAATTCCAAATATCACAGTCATGACTTAGCAGTAGCCATAGAGCAGAAGAACTGAGGTGTCAGAACACTGGAACAGATACCAGTGGTTGTCCAAATCACAAAATCACCACAGCATCAGCTGTCACAAAACAATTTGACGGATGTACGGGGAGAGAATCAGGTTGAAGGTGTCAACTGTCACCTCAAACTTGCCAACCACACACTGGTACATCAGCATCATACCAGGGGATAAGGGAAGATGCAGTGTGGTGCTAGACAGTCAATTACCATGCTAAGTTGACCTAAGTCTACCACTTGTGTGACACTGAGGTGAAATACTACCCCAGTGGTGGGCGAAGAAGTGTCACCTCAAAGTTAAGAAACTGGTAAATTGGTATTCACCTGGGATTGTTTACTGTGACTGCCCACATGCCACATGCCAACACCTGTCCATATCACCACCTTTAGACTGGGGAAGCCATCCTTTGCATTTATAAACTCAAGCAAGAAGCCCTGCACTGACCCCATCATCAGTATTAATTCAGTTGACTGCACTGGTTGGTAACATCCCATACTAAAACAAAACTCCCAGGATTTTGCCAAGAAGGTGAGAAAAATAAAATTATTGAAAACATGGTATCCATATTACAACAACAATATTTTTACAGCTATTACGACAACAAACAACAATAATAATACATTTTCTTTATAGGTGGCTTTCGAGACACTCGAGATCACTATAAAAGAGATAAGATAAAAACAACCAATAAAGTGTGAAGCATATCATAACATATCCAAATGGTATCCTTTTGCTTATATTTGACATTTTGTATATATTCAAGTAGTTTTACAGAATATAGGTATGTTCCTGTAATGTAGACACTAATTTAACAGATTGAATTCACAGATACATCAGCATAACCTCCATCCTCCCTCTGCAGCTCAGAGCCTCACTGTGCTCTGAGCTGATGAAGCTATGACGCTGTCCATGGTGCTGATGCTGAAGTCACACACTCTTCATCTGGTACTAAACTGCCATTTTAAGAGATGTATCGTAGCAATGTTCAGAGAGACTGTGGTTTCCTGAGGTAGTGAAGTAGCCGTCATTCGAGGTAAGTGTTGTTAAGCCATCTTTGATTTACTGTGGTAACATGTTGGAATGTATATGAGTGACTTTGTCATCACTTAAGCTTCTGCTTCAAGTTCGTAGCATGTGCCTTGCTCATCCTCTGCCTGTCCAACACCCACTCCCAATATAATGAGTGTTTCTACACACAGAAGCACTGCTGTGTTACAGGTTCACCAGTGTGTCTGATGGTGACCAATCCTCATATGACTTGAGAGCGGACCTTGTTCATAGGAACTGTTCTCAGCGACAGGTGGATGTCACCTGGGTCAAAGTCCAAACAGGAAGTAGAAGCTTTCATAGAACACACTAATGTCTGTGCTCTGCACTGATATGTGAAAAAAAAAAAAAGAATAAAAGCAACATCATCAAGTCACTCAGAAGGATGTCAGAGGAAGTGCAGGAGAATGGCTGTATACACTGAGGATGACAGAAGCTCCCACATCAAAGCAAGCCACACACACACACACACACACACACACACACACACACAATCAATAATTTCACCATCAACTGCAGCAGAAGCTGGGAGGGGGAGTATCAGAAACCGACACCACTATGCTCAGAACCTGCCCACGGGGACAGGAGGGGCCTAAACCCATGAGGAATAAGCTTACCCAAACTGTATAATTTCAAGGTAGAACTATAACTTAATATTTGCAACATTTATGTATGTTTTAACTTGAATTCACTACTCAACATCTCATACTGCCCTGATTCCTTTACAATGTAGAAAATGACTTTGGGTCATGACATGACATAGGTGATTAAATGTTGTGAGGTCATCAACACAGTTGATGACCACAGTTTGTAATTACTGAGCATGGTTTGTAATTTGGGTTAATACCTGACATTTTTAAAGAATCAAATCAAAATCAGTTTTTATTACACTGGTGCCCTATCATGCTCCAGCTGATTCCTTACAGCATTTCTCACGCTGAACCTCTCAGCATCCTCCATTTGATGTTAATGGCCGACAGTCTGCTTGATATGAAAGGAGGACCATCAGCGATGGTTAAACAGATCACATTTAGCTCATCACTGTCGGCCTTAAAAGACATACACTCACTTCTAGTCTCATATTAGTAGTGGAGTGAAAGATGCAGCTGTCATCGCTGTCACAACATTAGCCACTATTTTCGAGTGGAAGTGGAAAGGTAAAAACAATTTAAAGAAATAAGAAGACGGAGAAATGATAAAGTTAGAAACAGCTGCTGATGTGTTATGGGAGTGAAATACTGTAAGTCAGTGAATTCTATCAGTCTTTGACATGATTGATCAAAGGATGTCTCTCTGAAGACCCGTCTCCAACCAAAGACACTCAGCCTGTCTGTGAAGGTGCTGCTTTGACTAACTGAAACAAGACACTCTTGACTGTGTCTCACTGCAGGGCAGGTCTGCTGAGGTGACTCAAATAAGTTCACAGAAATCTATATTCCACATTATTGTTGCATTTAGTTTGGATCTGTCAGGAGTCTGTGTGTTTTTTACAGTCAAAGACAATATATCTAATGTCTATATATAATATCTAACAAAGATACCACTACAGCTACTGACATTTTCCTTCATTAGCATGAACACACACATTGTAGTTTATTTATGAGTCAATCCCACATATACTGCCCTGCTGCCAGAAATACTACTCAGCATGAGTAACATTTATAATTCTTTAATGAAATGCCTGTGTACCAAAACGACTGTGGCTCAGGACGTGAAGTGTATCATCCACTGAGCAGAAAGTCGAATCACTCCAAGTGTATGATTGTTGCAGGAATGGACACATGACATAGAAGTTGTTCAGCAGAAAGCATTGTGTGAATGTGTGTATGAAAGGGTGAATGTGGCTTCCTTGTGGAGCACTTTGAGTGGTCGACACGACTAGACAAATACTATATGTATAAGTGTTGTCCATTTACCATATGTGTGCTTCTTTAAGTCTTTGAAGATTTATGTCTTGGACTTGGACCTGGGGCCACACACTAAAGGTGGAAAGATTCTTTCTGTAGGTTTGTACTGACACTATAAACTGATACCAGCCCAATTGTCTTTGCCACTTTGATCTGTTTTGGTGCTGTCATTAGTACGCAGGCTCTTCACAAAGACAGAAATGGTCCAGTGAGCAGAATCTCTGTGGAGAAACATCTACTTGATGAGAGAGGTCAGGGGGACTCTACAGACTGGACAAAGGTCACTCAGATAACCACTCTATACAACTGTGCTCAGCAGAAAAGCTGAACAACAGATCCAACCCCAAGGTGGATGGAATACAACAACAGAGGACCACAACAGGTTCCTCTCTCAGTTCCTCTCTGCAACCTGAGGCTGCAGTGGACATTGACTCATCTACACTGGAGGGATAAAAAGATGATGGAGAGACCTGGTCTGATGGATCTGGATTAGTGCTGAGACACTCTGAATTCATGGACCAACTGGACTTCAACAGTCCAATCTGCTGGTGATGGTGTACCAGTCAATTAGGGTTTGAGGACCACAGTATGAATATTGTTACATCCAAAGCTACATTTCTACAAAGCTGAAGTTGTCTCAATCTGTCATCAGCAACGTTTGATGGAGTCCTCAGTGAAAAGTTTTAAAGCGCTCATGTACACAATACAGTGAGCTGTCCACCCTACAGTTTATAGGCATTTTAGAACAATCAGATCTCTCTTAATGGCAAAAGACTCCTCAAGTATCAATGCACACACAAAAACTGAAGAAATGTATTTGTATTAATTTAGCTGATTGATGGTCATATTGATCAGATTTCACACTTACCTTACTATCAGTCTGCTGCTGAAAGGTGAAGTGCAATTCAGGAGTTTCTGTGCTTTACTTGAGTGTTTTTCTTGTAAACCTGTGACTTTTACTCCACTATACTTAAGAGACAGATATTGTACTTTTGACTCCATTTCTGGAGTGAACTTCTCTGTGCAAGGATTTTATTTGACAGCTTACACAGTGAGTCAGTGCATTCAGTCAGTCTGTTTAGAGTAAGTATCTGTGTGGGTTCTCTCCAGATTCTCCAGCTTCATACCACAATTACACAAAAACACACACACCAGGCAAACTGGAAACTCCAACCTACCTGTCTTTATATGTGGCCCTGTGATAGACTGGTGTCCTGTCCAGGGTGAACCCCACCTTCACCCTGTGTCAGCTGGGATGGGCTCCAACGCCCCTACAACCCTACATCGATAGACAGACAACGGATGGATGGATGGATGGATGGATGGATGGTGGTTTTCCATGGTAAAAATGTAATGTTTTGAAATTTAGCACAGATGTCCACTTTGATTCAAGCAGAAATGTATTTGATGGTCTAAGGTCAAAGGTCAAGATCAAGGAGACCTCACCAATGCTACACAAATGTTTTTCAATTCAATTCAATTCAGTTCAGTTCAATCTTTATTGTCCCCTAGGGGCAGTTGTCTGTGCAGCAAGTGGTCAACAAAAGTTGAGCACACATACAGCCCATGCAGCAAGATGCAAAATCACAATAATACAAATAAATACTGATGCAGCAGGATCCATATAGGCAGATTAAAATCAAGAAATTTCAGAGCAACTGCAACCACGGTTGCCATTACCTGTGCCATTTAAATCCACTTTTTTGGTTAAAAAAAAAAAAAAAAAAATCCCGAAGTGGGTGCTAGCTCATTACGTTATGTGGGTATATTAGTAGTAGTATTGTGCAGAAAGGGGAAAATGTAATAATGAATACATTTTATTGTCATGTGGAAAAGAAGAGAGGAAAAGTGTGAGATGTGAGGTGTTGGTGATGACACCCCATCGTGTCATATGTGAAAAGAAGGTGAGGAAGTGCAACACCCCCCTCACCCAGGGTCTATAGGCACTGCTGGTGGTGGGAACCTGGTTGTTTGTGATTCTGGTGTTTTTGATCATATAGCACTATATTAATAGAAATTCACTCCTTTTTGTTTGTGTGTTGTAGAAATTTACTATTAACTTTACTAATCAGGCAAAGTCACAGGATTGTACAGAGACTGTATGAGTGTACACCATCCCATGACTCCAGCAGCTGCAGCTTGTATCAGGTGAGTGATGGTTTTCTATTGTTAGATTGTGGCAGAATTTCCCACTGAGCATATTCAGTGAATTGAGTGATGGTGGAATCATGGAGCCTGGAGGTTGTAAAATCTGGCTTCATTGTGTGGACCAGTAAGATGTCAAGGAACACAATCTGACTTTCCTCTGTAATTACTGCTGTGATGCCCCTGAGCACAGCACTGGACCCACAACTGTGACTATTGATCTGTTTGGTCACTGCATATAAAGACAGTGAAAAGAGTACTTCCCTCTGAACCGGAACAAGCCTTTGGTAATTTTTGTGTCTCCTTTTGTATCTAGCTGATGTGTGTCTCTGTAGTGGGCTCACTGACTTTCCAACAAGAAGTATTAATAATCACTTGATACTGAAACTCTGGCCCTAGGGCCTCCTGGTCTTTGGGTCCATGTTCCTGTTCAATGCACCATCCATTCCTGGAAATTCCTCTCAGTGCTCAGTGTAAAGTCACAACCTGCACAAAATACCCCAGATGTGGTTATCCAGACACTTCAAACACTTATATAAGCAAACATACACTCTTGTTTGTATTAGAAATTCTGCAGATAGGACCTAGATTCCTGAAAATACCTAAAAAAGGGATATGTCCAGATTCAGCATGTCTGACCAGAACTGCTCTTTGACAACAACTGTTTCAGTCCATATTGAGGTTTTCCAAAAGCATGAGCACATGTTTTCATTTTGTGAAACTGCTACATAATCAAAGGCAAAGTCAACTTGTGAATATCACTGTATTAAACTGAGTATACAGGGGGATGAAGTACCCTTTCTCTTCATCCATGATGTCACTTTAAATAAATACAAATACACACAATATAAAACACATAAGACACACTTTTAAAATATAAAAGTATGCATTGTTTAGTGCATGAGACATTTTGTTTGCAAATGGACACAAATATGAATGTGCATATGGATGTGTAATTAAATAAATAAATTGTAATCTCTGGAAACTGATGCCATGTGTGTGTGTGTGTGTGTGTGCGGCATGTGGGAGTCAAGCTAAGTACATGTGTGTGTGATTTTTTATATATATGCTGGGGTCAGAGTGGTCAGTTGACGTGGGGGTTATTGTGAAGTTAAAGAGGAAAGACGGGCAAAAATAGTCTGCATGAGACCCAGTTCATAACACTGGTGAGACGTCACTTGCTTTTGTTTTGTGTACAGAGTTTTCAGTGGTAAAAAGCTGTTCAACCGTTTTTACTCTGATGTATGCTGTTGGATTAATATTTTTGTTCAAACTGACTTTTCATTCCTGGAGTTCTGGGCTGCTTCTTGCTCAAGGACGACTATGGCAACGAAGAACTCTGTCGACACTCGCAGTGTGTATGTGCTGTATGTTTGTTTGTTTATTTGACACAAAAGATATGAAAATAGATGTTAAACCAACAACATCCTTACAGCTATCCATGTGTTGTCTCCTGTGTAGACTCAACTACTCAACACTGTGCACACACCATCACTGCATCATGTTGTTTACCATGACCTACCTACAGTGCAGAACTCTCCCTAGAGCAACAGAGATGTGTGTTTACATTTCTATTTGTGCGTCGATTAAACACATGAGATGCAGTGTGTTGATTAGTCAAGGTTTAGAGGTGTTGCTTGGTGTATTTTTGAACCTTGGACTCATTCAGTTGTTAGCCTTACTAACTAGCTTAGTAGCAAACACAGAGACACGAAATTAATGAGAATTTTATCTTGGAAAAAAAAGGGTAAAAATCATATTTCTTGACATGTTGAACTGCTCCTTAAAAGGAATGAGCTGTTATTGTCTCACAGCTGTGCAAAATGGATTTCTGACTTTCTAATTTACACCCTGGTGTCTCTGAGTCCCAGAGAGTGTTTGTTGTGGAGGGACACAAAGCTGTGGATTCTTTCTGGATCACTGCAGGTTAAGTAAAGACGACCTAATGACAACAGCAGCTGTATTCAAAGTGTCTGAAAGAGAGCGGCGTATAGGAAATGAACACCCTGGCAGCCAAACTCATCGATGTTAATGACTTAGCAGCAGCAGGCCATTTACAGCAGTCACCTGTGCTCCCAACAGTGGAAACTCTGTCTTTATCTGATCTGTGAAAGTGTTTGTGAGTTAGTATGTGTGTGTGTGTGTGTGTGTGTGCATGTGTGTTTGTCTCTTCCACTTGTGCAAACAAAGACAAAGAAGAAGAAAGTTCACCCAAGCAAACAAAAGTGAGAGCGATGGACCGAGCGTAAACAAGGCGCAGACTAAACAGTGGGTTGAGAGAGTTTGATAGATAAACAGTGAAATAGTGAGCAGAGAGTGTCAGACAAGGCTCCGGGATTGGAACAGGCATGACAGCCATTGAAGACGCAATCGATTGACAGATAAAATGAAAGTGCTCTATCTGTTTTCCTCATCCAGCGGCAGCTCTCTGCTAATGACAGTTTGATAGAAGAAGACGATAGCAGGATGATGGAGGATGAATAAACCTGCACTCCAGAGGAAGGCAGAAACAGAGGCACTGAGTGTTTGGGAGTTGGAAGAAGGAGCGAGTGGTGGAGTGTGTGTTCTCATTAGCAGATAGATAGGGAAAAGGTGACAGGTGTGACAACTGGACGCCAGGTTATTCAGGCTGACAGACAATGGCAAACACACACTCAAAAAAACAAAACAAAACAAAAAAAAACACACACACTCGTAGTAGGTGTCTGTCCGGGCCAATTTGTGATGGCTAATGCTGCCATGCACTGGCCAGGTATCTGTTGGGAATATGGATGGTGTTGTCGAAGCCATGGAGTGTCTGAGAAGTATTTCATTTGTCTGGTGATTTCAGGCAGATCTGGGTCTATTACACAACAGATAGACAGAGCAGGTACTGTAGGGAGGGTTTCCAATCAGCCAGCAGGAGGCCTCTAACACAACCACATCCTGGTTTCACTCACTTGTTTTCATTCATTGGCTCTTTTGGATTGTCTCATCACCGCTGACATAAACTTTACATTTGTGAACAGTGACCCTCACAAACCATTTCTCAATAAGACTACCATCCATAAGTTCAACTTCTCAAGTTTATCCTAGAAATGTAGACATGTGAGGACAGAGCCGGTTTAGACCTCCATGGGGCCCTAGGCAAAATCCTGCAAAGGGGCACTCCAGCCTGAAAATATAAAAATATACCCTTTTTTTAAAGATTCCCCTGAGGAGTCTGCTTTTGGTTATAAAAGAGTCTCATTGATGTGGATGAATCTATATCACCCACACTTGTTTATGTGTCCCTTTTCCATAAATATATAGTTTTATCTTTGTAGTTATTTTGATATCATTATTTAGTGGTCGACATTTCCGACATTGTCCGACATTTTCCAGCATTTCTGCCGGAAGACAGAGTGATTTACGAAAACCAACTCTGCGCATTATAGATTGTCAAAGTGTTACTAATAGTAAAACCTGTCTGTGTAATGTCCTCGTCAGTGGCCATCGTTCGGTCAAAGCTCTCGCTCTGGCTAGCTCGCTCATTTCAGTGCCGTATTGCTCTCATTTGCCACCACTTTGCAACCGTATGCGTGGAGGCTCAAGGGAAATGTAGTGTGGAAACCCTTCCCCTTTCCGAAAACTCCTCGTAGTAACATTAACCTCACACCTGACACCCCAGTGCTCCCACTCCTCCCCCCTTTATTTGGATTGTGCCACATGTTGTTCTAACCAAGAATAAACAGACAAATACAGAACAAATTGATGTGTAAACAAACTGACTGACTGGCTGCTTGTAATGGTTGACTTAGTAACATACTTAGGCATAGCACTAGTAAATAGTAGGCAACCATTAACTCAGCTCCATCAATTGGCAGCACTTGTTTTACTGTTGTTTTTCAAATGTAGGTAATTATTTACAGCAGCATTGTTTTATTAGTTCATGATTTTTAATTTATTAAGATACCTGCATCTACATTCACCTGTGGACAAAAACAAATAGACAAATTTCAATCTTGAGATTGAATATTTATCCATTATTTTCCATTTTGCATAAGTTCAGTTGCATTTTTTCTTCTAAATGTTGGCGGGCTGTAAAGTAGCCTCATCATAAACATGTTAGCGTTCACTAACGTTACCACCATGATCCTGATACTGTAGACCAGTGTTTCCCAACCAGGGGTACGCGAGTGCATTACAGGGGGTACGTGGAAACATTTATTAATTTATTTCCAAGATGATAGGCAAATATTCCCGGTCATTCCATAAGCCCCTTACTGAAGTGGTACATGCACGCGACAACTAGTTCCCCCGGAAGACAACAACCTGTGGCACATCTTAGGGTTGTCAAAGATATCGACGCTAAAACGGCGATTTCCAAAAGTATCTATACTAACAGCGCCCACCCACAGCACCTCGACAGGCAGTGCAGAGCAGGCGCGTCTGGAGCATTTGGGCCTGAAGAACAGAGCTACACTGAGCTACACGAGCTACAGCGCTACACTACACAGAGCTACAGCGCTAGCTACAGCGCTACACAGAGCTACAGCGCTACAGAGCTACAGAGCTACAGAGCTACAGCTACTACACAGAGCTACAGCGCTACACAGCTACAGACGCTACGTACGGGGAGTTTAAAAACAACAGTAGTGACAACACTCCTCTCGTCTCCTCTCTTCTTCTCCACTGAGTTCATTTGTGTGTGTGTGTTGTGAGAGAGGAGGGAGGGAGAGCCTCCCGCCCGTCAGAGGAGAGGAGAAACGCATTCAGGGAGAACTTACCAGCAATACAGCATCTCCATTGATGTCAGTTCACTTCGAAGCAGTCTTTTGTCCCCTGGATGCACACGCACCCAGTATTGTTTGTACACAAGAATCCCCTCTATTGGATGGGGCAAAGCCGTGATTGGTGTGAGGAAGACAAGTCCCACCCCCTACACACAGGCAGGTTTGTTGGGTGCCCGTCAGAGCAGCAAGTGAAAGAGAGCAACAAGGGTGGAAAACTGATCGATAGTTTAACAGATTTTGGATGCTTGTGAGGTGGTGTGTGAGCGGACTCTTACCTGTGTGGAAAAGTGACGAGGGACCCGATGGCCAGGAGATTGACACTTTCGCAATGTCTTGATGAGTTGAGCTAAGTTAGTGCAGCTAACATCACACACAAGGACACAAGGCAGCCGAAGCTTTGATCGTCCCCTCAGAAACACGAACATGACCTTCCAGTTACTGCTGTTTGTGTATTACTAACAAGATTAACACTGAAGACACTGATGAGCTGTCATGAGGTATAATATATTGTGTGGATGCTGCCTTTATTGTATTTTGTTGGTGTGTGTGTTTGCTCTTGTGTATTTATTGCACTGGTAATGCTAAATATGTTCATTAGAGCAAAAAAGCAAAAAAAAAAAAACAATGTTCTGAATGAGGAAATTTAAATGTTTGAGATGCAATTTACTGTTACACAGTTCATAACTTAAAGGACTCATGTAATGGTTAAAAAGAGATAAAAATCAATCATAATTCATGGTTAAAAGTTGAAAAAATTGTATTGTAATTCATGGAAAGCAACTAAAATCATCATATTTGATGGCTAAACAAGCTATAATGGTTTATGGTTGTTTTCAAATGTGTAAAAATACTTCACTTGATATAGATTTAAAAACTGTACAGTTGGAAGATTTTTCATCTGGTCACCATTGTATTACAGTAGTGTGCTGAATTGTGTGGTATGTGATTTCAGTATGGCCATAAAGAGAAGTGTGATGATTCCATGTGATAATAGTCCTGTCTTTAGACAGGCTGGGTTTTTTGAGAACCTTCAGAAACTCTTAGATTTGGATTCTCCTGGTGAAGGGAGATGAAATCTCTCCTTACCCCAAGGAGCGGAGAACCAGCACCTATGCCTGAAAAGGACACCACGACCCTTCTTCACCTTAATCAAGTGTCACAGTGTGGTAGGAGTACTACACACCTGACTGCTGAAACCAAGACTTTTTGAACTCCCCCTGACTTTACTTACACACTTTCCTCTTTAAACCCTCCCACTACGAACCTAGTCCCTGGGCCACATTATCTAAACCCTGTGGCACTTAGCGGGTTACAACAGCATGATAGCAGACAATGTTGTCAGCTTGTTATTGACAGTTCAGGCAGAAAAAAATGTCTGTTTTAGTGATTCAAGGTTAATGGTAATGTAACAATGATTAATAAGTGTTATTATTGTTATTAATATATTCCTCTGCAGCAGAAAAGAAAAGTGGCATCAGTCTTATTATTTTTTTATTTTTATTTTTTAATATTCTTTTTATTTCAGTTCATTATGGACATTACAACTTGAACATATCTGGGACATTTTTTACACTATAACTGACATACAGATGTAAGACAGTTCACCCTGAACTCTCATCCCCAAAACAATGGAAGTTTCCCCCAGACTGGAAGAAACTACTTTGTGTATTATGCCTTTTGGTTAGTGTCTCCTTAACACCTCCTATCTACCTGACTTCCCCTTGAAATGTTACATGTCTGATGGTCTCAGTGTCAAGTTATTGTCCTGTGACATACACCCTGATGATCAAAGGTCTCCGGATGTGAGTGGTGTCTTCATGCAAATTCCTATTGGCATGTGATTTAAGTGTCTTTGTTCTGGTTGGATATTTAAGAGAAAGAGCAAGGACCCAACCTTTGAGTTGATCTGCTTACCAGAGCTCCCACATGTCAAGTGTGTTGCAATATCTGTTTCTCAAGTATTGTTACTATTGGCTATAGTTTGTTCACTTACTGTACATCACAATAAACTGGAATGTTAACCACTCATTTCTAATATTGCCTTGTTGAGATTTTACTCTTGTAGTGAAGGATCTGTTATCAGATACCTAGTAGGTCTTTAGTTATATGCTAAGTTTCACTGGGTAATACTCACACCCTTAACCTCTGAGTTAAATAGAAAAGACTGAGTATCATGTTCTGTAATTATTTAGATGTGTTCTATAACCTCTGAATATCTCAACCCAGGTGTCAGGGCTGTTCTTCCATGTTAAGAAGGTCACTGAGTGGTTTGTTAACCTATATCTGCCATCCCTGAACTAAGACTGATGTCAGATTTCTTAACAGTAGAGTTCAATTCTTAAAAGGCTTATATTCTTAATTACTGGTTAACTACTGACACTAAATAATATTTAATGGTAAAGTTATCTTTAATCAAATGGAGTCAGATTGAATAAATTAACTACTTTACTTTAATAAAACCTCATCTTCACACCGGAAAGACAGAATACGTATTGGGGAGATATTAGATAAATGTCTCTAAATATCTCCTCCCCTACACAGATATACAATAAAACTACAAGAGACAAAAAAAAAAAAACACATTTTAGGGGAGGGGAGAGTGACCACTGATAAGAAACTGTTATCACTTTACACTGATCAACCACAGCCTTACACTGTGGAGCATACATCTCTACTTATTCCAATGATAGTGTGATAGTGTGCCTTGACATATTCCAGAAAGCCCCCCATATTTTTTGTAGGTTTTTGTTGAACCTGTTGTTGAAGAGTATCTTATATATTATATATGTTTATATATATTTTCAAGTTTAAAAAGCAAAGTACATCCTTGACCCAGTGTGTAAATGTTTGCAGTCTTTCCATTTGATCAAAATCAGCTGCCTGGCCAGGAGTGTGAGGAAAGACATAGTGTTTGGTTGTGCTCTATTCTATTGTCACCACAAACAAACAAAGAGAGAGAGAGAGAATCTCTCTTCTGGTGCCTTCCTGACATTTTCACCTTTGCCATGAGCCACTCCTGTGCAACACATCCTGATTGGTCCAACATGACAGGTGGACCATGAACACATCCATAACGTTTAAATGCAGTTGTTCCAAACTGAGCCTGCCAGGCTCTGTGTGGCTGTTAGTCCAGATGCAGGCTGCTCCCTCCCCACCTCCCTGTCTCTAACTTTCTTCTGTTTAGGTGTTGAATCTCCATCACCATCACCCCCAGCAATATATACTATGAGCATGCATTTCTTGATGTCCTTCACTTGGAGAAACACAAATGTGGGTGGAGGATAATATGCTCTGTTTTTGTTACAGCTCTGTAGCATGTGCTAAGCCACATCCACTTTTAAGTGATGTAATTGAACCTAAAGAATATGACTTATATCCCTGTTGTCAACTCCCTCATACATTCAGTTTCAGTTTCAGGTTTTACAGAAGGTGCACATGCTCTTACTTCCATTTCCTTGTGCATTTAAAGACACAATATTCATTATACATTATACAACAGATTTCATGTTTCACACTCATATTGAAGAATATATTTGTTATATATTCGTGTTGAATTCAGCTCAGACTGTATCACCTGCTGAAAGAGGCCTTCACCTGTTCTGTCTTTCGTGTCCCAGTGTTCCTTCAGCAGTCAGCCAATATTTGACAATGAATTTTAAAGACCTAGCGTCCCTGTCTTACTTCAGAACAGCCATTTATTTTAGAGAAATGAGGACTGAAAATTCAACTGGACATAAATTAGACAACTTTAAATAAGTCATTTGACATGAAAAGGCTTTGATCACCACCTCAAAATGACTAATGACACTTTGAACGCAAAAACGTATTTGAACTTTTCCATCATTCATTTGCATTAATCATTACATTTATTAAATGTATTCATCCTCACTTTGCAAGTGTGTTTTTCCTCCAGTGTTCGTAGGCTGATAAGGCTTTATAGGAAAAAAAAAAAAAAAACATACTGCAAAGACTGTCAAGGTTGCAGACTGGTCTTTATTACTAGGAATTCATCTGTCTCTACAAACTAACTGGATAATAAAACCAAGGAGGAACTAATTAGGTGCATGCTGAAATAGTAACATAGTACAAGAGGAGAACAGTGCAGATTAAGGGCATAAATGAAATGAAACATTAAAAGCAGCTGTTGTAGGTGGGTTTGCAACTCCTCCAGAAGAAGAAAGGGACCGAGTAACAATCGTCTTCAAATTTCTCTGTCTTCCTGATCTTTAAAGGAAACTTTGAGTTTATTAACCAAGAAGTCCCACGCAGCCTCCTCCAGGACCAACCCAAAGATTACACAGAAGAACAACTGTAGCGCTGCGTTCCAAGTTTGAGCCATTAAACATACTGTAGCATCCCTGCAGTGATGTTCATGTTGTAGTGTTGGGTGTTCCGTGATTTCTGACTGTCTGTGAATGTGTGTGGCATGGGCAGGTGTGTGGTTGGATCGGGGGGTGGGGTGACTGTGGAGAAGAGTGAGCTCTGTGTGTGCGTGGGGGAGCTGAAGTGGTACTGCAGAGCTTACCATCACGGTTCTGTATTAAACAAGAGGTACATCAATGATCTGTTAGCAACAGTTAACTTTAGCAGTCAAACACTTCTTGGCTAACATGACTGTTTGATAGTGCTAAATAATGCTACCAATAAGAAAAGTATAAAACGTTGCTGCAGATCCAGAGGTTAAGCTTAGAGGTAGAACTAGGTTGAAATGGAGCATTCACGGCCTTGCTGTCATGCACGTGCTACCAACGGGACATATTACTGTGTCACTGATTGTGAAACCATCTAACACCAGTGGTAGTCTGCACGTTGATTTTGCTTAATTAAATTTCTTCTCCAGTTTAAAATTTTGAAAACCTCCTCTACCATCATGAATATTTTATTTAATATGATTTTGACTTGGCTGGAGGCTAAGGGGCCGTTCACATGGAGCATCTAAAAACACCACAGCCACAGCTAGTGTTTTCCAAGCCACTTGGCATGGATGTTACTGTTCCATCCATGGTTGCGTCTGCCGTTACTAAGCCACCAAAACTGCCTGTCACATTCTCATAGTGTGCCTCACTGTCACTTAAAAAAAGTTAAATTGATTCCCAGTACGGTAAATCCCTCTCAGTGGGTTAGGGTTATCACATGACATACGGTGCGCATGCAGCATTCGAAAAAGTTGAGATTTTTCCATTTCTGTGTGCCTCAGATGTGCACAAAAAAAACAAGGTGCAGCGCACTGCCTGCACGCCACGTCGGTGTCGCTTTGGATTATGAGCGCGCAAGGCGTGCGGCTACATAGAAATAAAAGATGAAGAATAAAACAAAAGATGCTCCATGTGAACAACCCCAGAGGATGCTAACTTCTGGTGCATTTAGCACCTTTTCCTTGTTTAACTTGTCTGTAACTGGCAGTTACAGTGCTAATGTACGTTGAAAGGATTGTTTTATTTGTTGAACTTTTTTATGAGAAATTTTGTTTTATTTTGTTTTTGGTAAAAAGTTGGTTCACAGTGATTCAATATGAAAACAGTTGTGGTGTCAGTATGTATTAAGTAGTATATTGTATATATTCTCTTACATGAAAAGAGAATAAATAAATCATTTGAGGCTTATCACTTGATTTTGAAGGGGGTCTTTACAATGAACAGAAATGAACAGCTGCCTGCATGGCAAAAAGACTGAGAGATAAAAAAAAAAAGCCCTTTAGTGTAAAATATGCACAATTTGTATTAATTTGTGGTAAACTGGTGTAGTTCTTCCCGTAGGATCTATTTTCCCAGTGAATGAGCATCATCTTGGAGCTCAGGTGTCCTCTCTGTCTCTCCCAGGTTAGCTCCTAGGCATCCTGTTCTCAGTCCTGTGATTTGATTCCTCCTCTCTTCCGCCTGGCATCAAATTGCATTACTACTGGCCCAGTGTGCACGGCTGCACCAGGATATCAATACTGATTGCTGGCCATAATCACAATGTAATGTTTGAAAGAAGCAGCATCTGAACAAGGCATTATCAATATTTATGCCGTTGCTAATTTCATAAGCTTCTTACTTTAAGGTCACATGGACACATTATGCAGAGATATGGACTATGATAAAACGATAAGTGCATCCCAAAGTACTGACCTTATCTGTCCTTCCTTTTGTAACCTTGCTGCTGGTTACATATGGCCAGCACAAATGTCACTGTCTCGTTGTTTAGATGTAATAAAGAACCTGAGGATAGAGTATTTACAGTACGAAGACAGTTTTGTATTAAGATTCAATCAAAAGCAGGGTAAAAAAAAAAGTATCTGCACTGACCTCAGACTCCATATTTTGTGCATTGTATTATTGTACATTTTAATTTTAAATAGATCTAGGGTGACCAGATCCCAATTCCCCAGAACTGGGACAAAGACTACGTTTGTGTAGGACAATGTGGGTCAGTGTGGGACAATGTGTGATACAATGCATCAAGGTAGTCTAAAATGCAAGTTATTAAATTACAAGAACAAGAATAAACATTTCTATTCTGCCCCTTAGCTTATAATATTACTATGCTTTGCCATCTGGTTGGTTCTTATCACTTGGGAGCCCGTGAACCACTGGCGTTTTTAATTCTCTCAAACAACTCTCCACAGAGGCAGGTGCAAGCACATCTGGAAGTATGGATGCTGCCTTTGTACGACCACATGCCATTTTCTTTGCAATCTAATAGTCTGGAAACATGGTCGATGTTGGCTTATTAACACAGTCTTCTGACCTGTATGATAGGGAGCAGTGGCGGCTGGTGGAGTTTTCTCCAGGGGGGCTATATGTCGAACTTTTCCTGATACGTTCTCCTTTCAAAAGTGACTTCACAGAATTATTTACTTTATCTTTCTTTCGTCCCCAATTCGACCTTTCGATCAGCCACACTTGATGACAGACGGCCGTGACGTCGGCCCTGACAGCGGCCCCATGACGGGAGGGTGGTGGTATGTAAATCCAGCTGCATTCAGCTCTGGGCGCAGGAAAGGTTCGCCCCAACATGGTCCTATCTTATGTATTGAAGAGGAGCTACTGCGCATGTACAACTTTAAATGAGAGTCTATGGGCAAAGATTTTTGCGCCCCAAGGTAGAAATATGTCAGCAATCAGATGAATGGATGAACGAAACAACTTTACTCATCATTAACTATGAAATATTTATCTTGCACATAAAAATATATATATTCTACATTTTTGTTTTATTGTTTCATTTTTATTTATTTATTTTTATGTCTAATCCAAGGTAAAGTGGTGAGTGGCGGGGCGGCACCTGAACGCCCTCTACTGGCCAGCCGCCACTGACAGGAAGTGAGTCACAGTGTGGTAAATGCTAGTTAGTTCAGCTGCTGTTACCTTACGTGCGTTTGAATCTTGTTTGGGTTTTAGCAGGAACGTATGCATAGACTGGGAAGCCTCCTTTTGAGCAACACGTTTTTTGTGAGTCTTGCATTGTCTGTGTCGTTTCACATCATATTCACCTCCATGTGAAATGGAAAATGACTCAAGCAAACTTCACACAAAACTTTACCAGACTCGCCTTGCACTGGTTTCACCCAGGGATAGAGTTTCCCAGTTTTTCTTGTAGCTGCATTTTCTTTTCTTAGCCGTACGGGTCGTGCTTTCCTCCCTTTCCTCCATGTGTTGTGCTGTGTGCCGGTACCGTTCTGATCTGTTTTGCATTGTTTCTTGTTGTTGGGCGCACCCTTAACCTGTGTCTGCATCCCAGTTTGATCAAAGAGCCCGCCCCGCCCCCTGATGACAGCCCTCACTGCTTTCTCCACACAGCTGTTTGATAAATGCCAGATTATAACACGCATTACAAAACTGTCCGACTGTCAATAACAGTGTGGGACAACATCTCAATTTGCGGGACGTGTGAAAAGTAATGGAAATGTGTGACTGTCCTACACGAAGCAGGACATCTGGTCTTCCTAAATGGATCATCTGTCAACTATCAGTGGACCTTATTAAAAATGTTTTAGAAGTGCATCAAAAATCAAAAACAGAAACCTGTCATTTACACATGTATCAAGACCTTTAATTCAGAACCTTGCAGAGACATTTACAGCAGGACTTGATACCAGCTCTGCACACCTGGATTTGAGCAGTTTGTCCCATTTTTCCTGACAGCTATTCTAAAGCTTTGTCTTTGTTTTTTGTTCTAAAACAGAATTCCTAGCTCAGTTTGCCCATTTACAGATCATTAATTATCTCTGCTGTGCCCAAATCTGCTCTTAAATGTGTTTATATTTGTCTTAAAGATCCCAAATAGTACAAAGACAGACGTCACTGTGATCTCTGATTAAAAAGCAGGTGTAGGCTCTATATTAATACTGTGAAAGTATCAAAGCCTCACCAGCCTTAAAACAAGCCTTCAGGTCTTCTGTGATTCTGTGATATCTGCAACTACTGAAATAATCAGATCACCGCAAAAATACAGTCAACCACTCAGATGAGAAGCTCAACGCCTCCTCACTTGTGATTGGCTCACTGACATGGAGAAACATTTTCAACATAACAGGGTCACACAGTTGCTGCACTTAAAGTTGCTCTACTGGATTGAGATCTGGTGACTGTGGAGGCCATCTGAGTCCAGTAAATTCCATGTCATGAGAAACATGACAGTGAAATGATTTGGGCTTTATGACAGGCCATCTTCTCCTGCTGGATGCAGCCATGGGTACACTGTGGCAATGGACATGGGCAGCAGCAATACTCAAGTAGGCTGATGATCAGCTGGTTCTCAGGGGCCAAGGAAATATCTTCCAGATCACTACAGCAGCAGTGGCAGCCTGAAACATGTACATAAAGCAGGGTGGATCCATGTTTTCATGTTGCTTACTCCAAAGTCTGACTGTACCATTAGGAAGTTTTCAGCAGAGACTCATCCAATCAGGCAAAATTTCTCCAGTCTTCTATTGTCCAATTTTGGTGCTTGTTTAAATTGTAGGCCTCAATGTCCTACTCTTACCCAACAGTGGCACAAGGTGTGGTCTGCTGCTGTAGCCCATCTGCCTCAAGGTTCCACATGTTGTACCTTGCTCTTCTGCAGATCTCAGTTGTAACAAGTTGATTCTTTGAGTTTCTGTTTTCCTTCTATCACCTATAGAACCAATCTGGCCATTCTCCTGTGACCTATTAGATCAGCTCATCTGGCACCAATACAACCAGATCATGTTCCACAAACTGATTATAATAGAGCTACATAGTCAACATTTCAACATAAAAGATCATCAGGACTAACAGACAGGCAGTATGGGTTGGCATATACTTGGATGGTGTCAACTGAATCAGAAGGAATCACTTGATGACATCAGGGCAGTGTAATTGGGTGTAGTGTGATCCATCCTATGGTGATCCCACCCCCGATTTCCGCCTACTCCATCTCCACCCTGTTCTGTCTCTGTTGCACAGGCCAGAGCAATAAGCTCCCATTGAAGTCAATCTGAGCATTTCCGCAATATACCCTGCGACCTGTCTTAGCTCTGGCAGTCCAGCAGAAATAGGCAACAGGTCTACTTTTGACAGATCACCCAGCCAGCACGCATCAGTCCACTTAGATTAGATCATCCCACACAGGAAGTCAAACACACAGAGCATCTGGTAATTTTCAAATTAAAACACAATGGATCAACTTCCAATCGTAAAATCACTACTTTGTGATATTAGTTTCACCTGCTGGCACTATCAACAATTCGTCAGGGTCCTGCATGTAACAGGTCATCATGGATGAAGAGAAAGTCATCATGGAGGTGGAAAACTGTAATATTTTATAATAAAAAAGAACACAAACCAAAACTAAACAGAAAGTAGTAGTGTTGAACATTAGATCAACCCCAGAAAGTCAAAGTGATCTGTTGTTTACATTTACACACCATATATACACGATACCTTGTAGTTCTTCCATTTTGGTCGTCAGACTTTCAGACCATTACAGTAAGATAACCTGATGAAGGTCTGAGGACCGAAAGGTTGTTTCTGAGTGAAGACAGTGTACAGGCCTTCATTCTGATTCTCTGTGGATACATAGAAAAAGGAAGATATCCACAACATATCTACACGTCTAAATGTGCTGAGTCGCTGTTTGGCCTGTTAGATATTTGTATCAATGACTTGAACAGGTGTACCTAATAAAGTGGCCAGTGAGTGATATTTGAAGACAGGCTGTTATAGTACAATAGTCATGTGCTGCAACAATCCCCCTAACATCATTTAACATTAAACATTAGCCTCCTTCTCCACCTCTGGCTAGGTTAGATTTATTCAGACACACTGCTCATCGCATACATCAAACCATTTTATGTCCCATTTTTTACCCTTTTGTAAACCAGGGGAGGCTCCATTAATGGAACTTCATCACCGCCAGATGCAGTGACAGATAGAAACGAGCTAATGACCAAGACAATTAATAGCACGGATGAGAGCTTCCTCCCTCCTCCTCCACCTCCTGCTACATTCTTTAAATATGAGTGTTTAATTAAGCAGCAATATTAATTAGGACTTTATGATATTAAGATGTGTGGGTAAGGATGGGGAGGAGGAGGAGGAGGAGGAGCAGATCGGAGACTGGTTAGAGTAAATGAGTTTAAGACAAATGACATGCAAAAAAGACGTGTACCGCACTCTGCACTTTGCCGCCGTGTTTAATGGCTCCGAGACCGACGATGTGGATGACGACAAGCGAGATTCATTTTCCACCAAGGTAATACAGTGTTAATGACTATGCTGGAGAGCATTAGCGGGTAGCAGTAGGTGGAGGGGAATATGAGAAGTTAAATGGGTTCATGAAGTTCGGCATGCGTTACCTTGACTTCAAGTAACAAATCACTCAATTGACATTTTCCTGAGTGAAGCAGCTGAAATGGGTTTCGTTTGGAAAGAAGTGGGAGTTGGAGAAAATGCTGTGACCTGGCCCCCTGGTAGATTTACCCAGCTTCGCTCTGTCAATATTTGCTTGAGCATTAGCAACAGGGAGGCTGAGAGTCTGGGTCAAATCTTGTTAAATAAATGAAACAAGCAAGCCAAACGCTTTAGACGGTGTGCAGTTTAATTTGGAGTTGAAAGCCTTTTCATTATTAAATCAAATGCTTTGTAAAAAAAAAAAAAAAAAAAAAAGTATTCGAGTGCATTGAGTGATAAATGATGTGCGTTGCGAGATGCATAATAGAGTTGAGTAGAGTACCCCATCTTAGCACTGCACATAATGATCCACCAGTATGGAGATCTGAACTGCAGGCCACAATCATCCTGGCAGCAAATAGACACATTCATTTAATTTGATTCTTTTGGAATCAAACAGTAGAACAGTTTTAGGAGACTAGATTCAATCTGATGTGAGGAGTCCAACTTTATTTCCAACATAGTCTAACTGCAGCAATGTCTGATGAATACATTCATGGAATTTCTCCACTGATTGATTTACTAATAGTAGCAGGGAGGAAGCATGGCTGCATCGACTGGATGCCAAAGGAGTCAAATCAAAGGAATGAGTCTATTTGGAGCCACACTGACTGAATATGGGGCTAAAATCCTCCTGTTCTACATAAAGTCACTGTATCTACTGCAGGGAAGTCTGGTAGTGCACTGTTTGTTGAGATGGGTGTCTATAAAGTTGCCAGATTAGATAATGGATGTCTTATCATCTGTAGTAGAATACATTTGACTGACCCCACAGCTCCGAAACATCTGGTTCTTGTCAAAAGCTACATTAAACTGTGCAACATTGTGAGGGAGAAGAATATCTAGAGCCAAGACCTAAAGGGAGAATACATGCACAACTGGCATCAATGGTTAAAATTGTTTTTAAACTGTTCCATCTCTGACATCTTTTTTGACAAGTTTTGACTCTGTGCCACGACTGAATGATATGATCTTAACTGAGCTTTGTTGGTGCAGTATATCTGGTTTCACAGGATGTCCTCCAAACATAAAACACAATGAAAAACTAGAGTCACTATTTTGAGGTCACACCTCTATTTATCCAGAGGGGTGATACAACATATATCTATAAAACTGCATTTATACCGTACTTTCTGAGTCAAAGCACTTCTACACAACTGCACATACACACACACACACACACACACACACACACACACACACTGTGGCTGTTTGCCTCCACCAGCAGAAAATATGGACTGGAACGGTATTGAATAATGAACTGAATATTGAATAAGAAGTGTTTTTGTAGAACATTATGATTTCACTGTGGAGTGGACTTTTGGCCTTTCAGAGTAGAAAACATCCAAGAAAAGTATTTTTTGTTTTTGTCTTTTTTTGTTATTTTTTTGGTTACACCAAAATGTAATCATCTCATCGGAAAATTTGTGAAATGTTTCTTTTGGAGGGGGTGATCCTGGTGATACCAAGGCCAATAAAACAATGACAAGGGTCATTGTGAAACTTCTGAAATCTTGTCAGTTCAGGATTCAAGATTAAAACAATTTTATTTATCACCAAAGGACAATTCAGTCTGCAAACTGCCACTCGCAAGCACAGAAGAAAACAGGAAAATCGCTGTCAGTCAATAATCAGCCTGTCAGTAAAACACATCCACAAGTAGCAGCGCCAGCAGTGAACACACACTGGACCCGTGCATGGGCCTAACAGGGAACAACCTGATTAAAGAGGAAAATAAAAGAAGAAGTAACACATAAATAGATGAATAAATAATAATACATACACACTGTTATGGCTCACAGTTACAAGTACAATGCCAGGCCTGAGTTTAGTTACAGCCATCAACAGCATTTAAAAAGTGCATTCTGGAGCTCAAGTGAAGGTCTGAATAGAAAGTTCCCTCGAGGCATCACTGAGATATTGCGCTCACAAGATGTGAAGGATGGATCCTGTTCGGTGTGAGAGAATAAAAATAGACAAAAACAAAAAACAGATGATCATACAGGTTTCAAAAATGTATTTTTCCATAGAGTGAAAACTTGACAGTGACATCACATGATTAAAAACTGCAACGGTCAATAACCTGCAGTATACAGTAGGCAGGGAGCCCGTTTAAAACTATGGGACAAACAGAACTACCCTTTCTAACCTCTCATCTATGCACAAGTCACCTGGTGTTAATTCAGGCTGCTTTAAAATGCTGACTGTAATGTCTCAGCTTTACTTTATGAGCTTAGAAAACGGCCTCTTGACCTTAAATCCCAGCATTAAAGCACTTATCATTAATGTGTATGTAGGAAGACCAAGTGTAAGCAATATTTAGGGCTTGCGTTTGCTTTGCCAAAGATTGAAATTCAAAAAAAGTTTTTCATACAATGTAAATGAGTCATAGTGTACAGAGTCCCATAATGTGACACATGTTTTAAAGAGGAGTCACTTTAAACTGTGGGGACTTGAAACTTGTCACTTTCCCATGGCTTCTTTCCAGTGTTTTCACCACAACGTAGGTTCTTTACTCGCCTTTATTAATAATGGGGTTACTGAAGATTTATTGGCAGGATCTGTTCTTGTAATTCACGACATCTTCAATCACAGTAGCGTCACGTCTCTGACAGCTTAGATTTCTGTGATGTTTAATGATCATGTAGATTTTAAAGAGCCAAATAGACTCCCTGTTAAATCAAGATTCCATGACATGACAAAGATGTTGGGCTTATCTACAATTCAGCATTACAAATAAAGCACACACAAGGGTGTGTGTGTGCACATGTGCACATGTTCTCTAAATCAAAAACAAATGAGAAATTTAATTATGAGGATTATGTTATTGTGAGGTTTGTTGTGTATCTACACAAGAATTGGTTTGGCAGTTACCATAAAAGTAAACAGTGGGTATAAATGGCTAATATGTTTATAATGGGAGTGATTATGTACGCTTCAAGTGGGTGTGTTTGAGTGTGTGAGAGAGAGAGAGACAGACACATAGAGAGAGAATTTTTGATTCTTCCAAAGCCATTATTTATGCAATCAAGTCACACATGGCAACAAAGCAACACAAAATTCTGCTCAGCGTGTTTCCTCAACAGATCTCCATCATTAATTGAGCGCAAACCATTTAATAACCAAAATGAAACAGTCCACATCAGTCGTGATGCTGTAATAATGGTGATTGCTTGTTATCACTCTGATCTGAGAGTTGACAGCTTCAGAGTCCAAAGAGTCATTCATCTCCTTCTGAGCGCTGATGTAAACGGTGAGCTTGGCTTAGGCCTGCAGTTTCTCTCTGAGGACACAAAGGGCTCAAAAATAAAAATGAAAGTCTGAACCAAGGTTGGTGTTTCTGCTACACTGTCAACTTTTGATCTTGTTCTGGTTTCACTCTGCATTAATGCAAGTGCACCAAACAACTTGTTATGACATATTGGCATCCTGTCCTCATCACCTACATATGCTGCTCCTCACACTTGACATTGGTTGGTGTGTAAACAGGCGTGCATATGATGTAGTTTACCATAAATCAAAGCAGATGAAGATGCTCCAAAGAGGTAAAAAATATATGAAAAATACAAAATATGTTGTCTTTTGGTTTTGAGTTGTCTAGCTGCTGCTTTTTGGAGAAGCTCTATATGTAAACCTGGACTGATGGGACACAGACACACAAACAGTCACACAATGCAGTCACAGAACACTGTGACTGCAAGTCACACACAAACACACACACACACGGGTGGGGGGTCTTCAATCAGTGAGCTGCTATAGCTACTCCTGTGTTACACACTTCGGTCTGTGATGTTTTTGATTTGTAAAATCTATTTCAGTCCTGAGTGCTGCTCAATCTCAGCAGAAGGTGTAGCTGCTGTAGTGCAAAGTGTGAGCTGACAATCAGAGAGGTCAACTTTATTTTCCTGCAGGGCGATAGAGAACTCTGTACAGTGCAGGTGCATGCCTCAGTGAAGTGAAGTGTCACAGTCCCTGCAGTATCTTTATTGTTTAACCAAAGGTGCCAAATAAATGCGGTGGAGTAGAACAAATTTCCCTCCGAAATGTAGGTGCAAAGCAGCATAAAATGGAAATAAGGAAAGTACAAGCACATCAAAATCATACCTAAATACATTAAAGTCCAATATAATATAATGGTAATGTAATTAGTAAGCCTTCAGTGGACATATATTTCAATCATGTTGAACGACCCAACAGGTAAAACTGAACTCCAGAGTGAAAACAAAGAAGGTGACTAGAACCAGAGAGGTAATAGACTCAACCACCGCAACCCAAAAAAAGCTGAAATAATAAACTGTGATGTAAAAACATGTCTCTGCAACAACTAGATCACTTTAAGACAGTTTATATTGGAAATAAAACTAAAATAAAATAGAGGAAATGCCAGGCTGTACTGTCAACTAGCTAGCATTAGTTAGCTAAACTGAAGTTATGAAGTAGCTAACGTTAACAAGCTAGCAAGTTAGCAAGAAAGAAGTCCTAGGTAAAAATAAAGTGTATTAAACAACTCACATATTGTGCCTCTATTTACCTACAAACCTGATGTTCCGACCACAGATGGAATGAAGCAGGTGAGACGTGAACATCAAGACAAAGAGATAGTGTGGAAGCCAAATAGTGTTTTATACAGGTTAAATAAATAACAGTAGTAGTCTGTATTTTGTTTAAATGTTAATGTGGATTTAAATGAATAATGGTTTAATTGAATAACAAGTTATTTCTAAATAGATGAAAGGTCAGTTACATTCATTTGATTTAGGTAAAAAGGACATTTTGTAACTAACTGTCACTTTAAAAGAGTAGGTCTCTTGAGCTCACAGAGGTCTATCAGGCACCTAAAAGTCAGTTGAAGACCAAGTCATGCAGGTTTCTGACGGTGGTGCCTTTGCTGATTAAGAAAAATTGATTTTGAGCACTTGTGTAATAAGAAACTCCAAAACCTTTGGGGAAAAAAAACAAACAAAACAAACAAACAACAACAACAACAACAAAATATTTTATCTTTTTACATCAGAGCCCTGTGGAGACTTTTTCATACTCACGCGAAGACACATGAGTCAAGTTAACATTGTTTATGAGCTTGAACTCCCACAGAAAGGGCCGATCATGATTGTGTTTGGTGGTGTAGGAAATGGTGGTACAAGATTCTTCCAGAAATGAAAATGGTACATATTGTAATATTTGAAGAAAGATGAATGTTTAAGCTTCCCCTGATCTGAACAGAACCCCACCCCCTACATGTATACCTTGCTGGTGGCCAAGAGACAGTGGCAGTCTGTGTCCAGTGTGTGTGCTCTGAAAGACATCACAACATGTAAAAAGGGGCAAATTGTTGTTCTCCTTTACTTTCACTCATTGGCCATCTTGAACCTGCCTATGTTTATGACGGCTGCACTTAGTGATGCGAACAAAGCAGACTTGAATTTGAAAGAAGACTGTGAAAGAGAGACAGAGAGAGATAAGGAGTGAATGGGGATGTGTGATTGGTTGAGTGGAGACATTACATGAGCAAAGTGGAGGAGAGGTGAAGTGTGTGGGTGGGTGCTTGAAAAAGTGGACATTAATGTGTTTGGCAGCCAGAGGAGAATCAGGTTCTACTTAACCCACTTGGAGAGTGTGTGTGGAGAGAGTGGTGTCTGCAGCGGTGGGGTGTTTGGAGGTCAAATGGAGACAGTAGCACAAGTGTGTTGGATGAGGTGGATATTTTTCGTTTATTGTGAAAAACGATGAGTTAACAGTAAACTAAATGACCTGGAAAGTTTGGACTTAAATGATAGCACCAGGTGAACTGCAGCGTCACACTATTAATGGAACAGCAGACTACGTAATGCCTTTCCACTAAGTGAGGAGATGCCTCAGCTCAGAGAGAAACCTTTGGCACAATCAGGACTCATGCCTTCCTGTAGCAGTCACCAACCCACTCTTTAAAGATATAAGGTATATAAACAATAAAACGACAGAATTGTCTTAATGTGTCCCATCGGCTGACTTGTCACACTTTTATTTCCATGGCTGAGTTGAGTGGAATAGCTGAAAAAAGGAACTAAGTTAAAGGAAAATGGAAAAGGTTAAAGGAAGTGGAGCTGCTGTCATGGTTTGTGTCTCTCGTGTTATTTTGAAGTTCAGTGTCTCGTCTTGCTGTGCTCCGTCCTGTTATTACCTCATGTGTCTCACCATTGTCTGATTGCACCGCCTGTGTCTTGTTACGTCATGTATTTAACCTCAGTGTTTTCCTGTTGTCCTTTGTCGGTGTGTTTGTGTATGTTCTGTTGTCCATGCCCTGTCTTCCAGTGTTTTTCCCTGTGTGTTCCTGTGAGCTCAAATAAAACATTTTGTTCCACCGCATCTATTTTTGTCTGTGGGCTGCAGTTTTGGCTCCAATTTTCTCACAACCCTGACATTTACAATGGACAAATACTCCTATAAATATATTTTCCCATTTTTGTCTAAGGTCAGTTGTTGTATGATGGAGTCTGTTTTCCCCAGGTTTCTCTTACTGAACTTAGTGAGAGTAGTGAGTGTAACTACTGTAAACCACCCTGTGTGATCTTCAGTTGTAATTCTTTAGAAACCGACAGTACTTCAGTAGAAATAATTGTTCACTAGAACACCAGGTGATAGTTACAGGACTGACCAGATGACCTGGAGCCTTCACAATGACAGACTCGGACTTTAGTTTAAATAGAATAAGTAGTCAAACTTCAAATTGACTGACTCTAAATGTATCTGCAGCACAAAGCAGTTTGGCCGTGGCTATCTTAGCTGGACTGTTGAACAATGAAAAGTAAAATATCTAATGGCTTAGTTCCATTTAGTCCTACAGGAAAGAAAAAAAGGCTGCTGTCTCATTTCTATCTCCGTCACAGTCCATAACTGCAGGTATCATTTATTGTTACCATGGCGACATTGGTCTTGGCCTGAGTTAGCTTAAGGTGTGTAATGTTCATCCCTGTGTAGCCATAACAGTTCAGCAGCCAGGCCTGGGAGCTGTCATCCCGTCCTTTCCAGGAGAGAAAAAAAGATTAAGGGATATTTACGAGGCTCCTCTCCATATCCTGATGATACAGTAAGAAGACCTGAAGCTGCATCATAAGATTTCCTATGCACTCTTCCCACTTTGTGATATAATGTCTCCTAAGGGCAGTTACTGGCCATCAAATCCTATAAAGTAGCTGGTGGCTGTAAATTGACTGAGGCTTAAATGAGGATCGCATTCGCTTTTATGACGACTTGGCATCCCTGCTCCATTGTTTTAAGGTGAAATTAAAGCCACAGAGAACTCAGCTTTCAAAGGATTTGATTTCATCCAGGCTTTCTGTTGGTGTCGGGGGGGGGGTTGCTCAGGGAGAGTTCAGTCATTGCATCAGTCACATTTGGAGAGTAGAAGGCTCTGAAGTGGTGCAGAGCAGTTAGGACAAAGACGTGGGTGTTAGTGAAAGAAGAACGAGGAGAGGAGTTAAAAAGGGGAACGTTTGGTGGACTTTGGAGAGTTCTTGACCTTGCCTCAAGGGTCAAGTTCCCTGCATTAACTCTGGTCGGAATGTGGTAATGAGCAGTCACATAGTATAAGGGTTGTTGAGAAAGTAGGCCACATGAGAGAGGTAGGGGTTTGGGGGGGGGGGGGGGTCAATGGAGGCGGTGGAGAGGCGGTTGACAGGCTGTCCTCTCAGTCTCTGGGCCAAGGTGAGTCACACCGCAGAGAAATAAAACCTCCAGCTTGAGTTCATGGAAATACTCATGGAGCAGGAGCAGCAGAATCAGACAGAGCGGACAGCTGAAGCCCCTTATTGTTCTTCTCTCTGTCTCTTTTCTCTGCAAACAACAGCCACTTTGTTGTATAAAATATGAGATGGGTGTTTGGAATGGCAGGACTTTTTTCCCCCCCTTTCTTTTTCTCAAGCTGTCATGCCAGAGATTTTGAATTCATGACATGGACTCGCATAATGGGTTGCAGGGGACATGCAAAGTGAAAGAGAGCAAAAGAAGAAAAAATAAAAGAAAGAGACAGACAGAAAGGAAAAGTAAACTCATTTGCAAAGGGGACTACACTTGTAATTAAATTTCAAGCTAAAAGCCTTGTTCATCATGCACTCTCATTTGCATCCCTCTTAAATATGCATGAATTTATTTTGCATGAGCAGGCACAGCGTCTACACATGAGAGGTCACACACGGTTTGTCAGGGAAAAGAAAGACAAAAAAATCGGCAGTATTTAACAATTTGCTCTGATTGGATCCATCAGAAAGGCTCTGTGATGCTTCTGAATCACACCTTTTCCTCACATTCTACCTTCCCTTTGTGATTTCAGACCGGGCGCGCTGAGCTCATTTCCATCAGAGCTGCTTGTACTTCTTCATATGCTGCTCGTGCATTGTGTAGAATAACATCAGGATCAGGGAGTGTGTGACTGTTAACCCTGAGAGATCAGAGCACGCTCAGACAATGAAAACATCAAACCGTGCTTCGCTATAGGTCAAATTGATCTGTCGAGCAATATATATTCATTTGTTGCCATGACACCTCTCTCCCCAACTCTGTGCTGTGTAATTTCTGGCTCAATCTAATTTTTTCACTTGATCCAAGATGGCTTTATAAGAATCTAATGAGCTCCAATTGATTTCTGTAGTGGTAGGTTATCAAAGAACGTGTATTAAAAGATGTAGCAGGGGGAAAAAAAGGAGGAAGAATAGTGCAGGTCTCAGTTTCTGTAGAGGTTAGGAGGTTCAATGAAGAAAGATACAGTCACTGAGAGCATGTAGAAAAAGGGTTACAAGTAGGGTTCTAACAATCAATATCTCATAATGACAGATCCAGCATTATAACTTGATGAACATGTGTTAAATAGGGAAAAAAATAAAACATAATTATTAGTTATTATATTTTTAGTTAAATAAAAGATTAGTTATTATATTAAACTAACAGCAATTAGCAATTACAGCCTCAACTCTCCTTTGATGACTTGGGGATCTTCTGTCATTGATGTCTGGACATATGTTTTGAGGTCTCTTTAGAGATGATCAGTTATGTTCAAGTTCAAGTCAGACCTCTGCCTGGGTCATTCAAGGACATCACAGAGTTGTTGCTAATTGTTGGCAGCATTGTCATATCTTAAATGTGTGTCACAGACACTGAAAAATGAAGCACAGCCTGTATAAATACCACCAGAGTCTGGCTCTAAAAGCAGGGAGCTCATGTAGAAATGTCCGACTTTACAGCAGAAGTAAACATGTTCACTGGTACAAAAACTCTCTTGATTCCTGCAGCTACTTTCCTCTACTACTTTTTTTTTTTTTTTTTTTTTTTCAGGTTCTTGCAAGATTCCATAGCTGTGGAATATCTTGCTCCATTTTATATAGTTGTGACCTTTTAATCTGTATGTACATGGTTATAACCTGAGGTCCTTACTGGTCAATCCTGTGACCACCTACAGTGTGATTTATTCATCCACTGCTCCTCTAACAGCATCATCATGACTGACACCACTACTGTCAAAAACCATATAAAATAATGTGCACCCCCCCACCCCAGAAGAAAAAAAGAACATACAATAAACTATAGAAACCTAAATACAATACCACAATAGCAGCCTTCAGATACATTCATATGGGTTTTGGATGAATGCAGACTAATACCAACCATCTTCCAAGTTACAGCGCATTAAGGGTCTTCCAGGCCACCATAGGAAAGCCTGACAGAAGGCCAAAGGTGGAATCTCATGGGCTGCCAGACACTGAATGAATAACATCCCATTGTGAAGCCTGTGTTTTACTAATCACCAAAGCAAATGTTTTGTGTTCACTAAATGGTCCACTCTCTTTCTATTAGCATCACATTTAGGTTCGGCCGCAGCACTCTGAGGATGAGAGCATTCGACACGACAGCATTCCACTGCATATTTAACACTATGGGACCAGCGGAGGGAAGATCGCACTCTGTAAATAAGTAAAAAACAAAGGAGTTGAGTGTGTGTGTCTCTTTGTGTGTGTGTGTGAGGTTGGGTGGTAAGGGGGAGAGCTGCACAAAAAAGAGACAGAGTCAGAGAGATTATCCATGGCTAAAAGTGTAACAATGAGTCTCTGTTCCAGGTTGCATAATTCAGAGGCCATCCTTGTCCTGTTGTGTTGTGTTCCTCTACCACTCCAGGCTGCAGGTCCTGAGACACTTTCCTGAGTTTGGCTGAGTTCTAAGACATGATTGTACAGACAGAAAGAGAGAGAGAGAGAGAGAGAGAGAGAGAGAGAGAGAGAGAGGAGGACGCATTTGGCTCCGTTTTGCCCAGCTCTCGTCACAGCAAATCACAGTTCCATGTTTATGGTGCAGCAGCAACCTTTTTTTTTTTTTTTTTGTTCTCTCTCTTTCCCAGAACACACTTTGCATTTTAATGAGGGCCTGGCCTGCATACTAAGTGCACATTAAGCCAGCTCTGTGGGGGTGAACGCAGCGATACATCACGGTCAAAGTGAAGCAGCACTCTTCAAATTTTAAAATGAACAAAAGCTGGAAGATTCAGTCCCGGGTGCAGGCGGAGGGGGTTTGGGGATGTGTGGGGGGGGGTGTTGTGAATGTGTGTGCAGGGGGCGGGCTGTCTGTAAGTAGATGTTGTGATAATTTAAAGAGGTTATTAGGTTGCACTTGAGAGTTTGGGGTGGGGTGAAATGTGCAGATGAGAGCCTGTGTGTCTTTGTGTGTATGTGTCAGTGTGTGTGTGGGGGGGGTTGTAAAGGGATAACAGCAGGGGTGGGAACGGGGAGGAGAGCTGGATTTCAGACCTTCGTGAATACTTTATTGTGAATGTGATTACAGCTATAGAGGTTGGCATAAAGTGATGAAGAGAACACACACTTGAATACACAAACACAGTCCAACGCAGCTCAAAACATAATGTTCCTTCAGCCAGATTCTATAGTGACTGCAGTGATATAGTGACATAATCTGATCTCAGATCTGGTACAAACATGCAACATTTCCTCTTCGTGATACCAGCTCGACTTGACTCGACTCGCCTGGTTTGGGTTTCCTTAAGTAAAAATACCTGGAACCTGGTACCTGGGTAAGGTGACATAAAAAAACTGCAGACCACTGATTGGTCCAAGACAATCCTCACGAAGTTTTGGAGATCTGAAGAGCTGCTTATGGGACCAGCAGACCGGGACCAGTGGATCATCTCAGAGGCAGCAGGCAGTCTCCTCCACGACTGGTCAACCTCCGTCGTCATCCCAGGAAGAAAGCGAGTTGATGCAGCTCTCTGGAGATTTACCACTGGCTGATAGAATTCCTTTTGAAAGGTAAGTGTTGGTCTCACAGGTGAAATCTAACAGTGGCAGTCGCAGCTTCATGTTTGTACTGGACAGACACTGACACCACATTTAAACAAATCAATATTTTAAAATTAAATGATCAGTCTATATTAACTCTGCGCTCTAAAGGCAGTAATATCCTGTAATGGAAACGACCTCCAGAATAGTACTTGGTACCAAAGCTGAGTCGAGTTGAAGCTCATAAACAATGTTAGCTTGATGATTTTGAATCAGTGTGACTTCACAAAACACTTTAAAGCCATCTCACAAGACACATATAGTTGGATAAACACAGATTTAAGCTCAAACCCATCTGAGTGGACGAGGCAGACAATGTCATAATTGTATTTTTAGTTATTTTAACAAAGGAAAAAAAATAGCTTTACTGTTCTGCTTTATGAATAAATGCTGTAATACATGCAGAGACAGGCTTTAATCAAACTGAAACCCTGAAAATGTCACTGCCAATTACTTCACACAGAGAATGCAAAACAATTGATTGTATTCCTCCATCTGTCTCCTGGCATTTTTGTGTGTGAGACGTCCTTCAATTTCCTTTGTACCATCAATTGTTGGGCAGTGAAGTGCATTAATACAACATTTTAAAAAGCTTTTTTTTTTCTTTTGGGATTATGATAAGTTTTTGTACCAAGATAAAACAGAATAGATAGAATATAATTGGTGTTGAAGACTGAGCCCTGGATTACCATAAAATTTGAAATAGTACCAAACCATTGTGTAACCAGGGATGCGACCTGGACACCAAGACTAAGTGGACTGAAATTCAGGGTGAAACCTGGCTCCATTTTTCCTGTGGTTCTAACAGAGTGAAATGACCTGAAGTGGACTGGCCATGATCAGAGCGGGTCCACTCCTCTGGATGATGAGCGGACGAGCTTCTGCATCACTTATCTTACCTCCTTTAGCAGAATAAACATTGGAACTTCCTTTACAGAAGAAACTGGGAAATGCCGTCCCATAATTCCTTCCTGCAGCAACATTCCAAGTGACACACCATTGTGGTTTTACTACGACGGGCTCATATAAATGTAGAAAGAAATGGAGCAGCTGATCCAGAACTGATGGAAATCCTCATCTAATCAACAGAAGCCCCAATCCATAAATCGTATCTCATGTAGAAAATAGCAGATTGGATCTCTAGGTTCTAGTTTTAAAGCAATATCATTATCATAACAAAATAATGCATGTTGTTTTGCTAAATCACATTCTTTTGGGGAAATATCTGGAAATTGTTCTTACATCTGAATACAGTCTATTGTTCTCTCTTGTTCACTTCCCTTATCTCATCTTTCTTTATCTGAATATTTATTTTATGTCATTTTAATTCAACATTTCAGTCCTGTTTGTTTTTGTGGTTTGGAAAGGAGGATTTATCGTCCGTGTGTTTGGGTTCAGGTTATTATTAAAAACATAAAACTAAGTGAAAGTGCACTCAGATAATTTTCCTGAGTCCACATGAATTCTCCCTCACATCTAATCACATCTGTGCCCCTGCTTCTCCATGCAATTATCCTATTGGCCAATCATGTCTCTGCCTGCAGCTTCATTCAAAGTTCATATCACACTGATAAAACTGATCTTGATGAATTCAGTGGCTTTCATAAACCACCACACACAGCCCAAACCCACAGCAGGAGGCCAGGACATCACGGTGATGTCTCCTTGTCCTTTTTCTTGTTTGTTTGGTAATCTTTCACAGTGAGCTATGGGATCTGGCTGAGGACAGTCTCTGGTTGGTGGTTCCATTCCCAGCCTCAGTGGAAACAGGCCTATCTACCTTCCTCCAACAACATAAAGAGCTGTGAAAATGCAATATTTTGAGGGACTGATGATGAGAGCCACTGGGCAGCAGGAAAACCCTTCAAGTAAGGAGTACGATAACTGTGCAGAAGCATGATGTCACAGATCTGAGTGCTAACAGAGCTCCAATAACTCCAGATATTTACAAGTGGGTGGATAAGATGATATTACAGCTCCCTCCTATGTATTTTCCCACCTTCATTATCTACTTGTGTTTGAGACTGTGTATACTATATCATCTGTATACCTATATGACTTTATCATATTATTGTATTTTGTTTCCTATATGCACAGAGGAAAACAAGAGATCATTATTATCTTGCAATAAATGCTGGACCTGTTAATGTGGAGCCCTGATCCAACCAGTAGATTACCCATTATGAAATAGACCCGGAGCTGGCAGCCATCTAATGCTCTGTGGTGCTGTGAAATAAATAAATGATTATACAGTACTTACAGATTGCAGTGGCAAAAGCATGATGCATGATTTCAATGGATTATATCCATTTGTGTTCATGCGTGCCTCAGACTACACTCCCTGGCAGGATTGCACATTTAAAACCTCTGCTAAATCGTTACACACAGCTGGCACAGTGTGTGTGGGTGCTGCCTCCATTAATTATTTAAACCGTCTGACACAGCACAGGGATTTAACAGGAACTGGCCTTGCTGCTTTCAGCGAGATGTTCCAAAAGATACCAAATTCATATAATGAGTTCATTTGGAGTAGACGAGCGGCCAAACCTTTTTTCATTTAGGGAAGCAAGCCTCCAAACTCCATTTAGAGAGATAAGTGGCCCGACAATTGCTTTACTCGCTGACTGTTATAAAGCTGCTAAAGATGAACTTACAAAAGGACTAGACAGGATAGAACTTTATTTTCTACTTTTCAATTATTATTATTATTATTATTATTTTCAATTATTATTATTTTCCTACCGTTTTCTCCTTCCTGCACTGAAAGCACATCCAGGTGCTGACCCAGGGCAGGTCCTGCCCTGTGCTGCTTAGAGATGCACTGAGGAAATTAATGGGATACTGTTTGCAGCATTGTAGCTGTTTTCTTCCTGCAATTAGAGGAGAATATGAGGTGGGGAAAAAAGGGAATAGCGTTGAACCTTTTATGCTGTTTCTTACCTGTTCAAAGCACATTCTCACTCCATCTCCAGTGTTTTGTATGAGTTACAGCAGTACATGCCACAGTTAAGAGCAGATGAATTTGTGATAATAGCTTTAAAGCTGGGGTTGGTAATCCTGGAGAGCTAGCAAGAGAGCTAGCAAGCACGAAAATGAGAAGCAGCAGAAGTATGTATATATATATATATATATATTCTATAATCTATTCAATACTAGCGTCACTGACCCGTTTTAAACCCACAGAGAAGCTAATATTAGCATTAGGCTAATACAAGCTACAAAAGTAGCTACGTTAGCAAAAGTTACACATTTCATAAAAATAACAAACCCTCCCCGAAACAAAACATATAATTACCTGTCCAACAGAAAGAGAGCAACCTCAGCATCACTTCAAATCCCTCAGTTGTCTCCACAAAAGCAACACCGATGTTTACTCTGGTTTGACGTCTGGTTTTATCCAGAGCCTTTTTGTTAGCAGCCTTTTCAGCCTCCTTTCTCTTCCTTGCCTTTTTCTCGGGGCGAGCCGTTACAAGTAACGCTGGAAGTAGTAACTGGGCTGCATTTTCTCAGCCACTGCTCATAAATGAGGATGAAATCCGTTCTGCTGTAACTTTGTACTCTGATTTCTTCCGGCAACAGCAACACATGAAGATTGTGCACACGCGTCGGAGACAGGGATCGAGGGGGGCGGATACAGAACTAGACATGAAGGCATCTGATTGGTTTTTGCTCTTCGCACTGAAGAGCTTGGATTGGTCGGAGTTGTGTCAGTCCTGCAGCTGCCACAGAGGACTGATTATTTTCGTTCCTTTTTCTGATACATAATGTATTGATTACTCAGAAGGTAGAAGGACCATTTCACCCAGTGTAACAAAAAGTGTTTCTGAACAGGATTACCAATTAATTTTTTGGACTTAAAATGCTCCTAGAGCAGGGCAAGAGAAAATCGTTGTGGAAAGTAACTCAGTACATTTACTCAAAATGATGCTATAGATGCGGCAGATTCGGTATTTTCTGCTTGATAATTGGTTGAAGCTGTTTTACCATGCTGCTGCATCGTGCTGTTAGACATGAGTACTGCATGTACACATTTGAACTCACAAGTGTCACAAGCTTTTTGCGTAGTTTCAAGAAGAAAGGTCAACCAGCGTATTTTGATGTCAAATTGCGTACCTGAATGGATGACAATGGTAGAATGGAAGTAGTATGGAAGAAGTGTTTCACAACATGTTGCCATTTAGGGGTAAAAGATGAAGTGAAAATGGTGTCATCGAAATTAACATTATTATTATTAGTGATAACTTTATTTACATAAATTCACCCACCAACAGACCATCTGTTGACACCTGTTCACTACAGGAAAAGACCGACGAGGCAACTGGGATTTCCCCAGAATTTAACAATGGAACTGGGTGAAACAGAACCAAGGTATAACCTGCTGTATATGAGGCTACTATCAGTGTTACTGGCAAATATGAGAAAAACTAAACATGTGCCCTGGAGGGATGAATCTTTTAGATCCCACTGAGAGTATGGACATGCACTAAAAATGAACTGATTCTATGAGAAGCCTTTCAGAATCAGTCAGTGTCTCAAAATGCGATAGAGCAGATTTTTTTTTCCATTAGTACAAAAAGAAAGTTAATTGAAAACATCTCTAATAGACAGTTAATGCACATTTATTAATAATTAACTGCATTTTTTCCTCAAACCATTCATCAAAAAGAGCCAAAACACACACACACATACACACAAGATGACCCAATTCTTACTCTTTTCTCTCTTCAGCTCTTCTCAGTGCTGAAGTGACTTCCTGGTTCAGTTCTGAGTGGGCATGGCAAGAGCTTAGGCAAATGCCAGGACTGCTCTGACTCAAGCCACCACATCTTAGGAGTCAAACCAACAGCAATTTGTCCTGTCACCAAGTGGGAGTCAAACCACGACCCAAAATATCAACTGTTTCCTGCAGCTGTGACATTTGCACATTAAAACTAAATACTATTCACTTGAGCGCGCTGTTAAACATTCTGGTTTGTAATGTTTCTGGATGGCTCGGGGCTTTGAGAGACGCAGTTCACCGGTTATTGTGGTCCTGTTGTTTTATAATGGAGATTCAGAGAGTGGTAGACTGAGGCTGTTTTACTGCCAGGGTGAATGTCAAACTGTCTTTAACAGCCACTGTGGGTGCTTTAACATGATCAGTCTCCCTAATCACTTCACTCTGAGAATAACGTGTGTTCATTTGGGAATCGTACACCCTGTCATCGATGAGAAACCATAGATAATCATTTTTAACTTTTGAATAGCATTCCAATCAAAGTCACTATGACAGTGTTTTCAGCGATGTGCATGGGTGAGTGTACATTGCTCATTTTTTAGTGACTTGTGAATGGAGTGCATGTGTTTGCAACCAGATAAATGTAGAAGTTCTGATGCCCATGCACCAGAAGCAGACCATCAGAATGATACAGTTTTATCTGAGAATTCATGGCACCTGCCACCAATATGTCTGGTGTCGAGTGCTGGTGATATAAACAGCACAGCTCCTGTTGCTGCTGAAGCCAGGCTTGTGCTTGGTCTTGAAAAAGAAAAGAAAAAAGCAGGATGTCAGCCATGGGCAAAGAGCTTGAGACAATACATTGAGTTCAAACATCTGACCAATCTTTTGTAATATCTTTGTGTGAATTATGATCATAAAGGAATAGTTTGAGTCCCCTTGATATGAAGTTATGTGAGGTCATACATATACAATGTACCCATCATTGAGCGTGCTCTGTGTTCTGCTTTCATCACAGGTTTGCATGAATCAGCACACACTCTAAATGAAGTGTACGTCTCATCAGTATAAATATGTCCATGACACTGACACTATCCATACCAGTCAGTGTCCACACTGTCAGCACACAGATCTGGATCTGATGCAGATAACACGCTAACTATGCATGACTAACACATACAATCACATCACTCAAACTATCACTTCAAACCCTTAGCCAGCAGCTGCTAAGTTTCTCCACCTGAGCATATTCTTCTTTACTGCCTGGAAAGCAAACATAAACATGTCTGACTACGACAGTCATGAAGTCATGAAGACATTCCTTTTAGCACAGAGCCAAAGGGATACCTTTGTGAACCTAAATATACACGTGCTGGCTTTGTCAGATGGAGTTAGAACGGGCAGAGAGAGAAAGGAGGGACAGAGAAGTGGTCCAACCACATCACAGCCAATGACAAGAAGTTGCCTAATAGTAATGTCAGTGACAGGAAAGTGATGAAAGATAGGACGAAATATACAGGGCAAATCAGACAGATTCTTGTTGTCACAGCCTGGATAATTACAAGTTCCAACCAGTTTTATATATTTTCTTGTGTAACAATATATTTACTGCTCTAGTCCTCACGTTAGCTCTCTCGCATCGCAGCGGTCGTCATCCGAGCAGTAAACACTGTGAAACAGGTGATTGAAAGTTGCGCAGCTGTCGACAGGCGGCAGCGCGCAGTGATACAAAGGGAGAGAAAATAGTGCCAAGCGATTGTGAGGTCTGACTTTTTCGTGGTTTGGTTTTGTGATGCACATGTATCACTCTTTTGAATGCGTATTGTTTTGAGAAGCAAAACGCTTTATTCCTGTGACCCCAGCCAACTAGCCAGAACTACTTTCTTCAACACCAAAACCTGGCCAGAACTCTGCTCACAGGACGCAGTAGAGGAAAAATGACTGTTGATGCATGACACTGCTAATGGGGATGCCATACAACTTCATGTCAAAAAATCTGAACTATTCCTTTAATTGCTTCAGTAAATGCCCTATGTGCATCTTCTTGTTGTTACTGCCCTCCCCGTTCTGTATTAAAGTGAAGACACACTTTACCTTGCAAACTGTGTCTCTCTACCAATGCGTTTCTCTTCATCTGGATATTAATCTTAATGGACTGAAAGTATAAATGCAGCACCCATGCAGCTGCGGTCTACTCTACTATATAATTTATATGGCTTCACTTTCAATGGGAGATTCTGCATCTGATATAGCTGCTTAGACTGATGGATCTTCATTAACAAAATGCACCAGCGTCTGACAACATAACAAATCTCCCGTGTTCTCTGACATGATCATAATTATTGATATAAACAGTGAAAGGATGCTGCGGAACATCACACATATCAATAACCTCCACTGAAGAATGTGTTATTAAATCATGAGCATCTGATTCTTTTATGTACCTGAATAGTAAGAGTCTTCATTCCCTTTGTGAGTTAGTGAACACTGTATATAGACACGGATATCCAGTGGTGTGTGAGTGATGGAGCTGCAGGTAAAAAAGCCAGTAAGGGGGCAGGAACAGGCACCCCCTCTTTGTTGCCATGTGTTTTGCCTGGAGGAATATCACACATGATTTAACCCCTGAATCACGAGAAGGGAAGTCACTACCAGAGGGGAGTAACAGCTCTGTGTGTGTGTGTGTGTGTGTGTGTGTAGGTGTCATATTCACAGAGAGGTTCAAAGAGAGGTTATGCTGGCCCAGCTTCTTGCCTACTTTGCTGTAATCCTCTCTGACAGGCCATGTGTCAATACCACTGTGATGTGTGGAACAGTTGGAGACGGCTGGAGGTTGAGAGGAGAAAGTTGAAAGTTGAATGTGTAGGTGATGTGTAGGCTGCAGCAACAGGCCAGCTCTCTGTGTATTTACACAAAATCACTGGGAATGACAGGGGGCCAAGGGCCACAATGTCAGAGGAGTAAAATCTGGGTAAAAGGCTTCTCACCCCTTTTCACATCGTGATATGCAGGAGGCACTGCTTGGAACGCTGGGAGCATGATGCAGTGTTGTGTTACAGATCATATGTCAGTGGAGCATCTGTGTTTCTGCTGATGTTCCAAATTCAAACTCCATATAAATAAATAGCTACAGTTATGCAATTTAAAGGGGCACTCCAGCAATCACACATGAAGTACACTCCATGGTCTGTGTACTCCTCATCATAAACACTACTGCAGAAAAAAAGTATTCCATTTCTGTAAGTAGGACAATAAAACAAATGTCTTTTCAAACAAAACAAGGTTACACAATGCTTTGCAAGAGACAATGTGAAACATCCATCCATCCATCCATCTTCCTCCGCTTATCCGGGGCCGGGTCGCGGGGGCAGCAGCCTGAGCCGGGACCCCCAGACTTCCCTCTCCCCAGACACTTCCTCCAGCTCTTCCGGAGGGACCCCAAGGCGTTCCCAGGCCAGCCGGGTGACATAGTCACTCCAGCGTGTCCTGGGTCTTCCCCGGGGCCTCCTTCCGGTGGGACATGCCCGGAACACCTCCCGAGGGAGGCGCCCAGGGGCATCCGGTACAGATGCCCGAGCCACCTCAACTGGCTCCTCTCGATGTGGAGGAGCAGCGGCTCTACTCTGAGCTCCTCCTGGGTGACAGAGCTTCTCACCCTATCTCTAAGGGAGCGCCCCGCCACCCTGCGGAGGAAACTCATTTCAGCCGCTTGTAGCCGGGATCTCGTTCTTGGTCATGACCCAGAGCTCATGACCATAGGTGAGGGTAGGAACGTAGATCGACCGGTAAATCGAGAGCTTTGCCTTTCGGCTCAGCTCTCTCTTCACCACGATGGACCGATACAACAACCGCATTACTGCGGCCGCTGCACCGATCCGCCTGTCAATCTCACGCTCCATCCTTCCCTCACTCGTGAACCGGACCCCGAGATACTTAAACTCCTCCACTTGAGGCAGGAACTCTCCCCCGACCCGGAGAGGGCAAACCACCTTTTTCCGGTCGAGAACCATGGCCTCAGACTTGGAGGTGCTGATTCTCATCCCAGCTGCTTCACACTCGGCTGCGAACCGCCCCAGCGCATGCTGAAGGTCCTGGCTCGAGGGAGCCAACAAGACAACATCATCTGCAAAAAGCAGAGATGAAATCCGGTGACTCCCGAACCGGACCCCCTCCGGACCCTGGCTGCGCCTAGAAATTCTGTCCATAAAAATAATGAACAGAACCGGTGACAAAGGGCAGCCCTGCCGGAGGCCAACATGCACCGGGAACAAGTCCGACTTACTGCCGGCAATGCGAACCAAGCTCCTGCTCCGGTCGTACAGAGACCTTACGGCCCTCAGCAGAGGGCCTCCGACCCCATATTCTCGGAGCACCTCCCACAGAATGCCACAAAGCACATGTGGACTGGTTGGGCAAACTCCCATGAGCCCTCGAGCACCCTGTGGAGGGTATAGAGCTGGTCCAGTGTTCCACGACCAGGACGAAAACCGCATTGTTCCTCCTGAATCTGGGGTTCGACTATCGGTCAAATTCTCCTCTCCAGCACCCTGGAATAGACTTTCCCCGGGAGGCTGAGGAGTGTGATCCCCCGGTAGTTGGAACACATCCTCCGGTCCCCCTTTTTAAAAAGAGGGACCACCACCCCGGTCTGCCAGTCCAGAGGCACTGTCCCCGACTGCCACGCGATGTTGCAGAGGCGTGTCAGCCAAGACAGCCCCACAACATCCAGAGACTTGAGATACTCAGGGCAGATCTCATCCACCCCGCTGCCTTGCCACTGGGGAGCTTCCGAACTACCTCAGTGACTTCAGCTTGGGTGATGAATGAATCAACCTCTGAGTCCTCTGTCTCTGCTTCCTCCATGGAAGACATGGCAGTGGGATTGAGGAGATCCTCGAAGTACTCCTTCCACCGCCCGACAATATCCCCAGTCGAGGTCAACAGCTCCCCACCTCCACTGTAAACAGTGTTGGCAGAGCACTGCTTCCCCCTCCTGAGGCGCCGGATGGTTTGCCAGAATTTCTTCGAGGCCGATCGGTAGTCCTCCTCCATGGCCTCCCCGAACTTTTCCCATACCCGAGTTTTTGCTTCCGCGACTGACCGGGCTGCCGCACGCTTGGCCTGTCGGTACCCATCAGCTGCCTCAGGGGTCCCCCGAGCCAACCAGGCTCGGTAGGACTCCTTCTTCAGCTTGACGGCATCCCTTACTTCCGGTGTCCACCACCGGGTTCGGGGATTGCCGCCACGACAGGCACCGGAGACCTTGCGGCCACAGCTCCGAACAGCCGCATCAACAATGGAGGTGGAGAACATGGTCCACTCGGACTCAATGTCTCCAGCCTCCCTCGGGATCTGGTCAAAGCTCTCCCGGAGATGGGAATTGAAGACCTCAATGACAGAGGATTCTGCCAGACGTTCCCAACAAACCCTCACAGTACGTTTGGGTCTGCCGAGTCTGTCCAGCTTCCTCCCTCGCCACCGGATCCAACTCACCACCAGGTAGTGATCAGTTGACAGCTCAGCCCCTCTCTTCACCCGAGTGTCCAAGACATACGGCCGGAGATCGGATGATACGACTACAAAGTCGATCATTGAACTCCGGCCTAGGGTGTCCTGGTGCCACGTGCACACCCTTATGCTCGAACATGGTGTTCGTTATGGACAAACTGTGACTAGCACAGAAGTCCAACAACAGAACACCACTCGGGTTCAGATCGGGGAGGCCGTTCCTCCCAATCACGCCCCTCCAGGTATCACTGTCGCTGCCCACGTGAGCGTTGAAGTCCCCCAGCAGAACGATGGAGTCCCCAGTTGGGGCACTTTCCAGTACCCCTTCCAGGGACCCCAAGAAGGCTGGGTACTCAGCACTGCCGTTTGGCCCATAAGCCGAAACGACTGTGAGAGACCTATCCCCGACCCGAAGGCGCAGGGAAACGACCCTCTCGTTCAGTGGGGAGAACTCCAACACATGGCGGCTGAGATGGGGGGCTATGAGCAAGCCCACACCAGCCCGCCGCCTCTCACCATGGGCAACTCCAGAGTAGAAGAGAGTCCAGCCTCTCTCAAGGAGTTGGGTTCCAGAGCCCAGACTGTGCGTAGAGGCGAGCCCGACTATCTCTAGCCGGTACCGCTCAGCCTCCCGCACTAGCTCAGGCTCTTTCCCCCCCAGTGAGGTGACATTCCATGTCCCTAAAGCCAGAGTCGTTGTCCAGGGATTGGGTCGCCAGGGCCCCCGCCCACGACCGCCACCCAAACCACAAAGCACCGGCCCCATCTGAACCCTCCCGCGGGTGGTGGGCCTATGGGAGGGCGGGCCCACGTCGCTCCTTCGGGCTGAGCCCAGCCGGGTCCCGTGGGCAAAGACCCGGCCACCAGGCGCTCGCCTGCGAGCCCCAACCCCAGGCCTGGCTCCAGGGTGGGGCCCCGATAACGCCATTCCGGGCGACGTAAACTTCCCGATGTGTTCTTCTTCATTTGGGGCTTTGGAACCGCGTGAAACATACAGACAGGGAAAATAAATAACTGTGTCAGAAGATTCAAATGCACTTCATCACATCACTACACAATGAATATTCAAATGTACATTACATGTATTTATATTCAGCTTTGTATTGATGAAACATTTTATGACCCTACAGTACTGTATACTCGCAGAAATTGCACTCATGCATGCCAGTTAAAGCAACACTATGTAGTTTTTTGACCTTATAATAATGTTTCTAAACTCATTTAAGTGGTAGAAAAATGGTTACTAGGATGAATCATGCCGCCGCTGCAGCCTGAGCAGGGGGGCACCGGGTGCCAATGCACTATGTAACTTCACTGTTAGGGTAGGAACACAGTGCCGCTGTCCTGGTACACCACAGTTCTGCTAAACTCCAGAGCCTGAGCTCAAGCCCATTGTGGTTAAATGACCATCATGGTCACATAAGTAAAATAAAACTGAACTGAACTGAAGAGATTTCATATAAACATACATATTCAGTTCATACTGAAATGTAGAGAATATGTAGGGTCGGGGAGGAGGTCAAGTTCAGAGGTAAAGAAAGGATGAGTGACAGTTTCCAAGGTTGTTTTCTAGATGTCAGTGTTTCTGAACTGAGAGAAAATAGTACTTGATTGAATCTGAAGCCTTTGATTACTGTAGCTGTCAGCTATAGAGTAGGATTGGGAATCACACTGACTGGCCTGAGTAGCCTATGTTTGAAATCTGGGTTTGCACTACAATCAGTAATGATAATTAGATCCTCACTTTTATTTGTATTTCAGTGCAGGGACCTTTTGAGACAAGTTATAAATATTGTCTAAATAATTGAGGAAAGTGCTCATTTCTTTGAGCCTGTTAACAGGGTCACAACTGAGATTCCTCCGCATAAAAACAGAAACTGACATTACGTCTAGAAGAGGTGGAACAAAATGCAATTTGACCGAACAAAAAGCAACCTGAAGGCGTTCTGCAGCACAAAGCAGAGAGTGTGATCTGGATTATAGACCCAGTTGTATTATGCATGAGTCTGACTTTAGTTTGAATGTGGGATCTACACTTTCCTCCCCCATGTTGCAGTGTCCAACATCACAGCAACAGTAATGTCTGGTACAATAACAGTTTTAGTCTTTATAGTTAATATCCTCTTTACATCTGTACAGGGGTAGATATTTAGATTCACATTCACAGTTTATTAATCCTAACTTCTTCAAAATTGAAGGTGTGGCTCAGCTCAGCAAACACTCCTTCTCCGGCTTATTGTGCCAATAGCTGTAGTGAGGGGTGGAGTTAAGCACTGCCAAGTTAGCAACAGTTGAGCATCTTCATCAAACTTCACATAGCTAGTGGTCGTATGGTTATGGTCACATTTGCTTTAGAAAAACTATCAACACCAATGCCAGTTACAAGCTAGGGCTCAAACATGTGGCTGGTTTCCTCTGATGTTTCCTCCCTTAACAATCTTTCTCCTCTCTGCTGGTTCACCTGTCAACCCACAGCAACTGAAAAGATTTGATATGTTCTGCCTGTGTAGGTTCTCTCCACCTTACACCTGTAACCAGCATGAAAAATCAAGTTACTTACCCTATATTTGTCATTTAGACAGTTCCGGTAAACCCCCAGTAGGGGGCAGTGTTCCCTGTTAGAGTTTGTTTTCCCTGTGAACCTACGTCAGGTATCGCGCGAAGTCTGCACCTGTGAGCAGACACCATTTTCTCTCAGACACTAGGCAGACAGCAGCAGAGCAGACCAGGAGAGACGGTAGCAAAAGCAAAGCAAATACGAAGCAAAGAATAGCAGACAGCCGCGGACGAATCCAGGTTTCATCCTGATAAGCTGTGAGCCAAGGAGAAAACCCCCCTTTGAGAGAGTAAATGTTTGATGAGACTCTGGTGAGTTAGCACATTGTTAGCCGGCAGTTCGATAGCTGCTCAGAAGGAAAAAATGCATTTTTTGTGCCATTAACTTGGTTAAAGTTGGTCCATATTGCTTAAAATATATCATATTATGTTTTCTTATGTTTTTTCTGTGACTTTTATAGACTTTATATCATAGTTTATTGTTTGAAAAGGATCACTAGTTTAATAATGCTAATAGCAACCGTGATATGCTAATCGCTAGCTGCTAGTTGCTAATTGCTCTATTGTTTATGCTTAGCTCATGGTAATCACTATGCTACACTAAAGCTAAGTTTACATGCATTTTGCTTTGGGAAGATGCAGTTATTTATTTTTATGCCAGTTGAGCTGGTCATTTAGTGTTATTAGCCTCTGCAATGGGTAACAGTACCATTTAAGCTGTGGTATATTTCAGTTTTGACCCAGAAATTGCATTTTGTGTTTAAAAAACTGTAACTCATTTCATGTTAAACAGTTAAATATTAAAAAGGTGATTTAAAATTGTTAAAAAACTGATGATATACGATAGAGGTTAAAATGGATGCATAAATGACGTGTCTGTTAAAAAAAACATTATTGTTGATATGATCATTCATGAATAATTTATTACATTTATGCTTAAAACTAATTGTTTTAATTCATGATAATTCATTTATTGTGTTTATGTATTTCCTTGATTTTTGGTGATATATTTCATGCTTTGAACTGAGAAAATGATGAGATCTCATAAGAAACTGAAACAGAATCAGATGAAGTTCCTTAAAAATACTCACTTTCTGTGTAGGTTGGTTTTTCTTTCATTTATTGCTAGTCTGAACTACTGTCCCAGAAATGAGAGAGAGAGAGAGACGATCAAGATGGCCAGCCCAGCCCAGCGATTCTGCGAGGGAGAGTTGGAGATGCAGTGTGGCCAACTGCAGAACCTACCTTGACAACTCCAGCTCATCTGAATCTCACACTGTCAGAACAGACAGACACACACACAGGACGGAAGGAAGTATTCTATACAGTTCTACATAATAACACATTAACACAATGATCAATACAGTTTACAATTTAATTATATAATGTATAATACCTTTTTTGTACACACACACACACACATGCACACACACACACACACACACAGATCGTCTGCATTCAACTGAATTATAATCCACAATCCAAACCATTTCATGTGTCGATTCACAGTTAGCTTTTCTTTTCTTTCTTTTTTTTGGTGAAACAATTCATTTTTTCTTTCTTTTCTTTCTTCTTGTTTAAAAAAAAAAAAAAACAGTTAGAAATGTACACAGTACAAGCACAAAACACATACTCACATACAAACACATACATTATCATAGTGCAGTCCAGCTCCCTTGAGCCTACTTGTTGGTCTGTGATACATCACTTCATTTGACCATTTAAATAATCCCCATGATACATCAGCAAGACAGTGCAGCAGCCGCATAATTACCACCTGAGAGCAGGCTGCAGCTGAGCACCAGGGTGTGTGTGTGTGTGTTTGCATGTGCATGAGCATCTGTATACTTTGCTGTGAGTGTATCTGTGTCTGTATATGCATGCAAATGTCTGTGTGTACCGTGGAGGTAAATTTGTGTCCATGCCTCCGTTTGCGTGTGTGCGTGAGAAGTCAGAAGACCTAAAAGGGGGATTTCTCTCCTGTGGTGCTGGATTCTGCACTTCATTCCTTATTCATCAACAAGTGTGAAACAAAGAAGCATTGAACAGAACAGCACACACACACACACACTCAGAGTCATTGTTTGTAGCATAGCAGAGGCACCACTGAAGAACAGAGAGAGCTGCAGGATTACAGTGTTTCTGGAAGAAATGGAGGGCGATAAACTCTCAGGTAATGGTTTGGTTTGGGAGAGCAGACAGGGCGACACTGCTTCCTGGAACACTCTAACTGTTCCAGGCAGTCACTCTGAGGCCTGGAACAGTTAAAGCGGTTGCAGGAGAATTAACCCTGAAGAAACAACAGTAGCGTAGTTACACTGGTAAATGCACTAAGACTGTGCTGAATCGCTGTTACTTTGGCTGCAGAACAGACATTTCCGAGTAAAAAGCCACTGACCTGCACGTATGGGTGTACTGCAGCGAGTCCAGGGAAACACAGGTGACTTACAGGAAAATCCTCTTCAGGGTTTATCAGTCTGTTATGTTCCATCGCCACAGAGATTAAAATCCTGGAAAACAGGGCAGCTGTGGGCCGGCTTTGGGCTGTTACTGCTGTACACTGAAGCCACAAAGACTCCTCTCCATCTCCAGGCCTATACTCCATGTGGGCTATGTTTTCTGGTTGTCTGTCTCTGTTCATCTGTGAACATGATGTCTCACAAACACTGGAACGTTTGGAAGGTTTTTTGTTTTCCCTCACTGATGCAGACACTATGACACAATTAATTAAATGGCTAGGAGGAGAAATTCTATCTATCTATATATATATATATATATGTAGAGATATAGAATCATTTTGCATGTATTTATTTTATTTTCAGATCAATAACACATGACACAGTGTTGTACAACATAGTTGTGACACACATAAGTGATTTTGCATCATATCTTTTGACAGTTGTTATCTACCTGACCTTTGATTTGTTGCCGTTACTCTCCCAACTCGAAGCCCAAATTAATGCTTCTTTGCAGCAGTGGTTGGGGCCAAGCAATTTTGGACAAATTTAGGCAATTTTGGACAAATTTGGCCATCTTGAGTAACAACAGACAAAATAGGGAGACAACAAGAAGATTGGCATGACAGTGCCCACTCTGCCTTAGCTGAGGCTTACACTCACAACCTCTGGTACTAAGAAACAGCCTCTAACTCACTGAGCTAATGGGCTGGAAGTGAGGTCTGCTGTGTGGCTCAACAAATGGACTCAGGCAGTCACCAGCCAGGCAGCAGTCGTCAAGGCAGATTTCATACAGAAATCTGATAAAACATAAATTGTATCTTGGCAGCATGAAAATGTTGGTGATTTGTTTTTAATGATAAGTGTTTTGCTTCATAAGAGAAAGTCTGATGTTTAAAAACACCATTCCTCCATTGACTGCAGTTGTTCCCATGACAACAGAAATCAACATGGTTTCAAAAATTCAGGTTTTGAGATAAAATTCTGATATTCTCCGAACTTCATCAGCCATGACTCCAAAATATTGTCAGTTTTTTTTTTTTTTTTTCAGGAAGATTGAAAATGTATTTATCAAGAATTGGCTGGTACATGTTTACAGCGCTGTTTACAGTCAAATGTTTTCATGCACTGTAGGCTCAGTTCTTCAGATATCAGAAATCTGGGTGGTAACTTTGTGGAGGACGGGCTGAAGATGCAGTTCAGCAAATTAGGTGTCAACTGAGCAAAAATTGTGGGACAAGAAAGGTTTAATAAGTTTTACAGTTTTTGAGAAAAAAAAAAAAAAGTTTCTGCAGTATTGGGGCTACATTTTGGTGAAAGTCGCAAAACCATAGCATGTACGGTTGGTTTGTTAGGAATTTTCAAAGTTTTAAAATTTGCCTGACCCCTAATTATATAAAAATGGTCAATGGTGCACTTTACCGTGACCTCATAAAGTTCAAAGAAAAAGGGGGGGTGGGGGGTGCGGAGTGGAGGGGGGGACTACACCTGCCTGCGTGGAGGAATACTGAAACAGCTGGTAGACAAATTGATCCAGCGCGTCGCAGAGCCTGCCTGCGCAGAGGAATACTGAGTCTCACTGCGGCGCGGTGCGCCAGTGCTTCTCAGTGAGGGGGGGGGGAGAGACCTTTCTACTAAAGATATTATACTTAGTGGCCATTTGTACCTCATACAACCCCACTTCAAAAAAACTGAACTATCCCTTTAAGCCAAGAAAAGAAGGGCAGCTGTCAGCGCTGTACTTCAACTATTCAATTCTGAACAGCTTAGAGAGGACAAAAAATCACTTCACACAGTATTAACACCTCTTAATGCTGCATGTGGCACAGTCGTACAGGAAGAGAAGGAATTTAACTCACTGATAAAATATACAAAGTCTTGTCAGAGAATACATTGAATGGTTGTAGGGGATGTTAAGTAAGTGTTGGGACGTGTGGAAAACAACTGTGACCTCTTTTCTTTTATTTTTCTTTCACCATCCTCTCTGTTTCCAATCAAGCTCGGTTTACACAGAGAACTGGCACATAAAACTTTGCATTAAAAAAACTAAGTCAGATGACTGACAACGTCAGGTTCAAGTCCGGGCGTCTTTCCTGTGACAAACAGCTTTCTTGTGCTGTCAACATTTGTCGTTGCTTTGAATTTCTCCTGAAGACTTTGAACTTCCCGTACATTCCACAGACAGCCCACGCTGAAACTAGACCACACGCTAATGGACTCACCAGCTACGAGTCTTATCTGCAAAGTGTCTGTGTTTTAGTAGGACTGACTGTCAAACAAAGAAGAAAGAGGTGGCTTTTTTTTTTGTTTTCATATTTACAAAATAAGATACTTCACAGCCACGTGGAGCCCTGCTCGGTGTCACTAATGCTAATGCAGCATTAGCCCAACAGCTCTTTGATAACGCAGAGATCATGTTTTTAAATGATTAACTCCTCAGAAAATCAAAGCAACAAGCTTTGCCAGCATTAAAGCTAGAAAACAATCTTGAGCTTTATGTTTCACACTCTTAGAAGCTTTAACCTTTTGCCATGAACACTTAGTGATTTTTCAAATGCAACAGAGGAAAGTCTCCAGCTCACATCTTTTATCGAAATGTTAAAACAGGCCTGAGATTTCGAGAGATGTCTTTTTTTTAATGCAGCCTCATCATCTGTACTGCAACCTCTCTCTTCGTACTCTGACCTCCTCCACCCCTTCCATCTGCAGGCCTCTGGTTCTGGGGGCTGAGGTGGATGATGGGTGGGCCTCCAGGGCGCCCGGCTGCATGTTTTGCGGCCATGGCAGGTTCAGGAGCGTAGGTGGAGGGAGATAACGTAGCTGTTCTCTTCAGGCGTCTTCCTGATCTCTGATGGAGGACAGCCAGGGCAGTGTTTTACTCTCTCCTTCTCCTTGTCTCTCTACTGCCCTCCATCTCTAACTTTCAGCAAAATATACAGTAGCCTTTACAGTGGTTGATAAGTGGGATGAATGAAAATGAGACTTTGGCAATTTTTTTCCTTCATCTCACATCACTGCTGTCCTTTCATTCATCTTTTCATCTCTTCAGAAACTTGACAGAAAACAAACTGCAGATTGCTCCTCTTGTTTTCTGAGCTGCACGTTGTTTGCAATTTGGCTGCAGGCTCACAACAAGCGCACTACAGATGTGAGACAGAGGCTGCCAATCGTCTCCAATATGGGTTCATATGATTACTGTAATTACACCAAGAGATAAAGAGACAGAGGGAGGTAAATGACAGGGTGGGAGACGACACGAACAGTCAATAAACACTGTAAACATAGAAATGATGTGATTCTGTAATAGATCCTGTAAACTTGTGTCAGACTGTTTCTTAAGAGCCTTGATGATGAAAACTTGATCTGACCTTGTCCACCCTCCTCCCTGCCTGTCTCTTTGTTTAGCTTGATGAGTTTTCTATGTAGAATGTGATCAACTCTCACAACTTCTTCATTTGTTACTGTGACCGAAGTTTAAAATGTGAGTGTGGCCTTTCCTCGTGGAAAAATAACATAACAAATATGACATATATAAATAATAAAACACACACATGCACACGTGTGTGTTTTTTAATGGTCCAGTGCAAATGCTGGATTTTTCAAATTCTTTTTGTCAATGTGACTGGAACACAGTCAACTGTTTCCTCACTTCCAGCTCTGAATTCCATCTTGAAATATAAAGTATTATGCATCTGTGACTTGACCAAGCACTTCATAATCATGGTTCAATTTCAGGCTCTCGTTGATCTGTTTAGGTGAGTGTGCTGTGCCTACTTACAGGCATGTTACCTAGAGTTTGCTGACTTTGTGTTAGCTTGAGTACTTATTTGCATATTGTGCTTTGTTAATGTTTAGATTGAGCAACCAAAACTGGAGTGGTGGGGTATTATGGAAAAAGAATAGAGAAAGAATAATAAAAATAAAAGGAATAAACAAGAAGGATGGTCATTAAAGACGTCCTGAAACAGCTCTCAAAGGGCTTTGCAGTTCCCCATGCTTATGTGTATCTGGTAACCAATCACACTGGATGTAAGAACCACCTGTAGGATTGTCTGCTGCAGCTGTGGAGGACAGTGATGAGACAGACAGAGATAAAATGAGGAGTAGGCTAAATGATGAAAACAGTTTTGGACTGAGACCATGCCGCCAAGAGCTGAAGGCAGCAGTTATGCTGGTAAGGTAACCTAAAAGAAGATGACCACATTTATATTATTGGTTTTGAAAACAGATTTATGGGACGATTTTCATTCACGTATGTCTGTATTTTTTATTCATTTATTTATTTTTTATTGAAAAGTAATGAATGGTATTAAGGCGGTCCCGTTGATGTGGGAAGCAGTGAGGCGGAACGTTCATGTTTTCTCCAGGTGCTCCGGGGGTACAGTAAGGGAGCCCCAACTTCTACTGTTTCCTTAGATAAAATTTGGAGGAGGACGAGACGCGTTGTGTCCTCATTGCTTCACTTTTACCTGCTTTAACATGTTGGTAAACGGGATGTGAGCTGCAATATGTTGTTTTATGTCATCGCTTGTTATGAATGCCCATGTAAACAAAAGAGTTGAAGGTGATTTTCCTGAGTTATTGACGGCTAGAAGTTGCAAACAGAGGAAAAAGTTTCACGTGCAGCCGCCACTGTGCGCTAAGTTCATTTCCAGACAAGCGGTTGTTAACGAGGGTCCGTACACTTTATACTGTAAAACTGTGATCTACTCGTGGTATTTTCTTCCTTTTGTTTATATGTGTGCATTTACAGCTGTATATTGAGAGCTGATTGTTGGAATGCCTGAGTTTATTGCCTGGTACATACAAGGTTAAAGTATGTAGAACAATCACCTTCTGAGCAATTCAGTGTACCTGTCCATTTTACAGAGGCAGGATATTCAGCTTATTGTTCATGCAGTCTACTGGTACCCATGCTGTTACGCTTCAGATAGTGATTTGAGCCATATAAACGTAAAAGGAAATGTGTGAAGAGACCGAAGTGGGTTAAAGGGAATATGTCACAGAGGTTATAGAATAAGGACAATTGATGATTTGTGTCTACATGGCTTTGATTTTGTTAAGTAAATCAGACTCAGATGCATTTTGGAGGAGGATGGGACACGTCGTGTCCTCATTGCTCCTCTTTTACCTGCTTTTACAGGAAACATATTCGCTACGGCAGTCCCTGTCCCTGGGACCTGTAATACTAGCAGGGGAGAGACGCTCCAAAGAGTCAGAACAAGCTCACACAGCAGAACTAACTCTTTACAGCTCGGAGGGTGATTGTGACTGGCAGGATTTCTATTTCAGGGGAGGGATGTCATCAAATGTCTGAAATTTTACATTTAACTGGAAGAAACTATACATGGATTTGATGTAAAAATGCTCAGATAAGAACTTTCTGGCATGAATTTGAAAAATATCAAGAGCAACAACAATTATGTGGATCCAGGATTAAAGAACGGAAAAGTAATTGTTCACTTCACAGGGTCTTCAAAAATGTCACATGGCCCCATAAAAAAGACACGAGAAAGAACACACACAAATGAATGTAGCGAAATATCTCTGTATCATGTGAAATGTCTGCAAATAAAAAAGATCACATACACACTGTGATTTCAAAGTCTAACATCAATTATCACTGTATCACTTTCATACTGAAAAGAATTTGTTTTTATGACAAGAAGTGTGATACTGTCACTGGCGCTTGAATCTTGTATGATAATTATCTTAATGCAGCTGTGTATCATGTTCCTTCCACCTTATAGTGTATATAACCCTCCTACCACCCCACCCCGACCTACCTGCAGCACATCTCAGTGTGAAAACCTCTCTGCTCTATGGGGAAGGGCACAAACTCATTTTAATGAAGCATTTGCCCCCCACAAATTAATATTGGCTTTTCAAATCCCACATCAGTCAAACACTGGCGAATGTTTAATAGAAAAAGACTTGCAATCAGGTCTGTGTTAACTGTCATGTGCAGAGATTTATAAGCATTGGCGGATGAGTCCAACTCCTGTCTGTCATTCTGATGGATTAGAAAATAATTACTGTCACTTCAACACAGTTACTCACATAATCTGTCTTCCAAAAAAAAAAAAAAAGACCAAACTAAATAGCATACAGCCAAGGGATTTTTTTTTTTTTAGGGACTGAAAAGTATTTTTAGCAGTAGATGAACATGCACATTACATAATTTAAAACCAGAGGAGCTTTGAATGCCTATGCCACAGCTCCGGTCTACTGAGCTCAAGAGGTGATACTTTCATACAGCCTGGGGTATATTGAGGTCAATTGAGCACACTGAATACTGCTGACTGATGGAACACCGAGCTGCACCACACCAGCGGACCAAAGGAGTGTCTACATCCCTGTCTTCATACAGGGATCACCTCCTATAAAGAAAAAAAAAGAAGAAGAAAAAGAACAGTTACTTTGCAAACAATTACACCATTTCCTCAGCCTGTACAAAACCAGAAACATTTACAATGTAGTTCATCGTTTAAGACTATTCCCTTAGCAACCAACCAATCTGCATTCTACCCCACTTAGTACAGTCTGGGTTCCACAAATCCATTGGGATTCTCCTCTTTACTGCATGTTCTCCTTGTTTCTACCTCCAGCTAAAAGTGGAATGAAGATAACTGTATTGAGTATAATATGAAAACAGAAGGGCACTCAAGAGTGCAGAACTCTGCCAAGGCTGCTGTCAGATAACATACACCCAACCTCAGAGAACAAGTAAGTGATCTGGATCTTTTGAGAACCACAAAGCATCTCAGTGTTGTTTTTATGTGTTCTAACAACAGGTCTTTGTTCCAATCAGAAAATAGGAGGCTCTGATTTTCTCCTCTCTCTTACACTTTCTCTCTTATTGGCTGGTTGTACTCCCATGTCCACTGAGAAAGTTCCTGGCAGGAACTTCACAGGAATGTCCTCTCCACTGCAGAGTAGGTCCCCTGTAGGACTCTTGAGGCGACATAATGTGCAACCGATTCAATCTTCAAACTTAAAGGTAGAGTCTGGAGGTTTTTGCTCAAAAATAAATGCTAAACAAAATCTCGATGAAATCCAGCTTAACCATCACCTATGGGCTTCTAGTCCTGTGTGGTGGTGACTGAGCCCCTCCCCCACCTGTATTTTGCTCTTTTGCTTTGTATTGTTGTGCACGGGGATGTTTCAGGGTGAAGAGTTCGTGTTTTTTCTCCAGCCAGGTGAAGATTTGTGCAGCATAACTTGGAGGTCATGTCCTGGAGCATCCACCACTAGCACTCACTTCCCAGCTCAACACAACGGCCCTCCTACTCGTCACAGCATAGCCCTCAAGGCTCCCATTGCTGGCGATGGCTGGGTATTGGTCTGCCTCTCCAGTGCTTCACTTGGGCTGTATTTGCAGTTTTTCTTTTACTGGTCTTGTTGTTTTTCACCAGCAGTTTAGATGCTTCCTAATAATGCTGGGTTTTAAAAATGCTAAAACGCTTATTTTGATGCCTTCTGTTGGCGTCACGTCCCGCTCGGAGTATACCCAATCAACACCAAGGAAACATCAAGCCCCACCCAGGAGTTTTTTGGGGCTGCTTAGAGTACCTACCCCAAAGCAAGGACTCGTTTAGCCCCTGAAAAAGTTCCAGGAGATGGTCCTTCAGGGCCGGTTCCTGCTCCAATGGCCCCAGCCCTGTAAAATGACCCTGAAGTACATGCAGTGGAAATATAGCTAGTGATCTGCTAAAACATATAGCTTTTATAAGGTAAACACTAAGAAATCAATCACCTGTTAGGTCAGGAGATTGAGCCATGACTGCTTTGTTGTGACATCACATCAAGTTTCACGAGCCTTACACAGCCTGTGTATATTTCTCTGTGTTTTGATACTTTCACAGTTTTAAAATAGAACCACTAGATGTACTTCATGCACATGGACTCTACCTTTGACTGTCAATATGTCTCTGAGTGTATTTGAACACTACATGAATCTGGCACTCATCTCGACTTTTACCGAGCATTGTAATGAGTTTCAGCTTATTGTTTCGCTGGGCGGTCCACAGCTTTAATGCTCAGGTTCTCTCTCTGAGAGCCATTTCCAGCAGCAGCAGGCAGCTGTTTTTAGAGAAAAAGCTGTAAAATCCACAATCCACCGCCTGCTCAGTCTGTTTTTTCTACAGGTTTCTAATGTAGGTGGAGATGTTTGATGTAGAAAACAACACGAGGCAGCAGAAAGACTTCTTTTCAGTAGCACACTTGAAGATTGCTCTCACACAGTGAATGAAACAATATAAACATGTTTACAGCACACAAAAACCTCACTCTCAGTGATGTTACAATAGGAACTCATCAAACATGTTACATAAGTGAAGTGTTGTGACGATTTCAACAGGAGAGAGATGACGCTTTTCTGTTTTTATCTTCAGAGACTCTGAGCTTTTGTATCAACAAACATGGAACAAGGTTAAGCATCTGATACCAAGAGCAAAAAAAACTAATCTCATCTTTTCACGTCAGTGCTGCATTCAGGTGATGTTATTGGACACAGAGGGCTGAGGGAGTCATCTGTAGAGCTGCTGCTGTTGTCTACGCTGTGTTATTCTGAAGCATTTTATTTCTTCTCTTTTACAAGATTTCACCTTCGTCAGCCCCATTTTTTCATTTTTTCCAAAAACAAACAAAAACAAACAAAAAAAAAAAAAATTATGTTTTATTGAATATCTCCATCAGCCATTTTCAGTTCACAAGTTGCATTTAAGTTTTTGAAGCTAAATGTTAAGTTTGGTGTAAATACAGTATATATATATATATATATATATATATATATATATATATATTGTATCTCCCAGGATGTTTTGCCTTATTCTACTTTAAACAGAGTCAAAACAGTAAACATATCGATGTTTAATTTGATGCAGAGTAATGGTGCGTTGTTGTTTTCCCTGGTCATTTACAGGATGCATTGTAGCTTTTGAACAGATTTTATTCAGTTTTACCAGCTCAGCCTCATGTGTTGAATCAACTGCCTGAATAAGTTTCAAATAACAAACAAACATTCACTTTTTCCACCAATACACTTTATTTCTCTCTTTACATTGTTTTGTTGTGACTTTCAAGGAGATGTAGGATAATTATTGCCAAATTATTATGCCCATCTAATTGGACAACGTTGTTTTTTCCACTAAGAATCAGCACATCCGCAACTTCATGAACGTTTTATGCAAAAATGCACCATTTCAACTGATCCAAAAAGAACAAAGGATGTACAGATAAACAAGCACAATACACCTGTCTCCATTCACTTTTTTTAGTAAAATAGTGACAGTGCAAAGTAGTATTATAAGCAAGTACATGATATCCCACCATACACTGGGTCTATATTTTCTTTATTACACGGACTATTGTGTCAGTGCATACAAATCTTATGGATTGGACAGATTTTCAGGTTTGGACTTGCAACTCCCGTCATGGCCATTAGTAGCAGAAGTTGCAGACCATGGATTTGACATTATGTTTCCACAGAAACAGCAAAAGCTTTGCAGAAGTGAGAACGACCTTCATGCGATATTCAAATGTGGATGAAATAGTATCGCGTTTCATGTCGCACCGTTTATACAGCTTCTCACCTCTGTATCTTGAAACTCATATTTCTGTCCTTCACTCCTGACCCCCCTCCCTCACACCCCTGTCCCATTGGCCCATTACTTTACCCATATGCTGCTTCCTTCCAAGGCGAGTTTTTAGCATTTGAAATTGTAATGACTGGGCTTGCTCTCTTTATAATGACAGCCTCCCGTCAGTCACGCTAACTGATGGACAGCCCATATTAGCATAACATCTGCTCCACTTGATCTTTCCACGGCACGATGGCACATTCTCATACAAGGCTTCACTCTTTGTGATTACTGTGTGGGGAGTGTGGTTCGGAGGGAAAGTGGGTGGATGGGTGGTGCTGGTCAACACACATTTTCAGTGTTGATTGCATCTCATGGAAATAACTCAGTTGTTGTGATTCAGCCGAAGTTGGGAATCAGAGATGAATGGAAACTTGTTGAGAGATTATGAACAGGCCAATTAAGATTTGAGCCAGGCAGCGGTAATTAAATTGGGAGACAATGCATGGCTCCATATGTGGTGTCAATTTGTTTAAATGGATATGTGCATATTTTGTGTGTGCCCTATGCCTTCTTGCAGAGATGTTTACATGCGTATGTGTGATTTATGCTCTGTGGAGCCTTGATGGCTTACATTAGTATATAAGTTTGGAGAGAGAGGGAGAGAGAGAGAGGGAGAGAGAGAGAGAGAGAGAGTGGAGGCTCTCCTCCAGAGCAGGGATTAGTTAAACAGCATCTGGATGCTCACTAATTGGCTCTCCTCTCCACACAACCATGAAAAAAATAGCACACCTCACCTCCCTGTGTTTGTGTATGTGTGTATGTGTGTGTGCCTCACACATGAAGTGCAGCTTGTGCCAGTAATTGGGGATTACCATGGTAATATGGTAAACCATGCTCGCTGAGAAAAATAAAACATTACCATTATGGCAGATAAATAGTTACACAGTTGTTAGAAAATGTCTAAACGGTCACTCCTGGCACTTGCTGTATTTATTGGCACCTCTTCTGTATTTTTTTTTTCTTCCACTGATTAACCTGGCCCTGCTGCTTCTATTGTCTTCTGGTAAGTAGCATTGCCACTTAACAACATAATGGGGCTGCTGCCACTATTACTACACACTTGCTGCCGTCAAGTGCTGTTAGCGAGGCCGACTCTCCGTCTGTCCAAACTACAGCCAAGGGTAGTAAGCGGGACAGATGGAGATGCATCACATTGTATATGCAATGAAGGACACAGAGTCAGAGATGGGGAGAGCGCTGCATAATGCATTTTTCACCAATATTATTTATGTATAGTACATGTAAATATACACTTGTCAATAAATGCAGCTTTACACTAGGAAAACAAGTGTTCAATCCATTAGCCATGCTCAGAGGAAGGGGAGCAGGGGTGGGAGAAAGTCAACAGGTGGGAATGTGCCAGCTGTGCCAACCCTGAAATGTTACATGAATATAATGGCACCATATAGATGAATGAAAATCATATCACAGTATATACACACTTAAAGCTGCACTGATTTGGTTATGCAGCAGCAGGAAATCTCCATAAACCACAGTTTGGTTACAAACCCACCACCCACACCTCTGTTAGACTGAGCCGTCACAGACTTTTTATCATTTGCACAGTGACGCCTTCACAGTCAGTATGTCACTTCAGAGCGCTCGCTGGAGGCCAAGAGGATAAAATATGTCATGGACGAGTCATTCAGTTAAAGTGTTTCTTTTTTAATGGCTCTAATAGTACTCAGGAGCTTATGTATGATGTGTGCAGATGTGCTGCTGTTTGTGCAGTATATGGAGTGAATGATCTGAGCTGCATGAAAGGATTTAAAGTAAAAAGGGCTGTTGTAAAAGAATGCAGAGAAGTCTCAAATCAACAAGGCAGTATATCTAAAAAACAAAATAATAACCCTATTTGTTATGTAAAGAGGCTAGGTTTGACAAATCTACTGAGAATTGCAGCACTGTCCATATTTATCTGGCTCAGTGTTTGAATAAAGATGAAGTTGGTGCAGCGTGTAGCTCTTACATTAGCACAGAGTGTTATTTACCTCGAGCCTTCACAGCTACGTGCAGACCAGCTGCACAAATCATCTCATGTGACGCTACTCATCATCACTGAGAGACACAAACATGGGGGAGACAGTGGGGAAAGGGAGGGAGACTGAGAGAGAGTGAGAGAGAAGGTGTTGGAACTAAATACTAAGATGGAGGTAATGGATGAAAAGAAGGAGAAAAAGGGAAACTCAAGCTTAAAATTTGTTGTTTTTCCAAGAAGGAAGCACTTACACAGCCCTCTTTATCTTTGAACTGAGAATAGGAAAAGAAAGAATACTTATTATTCATTATTCCACAGTTTGCTTCAGCTCCATCAAGACATGTGTGCACATGACCCCAGTCTGTGGACCCCTGTGAAGTGATCACCAGCACCCATATCTCTATTCCCTCTGTGATTCCTACTGACCCAAATAAGTCCAACAATCTATTTTGGTTTATATGGCATCCACACCCCCCTTCACACACACACACACACACATGCACGCACGCACACACAGGCAAACACACGATCTATTCTTCTCTCTATCTATTTCTTTATTAATCTGTCATCCATGCATGATCCTTTTAGGAAGAGCCCTCTGATTCGATTAGATGGGGTTTCATTATGCTAATGGTGGATTAGGCAACGAGGGGGATCAGAGGGGATGTTTGTGCCTAATTCTGCTCCCTCTGCTACCATACAATACAAAGGATATATACATTCACTGTATGGCCGGCTTTCTGTGTGTGTGTGTTTGTGTGTGTGTTCCAGTGGGCTGAGGTCTAGGTGTGTGAGTGGGTGCACAATATGTATTTTTGCCAGCAGCTCTGTGAATGTCACCACTCACTAATCTTCAGTGCACATGCTTAGGTGCGGGGCACACAGCAAACAGTATTATGGCAATGAAGACTCCACTCCTGCATATGAAAGACATACATAATGTTGTTGACGTTCATTCTGTGTGGAATAAAGCGACTGACTTATAGCTTCGCATGCGGCTGAAACTCAATACGGTGAGTGAGGTTTTTGAGGCTACGATGCTTCATCAAACTGTGGCTCTACTGCCAACAATAAAACTTTACACTGAAATAAACTCATCATTCAGTACAGTGCCAAAACATAATACATATGATCTCAGGAGACTTTACAGGGTGAGGTAGTACTTGGCATACTGCTCCTGTTCATTTGTACATATACTTTTCCATTGATGGGGACATACTGTTTACATTTTTATTCTAAATTGGTTCTATGTCATTCTTTCTTATTTTTCTATTTGCACTGTGTGTTAATACCTGCTGCTGTAACACAGTAGTTTCCCAGTGTGGCATCAATACAGTATCTCTTGTTTCTCTTATGTAATGTCTTAATAGCCTGCATTTATATTACTAATAAATAACAAGAGAGATAATAATACTAATGTACCTTCAGAGTGAGGACGTTGAGATGAAGAGAGAGAAGAGAATAGGTGCAAATGCAGGAAAAAAATAGCACTGAGCAGCCCTGTATTTGTGTTTATATTCAGACTGATCTATTGTCGAACACATACATCCAGCCGTGACCCACGACAAGGCGATAAGCTGCTTGGATTTCACACAGTTACCACAGTTAGTCACAGTACTTGGAGATGCTGTTTGATACTGTCCGACAATGAACAAGGCTGTGTTGTCTTGAATGTGCTGAAAATGTCCAAACAACAAGTCTCTTAATTTGTGCACAAACATAATTAACCAGTGAGATTGACTTGGGAAAATCAAGACCATGAATCAGTAATTTGAGCACATCCATCACAATGACTTTATTCCTGATGAGTAGCAGCGTGTGAAAACGACAAACACTAGAACACCCTTTAAAATGGAATGATTAGAGGAAGAGCGCTGACATTTCAAAGATGGTTTAATTTTGTCCTCTTTTTTTCTTCAACTAGAACAAACTCTCTGCTCGAACCAGTGCTGTCAAAAATGAATGTTAGTCCTTTTTTTTTGTAATGAAGAAGACATTATAAAAAAAACATGGGCCTGCAATGAACTATTGACAGAGAGGCATCTTTGTTGAGAGGTTTATGTTCAGATTAAAGATATTCCCGGTGATGTAAAGAGGTCTGTACTGTGTCTGGGCCACATGTGGTCAATTTGTGAAATTGAGGGCTTAGTTTGAAAACTGCTGTGGAAAACAACTGGCATCATCATGCAGTGTTTGCATTCAGCTGCCTGTGCTCACATGCATACACAGTATATTCATACCATATATTCACAATATTAAGCAAAGTGTTTGTTTTTATTTTCCTGTGTTTGTTTGTCTCTGTCTCTGTCTGTCAGACCAGAGAACAGTTAGAAAACAGCAACTGCAGCCAATTAAGACTACACATGGACCAGCAGCCTGTTTTATCATTATCAACTGTGCAGACGTTATGCTGCAGCTTTAGAGCTGCTCCTCACTCTGAACTCACCAGCATCACCTTACAATAAGTAATAAGGGTACAATAAGTGTACCCTACTCTTAAAGGAGTCACTCCATTTGTGTAACATTGTTTTTTCTGAGATGAAGTAGTGATGAGGTGCTTGTTAATTTCACACACAAACGGAGACACAAAAAATGGGAAACACATTGTTAACAGTTTTAAGATCCTTCAGATCTTCTTAGATCTGTTAGGTCTTGAGGAGCATGTGTCTCATGAGGGGAGCCATGACTCCACCTGACTCCTGTAATTTGCACTTCTCTCCTAAATCACGCAACACACGCCATCACTGCAGTGTTAAACACCCTCTACTAGAAACTTTTGTTCTGATTCATTTTGAAGGAGCAGTGGGGAAACTCCAACTCCTGGCCAACCAGTGGTGTAACCTCATGACTCTGTCATGTGGCTCACAGTGTATCAGTCATTCAGAGACTGGGATATTGACAGGGGTGACCAGCCAAGCAGGGCAGCCATAAATAGGTCTATAGGCCATTTGCGCATCTTATTATGATCCATGGTTGCCTTTCAGTTCCACATGCTTAGTGATTCTGGGAAAAAAAAAAAAAAAAAAAAGTGTCAAAAAACTTTTTGACATGACTTTGGTAAATATTAAGAGACAAATGAACAATTAACACACTGGGATACAAGATTAAAGAGGAACTGTGCAGGATTTTTAGCTTAAAGATGCTATATTTTTAAATAGCTTCAGAGTAATTGTGATGGTTAAATCAATGACTTGTAACTTCTTCCAGGGAGAATGGAGGCTCTCTGCCTTCCACCTAGCGTCTCTTGACTGATAACTAACTTTGCAAGATCAGCACCTCCAACCTGGTGTCCCAGCTCTTGTCTCTGCAGCACTGCAACACAAACACCCTCCAAAACCCGTAATCTTTTGTTCATGATAAGATACACGTTGTAAAGTTATCCAGCGTTCCATGGATTTCTTTTTCACCGGCTTCATTAAAAACAAATGCACATGGCCGGGAGGAGAGGAAAAGCGGCCAGACTTGCATAGTTCCCCTTTAAAGCCAAGAAAATACATTTTTCATGTCGTGGGGCCTTTAAGCACCCTCTGGAGTGTCACACAGCTCCAGATCAGTTGCAATGAATCCTTATATTCATTCTCATGTGTGTGCTATTTAGGGATATAGCAGTGGGTGAGTGTTGAAATTTGGTTGTTTTTGTTTTATTTCACTGAACAGTTTGATAAAATACAGAAACACTGTAAAACTTAAACATATCATTACAACATGTGAGCCTGTGTGAAAACAAGTGGTTTCACTGTACTCCTCAGATTGTGTGTGAGTGGAGCGCTCTCTCCAGCAGAGGACCGTGTTTACTGCTGACTGCTGGTTAACAACATCCACTGGCAACAGCACAGTGAGGACATGAAATCATCATCACTGGAAATCACTTTAAAGTGTTGCTGCTCCTTTTGTAAGAAATTGCAGTGGATTGGTTTGAAGTAGATTTGGTCAAATTATGTAAAAAACACAATAAAACAGATGAAACTTGAGGACAGATTAAGATATGTCTGTCAGTGAGACTTAGTCTTTTTTCACTCACAGTCATTTTCAGATTGAAATATTTAGATGTTAATTTGTTTTGTAAGGGTTGAAAATAAGCATCTGTCCCTGCCATGACAACAACACATATGTCTGTGTGTCTTTCAATCTTTTTTTCCTATATCGGGGGAGGACCTCAAAGTGGAGTTCATTAATATTCCTAATGGCAGGCCCATTGTCTTGATTGCCTGACCTGGTGAAAGAGGGCAGGTCCCCGGAGCTCACAGAGAGCTGGTTCTCAACCGCGCAAGTCGCAACTTTACATTCTACATGTTCCACGCAATCTGTGCGGTTCCAGTGCCGCAATTATCAAAGTGCCTCTCAACCCTCCAAATTGAGGACTACGTCTTAATTCAGTCAAATGGCATTTCAGTGACAGAGGCTGGAGTGATGCCAGATTGTGGATTAAAGTAATCACACAGGACAGAGGGGTGGACTGGGGGGGGGGGGGCTAGGCAGTAAAGAAAACAATCACAAAAACAGGCTTAGGATTGTTACTGTTTATGCTTTTTTTCCTCCTGTCAGACAAGAATAGCTTGGTAACCTGCTGCTGAAATGATAGACTAATCCCTTCACGTTATTTCACTGCAGATTCATCCATTCCTTCATTTGAACAGGGGGTGGCATTCATGTTAAATGTCTGAACCTATATATAAACCGATCAGACAAAACATTGTGACCACCTGCCTAATATAGTGTTGGTCCCTTTTGCTGCCAAATACACAACAAACTGTGCTGCTCTGTGTTCTGACAGCTTTCTATCAGAAGCAGCATGAACTTCTTCAGCAGTTTGAGCAACAGTAGCTGGTCTGTTGGATGGAACCACACGGGCCAGCCTTCTCTCCTCACGTGTATCAATGAGCCTGTGGCTGGTTCACCACTGTTCCTTCCTTGGACCACTTTTGATAGATCCTGACCACTGCAGACCAGGAACAGCCCACAAGAGCTGCAGCTTTTCACATGCTCTGACCCAGTCGTCCTTGTATGTCCCACCCGCTAACAGGTGCCACGATGAAGTATTATTCACTTCACCTGTCAGTGCTCAGAATGTTGTTTGATCGGTGTGACTGAATGAGTGAACACATCTCATATTGTTCTGACCCAAACGCCATGGTTTAAATTAATCAAGGATATTTCATTCAAACAAATTAAGACCCAAATTAAATATTATGATCTTGAGGTGTGAGCTTGAGATCTGCACATTGTGTGAGTGCAGGTGTTACGAAACAAAGCATAAAGCTCCTAATAAGACCTGAACTGAGACTGTGCTGTGGTCGTGGAGAGAAGCAGAGGTCAGTATAGGCAGACAGGAATTATACACTGTGTTCACAGGTCAGACCAGCTGTAGACAGAGATATAGGTCAGCACACAGGCCTAAACCTCCAAGAAGAGCCAGGGGCCATCACAGCCTGCAGCTCGCCAGTAATGTGTTTGTATCCAACCCTGTGATATGACTTATTCCTCAAAGACCATCACTGTGTCTAAAAAACAATTTAAAACACATCAGTGAAGCCACACTGTCTGACTGAGAGACCGTTCCTCTGCCATCATAACACACCCAATAATACAACACATTATCACTGAACCAGTCAATCTTTTCCAAAGGAGATACAGACTTTTATTTTTATTGTGTGTTTAATATATATTTAAGTGTGTATGTTGCTGCCATGTTGTGTCGACAGCTTTTATTTATTTATTTGTGTGTGTGTTTAGAGATGCAGTGATCTGATCCATGACATCATTCTTCTGTTACCTCAGCATATTTAAGTCTTGTTAAACATCCTCATAAAGTGGTGTGTCTGTGTTCGGTCACCAACAGCATTCCCTCCAAGATGAAATCCTGTATTCACAACACAGTCCTTGTGTGACATGATTTATGGGACAAAAGCACCATGGCATTTGTTCTTTGCATGAAGTGTAGCATTACAGAAAGAGGATGAACAAGTCTCCTTATATGTGTCAAGCCTATAAACCAAATCACTGTTATCTGTCTGTCTGTCTGTCTGTCTGTCTCTCTCTCTCTCTCTCTCTCTCTCTCTCTCAGCGGACAGGCTTCAGGCTGTCACATGTCACATTACATCACTGTCTCCTCCTCTCTGTCCCACTTACAGTAACATCCACTCTCCATTCAGCACTGTCTGTCCATGTCGTTTCTTTCACTGTCTCCCAGGCTTTGGTTCTCTGTCTCAACATTCTTTTTTTTTTCCCATGTGCTTTTAATTTAATAATTTTATTAACTTTCTGATATGACCAACCTCATGAAGGACTTATAAATTCTTCAGTATTAGGCTATTCATTTGGTTGTTTACCATTTAAGCTCAATTACAGATACATGTTAACAGTTTTCTGTATAAAAGCTATCATCATTTATTTTATCATTTTTTAAGTTACTGGTATGTATAACTGGCAAGTCCTCAACAAACAAACAGCAGGTCATTGTTTTTATCTCATGTGTTTGTAAACTAATTAATAAGCTAATTATAAACCATTCATAGGTCCTTTATAGAAATAACTTTATTACAAGTGGAACCCACCTCACTGTATATTGGCTGTAATGACTTCAGTGAAATGGGCGTGTGTGGGTTGTTAATTGTTTTTTACCTGTTGGGTTAGTGAGTCCTCTGGTGTCTCTCTTTAGTTACTCCAGTCATCACATCTCAAACCCCGGAGGTGACTTAGCAACTCATATTCAGGATTGAGTCTTGCACACCCACACTCAGACATGAGATGTAGCCTCCTGCCAGCCTGTCAGACCGATCGTCTGATGGAAGCGGAGATTCACCCAGTCAGACGTGGGGGCAACGGGGGCACAGGAATGAAGGAGAGACAGAAAGATGAAGAAAGAGGAAGAGAGACAGAGAGAGAGAGAGAGACTCAAAATAGGTAATACACTGTTTATGGTGGAAGCCGAACCTTCCTGTGAAGCTGTGTATTTACAGTATGTCTTTATTTTCCCAGAGTCAGTCATTGCTCTTTGCACCATGCACCGTGGAATATTCTGCCTGTTTGGCTGCAAGGAACTGAGAAGTGAGCGAAAACAGCGCGATCACACAGACGAGCGCCGAGGAGCTGCAGCCTTTCCCCATCTGTGCCGGCTCGCTCACACCCATTTGTCTCTGCTCACTTCCCCCAGCAGAGTGCATGTTTCCATGCTGGTTGTGACCTTTCTTTATCTTCATTTACCTTTTCATTTCCTGTCATCCTCAGAGCAGATAAGGATGTTTGTTGCTTGTCTCATTTTTAAAAGCAGTAAAAGAAGCATTTTTTTTTCTTTTTTCCCCATTTGTAGCCTGAAAAGTGATGCAAAAAATAACACACTTGAACAACTGGTTAATGGTAATGCTTCATTTTTTTTTTTTCAAAAACCTTTCAAAATCAAAAATCTGCATGTTTATTCATGTACCCATGACAACCAAGGTCCTGTGTTTCATATTTCTGCGCAGACACTATGGCATCCATTCTTTCAGACCAGCTCAATGGAAAACAATTCAGCGATTTATAAAGACATAAGGACATTACTGTACCAGTACCTTTTATTTCTACTTTCTTTTATTCTGGTGAAATGAGTACACATCCAGCAGTGTTGATATCATTTCAAGACGTTATTTTCATTCTGTGTCTTCAACCTGGTCCTCCTCACAGCCTTCTCTCTCCTCTGTCATCATCAGACACGTCTACATTTCTGCCCTGCCCGGCCTCTTGTGGCAGCCTGGCCTAGATGTTGACAGGGCCTTGGTGTTGCTGGTTCAGTCTTCCAACATGGACAGGAGGAAGATGTTCTGCATGTTCCAGTGTTTTGATGGCAGAGAACAAAAAGGAAGCATAGAGTGAATTTGCTCATGTGCGTTATAAAAAAGAATACATGGAACTCTAATTAATTCCCCTGCATTTCAGGCTGCACTTATTTCTGTAATTCCCTCTTCCATTCCTGCCTGCATTGTTTCGTTACCATAAAATACATTTTCTGAGTCACAGGAGAACAATTAGCAGTGATGGAGCCACCACCTGACATTATCAATTGCACTTTGCCTGTGACAGTAAGCAGCTGAGTGCCAGACCTCAAAGAGAGTGTGTGCAAACAAGCACAAACAGATGCACACACACACACAGCCTCCTCATAACCTCATTTCTTGCCACACAACAAGCAAAGCTCTCTGGAAGTAAGTGTTAAATTTCAAATGGAGCCCAATGGCAACATTCTTAAAGGGCAAACGAGTGACAAGCAAGAGAAAACATTAGCACCAGTTGAAAGGCATTTAGAAGCTTTGAAGGTTCGGCTGAATTAGAAGGAGATAATTAATTTCAAATGGCTGTTTATTTGTGGATGTGATGGATACAGCCATGCGAAGCACCGCTAGGGGGTTACAAAAGCCATGCTGGAGAATTCAGCATAGTGTTTTCTGTCTGTGTGAGAGAGAGTGTGCCTGTGTGTGTTGAGGGAAAGGAAGGGAGGAGGGGAGGGGTTGTTAGTCAAGCAGATCCAGGGTCAGCGGGATGGAAGAGCGGTCTGTCGGATCAGGATGGAGGCACTTGTCTCAGAGCAGCCTGTACACGAGAAGTCTTCAGAGACCAAAGAGATGCATCCTGTTCTTAGCTGTGAGGGAGTCGGGAGTGGAAAGTTGCAGTGGAGCTCCACAGCAGCAGCAGCAGCAGCAGCAGTGTGAGCCACCAGACAGAGGAGGAGGAGGAGAGGGAGCTACACGGCAGATACATGCCAGAGGAAAACCGAGAGCTACAACAGGATTCTGGTGGTGTCTCAGTTTGGAAGCTCTTTCAGATTTCATTCAGTGGAAAAATATCTACACATAAACAAAGAGGTACAAAAGCATTCTCATCACCAGAGAGCTGGATCCACTCTTCAGGTTTGAGGGTTAGTCCAGACTGGGAGACAGGGTCTCGTCACCTGCAGATCAGCTTCCCCCATCTGGGGCAACACCACTGTAACTGTGAGACCAACCTGTACCCAGACTAAAACTGAATTCAAGAATGGAGTGATCAAAAACAATTGCATTGCATCCACTAATCGTACAACTAAAACACAATATGTATGTTTGAAGATGTTTTTAATGAGGGTATAAATCCAGTTCATCCATCCACGGTTGCATGGTTATTTTGCTTAAAGCTGTCTTTTTTGATGTAGAGTTGATACTATGATGTTTTGCTTTGTACCTCGACTCTTTGAGATAAGTGCCTTCTTGAGCTGTGAATTGCTTTGAGGTAGTTTTCCCCTGGTTAACCACACCTGTCATTAGCCTGCAGTGTGTTTATTGTGTGTGTGGGTGCCAGCCAGTACAGCACTCTATTCATCTGATTGTTTTGTATTATTGAGTAGTCTTGATTTTTTTTCTTTTTTAGTTCATTTTAATACCGTCTCTGGTTGTGCTTGTTGTTCTGCTGCACTGCTGACAACTTACCAATTGACCATGCAGCAGGTGGAGTAGCTAAATGTCAGCCTGGAGCTGAGGACACCAGTGGACATGCTACGTTTCCACTACGTGGTACCAGCTCGACTCGACTCAACTCAGCTCTGGTACCAGGTACTATTCTGGAGGAGGTTTTCCATTACAGGGTAGTACCGCTTTTAGAGTAGATGTTTGTTATAGCTATTCCATGCAAAATTTTCCAACGGCAGAAACATTAGGACCTCCTCGATCCACCAGGGTGTGGTTTTTGAGACATTTTCTGAAATGAACTGACTGAAAATTTGTGAATGCTGTGACAGTTTGGCTGTTTAAAAATGGCGGGCATGAGTTTGAGCCATGCAGGATATTGTGTGCATCCCAGGTGGACTGGTCTGCAGTGTTTTGATGTCACCTTTTAGAATCCCTTTGCCTGTTTTGGAACCTCGACCAAGGCGGTACCAGAAAAGCAGTATCTGGTACCAGATTCGAGGTACTTTTACCTAATGGAAACTCAAAAAGGGGCAAGTTTAGTCGAGTCAAGTCGAGCTGGTACCACATAGTGGAAACATGGCTATAGGAGAGATGGCCACACAAAGGACTGTGCTACCTTCTACAGTGCTAATGGTTGGGCTGTGAGACCAGTTGAACTCTGGTCCAGAATGAGCTGGATCAACATCTATAGGTGATAGATGGGCAGAGCCTGCAGCCTGTCATCAGTTCAATTAAAGCTGCTTTGCAGCAGTGGTTGGGCCCAGGCAATTTTGGACAAATTTAGGCAATTTTGGACAAATTTAGGCAATTTTGAGTAACAAGAGAGAAAATAGGGAGACAACAAGAAGATTGGCATTACAATGTCCATTCTGCCTTAGCTGAGGCTTGAACTCACAACCACTGATATAAACTTTATCTTGACAGCATGGAAATGTTGGTGATTTGTTTTTACCAATAAGTGTTTTGCTTCATAAGAGAAAACCTGATGTTTAAAAACACCATTCTTCCATTGACTGCAGTTGTTCCCATGAGAGCAGAATTCAACATGTTTTCAAACATTCAGGTTTTTTTAAAAGTATATTTTTGGGGCATTTTTGCCTTTATTGGACAGCATAGTGTAGAGAGACAGGAAACGGGGAAGCAGAGAGAAGGGGAATGACATGCAGTAAAGGGTGCCCGATGCCAGATTCGAACCAGGGCTGACTGCAGCAAGGACTATAGCCTCTGCATGTATGGGGCGCCTGGTAACCCACTGTGCCACACAGCACCCCCAAAAATCCAGTTTTTCAGATAAAAATCTGATTTTTGCCAAACTTCAAAACATTGTCAATATTTTTTTTCAGGAAGATTGAAAATGTATTTATCAAGAATTGGCTGGTACATGTTTACAGTGCTGTTTACAGTCAAATGTTTTCATGCACTGTAGGCTCAGTTCTTCAGATATCAGAAATTCAGGTGTTAACTTTGTGAAGGACGGGCTGAAGATTTACAGTTTTTGAAAAAAAACAGAGTGATGGACTTCATAATTTGCACTGAGTTTGAATGTACAAAATTTCTGCAGTATCGGGGCTACATTTTGGTGAAAGTTGCAAAACTGTAGCATGTACGATTGGTTTGTTAGGAATTTTCAAAGTTTTAAAATTTAGATGCTTGTTGTGTCCCCCCCATGAGGAATATTGACATGGGCTTGGAGTTGAGTAAATTTAGCATGAGCCTGGACCTTTGTGCAAAGTTTGGTGATTTTGGGAATACCTAGGAAGAAGAATACTGGCAATATCAATAGCTTCCCGGCAGCTTACACTGCCTGGCCCCTAATCTACAGTAGAAATAATAGCAACAATACTATTTGGGGAGCCTATGAACAACAGTAGACTATAACTGGCTAGAGGGGCAGAGATACAAGAAATAAATGAGCTCTTTCAGTGTGAGTGTATTTTATTACCAAGCATCAAAATGACTTAGCTGAGCTTGCCCAGTTCAAGGCACTTCATTCTTGGTCTTCTCATCACTGCTTTATTTGGAAAAGGAAATAGCTGTTTTCCTACACTGTTTCAGCCCTGTCCTTGGATCAAAACACAAGAGCAAGTCTGAAGAGTTTCTTGGCTTAGAAACTTAGCTTGATGTTGCATCATGTTGTAGCATCGATTTTTAACAACAAACACTTTCACTGTTACAATTTGGGCACAAAATAAAAAAAGACTTCTGTATTCATCATATCACCACTGCAAAGAAGAAACAGTCCTAACTTGGACTAACACAGGAAACAAGCAGCAGTCTCCCAAACCTTCCTCATGACTTTGCTGCTGTAAACACTCTATACACCCAACTTCCTCTTTTTCCCTCATCATCAGCACCACAGCTGCTGCTGGTCACCTACAGGAGATGCACATTTCTGATGGTGTCATCTGTCAGAAGACTGTGTAATACCACGCAATTCCTAAGTGACCAAAGTCAAAAGTCGCAGCCCCTTTCATCACACTTCTCTCTGAAGCCACACAGATGTAGGTGAAGACACACAGCGCACATTGCCAGAGCTACATTGCCACCCACCAACTGGAGTGAGGCTTTTCTGCGGACGTAGGTGAAGACACTGATCGCGCATGCCAGAGTAGGGAGAGAGGGAGAGAGACAGCAGCTTGATTGGGTGTAGGCAGAACTAGACATGAAGCATCTGATTGGTTTTTGCTTTTCGGAGCTTAAAGCATGGATTGGTCGGAGTTTTTTCAGTCCTGCAGCTGCCACAGAGGTCTGATTGTTTCCGTTCCTTTTTCTGAATACATCATGTATTGACTACTCTCAGGATAGAAGGGCCATTTCACCCAGTGTAACAAAAGGTGTTTCTGAACATGATAACCAACCATAACTTTAAACCCCCATAATCCTAACTCATGTTGTACACTATACAGTCTGTAATACTTATATACACCCTCTGTGCCCTGTCTGCCCCCTGACCCTGAAGGACAGCTGTGTTGTGGTTTGTTACTAAGTCTCATTTTATCCTCTTTTAGTACCAAAGTGTCTGTAGAATCGTTGTGTTTCCTCTGCTTCATTACACACGCCTAATACACACGCATACTTTATATACATTTGTGTGAATATATTTAACTCACATGCCAAGTGCTTTAAAGCATACGTATATAGTTGAAAACATATGGTAGACAAGTTTAATACAGAGAGGAAAATAGAAGAATGGTAGAAATATATGTAGATCAAGCATCACTAATTAATTAGTATTTGTTTTGAGGGAATAAAAATATCCAAACATGCCAACTGCTGGCAGTATCACATTTATCCTGACTTATATTCACACTGGAAAGAAAAGAGCACGGCATGCTGCCAGTTCCCAGCTGAGGGAGGAAAGTTATTTTACTGATATGCAATGCTAATGACCTCCACAAGAGCCAAAATTCCTTTGGGGCATTTGGACAGAGCAAATGCAGCATGAAAAGGGAAATATTTTACCACAATTCTTCATACAATGATGAGTCATTAAAATTCAAAGCAAAGCAAACTAATGCTTTTTCTTGAAATATAATTATGGATTTTTGTTTGGGCTGTTGATGAATGAGCAAGTTCAGGTCATAGTTTAGTCCTTTTGGTTTAACTGAGCACTGAGAAGAAGGGAAAAAAAAAGAAAACGACTGTCAGAAATATTGCAGTCAGCGTTGTAGATCCTAATTTGGTCAGGTTTTGTGGCTGCAGGTTTTTTTAACAGTTGAAATACTCCCACAGTGCTGCGGGCTTGTTTTGAGCTACTCACTGCTGAAAAGCAGAAATGTTGCAATGTGAAATGTTGCTTTACACCACAGAGGTGATAAGTGGTCCAGCTCTGCGGGGCCACAGCCGTGACACTAAAACTGTTGGATGCAACCTTGAGTGAAAAAATGCTTCCAACGTTGTGCTACATGGAGGGTGAAGAGGAGAGAGGAGACCACGGAGAGAGTGTTTTTACACAGACTTTTTGTTCCGCCGATGAAATGGTTTTTTTCTATGAAAAGACCGAAGATGTGCAAGACTGTTTCTTTCTTCTTTCTTTATTTTTTGGACTCACACACATAAAATTAATACATATGAATCCAAAACACCTTCTACTGTGTTTCACCAATGCCCTCTGTGTGCTGTGTGCTGCTGCAAATGAAGAGCAGCCCCTGTTTGCAGTGGCAGTTCTACAGTCCCATGGAGCTGTCGAAAAACTGCCAGGGGGGCCCTTCAGTCTCTACTAGCTTCAATCCTTACTATAATGTAATAAATCATTGAAAGATGCACATACACACAAACACAGCACTTTTCTTTTCTAAACATTCACAGAGAATGTGTGGCACCTCACAAATTTCTAATTATTAAGAGTGATAAGAAACAAAACCAAACAATATATCATAACATATATCACCTCATTGCTGGCACACTGTAAATAACCCAGTTTATAAAGCCATGAACACATAAAGCTGGTAATGATGGATTTGTGTTGGTAACTTGGGGATTTTTTAGATTGATTTAATGACTTGTTACTATGGATGCACTGATCAGGCTTTTTCAGTCCCAATGCCGATACCAATACCTGGGGTTAGCGCATCAGCCCATGTCGATGGAAGAGAGTGAAGACGTTAGGCTTTAAAATTACTTTCCTAACTTTGTAAAACGTTGTTGTTCTGTGTTTGTTGCTGTGCATGCTGCTGACATATGATGTAGCACACGTCACAAAGAATAGATCGGCTTCATGGATCAGCCCCATTATCTGATACCCGAACTAGCTATTTGGCCATTATCTGGGCCAATATCCAATCTTAAGATTGGATCGTGCATCCCTATTTATAACATGATTTAGCTAAAAGTCAGTATCAACAGGTGGGGACTTTCTGGACAGACCTTATCCTCCTGATGGGACACTGGACTGTTCAGTGGGTGGACTGAGCAGCACATTCTGTCAACAAATCACCAAAGACAAGACTAGGTTGTGCTGCACTTACCCACACTTGATACATTGCAGCCCCCCTCATTCTTTGGATCCTTCCACTTCTGGTTTGCCAGTTGGGCCAGGAAGCTCTGCATGAGAAGAACTTGGATGAGCATTTTGAAGCTCAGAGTGTGTGACTGTACTTCCTTGTGACTTGTGACTCCAGTCCCATGCAGCCCAGCAACCTGACTAAATAAGTCCTTAACTCATATTAGATTAGCATATTAACAGCAAACCCTATGCAAATGCTAATGCTGTATAAACCCCGGGAATGTGGTGCAACAGTGTAACAATGTAAACACAACACAAAGCTACCAGGCAGCAAGTGTGTGTGTGTGTGTGCATGTCCGTGTGCGACCCCATATAATGCACTATTAATGCTACTGTACCAATGCAGTTTCAAAAGTTGAGTGTATGAGTGATGTGATCAGTGCAGTTTTGATGGTGAAGCCCTCTGCAGTACTTGCTACACCTGCTGTATATAAGAACAGCGCAGTCTGTCCTCGTGGCCTCAGATATGCCCTCAGGGTCTATTACAAAGGGAATAAACAGAAAAAAAGAGGCTGAGGATCACAGAAAAACAGTGAGCTATAAAAGTGAATAGCAGACAGCTGGGAGGCTGACACAGACACAATCATACCGGTAGAAATAAATAGATCATGCACATACACAATCGAAGACAGAGTGGGGAAAAAAAGAACAAGAGCCGCAATAAGAAAAAAAAAAAATTACCTTCCGGAAAAACACAGGAGCTGAAATCTGACAGAACACTGTCAGACGGCTGCAGAATCTACACATCTGTTATCATCTTCGTCAAATTTCAGGCGATTATGTGTGGTTCTTGTTCGACGGTGTGTGATCTCGCCGGAGAATAAGGAAAGTCTCGAGCATCAGCTCCTAAAATCCGTGGAATTGTTACTGAAAAGAGACGATTACGTCAGTGGGAGTAGCAGAATGTGTTGCTGTCATTATGCTATTTTGAGAATTCCCCTTCTTTTTTTTCATAGGCATTCAGAGTGGGTGAGTACATTTTCTTTTATAATATATTGTATATTTGAAACCCCGCTCACATCCCTGCGTGAGCTTCCTTATTTCAGGGAACTTAACAGCTCAGCTTCTTTTTGTTTCTCATGTCTCGACAGTTTTCTCCTCTCAAACATCCCACTGGAAAAACCATCAGACACAAAGTATGATTCACAGCAGCTCTCTGTGTCATGAAACGTGTACAGAGGGTTTTTTGAACAGTGGATCTTACTGGATCAGTTGTCATTGACCCTCAGTGTTACTTGTTAATCATTAATGTGAATTAAACCTGTGGAAATCCACCTGTGGTATTAGCAGAAAAGTCAGGAATTGTCATTGTCACTTCTGATTAGGTCTACATCTATGAGCTCTATTAATTATTATTATTGCTTATTATGAACAGTTAGACACACCCCCCTAACAAATGTCTGGTTTAAATGTCTGAGTTTTACATTTTATGTGTTTAATTTGAAGTGTTGAACTAAGAAACTCTCTGAATCTTCTCTCTGGTGCTCTGTCAGTGAGCAAATCAGAGGAGAGGAGGCTCCGAGCCTTATTTCTGATTGGCTCACTTCTTTCTGACTAACCTAATAAAAAATAAGGTAGAATCCAGGTAAACACTCAGAGGAACATCAGGTGGGCGGGGCTTGGGGTCTGGCTAAAGCCTGATTTATGCTTCTGCGTCAAGTCAACAGTGTACCCCATGCAGTGCCACAAACCCCAGCCTACACTGATGCCTGACATGCACCTCCAAAAACTTCAAACTTCGCATCTTGGTCCCCTCGGAGCGTCATTTCCAACATTTAGCTTTCCCTTTCTTCATGCTATACCACAATTTTTAAAGTGTTTGTTGCATTTGTTATTCCACATCAGTCATGTCCAACTCCAAAAACACTCTTTCCACTTCAGGCGCCATTGTTCACAGTGCCTGGAAGAGTGAAGCAGGAAGAAAAACAAAGTTTCGCGAATGAAATGAATAGCATTCTGCCAGTGAATTGCACAGCGATGCAGAACTTTGAAAGGTGCATGGCGGCATCATGGCCCTGGCGTGCTTATGATGTGGGGTGGACGCAGAAGCACAAACCAGGCTTAAGAGAGATTGGTTGTTGTGTTCAAGCTGTTCAGTCTGTGGATACAGCCTGTGTGCATTTCTCAGTGAACTGAGTGCTTTGATAGCTTCACAGTACTAATATAGAACCTAGAGCTGCTTTATAATCAGAAAACACATGAACGTCTACCTTCACCCTGTATGGAACCTTTAAAATGCTGACCATGTAACTGCAATGCCCCTGGGGTTTTAAATTCAGAGTTTTATGTAACAGTACAATAACATTTCTGGCTGCACAGCTCCCTGCAGTTTAAATGACTCATATCACTGTATTGCTGTGTCGGTTGCTCTGAAAACATCAACCAGAAAATAAAATAATCATAATAATAATAATAAAAAAAGAGACAATAAAACAAATTAAATGTATCCACTTTAAAAAGGAACAAGGACATGAAAGCACCATATTCCCATGGTGTGTTCAAATACACACTTACATCCGGACACATCACAGACTGTCTCCAACAGCCGTGATTTAGAGGAGCAGACAAAAGGAAGAAATCAGTCGCCTTGGCATCTAATTCTCCTCTCAGAGCATTACACAGATTAGTGTAATTTGCAGTCTTTCATGCTGCAGTTTCACTTTCCTGCAACTGAAGACGCCAGCGTCCCTGCCTCTAATGTCATCTGCCTCAGAAACTTCTGAACCTGATCTCCCTGAATGGGTTTCAGGGTACAAAGAGGAGAGATGACTAATGACAGACAATGTTACGAAAACGCAAGATGTATTTTTGAAGGAAAGTCATTGTATATGGTTTGATTTCTAAGCTCTCCCAGTGTCCAGAGGAGAACAAACAGTCAGAGGCTTTGAAGGAAAAAGAAGAGAGAGAAATGAACAGGAGAGAGAGGAATAGTCCTAGAGCACTGATCACTGGACAGCACTGGACATCTGGGGCCAAATTGGTGTGATGACTAATGATTGACTAGACGCTACGAATGACTCAGAGACAACACAGTGCTGCTGCCAGTGTACAGCTACAGCAGCTTCACAGTGACTTCAGGCAAAACATGCTACAAAAAGGGCTGCTGCTGTCTAAATAATAACAATGAATAAACCACAGACAAACACGTCATGAAACAGAAGGAAATATGAATTGTGCAGATCATGGGAAAAAAACACAGCAAAACATCAAACGAGTAAAATCTTTCTGACAGAAGAGTTTAACAAGCTGTCATTGATGTAGGCCATGTTTGATTTCAGAAGACTGAGCCCACAGACTGTTCCACAGCTCAGGGGGTCAGGCCACCTTCCTTCCTGATTGATGTGCTATTACTTTTCATGTGAAACTGTGACGTTTTGGCGATGGAAGTCAGAAAGAAACATCAGAGAGGCCTACAGAATTTGAACTCTGAGCCTCTGAGTGAGGCCAGTGGTATCCAGCTGTCCACTGACCCCAATACAAAATTTGGGCTTTGATCTTACAAGGTTGGTTTTGGCAAAGAGAACGTCTCTTGGATGGAAGGCAGAGAGCCTCCATTCTCCCTGTAACAAGTTACCAGTTTATTTAACCATCACAATCACTGAAGCTGTTTAATTAAGGTAAAAACGTAGCATAGTTCCTCTTTAAAGCTCCAACAAAGAACTTTCATTTTGTGTTGATTTTGGCGCCCCCTGTGGACAAAAGCGGTAGGTTTCTTTTTGTGGGCCCTCAACTATGACAAAAATATGAAATTCAGCTTGGTTTTTACTTGTTAACGAGGCAACAACCCAATGCTAATTTATAGCCGCATCGTGTGCCGTCTCCTCTGCTCTGAGTGCCAAACATCACTTCGTCATCCAGTGGACCGACCCATCCACTGCCTCCAGAAGGTAAAGAGTTACACTATTTATAATAATAATAATAATAATAATGATAATAATAATAATACATTTTATTTATAAAGCACTTTTCAAAATACTCAAAGTCGCTTTACAGAATTAAACAACAATATTAGAAACACTTAAAAACACATAAGCACAATGCAGAGATTTAGAAATAGCTTATCTTCCCACTGATGGCTTCATTTTCTGTTGTAGGTCACAGAGACATCAGCAGAAACCAGAGATTTTGCATATCCAGTAAAAGTTCTATGTGGGGGTTTTAAGTCCAAAAACATATCAATGTGTTCAGGAAGGTCTCACCTTCTTTCTCCATTTATCTCCTTGCCTCTGCCTTGGGTCTATCTATCATTGTGGTAACCCCTCTAGTCACCGTGGCAACATCTGAGCTTCAGGCCAGAGCCACAGCTGAGACCAATTCAGTAACTGGAGACTCCTCTGATATCTCTGCAGTTTATCATCTAGTTCACTGATATTTCTGAGTCCTTTGTCCCATACATTTATATGAAGTGTCTATGAAACACAACTAGACACGCACACACAAGTAAATCTATGTGATAACAGTTAGCATATTTAAGTTTTAAGCCTAAATTGGGCAGCTACATTTTAACTGAATCTAACTCAGTAAAAACTAAGCAGATGAAATTACCATGGTAACCTCTGAGGTCAGGCTGACACATGTTTGTTTTAAATCAGATTATTAGGAACATAAAGCATGTTGTTGATGTCATATGTCTTGTTGTTTATTACCTACTACTGTACTGTCCACCACACAGACACACACAAGTCAGGCTCACATAAGTTCAGACACACACACGCATACATACACACACACACATACACAGACCATGGTAAACCATGGGGAGCCGGGACTCCTTGCTATGTCTGCTGGAATGTCATGGAAACGGAGAAACTCTGTTGTAACGTTCCTCCCGTTGCTGTAACCGAACCTCAGAAGTTCAAGCTGGTTGTAGATGTTGTTCACCCAGCTGAATGTAGAAATAACGATACATAAAACTAGCAAACACTTCCATAAAAGGCACTGGAATGAGGAGCACCGAGCCGCTGCGTCCATGGGCACCGCCCTCTGGCAGACGTTTCAGATCCATAAAAACACACACAAACAGACTTAAAAACTGTTTTTACCCATCAACCATATCACTACTTAATGCTGCTATATCCTGCTGATGTGAATTTATTTATTTATTTATATGTACATATATAGTTTTTCTGTATCCTTTTGTATTTTTTGTATTTTTTATATTTAGGTTTTATCTTTATCTTTTTTATTTTTTATACCGGCACTGTTGGTGGTCACTTTCTAATTTCGATGTTCAACTTGTTGAATAATGACAAATAAAGATTCTGATTCTGATTCTGATTCCTTAATGTCAGTGTTCAGAGAGATGATCGTGTCTGTCTGATTAGCTGTGTGTGTGTGAAGTTGGTGGGTTTGATTGCCATGCTGTGAGCTTTATTAAAAACGAAGACAAAACAAAAAACAAGCACTTTTTCAAAAAAAAAACAAAAAACAAAAAACAAAAAAAAAACACAAATTAATGAAATACACTGTTCGTTCTCAATAAAATCACAATAAAGTTATCTCAGTGTGTGATGGTTCAGTTCCTGTCAACAACCAGAACCAACCACTTACAATGGCTGTGCACAGGAGGTTTTGTTCACGAGACACAATAGCAAGCAGGCTTTGTGCTTGGATGATGTGGGGGGCATCTCCAGACACCCCAGGTACAGAAGTGCTGGGTGGAGGAAGGCCTAATGTAGACTTGAGGATGTTGTGGCAATCACAGTGACACAACAAAAGCCTGTCAAATGACCAGAGGCTTCTTGAGGAGATCAGACTGTTGCCCGTGGCACCATGTGAACAACACAGCCCCTGAGGTCTGCAGCCATTGGCAGATGGTGTGGATTTTCATTTACCTTGTACAATTTTGATATAAATAAATAATCACAACTGTTCACATCATATCTCAAAAGGTGACACTAAAGCTGCACAGTTATCCACTTCACCAGTTAAACATGAAACCCCACTTAGGTTAAAACACTAAAACTAAATTTGGACAGGGGTGACTCTCAGGACTGATAAACCTCTGTAATCTGGCATCTCCCACATGAGAAGAATATTTACTTTACAAAATATTTAGTGGTTGCTGTAGCAGCACGGTCTACACAGTAACAATACAGTACAGCCACAGATTTATGTGTCCTGTTGCCATCAGCTGGCTGCAGGAACTTGATGAAGTGAATGTTTTTTCTAATACAGCATAAATCAGGAAGAACAGGAAGCGTACAAATCTTTCAGATATATTTATGAACCAGTGCAGGTTCACACTTCCCTTCATTTTGACGCCGATTTAGGAGGATAACATGGGTTTTTTGAGGTGAGGTTGTGTCAGGTATCATCAGGCACTAAAACAACCTAATATTCTACAAAGTGGTGTAATGTTAAGAATGCTGATGAATATTAGGGTAAAAGCAGTAGTTTAGAATAAATATCAAAGGTTTAAGATCACAAATGGTTTCATTTGATGCTTCTATCTGCTTCACAGGCTGAGAACTAAAGTTTTAGAGATACTATCTCACAGATCCTCCCCCTCAACCTCCTCCAATACATCTCATCTTCTGTCATATTTTTCCTTGGAGAGGTGCACCATCAGGCAAAGCAGGTGAGTATTTGAGACTTGAATCCTGGCACTTTCCAAACTCAAGACCCATTTATTTATAATGAATTTTAACATCTGGTAATGCCGCAGCATCTTCCTGATTTATATGTTTCTGAATATATTTTTTCTTTTTCGTTTTTCGTTTTATTCTTGCTGCTATCGTTTCATCCATGTAAAGCACTCAGATCATCATTCTAGATGTTGTATAATACATTTTGATGAATTGAATCCACCATCCTATGAGAAATCATTCATCAATTTGACAAAAAATGTGCTTTAATTACTCGTAACCATGGTGGTCAGGTGCCCAAGCTGTGGCCCTTTGCTGCTCATCATCTCCTCCTGTTTCTCTCTCACTGTTGTCGTCGTATTTATGAAAATAAACTTACTGAAAATTCTCTCAATCCAGCCAAAGTGCCTCCAGGGGACCCTAAAAAGCACTGAACCTGGCTGTGATACACATGCAGTGACGTTCTGTATTGTAATATATGGATGTGGTATGCACTTTTATTTTGAAAAGTCACAAAGAATTGAACAACACTGTGTATCCCATCCAGGTTTGCTTGCTTTCTACGACTCCCTGGAAACCCCTCTACCGTGTTGTGAGTGTCTGTGCATGTTGTCAGATTGATGAAGATGTTTCCCGAATGTGTGTTCTGCATATTTGCATGTGTTTTATTAAGTTGCACTATGTTGAGCTCTCAGGGCCACTGTAGAGAATAATATTTCCCTTATCATTTATTACAGTTGGACACTAGAAGACAAGCAGTCTGAGGAAGATTGGTGAGATAAGAAGCTCAACTGAAAGAAAACAAATGGCGTTACAGTACAGAGGCCTGAGTCTACACACTCTTGGGTTAAATACATGAATGACCCTTTTCAGACACACAGTGTGGTAACATTGGTAAACCCATGTGCATGTGGTAAGCCACCATCTGCAGCACCAATCAGCTGCCTGTCTCCCAGACATATTGCTATTGTTATTTGTTTGCTTGGAGATTAGACTGTAGATAACCTTTACTAAAACCCATTTGTTAGATTTCAGTGAAATTGTTTGATCATTATACTGTCGACAACAAATCACTAATTAGTGCTGCAGTCCTGTGAATTTGGCATCAAGGGAAGTAGCTCCTGTTTTAGAAGAAAAAAAAAAAAACATTTTGAGGTTTTTCATTACTTAATTTATCTTTGTAATACCTCTGCCTGCTTTGTAGTTAAACACAGTAAATGCATGTCTCTTGTGAGTGGACACTGTCTTTGATATGGGTAAAAGGTCTGAATCATTAAGTGGGAAGAAAAAAAACAAAACAATTCATTCTTCATCAATTCAGCCTTTTTTTTCAGGGTTGAAGTGTTGTTGAAATACTTGGCCATTGGATTCCAAATAGTATAGTAGTGAATAGTAAAAAGTATTCATGATTTCATCCAGGAAGTTTCTCCATGCGCTCACTGCATGCATAAAGCTTATGGGCCTGATTCACTAAAGGTTTGCATGTGTAAAAATGTGCGCAAACTTGAATGCATGCGCAAAAACATGTTGAAGCTGATCTACTAACCGGGTGCACCGACCAAAATAGCAGGCACAATCCATTTATCGTGTTTGCCTTGATGAATATGCAGATATGGGCGTTTTTGCCAGAACGCACAAAATAGTGGGAGGAGTAGATAGATTTATTTAGCACACACAATGTGATCTACCAAACCTGAAACAGATTGTGGTGCCTGTTTTTGTGTCTTTATTTACCACATTTGAAAGGCAAGTGTCAACTAGTACAGCTTTGTGCACAAATGGCTGCGCTCATTGATTTAATACCTGCCAGGGAACGCTGCATGTCTCTGACATCTCGGACTGGGACTGAGAGTCATCACCGCTGCCTTCATCCCATCTTTGATCCCTCTGGTCAGTGCCTGACCTGAGCTCTGTGCCATAGTGTGCACCTCCAATCCAATGAATATCAGCAGGTATCCCAGTTACCTGCTCAGCTAAGACAGTGAACTGCACCTGCTGCTCGACACTGGTCAGAGCAGCTCTTCCCCGTTTGTTGAGGTTTTATGATAAACCAATGTTTTTTTGGTTGCCCCCTTATCTCCTCATATTCTCTTCACTTCATCTGTTCTCTTCCAGTTTCTCACAGGTTTCTTCTGCTCAACCATATGTTTATTTGGCCTTTCTGTTAGTCCATCAGATCAGATTTCATTCTGCCTTTGCGGCCATCCAGCCCTGGGTGTCCTTTGAGTCTTTTTATTTTGTCTCTCTCAGCTCACAGCCTGTCTGATCTCCATATTAGTCTAGTTTATGTATTTCAACTCCAGACATAACAGACTTTTCTTTAATTAGAGGCAGGTGTTTATGTCTAGCTCCCTCTGTCTAATATGTACTCGTCAATTTCTTCTGGTATTGCTGTTCCAGTAATTGTTCATTTTAGACACCAGATTGTACCAGTTAAGTACAAATCAACAAAGGCAGGTCATGCATCAGCTACTTTGATGGCTCTGAGGCCTGATGTCAAACTCTAGTTTATTGACCTTTGTCATTTCAGCTGATGTTGTTCTCATTTGGTCAGTGCTGCATGATTGACTTGTTTTTAATCAAGTGATTACAGCCTGGACGATGACAAATTAGTTGGAGTTAGTCACTTGACGTGACATGCAGCAGATCTGAACTCAGAATGTCAACTTAAGGTCTACTTCCTTGCTTTCTAGAAAAAAAACAACGCACACATCCCAAAAAACATCAGCATTGGGTGCTAGATGAAGCATAGCATGAAAGAGCAGAACAAGATCTGCACAGTAGAAGCAGCTCCAAAGCTGATTTAATGAAGGTTATAAGTAACAGTGATGTCATCATGTCAACGATGAGCAATTTGCATGACAAGAAAGCAAACTCCTGCTGAAAAACTAGTTCTGTGGGGAAAAAAAGTTAAGTGAAATTTGAATTCTTTGTGTGTGTGTGTGTGTTTTTTTTTTTTTTCAAAATTTATCAGCATTAAATTTTGTTAAATTAAATTTTGTTTCTGTAGACAAGGCTGCACGGTGTCCTTGATGTGGCCAGAAATGAACACTTGACAAATTAAATTGCAAATACTGAGTAGCCAAGGCCAAACAATCCCACCTGCTTTAGTTCTCCAGCATTTTATTTACTTATTGTCTGGAATCCTTATGTAAGAGATTTTATTACCTGATGTGTAAAGCAACAATGTCATGTTGCAGTTGGTAAAACTCTGTGTGTAATGTGGATTCAGCATTTCATTCAACTGTTCTGGATTTGGATTTTTTTTTATCTGTATCCAGAGTCATATCTCTACATTACTGGTATCAAACTCACCTTAGTTTCTGGGTCCATAAAGCTACAGCACAATTTTATCTCTCAGGCTGGTACATCAAAGCTCATATTGTCAAAGTCGCTGTGCTCAACACATTAAATATGTCTGAGATTTTACATCAAGATTCAGACATTATTTCCTGAGAAACTGATGAAAATGCCTCGCTGGGGAACGTGATGCACCACTTTTGAAGAATCAGTGCATGCTGCCATCCCTTACCAGGACTGTTGCAAATCAGGTCAGTATGTTATGTGTAATCCCACTGACCAAGAAGCAAACAACAACACTGGAGGTAAACAAAACAAAAGTGGTCAATGCCAGGAACAGTAAGACACCAAAGACAAAGAGGGGATGCTGTAGTGGAAACACAGTGCAGATGGCTGAAGAGAATGGATGCAAACCAACACTTCTGCTCAGTATTGAAGTTTCTTCTGCCTCTGCTCAGTCGACAACGGGATTGGCATATTGTTTTCCATCTGTCCTCCAACGATATCTCAGCAACGCCTCGATGGAACAAATTTAGCACAAACGTTTACTTGGCCTGAAGGATGAACTGCTGGGATTCACAAAGCATGATTTTGGCCTCATGAATGTGGTGTCCTAAGGCCACACCGAGGACAATTATTCCAAAAAACACATTTGTGGCTATAATATGTGAAGATCAAATGAAGACATTAAGGATACTTTCACACCTGCCTTCTATAGTTTGCATGAAACAAACTCAAATTTGTTTCCCCCCTTGGTGTGTACCTTTTGGCCAGGTGTGAATACAGCAGTGGAACTCAGGTGTGGACCAAACAAGCTGACTGAGACCTGGCTGAAGAGGTGGTCTTGGTGCAGTCCCAAACGAACCAGTTCAGCCTGACCTCGATTCAACCCAGTTGCGAAAAGCCCACAGTGCATATTAGAACCCACGCTCTCCTTGGCAGCCGCTTTGAAGCAGGTCTTCTCCGTTGTAATGTTACGGACACATTGCAAACCTGGCATGAGCAGCGTGTGTGCATCGCTTGAACTGCTGTCCATACAGGCAGTGCTTCTGCTGCGTCATTGCTACTACCAGCCCTGCAATTCTACATAGAGTTTGCTATATGTTGGCATGATGTCAATATTGTCAGAATTATGGTAAAGGAGCTGAAGCGAGTTCCACCGGACTTGCTAGAGGGCTGAGGTCCTGGAGAGGGAAGAACCCACTGAATTTCCGTGTGGATCCAGATCATTTACTTTAAAATTTTTCCCCTCTGAAGTCTGGTGTATGTTGTTTGACACTGGCCTTGGTGGAGGTGTGCGCTCTTTAAGTGCCTTTTCTGTTTTGTTTTTGTTTTTTTCTGGCTGCCTGACTAACCCTCTTAAGTTTATGAGAACATAAAGCTGCTCACTGCTCTATCCTGCAGCTCTCTGCCTTTCTTTCTTTCTTTCTTTCATCTTTCCCTGCTTGCCTGTCTTTTTAGCACGCACACAATGAATGTGTGTGTGCGTGTATGTGTGCATCAGAAATGGGATGCAAACAAAGTCCAGGTCATAAATCTTGCATTTCATTCTCTCTTCGGAGATTTGAAGCAGTGTTTTGTATGAGTGCTTTTTCTGTTGTCTTCTGCTTGTGTGTGTGTGTGTGTGTGTGTGTGTGTGTGTGAGCGAGTGTGTGCGTGCATGTGTGTTTCATAGAGATCTTTGGGTAACAGGTTGAACACAAAGCAACTACTTTACAGAGAAACACAGCTGCAGTAATACACAGTCTCTGGACTCCCTGCCACCTTATCAGAACAGCGCAACCCCTGCCTTATATCTGGCTGCCTGGATCTCTACATCTTGCTGGTTTTCCATCTTATTTTTCCCCCTTTCCTGCTCTTTATCTTCCCTTCTTTTGCCATTCTCCGATACTTGTAGATGGCAAGAACAGACAGAACAGAGAGTGGATTGATCTTCTCTGCAGACCACTGCAGGGTTCTTGGCATTGTATGACATGGGCTGGTCTCTGGACAGGGCACACCAGATGGCATCGGCATTGGATGGAAGCTAAGATGCCAGTGGGTGTAAGTGTGACTGTGGCCTTCAAAAATCTACATTCCTGAAATTTATTTCAAACATTTTTTTTTTTTTAAACTAGGAATTGAATTTGAAAACCATTTGAGGTGAAACATCTTTTATCCTGAGAGGCTGATGTAAGAGCTGGCCTACAACACTGATGAAAAGCAAGAAAAATCCACAAATACCAACTCAGTGTTCGAGAAAAGGAGAATTGTATCAAATTACAAAACGCTGCATGGTAAAAGCATGTGTGACACATGGTGTGATAACAGTAAGCACTTTGAAAGCATACGATGATGAATTAATACACACCTCTCTGTTACAGCCTCACTTTCTCAACCTTCGCCCTCTTCCATCTGATTGGCAGCTTGGATGCAGCTGCTAACATGCAATTCGTGTTACATGTGGTGAAAGGTCAGCGTGGGAAGTGACTGCATGTGAGTGCTTGTGCAAAAGATGGATGACGCCACAACTGATTAAGTGAGAGTGGCTCTCGTTGACCTCTGTGTCACCTACTGCCAGTTCAGTACCGTCCAAATGGCATCGCTAATTAGCACCAACACAAACTGGAGGAAGAGTAGACACAACTAGTTTTGAAGGAGGGTGTGTGAAGTGCAACACCCATGAGAGGAGATGCACACACAGATAGTGTGACACACATATGTGACAACACAGATCTTCTTGTATAGTGCTTGTTTGCTCTGACCAGAGTGACTGTTGAGAGGTGGAGACATGACCAGCTGACATCCTAATACTATTTATTTATTTTTTTCTTGCTAGCATGTTAGCATCTGTTGTCATTTAACTCAAAGCTCCACAATGCTACAACTGGACCGATATTTCTTTGGCAGGCATCGTGCCGCCTGAGTTTCGGTTGAGCTTCTCTCAACTTAAACTGACGCTTTGAGCGCTCACACCGCGACGCCAGCGTCCATTGAAAATGAACAGCCGCCGGCCACCAGGGCACTCCCCACAGTTTCGGTGTAAATGTACCATGAGTCAGTTGTGCATTAAAGCCACAGTTACACTGCCACAAAACACCCTGAAAAGAGGCCAAGCAGTGTTTCATTATCAGAGACACTGGTAAATGATATCATTCATCTTCACTGAATCTCATTAAAGACTTCAGAGACTATATAAACAAGAGCTCACATACACACACACAGCTGGGGAAGGGTGGAGGGGTGAGGAGAGCTGCTGACAGTTGTTTCCCTGCAGCCTCCTAACAGCTCCACGCAGCCCTGGACTCAGACACACGCTCGTTTGAAGCTGCCATTCAAACAGTTTCTGGTACACGGTGGTCAATGAAGACAAAGAAATGAAATGAAATATTAATACAGGCTATTGTGTTCAGGCTTGCTGGCAGCGACTGATTGTCTCCTTTACGTGTGCGTGTGTGTGTGTTGGCGGCAGAGTATTTATGCATCTTACAGTGCACAGATCCTGTGGCTTTTTTTTTTTTTTTTCATCCAGCAAGGTGCAGCTGGGCTTCCGAGAAACAAATGGCGCCGACATAGATTTGGTTCAATATGACGGAGTAAACTGATCAGCTTTGAAAGGAAGATATGTGTGTGTGTCTGTTTGTGTGTGTGTGTGTGTGTGTGTGTGTGTGTATAATCATTTCATCTTCAATCTGCCCTGGAGACAGTGTGTAAAGATGTCTATGATAAGTCATCCACTACAAATGAACCTCCATTTATAGATTTTAATGAAATCCTAATTGCCAGCTTAATACACTCTCCTACTTTTATGGAGACATAAGTAATAGGCATGGGGACATGAAATTATTTTATTCTGATATTTATTACACCCATTTGACTCCTCTGCAATAAAGTTCAAAATTAGATCCAGTCTGAAAATTATCTAACAAATGATATCATTTGAATCACCTAATTAGACGGGACAATCTTCCCTGTTTGACGGGGGAGATAATAAGACAAAAATACAGAATGTGATTCCTGTTGATGTGCACGCAGATTCAGGGCGAGGAGGAGATGCACAGAACTCAATTATATTCACTGTGTATGTGAATGACTCCATTAAATCCTTCCTAGATGTGCTGTCAGGGTTTTCTACTTAATTCATTTCCATACATGAGTGGTGAGAGGGTCACGTGTCGTGAAATTAAAATGGGTTAAAGAAAATGCAGGGATTTTTAATGCATGTGTAAATGAACACTGACATCAGTCTGCAAGGAAAAGGTGCATCACTCTACAAACACTTCAGATGGAGGGAGACCAGTTTGAACAGCAGGAGAAGAAGAGTAAGTCTAATCGATGACTACAACAGCAACAATGATGATGAATGATTAAAATATGTATCTATCTCCTAATCTATTCCAGCTGTTTGCGTTCTGGCCAAATCATTTTACTTCCCCGGTTTGTCATCCTGCTCTGGTCTGGTGTCACTCCATTTGTCTTTGTTTTTCATAATATATCATAAATGTTATATGATATGATAATAATATATATTTTCCCAGTGTACAAGAGTTGACCTGATACCTAAGATACTTATCTAAGGTATATATTCATATATATACAGGGACTATGAGATTCTTAGTTACTTTTTTCCTTTTTTTAAATGTAATTTGGGCTATAAAATGCATTCAAAATAGGTTGCTAAAATGTGAACCCCTCTGATGGTAATAACAATCTTTACTTAGAGAACTTTTCTAAACCCTCATTAAAGAGCTACACACAAGAATATAATCAAATTCTATTAAAATCCACTCAAGCATCCTACAATTAATGGCATAAAAAAAACAATGGAAGTGCTTCACATTACAGCGGGTGCTTTTGCGTTTTCCAGTCTCAGTTGTTATTCCACCATCTGAGTTAAAATCATAATTTTATGAAAATATACAACCAACAGCTTACTCGCTCAACAAAGAACCTCAGACTGAGCAAAATGACGCTTCAACTGAAAATGTGATTCCTTCACTTTCTCTAAAAGAGGACAAAGGATCAGTGTTCACGTGACAATGGAGCTGCAAGAGCTCCAGCAGCAGCTCATCCTGGAATATGTCAAATACAATGACCTTGTTTCACACTCAAAGGAAGTGTCTCCAGGCAAGAAGTTAAAAAAAAGGGAACAAGATCGATTTTGCTGAGTTATAGTACTGATCAGAGTCGTAGAAATGTAGGCATACTACCTCATCACCTCATATTTATGTCTGTTTTTGAAATATTATGGGATCTCTGGAATCATGAAACTAATATTACTTAGTACTTAAGGTGTATTATATATAAGATATCACAGTTTACAATAGATATGAAGTTATTTCACTGATGTTGTAAATGAATAATCTGAAAATCTCTGCTTCCTTTAGTATACAGCTCATCATTAACTCCACCAGAACTCTCTAGGATGGTCCACTTGGACATCCCATCATACATAAATCAGATTTTGGCTTACATAATGTGTGTTATCTAATTATTACCACGTTTGCGTGATGTTCTGCCCCACTATTATGTTTAGATGTATTTTTTTCTTCTTCTTTTTGGAGGGATGACTGTCTTCCTTTGTTTTTTTACTTAACATTGTGTTATACCTTCACCCTCCACAGACCCTCTGAGAGCTCATTTTAGACACTGAAAGAATTGTTATCAAAGAAATGGAGAATCATTGATTAATATCCCAAGTATGGTCATGTGTTGTTTTGACTCAATCTGAATCCAAATCAGTTTCTTTTTCACTGCTGACTTGAAGTCGCTGTTTTTAGTCTTTGTTGATTCTTTGACAGGAGAGCGCCCTCCCTCGCCTTCTGTCCTGTGACTAAAAGTTACATTTTCCATCCACTTCAACAACTTTACTTCATTCAGCTTGTGTAAAGCGGCAACCTTGAATATAAACTGATTTATCTATTAACTCACCAAAAAGCAGCAGAGAGCAGCTCGTCCAGGATCAGAAATCTGCGTGCTATCCATCATCGTGACGACTGTGTTGCGAGTTCACTGGGATGAATTTGGATGAAAGGAATGTAGATGCTCAGAAAGCAAACACTGAGCAGAGCTACTTCAAAACTAATGAAGACCCTTCTGCATTTCTTGGCATCGGCGCAACGGCAGCAGATCCGTGCTGCTGGCTGAGACCAGGTTTGTCAGCTTTACCTTGGCCTCATTTGTGTGAGGATGCTCACTCCAGCTCGTCTCCTCTGTCTCTTCTGTGTGCTTGGTGAGAACAAAGAAAAATAAATAAATAAAGAAACAGACATGACATTGACATCCAACATATTATGCATATATACATTTAAATTGTGTGTTTTAATTAAAATATATCAGGGAAAGAAAAGCTTGAACAGCATGGAAATTACGTACAAGACGATCATCATGATGAGATGATTCATTACTGACATTAAAGTCCCTAAGCAGCACATGACAGTACTTAGAGCACAGACTGTCTTTGACATTAAAGTTTGTTTTAACCATCTGGATGGTATTTTTTTTTTTTTTTTTTTGCAGATTTCAGAGTTTCCTCCATCTTTTTTCATTACTGAGTCTCAGTGTTTTCTACAATATGCATACATCACAGAATGCTCTGACTTACATCTCCCCTCCAGAGCAAAGCAAAGTGACATGACAGAGGAAATACCATACTAAACACCTGTGATTGTTACATCAGCTGGGAAAAAACTGAAAAAAAGAAAGAAAAGAAACTGAGGACAGAAAGAGGACAGCAGCTCAGGACAAGTGGCCACCATTTCATAACCTACAACAGCAACACACGATAGTCAGTCACTATTATTTTAGTCTGCAATATAATTAAATGCCAGGTACAGTACAGTAACTCATTTGTATATTTTATAAGTCTTGTTCAAGAAAATAGATAAAATCACAATCACAGATATGCAGTTGCATTTGTAAATGCTCAGGGGTCAGTTGTATAAACACAGTACAAGTTTTACTAAGTGAGTCTGGCATTTCTCCATATGTGGAGGTTACCTAAGGCTGTTTCACAGAATCTCTTAAAGTTTTTTTTTTTTTTTTTTTTAAGGTTTTTACACTAAACAGAAAAAAAGTTAATAAAACAAAACTGATCAGAAGATGAAAAGACAACACTTAAAACGACATAGCATGAGAAAACACGTCCTAGAATGTAAGTTTGATTAGCAAGTAACTTTTAACAGAAAACACCAGCTGTGGAAAGAAATCACAACAAAAAGGTCCAAAAATGATACAAGTTGTAAATTCTGGTCAAAAAGAAGCTCAGCAGTGAGATGTCCAACTCTGCACTACACTAAAACAAGTGTATCATTTGACTGGATAGAAAATGAGCATAGAGCCCAGTGAAAACAAACCTCTGTGTAGTTTGTAGGCTGCATGATGAAGAGGAGATTCAAGATAATTCGCCCTGTACATGTCATTTTCCAGGTGAGGGCCCACCCCTCCTGGAGCAGCTGGACAGTGCAGCACTGTACAGGTAGCTGTCTCACTGGACACTGTTGTTATGCAAACAGGAGAAAACAGTGCCTTTTGTGGTGGTGGTGGAGTAATTCTCATTTGATTATCATGTCCTCCGGGTGTTCCCTTGTTTAGTTGAGTTTTTCCCTGTTTTCTTTTGAAAACCCCTTGTCTTCCTCCTGCCCTTGTATTTCCCTCCTTTAGTCAGCACCTGTGTCTCATTGTGTTCCCATTGTCTGTGTATTTATACTCCCCTGTTCTACCCAGTTTGTCTTGTTGTCTGTTGTTCTCCTCTGTTTCCTGATCCTTGTGAGTTCCCAGCTGTGTCTTCTTTCTAGTTGTTCTGATTTCCTTTAGGTTTTCAGATGTGTTCTGGTGTTAGACCTATTTTGGTGTTTTTTCCAGTACTTAGGCCTGACGACCTTTCCTTCAATACTTTGTTTTTTGTTGAGAGACTTTTTGCTTTTGCTCCTTTCAGTTGATAAAAAAAGCTCTACCTGCTCCCTTGTGTTTATGGTCTGGATTTTGGGGGCTTGCATTTCTCTTTTGCTGTGACACTGAGTATAGTATGAGGATGTGGTCATCCCTGGGGCAACTGGGCAGGGCACACAGCTGCAGTCAGAGCTTGTATCTGTCAGAATGAGAGGAACACCAGGACATAGAGAGCAGAACAACTGACCAGACGTTGAATCATGAGCAGCCCATCTCAGTGAAATGATGCAGCCTGCATGTGAAAGCAAAGCTTATTTTTTATTCAGCTGCTGTAGTCTCATTGTTTGTAAATGAAATAATAAAAGCAGGAGAACAAAGTTGGCTTCTCTTTTAATAAAGGTTCTATGAGTCATTTTCACATCAATTAATCATCAGTGCGTTCCCTCTGAGATGAGCAGAATTATGAGAGGAGCATAATTGCTGTAAACAAATGAAACAATCAGCAGAAAGGTTGGCGGCCTGTGTTAATGTAGAGGCTGGGAGAAGAATTACTCGCTGTGCTGCTGCTCTTAAAGACAAAAACATTAAAGGCTGCAGGGGGAAGAGAGCAACTTGGCTTATGGGAAATGTGGTTTAAGATTTCAACAAGGGAGGAGAAGTGACTATAGGCTAAATCTTTTATCGTTTGTGGTGATTAAACTAAGAGCACTTTTATTTGACAAAGAAGTTACAGACGTGACCTGAACTAACAGCATCTTGTGGATGTGAACGAGACATCCAGACATGGAGACTTTTGAAAACAATGACAGAAGCCTGTGAGCACCAATGGACAGACTGAGTTGAGGCAGTAGTTCTGTGAACCACACTCATCAAATGCAAATGGAACAAACTGATATGCCGGTGTAAGTACTGGATGTGTTTGGGCTGCCAGATCGGCTCAGGTTCCTGTGAGTACAGGTGACATCAGGCTATCCAGCAATCATGATTGGTTGCAGCTCGGAAAAAAGAAGGGTTTGTCCAGCTGAACAATGTTCAATATGGTTCGGAAAAAAAAGAAAAGTACAGAAATGTGTAAGAAATGCCTGTCATGACTGGAGAGCATTTACACATCTTGAGTTAATGTATTGCATACACTACATAAATATAATGTGTGCTAAGCCCCACTAACACAGAGCTAACGCTAATGCAGGTATATAAACATGAATTGTGTGTGCAAAGCCACACTAATATGCAGCCAGTGCGGGAACACACACACACACGCTTCTTTTTCCCTTGTCTTTTTTTTAGAAATCTTTATTATTAGTAAAAATCCAGCATAAAAAGGGGTAGTTTTCTCAAACGTTTCCAAGCTACAACCAGTCAGGATCATCTGTAGGCACAGGAACCAGAGCCGATCTAGCAGCCCGAGCACATCCAGTACTTACACCAGTAGATAAAACAGACCCAGGAGCACAGTGGATTATCATGAGAGAGTTGGTTAAGGAAAATCATCACATGGCCAGGTGCAGCATTAAGACGCCACCAACAGAGACAACACACTAACAGTCATTTCCTGTATGTATTCCTGTATGTCCACCAATGGCAGGTCGGAGTTAGTCAGCTCTGATGGGAGAAGTCAACAAGATCATACATGATTGTTTCACCCCATAACACCCAGAGATCTTCCACACATCCATCCATTGTCTATTAACTGTGCAGGCTTGCAAGGGGAACCGACTTAAAGCTAGTGGAAAAAAAAAAAAAAAAAAAAAACAAGGAGACAATCAGGAAAAAAAGTTGTACTGAGTAAGCTCCATCCATCTGTCTTTTGTCTACACCACTTAACTGTGCAGGGTCATTGGGGGAGGGGGGTTAAGGTCAGTGCCAGCTGACACAAGGTGAGAGGTGGGGTTCATCCTGGACAGGTCACCAGTCAATCACAGGGCCACATATATCGGCAATTTAGAGTCACTCATCATTCTAAGTGGTGCTCTGTCCTCCCTGCGAGAAGATACCTTCATTATTATGTTTTTATATTTTGACATGAGCATGCTGTCACAGCCACACCCTCCCCTCTCAGTGTATACCATTTGGCACTACTTGTAATGAGTCATATTGACACTAAATGAGCATAGATTATACTCACTGGGCAAAAATGGACAGCCATCAATCACATAATAAAAGCTGACGCTCAACAATGAGCGGGTTGTTCTCTAACTGGAAGGTCAGAGGTTTGATTCCAGGCTCCTCCAGTCAGCATGTCGGAGTGTCCTTGGGCAAGACACTGAACCCACACTTGCCCCCCGATGTGTTTATTGAGTGTGAGAATGTGTGTGAATGGCTAGCTTTCGGCGCTGTGCCTAGTGCTGTGTGAATGTGTGTGAAAGGGTGAATGTGACAAACAGTGTAAAGCACTTTGAGTGGTCCGAGAGACTAGAAAAGCACTATATATGTGCAAGTCCATTTACCATTTACCAAATATGATAAAGGATAGATGGGCAAAACAGGTGGGTGTCTAATAAAGGCTGTGATGAGAGTCAGCTCCTCCTCCGGTGAAGTCTATGAAACTCAACAATGCTTCTCCTGGATTTTGCCATTTGAGTTGCTGGAAGGCTTTTATGTGAAATATTAAAAAAAAAAAAAGAAGAATAATTAGAAACAAAGCAGTATGAAAGCAGAGGCGGGCTGGGTTGGGGGTGGGAGGGAGTTTCCATTAAGAGAAAATAGAAACACCTGTGCAACCAGCACTTCAATCAGGACAAGCATTATAGTTGTTTTTGTTCTCATATTTTCAGTTGTCAAGGTAACACTAATAAACACCGGGGAGTAGTGCACTGACTAGTGTACTTACTTCCAACACCACGGTTATGTTAATCAATAATGGGTTTAAAGGCTGTAGCAACAATTCTGTGCAACAACATCATTGTTCACTTACAGGAGATACTTCCTCACCAACTCTTAGCAGCTCATGATGAGTGAGCAGTGAAAAACTCCAGTCAGTGAAGGCCATGTAGGCTCAGAGGGAGATAAAAAAAAAACATGTGCACCTACCCGTCCCCCAAACCACAACAAACGTGTTCCAACCAATCAGAGGGCAGGAGTGGGTATTCTGCACCAGTTTCATGCTCGTGCACGACAAGTAATGGTAGGGGAGTCAAGTAATGGTCGAGTAACAGCTACGGCGTTACAACAGGGGAAACAATAACTTGTTTGACTTTTCATTACTGAAAAAAGTAGTGCCGTTAGTGGTGCTGTTTCTTTATTACACTGGTTATGGCAAGCCTTACTAATCATTTTATATTTTTAGACCTAAGTGTCGGTGGAAACTAACGTAAGAGCGAGTTGGCAGTTGGCAGTTGTCAGCCGTCAGCTACCGTTAGCTTCCACCAGGGTGCGATTTGCTGGGGGGGTGATTTACCCCCCTCTGCTTTTGATGTCCCTCCCTCTGGTCATTCATTTTTTTTTATCCCCAGCAGGGATACATGTAAAAAGCGTGAAAAAAAACATGTAAAAACTGGTCTCAATTAGAAGCCAGGTCTATTTCTATTTTCAGCAAATTCTTGTGAATGTACAAAAGCTCTCAAAGCCCACGATCGCACGTTTGATCAGTTCCTAAGTTTGATTGTGCTAGAGTTCTCACCTGGACCAGGTCAGATCTGCAGGTTTTGAAGCCTGAACCCAATGTGGCCAGACTCACAAGCTTTAATTCTCGGCCAGACCGTGGCAAAAAAAAGAAGGAAAAAAGAAGAAGCCCGTAGTCCGACCCGACCTAAGTTATTGAATGTTTGACCCGAACCCGGTGCATCCTGTTGTGTTGTTCAGCCAGGTCTGTTGAGAACTCAGACTGACCCATGGAAAGAGCCAGAGCCTACAGTCTACACAGTTATTTAGAAGAAGCTGAATTGGTGCCAATTAAACTTCTAAATGAATGATACAGTCTTTGTTGTCATGGTTACATAAGAACACTGAGGTTAACTTTGACGCACATGGTCAGAAAACAGGAAGCCTACTTCCTGAAGGTATACTCAAAGTGGGGGATGAGAAAGATGCTGTCTAGTACAAACCTGTTATAAATAAGTTCTACATGACTCAAAGCCCGGATCTCCCTGCAGCTGCGGCCTTTAGTTTAAAACTCGCTTTGTAACACACAGGTACACAGGTGCTTTGTTTTAGGTAAGACTGGCTCAGACTAACTGGAAGCCAGAACCTGTGGTTTAGGAGCAGTGGCTGCAGTCAGTCTACAAAAATTCCCATAGAGAATGAAAAGAAGGAGGTCAAAAACCAAAGTCACTGGACTTTTTCAAACATCTACTGGTCTGACATACTTTCACCTGGAGATTCCAGTTAAACTTAAAAATATAGCTAGTTTTCCTGCTCCCCATTGACTCTAATACAAATATTTTCTGAGAAAAGCAGAAGGTACCAGGTCACATGGGTTTCCAAAAATATTTACTCTAGAAACACCAAAACATATCAACATATTTAGGAAGGTCTCAGTCCACTCATGGTCTGCTTCTTTTTCTGATCAGAGCTACTGTTTTGTCAGAATAAACCCAAATGTGAGACCAACGCCAAGGCAGAAAATTACTCTCTTTCTGTGTCTCTGTCTGCTTCAGCCTGGGCTGTGTCCATTGTGGTGTCAACCCTCTTGTGTCAACCTCTGAGCCTCAAGCCAGAGCCACAGATGACACCAATTCATTCATCAGGGACTCCTCTGATATGTCTGCAGTTAATCTACTTCTGAGCCCTATCCCTCAAACATTTATATATAAAGTCTCTGTCAAACACAACTACACACACCAACACATATATAAGCACAAGCATGCATGCATGCATGCACACAAATCTCCCATTCACACAAAATTTCATGGTGTTGGTTAGGTTGTCCTCAGACAAGCCCTCCATCAACGTTGATGTTACAATGCTGTAAAAAATCAAAAATTATTATTATTATTACCACTATGGATTGATTGAGGACCAGTGTTTTGCCTTGATTACACATCAGTTTAATGGACCCCAAACTTTCTTTTGTTCTTATTTCTTGAATCAGTTTTAGAAGCTCAACAGCATACCTTCAGAGCTGTGTTGATGATGCTCACAGCCCAAAGCACTGAAGGACTGTTCTCCCTCCTGTGTACATCACTCAGTCAGTCAGGTCTCCGCTGCAGTGGAACGTCACTCCATATTTTACCACTAGATGATCATTTTGTTTTGGCCTGTTATCTTCCATTTGAAATAATTACTTCACTCAATTAATTATTGCACTTCAGATTTCTTTGCCAATCACCGAGGTCAACATTTGTTCAGTTTTATTAAGTGGAGATTAAATGGTTTTGATCAGTGAAAAAAAAAAAAAAAAAAAGTACCGACTTTGAAATTCAGAGCAGTAACTGAAAGAACATTTGTAGGAATTACATATTTATTTATTTATTTATTTATTTATTTATTCCAAAGAGGTGCAGAGCAGGATCCTGCTGTGGTGTAAGTGGTTGTAAGCGCTGTGTGTGTTCAGTGAACCGCACACACACTCCAACACACACCACAGAACACAGTGTGTGGTAGTGTGGTTTCCCTTCTGTGTACCATCTTTGTCCCCCAGCATGCAACCCCAGGTGCCCCTCCCAAAGCTTTGTCGTCATGTGTATGACCCCAGGCTGTGGACAGACCACTGGGTGGTGTGCTGTTGTTGCTGTGTTGGGAGACCAGTGATGTTCCCAGTTGCTCCCACACTGAACCACAGACAACACACTGACCCAGATTCCTGCTCTGTCTGACTGCAGGGGTCCTACGTGTTTGTATGCACCCTGCCATACAAACACAAACACACACACACACAGGCAAGCTCTTACATACACTCACTCACTTTCTCACAGCCACAGGGCCTTGTGGAATGAACTGTGTTCATGGAATATGAGGACAGTGTTTTACCTTCCAGTATTCAGCTCTGTTGTCTCTGTGGATCTTCTTTCTTTTGTTAGTTAAACTGGAAATTTAATATGATTGCTGCATTTATGAGTATTTCCTTAAAATGTATTTGTACACACAGAGCCTGGGTCATTTCTGCTCTTGTGTCTGGTAGAATCAGTTGATAACATGCACTTGAAGCTCAGTTCCCTAACATGTTGGTTTCATTCAGTCGTTCAAAAAGAGACGAAACATTAACCCCTTAAAAGCAGTTCACTTACCCCTTTGTGTTCAATTAGCCTTGGAGCTACAGAGAGGAGATGGCTATGGCCTCTGTATACTTATCACTGTGCCAGAGTAAAATATAAATCTAATATCACTAAGCAACATGTAAATCATTTAACATTTACAGGAAAGCTTAGGAAACCTCTCAAAATGTCCTGAGAGATCTTTGCTTTGTGTGACTTCAGCACCATGGACAGAGCACAGCTCAGTGAGGCTGCGAGCCGCAGAGGGAGGATGGAGGCTAACCATTTTTGAGAGGTTAAGAGGTTACCGTACCCCCAAGTCTTCTCAGCCTGGCTGATTACTGTGGTCCCCTCTCAGGATCTTGAGTATGGCTATGAATAAACTGGGGAAATCAAATGAACAAATACATGTATATTGTATTACAACTACAAAACATGTGGACATCGACAAAGCCACAGTGTCAAATATGGAAACAACTTACACTTACCTTTCATTTAACACAGTCATGCAAACTAGTCAGTCAGGAAGACAGTCAGTCCTGATGTGCTGTTTCGTCAATCATAAAATATGTTCAAATAAAATTGGAAAAACGTGCACTTGCGTCATTAAATGTGATCTATCACAAACTTCATGTCTCTGTGTCTAAAAGTTTGGTATCATGTTATGTATTTACTCTTCATTATGACATATGTATTATTGATGACTGTATTTCTTTGTTTGAATTTATTTTCTAAGGATAGACCCTTGACATATATTATCCCATTTTCGAGGGGGTCCTTACAAATAATGCAAATAACCATGTGACAGACATTCAGATCGGCAGGAGGCCTACTTAACGAGATGTAAAGAACTTGGACACTGACCTTTTGACCTTATTTAGTTTTTTCTAAGAATTTAAGTGTGTGATTGGCTGTGTTCACCCCACTATAACACCCCTAACTGTTCCTGCTCTCTCTCTCTGAGATGAAATGAAACTCATTGATGGCCGCATTGCACATTAATAAGAGACCATTTCCGCATCCATAAATCTGGCCCTGAATAATGATGCCGCCGCTGAAATCATTATATCCCACTTTCTAATCGGCAGGTAAAGAACTCAAAGTGGTTTTCCACCATGACCTGAACTTCTCAGCAACCAACCCCTCCTCCTCCTTCTTCCCTCGCTCCTCCTCCCTCCCTTTACTAAAACTGCCTTTTATCAGCTGAACAGACACTGCAAAGGTCAGAGCACGGGCTGCCCTGTCGAATGCAGAGAGGCTTATGCATGCCTCTGTCTCATGCAGACTGGATTACTGCACTTTCCCTGGCCTTGCTCAAAAAATCAATAGCGGACTGCAGCTTTATTCAAGTGCAGCAGCAGCAGCGGCTCACATCCGCACCAGAGCCATGGAAAGTGAAGACATCCCTGAGTGTCTCTAATTTTAAAAATGTAATCAATTCACTTAAAGGTCGGTACGGGTCGGGTTCCTGGCTGCATCCTGGATCTTCTTCTGGCCTACATGCACATGAACACTTATGACCCAGTTCCTCTTGTTCCAAATCTAGGCTAACAATGGGGGGGGGGCTTTAAATGAGGTTTAATAACAAGCCAATGAACAGGCACAAACCAGCCCATCAAGCTTTTGCTGTTTGTCTCAACTCGGCGTGATCTCCATGAAAAAGTAAAACATCTTAAAATTGCATGAATACTATATGTTTAGAAATATCTGAGGAAAAAAAAACAAAAACAAAAGCAAAGGTGAATTAAATTATTTAACATACTCCATGGGCATCGTTGAGTGCAATTTAATTAGGAAAATATATCTTTTGTCAGATTAATGACCGAGGGGAAAACAAATGGAATTTAAAAAAAAGACAGAAAGAAAACTAAACAGGCTGCGGGCTTCATTAAACGTTTGATCAAAGGAGGATAATTTATGTTGTTTAGTTACGACTCTCCTGTTTATTTTTTAATTTTTACCAGAACAGTCATACACACACCAGTGGAAGAGTGTGTATGCAGCTTTGCGGCTGCCTCATGTGTGTGCATTGCTGCTGCTGCTGCTGCTGCTGCTGGGTATAAGGTTCATTGTGGTAACCCCCACCACCCTAACTGACACCCCCTGACAGGGCCCGCCACTGCACGCTGGCCCGTTCCAGGAAACCCTACTGCTGAGCTGAATAATTGATCAGTGAGTCTCCCTGTTGTCTCTGTGAGCTCAGCTCTGTGTTTGGCCTCCACGTCTGTCTGCCACTTTGTTTGCCCGGCCTCAGTCTACATCTCCCCCACCGCTTCAGTTTGTCTCCACTCTGCCTGTGGAGGGGAGGATGGGAACCTCTTTGTAGCAGCAGTGGACAAGTTTTCATCCATTTTCATATCCTGGGTCTTCTTTTTTTTTTTTTTTTTTTTTTTTTTTTTCCAAATTCAGTTACAGTGCAGACTTGCAGACTTGTTCAAAATGCAATAAAAGTGATTTTGTACACAACAAAACTTTCTATTTTGATATATTCATATAGTTCCCCAAAAACACAAGTTGTCTCAGGTTGCTTTTCATATAAAGTAGATTTAGATTCTCCTCTTTATAATGTTATTCACAAAGAGCCAACACTCCAAGCAGGTGCCTAGCAACAGTGGCAAAGAGGACCATCCTTTTAGAAATCCCATATGGTATGAAGGTAGATGTCCACATCATCTTTGATCATAAAGCAGATTTAGCTTCTGTATTAATGTTGTGATAGTCTCTGTCCACAGAGAAATACACACAGCCTGTATTTGAAACTGAGCCTTCAGGACTTCTGGAACTTTGTGATGTCACAACAAATCAGTCAGTCAGCAGTCTTTGCAGGATTTGGTTTCAGAGGAGAACAGACTGAGGCTGAGAGCTGATTGGCTGTCTGACCTGTTGTTACCGGAGCTCCTGAGAGAGGCCTGAAAGAGAGAATGGGAAACTAACACTGAGATGGTTCTTGGTTTTTAAAACCACAGCTCTGCACAGTCTGCCTGTGGACCAGCACTTCAAACGAGACAAACATCGTCACACTGCCACTTCCACGTATGGATTTAAAGTAATAATAACAGCAGTGATAGAAGAATAACTAAAAACAGGATCATGTGGCAGTAGGTGGTTTGCAGTCACATGTCCAGATTAGACTGCTCTGGAGGACATCTATCATTTCTCCATCCATGCCCAGTTTTATTTGAAGCCTTAACCCTGACCACCCAACCCTAAGTGGGTGTGTTTTAATCTCAACTGGGTGGGAAAAAATGGCTGGTTAGAGTTCAAAGTTTAAGGTCAAAGAGGACATCTAAAGACTAAAGACCACAAAGAACAATACAAAATGAAAATGATTTTGGTGGAAGTCCAGCAGCATGCAGTCATCACCATATATGGTTTCATTTTGAACACATTCAAGTTGGAGTCATTGCTCTCAGTGACCCACCCCCAACCATTTCACACACGCACACACACATACACACCTCAACACAGTCTTGGAATGTGATTTATCTTTTTTTCCCCCATTCTTCAAGAGCAACGAGTGATTCGTCGAAGTAAAAAAATGCGAGGAGTCACCTGTGTCTTCACATTTACACCCACCACTGTCTCCCCCACTGTGCTCCACCCTGACAGGCTTCTGGGTGGATTTGGGAGCTGAGTGCTGTGATTAAAGCAGAGACTCTTGAGAGGTGTGAGCTTCAGCCGCAGACGTTTCTGTGTCGGGCTGTGGAAATGGAATCATTTATTTGATGGGCGTTCTGCTTCACCTCGACAACCACACACACTCTTAGGCAAAGATTTCAAATTACCACAGCACACGCAATTATTGAGTAAATAACAACATACACACTTGTAAAGCTGAACAGTTATTATGACTGATTATGGCACAGCTAAACTGACTTAATCAACTTCGCTTTGCAGATACTCTTTCAGTGTAGCAGAGGGAAGTCCCAGCTGAGAACATGGTGTGGTATAGGTGCAGACTGTCTATAAAGCCGGGCACACACCTAAAAAAACTGATATCTTTTATTGTGTTATTGCCTTTCATCTACACTAAAACCCTGTTTTGCAAATCTATTCACAAATGTAATGAAGAGACAGTAGTGTTGAAACATTAGTTGTTAGCACCAAATAAAAGTTGTGCTTCAGTCTGCACTGTGGTAAAATACTGCAGACAGGGATCCAGCTCTGTGAGGTTTTCCTGTGGCAGTTCCCCACTCTGTGTTTAATTTGGATTTACTAATGAATAATACTAATTTGGTCATTTTCTGTCATTCATTCATGTTTACTTCTCGGATCCCCCAGATTACACAGGGATGTAACACCAAGTCCTTTCAACACACGGTAAACATCTGTGTGTGAATCAATAGATAAGAATGTCTGTGAGCAGAGTGATGGATCACATTAGGTTAAAACCTACCCTGTGGTTGGCTGGATGGACGGTTAGTGGTTGAAAAGCTGTTAAGGACTGGCATCATTTCACAGCATTTACTTTTAGTCCAGTATCAGCTGCTTTCAGCTCGTTATCTGTTTGCCTCTCTGTGCATCGTGCACAGAGAGGCAGTGCAGTGTTTTAATTAGCATGTTTCTATATCTGTCGTAAGAGACGGAACAAGTTTACAATAGAGACTGAAACACAAAGCCCATTACTACTACATGACTACATGTAACTTCCAAACAATTTCCTAACAGCTGCACTGCTGCTAAAATGTATTAACCTGTAAAATGATCATTCACACAGAAAGTTAGCAATACACACACACACACTGATGATCCACCTCTGACATCTGACAGCAGACACAGAGAGGTGGGCTTCCTGTTCATGAGGCAGTATTGGACACTCCCCTACATTGATGTGGTTTGTCCGAAAAGCTGCAGAATTAGACTTTAGGTGCAAAAAAAGAAATAAAGAAGAAAACAGTTTCTATATCTCGTGATAAATGTGTAAGTTGGCAACACTGCAGCTGCAACCCTACCAACTGTCACTGTTTGTGCCAATTAAAATTTCACCAGTGGGCCAGCTGATCAATGTGTCACTTCAACACTGAACTCTATCACTCAGTCAGTCAGTGACAGACATTTGTGTTCAGAAAGCTGGCATCCCTGTCGCAATTATGCCCCCCCCCCCCCCCCCAAAAAAAAAAAAATAAAAATAATAATAATAATAATTATAAATAATATAAATAAATAAATAAAGTGCAAAATGAGGAGGTGAAAATATGCAGTGATTTTGACACTTCTATTGTTTTTTTTCTCTTTTCCCTGTGTCTGTGTGGTTGTAGGCCAGAGAGCTGCACCGAATCCAGAGGCCTCATTCATCAAACATGTGTGTATGTATGCACACAGTAGGTGCTATCAACAGTGATGAATCCCACACACTCTATGTGCTTGTACACGAGGAGTCTCATTTACATAAGCTCCCACCCCAAATCAAACATGTACGTTAACCCACTTAACTGCTGCTGAAGAGCAGTTTCATTTGGCACTATGAAAAGAAAAAAAAAAGAAGAAAAGGACTGTAGCTATAGCCTTTTTTGTATGTTTTGGAAGCAATGAATCAAATTTGATTGTTTAAAATTAAGATCATTCATTAAAACATTCCTATGCTTAATAATCTTTTCATTCATTTTATCAACTCGTATTGTAGACAAAGACATCCTCAGTCTGTACCGTCTTAGACAACTCCATGGAACAGGAGAGCAACAGGGCACGTAACTGGTGACCATTTCATTCATTTCATCTGTTTCCAGTTGTATCAATTGTTAAGTCATGCAGAAATACAAATACATGAATAAATTAAAATGTTTTTTTTCAACCCATTTATTTATTCATCCATTCATTCACTTATTATATGTAGATCTGTTGGATGGGCTGGATCCTTCTCCAGATGGACTGGATGTCAGCTGAGGTTACTGACTCAGGCCATGATGGAGAGGCAGGAGGAAGTCATCTAAGACATTACCGGTGTCAGACTCCCTGATTTGCCAGAGAGCACAAACCATGCTCCAGCCAAATAAATGCGGTGAAAACCTCTGCTCTGTGATGGCTGAGGAGCAAGTTCCAGATGGGCATCTTCAGTGCTGTAGCACGTAACATTGTTTTTCCTGTGTGCTCATGCTCACTTGTGCCCGTTGTGGGATTTGCCACAGAGGTCATGAACCAGAGCTTAGGGGTATATCCTCAGTCTCCTGCAATGTGCAATTATACACAAGGTTAAGTTACCATATAGTGCGCTCACCAATGGTCAGATCATTTCCAGTTCCAGCATGCTATTCTGTACAATGCATAGTGTGTCCAGCCAGGCCAGCTGGCAGTGACACAAGTTTCAACATGCATCACAGACAACATGTACATTCACTGGGTGCAATCCTTTCCCCTTAACATGTGCAAATTCCTCTACAACTGGTTGAATTAATTGTTAGGTGTGTGTGCAATCTACGGCTCCAATGATGTTGGATAATCCCGCAATGGTGTGAAAATCCCTCATTACAACTTTTTTCTGCCACTGTAAATGTGGCATCATCCAGCTCATAGTCAGTCACATAAATCCAAAGAATCTCTCTCCAGTTTCTTTCTGGAATGTGGCTGTGCAGAGGCGATGGGGCTCCTGTGTGTGTGTGGAAGGCCTTTGTACACCTTGTTCACAATGGGAGTGAATTCCTGGCACATTTCAAGTAACCAGCTGCAGCAAACTAAGTTTTAAATTGCCCCCTGGGGGAAAATAAAGTTTCTTGAATTTAAGAGAAAATGAAATATCCTGATCAGTCACTCATGGCTCCCTGCAGGAAGGTCTCATGATCCTGAAAAATACACTTCCTGTGTTAAATCCTTCACTTGGACAATGTCTGTCATTATCTACGTTATTTCAAGCTATCTGCACTTTTCTGCACCCGCAAGAGTGTTTCTGAATTTACACACACCCTCACGCAAATATGATAATGTTAAATTAAACACTTACACCCTTTCATTTGCACAGTTTACACATGTAATTAGTATCACACACAAGTCTCCAAGCTTGTGTAAATGTCTCCATGTTTTTATTTGACTTGAATTATAAAACTGTGAAACTATTATAAAACTCTGCCGTCATGTTCAATCTCGTTTAAAAAAAGGGTTGATCTTATCCAGACACTGCTTTGGCATCAATTCTCGTATTCATCCTTGTTTTACAGCCTCTGATTTTGTTACAGCGCAAACTGCAGTTAACCCGCTGAGATCACATCTTGTGACAGCGTCTGGACATTGTGGATCAGAAACAAAATATTCTAAACCTTTAGGCTTTATGTTTTATTGTAGCTGTGCAGCTGTACCTTTGGAAGTATTAGCCCATCAGAAATCATGTGGGTGGTTACAGCAACTCTGAACTGAATGGAAAACAAAACAGAAACCTACAATGACTGCAGCACGAAAATTTATACTGATATTGATAATCATTTCATTGACAGAGAAGCCAGGGGCGCCATCAGGGATTTTGGGCCCCATGAAAAGAAAACTTATAGCAGTCAGGAGGCTGGCAAAACATTTCTGATGCTGTTTTACATAAAGCTATGCATTTTAATGATATTTTGACTATCATCATTCCCTTATTTGTGAAAAAGAGCAACGTGACAGGTGCTTGATAGAGGAAGCACCGAATACAATGACTTTCACTATTTGCTGCAAGGATGATACTCTATAAAAAACAATATGAATAGGCCATCTCTTGTGAGGTCTAGATGAGATGACAGACAGATGAATTGCCCTTTGGAGATTAATAAGTAGTAAGTAATTCTTATTGGTATGGTTTAAATGAAACTTTATTGGTTAGTAGGAGGGGGGGGGGGGTAGAAAAACAGACTTGTTACTGATTGTGTTAACACACAGATGGACACTCTGCTGTACACTGGGGCACAGTGGGTTAGGGTGTGTGTGTGTGTTTGTTTACCACATATATATATATATATATTTTTTTTTTTTCCCTAGGAGGGAGCAGGAGTGGATGTGTAGTAGAGGACTCCTCAGGTGGTAAGGCTCATCCAGGAATCCACACGACTGGAAAGTGAATATCTAGAAAAAGGGAGAGTGAGGGGGCCAACCCTGTCTCAGATGGAAGCACCAAGAGACAGTGTTAGAGGAGGCAAGACAAATGGGGATGCCATGTCGGCGTGCAGCCTGCCAAAAGTCCACTAAACTGCACTGCAGAGAGGCAGCAGAATCGAAGAGACGATCTTTAAGTACTGTTGGGGAAGACTGGAAAGGGAGGAACGTTTCTGTTAAGTCTGTGGAGGAGCTGTACACTTTAACACAGGAGTTGACATCTTTTTTGTCCCTTTGTCATGATATTAGAAGGGTGTGCCAACACACGACCTTGTTTCCTGCAGTCATAAAGAAGTGATGTTTTTTCTTTAGTGGGTGGAAAGAAGAGGGAACAGACCTTAGCTGAGTAAAAGTGAACAGGACTTCCTCATACTGCTTCCTGTTGCACTACTGTACAGTAGGTCCTCACTGACAGAGGAGTGCGTTCAAGACTTATTGTTCAGACTTACTGTACTACCCCATGTCATAGAGCATCACACAAACACACATTTTGGATGGAGGTAGGCCAGTGACAAACTTTACAAGGTAGAGTCCAGGATGAGAGGAGGGTATAGAGACTATACTGTTGTATTCTCTGTCAGTCTGCTTGCACTGAATTGTTGCACTCTTGTATATCAATATTGCACATTCTTTTTATACTGTATATATCATTCCTCCACTTCTGCATATCTATCTATTTATAACATGTTACTGATTATGCACTTCTGGTTAGATACACTCTGTATTGCGTTGCCTGGTACCTGTGACATGTGTAATGACAATAAAGGTCAATCTAATCTAATCTTCCAAAAAAAAAAAAAAAAGATGGAGGTTGACACCAAGGCTCTGAAATCTTTGGACATGGAGGTTTAGATGAACGTCCCCCTGGTACACTGGGAACCTGACACAAGCATACAGTGCAGTTACCTGGATCAGGCTGGGAACAGTGAGGCGGTACTCTATCCCGGTAGCTGCTGCAACCACACAATAAGGTGGGACTGATGAGAGAGGGCATGGGATTTATAGTCACGACAACATGGACAATAAGAGACATTAACTAAAACCTTTCCGAAACCCAGCACACCAGGCCTGGTGAGATTTGAACTGTTCATCTGAGTGGGTGTTGGAGAGGTTTAACTGAGCCACGGCCTCCACTTTCCTGATGCCAGCACTACGGCAGTTCATGATTTCCCACATCATGATCACCTACTCTCCACCGGGGAAAGACTTTAACCATATTTAACCTCGAACAACCTGATTGATTATGGTCTGTTACATTGCACAGTGTGTCATCATTGAATTTTTCTAACTGCAAATCTAGACAGTGGGAGGTTTTTGCTCATCCTCAGTCAGCCCACAGTCTCCTCTGATGCACCTGAAATCTATTTTCAGACATATGGTATAGCAGGAAAGGGAAATGAATTTCTGTTGGACTTTAAAGCCATCCCAAATGTAATGGCACTGAAAGAGCTGTTACTTAAAGCAAATACTAACTGTGCCATAAAGTAAGAGGAAGTGTTATTCTTCCATGGAAACTTCCCCCTCGGCCTGTCCTCTCACTGATGTATGATGTTTAGCCCGACACTTTGTAGCAGCCGTGATCTATTGCTAAACAAATCTGTACAGATTGAGAGATGAGTGAGACTGGACACATATGAATAGAGAGAGAGAGAGAGAGAGAGAGAGAGAGAGAGAGAGAGCACTGATGTATCATTAATCCAGCTGTATTTCAACAACTGATGCTACCTCTCTGGACACTAGCCAATACGTCTCATAGTTTGCTGCCCCCCATTTCAACTGAGACTTATTACATTACACTATTACCTTCTGCAGTGTTTCCCCACAAGGCTCAGTTATGTGTAAGTTCTGGATTCATTTAGAAAATGATGGATCTAATCTCTTTAACACATAAAAACCTGTCATTTTTACTCTTGCTTGTCTTAACGTTGAGCCAAAGAGCGCCAGCAGGTTTCCACTATTTCAGTAAGATGTTGTCTCATATTTCAGGTTTTATGAGAGATTATTTGATTACTGTTTGTGTTGCATGTTCCATAATATTCAGGTGATATCAGCTGATAGGGAAGGCTTCTGGAAAATCAGTTGTATTCATGATTACTTGAGCAGACACACACACACGCAAACACACATATAGGCTACTGGGCACAGATACAGCTCATGCAGGCATCAAAACTAGAACCTTCTTCCTGTGAGGCTACAGTGCTAATAACTGTACTTTGGGACACCTAGCTTCAACAAATACTGCCCATTGCAATATCACTGAAATAGCACAGTTTCATGGTACCTAGTAATGAATTAGGTTAGTTAAAGCACCTACAAGGGACTTTTAACTGGACATGCAAAAGTCTCTGGTTTCTGCTGATGTCTCTGTGACCTACAACAGCAAATGAAGCCATCAGTGGGAAGATAAGCTATTTCTAAATAGTGTAATTCTTTACCTTCAGGAGGCAGTGGACGGTTCGGTCCACCGGACGACGAAACGATGTACGGCACTCAGACCAGAGGAGATGGCACAATTGAAGAGGCAATAAATTAGCATTGAGTTGTAGCTACGCTAGCGAGTAAAAACCAAGTTCAATTTCAGCACTATACCACTTTAGTCCACAGGGTTTGCCAAAATCAACACAAAATGAAAGTTTCTTGTAGGGGCTTTAAGTTCAGCTTGAATAGTTTCCCAGTATTTTAGGTGTTTGTGCTAAGCTAACAACCATTCACGCTCAAATTCACATACATTTAATTCTGTCAATTAAAGGAGCTAAGTTTTCTCTGTCGCTGACTGTAGTTAGGTGGTGGTGATAGTTGTTCGCTAAGAGCCTCAGGCATTGTGTTGCATTACAATACAGAGGCGTTATATGATCTTTGAGCAGTGTGTGATGAGGGAAGCTAGCTAGTTAGCATGCTGCGGAACAAAACAAGAGGCAATATGAATAGGAGAAAAGGAATTTGATGTTTCTTCCCGCAAATGTTGTGTCCACTTGTCCAGTTGAACTTCTCATATCCCTAGTGAGACGTATTTGTGGTTTTGAGTACCTTTAGTCAGCTCAGTAGAGTTTTACATGTTCTCAGTTGAGCTCTTGCATAGCTTATTTAGCCAATCAGAGGAGAGGCTCACTTTCTTTTTGTTTTCTCAGTTTGTCTCAGAGCATAGTTTTTTGATATGTTGTAAATTGTTAGTACCTCTACTGAATTAAAGATGAGGGTAAAGCAGAGATGGGCAATGGAGGGCAGTGATGCCTTCTGTGTGACATCACATAAAGGAGGGAGCTGTGACTGCTTGTGTTAGAGGGATCTGGTTGTGTGCTTATGACCAGTTTGATGCATGGTACACTGTTTGGCCCTGAGACCTTCCCTATCATGAAAAAAACAACAACAGAAATCATAACTTTCACAATATGGAGGCTTGAAGGCTGGCTGCACAGCAACAGTAAAACTTGATTTGAACATCTTCCTTGAATATCAGCTGCTCTATTAGCTCTCCTACTTGCAGGCTGATTGTGCTCATTTTATATGCATGTTATAAACTGCATATAAACTCATGTGAACACTCACCATTTCAGTCACATAGCTGTTGCAAAGACTTCCATAATAACAGCTGCACAGGTAAAGTAAGCTGAGTACTCGTGGAAACATTTGATGCATCTACATTAAATCTTGGTCGGAAGAAAAACCTGATGACGTATAATGGGTAAGGCACAGCGGTGGAAATGGATGGGTTTGTGACTGTCATATCACTTAATATATCAAGATAAAAAGGTCTGCATGTGTACAAGATGAAATTATATTTGTTATAACCTGAAACTCATTTATTTATCACTTTCCCCCTTGCCTCAACATTTCAATTAAGGTGAGAGCAGAGCACTTCCTGAGTCATGTCAGATAAACATAGTGAGGAAGAAATGTCCTAGTGTTCATCATCATCCACTTACCTCCATCAGCAGCTAACAGTCAGGCAGTGTCATCTGTACCTACATCCTCGTGGCTGTGCCGTGGGAGCCTAATCTGATACCAAAAGCTAAAGAATATAACATCCTCAAAGTGCTGTTTTTTTTTTTTTTTTCTTTTTCTTTTCCTTTTTAAAGATCGAGGTTTTTATACCAGGTAAAAACCCAAAGCAATAAACAATATATCTTCTGAAAGCATCTCAGGAGCCAGCCACACTGAATTCCTCAATCCCTCCTCTTTCCCATGTCTAATAAATTAAGGAATAAGGGGGGTTAGGGAAGTCAGATCAGCTAGTGCATTAGATTTGATTATTGCCTTTGCCTCTGACGCTATATTATTGCTTTGGGATCCCGAGAGGAGGGATCTCTGCACCAGAGGTGGAACTCACAAACTCAGGTTGGTGAAATTGGGCAGCAGAGAGGAAGCGGTGGGAGCAGATGAGGGCAAGGTGAAGGCAGAGGGAGGAAGATACAGGGGCCTTGAAGGAGTTCAGCCTTAATAAGAGCATCTGGTTTTGTAGGAGATGGAGAGAGGGGGAGTGAACTGGGTGAGAGAAAAAGAAGACAAATAGGTTGCGAGCAGGAGAAAAGTTGAGGTGAGAGAGCAGATACTGTAGCAGTGAGAAAAGAAAATGGTCTCAGGAGAAACAGCACACTCAGAAAGTGTCCAGACCCTTTTTCCTATTACCCTTTATAATTTTATTTGGAGCTATTACAGCCTTCAGTCTTCTTGGGTTTGATAATTTAGGGACTTTCTGAAGATGTTTTCAGACTCTCTCAAGTTGGATGAGGACTGTTGGTGGACAAGGAGCCTCCATTCTCCCTGTAACAAGTTAGTCATTGAGTTAGCCATCAATTACTCGGAAGCTGTTCAGCACAGTTCAGCTAAAAAATCCTGCATAGTTCCTCTTTAAAATATTTGCAGATGTTTGATTGGGTCACTGACAGGGCTGCTGAGTCCAGTTGGAGGGTGAACCTTGTTAGGGAGAAATTCTGTGATGATGCAGGAAGAAGAAGCACCGGAGTCTTGAATGTCTTATACTGAAGAAGTTTAATAGACTCGATCGATCAAGGAGAACAGAGGAGTCACAGACACAACATGAGTGCGCGATGTCACCTCAATTCTGAGGGCCAAGCTGCAAAGTTCAGATTCATATACTAGGAAGGCGGACCGAGCCCACAAAGGGAGATGTGCTAACATTCCATTGGCTATTGGGCATAAACATTAAGATGATGACTCACACCATCTAGGTGACACGAGAACAGCAATGGTCTCTCTCTCACTCAGAGTGTTATCTGGTAAAGGCGCCAGGGGAATGACAGGGCCTTGGCATGCCCTAGGAGAGAGTACAGGTCAGATAAACTGTCTCTAGCAATATATCTAAAAGAAAACATCTAATTCTCAACTTTCAACTATAAATGAAGAGGGATTGACCTTTAACTACACAAACTATACGGAGGAGTGAAATTCTTCCCTAACAAACCTCAGCTCAGTCTGTGGTCCAAAGCTCTGGATCAGGTTTCATTGAGGGTATCTCTGCTGACCAGTTTACCTTTGACCCATTGGAATGGCACTGGGCAGGTGATGAACAGTGGCTGGTTCAGGTGTGACATTCAGGAATGACAAATAGTTCAGTCTTGGTTTCATCTAGACTAGATAAATTCCATCTCCACACAGGATCCCCAGAGCTCAGAGTGACCATCAGGTTCTGGGTCACCTCTCTTAAGAAGGGTCCTTTATGGACTTCCCCAGATCTAGTCCTTGATACGATCCTGTCTCTGAGCTCTGGAGGTGGCGCTCTCCTCCTCATGGTCTTGGTTCTTGCTCTGATATGCGTTACCAGATACGAATTATGCCTTTCCAAACCATGTCCAATCAGCTGAGGTGGTCTCTGATCAAGGTGGGACACATTTCAAATATGATCGAGAGGAAAAAAAGGAGGCGCCAGAGCTGAAATGTCTGAATAGTAAAATATGATTTTTATCCTTCCAGTCCTGTTTAATAATAACCAGGAGTGTTTTGAATGTCAGAGGGGAAATAATGCAGTGCAGTTATTCTTCACTTGGAGTAGAGGGCTATCATCACTGTGAATTTGATATAACAGCACAGTATGAATCCCAATCGATCATAATAGGATGTGCCGGGGTAGCGGCCTATTAGTCGTCTTAGTAATTGAACCCGGTGAAGACTCCTGGGCCGGAGCTGCAGCCTGTGGAGACTTTCACACCCACAGAGAGTAAATGTCTGATGAGGAGCTGGAAGCCTCCTTAACTCTATCAAGATTGATTGTGCCAGTGATCTTCTTCATCATAACGGTAAGCAGTGCCACTTTAATACACATACGGTAAGCTTAGAGCACTTACATAGCGCTGAGCACACAAGGAAAGATCTTGTTAAAAACATTAAGGAGAATGGATGAAAGGATGTTTGCGACTGACAGTCTGGGTAATATTTTAACCATCTGACTTCATTTTCTGTCTCTTTCCTCAGATTGACCTGAGGAATTGTTCATCCCCTGATTGTCACATTCCAGGATCTCTACAGTCAGCCTCAGTGACAGAAAATACCACACATTTTAAGATGCAGTTGTCCTTATTTGGAGCCACTGGTGGCCAGTAGGACCAGAGGAAACTGATGACAGAAAACAGTCAAACAAAAACATCCTGACTGCACATTAGTATTGTTATAGGAAGACTCTATCCTCCAAAGACATCCTGAAACAGCTCTCAACCGACACTGGATGGGAGAGACTTGTTGCGGATATTGATTGACATCTACAGACGCCAGTGGCGTGGAATGGACCACCTGTGTTGTGGAGGATTTCTCTACTCTACCTCCACCTCATAGATGAGTCGAGTAGCAGTGAAATGGGGGAAGATGATATTGATGAAAACCTTTCTGGAGTGAGACCGTTATATGTTTGAGCCACTAGCTGAATTTTTTGACACAAAATACAGCGTCAGCCTGTAGCCGACTCTCAAACTAGCTAGCAGGTTTAGCACAGAAGTTACCATGGTGATGGGCAGAATTTATAGTTTGTGGAGATACATAATCATCAGGAAATTGAATTTAATTGGATGCAAAATTAGTTAGTCATCAAACATGTGATGACTTAGTGCTCATGGACCCAAAACACTGGGAGACTTGCGGCAGGTGGTGAGAAGCCACTGCAGAGCGGTGACTGGAGAGAGAAGACGGACTAGAGAGACAGAACAAAAGAGCAGCAGGTAAGAAAAGTAAAGTAACTGCTACATGGGAGATAGCTGCTGCCGGTCTGTGACTCTACCATAGCTTTGCAACTGAATCATCTGGCATCAACATGGAGGGAGAACCAGGCTTTTCTGGCGTGGTGATCGCAGTATTGAACTCCGGTGTGCTCTGCTGTGCTCCTCAGGAAAAAGTGGGCCAGCCATGCCCCAGTCACCACCTGCACTGCTGGAGAGGGAGAAAAAAGGAAAAAACAACCAAAACACAATCACAGCCATAAACTATATGAACATAAGACCCAAACAACATCTGAATTCGTTTTACAGGAAGAAAAAAATCAATTTTGATTATTGAGGTTTGAAAATACTCATCATACTTTTTGTCTGATAAATTTGGTTTATACACATATATATGATATATATATATATATATATGATATATATATATATATATATATATTTATATATATATATATATATATGATTAATGCATAATACTTTTTTTATTATTATTATTATTTCGTGGGGTCTTCAATGCAGGTAATATAAATAAAACAAATACCAAATTTTCCAACCCTGAGTCAAGTAAATATGTTGGATGTCTGTGGTTACTCAGGTTTCCTAGTTACTCAATCAAATGGCAAATGTGGAAGTGCTAAAAACTGCAGCTGGTCACTGGAGTCTGATTTCAGCAGTGAGTCAGTGCCCATAGACTCTCATGTTAAAATGCCCAACTCTGTAATAGAAATAAACAAGTCAGAGCCCAGATACCCTCTCACCGGGGGCTCCTGGTTGTATGCCAGACCAGACTAAAAAGAAAAGGGGATCCTGCCTTTCAATCTGTGGCCCCTAAGTTCCGGAATGCTCTCCCCCTGGACTTAAGAGCCCCCATGGATGTTTAACTGTTGATTTCCAGCTGTTGTTCATATGTTTCATTTGTATGGTGTTTTTTTTTTTTTTTTTTTTTTTTTTTTACATATACCATGTGTACACCTTGTTTGCTGCTGCCTTGTTATCCTTTTATTTTATTTATTTGCTGTGAAGAAGCACTTTGTGCTTTGTGACTCTGTACTGTGGAAGGTGCTATAGAAATAAGAATTACTTACTGGTAAGCCCTGTGTTTTAGACCTAATAGCCTCTTGGGTGGCACCAGTGTTAATGCTCTGGCTGATCTCTAAAAAGCCAAGTTTTTATGACATTTTCCTGATCCTAGGTCAGTTTTTATTTCCAGGCTGATTACATCCACAATAGTCCATATTGTCTCAATATTATGTGCTTCCTTTCTTATCTCCTTCAGCATAAGGTACAGTGGCTCATTCTTCACCAAAGGAGAGGAGATGATGTTTTGCAGCAGCAGCATCATTTTCAATAACATCCACTGCTGCATAATTACGCTGCAGAGTGTAAATGCTGTTGGCTTGTTTGAGCACCATCACTGTCTTTTCCCTCTTCACATCTTTCCTTTTGATCTCAATATGTTTCCCATCAAGGTCAAGAAAAAGTGATTAGGAAATAAAGTTGTTTTTTTTTTGTGTGTGTGTGGGGTCTTGACCACAGCTCAGGTCTGAGTGACTGTCTGACAAGGTTGAGGTTTATAACAGGCAGCACATTTGAGTGATAATCTGTTTCTGTTAGAATACTAATTGTCTCAGTGCTCCCATTGGGATACATTGTTACAGCAGAAAGTAAAATGAGACGCGTTAGACTCTCAAAAACAAACTGCAGTAGGAAACCCACTGTGAGCGTTTAGCCTCTCTACATCTTCGGTTTAAAGTGAGCAAACAGTGAGACGGAGCCGACTCGCCCTGAGCTGCAAAACAAAAACAGAGGTTTTATTTCCGGGTCGAGTGCACGAATCCAATTTCGACCTCAGAGCTAATCAATATGCTGTTTGTGGCTCAGCCAGGCCTCATTATCCCAACTCCTCTGACAACACTATCTACACACTTTCATCTCAGAAAGTTATCTTCAAGTAATAATGAAGTGCTCGGTGATTTAAGGAGGAAATTGCTCTGATACCATCATCAGGTGAAGAAAATGGCACACTGTTTATTACTAAATAACATCACACTGTCATTCTTGACATGGTGTGATGGTTACCACAGGAAGTGTATGTAGACTCTGTGCCATAGGAGCATTCACAAGTGTGCATCCAATAAAGCAGATGAATTGTGTGTGTTCAAAAAGACTGACACACACATTCTTCTTGCTCCAAACGGATTAAGGGGGGGAAAAAAAAAATCAGCATCTCCACTAAATGTGGGAAAACAAACACACAGACACACACACACACACACACACACACACACACACACACACACAAAGACAAACAGAGGAGAATAAAATGATTTGAAATAGAATTATTTCTGGTCCAGTGCACTAAGTAAAAATCAATTCCCCATTATAGAAATAGGATACAGAGAGGAATTAAAACTTAATGAGGTTTTCCAGCTAGAGTCCACCCACTTTTTAACCCTGCACTTGGCAGCGCTGCGAGGCAGTGTGTCATGGCGTGTATGTGCCAGATTGTGTGTGTGTCAAAATCTGTGCGCACTTGTGTTTGTGTGTGTGTGTGCGCGCACATAAGCCCTCTCTCCTGCGCACGCCAGGCAACAAGATGACACTAATGCCGCTGCATCCTTCAAAGCTTCCCTTTCCTCGCAGGTATTCAAACTCATTTGTCGCCCGCTCTTTCTCTCTCGCTCTCACTCTCTCACACACACACACACACACACACTCACATATACACACATGCCTCACTCTCTGTTGGCAGTATTGATCTGCAGTTGATCCGTGGTGACAAAAGACAAAGCTTTTCATGTGACAGGCAATTAGATGGCTGTGGAGCCCGTGGAGCTCAGCAGCAGCGCGGGCTGGGTAAACACTAACAACACCAGAGCAAACGCTGCTACGGTGATTGGAAGAATGGAAGCAGATTGAGGAAGACAAAGATTTGCCCCCACTTGCATCTTCCTCAAGTTGCCCACACCTTCTGCTTTCAAGCCTTCTGGCGCATATTGATTTTGGTATTATTAGCTTTCAGAAGAAACACACACAGTTGGGTCTCATGGCTCTATCAATCAATTTGCCCATCCATCATCCATCTCCTCACTGTCTCCATCATCCTGGCTCAGGCACGAACACTGCAATGTACGGTAAGCTACATGTACTCAAAGACAAACATCAGATGAAGACCAGTATTTTGCCCTTACTAAAAATGATTGAGGAGTGAAAAACAACAGCTTTGCTTCAATATGTTCCTCATTGGAAAGGAAACTACGGAAAGTCTACATGGACAAACAGCACAGCACAGTCAACATTCACATAACTCCCCTAAAGGGCGAGCACAAGCACTTTATGATACACACAAAAACACAAACACTGCTCATATAATTTTATACAAATGTGACCTCCCAGTGGTCGGCCTCTTGTGTTAAGATTATGTAGGGACCCTAGAAGAAAAAAAAAAAAACATGGGTAATATTACTGAGAGGTCAGTTGCTACGACACTTTAGTTCCATGCAAATTGTGAAATTTGTTTACACTGTTTTATACTTTGTTTTTACTGTGAACATGTAGTTTTATTTTGTAGGGCAGTAAGCCTGAGCCAGTCAGAAGACTTTGAGGGGTGGGACTTGAGAGACGGACAGTTCTCCAGAGGAGTGACGCAGAGGGACAACTGAGGGAGAGAAGTGTGTGAAACAGGTCCGGGAAAAAGGGAAGAGAAAAGGAAAGAACTTTAATCTACTGAAACAGTGATAAAGTGTAGACTCCTGGCTAGCACTGCTTGTCAGGACAAAACTCGCGCTGGGATCTGTGGCGCTGAAGGGACATCGCCCCTTCTTCATCTCTCCCCTGGAGGAGCCAGTCGGACTGCCGCAGGTTCCTGCTGCCTTTCCTGTGCCCTGCGGATGGTTCTGGATGGCTGCGTGAGGAGTGAGTAGCTGGAGAGTTACCGTGGGATAATGTTGTTCCACTCGATTGTTGCTTCACATGTGCACCGATTCATGGCCCCAACGAGTAAAATCCAAGCGCTTGGTGATTTCTTGACTCTTTTGAGGGTTTAAAGGTGAACTGAAAGAAACTGTGGGTTTGCAAGAGTAACCTTTAATTGACCATATATGTATACACACATTCTCACCTACACACACACACACACACATTCACAGGTGGATACACATAGGCCCATATACATACATCGGATCAAAGTGAAATTCTTAATGTTGGAGACATCTCAGGATTAGGCTTGAGGTTCTTTTTGTTTATTGAAAGTGGAGTCATACCCCATTCAGTTCTCTGGGAGATTACCCTGTTAGAGGAAGTTTGAATACCACTTAAAGGTTTTGGTGATTCTGTCTGTGTATTTGCATTCAATGTGTGTTGGCCAAATAAAAAAAACCCAGTTTAAACTGTGTTGACTGAAAAGATATCTGTTGTGGGAAAAATGTACTGAGTCAAGCTAACAGAACACAATAACAAATATACATTTGTTATTCCTTTTATTTAGTGTCCTGAATATTGCTCTTAATCTTATCATTGGGTGGTTTCATCATATTTCCATACTGCACTCTATCACATACATTTCAGGAAAAGTCAGTCTAGATCATAGTTTGTGAATCTAGTAGTCACACATTTTGGAGGCACCACACTACTGTTTATCGTTCTTGTTTTCATTCAAGGTGGTATAGTCAAAACGTTAGGAGCCCAGTGTCCTCCTGGGTTCAGGAAGGGGGTTACAATTAGAGCAGAGAAAACAGTCAGCTGAGCTCTGTTTGAAAAGTTTATTCACAGCAGGAATAAGAGAAGGGATAATTTAGAGGATGCCAAGGCAGGATTCCAACCAGGGAATCAACAGAGTCCAGACAGCCTGACTGTCATCAGGTGGCAGGAGCAGGACATCAGCAGGTCTGGGGAGAGGTCAGAGCCAGGCTGAAGGCTGGCACACAGTACAGGAATCTTCAAACCTTCACAGATCTGGAGACCACACACTTGATGATAACAAAAACAGATCGCACAAGATCTCTCTCTTCTGATCTCACGGTGTGTGGTGTGCATTTCGGAGCACACCACACACTAACTGATTCTTCAGCAGAGTATCAGGTCCTTCACGTTCAATATTCCAAATGTCACGTGGTCAAATGTGACTTCAGTGTAAACAAACATGGTGGACAAACAGGAAGACGCAATGGTGGTTGTTTTCAGCCTATTACTGTGTGAAAAACACCAAAAAACAGAACGACAATGGAAAAGGTCATGGAGACGGTGGGAATGTGGGCTGTATGCGTTACAGCGCGAGTTGGAGGTTGGTAAAACTTGTCACAAGTATTACAGAGAGCTTGGAGAGCAGCACTGTGCACTCTGGCCCCAGTACTGTGAGTCACCATGGCAACAGGTAAATAAAAGGCAGAGCCTCCACTTTAATCCAGTGGATGTAGAGATATTAATACATGTGTATGTGGACACTGCACATTTATCTGTATTTCTCATTCATCCTCTCTGGAGCTGAAAACCCAGAGGTTCCCTCATCTCATGGTTAACAAACTCAGAGTTTTCACAAAACTCGCTTTCGTCAGTCAGCTGACTCAACTCGCGTCTTGATTGGCTGTTGGTCCGATATGCGTGACATTACACACTGTGCGTGCTGGGCTCCCCTCAGAACACCCCACACACTACAGGATTTCTACTCACAAATATAAAACATGTTCATTATTTACAATCTCTCCTTTCGAGGTCTTCTGAGCAGATCAGACCGGACAAAATCATTCTCAACACACCCCACACCTCAGGAAAATCAGACACGATGACGTGTGCAAATATCAGACAATCAGGTGTTTGCTGGATTTGATCGGAAGAGGGAGATTGGAACAAAAATCGTCCTGATTATCCTGTAGTGTGTATCCCGCTTGAGGCAACCAAGAGAAGTCCAGGACTTAGTTTTAACTGAGGAGGGGTGCAGACAGACAAATGGAAAAGTAGGCAAGGCAGGTCCGCAGCAGCTTAACAAGAGACAGTCAACTGGAGACAGAGGAGATTGGAGTCAGAAGTGAAGGACAATAAACAGGTAGGTATATCACACTAGGAACTAGGTTTCAGAACAGGGAGCCGAGAACTTTACCAGGCTAGGCTGGCAACCAACAGGTGACGGCTGGGGAGAAGAGACGGTCTATGTACAGCTAGAGGTCACACACACACACACACACACACACACACACACACACACACACACACAGGGAAAGAGACCAAAAAAAATGCAATCAAAACTAGGGGTGACTTCGATTAGTCGACTATTCGATGGAGGAGTCCGATTTGACTATCAACTTCATCACTGAATAGTCAAAAATGTTCTTATGAAACCAAGATCATATCATTCTGAATATACAGGGGTGCTCACTGCTGCTAAACATCTGATTTTACATACAATTTCTTTGTTTTCTAATTGTTTTCTAATAATATAGCCTACATTGATCTCTGATCTCTCGTTCTGTCTCTCTACCTGTCTCTCCTCATCTCATATCATTTTCCTTGGTGCAGGGAAATTTTAATTCGGGCTGAAAGATTTTCTATTAAACTGAGTGACACAGTCTCTGTCTATCGATCGCTGATGGCAAATACAGTACACAAAGATGACAACAGTCAAAAATAGGTGTATACAACATTAAAACATAACTATACAACCATAAACACACCACAGGGTTTAAAGACTAAGAACATAAATAAACAAAAGAGATACAGTTTTTTATTTTTACTTTTTTTTATTCTCACAATCAGATACTGAGAAGACGTCCTGTGTGAAGTAAGCAGAGACTTCTGGAAAATTAGGCTTCTTACCTAAAGGTTTAGATCTATGAATGTGAAATTTCAATAAAGCCCCTACAAAGAACTAACTGGATATGCAAAAGTGATTTCTGCTGATGTCTCTGTGACCTACAACAGCAAATGAAGCCATCGGTGGGAAGATAAGCTGTTTCTAAATAGTGTAACTCTTTACCTTCGGGAGGCAGTGGACGGGTCGGTCCACTGGACAACAAAATGATGTACAGCACTCAGACCGGTGTTGATGGCACATTTGACGAGGCTATAAATTAGCATTGAGTTGTTGCTACGCTAGTGAAAACCAAGTTAAAGTTTGTAAGGGCTTTAATGAGCAAATTGATCAAATCATAAATGGAATTCAGATTCCTCTCAAATTCAATAAATCCAAACAATACATTTTTCCAACACAAGCAAAATGGGGGTCGATATGACATGACAATCTACCACTAAGATATTATGTCCACAAACCAAAACTGTGTTTAGTGAGGTCATCGTGACCTTGACCATTGACCTCTAGCTGCTTGTCCAAAAAAAATGTTTATACCAAATTTGACGAATATGTTTAAACATGGTATTGGATGGTGCTGACGTCTGGTTTAACCCAAAGACAACATGCCTCTGGCTCTGACTGTCACCAATGTGGATGCATAAGCAGGCCACACAAAGCATAAGAGCAGAATATCCATATAGACAAATGCAAAGGAACAGCATACAACATTTCCCTTCTTCACACTCTCATCGAGGGTAAGATGAGACGATCAATATCTGTCTCATATCTGGTGTTAAGTGTGGAGCTTAGCACTTCAGACTGGGAACATGGGCAAGCAGCTACCCTGGCTCTGTCTAAAGAGAAACACACACCTGCCAGCAGCTCTAAAGATGACAGACTGTGCTGTTGCTTGAAGGCAAAAATGTTTATACCTGCTCTGAATGGTCATACCTCAAGGTTACAGCATCCTCCTGGCTGCATCATCCCACTGCCTCCCTCATCTCTCTCCAAGAACTGTGTCTTCTATCCAGCTTTGCTGTCAAGATTCAAAAGTTGTACAAATAGAAATTAAGATCTTCCTTTCTCCTCATGTTTACTTAAAGACTTGTGGGGACATCAGCTTTTGTGTTTTACCATATTCTTCCCCGACAACCTCTCAAGCCATTACATAAGACATCATGTTAAAGCTTAACAAATTGTGAGTGGGTTACACTGAAGCCAGAGAAAAGTGACAAGAAAGAAACCAAAGAAAGAGACTAAGAGGGAGTGCAGACCACGATAGTACATCAACACACCTGGCTAAGCCCTGTGAAGAATTGAATTGGTGGATTCCTGACAAAGAGCTGAACATTCTTGCCATCAGAGAGAGGTTTCCAAGCACATACTGAGGCCTTAATGGCCACAGTCTGAAGAGTGCATCATGTGCTGAAAGAAATGCTCAAGCTAAATGTATGACACATATCTCTCTGTGCATCTTCATCATCTACTCTACATGTACATCTTTGTCCTGTTTGATTGTGGAATAGTTTTGGAAACCCCCTCCCCTACACACACTGTTCTGACACTGGGACACTGGGTATGGGTGGCTGTTAAGATAATCCACCATTATAGTCTCACTTCAGTTGCTAAGTGTCCTGCTGTGTGCTGTTACCAGCCAGGGATGAACTCTGTCTAGCTCTCTTTTCCCAGAGTAACACAGCTGTTTGTGTCACGTGAACAAATACACTGTGGATTTTCACTCTATTCTACTGTGACTGTTCAGAAAAAGTAGAAACAAATGTAGACAATGTGCCTGATGGACCATTAACCGTGCCTTAGTGTCCTCTCACACTGGCCTGACCCTCACAGGTGGAAACTCTGGGAGGGAGCTGATTGGTTCAATCCATCCTTCAGCAGAAGCCTATTATCAGTGAGTTCCAGTTGTGTTTTTTGGAAACCCTCATTCTACTTCTCATCATTTTTTGAGAAATTTGAATTATGACACATGATTGTTGGAACGGTTGCCCAGGGAAGACGCACTTTAGTTAGACAATGATGCTACTGTGTTCCATCATTTCTACACCATTATGGTGTTAGGAGAAGGATACAGGAACAGTTCTGTAATATATATGATGTTCTGATGAAGATTTCAGATTATATGTAACCCTGACCACCATCATTTGGAGTGAAAGGTCCCATTGTGAGAGCAGCATGTTGGTGAGAACAGCTACCTTGCTTGTTTGGAAACCAGTGGACGTCTGATTTGGCTCTGAGCTGCTCTGTGGGTCGGTAGCTGCCATCTCTTTCTACCTACCCACTGGACGTTTGGCAGCTTGATGACAGCTTGTCAACATCCTCGAGGTTTGATACCGGAATGCCAAAGAGATACAATATACAAGAACTGACTGTTTCACTTTTCATTTAATGAGCGAGATGGAGAACATGCTTTGTACAAGAGCTGCAGAGTAGTTCCCTCCTAGCATTCATCCTCTCTTATCTTAATGAATCAGTTGATTATCTCCAGTTATGACACCATCAGTTCTGTTATCTTAATCCATCAATGCCCATGGACTGCCCTGCTATACTCCGCACTGTTTACAATTAACAATCTCATTCCAACTGGTGAAAGCATGAGCTGGGACAGGTGCGTGTGCACTTCCTGAGGCTCAGGATTTTTGTTTTTTTCCCCCCTGAAGAGGAGAATTGTGCAGCAAAATGGACTTTAGATTTACTGCTATTGATTAAAGGATGGTATACCAAATAGATGTGGCTGTAAACAAATTATTGTGGTGTCGCAAGGAGTTATGGATTCCCACATCAGAGTATTTATACCCCTAAAAGGTCGGAATGATGATTATGATAAATCGTGCTTAGCTGGATAGATAATCTATTCTTAATTATGATGAAATTGAATATGTTTGGGAGGCATTACACGTTGGCCCGTGGCCTTATAAGATGCTATTAATGGAGGGAGAGGGAGCGAATGAAAGGGTTTTGTTTTGTCGGGAAACAGGTCGACAGCCTTTCAAACACTGTTAGATGTGATGGGCCGTGATCCACCGAGAGCAGCTTCTGCCCACAGCTGATAAATGGAAATGCTGAGGATTAGTTGTGTCCCTGTGGGCAATGCCATCCAATTCGCTGCAATCACACGTGTTTTTGTGTGGGATAATTGTTATGCTGTGAGTGTGGTGCAGTCTATAAAACACACATCCACCACCAACATCCACTACCGAAAGGCCTCTTATATATTAGAACTGCATAACAGCTAAATGAAGTGCCTTGGTTATGGGTGCACATGCACATGAATAATCACGTGTTTTAGTTTTTTCCATATACCTAATTCAGTGTACATATCTTATTATTTTATTATTGGTACAGTTTTATCAGCGTAGTGGAGTATTCACAGTCGTCATGTTTTATTTTTAGATATGATTAGGCATTTTAAAACTATTGAAAACATTGAACATGTAGTTCAATCCACCCTCCAGGATGTACTGAAATAAGCTGAGGAGATTGGTGTGTCAGCGTACATGGTATATGTTTTCACCTGAAAGAATAAAGAATCCATTTGTTTAATTTATTCAGATGACTCTTAAGATTGATTCAAATGATGTGTAGTAAAATTCTTTGGCCGCTCTCTTCCACTATTGACAGGGGAAAAGGAATATATAAAAAGGAAAGGAAAGCTGAGTACAAACAGATGGAGGTACTACAGCAAGTTTAAGAAATGTGAATGAAAATGTCTTCTGTAAGTCTGGTGCACAACAGTGAAACAAGTTGTAAAATACAGCGAATGTGCAATATTACTGTAGTAATGAAGTGTTGGCAGTCAAGTATTTAGTATTCACATAAGTGACGCACATCAGAGAGCATGTGTGTGAGAGCCTATATGAGTACATGTAAAGAAGGAGGTTTGCATGACAGCAGCAGGAAACTCTGAAGGAAGGCAACCTTGAGCAGTCCCTGAAGACAGATGGCGACAGTTGAAGGCATCACAAGGCTACTTTTTTTTTTTTTTGGCAACCTTGCTAGCTTATGTGTCTGCGCGGTAAAAGAGTTATCAGTGAGAAAGTGCACAACAGAGTTAGATTAAAAGCACAGGGGGAGATGTGGCAATGCTCGTTAACATGCTGAATTACATATAGAGTCACCTCTGTCAAGGTTTGACGTAGATTTGTGCAAACAGTGACTAAACCTTCAGCTTCCTCATGTCAGAACATCCTGACTGACAATGCATTGTTGCTAGGAAACACACTGTCCATGGTGCACACTCACTAGAGAATGTCAAATTGTTTACCCTCAGGATACCCAGATAACCCATTCTCTATTATGATCAGAGTTGAGACACTAAGGGTGAGTTCACACCTAAAGGTCGCTTATCTGATTCAAACCAGGATGATACAATTTTGCAACTTTTCAGCTGGTCTGGTTTGTGTTCACAAAGGTACAAACGGTTGTTTGGTCACAGTTCGAGGCTATTGTTCATGCCAACCCAAACGACCTGCGCCAAGGGGGGTAAAAGCTCCAGGGTTCGGTTCGACCAGGGTGAACGAGGCTGGTGTGAACGTGACTTAAGAGAACCAATGCCAAGGAGCATTGAAATGTGTTTTCATCCATTTAAATGAGGAACAGACAGTGAACCTGACCCTTTGGCAGGTTCTTCAAAGGTTTTAGGCTCTGACAGCAAAGGACTTATTTGGTTTTGAACCAAGATCTAGGAATGGATTGAATTTCCCAGCCAGTCAATTCTAGTGGCCAGTGTAAGGATGCCGAGACTATGTTTAGCTGCTGCATCTTGGACCAACAGTAGGTGGTCTATTGGCTGAGACAGGTATAAAGACAGGAAGCATAAAGCATGAATGGGTTGCTCAATGTCTGTAACTGAAATAAAGGCATAATGTTGGCTGTTTTTTTATTATAAAACATAACCAAATAATGTTGTTTAAGGTTCAAAAGACAAGTCCTGATTAAAAATTGCCCCAATGTCTTAGTCCTCATAGGGTGCCATGGTTTGCCATTTAGTATGGACAGGTGTGGGTGTGATTATGAGACAGAATTGTGTGTCATCATCGGCATAAAAGTGAAACTGCATTTGAGCCAGCCTTCAACACAGTGATAAAATGTATTTGATAGATGGGAAACGAGCCAAGTTAAAGCTGCATTCACAGTCCCTGCCCTGATGTTGTGATCTACTGTGTCAAAAGCAGCACTGAAGTCCAAAACAAATAAGACAGAGCATTTGTCCAAGCATCCATTGTCTATGCTGCTCATCTGGTCTGACCTAATCCCAGCTGATAGATTGAGGGTGGGGTACCCCCTGGACAGGCCAGCCTATCACAGAGAAAAAATAAATAAAAAAATTGTGAAATAAACAAAAGGTAAATCCAGTTATTTAGAAAGCATTATGTCAGTCACATGAAAATTTATGAAAGCATTACAGTGAAGGGCTAGTTAAAGACCCAGGTGAAGAAATACATTTTTATTTCTCTTCAAAGAAAAAAAAGTGAACTGAACTCACTTACAGGTCGTGTCTATCGTTTTAACATTTTTTGTTTAGGACAAAAGTTAGAGGCAGGTCAGAGGTGAGAACTTACTTTGGGTTTTTGAAGTTGATTTTCAGTAGAGAATTTTAAAATGTACATTGTAAGACAAAGCAGGGCACACAGCATCACTGCAACACTGCCCAGAAGTGGACAGCCATCAAAAAGCACCAGAAGAATAATAAATTAGGTAAAGGCCAACCCACACATCACCTCCAGACAGTTGGAGACCTCTCTGGCAGCATCTGGGATACTTTGCCAGAGAGCACTTGAACACATCAGAGGTCATCTGGAAGTCCATTCTCTGGACAGAGGAGTCCAAAATTGTATTATTTGGCCACAATCACAGACACCATGTTTGGAGGGTGCAAAAAAGTTTCACGCAGCACTGTATGTATAGCTGTTAATACTGGGCAGGTGATGATGTAAGTTGATTTCACCACCAATCCAGTCAAACACACTTTTGGGCATTCTGTGATATCAGGGTTAAAATGTGAACTGCTTGTACATCTGCATTGTAATTGTTTCTTAAATTGCTTATAGGTTTATATTGAGTGGAGTTTAGAAAACCTCTATTTAGACTCTACTTTATACATCCGTTGTACACTTTATGCTGTCAGTACCAAATTGATTCATTTTTATTTGCACTATAATATGTACATCACGGCTGTCAGTGTGACGACCGAGACACATATGTATGTTTTTCATTGTGTGTGTGTGTGTGTCAGAGCATGAACATACATTTACTGAATGCATGACATGATTTATGATCAACATCAAAGTGAGTATTTATTTCTTATCTGCAGCCTACAGGCCTGTACTTCTACATCCATGCCTTCCTGCACCAAGAGGCAAAGTTTGGAATTCATTTTTTTCCCCTCTCCTCAAGAGCAAAACAAGCCATTGAGATGGAGAGGACGTGTGTGTGTGTGTGTGTGTGTGTGTGTGTGTGGTGGTGGTGATGGGGGGGATAAGAGAATCCATCACCCCAGTCTGTGGGAATTAACTCACATCTGTATGTAGAGTGGCGTTCCCTTGATGTGGAGAGGTGCCACATGAGAAAGACCCTGTACTCCGAAAGGCAGTGCCTTGCTCCAGGATTGGAACGAAAACCAGAATGCCAGCAACCTGATCGACTAAACCTGACAACGGCTTCAAGTTAAGCCGCTGCGCCTGGGACATATTCACACACACACACACACACAGAGCTGGTACTTCACTGAGTGTTAAAGAGCATATTGCAGGTTAGCCCTCCCCCTGAACCAAGGTTTAGAAAAATAATGTAATGTAAATAATCTACTGAGGATTCTCGAGTCGTTTTTGTGAGAAAAATTTACTTCTGCATCTAAAAACGCTGAACCAGAAGTGATGTAGGCAGAGGGAGAGCGGTCAATTTGAACAATAGGAAAACATTGGATCCTAGTGCTGGTTCTGACCCTGAGGAAACTTTAAATGTGTATAATTACACATACGACAGACCACAGCTGTATAACTATGAGCCCGTTATGTGCCCCAGAGAGCAGGGAGAGACCAGGGGGAGAATCAATGGCCAGAGGAGAGAAACTGAGCTGTGGTGCCAGGAGAATCAGTGGAGAGTAGAGCAGGGGTCTGGTGTTAGCTTATACGCATTAGCTAAGGATATAAATACAGTGTTCACATCACAGTATCATACAGATTACTGTCACTTATCACTTAAGCAATAAAAACTAGTATTGGTCATCTAATACAGGCCGGAGTGTTGATACTTACCAATAACAGAGAGAGAGAGAGAGAGAGAGAGAGAGAATGTCTCTGCAGGTCTTGGGAGGAGTGGGGAGGGAAACACTTGTGGATCACTGTGGCCTTACAAGATCACACAAACAAAGCACTCACAAAGTTTGTAGGAAAGAATTTGGTATTTTGCATGGAGGGAAGTCAGATGTCAGGCTGCATGCAGGTCCAAGTAGAAAGACGTCACCTCCTAGATGTAGAATATGTGTTATAGAAAACAAACACACATTTCAGGACTGCTGACTTGAATCATCAGAACAGACATGACCTGTGATCTTCAGCCTCTGAATTCTCATCTGTAGACACGCTGACTCACGATAACATGGCTGCTCTGAGTGATAACTACCTAGTCTCCACACTGAGCTATGGCAGCGCCTAGCATGCATCTCCTTCTCATGCTATAACATGACGCAATGCTGAAAAAAAAGACGTTTTTAGATGCTTTGCTCAAAACTCTTACTTTTTCAATTAATTTTGTGCTTTTGAGTTTTGATAAAAAAAATGACTGGCATTCTTACATCCCTGATAAGAAACATACATGATGGGACATAAGAGAATCTTGTAAATATGAAATATCCTTGAGTTTGATCATCCAGCTTGACTTTAAAATACTGTTAAACTCCCAACGCAAGACACAGAATTTAGGATAAAGGGAAATACTTTGGACATTTTGCTCAGGCCAAACTTATGACAAGAAAAAAAAAAAGTTAATGTTATTTCCTGTATTGTACTTAGTTTCATAATTATAATTAAATGTTGCTGTAGCTCCATATTTACCACATTTATGTTTGATGCTCAATTCTTGGAAGACTAAAATGAAAACCGACATGAAGACATACATGATTGTTGTTGCAAGAATTTGTTTCACTTATTTTTACACAGACAATGAGCTGCTGCAGGTCCAACAGGTCCAGATATTCCAGATTTATTCACCTTTTGCCTGTAGTTAGGTGGAAAACATGGTCACTGTTCTCCAGCTTAGTATGATACATAGTTACCTTTAGTTCAATTGCATTAATTTGACACTAACCTCTGGGTACCATCACTTTACCACACTGATATACAGTCCGCTCATGTTTTTACACTATAGGCATGAATCAATGTAAGTTACATATGAATCAGTTTGTAACCATTATGTCACTTTACCCACATAAACATGTAACTGAATGTAAACCATAAATAAATGTGACTAATCATTATTATTACTTGTACTTAAATAAATACATTGGATTGGACAATTGGATTGACTTATAATTACTTATGACATTATTTAATAAAGTCATGTGTGGGTTTCTAAAGGATCTCACACAGTCTCTCACACTCACACACAGCTTTTCGAGAACTTTCACAAATTGATAGAGACTTATGTTTGACTTAGTAACTCACTTGATTTCCTCAGTAATGGCCGTGTCAATACATTTCTGAAACCTCAGTGCTCTGCCTCACCATCCACATCCAGCCATTGGAAATCTATTGGCATTGACAAAAGCATGTACACCGATGACTGTTGTCCTTCTCTGTCAGCCTGTCTCCATTGCTTCAGTTGAGAACTCTGTTACTGTTCCACTTTCTATATATACCTGTATTCTAACAAAACCAGTAAAGCAGTTAGTCTGTTGTTTATCATTGTAGGATCCTTGAGAGGACGGAATCATACACATGACACTGTTGTCAGAACAACACACTCTGAGTGAGACTTTAGGGTTTAGTATACTTATACTTCCCCATGGTGAATCATTGCATTGAGTACATATGACTGTTATTTACACAATTGTTGAAATAAACAGAAGTGAAAAAAAAGTGTCTTAAAAATGTTGCTGTATCTAAAGTGACCTTTGACCTTTTATATCAGACAACCACAGCACAGACACATTGAATACCATGTCATTGACAGGTGACCACATGACATGCGCAGATTTCTCTTTTTTGAGGATTAATGGGAATATATGAGAATCTATAACTTGACACCTATTGTGTGTGTGTGCGAGTGCATGTGTGTAAATAAATAAAATAAAATCTGATGTGTTTAGTAATTTTGCCACAATCTCCAATGCCAGAAGACAACAGCAAAAGAAAAAAAAAAAAAAAATATATATATATATATATTAATACTATATAATAATAATACTTGGTTAAAATTATCTAATCGGTAGTTGCTAAGGTATTTGTATATGATATTGTACAAGAAAACTGTGTTGAATTAGATCAGTTATAACACACTATAACTGCACCAAATGTGATTTGAAACAATGGATCTAGCACTTTAGAGAAACCCAGAGTGAAGGTATTTACTGACCTTTCCATGTCCATGGAAGACTTGTTAAAATGTATGGGAGTTATTCATAGCATTTGTCTAGAATGAGGTGACATTTCATAACTAAGGCTGACAAAAACTCTCGGCTCTCCCACCTTAAATTGTTTCAGAGCACTGCCTGTTTGTAAATGCCTGTATATTTCATATTTATTTATATTGCTGAACAAGCAGCAGGAATGGCAGCTGGGCGCTGTCAAGAGATTACAAAAATTCACGTAATTGCTTTGTCTCACTGAGCAGTTTAGTGCAAGCGGCGCGGAGGCCGAGCTCCCTGTTTAGTATGCGCCGCAGCAGGTTTACCTCACTGCTACACAGAGGATATAATCATCTCTGGTGCCGTCAACATATATGTGTTGTAATCCATGTTCACTGGATACTATAATACCTTTTTATTAGTGAGCAAACAAAATATATCTCATTACTTGACAAATATCGCTCAGAGAGTTTACCCTGAAAAGACTGTGCTGAATTCATCTCCAGAACAACGACGTATCAGGTTTCCCTGTTACAAAGAGGCCTTTTCCCACTACATCTCCTCTCGTGAGATCTGTCCCTGTTATTACTCATACTATCCACATCTTTCCTTCATTGATCTTTTCTTATTATAGTCAGATTGGCACTTGTTATATTGAGTTATTTTCTCATCAGATCCACTCTGGTTATGAGGCGTTTTCTCATCAGAGTGCCAGGTTACCGGAATATGGAGGAAAGATTGGGGAGTAATAAAGAAATCAACAGTAGTGATGGAAATGATGGAGCATGTGTGTGACATCTCTCAGAAGATTGTGTTAAAATATGAGACAGAACTTTGACTCAGCCATGTCTTCTCAGTGTTGAGCAGCTGATAACTTTGACTTCATTTCTCAGTTGATATCTTCTGTGGTGGTAATGTCACCATTTCCAGTACCAAAGCTCATTTACTGATCTCGGCCTCATCCACATGGAAACAAAGATTTATCTAGGAAATCTTATTCTTGTCATTTCAAGAAATGTCTGCATGCACACAAAACCACTGAAACTCGAAATGCTGTAATAGAGATGCCAGGCCTGTATGTGACGCTGTAACGCTTACACAGAAATACACCGAAAACCAGAGAAGACGTGAAGCTTGCACATAAAGCTTGCATGCTGTATTCAAGAACAAACAAGAAGGGGAGCTGCTGTAGTAGCCGTAGTAGCTTGTAGTGGTGCTGCAGCCATTTGCTGTAGTAGAATTAACAGGCTCAGTAGCCTGTAGTCTGCCGTTGTTGTTGCTGTTACATGACGTCTAGTCCGGTGGCTGAGGTTACAGAGGTGGGGCTTTGACATCATTGTTTCAGGAAAGTTGTGTATTGGTTGTTTGCACAACAATGCAAGGGTTGCATTTTGAGATTTGTTCACTCAGTTCACGGTTGCATGTGGATGAAATGTTGATACAATGCATTAAAAAAAAAACATGCATTTTATTTTAACTTGGGTCAACTTTGTCCAATGTTGAATGACCTTAAACATTCTGACAACTATGCAAAAAAAAAAAAAGGGTTCAGGAAGGGGACAAATACTTTTTCACAGTAAAAAAAAAAAAAACCTTTTGTGGACACCACAAAGCTCGACTCCATCTGTACGGGTCCCAAGTGACACAAGTGAACATTTCTGAAGCTCAACCACATCATTGTGCTGCTGTGGTCTGACACAAAACTAAGACGCTGCATCCACATAGGATACAATGTGGCAGTATATTAATTTACACAGCATATAATGTGTTTATGATGGATATGAGCCTAGTGTGAGCCACAACACGCACACACCACACTGTTTATCCAGTATTTTGTTGGCCACAAGGAGCTGGAGCCTGTCCCATCATTCAAATGTACATTCTGGACACATTGCCATCACATTGTCAACAAACATATGGATGCACATATTCACACCTACAGGCAATTTAAAGTTTCCTCTTGACTTGCATGAGCGGGGGAGGAAACCTAAAATCTTGCTTATGGCAGAATGTTTTTCTTGATATTAACTTTTACAATTTAACTTTTCTCACAAGCACAGGAGAAGTCGGCATAATAATCAGAGGATGTAGTGAGGTGGACAAAATGTGTCATGGAAAATAAGTCAGAGGAGTGAGGTGAACTCTTATTGTGAACTCATTGTTTTCTGATTCAGATGTTTTGCAGGGTGAAATGTATATTATGTGTTAGTGCTCCTCAGTGGAGGCATATTTTCCCCCTCAGAGGTTATTCTGAACCTTTATTGACCTTTGACCCCAGCTGTAACATGCTGTACTTAGTAGTGTTTACCCCTTTACATGTGGTCTGTGAGGTAATAAGTGATGAGGTCATGAGGAAAATAAAACAAACCAACTTGACTCACTGATGCAGGAGAATGCAAGGAGGCAACACTGTACTGATCAATGGTCCTCAGAGCGATCACTGATAGCTAATACTTTACCCAGTGCCATGACAACGTTAGTCCTGTTTTCCCATTAATCTATTATCATTGTTATTTGTAGTATTGAATTAATATTAAATTCAATTTGCAGCAGCAGCTTTGTGTGTACAGTTGATGGTTGCAACATACACACCCTCTCCATCAGAAACTGCCCAACCCTGCAAGGGGCAGTGCAAAACAAGCTAGCTTTATGTCTGTTTTGCTTTTCTGATGTTACTAACATTAGCATTAACAGATAGTAAACAAACATAGTTCCCTCGCTCACCAACAGCTGTCTGTGGAAACAGCAATACCCCCCCTTTATCACGTCTTCTTCTACTTACGTTGCATGCTAACTGCTAGCCCTGGCCAGTCTCTTCATGCTCAACATGAACATGTAGTGGCCTGCAACACACACTTCACCCTCTTGTCTTGTAAAAAGATGGCTGGAGGTCTTGCAGAGAAAACATATCAACTCCTTCAAGGTTACCTCCTGTCTAACCGGGGAGGATGCCCACAGGAATTCACTAATGGACTGTATATGTGCATATGTGTATGTAAAACAGTGTAAGGTTAAATGGGAGTCTATGTTTCTGTGCATTAAGGTGAGTTAAATGTCTGTGTAGAGAAGCAACCTAATGAGGTTGAAGAGAGTGAATGCTGTGAATATTAGCATCTGTGGCTGTGGTCATCACCTGGCCCACTCCTCACAGGGAAGTCTCTAAGCATATCCTCAGTTTCTGTGGACCCTCTGTGAATACTTCCCTAACAGCCATCGTTCCCTATTAACTACATCTAATTAACACGGGCCGCAATTAGAACCAGTGTCTGAACTTTAGCCTTAAACACATCCATCTTGTTAAATTTTCCTGAATGGGACAAGCCATGAGGAAATGGAAATCAATAAGTCCCACCAATCAATTCTACTTCTAGCATGAAGTAAACACACACACGGCTCATTGCTAATTGTGTATGCCATTAGATGCTGGTGAGGCTGATTTTTTTCTCGCAGTTAACAAAAGCTATCATTCATCTAGGGAACAATGTGTCCTGATATCATATATAAAGAGACAGGAAGTGGTTTGGTCCATTTAGCACCAAATGTTAACAGCACAGGTCATCCTCTGCACACACAATACTATTCCTTCACAGAAGCAGCTCCTTTATCCACAACCGTGTCGATAATTAGCCTATACAGCTGAGCTGGTTATGATGTGAGTCATGTGGAGAATGTTGACATCACCGGTAAGATGTTGTTTCACCCAGTGATAGATTCTCTGTCTTAACACTCACTGTAGGTCTCACCACACATGCCTCCAGTTTCTGGGGTTATACTGGCAATATAACTTGAATGTCTGTAAAAATTTAATGGCAACCAGTTTCAACAACTAACTGAGATACTACATAAAGTGGTGGACTGACCTACAGTAGCTCTGAGGATCACGTATTGTCATCCAATTATTCTCACTTGTGTTGTAGAACCTGACAGAATCACTATGACATAGTTTACAGTGGACAGCAATAAAATGAGGATTTGTTTAATTTTATTTTACCATAATAAAAATGCTGTATTGATACTGCACTGTTTATATCTCCATGAGCAGAAACGAGGTCACTGCGTTTTATTGCTACACAAACAGGAACTATCGTCTTTCCAGCGCATCCCTGACACTGATCAAAATGGAGTTTGTGGTGCTAATGTCTCTTTATTTCTAGGGTCTCTGACTGCCATAAAATACAGCTACAAAATCCCTCATGAGGAAGAACAGAAACAATGGTGAACAGAAAACAACATTAAACACGATTATAAAGAGGGCAAGAAATATTAAAGAATGAGTCATACAAATAAAGCCCAGTCAAAAATAACCATAAAATGTTAGATTAAAGCTGGTCAATAAAAAAAAAAAAAAAAAAAAAAAAAAATGGCTGACAACCACTGTCTTAGATCATACAATATAATTTTTACTGGTTTGGTAAATCAAATGAAAAGAAGAGCTCTGGCAGAGGCCGAGTCAACAATGCCTTTAGTCTTGATAATGAGATCTGGTGAGACTGTGACATCAGAATTGTGTTGGACTACCATTGTCACACAAATGTGAGATCTTGGTTGGAAGTAAAAATCAGGCTGATGTCAAAACCTGACAGCTCTGGTTGGACTATAGCATGATTTGATGATACAGATCTCAACACTTCCTATGCAGCCTAAATAGGCAATCTCCAACGGTGCATGCAATAGACCTTGAGTGTGTTGGTTACTATAATGAACATGCTACTGTACTGGCATACACGTCATTGCTTTGGTTGGTAACAGTCATGGCTTGGTTTTGGTACAAAAACAACTTGGATAGGTTAGGATAAGAGGTTAGGGGAGTAATTAACTTCTCCCACTGCTCCTGTCATAATTCACTACTATGGCCAATAGACAAGGCCTCGCCACTGGCTGGAGCCATCCCTTCATCCATCAGTACTTGAAATCACCTGTCACAAACAGTGGATGTAAATGAGTAGTAGAGAGGATGGAAACTTACTCTTGGCACTGTGACACTCATCAACACTGTAAACTACTAGTTAACCTTTGCCAGCATTTCACATACATGAATTGAACCAGGACAAACATGCTGGCACCATCCACCACAATGAAAAAGAAAGTCTACTGTTTTGACATGTTCTGGTGCAGTTTTATTGTAAAACTTTGTGAACTTTTTTTTTTTTTTTTTTTTTGTTAAGTTAATTTGTTTCTTATGGTTTAAATATATATATATATATTTACACACACATATTTAATGTCTTTCACTTATATTGAGCTGGTGTGTAATTGTTTATTGTATTGAACTGTGTTTTTATTGATAGGAATGAGTTCTAACAGTTGTGATAAAACCACACTCACTACAATATAGTTGGGATGTTCACATGACCTCTCAGTCTGACACAAACATCTTTGTTGTAATACCTGGTTAATTTCAAGTTGAACCCACAGCCAAACTGACATGTTACTATGGTTACCAGATACCATATACACAGAGGTCAGTGTGTGGATGTAAGCTTACAACTTGTAACTGCTTACATACAGTATGATGAGATTTTGTTAAAGTTGCTTACACTATCATTTTAATGAGAGCAATGCTGTCATGACCATCAGTATGGCCAAAGATACAACAAAAACAGAGCATATTCTATAGAAAAAATATTGCTAATATTTATAACAGGCCTATAACAACTTTAAGGACTACAGGGACAACAACAGAAAAAGATTATAAAGGCCTTCCTGACAGCCAATCACAGTGCTAATATCTATGTGAAGGCCCACAGAGGAGAGGCGTGTGTCCTGGCTGCTGGTATCAGTGTGCAGAGAACGCTGTGCTGTTGTACAGACTCATAGCAGTGCCAGTGGTTGTCTACCTGCGGAAGGTATGTGTGTTTGTGAGTGTGAGTCTCAGGGTGTGTGTGTGCGTATGTGTATGTGTGTGAGGTGGGGGTCCTGACGGATGGATGGCAGGGTGACAGTGAACAGATGGAGGCTCTGATGGATTGCAGCGACATTAAAAGTGAAGGAGGAGCAGGGCCCTTAGTCAGAATGCAGGAGACGTAGGCACCCTACATGCCTCGTCTTTCTCCCATTTCATCTCTGCAGCTTTATTGGCATGACTGTTTATCAGAGGTCCTGTTCAAAAAGCAGAGCGCTGAATGTCAACTGTCAAAACAACAAGTTTGTACATTCACACACCCACTCCCCCTCCAAGATTCTTCTCCCGGTCTTACTCACTTGTTTTTGTCTTATGTACACTATCAGGAGGATTTTTTCTTTTCCTTTTTTGTCCGGATCATATTTTGTGTAATGACGTGGAACAAACTCACAAGAAATTACTGCAGATTACTGTTTGACTTATTTGGCCCATTCTTGACCTGCCTCCTCCGCGATGGAGGTTTGACCCTGTTAAGGCACACACTCTCCACTGTGAAGGTGGAGAGATGGTGTCAGCCTACCTTACACTCCCTCCACTTCTCAATCTGTCTCTCTAACCTGTGTTCACGCTCCCAGTGGCTTCACCCCCTTGTGTCTGTGTGTCTCAATGGTTGTGGGTGTACTGGAATGAGAACAGAGGCACGCTGGCTGTTCTTCATCACTGCCATTGCAGTCCGGCCCCGTAATCATCCCCATGTTTCCCTCTCCTTCTTCACATCTCCACCATCTCCTCCACCATGGTCCCCCTCCTCATTAGGGGCTCCTGGAGGTCTTCTGATTGGCTAGTAATTTTCTAAGAAGGGCTTGTTTTATCATATTCATGACGTTTAGAGTTCTCAACCGGCCTCTTGAGATTTGTGATGCTTAAGGTTAGAGTGATGAGTGTCCCCATGGGAAGAGCAGAGAAAGTGTGTGTGTGTGTGTGTGTGTGTGTGTGTGTGTGTGCCATCTGTTGACAGATGCTACCTTCCATACTGATCACCTGCCTCATAATGACCTGACTAGTTCCACTACACACACACACTCATACACTAATGCTGAAAGATTATGAGAGAGCAAAAATAATGAACCTATAAATATGTTTTTCAGTCTCTTCAATCCCTGGGCAGGTTTTCCATAATACTCAATCACTGCCAATACACTTGGCTGGCAGATTAGCAGGTTGATTAGCACTGTTGGGTTTGTTACTCAAAGCAGTCGCATGCTACTCATTTCTTGTCACTCACTTTTTTCTGTAAAACTAAATGATTTATTGCTCCCATGGAGATGCTAATTGGTTTACCAGCTATGTGGCTACACCACTTTCCTGTTCTACTCCCCTATGTGTGACTGCCTCCTCCCGTCTACAGGCAGGATCAGTCAGCCTCCTCTCCTGTGAGTCATCAGGAACCCAAACAGCATTGATGTCCAATATTTCTGTGGTGATTTTTCACTGGAATTAAAACAAACTTGCTGTAAATATTTCCACTCACACAAAGTCTTTTGTACCATGCCAGGAAGCAACAGATGAAGCTTTGGTTATGAAAGCGACAGGATAGCACACAGAGGAAAACAAGGAACACAAGCAGTCAGATCTTCAGGTTGGAAAAGAACCAACAGTGTAGTCAAACCTATCTGGATAGAATGAGTCTAAACGAGCCGATCATCACAGTTTACATCTACTTCCTGCTTCAACTCTGACTCATCGTGCTTGAGTGTACATATACAGTTTTCAGTGATTATCAAAGACATTACTGTCCAGGTTCACAGACATGGAAGCCAAATGGAACTTTGCATCACACGTCACAGCTGTGATTGTTGTAATTTCCAATTGGCCTCATTTTTTGGAACATTTGGCCAAATTTGCATTTGTACTAGAAGCTGGTCATCCAAACCAATCCTCAGTGAAATGGAACTCCATTGATTCCTCACATCACACTATGTGCACATGTTTGGGGAGTACTACTGCACATGTGGCACATACTTGTATCTATATACATCTTTTTTTCTGTCTTTATTTATATTTCGTTGCTATTGCATTTTTTGCACTTTTACTTGTTCTTTTACTGTCCCTCCATCTTGCCCTTTGGACTTTACATGTCAAAATCATTGTAGGTAATAACCACTTAGCAATAAAAGCTATTCAGATCCTGATGTCTTTTGTGCCTCTAAAAGGGGGGCACTGTCAAGATTTAGAAATGTCCTCAAATGATGTCACTTGAGTGACAGTTGGCTGGGGCTGAAGGTGAAACTGGAAGTAAGCGTAGTATAAATGAGGGAAAGCTCTTTCAAACTTGTTTCTCATCTCTTCCTGAGGATCTTTGTTGTTGCATTGCTGCATTTATTTCAATGTAATTTGAACTGTCCGGCAATACTAGGAGTGCAATGTTGAATCCAGGGAAGGCCAGATCCTTTAAGGCCGCTGTGGCTCAAATGGTGTGTTACCTGACAATGTCCAAAGGCAAATGTGTTCAGATCTGTTGAGAAGGGCCACACTAGCAGGTGGTGTGAAAAGCCTGCCATCCCAGTGGAAGGTGAGGTTGTTAACATGAGGAAAAAAAAGAGCAGCATCTGAGACAGGCTCACCTGTAAGGCCTTCATGGCTGAAAGAGAGAAATGAGAAAACTGTCTCTTTTGTACCTATCTGTGTACACACTGCTGTGTCAAGTGGACATGACTGTCCTCCTATGAAACAACCCCTCAGGTCATCTTTGGTAGCAGGTTGTTTCGGCCCATGCTTACATTGTACTGTCAGGTGCGTTCTAGGTAAGTGTGATGGGTGTGAAGGAGGAAGTTTAGGGATTATCTGAAGTGTACATAAAGAAAAAAAAAAAACACCCTGTTAATTACAATCCAAATGAAGTTTAAATACAACAGATTTACAGAAGTTGCCATAATGTGAACTATATAAGTAATGCAGGAATTAATTTGTAATTACAAAGATGAGAAAACAATTCATCATTATGGTACAGTACAATGCTTAAATTAACAGTTGGACAACCATAACTCTGTTTGATTATTGTACTTAGAGTAGTACAGTTTCTACTTATTACCTCCTCCAGACAAACATGGGTCATCTGTGCAGCAGGTTATTTTGTCTTGGAGGAGAAGTGACATAATATAAACAGGGGAAGTCCAGGTCAGGAGGAGGTTGTGATGGATGGATGGATGGATGGATGGATGAATGGATGGATCAACAAAACACAGAAGACATAGAATAACAGAGGTTAATTCCAAAGCTACATTACCATAATAACAAGCGTTTAAACTGAAGACGTGCTTCACAAGTCTCTCTTCCTAAACCAAACCATGTCATGTGCATCACTAGGTAACGAAGGTTAAGTATGCCAGTGTCGGTTCAGTCCACGTTTATTTTTGTAACCAGTGCACTTGCTTCCCTGAGGGCTCTAACTCAGAGGGGTGAAAAAACTGACCTGTGTGGTTGCAGGACCATAGACACATGTTTATTATTGTACTAGTGATAAAGAACTCCCAGTACTGAATAGGGACAAACAACCCGAGTGGTTGTTTATGTTGGAAGACTTGTAGCAGCTTGGTAGAGTTGCTCTGTGGTCGACACCGTCACATGTCTCTGCCAGTGCACACTGACATCTCCCACGTTCGACTACTGAGAAGTGCCTCCCACATGCTAAGTGTTTTTGATGAAGTGACTTCTTAGAGCTTCTTCCCTGCTGCCTCCAATGAAGCCCTGTAACTTTGCAGTCTAGGTTATGCTCAAGTCATCGCTCAGGACGCCTCTGATCCTGCTTCTATATGTAGCGCCATATTTACAAATGGGGGGGATGCTCCGGTTCTGCTGCAGGGGCAGTTTTTCCGTCTCTCTGTTCGGTGAATACAGTTTCCTGTAGTTGCCTGTAATCTGTCATCGCGGCTGTATATGTCCTTGTAAAATTAAAATCTACATAGAGCGCAGTGATACATGCTGAGGTATGCCTGGCGCTTATCCAATCATGTCAGCTGACTTTAAAGCATATGCACATCTAATTTTCCTCCAGAAGCTATGCAGACAAAATGAAATTTCCATAAAATTTGTAAGGGAACATTTCCTCCCCCACGCTGATATATTGAAGTGCTTATTGAGTTTGAAACACTTTTTAGGGCTGCTGAAAGGAAGGAAATGGAAAGAATGCATGTTGACCATGAAAACAGATGACATTACCACTATTCAGGGAGAACGGGGGAAGCAGGGAGTAATGAGAGAAGAGATATTTCAATACCTCAGAACCCATGTAAATGAGCAATTTTCGGTTTTTAATACCCGCTCTGTTTTTCCATCCAGATGACAGCGTTTTTCCAACCCCAGCACACTCAATTTACGTCAGGCAACTTTTCTGAAGAGTGGCAAACACATTAACATGAAACAAATTAATGTGGTTTGCTCGGCAGCATGGATACGAGTCAACATTCGCACACTGCAGCGCCGGCAAAGATGTCTCTATTTCCTTCCCCTGGCCTCATGACAGAACTGATGAAGTAATAGAAAGGTGAAAGTGCCGCCATCAGTGGGAGATGTGATGAGTGATGCTCCGTCCTTCTCTTAATCACGGTATTGGAGAGGATGGTGGAATCTTAACTGTTTTCTCATCTTTGCCCTGAGCACTGCCGCCTACTCTCAACCCAAGCAACTCCCGATGCCTCTCCTCATCTTAATGAGCGAAGAGAGGAGAGATGAAGGATGGTCGGAGAGGTGAGGCTGGGTCGAGGCAGGCAGAGACTGCGTCTGCAGCTTGACAATTAATTGATGGTCATTGTAGCTTCTTGAAAAGGACTCCTACACAACTGGCTTATGAGATCAGCCTTTTCTCTGCAGACGCTAGACTCTCATTAGACCAGACTGACGGCTGACTACAAACGCCCGGCAACACTTTGGTGGGAATTGTGCAGCATTCTAATGAACTGAGTAAATACCATGGCAGTTAAAGGTACAGCACGTGATGTATATTCAGAGTAATAACTCAAGTGGCCGGACGGCTGGATTTCACCAGTTTGTGTTTGAGACAAGAGTTGCATTATCTTGCTTCATGTGCTGAGATGATTTTGTGGACGAAATCAAATTTGACAGAATGCAATCAGCCAGTCTTTGATCAAAGTGAGTGGCACATTACCGATACACTGCGCATTCACTGCCCTTTACCGGCCTATGAGCTCAACACACACAGCCTGCAGCTTACACTGTGACAGGCTCCTGTGGAGTTGAAGCTTTTAGCAAATGCTGAATTCTTATGCTGTTAGGACAACTTTGTCAATCTCTTACCCAAACCCCATTACTGTCCATGCCCAGTGGGAGGCAGTCCCAGCATCACTGCTTTTCCTTTAGTGCTAATTACTTCATCCACTCACTGTGTTTGTGCTTGATTTTAGAATGTGAATTTGAAGACAGTGAACTGTTGTATTTTCAAGAGCATGAGATTATCTATGTGAAAATGATACAATGTAACCAGAGTGTCTGGACTCAGAAAGACACCCATGGAAGGTGTGTGCCAGAAGGAGCAACAGTGTTTGCATTAAGGCAAAGGTCATCAACAGGGGTCTGAGGTACTGCGGGGGGCACACCTGGCACATGTTTAATACATAAACCTGTGTATTATTTGAGTAGCTTGTTATTGAATACACAATAACAATGGTACGCGTATACACGACACTAAGCCCAGTTTAATATAAATACAATTTTATACAATATAATTAGGGGGTCCCTGCTCCATCTCTCCATCAGTTTTGGTGTCCTAGGCCTGAAAACCATTGAAGACCCCTGGTTTAAGAAAATGCAAACTATAATGACCATGTTTTATTTTGCTTTTATTGAATGTTATCTTTTTTTCTTTGGCGCTAATATTCAGTCACACGTCCTTAAAGGAGAGGAATGCCTTGAACGAGCATCCCTGTATTCCAGTGACAGAGGATAGCCTCTTCTATCATGAATGATGACTATCCTATCCCTTACATTGTGGTACTTAGTCCCAAAATGTAAGACTAAACATAGTGAAACAGCTTCTTTCCTGCTGCCATTATTGAGCTGAACAGGCCGTGGCTGTATATATCGAACGACTGCACAGGACTTATACATTTTTGTGTTTACTTATTCTCTATTTATCCAGGTTTTTAAACTCATTGTAACTTTTTAACCTGGTTTTTATTCAAATTTCATCTTAATGAAAATTTCACAATTTATGGAGCATTGCTGGATTGCTTTGATTTACTTTGTCTTTTTTGGGGGGAGCCTTGAGCACTTTTAGCAGGGTTTCTGGTTTGTTGTGCTGTATGATGTGACATGTGTTCTGAAATATATATATATATATGCATGAATGCACAAATCACTGCAACAAATCTACCTGGCTACCTGAACCTGATGGATACAGTATGAGGTAACAATGATAGGTGAAGCCATTAAACCTCCAAACTCACTCACAGTATAACTCTCACACTCAATAGCACAATTTTCTCATTCAAAAAAAAAGAGAAAAAAATAAGTACAGTACATCACCACCCTGCAATTTAACAACCTGTTACAGAGTGAGAGCAACAGTGTAATAACACTGTCATGAAACAAAACACTCACTGTTGTAGCATTCTCCAACTACTGATGTCAGGTACAGAGAGAGAGAGAGAGAGAGAGAGAGAGAGAGAGAGCAGTGACATGCAGCAAAGGGACACAGGTCAGCTTCAAGCCCGTGGCTGGTGCCACTTGAACTCAGACTACACGGCTACATGGTATGTGCTCTACAGGGTGAGCTGCCAGGGCATCCATACAGTTTTTGTTCCTATCCATCTTTTATTCTCATTAGAAATCACCTGTCCGGAGGCCTGGGATGTTCCCTGGTGGCCATTTCCTCAGATCAATCTGATTTGAAACTGAGCCATATGAATTATATTCCCTTTATAAAATAGTGGGAAAAGTCAGCCATATCTCTAAATGGCCATGTTTGGTGTTCTTGCTACAAACTTGAAATCTCCCTTTAAAACCTTAACCAGCACTGACGTGCTTCACCCTTTCACTTAAGAATGTATTGATATTCTTAAGAGTGACATTTACTAATTAAAAAGTGCCAGGGACTGCTGCATGAATATGGGCTGACATATCGCTGCAGCTCCTGTGGCTTTTGCTGCTGTTTTCATGGACTAATTGAATAAGCATTCACAGTTGGTTTCATGTGACCAATGACTTTTACAACTGTGGTACTGCAGGCAAGAGCACTAACAAACCCAGTGGCCTTGTTAACAACCCCACACAGGTTAAATACTCAGGTCTCCTCACCTGTCAGTCAGAACTGAAGGAGCCTCTTGTATGAGAAGTGACAGGTCCTTTATCCCCAACCAAGTCCAGCTGCCCTCAGTTTAACCCTTCCTGGATGCATTATTATAAATAGCATTACCCATAATCCACGGGCACCTGGGGGACACTAATCACCTACACTATCTGCCTGCTTCTTATTGATTTTAGCTCTGCTTTTTCATTCTGTGCAACCTTATTTATTACTTGGAGAAACAGAGACACGTGCATCTAATCCATTCATTATCAAACAGCACTGTTGTTTTTGATAGCATGCCTCACTGTGTGCAAATAAATAAAAATAATGCAGTTTCTGACCACAAACCCATTAGTGCAGATGCCCCCTGGGGATCTGTGTTACCCATTCCTCTTGATCACCAATCAAGGTCTTCAGGTCAAAGAAAATCATTCTAAAACTGGACAGTTAATGAATTGGTGTAAATCTTAATATAAATATGAAAACTAGATTCACCTCCTTGTGGTTGTCTGCCTTCTCCACTCACAGTGGTGTCAGGATAGATCTCTCTTATCCAGGGTCTTGTCAAATATGAACTGATTGTGACGTTTTGTGATAGTTGCCGTGTGAAGTCTAGAGTTATGAGGTCACACGGACCTTTGACCTTTAAACTCCAAGATCCAATCAGTTCATCCTTAAGTCCAAGTGACCAAGTTGTGAGGGTTTTATGTGTGGGTCTGTCCTTTTTGTTTTATTTAAATCTTTTAGATTACTGGGGTGCCAGTCAGGCACTTTTGTCTTGACAAAAGTAGGTTGGTGTCACACTTTTTTTTTTTTTCCAGAACAAGAAAAATCAGCACAGCTCTTAGAATATTCAACGGTGTATTCACAAAGGTACCAAACAACAACAATAGTCCGCTAGGAGTTTATTTCTCAGTCTATTAGTCAAAAGAAATGCTGATGTTTCCTCTTCAGCAAAACAAGGCAGGGAAAGAAATTAATGACGATGATCATAATCCAACTGAAAGCCCTCCAGGAGCAGGTTAGTGAGCAAAGTACTCATCTAACTGAAACATCTCAACAAAGTCTGACACCTGTCCAGTATGACAGTCGTGTCAGTGGCTTCTCCATGTGGATCTTTGGTGAGGTGATCCAGCTGCAGACCTGATCAGGAGTGAAAATGAGGGATTAACTGCCTCAGGCACTCTATACGGCTTTTGCAGTCTAACACACAGAGTACAGTTTGCGGCTCTCCATCTCCAGGTGTAGAAGCCGCCATGCATTGCCACATAACCAGATGGATCATGTGAGTGGTGCATGAATAAGTGTCACGGTAGGTCAGCTTGATACAAAGTGAATAATTTGAAGAAATTCCTTCAAGGTGTTACAGAGGTATTGCATTCAAGCCAACCTTTGTAATTTGACCACCAGACAGACAACCCCAAAAAGTACACATTGACTCTAACAGTGGTGTAGTGGAGGGTATATAGGGGCATACACCATATACAGCATTGCACATACTCATTTCCAAATCCCCTCTGATACGATTACCCACTTTTAACAATGACCCGACTGGATGCGCTGGTTTGATTGACATTACATCGCTTTGCAACATACACATGCCTGCAGCATGCTCCCGCACATCGACAGTATACCCCTATACCCACTTCTCACCACGACCACGACACCACTGAGCTCTAACAACTCTAAATCTAACACGTATCTCATCTGTGGTCAGGCGTCCTGGTGGCTCAGCTGGTAGAGCACACATTACATAGCCTGAGTCCGAATCACAGATGCCATAATTTTGATTCCAACCTCTTTTCAAACCACAACGTCAACTAGTTTTGGTTGGACCAGGATTGAAACCTTTTCAGGATTGTTTCTCTGAAGCAGAATCTATGTTGGAGCCCACAAAAATAACTTACTATTGATTCAATGTTGTATTTTTCGTTCAGAATTTTACTAACCATATGGACAGTTACTGCTTGAAATTCACTGACAGTGGAGTTACAATTAACAGTTTTTCCATCAGTGATTTGTGCTGAGGTTTTCATGTTCAGATGCACTGTATTAAACTGATTTAAACAACACCTTAAGTTTTCCATAGAAACTACTTTGCTTGAAACTTTAGTGATAGGTTGTTCAGGAGCAGTATTCTATTTTCAAGTAAAGTAAATAATTGAGTAGGTTAAAACTGGATCTCCAGGTTGGCTGGTCTTACATTTAAACTGCATTAATGCAAACTGTTGAATTGAAAACAATGAGACTGTTAGAACATGAGTCCCTGTCATTATGTTGAATCCAACCTCCACTCCACACTGTCATATCATAACAAAGACATAAAATGCATGCCATGTTGTGTATATTGACTTTTTTTTTTTTTTTTTGGAACTTTCCATGCTCTTGTTGAAAATCTCTGTTGTCACCTACAGCAGTTAGAGAGATACTTTTTTTTTTTTTATTATTCATTTTTAATGGGTCTAATCAGGCCTAGCATTGTAACTAAAGTGCATCTCAAGTTGAAGCTGACTTATCTAGTACAGACTGCTATGACTATGTTGGGATGAGAGAACACCATTCCCTCCAGGCTGTGTGGGAGAAATCTGTGCTCAAACAGCCACATGAAATAATAAATGATCCATCTCACATCTTTCACTCTGAATATGAGAGTTTACATCCTGGCCGACAGTTTAGATTTACAAAATGCAGACTGAACTGTTTGTCCCATCATCCATTAAGATTTTAAACTGCGGCAGTGAGAAAAGCTGTGATGATGGAGCATTACATGGTCACAGAGCACTTTACAGCAAGGTCTACAATCAACCCTGTCTCCAACAAATTATGTTCATTTGCAACAGCAAATATGTTTTGTAGGAAATGTAATTGCAATTTTGCAGTACAATATCCACTTGCAGTGACTGCAGTGTTATTACAAACTCTTTTATGGCTCTCTCTCTCTCTCTGAGCTCCTGTTAAGGTGGAAGAAAGATCCTGGTCTTTTTGAATCATGAAACAATGTGATGGCGACTTCAGATATATTTACTAAGAGTGAACCAGAAGAACCATCTCTGACACAAAGTGTTGTGTGTTGTCTCCATGACATCATCCACAGGTTTCTGCAGAGCAGTTTCAAAGTTCAGAGTAAGCAGTTCCAGAATTTGATTACATCAGCCTATTGATTATATATTCTCGTCCTTATTCCCCTCAAGTTGACTCGACTAATCGTATGAGTTTTTAAGTCATGAAACTGGAGGCTTTTATGCACGTGCAATAGATAAATGTGATATATTGACGCTGAGGCCAATTCAAACTTCCCCAAGCGGAAAAAAAAAATATATGTTATCTTAAATGAGCAGCGCAGTTGTCATGAAATGGATTTTGAGTGTGAATGTCAGGCAAAGTGAGATATATTATTGGTGGAATATTTTTGGTGATACGGTGGTATTTTTGTGGTTCTTCCACTGAGCTCTAGGTGACTCTCTAAAATATATTTGAATGAAAAGCGGGCTGCTAGAAGTGAACTCATTCTCTCTGTCTCTTGCCTCTGCTTCTGTCTTTTCTCTGACATTTAATAACACATTATGTGTTAAAGCTTTTTTTTTTCCTGTTGTTACTCTTCCTGCCTTCTCTCTCATCCTCCCTACACTCTCTATCTCTGGGGAAGCGGCAGAAAACAGAACAAAAAAAATCCTTCCTTTAGCAGTGCCCCCCCCAACACGCACACATCCACACACACACACACACACTCCAGGCTGCCATGCTATTTGGCAAAGGAGAACAAAGAGGCCAATGTGTTTTTTAAAAACGCCATCAATGAAAACAATTTTAAATTGCATATTTATGTCTTTGTGTGTGTGTGTGTAGTGAATGCGTGTGTGTGTGTGTGTAGGGCGAGTGCCAGTCTGTCTCCTAGCTTGATTGCATGGGTGGGTGGCTATGGACAGATGAACCTAAGAAGATGAGAATATGAACAGAAGAATAGGTCTATGGGGGAGGGGTGGGGGGACTTTTCTTATTTGAAAATGGAGCCAGAATTCAAAAGACTCTCTAGTAAATGTTTTTGACTGATGCTTTCAGGAAACCTCTAGGTTGTAGGAAACTGGCTCATCCTTGGGGGCTGAACATAGGGCACTGGGCAGGTATGTGGAGTACATGAGAAGATTGCCTCCATGTGGCTGAAAGTCAGAGAAATGTGCTTATGCAACAGGCCGTAATTCCAGTTGCCTGGCATTCTGCAGTCTCTTGATGGTGCGGAAGGTGCTCCCTAGTCCTGCTGGGGGACTTCAACATTCATGTGGGCAATGACAAAAGATACTTGGCAGGTAGTGATGGGAGAAATGGCATCCTTGATCTGAACCAGAGCAATGCTTTATAATTAGACTTCTATGCTAGTCACAGTTTGGCCATAATAGACTCTATCTTTGAACATAAGGTGTAATTGGTAGCAGAACATCTTAAGCCAAATGTCAGTGATTGACTTTGTGGTTGTGTCATCAGACCAGCAACTGTATGTTTTGGACATTCAAGGGGGTGTCAAGAGATCGCTACTGAGAGCCAAAAGGAGCGTCTAATTAGGTTGCCCCCAGGGCACTTTATTTTGGAGGTGTACTGGGCATGTCTAACTGGGAGGAGACCTTGGGGCTGACCCAGAACTTGCTGGAGGACTCATGCATCCCTCCTGGCCTGGAAATGCCTTGGGATCCTTCAGAAGGAGCTGAAAGTCTGGAAACTTCTGCTCAAACTGCTGCTAGTGTTAGCACTTATCAGACTGACACAATGTGCTATATTAGCATTAGATTACTAGCTAAAATTAGTCTCTGTGCAAGGGTCTACTGGTGGGTAGCAGCAGGTCAGCCAACCTTAGTGAAGCTGCAGTCAAAGATGATCACACTCTGATGACATCACATCACCTCCTGCAACCATGTACTTTAACTCAGTCATTCAGCCTTATGCTCCCTCTCAGCCACCGTTTTCCTCCAAGGAATATTCCTTGGCATAACCTTCCCTGCACATGAGACAGTTTGAATCCAGACTGTTCTGGTCTGTGGTTTCCCAATGGTGGAGCAAGCGACCACATGTTATCACAGCAGTGGTTTCTCTATTCTTTACTTGAACTCCTTGCACTTGAACGGATTCAGTTCTTTAATATTTTAGCAATGTTACGCCAAGTTCTCTCTACTGCACTGAAGCTGTAATGATGTCCCTCACCTATAAGTCACTCTGGACTAAAACATTTGCCAAATGACTAACCATCACTGAATAAGCCTGTGAGCAGATACAGGCAAAGAGCATAGTGACAATGCAAGATAAAGCTTACTGATATACCTGCTAACACTTCTGTCTCCCCTTCTTGTGATTGGGTATTTGCATCTGAAATAGATTCAAAAACTGGGGAGAATGGTATTTGCAAAGATGCATATTCGTAGACCATGTCAAGACAGGACCACTAACTAATGCTGTTAGCCTGGGCAGAATGTGAAAAATCCAACTCTCCATAAATGCAGGATATTATAAATTAGTGAGGGAAAACAGAGGGTGCATTAAAAGACATGAATGAATCTGCTCCTCACAGATATGCAAGCCAAGTATGATCCCACAGTCAAAAGAAAAATGACCAGTCAAAGAAATGCAACATATCCTGAGTACAGAAAAGTCGCTGACATGGTCTGAACTTCATAATTACTGAAGTTGCACATAGTGAGGCTTTAAGCATTACGGTTAGTGAGATCCAATACATTAGCAAGAAGGAATAAACGTCCTAAGTAATTTCATACTATTACAGTGGGTCAGAATGTGAATGCTTCCTTACCCTTGAAGCAGCAGAGTGTCTGATCACTGCAGCACTTTAACACAAGTGTAATGTGGCCTTGACTACAAAAACCACCTCGTAGGGCCATTATAAAATTGTGCCTCTTATGAATGGAAAGAAAAGAGGTGTGTAAAGAACACATAAACCCCCATCTGGTAATTTATTATGTTTTTTTTGTCATTTTATTCAACAAGTAAGGCATCATGAAGGAAATATGTTTTGAATTCATATCCTGAAATGCTGCATTCTAGTCACTGTATGTACAGCAGAAATGTTTTCCACCATACATATCTGAGTGACCTGAATGTGTCATTGTTGAATAGGTCAGCAAAAAGACTCCACAGCTGTACCAGGTCTTAAATGCCAGATCCTACTGGGAGGGTGGAAAGGTGGTTAAAGGTCAACACAGGGGAGCCAATTGTTTGTGTTCTGAATTGGACCCAAATTTTGATTGAGTTTTGAATCTTTAGCTTTAGGTTTTCAAATGAGATTTGATTGAAATTCTCTGAAAGTTGCATTCAGAAGGAAAATGCACCTTTTGATTTTATAAAGAGCCTGGAAGCTTTCCAAAATATACATAAGTCCCAGAGGAGGGGGGCACTGGATTATTGACTTGATCTGTGATATAGAGAAGATGATCATCTGCATACTGAATTAGTTTTTGTACAGCTCAGTAATTGTTAATAGATACTTTTGCAAGATATGATAGTGAACAAATCTTTATCTTCTTCTATTAAGTTTAGCTGTGTCAAACATATATGGGGACAATGTCCCTGATGTTGACTTCCATGAAGGGTAGAATTGTGTCCTATACTGCCATCAGCCACATAGCATATTTGCATACAGTGAATGTTTTTGACTGGGGCTGGTGATTATGCAAAGATGTGGAGGTGAACTTTTAATGTTTATGTTCTCAAGAAAATACGGCTATATGAGATCACAACTAAAACTAATTCCAGATATCTAATTGCTAAATGCAGCAGCTTAGCACACAATAAAATGAATGGAAAATGTATAGATACATGTTCAACAACTGCGTTAGACTGAACTCTAGATGTTATTTAAGTGCTATAATGAGAAGAAATGGTGGATGAGTGGATGACTGGTAAGGTAGACCATGCAGAGATTGATGACTTAGACTGATGCGATGGTCAAATAACCTGACCACTTGTTTTTCACCCCTCTGTCTCAGCCCACTGCTCTCCACCTCTTAATTAGCCCACTTTTGAAATTGAATACATTACAAGTAACACTTTTGTTTAGATTGTAATGTTAGGTGTAATTGTATGAGATGCTATAATTCAACAGTCCTGTCAGTTTTTGCCATATATAATTACTTTAGCTATAAAATCTTTACTGAGACAAACACATAAGTATACCTTGCCAGCCGAATTTGTCATCATCAAAGAAAAAGCTAAACTCTATTGATCCCTGTGGGGGCATTGTGCTGTTCAAGTGGCAGATAATGACAGGATACAGAATAAACTATAATATACTTCAGTATCACAATAACAAGGACCAAGTCTCACACATCCTTTAAAAACAAAAATGAACTCACACACCACTAAGGTGCAGCAGAAAAAAGTGGCTATAATTACACAAAGACAGCATACACTTTCCTTTTTTTTTTTTTTTTATTAATTTATGGTTTTAATCTAATATAACTTAATGTATTATTATAATATATATTTTTCACAATCTTGAGTCATCATACTTTATTTGATAGATCACCATGAGAGTTGACATTAAAAAGGACCTATTATGCTCATTTCAGGGGCTTTTAATGTGATATTGGACCCCAGTGGAGCACTTTTGAAAGTTTTGATCAGTAAAAACTCCATATTTATCACATACAAGCTGCGTGTGTACTCCTCCATTCTGGCTCTTTCACGCTTCACTCTGAAATGCTCAGATTCAGCACCCCCCCCCACCTCAGACTGGTCAATGTATTGAGGGGCTGCTGCATGGTGACACGCCTCCTCTTACATTACCACAGGGCACTGAGGCCAGAGCCTGGCGAGTTGCCATATAGGGACTTCTGCTTAAGTTGTGATGTTACAAAATGAGACTTTAGAAAAAAAACTCTCCAAACTCGAGCATTTGCAGCAGCTCAGATCTGCCTGAAACTGCCCCAGGGGATTAATTCAACACACGCCTCCCTCATGAACTGGCACTTGGCAGTTCACGTCCTCTAAAGTGAGTATCCAACATTTAAAACATATTTATAAGTCTGAAAAGCTGGAAAAGCACAATAGGTCCCCTTTACCTGCTTTTTAAAAAAGTTATGTTAATATATTGCAAGAAAGTTAAGCTATTTTATTATACAAAACAACGAGCCATCAGGATACCCCTCTTCATGAATTCAATTATTATGTTGTTTCTGAATGTATATGTTCTTAGGAAGATTTATTTCAGGTCTACTGTATTATATCTCTCTTTCAAGTTAAATTGAAGGCAACTGGACTTGTATTTGTCTGTGGAAGACGTGAACGACAGACGTTAGGGTCGTTCACACGAGACAACAACAGGGTCACCTGACCCTAACGACTGTCGTCCACATGAGACCACAACAATGGTCAGGTGAAACCAATACTTTCACAGGTACTTTGGTGGACCCACCCACAAGAGGTTAAATACCTGGGTCCTACTCCACCTTCTTGGTCAGACTAGTGCGGACTAGAGAGACCAATGCATAAGAACTGATGAAGCCGCTTGGATAAGAGGCGAAACGTCTTCCACAGACAAATACAAGTCCAGTTGCCTTCGATTTAATTTGAGAGAGAGATAAACAATACTGTAATTGTTTTATGAACTTAAGTGCTCATAATAAATTGGCATGAGAGAGTGCATACACTTGACCACTGTGTTGTAGCAACCATTTTCAATTGGAAAATCAGAATCTTTTACTGAAATGAACTGAACTTGATTTAAAATTTTAAAAATGGATCCTGGGATGCTGAGCTGGTTTTATTTCTTTGGTGGAATAATATTCAGTCATGAAAATCATTCACCTGCTTCTTTAACATGCTGTCAGGATCCAACAAGAACAGACCCACACAGATCACACACAAAGCTGCCAAGATCATTGGCCTCCTCACCCTTAACACCAGAGCTCACACCATCGCACTTCACCCCAGTGACCCCCTAAACCCATACTTTGTACTCCTTCCATCTGCCTCATCTACAGGTCACCCACCTTGAAAAAAGTCAGGATCAGCAAAACTTTTATCCCCAATGCAGTAACTGAACTGAACAAAAAACTGGAACTGGTGTAATGTTTGAATAGTTTGTTGTACTAATGTTTTTGTGTGCAGAAAGTGAAGAAAAAACTTCCTGTGCAGGACAATAAAACTCAATCTAAAGAAAATTTTAGGCACAGTTTACAGAATGTAATAAGTGAATAGTGCAGCTTGTATGCTTTTGCCCAGTAGAGTGACGGCAGAGATTTCTGGCCAAAAAAAAAAAAAAAACAAAAAATATCCACAGCATATTTTCATTTCTCTACAGAGGCCAAGAATCTTCAGTTTCAAAGACATTTTAACTTTTTTTTTTTTTTTTAAATGAAATGTTCCACAATATGTTGACCTACAACCATGGTATATTGCATAGACCCTTTCTACTGCAGATATGATACTTAGTGGCTATTTGTACCTCATACAACCCCACTTCAAAATAAACAGAACTATGTGCTTTATATGTGGCTTTGTTTGGTCACTAACATGCTGTACCAGGCTGCAAACATCCCTCTGGGTACAGGTAATGTGTCTCTGTTCAACACCCATGGATAAGCTGAAATATGTTCAAGACAAAACAACAAGATGAGTAATATTTAATTAAATAACATCCCGATACTGCAGCCATAAAATAAACCACATGACCATGGTCTTAACCACCTCTTCAATAACCTACCCCATTTTTTTGTTCCAGCAAAGAATGAAAACATGGAAATGAGCAAAGCACCACAGCTTGTATGTAGGATACAGCCATCAGGGAGCGGAGGAGGAAGGAGAGAAAGAGAATGGAGGGAGAAGAAAAAATGGGATTCAATAAATATATATATATAGGCTCCAAAAGAAACTCACAACTTGTAAAACTGTATAGTTTAAGTTAGTGTGATAATTGTGCAGGTTTAGCTTCTCTCTCTGGCAGCACAGCAATCTTTTGCTCATTTGGAAACATCACATGAACCCTGGCTGGAGATGTCTGATTGTCACAGCAGAGGTACAGCACATAAGACTGGCACAGTTAGTCTGACTGTTCCATTTTGCTTTGTACACAGAGAACAATAGCAGCACACAATGGCAAAAAAAACAGTGGAGGAGGGGAGGAACAATCCTGAAATTTGAAGAGGTTCTGTGTTTTAAGGACCCTCCAAAGTGAAGCCCCCCCCGTTCTCTCTGTTTATGCAAGGACAGAACGATCCCAGGCTTCTATTGCCTGTTCCCATCCTTTCTTTGTATTGCATTACAGTGCACTTGAAAACCTTTTTTTCATTTCAAAGCAAGTGGTAACTGTTCTTTTAAACATGATGTGAAAGGATTTGCTCACAAAGACAAAACCCTCGGAGAATTATCAGGCAACTCTGAAGATGCTTAGAGATTTCCAGCTTTGCCTCTAGCAACAGCAGATAGATGACCATCATTATGTGTGTCATCGTCCTGCATCTACCTCAGGGAACAGGAAATTTCAGGTACAGATCACTCAACTGACCATCACAGAAATTATGTGTATTTAGTGCTCTGGTTGGATGAGGATCCTGAGCTCTGAGTGTTTTGATGGGCTTTTCATGATGTTTTGATATTGATATTGTGATAACAAGGAAATCATCATGTCATATGAGGCTACACCAGCACCTGTTATCAAATGGTCAGTGTTGATCATATCAGGCATTGGAATAAATGAGAGAGACTGTTCTTCCTCTGAGAAGCAAGTGACAGGCCATTAACGCATGAAGCGCCAAGACAGTCTGACAGACCATTTGGGCCTTTCATATGTAAATAACTCTGTTTACATTAAAGTTACAGATGTGGTTTCTGAGGCCTACAGCTTTATTAGAATGAAACACACTTGATTTCTGAGCATTTATACCTGCTCAGGTAGGTTAATACCATATTGACTGTTTCATATAGACAGCTGTTGCCACAGGAGTTATTTTGTGGTTTTACAAATGTGGTTGTGGTTTAACAAATCTATATAATTTTTTTCATGTAACAGTCATTTTTATATGCCAACTGGGAGCATGCACCAGATTTCATGTACCCAGTAGGAAATGAAGAGAGGAGCAACATGTACAATATATGTATATTTTGATTTTGTAAAAGGTGCTCACTAAACACCATATATATGCACCCTAGATAGGGGCCAGGCAGCATAAGCTGCCAGAAACCTATTGTTATTGCCAGAATTCTTCTTCTTCCTCCTAGGAAATCCTTCTTCCCATACATGAACAATCACCAAACTCTGCACAAAGGTCCAGGCTCAGGACAGATTTACTCAACTCCAAGCCCATGTCAACATTCCTCATAGGGGGGCACAATAAGCGTCTAAATTTTAAAACTTTGAAAATTCCTAACAAACCAACTGTACATGCTACAGTTTTGCAACTTTCACCAAAATGTAGCCCTGATACTGCAGAAACCTTTGTCCATTTAAACTCAGTACAAATTATGAAGTCCATCACTCTGTTTTTTTTTTTCAAAAACTGTAAAACTTATTAAACCTTTCTTGTCCACAATTTTTGCTCAGTTGACACCTAATTTGCTGAACTGCATCTTCAGCCCGTCCTTCACAAAGTTACCACCCAGATTTCTGATATCTGAAAAACTGAACCTACAGTGCATGAAAACATTTGACTGTAAACAGCGCTGTAAACATGTACCAGCCAATTCTTGATAAATACATTTTCAATCTTCCTGAAAAAAAACTGACAATATTTTGGAGTCATGGCTGATGAAGTTTGGAGAATATCAGAATTTTATCTCAGAAACTGAATGTTTGAAAACATGTTGAATTCTGTTGTCATGGGAACAACTGCAGTCAATGGAGGAATGGTGTCAGATTTTCTCTTATGAAGCAAAACTTATCGTTAAAAACAATTCACCAACATTTTCATGCTGTCAAGATGTAATATATGTATTATCAGATTTTGACGTTTTGATAATTTTTGAAATCTGCCTTGACAACTGCCGTCACCATGGTGATTGCCTGAGTCCATTTGTTGAGCCATGCAGATCTCACATCTAGCCAATTAGCTTGATGAGTTAGAGCCTGCTTCTGGGTGTCAGAGGTTGTGAGTTCAAGCCTCAGCTAAGGCAGAATGGATATTGTAATGCTGTTGTCTCTATTTCTCCCTATTTTGTTTCTTGTTACTCAAAATTGCCTAAATTTGACCAAAATTCCCTGTCCCCGACCACTGCTGCAAAGCAACTCTAATTTATATTGATTATTGAATCATAAAGTAACCTGATAAATCTCTTGTCTGTGTACAATCACTGGTCTCTGTGGGTGTGTAGGCTATGTCATCTCCAGGTAAAAGAACTGTAAAAGACCTGGAGTTGACGTAGCAAAAATAACGAGCCAGTAAATCTGATAGTGAACAGCAACATCGACTACTGACACGAGAGCAGCATGTGTGTCCAGATGCAGATGTGTGTCAATAGTACAGGCATGTGTGTGCCAGGAGTGACAGGCGGTGCTGTCCCATCACTCAGTCTGTCCCTCCACTCCCACCCCAACCCACATAATACAAAGAAGTACTAACAATACTAAGTACTTATTCTTAATTTTTCCACTTACAAAACTGTTTGTAACTCAAAGCAATGGATGTCTGGGAGAACGCTATGGCGCTTATAGGGGGATTAGAATAATGGTGGCCCTAGTGTTAAAAACAAAGCCTCTGGGCAATTATGCATTAACAACTTAAATCTTCAAGACTATCAGTTTCCTTTTCTTCTATTTTTTTTAAAGTTGACACCTTATATGCACAGTGGCCATATTCCACTGACATTCTGACAACAGATCAGCAACTTAAATTAAAGGACTGAGTTGTGTTTACTGAAACGACTGACCGTCTGGAAGAACATGCTCCTTCTGGTGATTTGGTGCAATATCATGTAGTGTATGTAGCATTCAATCAGCCACAGAGTAAACTTTCACAAGGTCCGGCTGGTAACATTAAAGAAGGAGTTTTCACCCAACTCATCGAGCTGGAAATTGCTTCATTATCTAGCTAATTATAGCTGATACACTTGCTATTGACAAGAAGAAGAAGAAAAGAAGGCTATGGCTGCTGAGAAGCTTCCCTCTGCCTCAAATCAATGCCTCATTGTTTCAAAAATGACCATGAATTTTGGACAAAATCCACTGCTGTTATCACTGTAAACTGCATACATGCTTGAGCTACAATGGGAAGCTTGGCAGGCAAAACAACAATAACTGTGGGTGGTGGTGCTCAGCCAACAGTCAGTTGGTAGTTGACTCACTCATTAAATCTTCATCTCTCAGGCAATCCTAAGTTTTTCTTCCTTTTTTTTTTTTTTTAGTCCCAGGAAGCTGTACTTGAACCATAAAGCCTCCTGTCTAGAGTGCCCATGATCAGCATTAACCACCAGTTAGTAAAAGTAAATATGTAAAAGTAAATTTGTAAAGTTGTAAAGTTAGTAAAAGATTGATTAGTTGTGACTGAGGTTATGTGACTAATCTGGTATTAAGTTATTCTAATAAGCATTGCAGTGCCTTTGTACAAAAACACATGTATAACACAGGCTTCATAAAAGAAAAAAAAAATATGACTGAATTAATTCATTTAACAAAGTCATGGCATTGGTCTTCCTTCATGAAATACTGTAATGACTAACACTGGCAGTGGTGTGGGCCTCTTTGATGGCTCTCACTCAGTCATGTTATACTGATGTAGGCTTCATCACCACTGTAGCCGCACTGACCTTTGAACTTCCCCTTTCAGTAGTGGTGCACATTTGCAAATGGATGACTTGGCCCTGGTTCCTCCCTCATCACCATTATCTGCTTTTCAATTCTGACTCACTTTGATGATTTTTTTCCCTTGACATACCTCTCTCTCTCTCTCTCTCTCTCTTATAAACTCAGTCTTTGAAATGTGTTTGAAATGAATACCCCTCCTTGTTTCTTTGATCTAGTCTCTCTACAGTATTGGCTATTATCTCAGGGCTATTGTGTCGTCCATTCCCAGCTATACACTTCTGTGAGTAGCCAACCCTTGATGAGGATGGAAGTGATTGCCTGGAAAACACACACACACACACACCTGCACCGATATACATGCCTTCTTGTCTCCCTCTCTACATATACACACAGATAAAAAACAAATAGCTGAAAGAAACTGCTACACACAAACACACACACAGTAATGTCTGTCTTATCAAGGCTATTCAGATATTCGATTATTGGCCAGATGAGGCATCATCATTTTCTATTCACTCTGTGTTCACAACGTCAGGTCATCAAGGACATGCATGTACTCGTTAGTGCACAGATATATTAATTCATACAGAGACGTGACAAAGATCAACCACTCGGGCTGCTATGCAACTTTTGTATCAATGATCACACCTCACTTCACAGGTTATAATTGTGACCCAAATGTTGGAGTAAAAGTCATTACACAGTAATCCAGACATTGTCCACTCAAACGATGAACAGTGATGGTCAGTAAGTTCACATAGGATTATCAATGTTGTTTTATATGCCTTTTACAGCCATTGATATTTACCTGCTCAGGCCTTGAGTAAAGTTTTTTGTCAAGCTAAAATAACAATAAAATAACTAAATGAACCTTTATTTTCTTCCAAACAAATCAGATTGTTGTAGATCGAAAAGGGAGGTGGTACCTGTTGTGATTGACTGTATACAAGATGTACTATAGCCTAATCTATATAATAACTGGACACTGGACAACTTCTTGGTAGATCCTACTTGAACACGGGAGCTCGTTTTCTTTATTCTTCCCCTTCCCGCCGGACCGGATATGTAACTCCCTTCCGGTCTAGTGCTGCAGCAGTAATAAGAATAATACCTTCACAATAAGAGTTTAGCAGTAAGCAGTGCAAACATTACAGTATCAAGTCAAGTAGTTTGTCTCAATAACGAAGAAGCAGTTGATCTTATTTCCATGAACGTAGCTAAAAACATACTGTTAGCATGGGCCTTTGTTTTCCAGCAGACAGAAGGACAGCACGACTTTCCTTGGGCTTGAGAAGAAGTAGCATTTATTAACTGTCACACTGCAGCTCAGACTGTACATTTACTGTCATATTAACACATCACTGCAACCATTCTGTCTGCTCTGCCTGTATTCACTGGTTGGCCATCACTTGTGCTGCTCACTTGTGCACTGCCCTTACCTGAAGCAGCACCACTACTGTAACTTTACCTTGTGTGAAAAATATTTGGACACCCCATTTGGTTTATGCCAAACATGTCCTCTGTTCTGATGTCCAGAAAACTCAATTTCAGACTCATCTGTCCAAAGAACGCTGTTCCAAAAGTTCTGGTCTTTGTACGTTCTTTCTGGCAAACGTAAGTCTGGCCTTTATGTTTCTCTTAGAGAGCAAAGGTTTCCTCCTTGCACAACTTCCATGTAAGTTATACTTGTGCAGTCTCTTTCTGATTGTAAACACATGCACATTCACATCAACAGAAGCAAGAGCCTGCTGTATGTCCTGTGATGACATTTTAGGGTTTCTGGACATCATGGATCATCTTGCGATCTGATTTCAGGGTGAACTTGCGCGGATGGCCAGACCTGGGCATGTTGGCAGCTGTTTTGAATGTCCTCCATTTGTACACTATTCTCCAGACAGTGGAACAGCTGATTTCAAAGATTTGAGATCTTTTTAAATACCTTACCACACTCATAAGCTGCTACAGCCTTCTGAAGGCCTCAGACAGCTCTTTCCATCTCACCATGATGTTCACTCTCACTTCAACAGTCAGGAGCACACCAAACTAAATGCCAAACTTCTTTCAAAAAAGCTGAGTAACAATGTTCAGATCATGTGCACCATGTGTGATTCACCTGTGTGTGTTTAGCTGTTTTAAGTGGGAACAAATGTGGGGGTCTCCTAAAGGATAAAAGCTTTTCTTTTTCTTTTTCTTTTTTTTTTTAGAATTACATTTTACTGAAAGTTTTAAAAAGTTGTTTAATAGTTTGGTTTTATTTTAATCTCCCACTATTGTTAAATTTATATTAAATACGCATTTATCGTGTAATACAAAAAACAAAACAAAACAACATCAACAAAAAAAAAAAAAAATCAGATAAGAGATCAAACTTTGGCTGTTGATATGCTTGAACAGTTTGTGAGTCAAAATTATTAGTGACCTGGTGATATTAATCATCAAATTTGAGCATTAACTATAAGCCTGTAACGGTGCACCAAAGTCACGATTCGTATCTTGATTTCTATGAAAGGAGGCTGAAAATCACAGGACAGATGTCTGTTCTGATGAAATGTCAGTGGTCCTGAAATGTGTGTTTCTCTTCTATAATACACATTCGGCGACATCTTTCCACATATGGGCTTCCTTCGCCTTTCAAACGGGGTTGTGTAAGACATGTGATGTGAACGGCCCCTCAAAGATGCACACAAGCTTTAACCAAGGTGGCAGTCAAAGTCACCCAAGCATTTAACTTGGATAGGCAGTAAAACCCTGTGATTGTCGGGTAGACATCTGTGTGTGCTTCACCTGTAAAGGCGGCACCGCTAAAAAAAAAAGAAAAAAAGGAAAGAAAAGGAGGTGCTTCTCTCTCCATCCGGCTCACCTGCAACTCCACACACGAGCTGTCAGAGAAGAGCTCTGCTGTTCCACTCTCTGTAGCCTTGTACTTTGTATTAAAAGAGCTCAACATTGGAAGATCTAACCGCCATCTGAGTGCCAATCAGCTGAGCCAAAGCAGTGTGTGCGTGTGTTTTATAATATCAGCAAGAAAAAAACATCTAACTTAATACAGTAAACAAAGTTGCTCCATGTGTTATTTAAGTCAGGCCGTCTGACGTACCGCTCCTGTACCAGGTCCTACACTAATATTGGCTGGTTTGTAATGTGTGTGGGGATTTTCTGCATTATGAATGCCAGATTTGCGGAAATTATGGTTATGCTTAAATTATGTGCAATACCCACAATCTCACAGCAAATTTCAGGCCCTGATTAAGTTTGATAGCACTGGCAGCTCATAGGGCTGTTCTGATTTGGAAGCACAAACTGGGAGTTGGAAGTGTTGTTTGTGGGTTAGAGTGTCACAATTTTGGTTTTGATATGTGTATCATTCGGGCTTAACAAACTAGCAGCAGCCACAGGTAGATTTAGGCTAAACACTTGTGGTTCAAAGGGTAAATAAAGTTTTGTAAGCAATAAATTCCAATCCCATGGTCCAATCCCAAAGACCTAATCACAGCGTTCCAGTCAAAATGGACCAGTGCTTGAGGAAAATACGCACCTTAAAACACATAGACATTGTTCAAAATGCATTTCAAATCCATTAATTTAACTGGAATTGGATCCAAGGGAGGGAGTAGTTCTATTCAAGAAGCTTCATCCACTGGACAAGACTGTTACAATAAAAAAGTGAAGTGAAACACAGCTCTTCCATTCTGACTCAACTTGCTCACCAAAAAACACTTCTGATGAAGCGCACATCTCACATTTGTGTTGTTGTTCCCAGTTTCCTTGTGCGTGTTCACCTCATTATGGTGTTAATGCTCCCCAAGGCCGGGACAGAAAACACCCACTCGTACTTGAGGGTTGATGGAAACAGCAGTTAAAGTGAGTGTTTTTGTTTTTTTTTTTCCCTCAGCCCTCACAAGGGGCACTTCACACTCAAGAAGTAACTTTCAAGAGAAGGGTTTGAGCAAAGTCAGTAAGGCCACACACCCAGATGCAGATTTTCACCCAGGAGCCCACTCAGCTCCCTCCTCCAAAATCTTTATGATCACACAGTTGATTTTATTATCAGCATTATAATATTCTGCACTGAGTCCACTGCATTCAGATACAGTCTGTTCCAGCACTTCATAGCGATGCACAACGACTCAGATTTTAATAATGAGGTAAGGTCAAACATCACATGGGTGTAACTGGATTATAGGTGTAGTCTTACTTCTGTAAGCTACATTTGTTTTTCTGTGTTACAGCAGTTCTTGTTGGGAGACTGACCACTGACTGGCCCTTCTAAAGTCTTGTAAAGTATAGTCACCATGGTGTACCATGTCCTTGTCTTCAGGTATGGGTAATGTAAGTGTAAAATGGGTTTCACTTCATATTCAATTAACTGAACTTGGTGGAAACAAGTTTGAGACATGAAGCAATCTGTGAGAGTAACATTGAGGTTATACTAACTGGTTCACTACCTTATGGCCCTTTTCCACTAGCACTACATGGCCCGAGTCAGCTCTTTTGGTTTCACCTCTGTTTAGGTTCCAAGCAAGCTGAGCCCAAACTAAAATGTGTCAACTGACTGCCGACCACTGATTGGCCAGGGTGTTGTCACTGAAAGAATCATGAGCGCAATGTCCAACACAAGAATCAAAATGCACTGTGAACAGCGACCACTGATCTGTCGTGAGACTGTTGTTATTCTTTCATGCAGGTTAAATGGCTGTTCTACGGAAAACCACACACACATGGTCCATCGATGAAGTGCAGAGGAGTGTGTTTGGAGCCGACGGGAGGATCCAAAAAAGAGAGCCGAGCTGAGTAGAGCCGAAACTGTGTAATGGAAAAGGGCCATTATTTCAGGTAAATGTAATAACCTGCCCCCCAAAAAAGACCTGTGAGCAACACCATAGTAGTGTTACACTAATGTTACTAAGCACTCTTAGCCACAAATTATGTAACATGACACTCAAAATGTTATAACATCCGGTATAGCGTGATGAAACACAAAGAAGTCAGCTACATATGATATATAAACATCATGAATGTCAATGGGAGAGGCTTAAGTGAGGTAGAGAAACAGTTCCTTTTGGAGGATGTAACTATAGCTTTTAGAGCAAAATTATTGAAGCAGTTTTCAGGGATATTTAATAGTAGAAGTATGAAATATCACTGCATACCAAAACCACAGTCCAATTCCCCACATTGTCTTTTTTCTGTGAATGTGCACCCGTTTATTTCTTCCCCTTAAAGCTGGGGTTGGTAATCTTGGAGAGCTAGCAAGAGAGCTAGCAAGATTTGAAAATTGCACCTCCTCTGAGTTCCATCCCCTCCTCCCCCTCCCGTCAGTGTGTACGTCCAAGCCACGCCCCCACAAACTGGAACGCGCACTGCACGAAAATGAGAAGCGGCAGGAGGAGTACTATATATATATATATATATTATAATCTATTCAATACTAGTGTCACCGACCTGTTTTAAACCCACAGAGAAGCTAATATTAGCATTAGGCTAATACAAGCTACAAAAGTAGCTATGTTAGTGAAAGTTACACATTTCATAAAAACAACAAACCCTCCCCGAAACAAAACATATAATTACCTGTCCAACAGAAAGAGAGCAACCTCAGCATCACTTCAAATCCCTCAGTTGTCTCCACAAAAGCAACACCGATGTTTACTCTGGTTTGACGTCTGGCTTTATCCAGAGCCTTTTTGTTAGCAGCCTTTTCAGCCTCCTTTCCCTTCCTTGCCTTTTTCTCGGGGCGAGCCGTTACAAGTAACGTTACAAGTAACGCTGGAAGTAGTAACTGGGGCTGCATTTTCTCAGCCATTGCTCATAAATGAGCATGAAATCCATTCTGCTGTAACTCTGTACGCTGATTTCTTCCTGCAACAGCGACACGTGAAGATTGTGCACACGCGTCGGAGACAGGGATCGAGGGGGGCGGATACAGAACTAGACATGAAGGCATCTGATTGGTTTTTGCTTTTCGCACTGAAGAGCTTGGATTGGTCGGAGTTGTGTCAGTCCTGCAGCTGCCACAGAGGACTGATTATTTTCGTTCCTTTTTCTGATACATAATGTATTGATTACTCAGAGGGTAGAAGGACCATTTCACCCAGTATAACAAAACATGTTTCTGAACAGGATTACCAACCCCAGCTTTAACAATTAGGCAAGGAACCTCAATGGGATACTTAAACAATTCCCATATTTGGCACATTCACACATTAAATTGGCAGGAGTTGTGATGTCTAAATGTGAATTTAGTTATTTCAGTTGGACTTGATGAATAACTGAATTGCAGTTTTTTTGTTTCACACCTCTGATCACACTCAGCGTCACCTCCCTGTTAGAAATGTCCTCACTCTCAGCAGTGATGTAAATAGACGTTGAATCATTTTTATCACTGTACAGTCAAATCTCTGCTCAAGAAGTTGGTAAAAAAAAAATATTCGTTGCGACGAGTGGGAGGGCCGCCGCGGTGAGCGTGGAACCCTAGGGCACAGGCCTAGGTGGAGCCGCCCCAGGATGCAGATCTTGGTGGTTGTAGCAAATATTCAAAGGAGAACTTCGAAGGCTGAAGAGGAGAAGGCTTCCATGTGAACAGCAATTGAACATGGGTCAGTCCTGACAACTGCTGCCCAATTTGAATGCTGTGCTTTAACAGTAATACATGATAAAATGTTTGATTTATGTTCATTTGTTTATTCAGTTTCATTGTAGAAAAAAAAAAGTTTAGATCAAGAGGAAGTGTTCACTACATGTCTGATTCAGTGAACTAGAAAGACTGTATTCAAACAAGTCAGTGACTTGACATCTCTGCACACATGCACTTCTTAAGCAGTTTCTCAGCGGTGATGCACAGCACCAAATTTTCTGAGCTGTATAAATGTAAATTCATTTATCAGAGTAACACCGGAAAGAAGTTAACATTCACCACAAACAGATAGGAGGACAGATGAATCACTCAGCAACATTCAGCACCAACCAATGAAGCACCCACTCACTCACACTCCTTCCAACAAAACATACCCTAACTCAATATCACATAAACACACCCGCACAGGCACGCAGCTTGTTATCACATAATCACTCACATCTGTTAGTCGTCGTGAGGCTGTCCTGTTCCTGTGTTGATATTTTGTTGCATACAAATGTGTTCTCGCTGCTACCAGAGCTTTCTCATTTGTGAAGCAAATGGTCTTTAAAGAAGCTGATGAGCAACGTGATGAACGAGATTGTCGTCCCAAAACTGCTGAGTTATAAAATATGCCAAAGGCAGATAAGGTGTGAGTGTGTTGGTGGTGGTGGTGGTGGTGGTGGTGGTGTGTGTGTGTCTGTGTGTGTGTCATCCTGTCTGCAAGGAGACAGTGTTAAATAAATGAACCTTGATAGTTTATAGCCTGATCCGGTCCAAAGCCAATAAAGATTTTATCATGAAAGAGAGGTGTTTTTCAATGGCAATATTTCTGAATTTTACTCATTTATGAAGAGCGTGTGATCAGAATTACAGCTCTATATCAAGCTGATATCACCTCTTTCATTGGCTGATATCAGCCAGTAGAGACAACCCTCTCACGTATGATGGATATGACGCAGGCTGATTGATGACACATTAATTCTAGCATTAATCAGGAGCAGGCTGCTTGTCTATGGAAACACCTCAACCTGATGCTACACTATGATTAAGTATGTATGTATATACATTCATTAGGTGAGTGAGCACCAAGGCCTGATAAATTCTACTTGACTGAGAACAAGTGCGAAGCAAATGAGGAGGATCTTTTACTCACTCAATTCAAGTGGATATTAAGTTCATACTCCAAGAATTCCACATGTTGAGATTAGTTTACTGGTCATGAGGACTGATAATAAGCCAGTGAAAACAGTTGTGTGTGGTTCTGGAAAAGCATTATCACATACCTGCCAACAGTGGGCTGTGAAAAAGAGGGAGATTTTTTCTGGACTTACAGTTTGATATATGTCCCTCCCCCACAAATGAATACAATAAATACAAAGATGTAAACAGAATGACTATTAATGAGCCTTTGATATCTACAATGAATTGTGCTACTACGTGTATCAGGAGATGTGTGTTAAGTGCAAGTACAAACATTGTGAGAGAGTCAGTGAGCATCCGTGTTGAGGGGCCGTCATTGCCAGGAACACCTTCATCATAAAGGACAGGAAGGGGTCTACTTGGTGGCAAATATGTTTAACAGTAATAACAAGACAACAACAACAGAACAGTGCTGTCAACAAATTCAGACCAAACCCCACACCTTCGTCAGAGGGTGTGTGTGTGTTCAGGACTTCAATCTTGGTTCCCTTTTTCACCCAAAGGCCAACATAGCTTGCAAAACATGTCGTATTTACTGATGGGAAGGTCAGACTGAAATTTCGAAATTTTTTTTGGGAGTTGTTTTGTTCATTTTCAGTTAGTAAGTGCTGCCTTGACCGTGGGCATGGACATGAGCTTGAACGTGCGCAGCACCGTGGCTTGGGCTGTTTGTGTTGGGATGCCAGGTTGCCAGGTACCACAGCACACGAAACATCCAATTGACTCATATCACTGTGAAATCTGGAGAACAGCAGGAGAAATTACAAATCAGGAGCAGGGCAGGAGAAAGGGTTAAAATAGGGATACTCCTGCATAGATCAGGAATGTTGGCAGGTGTGTTATCACTGGAGCTTATGCAAGCTCACAGTCAGCACGACCAACATGTGCATCATGTATATGCAAAGTGAAACCTAGACACAAGACGAAGCACACTGTCCCAACATGGCACGATCAGTCACGTGACCAAACACTCAGTGAATCTCTCACTGTTGTAACAGCATAGGCACAGACAAACTTCTGTATGAAACAGTATAGCTATATAAAAGGCCGTCTTTACACTACAAGGTTTAAGTCGCCCAATTCAGATTTTTCCTGGCATAGATTGGACCTGTAACATGAACATGAAAACAGGAAGAAAACTGATTTTGTCAGATGTGTAATAATACTACTACTAATAATAATAACATGTAATAATAATCAATTTCCTGTGCCCACTTGGTTCACTGAACCAATGTAGCAGCGATCACTGCTGCATACTCCCAGGACCTAATAAGGACTCTCTTGTTTTCACTCTGGTCAAAATGCCACACCAATGGCAGAGAGTCATGTTTCCATGACAACTGACCAGAAAAAGACACATGGTATGCCATGGTTTGCCTGACTGTAAAAAATAAACTCTGATAAGTAATGCAAAACAAACAATGGAGACACCAGGCAGTTGGAGCATTCACATAACAAATGGACCACACCAGAGTTTGACTGTAGGCTGCAATGAGAGTGCAACTGACCTAGACAGACTGAGCCAAAGGTTGACTGGACTGACCAAAACACTTCTGTGTGAAAACACCCCTAAAAATGTGACTAATATTCTGCGTGCCTCCAAAAATGCTTTGGGAAAAATATTACGTCCATGTTGTTTACCTGCAGCTGCATGTAGGTTTTTTTTTACACAAACAAATGCATAAATCAGTTGCTTTGGTAATGGATTTTTGAGGGCACCATGGGGATACTCTGATTCTGATTTTCATCAAAAACAAGTTATCGGTAGATTGGAATTAATGCTTCTAGACACTGACCACCTTAAAGGAACTTGGGGCAAGATCAAGAAATAAGACTCAATACTGACACGACGGGAGTTGCAGGTAATTGCGTTTTGATTGACGACAAGCCGCTGATAAAACATTCGTTTTCTTCTTTGTGGGACTTTTCAGTGGACTTTGTGTGGTGGTGGGTCGTTTGTTTACCGTAGCAGAGTCCATTACTACCATGCTTGTCTTCTTCCAAAATCCAAGTTGAAAGCTGTCGAGAACACACATTCAGCATCCTCTGACGTCACGTTCGCAGAACTGTGCAGGAAATTCAGACCCAGAATTGCAGTACATTATGCAGCACACAGCCTGTTCAAGGCGATGGAGAGATACGTGGGTGGGCTCATTCTTTTTGGTTTTGAATGTTTGGGGTCATGGGTATAACTGGCCGTTTTTGAATACTTTTGATTTTACCTTTATATTTCACCTTAAAAATGGGTTACCTTGTCAAGTTTGGTGTCATTTTTTTCAGCACAACCTCACATGTGTGACTTTACAATTATATTTTCATTTTGACACACTGTATTAACACAGTGGACCTAAAATCACACAAAATCCAAGAAGGAAAAAGTTAGATTTTTTACTGTGAAAACCACAAATATGTTCAACGAACCATTTTTATAACTTAGAATGCAAATATAAATTGTACATTTCAAAACTTATGTACAATCATTGCAAACAACAATGTTATCTACCACTATTTACATTAAAATTCAGTCAAACTTCAGGCGTTTTTTGTGCAACTATTTACGACCGGCTCCACATTCATCAGTCGCCTCATTGTTTTGTCACACAAAACAAAAAAATGACTGCACTACACACTAAACACACAACACTACACTACTACACACAAAATATGCTAAATGTCACAAATCTCTCAAATCTCAAGACTCGCTGTCGCTGTCTCTCTCTATCGCCGCCGTAACTCCCACAACTTTCCTTTTTCCCCAGCAACCAAATGCCGTGTATTGCCATCTAATTTTTTGATTGATTGATGTGGTGTATTTTTCCACCAATAGGAAAGGGGTATCATGTTTTTTTTTTTTTTTGCTCGGAAGCACTTTCATTAGGAGTAATAGCTCGTTTTACCGTTTCTTCCTGCCCCATACGTGCACGAACGTGACGAAAGTATTCAGGAAAAAGCATGGCATAAATAATTTATCACAAGTCTGGTTTTACTTGGCCTGTCAACACAATTTAAACACTGATATATAGTTTGAGGCCCGCACTTTCGACACATCTTGAAACTGAAACTCGGCGAGGCTGCGTCTTGCTGCTGTGTCATCTTAAATTAGTCATGTGATTTAGACGCGCCGGCGCGTCCGTCGACTCCTTCCAGAAAGAGAGTTGAGAGTAATAATTAGATTCAGTGCTTTCCCATATTCTATTAGCTTTCAATTCAAAATCAGTAAAATGAAACTTATGTTACCTGAAAACAGTGCTTAAATCCGTCTGAAGGTGATGGCTCTGGTGATGAAGAAGAGGAGGAACAGATCACACAAAGGGTTCACAAAATGGTCAAAAGAAAGAGATCTGAGAGCCCTGTCCTGCAAAGAGAGGTGAGATCTATCATCAGTTTAAGTGTTTAAAGTCGTTCAGAAACGGCCGTTTGTCCTGCTTCCTTCCTCGAGTTCACGCACGAGTTTACACGAGTGGGGAAAACTAATTTGATTGGCCGTTATGAAACGGGTTGGATATTCAGTGTTGGGGCAGAATTTGATGTTGTCCAGCTCGGGTCTTGATATCATTCAGCTGATGAATCATGTACAACATGACGGATAATTCATGCACCTGCATTTTTAATGCGGAAATAAAATACTCCACTTTCACCTTGGATTCACTCAGAAGTAGAATTTTGCAAAGTTTGGCCTACATCGTCTGATAGATGAGTGATTACACTAATTTTAAGACCCACAGTGGGATCAAATTCATGTTTCATTTCTGAATGACTTTAAAACTACTGAAAACCTTTGGAGCTAAATGGGTTAAACTTTAAAACATCTCTTTATTTTAAAACAGTTAAAGGGCCTGTCTGATCAGAAAACCACACAGGAGGAACTGGAGAATGATTCTGATGAAGAGAAAAGAGAGGTGAGTTATTATCAGTGTAAATGCTTTGGAAAAAGTGAAAGATTTCAGTCCAAATGAACAAACTATCTTTGTCTTTCATAAAACAAGCTGAGGAGCTCATCTGAAGTTGAGCAGGTTGGTTCAGTGAACCGTGCACTGAGAGTAACAGAAAAGGACTCAGAAGAGGAGTGTACGAGAGGAGAGAGTCCATGTCTGCCTGAGAAAGAAGGGGAATCCCTGTCAACAGGAAATATGGGGGAAGTGGTGATGAAGATATGTTGCAGAATGAGGTACGTGAAGTGGGTAGTACATCAAAGAGGCAATAGCCTAAAGTGTCGTTAGCCATTTGTCAAAAAACAGCGAAAAGTTTCAAATCAAACTTCAAATCATAAAAATCAAAGGGCCACTTTTGTACCATGGGTTGTGGTGTACATGGATGGGAATAAACAGAATGTCCAAACGAATGTCCAATTTCAACAAAAACATGGTTTATTTGACCAGAAAGCAAGCAAGCAAAGAACAAAGTAAATTCCTGTGCCTCTCTCGCTCTGGTAAAAAACCATGAGTCCACCCAGGTGCATGCTGGCCCTATATAATCTCAGGTGCCTCCCTAACGTGCCCAAATGAAACAAAACACAAATAATAAACAACAAAACACCTACGACGAGGGAAGGGCAATGATTTTCCAATATTTGAATAGTCATTCAAAAAATAAATAAATAAATAAAAGAAGTTAAAGAAAATCGATCGTTTATGAGACTATCGTCTTGTCTGACAAAAATGTAAATAGAGAAGAGGAGAAGGAGAAACATGACAAGACTCCTACAACAATCAGAAAGTTGTGTGTGAAACTCTGTCAAATAAAAACAAGTGGAAACTGTGCACGGCGTGGACAGTGATGAGAAGCGGTACAGGAGAACGTTTTACACCGCGAGAGCAGACTTTCCGATTCTCATTACAGTCCGCGATTTTGACAGCTGTTCTTCAGTCTGAGATTGTAAATGATGGACTGGCAGTACCGCTCCTCCGGTGCCGCTTCTCATTTCAAATGACGAGTGGCACAGCATGCGTGCGTGTGTGTTGGGGGGGTCGAATAGTTGGATCATCGAAGAGTGCTTTTGCTTGAAATGCCCATCCCTAGTTTTGACCTGATGTTAATGCATGCGCCACTGATTCGACCCAATGCGGCAACAATCAAAAGCGGAGTTATGATAAAATGTTCAGAGTTTTCAAGTTTTCCATCATCATCTATTTCAGTTCTATTCATCATAGAGTTCCCAAATTCACAAATAAGGTGTGTTAGAGTGTCTTTTTTCATAATTTAAAAAAAAAAAAAAAAACTTAAAATGCATGTTTCATTTTTCACAAATCCTGCCTCAAGTCCCTTTAAACGCTGCTCCGATGAGGAAAAGTGCTACAGGCTGTATATTGTAGTCCTGCCTCCCACCGTGTTCACTGTGCTGGAATATGACAGGCCAATAGAGAACATTTACCAAGTGTGTGAGAGTCATATAACATACGATTCTGCGGTGCATGCCAGAAATGATCAGTATTGGCGCAGGTTGGCCACTCTCATTCTCTGATTCACAGATGGCTGGTAATGTTGGGAAATAAAAATAAATAAATAAATACATAGAACTATTAAAATGAAATTAATGAATTTATTTTTTTCCCCTTCAGGATATTTCAGCAGCGATTTTAATCTGACACACAATTACACATGATGCAGGCTGAAAACCTGCACACGCCCGATGAGATCTCTGATTATCATTCCTGAGCAAATAACCTTGCCTTGTCTTAAGGATGTCTTCAGAGTTCAGAGAAAGCTGGAAAATTGCTAAGAGAGAGAGGAGAAAAAAAGCATAAAAGGCATTACTGGAAATGTCGGTGGGTAGATAATGGCCACGATATCTCTTACCTGAACTTTATGGATGTGCACTACCAGTCCCATATTGTATTATAAACCTTTATGTAAACTCATGATTAGTTGTGAACATTGAGTATATATATATATATATATATATATTTTTTTTTTTTTTTCTGGCATTTTTGCCTTTATTGGACAGCACAGTGTAGAGAGACAGGAAATGGGGAGAAAGAGAGAGGGGGAATGACATGCAATAAAGGGCCGCCCAATGCAGGACTCGAACTGGGGACGACTGCAGCAAGCACTATAGCCTCTGCATATGGGGCGCCTGGTAACCCACTGCACCACACGGCGCCCCTAGTTGTGACTATTAAATATGAGTATTTGAATGCTCAACAGGGAGATTGTGTGTCTCTTAACCACGTGATATTTACTAAGACGCAGGGATTCAGTTGTGTCATACCGGTACTTCTCAAACTTAGACTTGCAAGTTAAATATCCTGTTTTCACTGCTGAATGCAATGACATGAAGTATATGCTGTTGGTGTCAAAATGTAGCATGTGCCGCAATTTAAAAAAACACCTTGCAACCTGTTTGTTCCTGACTTTCTGCTTTCAGTGCACATCAGAGTGAATGGGACTCCTGCTGATTTGAAAGGTAAAGTGCAAATTCTGTGAGTCACTGTGTTTTGGTAGTCACATTGTATGAAAGAGGACAAATTACACAATGTAACCTTCTCACAAAGACACCTATTATAAACTTATAGATGCCAGTGAGAAAAATCTCCACCTGAAGCAGTCTGAGTTCAATACAAATGTTTTATAATCCAGATGTTATACATGACCACACCATCCAAATCCTGGAGGACTGCTCAGCACACCTGGGATTCCTGCTCTCTGACAACTTTACTGTGGTGATTCAACATAAAGAAGTTGGAAGTTACAAAATGTTCTGCACAGACATTTTAACAACAGGCCTTCTGTGGACAGCCCCTCCTCTGCTTGCACAATCCAATGCACATACTTGGTGCTACATGCTTGTTATACAGTATTGGCCACTCATGGTGTCAGACTGGGCTCACATTAAGAGGACTCAAATGCATGACTCAAAGAGACATGAGAGTAAAAAGGCTTATTACAGTGAACTGGCAATAGGTCAGTAAAATGGGAGGGGTTTATATACACCAATGAGACCAGGGTTCATACACTTTTTTAGCAATGGTTTTCCATAACTTTTCAATGACCTCTTCATAACCTTTCACTGAATTTCCAAGACCAAAAAAAATAATGCATTTAAGTCAGACCATTGTAGTCTGTGCCTCTAAATAAAACCACAGACACATCTTGATACACTTTATCATGTTTTAATTGCAACACTAACAGTTATCATTAAGGTCAGATTTACAGATCAACAGATTAACCATTTGACCTCTCCCCATCACAGAGAGCAAGAGAAATGGAGAACAAAGAAGTGCCTTAGGGGTAGGAATACCATCTCCTGAATTCCCAAATCAAAGTTTCCATGTTGTATCAACATATAACAATAATAAATAAAAATTCAGTGCACTTCCATTCTTATTAAATCAAAAATACAGTGCACACATAACTGCATTTTTTCTCACCACATGCAATCTCCCAGAAATCTGGCTGTCAGGAATCATTGCCTGGAAAAGACGAGCTACGTCTTCCAACAATTTGTATGAGTAGTGGGAGTTCATAACTTTTAATGCCCACAATACTTCAGCTTTGAGAACTTCTGTTGTTGTAGAGGCACACAGGTGTGTTTGCTTTGAATTGCCATTGAAATTGCAGCTGCCACAGCAACAGCCATCGGTGCAGAGGAAAGTGCATTAACATTAACTGTATTAAAAAAACCTCTCTGACTGAGTTGCTCCTGCAGCGTTCAGCAGCTGCCGTGTGTTTTTTTTCCTTTCATGTGGCTCACCAGCCCCACTTCTCCCATGCTGCTTACATGAAAGTACTTTGAGCAAAGTCGGCATTTTGCCCATCTATGGTCAGGGTCTTTCTGTAGCCACAGCTGATGTTTCTCCTTAAAAAGACACTGGTTATAACTGCATTTCCCCAGCATGTTGGCAGTTGTATCATTTAAAAGTCCATGTCGGAGAATAAGTTGAGCGCACCAATGCAGTAAACACTCGGCTTGCTTTACATCAACGTGATTCACGTGAACTGTCGCATCACCAGTATAGCGCAACGTTGCACTTCCATGTGAATTTAAATTTTGATCACATGTTAGACAATGTTATTTTTAATATTTTACGCATCCTACTATCCACACAATATTTCAGTGACTTTTCCAAAGCCATACAGAAGAAGTTATTTTTCAGTAACCTTTCAAGGACCTAGAAATTGCTTTTTCAATTTCCATAACTTTTCCAGGTTTTTCATGACCGTACGAACCCTGTGAGACACAGGTGCAACACATTAAGGTGAGGAAGATGCTGATTGCAGGTGGGAGACAAGAGGACAGGAGGGAAGTGACCTGAAACGAGACACAAGGTAAGTGAACAAAATAAAACAGGAAACACATCTGAGCTCTGCCAGCAGAGCTGGTCATGACATAAGGAAGTGGATGACAATGTTATCCATGTTATAACATTAACATCATCATTCATTCACCCATTCAGTGATTGCACTGAAGAAATTTTTTCTCACTCAACAATGATTTTGGAACAAATGCTAAAACTTTCAAATCACCTGTTATTCCCCCCAGTGATGAAATTACCAAATTGGTGCAGGGCTGCAAAATTGCTGCTGTAATTGTCATCCACTGAATGGCTTTCAGCTGAGACTTTTAATGTTACGTCCTGTAATTGCAACTCGCATCACATGGAGAGTCATAACAGTGGAGGTGACGATGTCGTTTCACACTGGGTCTGTACCATGAGCCATAAAGTCAGAGGAGGAATGGAGGGGAAGTTAAAAGTTTTTCTCATCAGGTGGCAATTCTAGCTGAGATCGAGAGTGAAAAAAGACATGACAAACAAGTGGAAGTAAAAAAAAAGTACAAGATGTGTTGCTGAACAAAATACAAAGTACAAAAGATGATGATGCCTCTAGCAAAAAATAGAGGAAATCCATCCACATCTACCATTTTACACCCCCTGTTTACACCTAGGGTTCTAATTTCATACCAGGCGGAGGCGTGTCAGACAGTGGCGAACCCCACGCAGTGGTAATTCCGTCTGGCGCCACACGGCACGGTGTCAATTTGGCATTTTGGTAGACCGAGGTGTGCCGAGATGGGCGTGGCGGCGCAGTAGGGGGAGGTGTCGACAGATTCAACTTGGCGCAATGACAGTTTTGCTGACAGTGCGCTGAAAGCTCTCCAGCTCCAGCCTGGTCTACTCTTGGCGTAAGGCAGAGCGTGGCTGGTCAAGTGGTAGTTTGGCTGAGCGGCGCACAGTGCACATGTCACCAAAACCTCACAGGCAGGTTTCCAGAATGTCAGACACATTTCAATGCAATAAATAATCACAACAACCACTATTCAATGTAACTATCTGAATCAGCACATACATTTATATCTATACCGATTGTCCCGTCACATCTGATGTCAGATCAAAGGCGGTTGGCACATAATGGAAACTCAACCTGAATTAACAGCTGAAACCAATGAGTTCACATCTCTCTCAGCCACAAACAGCCTCAGCATCAGATAGTGAGGATATATTCAGCATCTCTCATCTCAGAGAATTCAAAAGAAAAGAGAAAAAGAGAGACGCTCGCTGACAAGGACCAGGCCACGGAGCTTGGTGATGCGTCCTTTACGCACAGATGCTTCAGATTTCAAAAATGTAAGTGTCAAAAATGTAAGTGTCTTTATTCATGGAAAAAAGGTGTGTTTCTCAGTGTATCAGGACAAACCTGATTACCAGTATCAGTAACCTCCTCAGACTACTTCTGCTTCATCAGTCCGTGGAGGTCTGTTCATGTTACCATATATTCGGCCACTGTGAGCTTGGACCTCCCGGACCAGAACATCAGTTTCCTCCTGGGAGAAGTCTGACGTCTGGTGTCACTGTCTCCTTCGTCCATGTTGACATACAAAATGACAAAATTGCAGCCCCTGCAGCGGATTTAAAGGTGAGGAGAGGAGCTCATTTGATTGGTGAAGATCTGAATCAGCTGTGTTAAACTGTCAAGTAAGATTGAGGTTCTGGGGCATGGCCTCCAGGGGGAGAGCACAAAGTGCAGCTTGGCATGAGGAAGTAAGAAGAGTTTGCTTAAAATGTGTGATTTATGCTGTAACCAATGATAAGGATAGGGAAAGATAGACATGTGTGATTATAACTGAATTAATGGTAAGGTTAGGGTGAGATAGTTAAAATGTGATTTCATTTGATTGGTGAAGATCTGAATCAGCTGTGTTAAACCCACTCACGCCTTCTCCCCTCCCTCTTTCCCACTTGCACCGGTGGGAGGGACGGAGGTGGGAAAGAGGAGGACTTGCACCAAAAGTTGCAAAGTGTGCCTGTACACGCCCTGTTGGCACAGCGGAACTGCTCTGTGTTTTGTTTCTGCCACCAGAGCCCCTGGTGATAATGTGTTTCCAGACCACCTTCAAAGGTGGTCAGGGACAATCGTGCAGCTTCATGGCTGGGTACCATTTTCTCTTCTTCTTCAACTATTTATTTTCTTTTTTCTTTTTTTAATAAACCCGCACCAATATGTGATTGGATCTCAATTGGATCGCAGTGTGGACACTGGAGACGCAGATTAATGCCAGGTGTAAATGCTATCTGGTCAAACTGTATCCGGATACCATCTGGATATGAGATGCATGTTAATGCCAGATGTAAACAGGGTAACAGTTCTGTATGTTTTGGATGTACCCAGACTTGCTAAGCATGTTGACAGGAAGCAGTTAACCAGCCTGCCTACCTCTTAGAAAAATATGCATTTGTTTTATTCATACACAAACAGACACCAAATTACCAGTTTCACTGCAACAGCTGCTTAGATACCCCAGCCTTGAAGCAGAAAGTTGGACTGTCTGCTGTGACTGAAATGCTAAAGCACTGGACAATCTGACTGCACTCTGTGAAGTAGCTTTGGACAACAAGACAACTGGTGGACAAATGTGTGTGTTTCAGTTTTTGTTGCTGTCATTTTGACATCCCATCCTCATGTCTGTCTTTTTTCTTCCAGTGCTATCTGTCTCACCTGTCAGCTATCTATCTATCTGTCTATCTTCTTCCTCTAAACGTCAAACATCCGTTCTTTCCTCGTCTCCCTCAAAATTCTCCATCATACCTGACAACAGTGAATGAGACGCAGCTCCTGTGAAATACACTGTAGATAAAGTCCATGTTAGTGCAGTTTGTAGAGACAAGACATGTGACCCCAGGTAACAGGGATGCAGGGCACATGAAGCCAGTAGAAACAAGCAGACCACAAGACTTAGGTGTGTACGCTGTTTTTCATTCATGATATCAGAACCTGCATAATGACCTTTGAGCCATATCTGTATGTGTTTACCCCACATGATATGCAATGTATCCTACTGTTCCACTATAACAGGTACAATGCTCAGACACAGGATACATCTTTGAGGCTCATGTTAGCCCTGACTGTGGCTTTGTTGTTGTACTGTTGTGCCATGAAACCCTACAACTCATAGTTTTCACCCAGTTTTACTCTTTTTTATTGTTAACTCTCCTGTCATTGCTGTAGGGTTAAAGGTCCTATCATGGGCGTCACATGACACCTGTTACTGGGGCACAAGCCCCAAAATAAATGCCATAAAGTGGGACAATTAAATGCTTAAAGAACAAGGAAAGTCAGACTACTAAAGGACATAGAAACGCTAGGAGTAAAGTAAGAATATGGGAACAAGGAGGCTGAGGGTTCTGTGGATGGTTTGTGGGTGATTTTCAAAGCATTTTTTTATTGCTATTTTTTGTTGTGCAGCATTAACAATCAGCAAGCCCCATCGTTGTGTGGACATGATATGTGCATCAGTGCTTGTATAGCCTGTTCAGGGGTTCAGGGGTCTAATGTCACCACACCATGGACAGCGCTGTTTTTGTGTGTCGTGGGTGTATGTGCGTGTGCTCATACAGGTATTGTCGCAACACTGCTGGGTACTATGTAGTATAAATATAGATTTCCGTGGGTTCTTAATGGAGCCTTAAAACAAGCTGTCAGGTTTTGATTACTTGTGATGCCACAATAAACCAGTTATTGCTCTGAGCCACAGCCTAAGCACTGCCCACCTGATCCCACCAACCAATCTTGCAGGTTGGTTTCCCTGAGTTTTTGTCTGAAATCTGTTAGATCTGTTTACCCTTAAGGGTCTGAGCCTATTTTGTTTTTGCATACTTTTGATTTTGCCTTTATATACCACATAAAAAATGATTAACATGCCCATGCTTGGTATCATTTTGTTCGGCACAACTTCATCTATATGATCTGATAATTATTTGAAAATACACAGAAATCATCAACTCCGAATTGAAAACATAACCCCCACATAGACCCCAGAGGGTTAATGGATCATTCAGAAAACAGTCAGCCAATCAGAAGAGAGCCTCAGTGGCACCTTAATCCACTGTTACTATTGTGAACTCCAGAGAGAAACCAGTGAAAAGATACAAAACTACATTGAGGTTGTGGTAGGTCTTTTGTGTCAAAAAGGACTGGAGATCTGACTGAGACCTGGCCATTTTTTGGCCACCGACTGTCAGCTCCTACATAGGAATTTAACAGTGATCATCTTGACATTCTCATACAGAGCAGCTGTCAAGGAGGAGAGGATTTTTGAAATGCAAATGTTTTGCCTTGGTGAGAAAATCGATTTACAGGACCAAAACAGGACTTCTTTGCTTTTTTAATAAGACTACATCAAAATCTATTACATGAGAGCATCACATTGTTTGATTTCTCCAGTGCTTCCAACACCATTCAACCTCTGCCACTGGGTGACAAGCTGCAGGTGATGGGTGTCGATGACGCAAGGATCTCCTGGATTACTGTCTGACATGGTGGTCAGTGAATTCGGAGCTGCACAGGGAACTGTGCTTTCTCCCTTCCTCTTCACCTTATACACCACTGACTTTCTGTACAACTCTGAAGTTTTCTGATGACTCAGCTGGGTGTATAAGAGAGGGACAGGAGGGTGAGTGCAGGACACTTCTAGAAAACTTTGTCGAGTGGTCCAAACAGAATCACCTGAGGCTGAATGTCAACAAGACCAGAGAGGTGGTGATGGGGACTTCAAGAGGAAGAAGACACCTTCACAGCCACTACGGATCAGTGGGGAGGTGGTGGAAGAGGTGGAAGACTACAAATACCTGGGAGTGGTGACCGGCAACAGACTGGACTGGAAATCTAATACCAAGGCTGTTTACAAGATGGGGATGAGCAGACCCTATTTCCTGAGGAAGCTGAGATCCTTAAACATTTGCAGCAAGATGTTGGGGATCTTTTACCAGTGTGTTGTTGCCAGCACCATTTTTGTTGCTGCTGTATGTTGGGGCAGCAGAATCAGAGCCAGCAACACTAACAGACTTGATAATATTATCAAGAAGGCTGGCTCTGTACTTGGTCTCAGGCTGGAGTCTTTTGAGACCGTAGTGGAGAGGAGGACGCTGAATAAACTGTTATCCATCATGGACAATGATCAGCACCCTCTCCATCACACTGTAGACAGACAGCAGAGCACCTTCTCCCACAGGCTGCTTCAGCTCCTCTGTTGATGGGACAGATACAGGAAATCTTTCCTGCCATCACACTGTACAATAACAGCTAAAACTCTGGTCATAACATACAGTCATTACACACTTTACATGTTTTTTATGCACTCTGTTCACTGCACCTTACATTTTACTTTATCTTGCACTACAGTAAATACTCATTTGTTGTATATAATTTTTTTTCTGTTGCATTTTATATTAATATTTTTACATGTATAGGTTATTCTTTTATCCACTTTATTGTTATCGTCACTGTGTGTAATGCTGCTGCAGCATTTCCCAGCTTGGGATCAGTAAAGTCTATCTATCTATCTATCTATCTATCCTTTGATAGCGGCTCCTCTGTGCTTTGTTATTTTAGTTATGCCTGCCCTGTGTTAATGGGGACCGAACAAGGGGAGACACGGAGTCCTAGCTCTGCCCTCGAGTGTGCGGCCTTGACGTTGTACCTGACCCATAAGGAAGTAAAAATAAAGTCTCCTTGTCCCGCTGTAACGGTGCCTTTGTAGAATTATTTACCCCTTGTAACCCGCAACACCCACGGCCCTGACACGCTACCCATCCAGAAACCAGGGTTACAAACTAGTGGCAGCGGTGGGATTCGAACCCATGCCCCCGAAGAGACTGGAGGAGGAGGTTCTGGGCAAAGAGGAGGAGGAGGATCTGGGCAAACAGGAGGAGGGGGTCTGGGCTCCAGTGGAAGAGGATCTGGGGAGACTGGAGGAGGAGGTCTGGACTCCGGAGGAAGAGGTTTTGGGGAGACTGGAGGAGAAGGATCTGTGGGTGTTGCTGGTTACAAGGTTTAAATAATTCTACAATGAAAAGGCACCATTGGCAGGACAAGGAGACTTTTTTTCTTACTTCCTTGCGGGTTGGGCTCAACGTCGAGGCCACACACTTGAGGGCAGAGCGAGAACTCCCCTTTTTCGGTCCCTGTTAACACAGGGCAGGCGGAACCAGAATAACACAAAACAACACAAAACAAACTAATAACATCATGTAATATACTACAAATAAATGCTAATGGTAACAACATAAAATCCATAATTAAAAATAATAAACACATACTAAACTACAAAGTTACAATATTTCATCAGGATTTTGCCTTTATTTCATTCACAGCGAGAAAGAAAGACAGAAAGAAAATGTCACACAGCAAAAGGACCAGAGCAGAGCAAAGACTAAACCCTAAGCAGGTACAGTACCAGGTGAGCCACCAGGTGAGCATTCTCTCAGAGTGGGGATCCACAGTAGTTTTGCTTTAATTTAGTTAAGACTTTGAAATATTAGACACTTTTATCTACGTCCCTCTAGGGGTAGTCAGATCAGCATTGCCAGGTGTACGATAATGATCATATTTGTATGATAATTTGGCCCTCTCTACGATGTACGATCAATAATCTCAGAAAGTCCAAATGTGTGATAATTTGTGAGCTATGAGTGACGTCCATGCGTTTGTCTTTCAACGAGCACGACTGGCTGAATGGTCAGCTGTGGCTGCTCCACAAGATGCTCAGGTCGGGTCCAGAAGTCAAGCGAGCTAAATTCAAAACAAGGTAAATGACTCTTTATTTTCTTGTCGGTTATCATGAATACTGTTTCTCTGTGACAAAAAAGTAAACCTGCTATGTCTATTCCCTAACCGTAGGTAGCAGGAAGCCTTATTGCTAACATCTTCCCTCTCTTCTCCCTCATTCTTGCTTTTTAGGCAACACCTCCTCACCCCCACCCTCATCCACCACCATCGGCTTCCAGTTAAATTCCATATCTCCTACAAACTCCTCCTCCTCACATACACATCCCTTCATGCCCTTGCCCCCCAGGACCTGTCCAACCTCCTCCACCAATACACTTCACCCTGAACCCTATGTTCCTCTAAAACTGGTCTTCTCTTCATCCTCTGTACCAAACTACAAACCTTTGGAGACAGAGCCTCCAGTGTGGTGGTCCCCAGTCTTTTGAACTCCCTCCCTCCTGAAATCCATCACGCCCTAACTCTGGACTCTTTTAAATCAGCCCTCAAGACACAACTTTTCTCCATGGCCTTTCACAATTAGTTGTTGTTGCTTTCCTTGATCTGTTAAGCAGCCTTGGGATTTTGAAAGCTGCTATATAAATTTGAGTTATTATTAAAAAAATGATACATGTAATATTAGTAGTTTACACTAATTGTTGCCTCCATTGTACTGGAAGCACTCCTCCTCTTCCTTGTAATTCACAAGTACCAGGAAACCAGAGCACCTCAGTAGACTGCAGATTCACACTTCACTGAAAGTGCTGAAAGTACTACCCTCAGTCAGTCAGTGACATTCACTATCAAAGAAATGTAGAAGCTATTCAAAACCACATCCAAACCTACAGAACTGAGAGTTCCACACTGAAGCTTGGTGGAGAAGTCCTTTTCTTTGTGTTAGAGGACAGTAGATTTACAGAATCTTTAATACTCAACAGACGTAGCAGAGGGTTTGGAGGTAGTGTTGAACAGCAGAACGGGCAGATACTCAGTGCAACTTTTCACATGTGATATCCTTAATAGAGGCTTGAAAAGAATTCATCTACAAAACCGCTACATTCCAGAAACATATGTGCACTGGACAGCAGGGTTGTGTGCAAGAACAAGCTATCTATATTGCAGTATAACAATGACTGTCCCTGGTGGTGCATACCTCAGTTGTTGGTTTGGTGAGGATGTCAAAGAATTATTGGTCATTGACTCACTCCACATCTTCACTCAGAGAGATTGTAGCATCAGATAGTCCTTCGCTATTATACAGTGTAGTGTGACTGAGGTGTTTCTGAGCCAGCACAACACTGCTCTCTCAAAAGTGTGACACTGGGTTGAAAAAAATGCCAGTGAATCAAACCAAGTAGCCCACTTGTTGAATAAAGATAATATGACAGTCACAGTTGCTAAACACTTCTCATCTGACAATGTGGACCAGATTTTATCTTGTCCCTCTTTTCATCGGTCTCTTCATCTATCCGTTTGGTTCCAGATTTGAATATTTCAACAACTTGTTCAATGGATTGCTGTGAAATCTGGTTCAGACATTTCGATCAGGGGTTTACTATAACTCTAGTAAATCTGAGGTACTTCAGTGGCGATCTACATCAGGCCTAAAAGAAAGCTGACAACAGTAACAGCACAGTCTGCAAGACGTGAAGACATGGAACACAACAGACTTATGCCAAATCTTTGAGAGTTTAGGTAACTATTCCTCAGTACAAACAAAGAGTGGGTTGGCACCAGTGGTGGCTGGTGACTGAAAACAACTGGGGAGGACAGGAGGAAAACCAGCCCATGGCGTCATGTTATTTCCTACTAGTTGACTACTTATTCCTTCTTTCTTATGTTTACTGAAAATTAAGCAGTAAAATGGCTTTCAAGATTTCTTAAAAACAACATCATTTTATTCAGTCCTGCTGTTTTCAGATTAAACATACAGGCCTAATGAAAAAGACAGAGCATTTATCATGGATGTGAGATGTGAGACGTAACAAAAAGCAGGCCAGGAAAAACAAAAAACATGAAAATCTGGAATTACTGATAACAAAGCAAAGTATTCAAGTTCTACTCAATTTACATACATACAGCTTTTACCTGGGCTTTTAGGCAAGGGATTCTCCAGCCAGGGACTCTTTTCAGTGACCAGAGGGCCAAAAAAAAAAAAAAAGAGAGAGAGCTGGATACATATGACAGTCTCCCAAAACTTGTAGTTTGACATATCTCAACATATCTTATTTCACTATCAGCGAGATGACTTAAGTATTCTTAGGTTGATAGATGGGGAAATTAACAGTCTTTCTTGCTGCTGCTCTGTACAGTTTCCGGTTGTGTCGTTGAACCAATGTTTTGACCTCAGGTGCGCGGTCATGTAACTGAAAACTAGAATTGGAAACCTTTCTGACTGCTTCTCTCTGATATTTCCAAACAGTTTTTTCAGACAATTCATAATTTTTTTTAAAACCAATGCCGGTATTGCTGAAAACTTCATATTTCTTATGCTAGGAGCATGGCTGGGAGTGAAAGCTTGACAGAAGTAGCAACAGTAACCAATAGGGCGAGGCAGAACTGTCATTGGACCAACCTTATGTCAATCTTGTATTCTGGTTGTGATTGGTAAGGGAGGACATCCGCCCTTCACATGTCATTTTACGTGTCTTAGCCAATCATAGATTAGCTTGGAAAAAAAAAAAAAAGTATTCAATCAATGGAAGGAGATCCCACCCCTGGAGGACAGAAGCCTCCCGTCCTCCTCAAGCCCCCCTTCCTGCTCCCTTCTCTTCACACAGACTGCTCTTTCTCCTCCACCTGCAGGTGTCACTGTTGAACCACTTTAAATGGATTTTCTTCCCAAGAAGAAAATATTTTATAAATGATTTCAACCAGTTGCTCTTTCTTAAAAATATTATATAATATATGCCTCTCAAAAATAGAGGAGGAGCAACCTCCTCTGCCTCTATGGACCAGCCTCCACTGGTTGGCATCTATCTCCCGCAATCAGTGTTTGTCACTCTTATGAGTATATTGCTGCCGTCTTTGTGTATAGTGTGTTTCCTCCCTCTGTGTGTGTGAGTGGAATTGAGTAGGTGGAGCTTCCAGTTTGCAGTCCCAGTCCTGACTGGCCACTCTAGCTGAATCCAGACTTTATAGGCCCAGCTGATTCACAAATGGCCTTTTCACCTTCTCTCCTGACAGCATTGCCAGCATCATCTGTGTTTTACCTTGTGTTACCTCTGTGAGACTGTGATGTTCTGTGAACTAGTACTTTGTTTTGGACTCTCTATGCAAGTAAGACGCTTTTGAGACTGATCCTGTGTGGATTACTATAGTTCATTTTCTTTCCTGAGCAGTAGTGGGGGTGAGAATCTCCTTTTCTTTGTTAACAATTGGTCTCATGTTTGTGTGTTAGGAGTCCAGGTATCCTTCATGTCTTTTGTTTGCTTTTCTTTTCCTGGTAGGCAAGTTTAGGGCATCAGTATATTTCTGTTTGTGGTTTTGGCACATCTTCATTTCTGAACTTAAATAAAACTGCTTTTTGTTTCTGAGATTGGTGGTTCTGGCATTGACTGTGAGTGGGACAGGTGGAGAGCTTGTTTATGTCACGTCTAAGTTTCCCCCAGACCCTCGGTATAACAGTCACATCTACAGAGATCAGACAGAGAGCCACCAACATTCAGTTTTTATTCACCTAGAATGAGTGCAGGAGTGTGTGTGTGTGTGTGTGTGTGTGCACCATGCACTTTTACCCACATCCCCTTTACCATTACCTCTGCCTCAGTGTTTGCCCTCTGCACTAAATATGTATAAAGGATAAGACAAAGAGGTTCAGGGGAAATCATGAAAAAGCAATAAAAATGGTCAAAGCACAGGTTCAAAAATCCCCCTCCCTCTGAAAGGGTCAAAGACACACACTGCATACTTTGTTCTACACCACCTTCACTCTCCTCATGATTTCCTCTGGACTATATTAAGCCTGACATTTTACAAAAGCTTCTATTCCTGTATCATTACAGCACTGCACATCTCTGTTCGTAAATGTTGGCAAGATCACTGCTGCATGCTTTCAAAAGCCTGTATTAATAGGGATTAGTTCAGTAATAGTTTAGTGAGTGAGATGAGTGGCTCTCAATCAAAATGTTAATGTGCAAAGTACAGAGCTGGAATCTCGCTCAGCGTAACCACTGGAAACAGGGAAACAGCTCCTCCTGGCTTTTGTCTGAAGTTCAAAAACACACATCGCAACTCCTCTAAATCTCACTAACAACCTGAGCCTCATTTACATGTTGGCTCTTGTTTGTTTAAACAACAGTTTGTCCTCTCACCCTGTGTTGTTGTGCTGTCTCTAGCTATAGTGTGTGTTGCCAGATACCACCGATGAGCACAGACTTTGGTTTCAGTCTTTGTACAGACATGGCCCCAGACCCAGTGCGCTCACTTAGACAACGAGACCAAAAGAAGCTACACGCAGTCGCTTCACACATCTGTGAGATAGTTCTGGCATCTATGGCTCCAAAAACCACGAAGTGCTGTTTTTTTAAATGTAGGTTTTGTAACAGATGAAATAAAGATGCAGTAAGTCATGCAGTGAGCTGTAGATGTGTTTTTTTTTTTTTTTTTTTTAACAAAGCCTTGTTAGCTGATACATCCTCCAGTCCTTACTCCAAATTTCCACATGCTGCACCACGATCTGTTGGCAATTAACACCAGTCAATCTTTGCATTTCCACAACACGCTCTGCAGTCTGTCTCTGGTGCTTCACAGAATCATCACTTAGCTGTGTGAAGTGCCAGGTCAATTTTGATCAGAGCATGCACCCAGTACGCATCAATGCATGTAGATCAGATCACCCCAAACAGGAGGTCAAACAGGGACTCCAGTAAATTTCAAAATACAACACAATGGACAAACCTCACTTTGCCAATTATTCAACCATTACTTACAGCCGCTGGCACGAGCTAAAGCTAACAGGATGTCATGGATGAAGACAAAATAATCGCGGAAGTGGGAATATCACCACATTTCATGAAATATTGTTGAAGCGAACAGCAAATCAACCTCCGAAAGGCAAAGTGATCTGTTGTTTGTATGTTGTTCTCACTTAATACGTGGCGGTTAGCTTGTAGTGATCTCAGGTCTCCAGCTGCTCTTGGCTTCTCTCCATTCTGCTGGCATTCAGGAACGCATCCAATGGGCGAGGGCGAGCACATTCAGTTGGAGCAAAGATCACAGTGCAGATGGAGTATGTGGTAATTAAGGATTAGACTAAGCAAGGCTTACCGTAACTGTGTCTTTTTTCCAGATCTCTATGAAACAGAAATACAGTGAATATCCATGTTCACATCTCACTGTCAGTAAAAGGAAGAGAAAACAACATTTCTTTCAATTGTTCACTCAGAGTAAATGAGGGCGATCAATCTGTGGCATTGGAGAATCTGTCAAAGGAGCCAGCAGTGTCACACTGCCGTAGTGCATCGGCACATATTGGCAGCTCCTGATATACTGCGCACCTGAAGCTGGAGTGCATTAATGAATGATAAAAGCACCCATAAGAAAACAGACAGGAGGATGGAGCAGAGGTGAGGAGGAGGGTGAGGCGGCGGTTGGAGCGGGGAGCGCGGTACGTGAGGGTCATGTTAATGAAAGGGCATATATCACCATTAAGGCAGTGATGGACGTCGGCGCAACCATCCCTCCCTGTGGATGGAAGACTTTTCCACCAGTGTTCAGTCAGTGAGGAGAGAAAATAGAGATGAGAAAAAAGGGGGGAGGAGGGCCGCCAAACGTATATGCTGTTGCTCTTCACCCTTGTAATTACATTTCAATAATCAAAGACACAAATCAGGAGTGGAGTTGTCACGCGCACCACCACTATCAGCCACTTTCTGGAGTAATCACACTTAAACCGACACATGTGCACACACTCCATCCGAGGTGTTTCACCAGAGGGAACTGTTGCTTTAAATATGCAGTGTAAGGCCGAGACATGGAGGGAATAAAGGAGCAGTCAAAGACGAGAGGTGGGTAGTGGATGGTAATGGTGACGGTCAGTGGAATAGTGGAGGAGTGTATAAAGAGGAGGAGAACTAACTTAGTTTGGTGTGCCTGCAGAAATTACCTTTCAACACGTTCCTCCAGGATAGAGCTTTGCTTGTGCTTTTCATGGCAGAGATCAGAGGATTTGAAGCAAGCGAGGTAAATCAGTCACACTCAAACAGACCGATACATGCCAGAGGGTAACCACACTCAAGTGCAAGTGTAATTTACAGTAATGGACAACACTGTTTCCATGACATTACATACAGATATGACGTTGCATTAGCGAATATACTCTGTGAATACTTTATTCTAACACTACTGTTCTAACACTGGGTCCTCTCTGTGCTCTCAAATCAGCCTCAATTCTTCATGCCGTGGTTCTGTGTGTTCCACTGTATGCAGAGCTGATGATTGAGGACACCACTGAATTTCACTGAACTAACTGTCTGGTTGATGAAAACCAGTGAGACAACTTTTGTTTTGTGACATTGGAGCGGTCTCATGGAGGAGGCAGTGGAAGGTGGTAAAGAATTCAGGATGCACCATCAATTTGTCAACACACGATTAAAATACAACACAACCAAATACAGGTGGAAAACTGCTGCAGTGAGTTTCTGCATTTGGTTGTGTTGTAGATAGATAGATAGATAGATAGATAGATAGACAGAAAGATTCATAGCAAGGGTAAACATCTGGTGTCTGCAGATTCAGAATAACCCTTGAGACTATATCTATTGACACCAGTCAGTGTTTTAAGAAATGCTGTAGCAGAGAAGAGAGGCTACTTATGGTGTAGACTTAAATTCATAAGAGGCTACTCCTGAGGAGATAGGCATACGTATGCCTCTCAAGAAGAGGATATAGTTCCCTTTACATAATCAGTTTAAGGCCTGCACATTAATACCATGGGAGAACTTATGGATAACAAAGGCCGGTTTGCAAAGTTGGACATGATCCATCCACAAGAACAATGATGAGGAGTTGCAAAGAGTTTAAGCTGTGGCTTTACAGAACTATACAGCATGTGAGGAGGGAGGAACACGTACAGTCAGTCATACTGAATGTTGCAAATACACGAAGAATACAGGATTAAACCTAAGTCATGGATTTGATTCTGCATGTTACTCATTGCTTTAGGCTGAAATATCCCCATTGTATTTGGGTCCAGCTTGGTTGAATTCTTGTTCTTGATAACTGGTTGTAAAATGTTTTTTTGCAGAGCAAAAAATGTAATTCAAGCACCATGAAGAGTAGATGTAAAAAAAAAAAAAAAAAAAAAAAACTTGAATAATGTAAGAATTGCCAGTTAATAATATGCATAAGTATAAGCTTTTCTGAATTTTCACTGGTCAAGCACCTGTAAGTGTCACTGTCTGCTCTGTATATGAATAGCCCTTGTGGTGTCTTACACCAACTTGTCTGTTTTATATTCATGTTATCCATTCTGTCACTGTGTTGATGGTGCTGCTGAACCATTCATCAGTGTAGTGCTCTGTGCAATGTCCTTGGAGCTAAAACATTTGATTGTGATTCCAAACCTGCTTTCTTTTTCTTATCTTGTTCTTTAGAACAAGTTTGTCTTACAGAGTGGCCTCACTGTTTGTTTCCTGAGACACAGGCTTGTTAGACTGAATAAATAATTGTGAGTATTATTATCAATCCAAATTAACTCTTGCTCTTATTCTTTTATTATTATTATTATTTGTTTTGTAAGAAAAAGAAAAAAGAAAAAAAAAAAAAACGGAGTCAGTCAGTCAATTAGCCTTTCTCATTTTGATCAATGCTAATGCTTCATTAACAACAATGTTGTCACTTTTTTAGACAGATTTTGAAAAGATGGAAATGTAAAGCTGATTAAATACCTAATGATGTTCTACACAGCAGGGTTTTTAGAAGCAGTAATTTGTTTGCAGCCCTAACATCCCTTCATCTGCTCCTGCTCTAAATGACCTGAAACTGAATTTCTAAATGATACCAAGGACAGTCAGCTGGCCTGACCTAGACCTTTCATGAGCAAAAAGTAATTAGTTCATCTTTGAGTCCAAGTGAATGTTTTTGTTAAGTAAGAAAGCCAAACATTTTTTGTGAGGTCACTGCTACCTTGACCTTTGACCTGTTATCACAGAAGTCTAATCATTTCTTCAGTGAGTCCAAGTGGACATTTGTGTTAACCAAACTGATGATATTATGTTGTGTAGTTTTGAGGTATTGTGTTCATGAGGCCAAAATCACATGACGTCACTGTGACCTTTAATCTCTTCATACTTGAGTCCAAGTGAATGCTTGTGCCAAATTTGAGGAAATACTGTCAAAGCATTACTGAGATAATATGTCCACGAGAATGGTACATACAGCAAGGGAGGCACAGGACGTCTTTGATGTTGGGCGGCGGTGGCGGGGGGGTGTCTTCCTGTGGGCTATCTCCAGAGCCAATCAGTAGGTATCGTATACTAGAATGTAATATCAGTGGAATATCTTCACAGGATATCCAATCTATAGCCCCCTCCAACACAGGCCAGTGTCATTCATACTCATCTACATTCCTGTGAGACAGCCCTTATAAAGTCAAGCCGACATCACAGTTCCCTTTTTCCAATATCTGTCTCTGTCTCGCACAGCTTTAATAACATTTGGAGATATATGCTGGCCCAGAAGAGGGGAGGAGCACTGAGGCAATAGATACTTTCAGAATTTGAATTGAGATGTATTATTCTCAGCTTTTGCTATATGTTTTAATATATTGCACTTTATCTTCATATCAACTTGCCTCAACTCCATTACTTCACTGCTTTCAGACGTGATTTCTTCTGGCATCCTGTATGAAAACATTTGTCCTTACACACAAGCTGCTGTTGCAAAAGCGTGCAATCAGCTTTTTTTTTTTTTTTTTACCTTAGATTTTAAGTGTGGTGAGTCTCATATTCAGCCCTTCACTGATCTCGATTTGCACACACTCAGAAACAGTGGACTTTATGTAGTTTGGATTGCTTGGAGTGCCTTTAAACCATCAACACTTGAAACTTGAAAGTTCAGACGAAGAGTCATCTCTGCAGAAAACTGTCCCACATGACAAACATGGTTCCAAAAACATGCGACCACAGTGTCACAATATCAGATCACTGTGATATTTAACTTGTCTTGTTATAATGTCAAAACTACACAGGATGAAGTTGTAAGATCCTGGTGCCCTTGCTTTGGTTAATACATACCCTCATTTTCATAATTTTGTGCAAACTAATTGAGCGAATAAATTAATGATGGGCTTGAAACTTAATGAGATGTATACCCATGTTTAAAGATTTCAATTCACCAGCTACAGACGGTCACTGATACATTTAGTTATATGAATTCATTTGGTTAAAGTGACAGGATGCAACCTTTGACAACAGTAAAGCAATTTATAAATCCTGTAGCCACATTAGCTGAAAAGACTAGCTGTGAAGCACAGGTCTTTTCAAAAACTAGTGGGGTCAGTGTGTTTTTGTCCCTTGCTGTTTGCCACTGTATCCACAGGGTCTTAAAAAGTCTAAAACCCCCAAATATCTCTTTTAGGTCTTAACTTGTCATCTTTTAGTCTTAGATAAAGGTTTGACAGGTCTTAAAAAAGGAACTCTGAGATTATTTACCATAATTAAACAGCTGCAATCTAACTGGTTATAGTTAAGTTAAGTTTGCAATGGACAAAATCGACAATGGCCTTAGCTAGTGTGTGCACAATGGGTAAGTGCGAGTTTAATCATGGAAGGTTAGAGAACAGTGAATTCAGTGGATGGTTGAAGCCTGCTGAAAACAAATGTCAGGCCCACTGCAGAGAGGCGCAGGGTGTGTGGAGCTGAGACTCTGAGAGGTGCGTGAGTTGCCACCAGCATTCACCCAAGAGGCCACACTTTGAATTATACATCCACATTTAATTGAGATGAATCTGAATACATTTAAACTGGTAAAATATAAACATTCACCCTCTGCACAGTTCTCACGAAGAGGAAAATTAGCTGTAGAGACCAAAAACAGCTTTTGTAGCAGGCTATAAATTTGTTGATTTCTGCATGTCAACATGGAGCCTATGGAGATTGACTCTCTGTTGGAGGTAGACTCCAGTGGTAATTAGAGAAACTGTGGCTTTCGACAGTTTAATGTTGACTTCTTTAAGCCCTGTTGATTGATGCCTGATGCATACATGAAACTCTGTTAGCTTACAGGGTTAGCATTTGGTAAACAAGTCTACTTGCAGGCCAGGTAAAGCTAACAGAAGCACTAGCTAACATGGCATTAGCAGGACTGAGCCCCAGAGCTCCAGGCAGTCTAATTACATTCAAATCCAATTTTATTAATGGCCACCTGCAACATGCACTTGACTTCAGTGTGATTTTTTCCCCTCTCTCTCTCTGACTGTTCCACTACCTGGGTTAAATACTTCCACCACATTTCAAAGAACTTTTTAACAGGAGAAAGTAATGATGTTTATAGTGAGGATGGTCACATGTTCACCCTAAACTTAAGGAGGAACTATGCAGGATTTTCACAGTAGCTAGGCTGCATTTTTACCTCAATTTAACAGCTTCAGTAATTGTGATGGTTAAATACATGACTTGTAACTTGTTACAGGGAGAATGGAGGCTCTCTGCCCTCCACCTGGAGTCTCTGGGATGAAAATTAACCTTGCAAGATCAGTGCAGCACTTGGCTGCCGACCCGGTGTCCCAGCTCTCGTCTCTGTGCACCATGATACAGATGTCCTCCATAACCTCGTAATCTCTTGTTTATGACATCTAAGACTACACAAATAAACATGTCATAACATCATATATGTTATATAATATTATCCACTGCTCCATGGATTGCTTTTTCTCACATGGCTATGAGGAGGGTTAGCAAAACAGAGGAAAAACGACCCGACTTGCAGAGTTCTCCTTTAACACTTACATTTGCAAGAGGTGGCACTTTAAGTAACAGCAAGAATAACCCATTCCTGTCTGATGATGATACTCTAAAAAGTACTCGATATATTTCCATCCAGGTTCTGGAGATTTCTGTATGTGTAGGGACTACATTTAGACTCACAGGCGTCATGTATTTCCCCAGCTTTTATTCTGTAACCTCATGTTAATTGTTGATTTCTCTCACCACCAAACTTGTGTTTTCACAAATAAATGTATTTTCCCTTCCCCTAAAATAATTTCAAACATTTGGGGGCTCATCCAGCACTCAAGGGTTTTCCCAATTTTGCATTCAACTAGAATTCTTTGATTTTAGGTCCCTCCCCTAAAATGAAAGTCAAAGACACATATAAAGTCTTTGTGGGCAGCAGGTGTCCTTTACTTCTATCAATAAAAAGTTGGCAGCCATAACTGAGGGTGTGGCTGCTTGAGTGACAGGTGGATAAGTGTGTGCTTTGTCACAAACACTTGACTCCAACTCCTTATTCTTACACTTCAAACTAATTCATCGCATTACTTTCACCTAAAGACATTGTATCTAAGTTTCATACTTGTTAGTCACCCAACACATCAGTCTGCCATTATGTTAATTTGTCACCAGGTTCATTCCATTTAATTTGTCACTGTTCAGGTGTTGAAGCCTGGGGGTGGTACTAAACATGATCAAATTATATGATTTAGTTTAACTGAATTAAAATATAATTGAATAAGACCAGAAATGAGCTGAGCAAACAGGACAGAATGTGCGTGTTGTAAGCAGGCCTACACTGACCACATGGCACTAGTCGTGACTGAGCGAGCCATGCTGACACAGGCAGGAAGTTTATTCACTGACATCTTTAGTTTTCATTTTCATCATGAGTCAAGTAGTCCATCATCATATCTATCTTTATGCATCATGCCAACCCTGCAGAGCAACATCACACTGCCAATATGTCAGACTAGCAGAATTATAATTAACTGAATTTTGATGCTTTTTTGATGGAATTGTTTTTTTTTGTTGTTTTTTTTTTTTTTCACTCTGCCCTTGGGTGTCAGGTTGTCTGTGTGACAGACGTTTGTTAATTTTCACAGTTAAAGCACAATTGAAAACTGAAATGAGGTGGAACAGGACTTGGTGTGACTGCTGTCTTTTTTCTTTTCTTTTCTTTTCTTTTCTTTTCTTTCTTTTCACCCAGTATCGTGGACCTGTTTTGTTGAGTCGCCCTCGTTTTACTATCTTCAATATTACAGTTTAATGCTTATAATATGGTACATTGTGCTTATCAGTGAGTGAGTGAGACCACAGCTCACTTGCTCACACAAACCTCCTGGTTGCCTGTTTGGGAAGTGCTGAACTCTGCAGGCCTCAGGTGTAGGGATCCTTGAGGTGATTCCCCAGGCCAAATCAGAACTTGTGTAAGGTTTTTTTCTCTCTCGCTTTCTCTCTCTGTTTAACTTCTTTGTCCACACACACACACACACACACACACACGGCTGCTACTAAACCTCCCAACGATTATTATTAAATGGGAATATTCCCATAGGTGCTTAAAATATCTTCAGACAAAGCAAAGGTCCTAGGACTGCAATGACTGTGGTCTCCAATTTTAGAGTAATTGAGTATATCATTGGATTAGATAAAGATAATCTGTACGACTGATGTGAAAAGGGAACACTGACTCGTTTATGACCATGTTAAAACACCTTTGTCAATAATTGCAGCAATCCATGTGCATTCAAGGACAGGTCCTTTGGTGGTTTGCTAACTGCAAGCAGATAAGCTTCTTCTGAAAGTGATGTCTTCCTCTTTACCTAGTGCTACAAGGCTCCAGACTAGGCCTTATCTTACTTTTCTTATATGATTCATCAAAGTAAGGTCATCTCTTAAAATCTGGTGCTGTTTGTGTTATGAATCAATGTCTAAGTGCTCAAACGCACTGGCCCATGAAACTTTCTATATATTGTTGAGTAACAGTGGCAACATGAGGTGAAATGTGTTTGTTTTGATCACTTGGTGTGAGAATTCAAAGCATGTTTTTCCCAGTAACATTATCCTTCAGTATAACCCAGTGTCACAGCGTATTGTTAGATGTAGGAGGGAAAGTTCTGCAGTTGTGTTTTCTCTCTGCGTTTGTGGCTCAGGAGCTTCTCCTGCTGCTGGAGCATGGCTCAGTAATATGTTTACCTTGTTGTATTTTGTCTGCCTGCAGAGACACATTATCTTAGTGAGTAGATGCGGCTGCTGCACGTGCGCACCTGTCTGGGGACAGAATTTGTTTACATGACTGTTTGGTGCACACACAGACAACACTGTTTGTTTCTGAGAGTGTCAGGGTGGAATAAAAGGAGGTTAACATGATCTACTCTCACCAGCACCACTAGTTTCTTTTTGGAGAACAGCGGGGGAAACAAGCAGATCTGTGGACGTGGTTATCAAAAGTCTGCAAACTACACTGCTCCGAACAGCTTGAGTGTGGAACAGGTCTCTTCCTGAAATTGAACAATGAGATGTATTTATCAAGAGCTCACTCCTTTCTTCACTAAGTTTGGGACAGTTTATTGCTGCACTGAACTGAACTGAACAGCTGAATTCCTGGAGGGACATTTACTGAGGATTTGCAGGCCTTAGTAGGTGGTAAATATTTAAAATGTGATTGTCCTTATTTACTAAAGTTTAATTCGCTAAAATTTTACTAAAGCACTGACCTCAGGTTTGCCAGTAAAGTGAAGGAAAAATCACTGAAAATTGCACGTTTGCTCTCATAAAGTCCACCAACGAGATATATCGATTGATTGATTTGTTTAATGTGCCCAGCCCACAAGACACTAAACAATTTAAATGCAAACATTCAAAGATGGCTAAAAAGTCTTCTCATAAATATGTATCCATAGACTCATGCAAACGGAATATCAAAATATACAGATTTTCAAAAATATAAAACAATAAGTTGTCTTCTTACAAAGGAGTCAGTGTTTTCTGTCTTAATGTCCATAAATCTCCTCCTTGAAGAACCAACTCAACATGTCATACTCACACAGAATAAATTGGGATTCTTCACCTGGACTATACAAAGGATTCTCTCAGTTCATTGTAGACAGGTCATTGAAACAGAGAGTGAAATTCATCATCAACAATCAAGATTGCACAAAACACATACTGCTTTAACATTAAAAGAGGTTTCATGTTTTGAGATGCTCTGGTTGAGAGTCAAAATACAGGCACATCTCATCGAGTAGAATATGATGGAGGTCAGCAGTCTTCCCCATGCTAGTGCAGCAACTGAACCAGACCAGACTAAGAATGATTATGGCTTACAATTAATGAAAGCCCAAAATTCAGTAAATAATCAAAAAAAAAAAATATAGTGAAACGGTTCACTGTGCTACACAAAAACACAAAGAGCACGGCAACAAAAAGGTATTTTTTAAACAAGGTAAAACACAAAAGGTGTGTCCAAAGTCTAATTAAGGAAAAAACACAAAGCGACAACTAAAAGGTCAACAGGCCTAGGTCCTGGACAAGCTCAAAGATCACAAATTTCAAATAGATAAAGTTCAACACACACACACACACACACAAAAAAAAAAAAAAAAACAAAGACTGTAAAACTTTAAAACGTAGATAATCCGCACAGGAGGGACAGGCTGTTGTGGAAGACATGATCGACAAGACAAACTGGCAACAGGGGGATACAGCCCATTTCACATAGGACACAGCATTTTCCATGTGCACTGCAGGTACAGCCCAAGAGTGCACCAGGAGCCTGGCGTGGCGTGCAAATCATGTCTGTTGCTGAGTGACCACAACATCATCAGGAAGTGTTTCCTTCCCCCTATGCCTGTGTAGTGGATATCGATGCCCTATGTATCTGACAATGAGCAGAATAAAGAGGAGAGGGAGTGGGTTCATGAAACCCTCAAGGCAAGACAGGAATTGGGAGAGCTTCGTCTCGTCCAGGAGCTCTGGTTTCATGATGATCGCTGGTTGTACATTCTATCAAGAAACTGAGGGAGTCAGTCCTATTGGACGCACCAAAGTGTCGACACAGAGCGCTGCCCCCAAGTTGAGCCTGGCTCAACCTCCACGCCATGCACGAACATTTTGTGCCATTCCGCGCTATGCAGAGCAAGGTGTGGCAGGTGATGATTAAAGGAGGGAAGCAAGAGGCAGGAAGAAGACAAGGGATTTTTCAAAATAAAACAGGAAAAACCTAAACTAAACCGGGGAACACATGGAAGACATGACAATTGTAACCTAACAGTGTCACACCCCAGTCAGCTTATTAACTCAAAACACCTCATATCAATCAAATCAAATAAACTCTATTATCCCAGAAATTTGGAAATTTGTCCTGAAAAGGTTTCCTGAGCCTTTACATGTAAGTGGCCTCTTAATCTGGTTCAGTAGCTACACTATCATGGAGAAGACTGCTGACCAGCAGAACCAAATGGCAAAAATTAAAGATGCAACACAAGAAGATACAATGGAACATGAAGGACCTTCTTCACTCACCATCAGTATCACTTCCACAGAGTAAAGACACAAAATGGTTTTATTCTTGAGGTTTTCACAAAATCATTGCAAATCACAAACTGAAATGTCTCATTTAGAAAAGTATCTACAGCCTCCTTTCAGCGTCGTGTGAAGTGCCCTTTGGCAGCAATTACTGCTGTGAGTCTCCCTGAGTTAGATTAACACACTTGCATTCAGTGCCAAATTAACCTTGAGGATTTATTACTTAGGATGTATCAGGTTTCTACAACACTCATTGAAAGACATTAAAGCTGCACAATGGAAAATGTGACCACATGAGATTCTTGTGTCCTGAGCATTTCATCTCAAAGTGGAGTTGCTCACACACTTTTTTTTTTTTTTTTAGTTAATGCATTTTCCCCAAAATCTACAATATTTCCATCCCTCTGGTTTATGCCAGGTAGAGGAGACAATGGTTAACTGTTTTCTGACTGCTTGTTCACTCAGGGTGTAAACAAATGGGGAAAACCAGGGGAATCCAAAATAAAGGAGTGTCCAACAACTGGTAATATGTATCAATGTCTGAATGATGTTTTCATTTACTATGGATCCTCTTGACTCACTGATGTATTGATGTAGATATGTATCATTACACCTCCACTATTAACTAGTACTGTTCAGAACAATCAGTCTTATTTGTATGTTTTGTAAGTTTTGATTTAATTTGATTTATTTGACAGTTAATGAAAGAAACACATATGGTTTTCAGCAGTTTTCAGTTTTCACCACCACAGTTTTTTTTGCCCTTATCTCTTCCATCGGTCAACTGATTTGTTTGTTTGTGTTGTTGGCAACCCAGTGTTATTTTCAGTGGGTTTCACAATGTTTGAATTGAAACTGAAATATTTTCTACTATTTGCATTGTAACCCCAATTTCACATGAACGTGTGCATATTTCCATAGGATTGTGTGTCGGCACTGAGCTGCTTCCACATTTACTTGAACTGTGCAACAATATGTCTGCCTCCAAAATAATCCTGTGAAATTACGAATTGCGATTACGATTATGAATGACTTTATTAATCCCCAAAGGGAAATTTGTCTGTCAGCTCATCAACCATTTGCAGAAGAATAAAGAAGCCTGATGGCTGAAGGTACAAAGGATCTTCTATATTTCTCCGTCCTGCAGTGAAGAGAGAGGAGCCGTCCACCACCGCTCTTTTCTTGGTCCATCAGGGATAATCTGGATATATCTGGAAGGATGATCTGAATTGTTCAAAATGGCCTCAGTGAGTCCATCAGGGAGACATGACTGAAGTCAAGTGCCTCAGGATGTTTAGTCTGTATCCTAGCAACGACTTCAGCAGTAGTTGTTGGTGGGATGTACACAAGTATTGTTTTGATTTGAAAAACTGTCTCCATCCTGAGTCTTCATCTATATCTCCAGCTCCTCATCACTCTTGTTGGGCAGAGAGTTGATATTTTGCATGATGACTGATGGCAGAAAGGACCTACAGTGCATCTCCACCTCCAAGCCTTTAACCTCTGCACCACCAGCACAGCAACCATGAAAGCACCTTCTCATCCAGCTGGAACAGGGTGGCATCCTCCAGACTTGCTCCATTTTCAATAACAGAAGCTCCTCTCCTGAAGAATCTCCTCTCCCACAGAAGCATCCATCAGTAGTTGACAAAATACGACAAAAACATACAAAAACACAACAAAATAAAGCAAAGGTTGAGAAAAAACTCAGAGCTACCAGACTTTGCTGCTCCCAGCTGAAGCTCATGTTCTGGAATGATAAATAAAATAAGATAAATAGCAATAAAGAAGACAGCCTTGATATTTTTGGACATCTTTCATTTTCTTTACAGGATCTATTCAAATCCAGCGTCCATGTGATTCCTCAAAGTCATCAGTTTGTCCCTCAGCATCAGCTACCCTTTCCCTAATTAGAAAGTCTCAGAAAGCCCCACAGTGCTGTCACTGCTGACCTTATCAAAAGAGCTTCTGCCTCCCACACCCTACAGTCACCTAGGTCTCCTGAAGTTATTGCTCCATATTGGTAACACTCCAAGTCTAGCCGCTAATTACTTCCTAAACCTGAGTTTCTCCATTTAAGACAATCTCAATTGGTCACATAGAGTAAGGGGACCGCCATATGACTTACTAGTTTTAAACCTCTGGTTTATCTGTTATTTTGGTGGTCACCATGTAGAATTGAAGGATTTGCTTACTTTGGTCATTTGGAACCACATTTCCCATAATGCATTTCAAATCACAACACCCATGCCTTGTCTAACCAGCAGCAGACTTTCATACCATGGCTTGTTTGCTTTTCTCTCTTGGCCTCAATTCAAACTTGTGTCTATTATTTTGAGCTGGGAGGTCAAACTTATTTCTATAGCACCTTTCAATACAGAGACAGTTAAGCAATTTGAGATTTGCTTTAGGCAAATAAACGCCTCTTACCAGCCTCGATTATGCAAATGAGCCACTGTTCATCTGATTTGCATGAAGTGCTTCTAAAGAATATCGGAATATTGCTTAAAAAGTTGGCAGATGAACTGTGCAACAACCATCCACTCATGATACCAGAGTGAGGTTACATGTAAGGGATGGGATTGATGTTGTCCTTTAACAGTGGGTGTGTCCACCTGAACCTGCAGTAGGAGTTCTGGTCTGTCTGACAGGAAAGAGACTAACCCCATGAGGCCGATGCTCCACAAGGTGATAGATTAACATAGAGACAACATATTGATTATATAAAAAGTAAAATATCAAAATCAAGAGCAATCCTATATAACCGAAAGAAGATATTAAATTACAAATGCTTGTATATTATTTATAGTTCACTTATACTTCCATTTGAGGAAAAAACATAGATTTAAAGTAGGCATGGGGAACCTATTCCACAAAGGGCTGGTGTGGCTGCAGGTTTTTGTTCCAACCAAGCATCAGCACACCAGACCTGACTCATTTAATTAAATGTCCTCAGTCTTCAGACAGTTGATTGGTCAAAATGTGTGCTCTTGATTGGTTGGAACAACAACCTGCAGCCACACAGCCCTTTGTGGAATAGGTTCCCCATGCCTACTTCAAATCTATGTTTTTTGTCATTAGAGTTTTGTGTCATTAATGAGGCTGCAAATAACCAGTGACGTGCTGTGAGCTCTAGGGCATGGTAGGCAGGCAGTCACGGACCAAGACGGGGTATGGGGGTTCGGCACCTCAGACAGCTCATCGCACAAAAACGGTCACAACAAACAGGTTTCTGCACAATGGTTTGCACAGATCTAAGTCTTGTGCAACACCTTTTCCCCACAATCCATGCTGTGCTAGTGGCAGATGTTATTCGCCACCGCTAACATCGGCTAGTTCGACACTAAGTAGTGGTGGCAGCAAGCATTCGCTGCTAGCACCCACAACAGCCCTTCTACTCGTCGTAGCATAGCCCTCAATGCTCCTATATTTTTCGGTGATGGCCGAGTATTGCCCCACCGCTCCAGCGCTTCACTCGAACTGTATTTCCTTTTCTTTCCAGTCCTGATAATTGCTGCTGCTGCTGCTGCTGCTGCTGTCAGGGCAGTGTTGTTCAGAAGTCTTTTTTTGCAAGTCCAAGTCAAGTCTCAAGTCTTTGGTCACAAGTCCGAGTCAAGTCTCAAGTCTTTGTGGGCTGTGACTTGGTCAAGTCTCAAGTCTTTGGTCACGAGTCCAAGTCAAGTCTCAAGTCTCTAAAAAATAAAAGTCTCACGTCTCTTGTTGTAATAAGCCTTCTATCATCTGCTGCTATTTGGTCGACTAAGAATACTGCACAGCATTTACTGTATTATTATCACTCCTTTATCTACTGTATTAGCAGCATGGAGTATCAGTACTGATTAGTTGTTTGTTATATGATCACTTTAAACAGGCTATTGCAATGCAATATGAAGACACAATGACAATAACAATAACAATGGTAATCTATTCAGTGGCTGGTAAAATTTCAACATTCACTATGCTAGCGGAAAAATGGGGGGAAAAGTTAAGTGTGCACTCCGCAACCATATCGTTTAATTACACTGGGTCTCCAATGACATCTTTTAAGTCTACTATAAATTAAAACCTTCCTCTGTCCTCTCACTCAAACCCAGTGTAATGGTAACCTGGTAAACCCGTAACATTAACGTTACCTGGTCAACAATGAACCTGTAACATTAACCTGCCTGTAAACCGACAGTAGTTTAACTTTAGCCAGTAAATGGTGGCAACGGAACGTAGATGAATAACATTAACCAACTCTTTTTTTTTTTTTTTGTTAACACCACTCCATGCAAACATGTGTGACAAGCAAACTAACATTCACTCATCTATTAAAATAGTCAGTTAGAAAGCTGGTAGCTGAGCTAAACATCTTTGCTAACCGTCCATATGTGCTAATGGGACTGACCTATCCAGGTGAGTTTTCAGGTGCCTGATAAAATTTGATGTGGTTGCTCCAGCGTCCTTTATCTTGGTGTTGCAGACTTTGCAGTCAGTGCCTCTTTTGTTGGTGCCGTCCTGTTTGAAGTTTTTAAAACCAAATGTAATTACAAAGGATACAGCAGCAGCTGCAGGTGTGTCGGTAAGACCATATATATATTACAGGGCTCCATTTATTGTTTGAGGAAAAGTGTGCATGATATGGCATGGTTTGGAGTGTGGCTGCTGCAACTAAACATTTCCACTTACTGTTTATCAGCGCTGTGCATCACCTCGTGCAGAACAGACTGGTTTCCTCACATGAACTGCTCACTTCAAGGCCTTCCACCACATTTCTATTAGATTGAGGTTTAATTGGGTTGCAAAAAAATACTGAACTCAGTAACGCTTTATTTGGATAGTCCACCTAGTGCTTAAAAAGTGTATGCAACATGCCACATCAAAATGTTATTCAGATGCAACCTGTTTCACCAACCCTCATGCAGACCAGAATATTTCAGTGATTGAGTAATTGGGTGAGCACCTGTAAGCAGATATTTCAAAATAAAGTGTAAAGTAGAGATTACTAATAGTTGGACTGTGGTCCACATCTGGATCCATACACAATGTTTGGTGCATACCATGTAGACTTGTAGCGGTCTGGATTTAAATCCAATTCCAAGCCTTTTGCTGCATTTTACCCCCACTCTCTCCCTTTATTTCCTGTAATAATTAATTAATTAAATTAATTAATTAATCCCCCAATCCCACAAAACAAATAACAAATATATCTTGACTTTAATGACAAATATATAATACATATACGTTTACTTGATGACTTATTTATTGGTCATCCTGTGCTACAACCCTTTGATCCTTTGTCTCATTGGACCTGTGTGTTTTCATTGAGCACTTCAGCTCTAAAGAGTTGGCAAACTTTTAAACAGCACAATATATGAAAGGATTTAGTGTCCATATAAATGCCCCATCTTTTTGGCCTTGAACTCAAAGTTTGACCTGAAACCACCAGAGAGATTTTAAACGTAACAAGTGTTCTCGATTTCCATTCAAGTGATGAAAGGAGCAGGTTGATTTGTTTCATGTTGACAATAGTTATTTTGCTCATTTCCAGCAGAAACTAGAACAGTGGAAATGCAGCTTCTTCTGCCTCAGTGGTCTATGAGATTTGAGCCTTTTCAGCACTGATGTGTTTAATTCATCCAGTCTTTCTGTTGTGGCAGAGTTTGGCACCTGATGCCAGTGAACAGATTGTCAGAGACAGTGACAGACCCCAGGTACAGGACACTTTATTAAACACTACTTAATCTCTTAGAGATGACGTAGTATTATTGATGTAGTATTTAGTGGAACTATGATTATGTATTATTATCCAGTGTTTGTGCCCTCGCCCTTAACAGCATGTCAGCCAAGATTAAGCTGTGGGGTGGTTTATATTGACAATGTTCTGACCTCAACTCACCCCAGCTTTTTAATCAGCACACAGTACACAACTCAAACAGTCATGTTGCCTGAAGATTTTTGATGATTCCAATCACACTCAACATTACACCATTACACTATTTTTTTTCATAAATGTTGACTATGTTTAGAAATGAGGTACATGGTTTTGCCTGTCAGTCATTTCAACATTTGATTAAAGGAACAGAATACACTACAAATGTTACATTATTGTGTTTATATATTCTGTGGTTGAAGAAATAAAAGCACAGGAAGAGTCCAGCTCCAGACCTGAAAAGCACAGAAAGACCCCTCACAATATGACATCCACAACATAAAACTAACAGCATGATCAAGCTGTGATAAATAATGTAATATGATTGGGCAAATCAGTGTTCACATCCAAAGAGTAAGTATGAAAATATAGAAATACACTTGCTGAGACGTTTTGTGCTTTGTTTTTTTTTCTTTTCTTTTCTTTTTTCCCCAAAACATAGGAGTGTCTCCTGAAACAGTGCCCCAACCATACCCATACCTTGCTTGTTGTGATTAGAATAGTAATCATGCGGATTGTACTTATACCTACAACATTTTTGTTTACGTTCTTTTGTTGTTACGGTTAAACAAGCCAGGGATTTGGGCAAGGCCAAAAAACTCAAGAGCACAAAGGCATTTGAGATGTTTGATGCCGACAAGTAAACAAGCCACTTTATGATAAGGAAAAAAAGAAATAAATAAAAGCACAGATGGCATGGAAAGCCAAGATTTTTCACTCAGTGGAAAAAATCATGTATTAAGATGCAGTCTAGTTCGTTCTCTGTCTCTACATAGAGTTTACAGGTGACTGTAATGTTTGATTTCTCTTCTTTACAGGTGCATCTCAATAAATGAGAATATCATGGCAAAGTTCATTTATTTCAATAGTTCAATAAAAACAGTGAAACTCAGTGATTACACAGACTGAAATATTTCATGTCTGTATTTCTTTTCATTGTAGTGATTATGTCTTACATTGAAGGAAAATCCACAACTACAAAAACTATTGTAACCTAATGATGTCACACTCTAATCAGCTGATTACCTCCAAACACCTGCAGAGGTTTAAATGGTCTCTTAGTCTGGTTCAGTTGCTTCACTGTCATGGAGAAGACTGCTGACCTCCATCATATTCTACTTTATTCATATGCACCTACAGTGTTTGGTGTAGTCTTGTACTGTGATGTTAAGATGGAACCAACAGCTCTTTCCTCTGTCTATTTTTGCTCCATGAAATATAGACAAGAAACCGTATCTCTAGATAATGTGAAGCATTGTGTGTTAGGTGTGTCACGCCACACACCCATTTAGTTGTATTGTCTCTCTCTCTCCCTCTCTTTTACTCTTATTCCCTCTCTCCCTTCCGGTTAGTTTACCATGTGGAGACTTTTCTTGTATAGTATATTTAAGTCTGGATTGGAGGTTTCTAGTGGTCTACTTTTTAGTCTTGGTTTTGATTTGTGGTTTTCTTTTTTTCCTCCAATGGTCCTTAAGTATAATATCTGCAGTAGACTGCCCTCATACCAGCTCATAGTGTTGGATAGACATACAGGAGATAAACAGCAGAAAACAGACCCAAACTAACGTGTTTTTTCTGCCTACAAGAAGTTGCATCTCAAAATAGAAACCAGTTTAAATGTATGTTACATAGACATTTTTACAGTGCATCAACTGGTCAGAAAAAGAAAAAAAAAAGTTTATCTGGAACTAACCAACACACTCCGTATACCTATTCCTTCCCCAGGCAGGCTGTGCGGCACGCTGTATCACGCCGCCTTACATACACAGCTGATAAGGTGGAGTGATACAGCATGTTGTGCCTGCCTGCATGGAGGAGTACTACTGAGTGAGTGAGCCAATCATACCTCATACAACCTCAAAAAAAAACTGAACTATCCCTTTAAGGTTAGTTTTTGTTGGGGACTTTTGGATGCTGGTGACCAGTGTGGAGAGCAGGGACTGTGGCAGTTAAACTTTTGAAAGGAACCTCAACATTCTTACAGCAACATGGACACAAAGACTACAGTGGCCATGGGACATCCAATGTTTTTGTGGCGTCACAGCCAGAAGGAAGGGTTACAGTGACCATGGTCGCCATAGCTGCAGTGAAATTAATATTCAGGTTACAATAAATGTTAACTTTATCGAACAGCCATGGAACTACTACTTTCACTTTCACAGCACAGACTCTTATAAAGTGATGATAGGGTTTCTATTCTAAGCCTTTATGACACCTTTATGTACCACTGTGGCTTGACCCAGTGAAATACACGTATGATGGAGATGAGAAGATAAAAGGAAAGTGGGAAAGTCTGGGAGCAGAGCAGATGTTTATTGTAGGAATGGTTGACACTGATTTAGAATGGAGTTACCAAAAAAGGCAAACTAATGCTCCACTTTAATAATATTAAACACACAAAAAGCTCTTTGTTATGTACTTATTACTCATTACAGAGCTTATTTTCTTTGAAATGAGAAAAGAACATTTAATTATTATTAGAGTACTTATTATTTATAATCCCTCGGTAATCCGTACCCCACACCAACGTTCCAGACCTTTGCTTGAGGAAAATTTTGTCTCACCGCACCTCTTTGAATTTTAATTGAATACAACTGCTTTAGGGTGTAGTTTATTACCCAGGAAATATTTTCAGTGCATTCATGCAGTCTTTAGTTTATTAGATGCTTGGTTTCAGGTTGTTAGGTTATAAGATGGAAATGGATTCTCCCAAACGCCCTTACAAGCATTGCACTTGTGTTTAACACAAGACAACAATTCCACTTCCACACAATAAAATGCCCATTTTAGATTTTTTTTTTTTTTTTTTTTTTTTTTTTGGGGGGGGGGTATTTGCCCATTTTCATTTTTAATATGCAAGTATGTTGTACTTTATAGGTCGTTGATAGCTTTATGTGTCAATGAGTACATGGATCACTAAGGAATGGTGCTGAAAGAGAATTTATATGCAACATTTGGAATACTGGCTCAGCAGGAGAGAGGCATCCATCCATCTGCCATGTTCTTGTTCACCCCCACCCCCCCCCCCCCCCCCCCGCCATGTGCACTTGTTTTAAACAAAGACAGTGAGTGTGTCTATTAACAAGAGATTATGGATTACAGGGCATGTTTGTGTTGTCATACCATAAAGCAGTCCATGTTTCTAGCGAGACGAAATCTGGGACAAAATCTTTGGCCAAGAGATGCTAAGGTAGAAGGCAGAGAGCCTCCATTCTCCATGTAACAAGTCATATAGTCTGAAGTTGTTTAATTAAGGTCAAAATCCCGCACAGTTCCTCTTTAATGCTGACTGGAGTCACTTTAAAAAAACTGGCAGAACAGACAGTCTCATTCCCCCGTGAAACATTTCCCTCTGGTAGACCTGTTTTACCAAGTTCAGTCTTTGCAGCTGAAATATTTGATTTCCACCCTTCAATCTCCAGTCTCATTTTACTACCTTTTAGTTTCATATTCATCTCTCACCCTCTTCAAAGCAATCTGCTTTCGCTCCTCTCACTCCCCAGCTGCAGTGAAACAAAGTCCTGCCCAATAGTGGACCCAGTGGTCACTGCAGGAGTCTCAGGTGGACCCAGAAATCTGAGCTAGGCTCCTCAATCTAAACGCCCTTAATGTTAACTGCTGCCACCACCAACAACCATCACATGATGTTCAACTATTTTAAATAGTCATTCTCAACAACCTCCGTGAGTGAGCATCAGCTAAACCTGAGATTGAGGCTGTGTGTCACATTCACACCAGACAAAAACCAACTACTCACTGTGTACTTACATTTAAAAAAATCAATCAAATGAATCAAATGAAGCAGCTGCCTGCAGGGGAGGTGAGAGAGAGGACTGACAGCAGCAGCCAGAGCTTAAAAAGACAAACACAAGAACGTTTCCTCTTCTGCTATGCCTCAGGAAGATCTTCATCATTCACCGGTTAGATGATGGAGTCCTGGTTTTCAGCTGGTTTACTTCTTATCTCAGGTTTGACTCAACATCAGCTTTCTCTCAACTGGTGATGTCAGATGGTCTGAACATGAAGGATGAGCTGCAGAACCTGAGTGACCCTGTTGTTAATGTGGTCTAGTGCTTCATTTGCTTCAACTTCCTAAGAAGAATCAAGACTGTCGGTACCAACCCTGTCGGCATCAAGTGCCTTTATGCACCGCACTCTGACCGATAAGTAAACTCAAGCACATGTCTGTATACCATTATGCTGCTATAATAGGCAGTGCTGAAGGATTGGTAAGTGATGCTGCAGACTAATGGAAGTGCTCCTTTGGATACAAAGGCTCTGCATATGTGTGTAACAGACGGCTGCCTAAGGATCTACGATACTTCATGAATGATCGAGAAAATGTAGCTTGTGTGGACGATGCTACAAGGTCAATACAAGACCTTCAGTGTTTAAAAAAAATAACAATCCACTCGGGAAACAGCAGCATAACAGCCATGATTCTGACAAGTTAATCAATGCTGTTTTTCTAGCCTCACTACTGCCCCACACTGACTAGAAATCTGTGAGTCTTGTACCCTCTCTGTGGAGGTTTTTCACAACACCCTCTGATTTAGTAAGAAAAAAAAAAAACAAAAGACATGGAAATCTGGACTTATTAAATCATTAGAAACATCAAAGGAAACATGAAGTGTGTTTCAAATGTTTGGGGATTATCTTCTAGCTGCTGTGAGGCCTGTTGTTGCCTCTAGTTTGTCAAGAGCAGGAGAGATATAGAGGCTGGCTGTCTTTTTTGGATCTTGTAAGTCTCACTTGACTCAAATTACCATCCTCTATACCATGAAGCTATTTCAGCAGGCAGTCAGTCCTGGGAGGGCAGAGTGTAGGCCCTGAGTCCAGTCCGTACGGCTGAGGCAGCAGTACCTGAGGCCGCCTATGACCAAAGTCATACTCACTGTATGAGTGCGCTTTCACTGATCTTCACTCATTGAACATGATGAAAGTACCCGTCCATGTAATATGACATGTTCTGTGTATGTATGACATGTGTCCTCCAACCATCAGTCAGTGCTGTAATGTAACAGGGTACAATTACTCCAGATACAGCAGATTCGTTACCCATTACTGAAATATAAAGGTTGGTGAATCAGTGCTCCTAAAGAGCAAGTGAACGCACCAAATTGAGTTGGGGACATGAAGCCTGTCTGTTACCAACCATTAAGCACAAAAACTATAAAAGAAGAAGAGCCAATGAAATTGCTGAAAAAGCCTGAAAAAAGTCTTTGAATTGTATGTTATAGAAAATCCAGGAACCTTGAATATTCTGCTTACTATCAGGATGCCACTATAGAGTTGATACTTAGAGGTAAGTAAAGAGCGGCTGTGGAAGTGAACACACTTAAGACTTTTACTCAAGTCATATTGTTGAAGGTTCCAAAGTCTTTTTTCTGGCAGGATCCACACTGTCCATATATGCATCTCTTATGCCTAGAGAGGACAACATGTGTCCATCTCTCTGTGCCTCAATACCACCTATCACTCTCAGCGACATTCTGAAGGTGTCGCTGTTGAAACATTCAAAATTCCAATTCTTTTTTTATAAAGAAAAGAGAAAGAAATGTATAATTGATAGTGATATTTGGTATTTCAACCCTTTACTCTTTTACATATTTTGATCTCCCTGTTGCCCTTCACATACAGAGGCAGATCAGCCTGCTCTTGCCTCTGCAGGGCAGTCTCCTCTGGTGTGTGTAGTCTGAAATTCCCCAGGCTTCAGCAGGAGTCAATACGAAACTCCCATCCTGACCTTTTCTCATGATGTCAGCTGAGCTCCTGTAATCACCTCCGTGCTAACACACACACATACACACACCACTCCTCTCTAATGAGAGTGCATGCATAAATGTGTGACTCACATGAACACACAGTCATGTATACACTTCCAGTAGCCTCATGTATGCATGCATGAGCATGAACACACACACACACACACAAAGGTGGGAGAGAGACTATGACATTTAAGAAGCTTCTCCTTAGTCCTCTTTATTCTGGCTCCCAGGGGACCTGTGGAGGGATAAAAAGCTAATGGTTAATACTCTGGAGGAAAATGTGATAGACTTATTTAACAAGGAAGCTGCTTAATAACACATATATTCACAGCTCCATCATGGGGAATTACAGCAGGTGGGTGTGTCTGTGTGCATGTGTGTCAGCATATTCACCTACCAGTGAAGTTTCCTGCTGAGAGCAAATATGAATGCCCCTGAGGTTAATAGGTCAAATTAATCTAAACTTGTTTTTTTTTTTTTCACAAGGGATTTGATTTGATTTGTCTTTCTGTTATCTGTGGGGGAAGATCAACAATCTGTTCATAAATGTGTAATTTATATAAATATAAAAAACTCTCCAAGTGCTTTAGAAAGTAATTTGAATAAAATTATTTGTAAACTCAAAAAAATATTGTGTAAATAAAACAGATCTGCGTGTAAACAAATTTGATCAATGGAAAACATATCTGTGAATAGACAACATGAATTTACCACTGACGTTCAAACATTTTTAAAACAGTTTCTGTTTGTCGAGTCAAATCTTGTTTGTGAATCTCTGTTCTAGACTTGTTGATTTGCATTTTACACACACAGAATTTTGAGATAATCATTCTGCCAGTGTGAAAAGGAATCCACCGATGGGCACACTTGGGCACACCACAAAACACACGTTCAGCCTATTTCTACCCAGTTATATATAAGCTGTAGTTTCCCCCCAAATACACAGGAATCAGTAACATTACAAGTTGTAAGATATTGCGTTTGTGCTGATGGGAAGGTATTGAAGTTGTGTAGTTCACCATATGTATGTGGGCTATGCTAAGCCAACACTGACTCCTAAACCTGCAGAATGAGGAAATGAATGCTGGATTTTACTTACTGTGATGACACATTTCAAACTGTATTAATCATTCAGTTCAGTTATTGTTGGATGATGATACAAGTCAATTTTTGTTCACACTGGTGGAAAATTTGTCCGTATACTCTCCCTGTGTGTAAAATCTAACCAAATGTAGAACTTTGCTTCCATACACATCCATTTAAGAAGGAAGATTCCTGTCAAACTAGAAGAGGCTGATCATGTGGAAGAAGAATAGGAATGTTGTGAAGTGTTTCAGTCAATAAAAAAATCACACAAACATACTGGGAAGTGGGCTCAGTGAGCGAGGTGTGGTACTTCTCACTACAGCGCCAACGCCTTCAGAAGCATCAACCGCATCAACCATTGGTATATGGGGCGATCTTGCATTTGGAGCATTTCTTGATTGTGTCCGAATGCAAACAACATCCTAAACATTTGAAAGGGCCTTTTTTTTTTTTTTTTTTTACACTTCCAAAGGCTCTTCGTCTTCACCTTCTCGCCTCAGGCTGTGCAGCTAGCAGAGTCCTGCTTAGTGGGCAACCATGCCTCCAAGTCGACCACAAAGCGGGCTACCATGGCTACATCATGGAGCTGACTCAACATTCCGATTGCTAGCATGCTAGGTGGCTATAACAATTAAAGGTAAGCAAAGAATCTTGGCATATTGGAGACCACAAATGATAGGTGTGGTGTGTCCTCCTAGAAAAGACGAGACAAGGCCGCTGTTTGTTGACTGCATTTGGAGGAGCCTTCTAATTGGGACAGGCCTTGTTGCGATAGTATCACCCTGTTTCACCTGGCATTAACATGCATCTTCAGTGATCGCATTGCAATTGGATAGTGCTTGGCCACTTGAAAGTACAGGTGTACACGCACCAGTCATTCACTGGAGCGCTTATGGACACTAAATGGAGTATATGATGTAATCAGCCTTCAAAAGCGTCCTCAAAAAGGATGCAGCCCCTGAACTGGGCTGCAGCTATAGTTATTTCCATTTAAAACATACTAACCGGACGACTTGCTGGAATTGCCGGAACTCATTGAGGTACTTGCACAAAGCCTGGAATTCAGTCAGGATCGAAGAGACACACTCACTGAAGAAAAGGATTCACTACAACACTCCATTAACACCCTTACCACCCAGTTCACCTCTGTTATCACTGAAAACAAAACACTGCGGAGACTGTTCTGGGCTTGAAAGCACAATTGGCATTTCCCAACAAACCACAGACAACCCTGAGAGATCAATAAAGGAATTCATGACCGCAGAGCTCAAATTAGACTCAAATTATATGGCCAACAATGCCGCACTCCGCCGTGAACACAGACTGGTGCCAATCAAAGCAACATTCCAACACAAAGAAACAGTTCAACCATGAGGTAAACAGCTAAAAAGAAGCAAACTAACAACAGCAAACCACGCTATAATAAATTACTAATTCATAACATGGAATATATAGTAGTTTGAACTAGTTCACAGGCACCAAACAACAAGAAATACTGAACTATAAACAGGCAAGGTGAGTCAGATGATATACACACTATCACACCGAGGTCATTCAATGTGCTCAACAGAAATAAAATAAGCATACATATGAGAAATCAGTGGGAGTGTGAAATAGAGAAGATATCATTACAGTGGGTTAAGTGATGACAGAGCAGTTTAAGTGTGGTTTTATGGTTGGATTTCCGGTGGGAGCTGGTTCCAGCAGTGGACAAAAACACATAGAGACTGAACGCCATTTCACCCTGGTAAGTATTCACTCACTGTTCCTAACTGACCAGCTCCTGTAGATCTAAGAGACATGTTGGGGTATTAAAGTTAGATAAAAAAAAACAATTAAAAAAATAAAAACATCACAATTTACTCAAAGACAAAAACCATTTGTCCAGAACATTTTGTCATCACACCAATCCACCGATCAGCTGTACCTCAGTAACAGCTGTTGAGTTTATGGCTCATGACAGATGACCTGGCCATCCCACCCCCATTTCCAGCCCATCTCATCATTTCCTCAGTCATAATAATAGGAGCCAACCTTAACACATAAAGCTTCAATGCATGTCTTGAGGAAAACCCAGCATTTTACAGTATTATTAAAAGAGAGTGGTCGTCCTTCATAGAAATAAATGCTTTCCCCAGTCTTTGCCAGCTCCTCTGTGGAAAGGCAGTATTCAAAGGAAACATAATGTCATTGTGTGTTTACAAGGGGGGGGTACAACAGTGGTCAAGTCTAGCTTTAGTTAAACCTTTCTAGCCCAGAATGAACTTGAAAAAGTTACCCATGCTTTTATTACCTCTTGCTTAGATTATTGCAACTCCCTGTATGTCAGCATTGAGCTGTCAGAGCTCAACCGCCTGCAGCTTGTTCAAAATGCCCAGCTCCTCTCCTCACTGGGACAAAGAAACCCAAGCACATAACTCTGCCGTCTTCACTTCATTGGCTTCCGGTTGGGTACATGATTGATTTTAAGATTCTTTTATTTGTTTGTAAGTCAATAAATGGGTTAGCCCGGGAATTCCTATCTGACCTCATTAAGATGCATCAGCCCCCCAGAGCTCAAGATCAGCTAATCAGATGGTCTCGGATGTTCCTCGATCCCTTTTATGAACTAGAGAAGATGCAGTCGTGGCTCCAATGACCATGTGTATAATTACACATACGACAGACCACAGCTGTATAACTACGAGCCCGTTATGTGCCACAGAGAGCAGGGAGAGACCAGGGGGAGAATCAATGGCCAGAGGAGAGAAACTGAGCTGTGGTGCCAGGAGAATCAGTGGAGAGTAGAGCAGGGGTGTTAGCTTATACGCATTAGCTAAGGATATAAATACAGAGTTGACATCACAGTATCATACATATTACTGTCATTATCACTTAAGCAATAAAAACTAGTATTGGTCATCTAATACAGGCCAGAGTGTTGATACTTACTTACTACCAACAGAAACTAACAAGCTTGTTTAATTCCTGTCTCTGTCCACATTATTTGGTAGCGCTGTACCGACAGAAAAATTCAGGACAGTCTCGAAATCCAAGCAGTTGTCCCAAGTCTTGTCCTCATTGTCCCAAAAATGACAGCAGAGCAGAGTGACAGTGGTCCTACAGCAGCTCCCACCGGCTGCACCCTGGCTGCAGCTGCTCCTATGTTAATTATGGCTGTTGCAGTTTTTTACAATGTGTACACCAGTTATGACAAGGACTCACAGAGGTTGGTGTCCTGGGACCTGATGAACAGGCAGCTAAAAAGCACAAACGTCTCTGCAGGTATTGGGAGGAGTGGGGAGGGAAACACCTGTGGATCACAGTGGCCTTCAAGATCATGCAAAACAAGAGTCTTGCAAAGTTTGTGGGAGAGAATTTGTTATTTTGCACGGAGGGAAGTCAGATGTCAGGCTGCATGCAGGTCCAAGTAGAAAGACGTCACCTCCTAGATGTAGAATATGTGTTATAGAAAACAAACACGCATTTCAGGACCGTGACTTGAATCATCGGAACAGACATGACCTGTGATCTTCAGCCTCTGAATTCTCATCTGTAGACACGCTGACTCACTATAACATGGCCACTCTGAGTGATAACTACCTAGTCTCCACACTGAGCTACGGCAGCGCCTAGCATGCATCTCCTTCTCGTGATGTAATATGATGTGATGGTGAAAAGAAAAAAGGTGTTTTTAGACGCTTCACTTTTTTCAGTTAAATTTGTGCTTTTGTGTTTTGAAAAACATTTTAAATCCTCACTCACCTTTTCAAATGGTAATTTTTAGACAAGATTACAGATGCATTTTGTAAAAAAGTATAACCTGCAATATGCTCTTTAACTGTAAAGCACTTTGGTTGGCTGTTTTAAATGTGCTATATAAATAAAGCTGACGTTGACTGAAGTCAGAACAACTCAGAGTGAATTCAGAGTTTCAAACGAATTAGTTTTTTGTGTCAGACAGAGAACAAAAAACTATGACAGAAAGTCTGGAAAATACTTGGCAATTCAATTAAATAAATAAATGTAATCATGAAGGACTCAGCAGGGAAACCCACAGATTTACCTGAAGAGATAAATAAAACTGTCCAAAGGTTTGATTTGAGCTGTAAGCCTCATTATGACTGGATGTATGTCCAAGGGCATCACTTTGATAGTTTGTGTGTTTTGTAATTTTATGTTGATTTACAAATGTTTGAAAATGTCATGTTCTGATATTGCACAAATTGTACAAATGCACGCATTTACACTGGCTTATTACTTAAAGGTCCAGTGTGTAACAATTGCCAAGGTTTATTGGCAAAATCTGAATATACTCCCCATGAATATATTTGTGTATAATCGCTATACAATGAGATGTGTTTGGTTTTCGTAGCCATATATTTATTCTTACACATAAAGCATGGGTCTTTCTTCAGAGAGTGTTGCCATCTTGCACCGCCATGTTTGTACGGCAGCCTGAACGGAAAATCTAGCTAGCACATATAAATAAACCAACGAAGAAGAAGGTGGAAGGAAAGAAGATATCAGAACATACTGTAATATTTTTTAGATCTTCACCTCATCGCTAGATGCTCCTGAAATACTGTCGTCCCAGTGGTGGAAGACATCATGTCCTCGGTGACAACCATCACCTTGCCGACGGAAGAGGTGAGTGCGAGTGAGCAAGTGAGGGCTGCAATCTGAGTAGATGTCATGGTTTCCCCCTATTTTACACACTGGACCTTTAAAATTTCTTGGCGCAAGCAATTTTGTAATGTGGACAAGTACACTGTGTTATCAAATCAGCTACTACTACTGACATATCTTTTACTCAAGAACACATCAACTCTTTTTTTTTTTAACCATCCACACAGCACAATGCTAAAATACTTGATTCACCAGAAACCAGATGTTTCCACTGCTCTCAGTTTGTTAGCAAAGCACTAGGAGTGCTCGGCTCCTCTGCTGATCTTCAGCCGAGTACAGACTGCAATAGAAGATAATTCAGCATTCACTTGTCCTGAACTCAAAGAGCCAACCTCGCCATCAAGCCTCATGTCTCGTCATCTCATCAGCACAGATTCATCAATTCATCAGTGAGGCCTGTGCAAAGAGGATCGAAAGTCATTTCATGCATAAACAATCCAGATCAAACAGTATTTATCAAAGGCAGACATCCATCCATCCATCCATCCATCCCTTAACACATGCAGGGTGGTTAATTTAACTCTATTCATCGTTTCAACAGGAAGGACACATCACAGACATCTTAGATGCACAAAAAGCCTTTGATGGTGGTAAACTGGAAGTTTTCTCTTTGCCACATGAAAAAAAGAGAGAGAAAAAAGACGTGGCTTTGTGGGAATCAAACAACAAGATTGTGTACAGCTCAGTTTCAGCCACTCATCACTGATGGCAGGGACATGAATCCATGATGCCGCTCCCCCTTTCTTTATTCACCATTCTGAGCAAAGCCTCGGCAACAGCTATGATGTATCAGAGTGTCCAATAATCCAAATATTGGTGGATGTCATCAGATCTGTGTCTATGCAGATGTTAAATCGTTATTACTACAAAAATCTCCCTCATCAGTACAAGAAATCATTTGACTTATTGAATCATTCTCCAATATCTCAAACTGCTCTATTAACTGCAGAATTCATCATCCTTCCCTGACAAAGCTTAAGCCAGGATGAAACAGCTAGTACACTCCACTCCCTATCCCATTATACATAGGTCACCTCATCGTTGTCGTCATCATCATTATCATCATCATCATCATCATCATCATCATGACAACCAAGTCTCACTCACTTTTAAAACATTTTATTGGCATAGATTTCATTTCAAATGGGGAAATTTTTCATTTCTGCACATCAATCCACCCTCATGATGACATAGTGAAAACTTTCTTGTAGAAGTATGTGTCAGTTTATGAAACCCATAAACTGATCTCAGAAAGAAAAAGAAAAAGGAGTAATTTGACCAAGTGAATACTGATGTGAAACCTCAGTTTGTCTTTAAGTTGGTGTGGTGCTTAACATCGGAGCTGATAGAGTAAACAGTGGTTGTGTGGTGTGAAGACAAATGGTGTCATTTGAAGAAAACATCTGTTGTCTCACCTCTCTTACAGCAACAGCTGTGACGAGGAGCCTAACAGAGGTGAGTCTACAGTCTCCACTCTCCTCTGTGCAGGTGAAGATGGTGACGTACTTCTACCTTAAGATGGTGTCATTTCACGTAGATGTTGTTGTAAATAAGATTGTTACATACACACAATACAACCCTCGGTAGAACAAATGACAACAAACATGTCTCTAGAGGACACTAAAGAATGATGAAACTGCCCTGAAGACATCTCTTTGTAACTTTGGGACGAACAAATGAAATGTGCACCTGGATGTATAGAAACATGTATTATAATACATGTATGTAAAGAGTCCATAACCTTAAAGAGGAACTATGCAAATTTGGTCGTTTTCCTTTGCTAACCCTCGTCCAGGTCATGTGCATTTGTTTTTAACGAAGCCGGAAAAAAAAAAAACAATCCATGGATAACATTATATAACATATAGGATGATACAACGTTTATATTTGTGTAGTCCTAACCATCATAAACGAAAGATTACAGGTTACGGAGCATGTCTGCGTCACCGTGTGCAGAGACAAGAGCCGGGACACCGGGGCGGAGGGCAAGTGCTGCACTGATCTTGCAAGGTTGGTTTTCAGCCCAGAGACTCCAGGTGGAGGGCAGAGAGCCTCCATTCTCCCTGTAACAAGGTACAAGTCATGTATGTGACCATCACAATTACTGAAGCTGTTTAATTAAGGTGAAAATGTAACATAGGAAAATCCTGCAGAGTTCCTCTTTGTTACATAATACAATGAAGAATGAAAAATAATACAATATAAAAAAAAAAACAAACAAAGTCATTTAATCAACAGATCACGCAAGTATGTATGTTTTCTCTTTCTCTGGTTGTGGGAAGATAATAACAATTTTATTTATATAGGGCCTTTCATACAGAAAGTGCATGTTAAGGTGCTTTAAACAAAACAACATCAAACAATTAAAAACAATGTTAATAATAAAAAAAAAAAAGACGACCAAAAGGTAATAAGACACAGTGATAAACAATAAAACAACAACAATCATACAAATAAAAGTTATCCTATGGTAAAACAAATCAATTTTAAGAAGACATTAAGAAAAGATGCCATACTCAGATTCCTAACCATATGCATTGTTAAAAAGGAAGGTTTTAAGTTTATTGTTGAAAATAGGGAGGGTGTCTGCCCTGCAGATTTGAATTGGAAGTTGATTCCAAAGAGGTGGGGCCTGATGGCAAAAAGCCCTACCTCCCAGACTACTTTTGGAGACTCTAGGAACGACCAGCAAGCCTGCATTTTGGGAGTGCAGAGTCCTGTTTGGATGATAGGGCACTCTAAGTTCCTCTAGATATGACGGTGCCTGGCCATGAAATGCTTTATAAGTAAGGAGGAGGACTTTAAAATCTATTCTAGAGTTTACTGGGAGCCAGTGTAGAGAAGCCAGAACAGCAGAAATATGGTCTCTTTTTCTAGTTCCAGTCAGGACGCAGGCAGCAGTGTTTTGAACTAATTGGAGAGTCTTTAGAGACTTGTTAGGGCAGCCTGACAATAGGGAATTACAATAATCAAGTCTTGAGGTCACAAATGCATGCATTAATTTGTCGGCATCATTTTGAGATCCCTTGGAAGCTGCACTTCTGGCCCTATACACAAGTTGGAGGTTGTTCATTAATGTGTGTGTGGTCAAACTGATGAAGATGTTACCTGAATTTGCATGCATTTTGTCTTCTGTATGTGTTCTCTTATGTTGCTGTGGTCAGGACTCTGTCTTTCATGATTTTGATGTTTTATTTTGGCTCCAATATTCATTCCTTGTGTGGTTTCATTATCACTTCCTGTCAAGTTCCATTGTTCTTTTCCTACCAGTAATCACTGCACCTGTTCCTTGTTAACCTGTCTGTATTTAAGGCCCTGGGCCACACCCATGTCTCTGGCCTTGTCGGCTGCAGTTTGAACTCACCAGCCACATACATTCAACTGCTAGTGTATGAAACTCTACTTAGCTTCACTGTATTTACAATGACATAAACTTTCTAGAAAAAATTTTGGGCCACACTGTTTCCCTGTGTGTCTCTCCTCCTCTTCACCACCTTTGTCTTTCTTTCTCTCTGTGCAGCCTCTTTGTCATCTGATTCTCCTCAAATTTACAGCCCCCTCCATGTCTGACAATTGCTGTGATTTGTATGGAACTGCAAAGCAACGGAAATGTCAAAACAGTGACACCCGACTCGCACCTGATGCCTGGGAAGGAGGTTTGCCGGTTGGCAGAGGAGGAAGGTGAGAAGGCAGGAGAGAAGAGGAAAGACAGAATTGAAGACGACGAGGAGGCATAGGTGATCATAAACCATGGTAACGCCACATTTCTCTGTAAGTTTGGGAGCAGTTTCTGAAAAGGTGTGGTGCTGCTGTACTGCACTTCAGAGATCACCTGTCAATCAAACAGCATGGCTGGCTTAGTGACTATTTGTGTTTTTTCTTGTATACCCTGTCAGTAAAGGTGTGAACCTCTGTTGGTGGCAAATGCATATGTTTTCTATTTATTGGAAAGATACTGGGAAGGTCGAGAATATTCACTCCTGTGTTGTTTACATCTCATCTATTGCACCATTAGTGTCTTTCTATCCCCTCATATTAATGTAAATACATTATCAAGAGATTGCTATTGTCACAAACCAGCTCAATGTAAAAGAGATACAGAATGAGAGCAGTCTGGGAGATGTTGGGGCTGTAAATCACAAGTTTCATCACAATACACTATTGTATCGATGTTTGCTGATGTCACAAACTGTGTAACGTTACAATTTTGATTTAATTTGAATTTGATTAACGGATCGATATGAGATGAAATTATCTGCTGACTTAACATAATCACTTCCATTCATATCAAACCACAAAAAATAACTTATTGACATTTGTATGTCTGAGCTCAGCCAGACATTTTTTAGTTTTACAATTGTCACCTTCTATAAAAGAAATAAGTTCCTGTTTGCTTGCATTGGAAACTAATTCATATTCATTATAATTTTTTACACAATACACACAGTTACAAAGGGAAGACGACTTCTGTCTGTTTCCCACTGACATTTTTTCTAGAACATGCGCCTCTTTGATTATAAGCAGATGGGGAATGCTAGGGGAACTTCAAAATAAAGGTGTATCCAACAAGTGATGTTATTGTCAATGTCTGATTGATGTTTTTATTGTGGATCAACACAAGAGTCTTTGGCATTCATGCACAAACCAAACAGTCCAGGCACATAGGCATTCTTGTGCAGGGCTCTCTTGGAGTCTTAAAAGACACAGAAAGACACATCGTCTATAATTAAAAAGAAAAAAAAGTGCTCAGAACACTATAAAAAAAGTATAATAACATAGACATAAGTAAAAAATATAATAAATAAATTATAAATGATGAATATCACTGAAGTGTGAAAAGCTGTAAACAAGGGACTAGTGATATACTTTACCAAAATAAACAAACTTGTTACATTGATTAAAATGACATACACATCGTAAACAGTTTTTTCACTAGTGAAAAGGAGAAGGTTAAAGGTTATGAGGGGATATTGCACATCAAAAAAAAAAAAAAAAAATACACTTAAGACAGGGATTTTGCTAAGAGCCTCATTTTACACCTAATAACATTTTAAACACTGATTTGTCTCCATAATTTGTCAAGTAGTTTAAATCTTGCCTATAATTCACCAGCACTACTACTCCCCTGCTCTTCTTCCACACCAACTCAGTGTCCTTGGCACCACACAAGCAATAGAAGAGGATGAAGGATGGAGAGACAAACAGAAGATGGCATAGAAACAAGAAACACTGGGCAACATGAAATTAAGGGTCCATTGGTGCAAGAGAAAGCAGATCTTCAATTACATTGTAAGCAACCTTAGTATGCAGTGTGTAAATTGCATGGCTGCAGGAACACAAACCAACTCATCAGTCTCTGGTTGGGTTTTCACAGAGACTTCAGAAGGGAAGTTAATGTCGGTGAAAACAAACAACTGAACTATCTGCAAGCTGTTCATGGAGTCAGTTCTTTTTTCTGTGAACCATACAACACTCTCTGATTCCTCGCCATGACTAGCCTGTCCATCTTATTGTGTGTGATCTCAGTGATCTCATCATCCATACTGAGAAACAGAGGGCACGCTCTTCTCCATCAGTCAGATCATCTGCTTCCTTCTGCGTGTCCTGCTTTGTTGTGGTTGTAATGCTGGCTGGTTTGCAGTCAGCTGTAAAGAGTAGGCTACAAACGATTTTCATACTCCATCACCTACAATGAAGTCACTTCAGGGAAGGCTTTTTAATGCTGCGGTGTGAACAGGACCAAAAAATACAAGAAGAAAACCCTGTTTAAATGCACATATAGGCCCCCGAAGACCAGTATGTCAGCAGATTGATTCATCAGTTGAAGTGTGTACTTCATGTGTACAGTATTTTCAACAAAAGTACCATCTTTCTGTGCAAGAGCACAGACACTAAACTGTGTGAACCAGACAGAGTCTTTTCACTGGTGGCTCTCTGCATAACAACACATAGCTCAGACTGTCTGTTGGTGCCCTGGGGTAGTTTCCTAACTGAAGGAAAGTCGGGGTAGATTTTCTTTTTTTTTTTTTTTTTTTTTCTGGATTCGCCGGTTGGGGCTCCGACTTGAAGTAGCATTTGATTGCACTTTTTTAAGTAGGAGGTTGGAAAGATCCAAGTTCCGACTTGTATCGAACGCAGCATTAGTCTTTTTTTTTTTTTTTTTTTTTTAACATAGTCAGATAAGAGTATGAATGTCATTCTTGTATTTGTTTTACAAAGCATTTGTGATTGAAATCAGAAAACATCCACACTGGGTTACTGGTATACAACTGTACTGGACTGATATTCAGTACTCACCTGTATGTAGGTCCAGGTATTGGAATCAGAACACTAATAGTTTCCAATCAGGCCATCTGGGCCAGAGATGGAATCCAGGTCTTTATTCTAGCACTTTGGAGAACACACAGCAATCAGAAACACACCCACTCACCAAACATTTAAGTGGCCTGTAATCCCACACACATTATTGCAAATGTAATGATACAGTACCCTGGCACTGATTTAATCACTCTTCAACTCCTGTAACTCCTGCAATTTTGTGGGAGGAGACTTTTAATAATTCGTGTGAGATGGCATGAACCGTAAATTTGATTTTTATTTCATCAGGTGACAGTGTGTGTGTCAGCTGTGTGAGTATCTTGTAAGTGTGAGATCCAATCTGGCACTCTGCAGCTTGATGAGTCCCAAAGCCAGGAGTGTGCAGAAGGGGTGATAATGATCAAAACCTCGGTGATGAAGAAGTCTTTTAACCATGAATGGGGCATGAAGAGAAAAGGTCTTGAGAAATCATTTCACGAAAAAAACAAAGACAGGCTAAAAACGTAGCAGTCAGGAGCACTTAGATTTCTCATATTGCCTAAGGAAATAGGCCATTCAGCCACTTGAAATCACTCCACACACACCACATTAAGAACACATATGTATCACTCATGAAAAAAAAGTCTTGCTGTTTGATTGTCAACAACATTTTCAATCAATAGAGCATTGGTGAAATGACATTCTGATTACACTACACATTTTCATTAATGCAGTTGTACATTTTGTAATTCTGAAAAGCTAGATTATACATAGCACTAAAAAAGGAAAAAAAAATAGGCTCCATGGACAGGTGTGGGCATTTTATTGATAAAAAGAAGAGAGGGGTTGCTTTACAATCAAACACATGCTTCTGAAAAGGCTCTCTGTGTGAGACAAATATACAACGATGGCCTTGTGATAGACAATCAAGTCTGGCAAGTCTGTTTCACAAAAATAAAGACTGACTCATCTTAACTATTAGATGTCTTATCCCCAGGCTTACTCAGGTGTAAGACCAACCAGTGATGCCTGTGCTGACCAGCAGCAAGAAAACAAACAAACTAATATAAAACTAATATAATTGTAATTACTACATTATTTGTTTTCAATTGTTTATTAAGTAAAATGCCTGTAACTGTTGAATTCTTCTTAAAGAAGTACCTGGGGCAGTTCCTTAGGCAGCCATGTTTTTTTTTTTTTTTTTTTTGTCTTAATTGAAGCAGAATTAATTGCCCCACAGTCTGACTTAAGATAGTCAAGGACCAAACAGCTTTGTACTACATATGAATTTAGACTATGTCTATTTGAAGTCAAACGCTGTCTTAATTCGCACACTTCTGAACTTACACTCACTGTTTTGGGTGCATAAGTGCGTTCACACTGACAAGTATTGCAAAATGCAGTTTAGCACCAGGATGGTGATACTCATAATGGTCAGAAAGTTGAGTATGTAACGCTGGGCACTTCTCACCCTCAATGAGCAGGAAGGAGAGGGACTACAACGCTGTACTCTATGTAAATGTGTCAGATGGAAGCATTTATTGGGTTAACTTAGCAGTCTGAACTAAATAACTGCCAATACCGTGTGGTGTCCATGGCTAAATATTACATACTGAGCTAACGCTAGCTGTGGCCTCTTGTGAATATTTACAACTTGTTAAGTCACTAAGCACACAGCTAACGCTAAAACCTTCTACAGTGTAAGAGACACATAAAAAACAAACATACGCCATAATCAGCTGCTACGTTAAAATGGCAGTAACTCAGTTCAGTGGGCAAATGTCTCTAAGTGCACATCAACTGTATTCAGTTTGAGACAACGCTACCCTGTCGAAATGTGTGCACTATGGAAGTAAGTACAGAGCATGCATATTATAGAACATGGACGTTTACTAACGGAGGTTTTAAATAATGGAGACACAGTTAGTGTCTGCCAAGGCTAGAAGCTAGCTAAGAATGCTAACAGATGAACACCTTGTACCTTGGTGTGCTTGTTAGGAGAAATGGTCTGCTTGTAGACGGTTCTCACCAAACACCACCGCCTTCTCTTTGTAGCCTCCTTCAGCTCATTGTTTCATTTGTTGTTTCACAGATGTTGATCATTCAGTGTATATGATTCTCTCAGAGGCTGGTAGAGACCAAAACCAGAGATAATATATAAATAAGCATCTGTTTGGTTTTATGTTTCATGAGCTGATGATGAACCAATGACAGATTTATCATCCTGCCGCCAGATAACCACATAATAAATGAGTAGGCCAGGTGAACTTTCGATCTGACAGCCAGATTTTCTTTGATTCAAAATGCATTTCATTTGCATTTCATTCCTAATGCATTCTGCATGCATCTATATATTGCAATGCATTTTTTCCCCTTACTCCACAAAATTCAAGATACAAGATGGTATTTTAGTGGCAGGTGCAGATCGAGTGTGTGTCTCTCTCCCTCTCTCTCTCTCTCACCGCTGCACTCTCTTTTAGCCTCTGGTCCCAGCTCTCCTGATAAGGGTCTGAGGACACGTGTGTTCCTGCTCTTCACGGTGACTAACATGTCTTCAGGTGGCCTGTTAATTACAGGCACACCAGTGTCCCATGGCTCTGAAAAACCAGGCTGAGAGGGATGAGGGAGAGGAGGGAGGGGTGAGGGCAGAGAACCAGCATGTGACAGAGGAGACATTCCTGCAGGTCGTGTGAGCCTCGAACAACGCAGACTCTCAGATTAACTCTTTGCTGTCACCTGTGGCGGTGAAACGGTTCATCTCATTACACTTTACAAATGGATTCTGAGAAACTGCTTCAAATAAATTCTAATCTCTCTGTTACCCAAAAGCATTTCACTCACTGAAGAGGAAATAAAAGTATGGTCAGTATTACATCTAGTACATGCAGAACTATCATCCAGCATACCCCAAAGCTAAGCTGCGTGCGCGCACACTCATACACACACACACAGGCATGTTTAGACCTTTGCACATGTTTAAAACACATGTGTAACTCTGCAGTATTTCTAATATATAAAGACATTTCCAGTTCTGGAACAGCTCTTTATTTATCTCAGCTGCAGAGAGAAGCAGTCCTTTACTTTATTAAAATTAATTTCTATTCGAGACAGACCTCTTTATCTAATTTCTCTTGTTTAATAAATGCATTTATTAAACCCACAGCCCTTTGATCTGCTCGTGTTTTAATTTGCTATTGGTGCTGTTTGCTGTTCACACAGACTCAGAACTCCCTCCATGTTTTCATGTCATTTCTCCACACTTTCTCCTCTCCAGAAGAAAAGTGTTTCTTCCTCCGTTTCCTAATTAACATCAATGAAAGCTAAATACTTTGTGCACTAGATGTTTTGTGAGCGTGTCTGATAAACACTGGGGTCGAATAGAGTTAGAGACCGACACAAGCACATATTTACACTGTATGTTTTTATCAAATGTTGAATTTTGACATATTTTAACATTTTAACTTGGATTTTGAACTATGCTGTACTTCACCTCTCCAACATTCAGCACATGTTTCTCCCATTGCTAACAAAACTTGGCAGCCCTGCAGCAAAAGCTTAACCCAAAGACTTCCAGAGTAAGACACACCACTGGTTATTTTTTTGCTCAGACTTACTATGTTGTATAAATAATGCTGACCTCATGTGCGACTTAAGAACTGCCTGAACACACCCATCAAAAAAATGCCAAAATCTGTAATCTATTGCACTGGAACCACCATTTTCCTCTCCTGAAATAAACAGCCTGGACCTGGGAGACAAAAACAAAACAAAAACTGGGCTGTCAAACAGTCTCAGTTTTCATGTCATCAGACCAGGTCCTCTGTCAGGTGTTGGAGAGTCTGTGTCCACTGCAGCCTCAGGTTTCTGTGTTGTTCACTCCAAAGCTTTTCTACTCACTGTTGTAAAGAGTGATTACCTGAGTGACCGTGGCCTTTTTGTCGGCCACAACCAGCCTGACTGTTCTCCTCTGACCTCTCGGGTGTTCACTGGATGTCCTTTTTGTTTCTAACACCACTCGGAGTAAAAACTACATACTGTGCTGTGTAAATCACAGGAGATCACAACATGATCACACCCTCCCTTATTCTTTTTGAAATGTAACATGTTGATCATGTAATTTGTCACGCAATGCACAAGACAGCACACCGGCATATTTCAAAGGGCCGATACAGACGTGTGTGCTGTGCTGTCAGAAGAGGGGCAGCATCTGAAGGGTGTTTGGAGTGTCCACAGCTTTGGGGAAGAAGCTGTTTCTTTATCTGACTTTGCACTTTTCTTTCTCAAAAGAAGGAGGCTCCAGAGCTTCCAGTGCAAAGAAGTGGGGTCAGCCATGGTTTTAACCTCTGCATTGTTGACATACGACACTCTGATTCAGTAAGTGCTTGAATAAGCAGGTGTGCAGCTGTTTCTATAAAGTGCTCAGTGAGTGTATATTTATGTAGACTACTTTAACAGCCACTGCACTGGCAGGGGGATGTAACCCCTCTAAGGAAATAATATATATTATTATTTTACCCTGAAATATTTAATCTGACACCACTCTCCACTCACACTTATTGAGGTTTTAATGGTCCTGTTAAGACTGTAACAGCACATTGTGTAAGTGTTGATTAACATTTAACCACCACCTCTCCAGACCCGAAACCAATGTAGTTATGTTGCCTAAAACTAACACAGATCAGTCTCAGGATAAAAACCCTGCTGTCACACTGACACCATGTGACAGTGACTCTGATACAGTTTATAAAAGTCGTGCAGGAAACAGGAACACATTAGCTGCATGGAATGAAACCAGATTGATTGAATGAATGATGATGATGATTGAAACAAAGATGATTGAAACAAAGAAAAATAAATTTGAATTCGAAAAAAAAAAACGAATTATGGCCTTAATCAGTCCAAAACTGGACAACATGTGCATGTAAGTGCATATCAACATGTATGTCCGACAAAGACCGGACTTCTCCAGTTGGCCAGATGATGCTATTGGAAACTGATTATCATCTGCAAGTATACAACTTAATGACTGAAACTAGACAATGCATGTGCACATTCTCTGGGTCCAGCACAAAGCCGTCAGATTCTTCATGAACATGGTCCAAACCAGGGCATCTGATTGGGTTGTTCGGGCTGGCCTGACTGTAATTCAGTTTACTAGGTGATGGAATAGGTAAACCGGAAAGGGGTCCATATTTACTATGGATCTAAATGACACATATTGCCCCCTAGTATTGAGTATGGGGACATGTCTCCGTGATGCTGTGTGGGCTGGATTCAGGTCATGCTGCTGGGTGTGCACTGAGCCAGACGAAAACAAGCAAGTGGCCAAAGTGTGGGCCGGAGATAATTTTGCAGTCGAGGTGTTTGCCACATTAAAGAAATCATGAAAACATTTTTTAAGATGGCAATGTCATTTTTAGGAAACAGGGCTGCACTAACATATTCAGTCTGGTGCTCTGCAGCTCCGAGCTGATAGGAAACTGCCTGTTTGTCTCACTCAAAAGATATTTGCTGAGATTTTTCTCTATTTTTTCAATTTCAATTGAAAAAACAGTCTAAAAGAATTATCTGATTATCTGATATTCTTCCAGTCTGTTTTTAATTTTTTTTTTTTTTTTTTTCCTAGTGTACAGGAAACACTGCTCAGAAATCTGGCCTGCGAGTGTTGACACTGCAGCAACACTTTTATCACTGAGATCTTGGGGATCATGTGCTTTTGCAGTCTGCTCCTGAGGTGTGAATTAGAGGTTGCTTTTGAATGTTCCCTCGTTTGTTAAACAGGACACTTTGGAAACGGTAGTTTTCCCACCCTGTCTGTTCCTGTATATGTAAGTGTGAAAATGTGATGTTACATTTACATGTTATTTTTATTCTTTTTTTTTTCCATATTTGCCAGATGACTGCACACGCTTGATGTCACACTCTGATAGGCTGTGTTGTTATTTGGCGTCTTTGAGCATCAAAGGCAGTGAGTTTGTGGCCAGCGTTTTTGTGGGCAATGATAGCACAATCAGGATTATTAGGCAGAAAAACACAGGTGCTGGGCTTCGGGACAGAGAAAGAGACGTGCTCGACTTTATTAGCTTTGCTGCTGATAATAATTACAATGATAACACGGGCAAGAGGAAATGGAATACAATATATCCTGCTGTGAGATGGGGCCATTTCTACACTCAGCCTGCAGTGGTTGAAAATATTAAGAATAAGCTACCACAGGGCTCAGCTGCTGTTTGAGAGACAAGGACACAGGCTGTAATGTTTCTATCCAGAATAGGTAGTATTTTACATTCAATGCACTGAAAATGTACAATAACAAAAGTACTGTAAAACCTGTTTACTTCATATTAATGAAATAAAATATGTTTAATGTGTAAAATGTGTTTTTTTTTTCTTTTTTTTTTAATGTTTAACAACCATACAGAGAGAAATCCATAAAATGGAGGCTAGGGGAGCCCCTTCTTCCCTGTCAATAGACTCAACAGACCAGAATGCAATGTGGTTGCAAGACACATTTGTGCTTGAATAAAACCGACTGTGTGGCCATAGTCACATCAAGTTCACACACTGGTTCTTTCCCTCCTTGTGTACTTAATGCAGCTTTTGTTGGTGTGGTGTAAAGCTCTAAAGCTGCACTTCATATGCATCACTTATTTCAGGGCACTTGAACCTGAATAGAGCCAGACACCCCAATTTAAAATGACCCAAAACCTTTTGTCATGTCTATTAGCTGGGGGGGGGGGGGGGGGGGGGGGGGGGGGGTCACTGTCTTCATCCAGGCTGTAGCACCTTTCACAGCTAAACACAAAATATTCTTCATTATAAACACAGGACAACAAATAAAGAGGAGAGTTCAGAGCAACTGACCTAAAGCTGCTTCTGCACAGGAGCCTATATGGATCAAAAAGATAGATGTTCCATAGTTTGGCTGCCACAGCTGAAGAAGCATGGTCACCTCTCCTCTTGTAGCAGGTTCCAGGGATGGCCAGTGAGTTTTGCTCAGTAGACCTGAGAGCTGGATTTGTTGTATAAGGGAGGAGGAGGTCAGCAGTGCATTGGGGTGTTTGGCCTCGCAATGCTCCAAAGGTGAGCGCTGTAGTATTTTTATTATAAGGCTGCAGGGTGTGACTGGGAGCCAGTGGAGAGAGGCTGAAGCTGGTGAGGTGTGGAATCTCTTCTTGTGTCTGCTTAAAATTTTGAAGACAATTCACCTATGAGCTGATTTAGCCTATGCTTAAATAATAAAACACCATGCTTGGTGGTATCTAAAGCAGAGCTGAGGTCAAGTGACAGTGAGCCAACATGCACAATAAACCCACATTTCTTTCATCTACACCTTCATTATTTGGAGTTCTCTCAGGAACCAGTGCCTGTGATGTCCCTTTAGAAAAAATATTGCTCATGTAGCCCTTTAAACACTAAACCCTTTTCCTGGGCTTTGTTGTAGAGCATTGCGGAGAATATAGGACAGCGATTTGTGAACAGCGAAGAAATGTCCAGAGGGAGGTGAAGAAATATGTGTGGAAGTGTTTGAAAGCGTGTGATCAGCAGTAGAATCGCCTGGTGCATCACCAGGGTCACTGTTCACTGCTGACACATTACTACGCTCCTTCACTCAGGAGATGTGAGGGTGTGAGCAGGTGTGTGTGTGTGTGTGTGTGCGTCTCTACACTCGACCGACCGACTGACGGATCTCACACACACACACACACAGCTCGGAGACACACACCTTTGGCCCTCTCCCTCAACCGCCTCTTCTTTTCTTTGATTTTTTTTTCCATACCACATTTTTTTTTCATTTTAATTTCCTCCTCTCTTTTCCATTCCTTTCTCTCCCATGGCCTTATTTCCTCCTCCTATCTTCATTTTGTTATATCTCTTCTCTTCTGGTCTCCTATCTTCTGCTTCTCCTTTCTTTTCCTTTTTGCTTTTTTCTATTCCTCCTTTTTCTGTACTTCTGCTTATTCCCATGTTCTTCTTACTCTCCTAATATTTCCATCTTTTCTTTCATTCTCTGTTCTTTTCTCCTTTCTTCATTCCTCCTCCTTCCTTCCTTTTCCCTCTCCTCTCCTTTCCTCTCTACTGATTTATTCCTTTCCTCTATTATGGCTCCCCTTCTCCTTTCATTTCACTCCCTGCCCTCTTTCACTTATCTGTCATACATTTTCATCTCTCATCTCTTCTTTTCTCTACCTCTTTTACTTACTTTTTATCCTCTTCTCATTCCTTGTTTTCATTTCATTCCTTCCTTTCCTTTCTTATCTGTTTCCTTTTCCTCTCCTGTCCTGTTTCCTCTCTCTCCACTCCCTTACATTGCCTTCTTCTCCTCTCCTCTCCTCTCTCTCATCTCTGGGGTCACCTGCCAGCACCTGCTGTTTGACCTGGATCATGGCTTAGCTCAGGGGCCCTCTGCGTCTTGCCATTGACAGAAAGCAAGTCACTCGACCGTGACAGGGCCGGCCTCCATCGACCGCAGCCTTTACACTCAGCAAATCTAACATTTGCAGCAATCATGAATTCACTGATGTCCCTGAACACACCACAGACATGCTCTGTTTCCACCATCTCTTTCACATTTTTCTTTCTTTTTATCTTCTGTTTTTAACACGTGTATAAGTTTTCACCCTTGAGGCTAATCAGTGGTGGATTTATATTAAATCACATTAAAATTCACATATTGACGTCTCCATTTTGTCCATCTACAACATCGTCATTATGGGTTAAATTATATTTGTAGTGGATTTGATTAATATTAGTCTAGATGAGAGAATTCCACAGGACATATTGACTCTGAGTTTTTTTTTCTTGTTTTTCTTTTACCTCTTCTTGTTAGTAGGCCTATAGGCAACAATGTCCCATGGTGCTCTCTGGGTGGTTCAAACACATACACAAGTTACAATTATTACTTGCAATTCATAATGACTGCAGTGGCCTTCAAAAGCCACAAATACCAGGACCTCTCAGGCTCACTGAGGTCTGGTGTAGTCAGGATGTGCAGTCGGTGAATTAGTGGCTGTTATTTAGCTGCTGCTGATGACCTGACCTTTTATTAATTTTCATTTTACAGACCCATGTAGTTGAAAATATACTGAATTTGAGAACAAAGAGCACTTAAAACTGGAAATGCTGGGGTGTCATATAGCTCAGTGGGTGGAGCAGGAGCCCCACATAGAGGCTATAGTCCTTACCTATAGTGTGGCGAAAGGATGAGGTCAGATAAAGCTGTCAATACTGTTAGCAATAAGGCATACTGCTCACCATCTTAGCAGTGCCAGTGCAAAAGCTGGTATAAGTCGTGGGGTGTGTGTAGGCTGGGCTGATAGTTAGTTGCATGTTGGTGTCATGATCTGAACTGCTGTTAGCGCTGTTTGCACAGCAGGGTGTCTGAGCTGAACCAAGGCTAATTTATTTGCTGGATAAATAGCTAACAAGTCAGGTATGGTGAGCACAAACACCTGCTGATTAGAGATAGCATATGAATGCAAAAAAAAAAAAAAAAAAAAAAAAACAAACTCAAATTGCATCAACCTCCATTGATCTGTTAGGAGCAAAAAACATCATATTGTCTGCATGAAAAAATCCCGCAGAAGAAGGAGACACTGCAAACACACCCAGAAGGTCATGTTCATGGACTTTAATTAGCTAGCAGACAGGCTGTGATAGCACACATCTGTCACTCAACAGGTCCATAGCCAAAATTATGCATAACTTTAAACTTTAATAAGACCATAAGGGTCTATGTGGATTGACCACCAGCTTCAAAAGCTGTGTTGCACAGTTAACTCTTTACAGAGAATGAGTTTACTAGAAAAATGGACCATGATTGGAGGATACTGGATATTTGAAAATTTTCATTGCGGAGCCTGATCATTAAAGTCACTGTATATGGTTATAGATAGTTAGATAAAATTAAAGTAACATTTAAAAAAATGTGTAAAGACAAAAACAAACAAACAAAAAGTTATTCTAAAGTACTTACTGTAGCTTAAACCTATTTTATTTGTCATAAATGTGCTTACTTTCTTTAAAGGGTTCATACACATCAACACGCTAGAATGACTAGTGTCCTAATGTACAACCTAACAGTTCTTACGTGCTTCTCTTTCGCTGCTTCACTATCTCTTGCCAACAGACACTGAAAGCACTGACAGTGAGCTCAGTCTCCATCTTCACTGACTGCCCATGCAGGGGATCCAAACCTCCTGTTTATGTTAAAGAGGCTTCAATGGAGGCAGCAGAGACAGTGGTAAGTGACAGACTGGGGAAGTGAGGAGTGATAGGGAGCATGTACTTTCCCCCTGCAAACCACTGAATCACTGATCGACAATGTACTATTACTGTACACTCAATTAATAGCAGTAATAGTCATGCTCCTACTGCTCTTGGTCACACATTGTCAATTTCTCAATGTCTCTGCAAATTGGAAATCCAAGCTCTCCACCCTGCTGACAGTTGAGTTCTGTATTTACTGCACATGTCAGGGGGGCTGGCTGGGGTAATAATTTAGAGCGGGGATCTAACATCAGCCCGGGCCAATCTCCATACATTCACAACAGACCATGTCACAGTTTTATTGAGATATTGTTACATTAAAAGCAGCCAACGGTCTGGAGTCGCACAAATCTGTCAACTGCACCTCCACATTAATGCTAAAGGGAAAAAAAAAGAGTTGATTACATGATGTATGTGTTCTGTAGGAGTGGTTGGAGTGCACCTGGCAGTAGATCTAAGTAAGTGCTGTCACTTCAATCTAACACATGTTATTAGCATGGCAACACAGCATACACGTTTGCAGACCAATCACATAGAATCAAACAGGAAGGCTGATGTTTATTTTGCAGCATTTAACTGCACTCTGTTCTAGTCCTCCTCCTCTCAGCTCCAGCTACCTGTGGTTCCTCCAGTTTTCTCCAATTTTCATTCATATAAAATTGGACTGACGCTCATCTCGCAAATTAAAATTAAAATTAAATGATTGTCCATGTTTTATCAACTGGAACAAAAAAAAAAAAAACAAGATTTATTTTTTGGAATGTAAAAGGTGTTGAACGTTGAATATTAAGAACCACAGAGTCTGCAGGGTTATGGTTCTTTTTGTCTGTTCCAAAACTACTAAATCAACTGAACTCCATCCTTGTTAATATTTTTTGGTGAAGCTGCTGATTCTAAGGTCATGAATGAACATTCATGCTCAAATAATGTGATGATTTTAAAAGTAATGTTCTTTCTCATTCAAGACTTATCCTCTCCCAGAACGAAAGGCATCTCCAAACCCTCACACGCTTTCTGTTTTGAACACACACGGTTCATTCACAGGATATGTCATTATACCCATTTTCACCCAAAGAAAAAGAGTGTTTGTATTTTACAGCAGAGGTAGCTGAGGACGAGTGCTCAGAACAAAGGTGCAACAGAACTGAACCATACAAGAGAATTTCAATTCATGCCGAAGGGTGAAAACAGAAGTTTGCAGTGTGTCAGGTGGGAAAATGACTGCAGCTTAGGAGCAGAAAGAGAATCTTACCTCAGATGACTCTCTATGTGTAAAAGCGGTCAAAGGCTATTTTATTTAGTCTCTGCGATGCATGTCACCACTGCTGCCTTGGCTTCAGCATTTCCATGGCGATAAGAAACCCTGGAGGCCTTTCAGAGCACGCCAAGTATCGATCTGCTGATATGTCATGTAAACCTCTGAGGCTCAGCCCTGATTCACAGGTCATTGTTCGTCGAGTGGTTGAAAAGGTGAGAAAAACAATGTAGGGTGGACTAGAAAAGATATATCTGTAAGGGGGGGTAGCAGTCATGAGGGAATAGATGAAAATAAGAAGAAGACAGAGAGAAAGAAAGGAGGGGATGAAAAATCAGTTTTTTTTTAATTCAGCTTTTCTGCCTTCATGTCTGGTTAAGCAATCTGCTGTTGCTGCCCTCCACATCCATCATTGTTACAGCCAGTGAGGAGAATGTCCAGCTCAGGGCTGCCGTCTGTGCGTGTGTGTGAGCGCCCGAGTGCTTGTGTGTATCCGTGTGTGTGCAAGCGTGTGCGTCTGCTCACACGCCACTCTCTCTCTCAGCAGAAGAGCACAGGCCGTATATCTCCTGTACTTACAGGTATCACAATTTCTCACAGCCCTGCCAAGAAGCACTGGAGCCTGACTGAAAGGAAAAAGTCCAGCCTAACACACAGAGAAGGAACACTCCTGCATTATTATTTCATGTCACATTTTCATTGTTTCAGGTGTCACCTCTATCAGATACTTTACCTAACATCAGTTGCACGAGATTTAGCAACACATTGCTTTCACATATATTTTGACTAGATGAACAATTTTAGTCATTGGACCTTCAAATGTGAAGTTACCAGATGAACAAGATGAGTAAATGTTGGACAGCTCAGCTCGAGATGTCCCGTCCTGTGTCCCGTCACTGAATTTTAATGTGAAACTACTTTTTTTAGGGTTCCTACATGTTTTTATCCCCTGTGGATTTGTTCTGGAGAGGACGACACCTCTGTGGAGAACTCAGCGGCTGGTAAAAACCTGATGATCGTCTCCTTCATGAGTTATCATCAAAACAAGCACGACAAAGGTTAGAGTAGATTTTTTGTCATTCAGGATTTGTACACTATACAGTGTATAAACAGAACAAAGTTCCAGTGTGCTCCAGCACAGTGCAACAGTGTAAGAGGAAAGAATGTAATATAATAAAATATAGGCTGTAGAAGAGAGGATTCTAAAGCAAGAGAATCACAGTAGTATTGAAGAGATCCCATGATGATGTCACCCAATGAGCACAGTAGTCACAGTACAATCCCATGTCCATTGTTGTGTGTCACCCAAATCATAAGTAACATCCACAGGCTAAGAAGCAAAGAATCAAGTGCCTGGCACTGACACAACAAAGGTGGTAAGCCCCAGTCCCTCCAACTGTGTCCATCTACAGGTCCCAGTCCAACATATACTGAAAACTGTCAAGGGCAGTAAGTAGCCTATTGATTATGAGCTGGTATTACCAGCAGGTTTGTAAGGGTTTGTCATAATGACTGCTCTCAGCAGAGAGAGAGAGCACAGAGTTATGACAAAGCCCTGAGGGGAAAACATGATTTACCCAGCCACCACCTGCACTGCCTAAAGCTTTGTCACATTATTGAAGCTTTAACACTATTTAAAGTTGTAATGCTTTCATTTGTATGGCTGGCATTTAGTTTGGTGATGGATCAAAGAGGCAGGTGATGGTGAAAGCTTTTGTCGGCATCTGACTTCAGTGAACATGGATATGGCTATTTCCTGCGTGACCTAAACTCATCATCGTAACAAACCCACAGAAATACCAGCAGAAAATATGAGATTCATTGTGGCCCAGCGCTCCTGAATGTGATTGCTTGTATGCATTATTACTAAATATGAGGCGAGTGACTGGGCTTGAATGTGCTCTGTGTCTTTAAGTGCGGAGCAACCTGCAGCTCCACCACCAACCATCACCACAGCCCAGGATATCGACTGACTCAGCATGAGTGGTCACAGCTTTCAGTTTCATCATCTCACCTGCACCATCACTCAATTATTCAATATATTTTACAGATGGGTGACAAATTATTGGAAAACCAGGCATGAAGCTTCCAGCCGGGTGTTGGATGACCATAAACCCTCCAAAGCTGCAATGTACTCCCAGTTTCACCTGGTTAACATGCTGTATTCAGGCCTGTACCTGTGTTACCTGTGAAAGGGTGATTCCTACATTTTGTACTCATGGTCCAAAATCTTGTTTTAGTTGCAGATAACAACAAAGGAGGAAGCTGCCTCACTGGCTGTGTGATCAGGAAGGGCAGTTGTCTTCGCTGCCGGCTGTGAGAAAATGCTCAGCTTTAGTGCATGGAAGAGATGATGAGAAAGAGTGTGTTAAACTGACTCTGCTGTCAGGAAGTGCACCACAGCAGCTGATCTGACATCAAATCCATGCAAAACAACGAGTAGATGCACAAAACAAGACATGAAAGAAGCCTCTGAGCCATGCAGGATATCACGCGCATATTCCAGCTATTCATGTTATGTTCAATATAGAATAAAGTGTGGTGCTCTGGTGAACACTTTTTGAGATCCCCACATGTAAATGTCAGCAGGCGTACACATCACTGATCACATACGTACACTAAACTCCTACACCTATTATTTTAGTATAGAACATGTATCATCAGGTTACTACAGCATCCACTGTTCCTGGTCCCATTCTGTAATGGTTGTTTCACTATGTTGCCTTCATTTCATTTTCGATGTAATGTGTCCCTTAAGTAATTCATCAACATGTGGCCCCGTTTGCATGTAGCAGAAACAGTGATATTTCCATGTGTTTTGACCTTTCGTTGACACGAAAACAGAGCTTCAACTCACTGAAAACGATTATATCTGAAATCTCCGGCCAAAGTGGAGATTTGGAAAAACTCTGGTTTTTATGTTTGCATGTAGACAGAGGGAAACAAAGGTTTAGGCTTTAGAACATCACGAGACACAAAATGCATCAGTGTCATGTGTGCTAAGTGTGTTTACAAGCAAACGGACCCAGTGCCATCTCAAAATGCACAGTTAGTGGCTGGTGTAATTCATTGTTGTTGCAGGATTCTGATTGGATAGCATGGCTTTGTGCTTTTCATTACACTGCTGCTTATACTGTAGGACTGGCATGCTCATAGTAGCTTTTTAATGGGGTTATTTATGTGATATTATTTTATACTAATAAATGTATTTTGATAGTTGCACATCTGATGACATCACAATCATGTAAAATAATATTCGTTAATAATGTAATAATATTTGAAGTAATCTAATATTTAGTTAAAAACACAGACACTGAATATTTTGTATTGTTTTATTTACAGTTTTCACCAGCATGTTAATGAAGGAGTCTGTAAATGGTCAGCCTCACTACGACTGTGTACTCATGGACTATGGTTTTACTTGGTGTTTCATCAGAGTCAACACACTGCAGAAGAACATTACTGCTGTCTAGATCCCCCCAGACATCTAATGATGCACCCCCTGGACACACTGCACCCATAGTTTGATATACTAGATGGGTGTGGCCCTTTTGGAGAGTGAGCTGACCCACCAATACCATCTTGGCAGCACCTGTCTCTGCCCCTAACTCCCAGCTAATCCAAAATATCATCAAAGAGGTGGAGCAGAGACTTTGTGTGCACTGGTTTGTAACAAAACCACACCACCTTTCACTCCAAGAGGCCTCGCCCCCAATTATGTAGAACTTAAAGCCTTTTAATAAACTTCAATGCATGAGTTAAGGTAGAAGTAAGAGGTGGAATTTTACAGCCAGTAGGGAAATGATGATTAATGTTTTTATCTCTACCAAAGACCTTGACAAAATTGCATCTGGCAAATGCCGGATGAACCAGAATTTACTCAACATAACTTTTAATAAGGCCAACAAACACCTCGCCCCCGATATGCTCTGTAATTTCCATTCCACTGAAAAAAAGGACACAATCTAATTATGGTTTAATGATTTGATTGTGATATGTCTGCACAGGAAGGAACAGATGAACAAAAACATCTGAAAATCTCTTAATATTTATGAAGCATTGATTCACTTGTTCACATTGTGGCAACCTTACTGGTTTAAAGAAAGATGGGTTGTCAAACAGACAGTCTTTGATATGATTGAAAAGAACAACAACAACAAAAAAAAAACAAAAAAAAACAAAACAAAACCAAAGACACATTATTCAATTATAGTCAAAGTGGGCTCAGCTGATGATGTCATCCAATGGTCATGAAGGAAGAAATTAGCTCTAGAGACCAGATCATTCTAACATGGAGTCTATGGGGATTGACTTGATTTTGGAGACAGACTTCAACGTCTCAGGTTCAGTGTTGGCTTCATTTTGTTTTTACACGAGATATTTGTTTTACTCTTGAAAAATGAGTGACAGGACATTAAACAAACATGAAGCAGAGCATCATCTTGCCAGCTCAACTGTTTAACCGGGTACAGCATAACAGAGCTGTGTGCTGTGAAGGCCAAAACATTAAGCGTACTGTTGATTTCACCAGTGTGTATCTTTGTCTGCTCTTCAGTACTCCTGTGTTGTTCTAATCTACCACACACACAGTCCTGTTTAGGTTTCACATAGTTCACCATTGAGGAGGACGTATCTGTGGGTGTGTATATACATACATGATGCTGATATACACCAGGTACCCTCCTCCAGTCTGCAGGATTGATGTGCAGCCAAGAACGGATTCTGTGTCTGTCATGTTTTGTGTCTTATCACTTTAAGCTGTCTGATCTTGTTTAGGCATACTGTTACCGAAGCCCATACATCAAAGCTTTTGTTATTCATGGACACATTATGTGTGTGTGTGTGTATGAGAGAGAGAGAGAGAGAGAGAGAGAGAGAGAGAGAGAGAGAGAGAGACTGTTGACTTACAGTCAATTTCATTTTACTTTCTGGACTATTACAAGATTTCATTTTATTTTCTGTTTATTTCTCTGGGGTATCCACCATTAGTTATTTATGGTGTACTTTTTCTGCCTCATATTATTGTCTATATTGAAGAACCCTGTTTCACTTTGGGTTTTGCTTTTGATTCAATTAGAAAAACATGTGTAGCCTCAAACCTTATTTCATATAAACTGGCAACATCAAAAAGGCAGCGCGCTCTCCCTCTGTGAAAACCATGTGTTTTGCACAGTATATGTGAGTGTGGTTAAGGGAAAATGGGAGACAGAGAAGAAGTAGAAAAACACAATGCAATTAAAGGAAACAGATGCAGAACACAAATAACACCTTCATCAATCCGACAACACGTGCTGCAAACAGTTGCAAAGGTGACGATTGGGCTTGTACATCCCAACAAGGTTCATCAGTTGTCTGCCTTAATTCCACAGAGAGAGGGACAGGGAGATAATTTGGAGCAAAGGATCATGGGTAGGACACAAAGCCAAGTTTCAGGCTGTATGCAGTTCTAACATAGCCCATGTGCTGCATGCTGCATAGTAAATGTGCGATTCAGTATGCCATTCCAGCAGACTGAATCTGTAGTATACAGTGTACAAGTATCCCAGAATGCATTTTGCACCAACTGACAGTAATAACAGCAAAGAAGGCTAAAAGTTGCTTTAATTCCCACTGTAGTGCTGTTAATATGTCACTTTATTAAGTTTCAGTGTTTTTTTTTTTCATGTGAGTTTATAGTCAATTTTTCCAAATAATGTTGTTTTGGAAATGCAAATGAGCTGCCCATGGGACCAGCTCATCTCAGAGGCAAGCAGCTGGTCTCCTGAGGTAATCAGCCGGTCATCATCCCAAGGAAAAACTGATCTGATGAATTTACCTGTAGCTCTTTGGAAATTTACCACTGGCTGATAGAATTCCCGTTGGAAGATAAATGTTGGTCTCACAGGTAAAATCTAACAACGGTGGCAGCCATATTAGGTTGTCTGAATGTCTGTACTGGAGAGAACAGCAGCGCTGCCTCAGGCCTCTGTATGTACAGATATCACCATATCTCAGTCAATTAATGTTTTGAAATGAGGATTTCTCTGTTGAGGATTTGGCACATATGGCATTGTGGGAAACAGAAGTAGACTGGTCGGATGCATACTTTTTCAATATCAGTATGACATATGGATATGTTTGGCAGATTCTGCTTTTGTCTGGATACTGCATGCTACATGCTTTGTTTTGTCTAAACCATTACATACTACTAGTATACTGCGCGGTCTCAAATACAGCCTCAGGCTTTGAACCTGATCGTTGAGTATTGAGCATGCCATTATACCTCGCTGCAGGCGACCACGTCTGCACCACTCCCCTTCTCTCTGTCCATCATTAGGTGTGTGGTCACTCCCTGCTGACTCAGGTGATGAGAGCCACTTCTCTTAGATGGACGCTGGCTCGTCGCTCCTTCATTAGCATCAACAATGGGTCACCTGCTGCATCACACATAAATCCTGCTCCACCTATGAGCCAGAGCCCCGCTGTGTTTTTGTTAACACAAGCAATTATAGGACTGGAGGAAGGTCGAAAGCATCTGTGTTTGAAAGAAAGTTTTTAATCCACGTGTTGCATTGATCTCTTGCATTTGTGGGAGATTTGTTGAGATGCTCTCTTTTCCTTACACACTCTTACCACTCGGTGCAGCGGCCAGAGAGAAATGCATGCATTTTTTCCTTCTTGTTGAAATTAAATGGGGAGTGCAGGCATATTCTCAGCCCTACTGATTTTCAGATGGGTGCACTGAGAACGTTCAGCCATGCCAAAATGAAAGCATAAAGCTTTTTGAAGTGTACCTGCATGGAGCAGCGTTGAGTTTGAAGTGATAAAGCACTGACTGTTTTTTCCATTTAAACCTTCACGACCTCATGGGCACACTCAGTGTGTTTTATCAGACAGGCCTGATGAAGCATTTTAGGAATTTACAGAGGAATCAGACTAACCCAGGACCACACCTGTGTTTTATGATGTTTATGTGTCCATTTTCCATAAATATATCGTTTTATCTTTGTAGTCATTTTGATGTTATTATTTAGTGGTCGACTCGCCCAGCATTTCCTCGGAAAGACAGAGCGATTTACGGCATGGGCTGACAGAGACTATCAGAGCCATTTGACAGAAGAGTCAGGGTAAAAAACGTTAGTAATAGTAAAACCTGTCTGTGTAATCACCTCGTCAGTGGCCATCATTCAGGCAAAGCTCTCTGCTTCGGCTTGCCCATTTGCAACCAGTTTGCGACCATGCACGCAGAGGCTCATGGGAAATGCAGTGTGAAAACACATCTGCTTTCCGAAACTCCTTGTTGTCACTTTAACAGTTTGTTGTGAAATGTTGCAGCACATTTTTAGATTGATTTCCAACCTGCAGAAAATTGAAGCACATCTAAGATCTGGGTCTAATTTCAATCCAATACAACTGTCAACTGTCTGTTTTAATGCAATTATTTAATTCAATATAAAGCTCATAATTAGTCATAGTGTGGTGCAGGACATCATTAGGTGGTAGGGGCATTTCACCATCATAGAGAAATATGAGAAACATCACAGTATGATGACTCCACGTACAATCTGTGCTACTGAAAAAAGCCATTAAACCCTGAGGCAAACCTGGAAGTCAGATTAGTGATCATCAGAGTCATCTTGAACACCCCAACAAGAACATATATTTTGAAAAGCCCCACAGTTACAAGCATGTATCCATCAATGGCAACAGTGGCTACACATGCTGTATGGCATTTTATCTTATTCTTTAAAGGGGAACTATGCCTGTGACTTTACCTTAGCTATGCTACATTTTTACCTTAATTAAGCAGCTTCAGTAATTTTGATGGTCACATACATCACTTGTAACTTGTTACAGGGAGAATGGAGGCTCTCTGCCCTCCACCTGCAGTCTCTGGGCTGAAAACCAACCTTGCAAGATCAGTGCCTCTGACCCAGTGTCCCAGCTCTCGTCTCAGTGGCACCACGACACAAATGCACCCTGTGACCCATAATCTCTGGTTTATGACAATTAAGACTTAAGACTAAACAAATATACATAATATAAATAATACGTATGTAATAGATGACATTATCCAGCGCTTCATGGATTGCTTTCTCTCCAGCTTCGTTAAAAACAAATGCACATGGCCAGATGGGTAGTAAAATAGAGGAAAAGTGACCAGACTTGCATATTTGCTCAAAAGCACTTTGTATAATATTCAGAAAAGTCTTGTTGTAGGAGGACATAGGTACATGATCAGACATGTACATAAGAAGCCAGAAGAGCATTCTACCAGAACTAATATTACATGAGACTGACTTTTAAAACATTGAATGACTGGACTTTCTGCAGTCCAGGTTTAACTGGATTAAGACAAACCCTTGAATCTTCCATAACTGAACTATTAACCTTACTGGGTTCCATGGTTAACCTGCCCTGGGACAGAGTTTCCTATTCTATATTGGTACTAGTAAAGTCACCACAACTGAGTGTTTAATGTTCACAATCATTTTGTTTCTTTTTAATAACTACTAACTAGAAGAGATGTACAATATCTATTGGTACTGGTAATTATTGGCCCAGCATTGCCAATCATTTTCAGTCAATAATTATTGGCCAAAATACAGATATAAGTATAAATTTGAAACACTAATAAATGTTGATTTTTGAAGAGTCATAATTGTTTTTGTTTTGTTGTGATTACAGTAGTGATGTTGGTTATATTATTTGGTTGAGTTAGAGGCAGACCTTTAGCCTTTTTACCCTCAGAAGTGTATAAAAACTATTACAAATGTTATCAGTTATTGGTATCATGGAAGAAAAAAAAGTTATTGTGCATCCCCAATAACTAACACTATTTCTTTTGCAATGCAGTGAATGATATGTAATGGTTGTCAATAGCTTGGCAGTTTATGGAGGGCATACTCTTGAACATCAATGCCAGAAACCAGATTGACTCCTTGCTGACCAGACTGTTTGGCAAGGCAATGCTGATTCCTACGATTTTATCCAATCTCCAGTGTAAATAGAGGAGGCTAAATCTGGACCTATAGCTCCTAAACCTGAACCAGCTCCTCACCACCAGAGGTTCCCTCACCATTCTTTCCACAAAAGGCCACTGGAACCCTCACAGAACCAGTCTTAGAACAACAAACACATTCACACAGTCTCAGTTGCAGAGCAGGGTGGCCTGCCATCTCAGTGTGTTTGAGCAGGCTGTTGTTTAGAGATAGTTTAAATATTGAACTGGAACTTTATGTAAGTATTTACATTTCTGCGGCCTGTCTCAGCCCCTGGGGGCAGCCAAACAGTTGCTAAATCATATTCAGTTTACCAAGATAATTTCATGGATTGTTTTCTCTTCCTCTCCCAAACCTCTCACCAACCCCTCCTCACTCTCTCCCTCATCAGTGAGCCATGTCCTGCCTCTGGGAGCCCAAAGGGGCCACTGGGGCTCAGTCCCACTTTTGGGCAATTTCATGCGCTGTCGGACAAAAGGGAACTGACATATTTATAGGTTTGCCTTGTATTTAAGTTCAGTGTGGAACTCCGGTGAAACAGGCCTAACCCTATTTGGATTTGTGCCAAGCTGGTTGGAGGGAGTGTGTGTGTGTCGGGGGGTCTCTGGAGGGAAATAAAGCAGCAGTCATCTTCTCGGTGTGTGGCAGTGGTATCACTGTAATGGAAGCTTTACTAGATGTTTGCACACTGAGATGACATCTAAAGCACAATGTAAACAAGGGAAATCCTGAGGGAGCATATGGTTGCTAGGACCCACCTTTCAGCCGGATTTAAACCAGAGTACCTGTCACCGTTTGTCCTCATTCAAAACAAGAGACTGAAGCAGATACAGAGACAGACAGAAGCTGAGCAACTGAGATAAAACTGCTCATGGAGAAAAAAAAAAAAAAAAGTGAGGTGTCAAAGACAGAGATACAGGGAGGGAGGCTGAGCCTGGAGATGATGGAGAACACAGAGGGAGAGGTGGTGGATACTAGACAGACTTGGTCGGGCGGAGAGTCAGAGCAAGTGGAAACAGCAAAGCACCCCCCACCCCCCCAGCCCGCCCCCATTGTGGCAGTCATAAATCTGACACACAACTGTCTGTGCTGGTCATGGTGGCCCAATGCACTGGAACCCGTCCAACATAAACCACAAGTGAAGGAATCATCGAGGAAACTAAACAAAGTTGGAGCTTCTCCTCTCCCTCATTCTGCCAACTACAAACATGACACACGAATAACCCCCACCAGACAGTTTGTGAATCAAGTTTTTTCAACAAGGACTCCATTTTTTTTTTTTTTTTTTACCTTTGTTAGCCTGTCAGACTATACGGTTAACAGTCAAACATGCTGGCTCTTTGCTATAGCACTCTGAAGGGAAGTAAGTAGTCCTGGACTGAGCTTTTCAATAGATAGCTGTGATGCTGATGTATGTAAAAGCTTGTAAAATATTCTGTTATTCAGATGTCATGTTGTGAGATGTGTTCAAATTCCTTCATGTGTAGTAGTTATTCTGGTTTACACTGCACAGGCATTCAATCTTTGATTAAACTCAAATCTACATTGCATTTTGTCTCAGCATTGGTACTTTTGACTTTTTCATGCTGTCAACCAAATGGTTTATTAATGTAACATTGCAGTCTGTATTATATTAAGCTCTACACTATAACCATACATTCAAAGTACAAACAATAACAGATTAGTTGAATTAAACATAGGTTTATTCCTCAATCAATATCAACACTTGTATATTCAGAAGTTTCACATCTCTATCTCGACCAGCTACAACAAAAAACAATACAATTATTGGTTTGTTTTCTATCAGAAAAAAAGCTGCTGGTGTCTTGTTTGAGTTTCATTATATCAGTATGTTATAACAATACTGTGATAACCATTATAATTTTGGTCCCTATCTTTTAGGGTGTGGTGTTGATTGGCAAGATGAGGATCAGGTTTGGGAGGAGACTGATGGGAGAAGAAGACTCAGGCCATGTTTACACAGAACTGGGGATTTACAAAAAAAAAAAAAAGATAATTCTCCCTCTACATTTTCAAAAATAACACTGTACCCACCAGATCATTTAAAAAAAAAACAAAAAACTATGAACTACTATGAGCACGGCAAACCTATAGGCATCAGTGTAACAAGAAGCGTAAAAACACGCTGGCCAATCAGAATCCTGGAAAAAACACACAACATCAATGAATGACATGAGTTACTTACAGATCACAGAAACCAAACAATCTGTAAAAACAGAGAACACATGACGCTGATGCATTTTCTCTCTCCTACTGTGATGTTCTGAAGCTCAAACGTCTGTTTTCCTCTGTCTACAAGCAAATGTGAAAACAGAGTTTTTCAGATATAATTGTTTTTGGTGACTTGAATCTCTGGCCCATCTGCAATGACAGACACAGAGAGGATGACCTGGGAACAGACAAATACATGAGGGAGGGGAACCCAAACAAAAAAATCCAGGTAGTAGTTGGTGATACCGTCCTTCAGGGAAGAGGATCTATATGCATGTCACTGAAAAATGCTGCATGTTCAGTAGAAAAACACAGGCAGGGGAGTGGAGAGGACCAATAACAGTGACACTTCATAATCCAGCCCATGATTTTACACCGTGATTTTATTGTATGAATCCGCTGTAATTAAAGGGGAGACAGAGGAGAACCAGCACATTACAGCCAGCCAGGGTAATTAAAATGATAAAACCTCATTAAACATTAAAGATTAGCTGTGTTTGATCCGGCAATGTCTGTATTTTTTATTATTGTCTAGCTTTATTATGTTGTGCCCCCCACCCCAGCTCAGCTGTGCACTTGATAAAGGTATGTTTGTTTTCTACTCCAGCATATGAGCTGGACAAACAGGACCGCCAGCAGCACGTTTCACTTGACTTTTCTTTTTCTAAATCATACAATTAAGTAGGAGACATGTGGGTGTAATAGAGCTTTAATTGTATTTTCCCCCTCACAACACAGCACTGTTTGTTAATGAGTGAAACTACAATGCGCAGTTTGCATTACACAGTAGGAATAAGGTCTGTGGGCGGTGATATAATGTATGGCTCTTCTCCCCGTTTTTTCCTCTAATTACACAGTGAGGAGGAAAAAGAACAAAAACAAACAAAAAAAACATCACACCAAGAATTCTCATTCCGAGTTACAACACTAATTTTCACAAACTTCACTGTTGCTACCCAGTACAGTACCACATGGGTACCCGGTGTTTACAGAAATACTGAAATAATCCTCCATCAATGCTCGTCTCATCTCCACACAGAGACTGTCATGTCTCCATCTTTCATCAGAAACCCTGTCAAGCAGTGTCAGAATAAATTGTCCTCAGATGTAGCATTTGTAGTTCTTTGTTTTGTCAACCTATTTAGCTGCAATTGGGATAAAAAAAAAAAAACAAAAACAAAAAAAAACAACAACAACTTCACAACTCCCAACACTTCAAAAACTTGTAAACTTTTCTACTCTGTGCAGAATAAACACCTTGTTTTTACCTATTTATCAGCACCTAAGAAAAAAAATCCCTGCATTTGAACAGCAGAAGATGTTCCCCCTGGGGGTACACACACACACGCGCAAACTGGATCAAGTGAAATCAATGCACAAGTGATGATGGACTTGATGTCGGCGCATCTTTAATATGGTAACACGTGCAGTGGCGGATAAGAATGTGCGGCGGTAGGAGACGAAAACAGATACAATTAAGAGGGTAAGAAAGAGAAAGAACGGTAGTAGAGAGGAGGGGTGAAAGAGAGAGAGAGAGAAGATGGTGTAGACTCCCCCATGTGAGCTGTGTCTCCTCTGCCTCACTGAAGAACAGAGGACAAATTGTTTTTGTGCACAGGAGAAATGGATATTCTCAAAGACTCCAGTCACTCAGATAAACAACACAGGCCGCTGCATTTCTTTTTTTTTTTTTCTGAGGCCGATTTTCAAACACAGCCACACCGTATGGTCAAAAGGTCTGTTTACACCTGTGTCCACTGTTTTGTGAACCTTTCATTCAAAGCTTGGTTTTTGTTGGTTTGAGCTCAGTGCCTTGGTTCGCATGAAGGGAAGTCTTAACTGACACAGCACAAGGTGATGAAGTCAACGGTTTGTGTTTCTCCATTTTCCTGTCTCAATTCAAGCCAGGTCTCCGTATTGTTCCCAGTGTGGAGGGAATCGACTGACCTGACAGCAGCCCCTCACTTCAACTCGGGCCAGCATTTTAGAGATGAACTGGAACGCTGAGAGCAGGCCAGACTTTATTACCCATCATCAGTGCTGAACCTCACTGAAGTGCTCAGGCTGGGAACACGCTGATGCCGGATGTGTGGTACTTGCAGCGGTGGACCTCTTGCTTCAGCTCCCATGTTAACCGGTTAGAGTGAACATAGTTTCCTGTACTGAATGGTGTGGTGGTTTAATAAGCTGTAGCTTCAGCCTTCAACTCTTCAACCAGTATGTTCTTAATTATACATATACACAGGAAATATATACAATATACGGACCACAATGAATGTGATTGATCTGAATTTGCATAGGTCACACACATGAAACAGTCAACATTTATATTGTAACCATGGCAACAAAGGTCCAGTATGACCACTGCATGACCTTAGAATAAAAATTCTAATTTTACTTCCTTTCATAAATTTCCCTTTAAACTCAAATTGATTAGATGTAACAGGAAAAAAAAAAAAAAAAAAAGATTAACACATGAATCTCATACTTGACCACTTGAATCATCTATGATAATATTTCAATTTTCATTTAGTACATTGTGCATCAGTGACAAGTGTATATTCTATTCAGTGCACATATATTCAACTGTGGGTTTGCTGATTGTAATATGTGTACATTTCTTTTCTAATAGAATACATGACTCAGGCATCATACCATGTCATTATACTCAACCTCAGCATTGGACTTACATTCACCAAGCAGCTATTTACCTCTAAAGATACAGACAATACAATTTGGCTTAACATCACTGTGGAGCTGCCAATGAACCCATTTTGCTGCACCACTCCATCAATTATGAAGTTTGCCTTGCAGCAGCATTGGTACCATTGGTCAGATCATTCAAACTCAGCCAATTAAAACGGAGAGAAGGACTGAGATTCTGCTCTGAGCACAGAGGAAAATCTCTGGTCTCAGTGTGAATAAACCGAATAAACAGAGCGAGAGAGAGAGAGGGGATTTTTTTTTTTTTTTTTATATGTCTCTAAAAGCTCGGTGATGGAAAGTTTTGAGTGCTGCCAAATGTAGACTGAGTTGGGAGGGAGGGACAGGGAGGAGGGAGGGGTGGGGGTTGGACGGGGGGTTGCTTGGTGATTGAGCTATTATACTGCAGCTCAGGTTTGATGAATGGGACTGACGCAGTGGGGAGCAGAGGTGTACTTTTGTAGAGATGGGTCAGGGGCTGGGCTTGGACTGGAGAGTTTGAAGGCGGCGGATGCAAAAAAAATGTGATGTACAGGCATGTGTGCGCTTAGAACTGTGGTGAATTCCCCATGGAATGAGAGCCAATCTGGACTCGGGGCCTTGAGCTATTGATCTGCCCCTGGAAGACTATCATTCACTCCTCTTGCAGCCGCCCTCCACCCACTCTCAGCCCCTCTCCTCCAACACACTTCACACCCCATCTGCTGACCAGATCAGAGCTGTGGAGCCACAGACGTTTGCAACGAGATGTTTGGGTTGAATCGTGGTCAGACAAACACAGTGGGAGGGAATGGGCATGTGGGTAAGTGGTGTGACTTTACCAATGGTAAATACTGCTCCATCATTGATTCATTAGTACAGAGGCTCCCAAACTGTTCTGGCCACACATCCAAATACCTAACCTAGCTGACACACCCCTAATGCCTGACACATGAAAAAAAAGAGGCAGAAAATCACAGGACGTGTCCGTTCTGACGAAGTCAGCAGTCCTGAAATGTATGTTTCTCTTCTGCAATACACATTCTACATCTCAGAGACAACGTCTTTCCACATCTGGGCTTCCATCACTGTGGGAAACAGTAGGAGAGACACAGCCCAACGGGGAACCGGGATCTGACACAACACCAGCGGGAGGTGCAGGTCCTTAGAGCTGTGTGGCACGGACATGCAAGAAAAAAACAAGTGTGTTGTATTGAATGTGCACTGCGCACACGAGAGGGTGTGTTCTGTTTACATCTCTTTCCATTAGAAATCAGGCAAAACTAGCAGTTTGATGCCTCGTTTTATGTGTTGGGACCCTATTTGTACTGTTGATGAGGTTTGGTGCTGTTCTGAGCATCATCTGTGGCTATAGGTGGCTTTTTTGACCGCGGTTACCTTATGGCCCCACAGACAGCACTATGTTGCTATCGTGCGGTCTTTGATGAAGTCACCACAACTAGAGAAGTTTGCCATCAGCAAAATTGATCTCTCTAGGGGGTGTTCTACTTGTACATTTATGTCCCTTAACCTTGACTTTCGACTTGACCAGGACCAGTCATAGTTAACAGTCTTTCTCGACTTGATCTGTAAGGAGGTGACAAAGGTGTGTTTGCATCTGTAGAAGTGGTCCAGTAGGTCAATGTTGCAGAGCATGAGGCAGGAATAAAGCCAAGCACAAGAAACTGAGAAAATCATACTATAGCTGTAGCTGAAGTCTCAATTAAAAGCAACAGCCCTATGTAGGAAATCCACAACAAACGTTCCAACAGTCAATGACACAACCCAAGAAGAAGAGCTCTGTCTGACAGCAAGATAAAGAGGTGAATATATTCAGCGCACACTTCAGGTGATATGAGCCTTCTATGGCTAAACCATGTTTTTTATGTGATTGTACTCGTGCACAATAGCTCAATGCTCAGCTTCTGTGACAGCGATCCTTCTCCAACCTGAAGAGTCAGTCAACCACTGATCTGAATCTGCTGCAGGTGACACACTGACTACAGAGAACTGCCTCACCCCACTGAATGCGTCTGTGTTGCGCACTGTTGCGGCTCCGCCGGACAGCGGGAATCACGGGGAGCCACGACATCTCGCGAAATAATCGCGCAGTACAGCGGGATGTAGATTAGCAGCTGATCTGCCTTTGTGATTGACAGTCAGCCTTTCCTCGTCCATGGTGTCAGCGGGGTGAAATGATGTCTGAAAACACCTGACCTGTTGACTTCCGGCCTGCCTCTGCCCATTACAACGTGTTCAAGAGAAAAATGATCCGCCGTAAACACGGTGTATTTTATTTTGAAAATTGACCGGGTGTTCTGTTTTGTGTTTTGCGCATGATTTCCTGTTCCACACGATCTGCCCTGTGCTGAACTCATGCGCCATGCTCCGGCGTCCGGCAAAAATAGAAGCTCTGCCTATGTGCTGCGGAGGGCTCCAGAAGGCCGGAGCTGAGCCGCAGCCGTGAAGCACACATACTGAGCAGCATCCAGTGGAATCCCGGGGTCACACAATCCCACTGACACTTCTGCCAAAACCAATGTTTACTGTCAGTACCTTTCCTTATGATCTTCTTCCCATTTAGGAAATAATGCTTCAACAGTATGGTGCCTTTCATCTCAGTCCTCTACTATCTTCTGAGCTTGGCCCCATGTGAGTGTCATTTCTTTCAGGTCCCCTTAAACTGTTCTGTGCCAGGTGTTCTTTGGCTGTCCAGGTTTTTGTTTTCTAGGCAGTGTCCATCTTAATGCAGCCTTTGGTATTCTGCCCTGGTCCATTCTGAGTGTGTAGCCTTGCCATCTTTTATTTCAGGGATCAAACAGCAGCCAGTTTTTTGGTAGAGCTCCTCGTTGGACACTTTGTTCAGCCAGAAGATGCAGCTGATTTTCCTGAGGAATGTGTTGAGTGCTTTACATACACAAAGAAACCCAGGACAGATTTGACATTGATGTTATAAAGTCGAATTGTGGTCCTTATACTGTGGTGCCCAGGCTTCCAGATGTTCTGAAGTCTTGTGAACACACTGCACGCTTTGCTGAGCCTTGCTTGGATGTCTGTCTTTGCCCGTTTGTCTGTACTGATAAGATTTTCCAAGTGTACAGAGTCGCTAACAGTGATGGGTGCTGGATTGATGGAGTTTATGATCAGTACTTGTGTCTTTGAGATGTTGATGTTAAGACCTGTGGGCTTTTTTCTGTTGTTTGTTGTCAGTAGAAAGTGCTCTGCAGGCTGCTTCATCCACGCTGACCTCCACCTTCTGTGGTTTTGGGGGTGTGTAGCAAAGTCACACGCTGCTTCATAAACAAGCATAAATATGACCTTGCTGATTTATGGCAACAGTCCTAACACCAATCAAAAAGCATATGGTCTAGTCCTTCAGTGTGGCTTTCCACTCACTCTGCTAACCTCATTTTAATAATACACACATTGCTACCACACTCCACTTGTGTCTGCGCTGCATCTAAATCTAATGCAACAATAGTACAATAATGGTGTGAATGCAGCATCAGTGCTGTCCACAGAGATGGTGGGATGAAAGAAAAGAAAAGAACTGAAAGGAGCAGGATGAGCAGGTGAGTTAAAAGGAGAACTGAAGAGTGCCCGAGAGCCCAGCCAAATCAGGCCTTTTTTTTTCTCTGATGCGAATGGCTGATTGCCTCGCTGCTTTATCAGCCAGGCCTTAAAAAGAAAGAGGCTGTCTCCGCATGCCTCTCTGTACACGCGGCGAAGCATTCCCTCTCCTCTGGGTCTAATTGCAGTAGCGAGAGTGGAGGGACAGAACAGACGATGGACTAGATAAGGAGATGTAATAGTGGAGGGGAGAGAGCAAATGAACACTTTTATGGCCCCCCGTGAGCCTGCCAGCAAGTGTATGTGTGTGTAGATGTCTAGAGGGCCACCATGGTGCAATTATGCAGTGTGGAGGTGTAGGGCTTTATGAACAAGGCTACATGAAATGAAACTCTTTTAACCCCTTCGTTTGGCAGGGATGTTTCCTCTGCTGTTCACCTCAGTGTTTAAACACAATGCAAAGACAAACACACAAATTCATGAACAACAACATCAGTCTTGAGTTCCTGAGTTTGGTTGTCTAAGTGTATATATAATAAGTCTCTCCACTTATTCCCATTTAGGCCCAGAGTCTGCCCAACAGTGATTGTGATATCAAGGTCCTGCCCAAACCCACAACTACACTTCCTCTAATGACCAGTGGAGTGTGGCTCTAACAGTGAGTCAATCTGCATAGACTACCATGTTAAAATACACCCATTTTCTCCTCTATGATGACTGCACTTTGTTAGTTAGTTAGATAGATAGATAGATAGATAGAGATTGGGAGTGAGGTGGAGCAGCTCAAACTCCTGTGGGTGATGTCACAGAGGAGGCTACATCCATCTTTATTTACAGTCTATGATAAACAGCCACATCGTACAGTGTCAGCAGTATCACCCATAATCTAAAACCATGAACGACCATTCCATTGCACCCAAGGACCAGATGCTATGCTGATTTTTTTTTTTTTTCATCCATAAGGATATGAGATATGGCTAAACACTCTGGGAAAAATATCTAAGGATTAAACCTTGAGTTCATGATATCACTGATGATGCTTCTGATGCACTGATATGATTCACATATCAATATAGAATAGGTTAAGCCAGTCTGTCAGAAATCCAGCCTCAATACTGGGATGACCTCAGATAGTCATTGTTGATTCGATTCGGAGAGCTCTGATTAGACTGCCAATCTGATCGTCTGTACATCTAGATTTTCTGACTTTATTACTGCTGAACATCTGATTTTACTTTTTCTTTTCTCTTTTTTTTTTTTGGAGCAACCTGCTCACACCTGCCGCGCTCTCTAGTTTGGTGTTTCCTCTTCACTTCACATTGCTTCCTTTCAATGGAGGGAAAATTGAATTTGGCCCAAAAGATTTTTTTACAGGATTAAACTGAGTGACACGTTCTGTTTTTGAATCGCACAACACCTATACATACACACACACATGGTGCTGTGACACTCGACCCCTGAACCAGCTATAGCACCACTGATGCTCATATCATGGCCACACAACGATGGGACTCATCACACTTATTAATTCACAGCACAAGCTCATCACTACACTGTCCCCAAAAGAGGGACAGTGATGTCGTGCATGCAAGTCTAATGAGTGAGATGAGGAAAAGGATGGATAGACAATGTTATTGTTATCTTTTGCCATCTGAAGAGTTAAATATGTTTACTTGGCTGTTCTAGCTCTTTTCTCTGGAGTAGAAGAAGACACAAATGAGATCATGAATCAGTGAGGGAAAAACAACATGGTTTGACTATTAGTCGACTAAAGGCAAAATCTGATGAATTAGACTGGACTATAAACGTCCTTAGTCAAGGACACCCCTACTCAATACACATCCGTTCAAGTTGAAAAATCTAAATTATTATAAGAACCCTGTTTTTCTATTACTCTGTGTAATCTTGATTAAATACTCCCCTGGTTAAACTTGGTTGTGAGCCTGGATTTCTGTTTCAGTAATTGCTGGTGAACATGAAGTCAAAGCAGAGAGGAGATCCTTCAGAGCTTTGTCTCATGGGAACATTTTGGTCTGACCCTCTCCTGCAGCTGACTACTAAACGAATCCCAGCCTGGATTAGCACTTTTATTTGGCTGAACTAAGGAGTTTAACCCGACTTATTAGAGCTGAGGCAGTGTTTGCTGCGTTTGACCTTTGACCTTGAATCAGATGTAGGCTGAGAGAAGCACTATTAAAGATCAACAACAAAGCGCTGATGTTGCTGTGCTTCCTCTTCTTCAGGGAGGCAAGAGAGGTTTAATTGGGAGAATTAGGAGAACACGAGGACATGGGAAGTTACATCAAAGCGATGCAGAGGTCATTTGCATGAAGTGAATCGTTCTCTAGCTTTGTCTGCCTCCGTCTTTAAGTTATTGTTGAAAAAACAGTCAAAGAAGGTCTGTAGGCTGTGATGCTGCTGGGCTGTGTTGCCGATAAAGAGGTTACAGCACGTGTACAAATAATACTGTATATAAAACAGTTATTCTTAATATTAAAGCTGCAATGAATGTTCATATTCATTGTTGATTTGACTTGCATTACTTTTTCATTTAACTGATTATCAGCAAATGATGAAAAAAAAAACAAAAAAACTTAATTAGGCAAAGGAATTAGAGAACGTTTGACATGTTTACTTGACTTATGACAAACGATTCAATTATTTTCAAAATGCCAATTAACTTTTTAATTTTGAGTGACTAATCAAAGGTTATCAAGCTATCAAGTGGTGCAAATGCATTCATTATTTAATATTAAAAAAAAAAAAAGGCTCTGACTGTTTCTGACAAATTAAAATGATTAGATAGTGAATCACAGAGTTGTAAATTCATGTGAAGTTCAATGTACTGAAGTCAGGGTGTGTTGTCTTCACAGGCAGTAAGGGCTGGGCCAATAGTGAAGCTGGGACAGAGGTGGATTCTGGATTGTGGTTTGTGGCAGGCATTGGCTCTGTCTCTCAAAGCAGCAAAGCAACAAGTCTGATAACACAGGCTCCAGAGAGAATATTTATGGAAACATACATGCAGGCTTTCCTACCAATAAAACGGCTTTAGGGCCATGATATTCAGTCTTTCAACAAGAATACAACATAAGCAAGTAGAAATGTGACAACAAATAAAATGAATGACAAATACCCTGCAATGAAAATCTAGTGTTTAACCTTGTTAGAAGAATTAGAGCCCTGTGCTGGAGCCCTGGGCCCAAGGGCCCCTACAGCCTGAGGGCCGGGCTGTCAGAAAGGAGAACAATGATGATGAAATCCAGGTCTTCCTCCGCCTCAACCCCACCATGGCAGCTGATGGAAGAGATGTACTGAGTTGATGGAAGCAACATGAGACCATGTTACCGTTACTGGCACATCTGGCCTGCGTGGTGTTAAGTGTCCCAGCCAGCAGAAGCAGCGAGCGTGCTTTCAGTGATAGAAGAAAGGAGGACTGGACTTGTCCCTGAAACTGTGGATGCTATGCTTTTTTCTGCATGACGCCAAGTAAACAGACTGTTTTTCTTGTGGTGTTCAAAGAACAGAGGACTTTGCCATGTTAAGTGGCTCACTGTGGTTGAGTTGGACGTAGGCTACAATAAACTGATCTTATACATGTATCGCCATGTTCAGGTGAAGACTTGTTATTAGATTAACAGTTATACTACTCTCAGGTAATACAAGCTGTCGTTCTCTTTATTAAGATGAAGAAGAAAATATTTTTTGCTGCTTTTGCTACGTTTATCCTAATAATAAACACTGTGATAAGGTTTGAGTGTGTTGGTTTTTGTAGCTTACGCTTGGATAGAAGAGTTTATTTGTTCATAGGCCTACAATTGCTGCGATGTGCAGGTCAACTGCTGTGCACTGCTGCAGTTGCATCGCCTCAGTCACTTCCAAATATAAATTGATCAATTAAACAACCCTAAAAATGCTTCAAACACTTTTCCTAAATAATCTTTATATTGAAAGAAATGAAACATTACCACTTCTGCCACTAAAGGTGCTCAGATAAGGTCAGAGGTCTATAATTGCATCTATATGCACCAATATGCACTCATTTAATAGGAGAACACAGTCATTAAGCTAAATAAATTCATATGTAGCTTTAGCCTTTTAATCAAAATATAACAAATGTAACCTAATACCACACTAGATCCCAGAATTCAACTATTTTAATGTCAGCAACATTAACAGCCTACAGGTTGAGGTTTAAAAAAAAAAGAAAAAAGTCTGGCTTGATTTTGGATCAGGCCTGAGAATTCTGAAAACCTGTTGGGCCCCCAGACCCTAGGGCCAGAGCCGGACCTGGATAATTGGCCCATGCAGGACACTAAGAAGAATATCAAGGTTCAAGGTTTCAAGAAAAGTGTGTTGTTTTCCAATTAAATCTTTATTCCAAGAATAAGTTATAGTCCAACAATAATCCAAACAAAGCAGTTCATGTTCAATTAATTAAATATTAAACAGAAGAAGAAAACATGCTCTCCTAATGTAGCATTAATCTGTGTCTGGGTCAAACTGGATCTCAAACTTGTGGCTGTCTCTCTAATGTTTCCCCCCCTAATCACCTTGACACTCATTGATCTCTTACCTGTCAACCTGGAGCCCGAAGGTGGAGGCAGGGCATAAGGTCTGATCCACAGTTCTCAATCAGGATGTATTGGATTAGCTTCCAGCCCCAGTTTCACGTAAAGAAAACCATGTTAAAATAAATATAAATCACAAAATACAATTTGCTAAAAAAAAAACCTGTCTGATCACCCTACAAGAGTACTATTGCTCTATTAACTGCTCCATCATGCACAACAGTAAAACAGCAGTCCAGCTGAAGAGCTACCATTACCCCTACTCACTCTCCACAGATTAATTACATGCCACAGCTGTCTTCCTCACACATCCAAACACTTCAATGGCACCACAGCACTTCACATAACTAAACTACCTGCCCTCTCGCCATTAAAAAGACAGGGAGCGATAGAGTGGGAGACTAAAGGTGATTCATGCTGCTTAATTTACTGTATGCACTGACATTTATTTAAATGGTGCAAGTTATGTAAAATGGGATTATTAGAGTGTGTTTGAAGGAGAGAGGTTTTTTTTTTGTTTTTTGTTTTTTTTAAATAAACCTCAGCACAGTAGATTTCAATAAATCTGACCATTTCACCAAGTTTGTCATCATTTCCATCAGCGGCAGCAATAAACAGGATGATGTACATATAGTTACTGTACACCTGCAGTGAAGATAATCACTATGAAAACAGCCTCTGTTGTCACAATATTACAGCAACTTTTTAACCACGCTGAATGCCTGGGTGCATCTTTTAACCCTCCGTCTCATTGTCTAGAGTCTGAGCAACCTATCAAAATGATAAATGGTGCGGCAAGTCTCCCAGCAGTCATCTATAAGAGAAGGCAACAAACTGAAACAGGAGGCAAAAAAGAGAGGAAAAGTTTGTCGTCCAGCTGGGTTGGATGAAATGCCGATTGAGTTTCTGTCCTTCGGTGAAACGGAGCACGACTGTCAGACCATCCCTCGATGCTGTTTAACAACACGGGTCATTAACAGGTACAAAGCCAGGGTAACCATGGAGTCCTCCCCATCAAGGCCTTCCACTGAGCTTCCTGTTATCTCCATCTGTCATCTCATGTGATGCTAACCAATGTAGTGGTCTGTCACCTGATGAAGATAGACTCCCAACCAACATAGAAAGGGATATATGGAAAATAGTGGAGAAAAAAAAATCTTTCAAAGACAGACTTAAAAGGAGAAGCCCCCAAGCTTAGTGGAGATGGTATTAGGAAGCGCTGCTTAATTATGAGAGCAAACCTTTGCGGATTGCCCCAAGATATTCATTTTAGGAATTAATTTGGCACATAAAAGATCATCAAATCTAAACAGCCCTATGGCGGAGGAGGTCTTATCCACACAGTGAAGCACATATTAGCCCAGGTTTTCATTGAGCCTTTTTTTGGTGATATTTATCAGTCCAGAAAATCTAAGCCAGATCAGACTTAGTTTGGATTGATGAGGGCTTTTGAAGTTTAATACATATGTGAACAAGCAAATATACACCTCGTGTTATCTCTGAACCTCTCACATGAAACTATGGAGGTGTTGAGCCTCGATTCCCCCCTTATCCTTACAGGGCTGTGGGTGGCTGGAGCAAATCCCATCTGATATTGATATTTTCTTGCTGTCAGTGTTAACCAATACACCACCATATTGCTTTTATGCAAAAAAAAAAAAAAAAAAAAGTCATTTGAAGGCAATCTGATATGGTGTCCCTTTTGCTAAGATGGCCTTGTCAGCATATTTCAAAATGGTTAAAGAACAAAGCTAAAAATGACATTGAAACAGTATAACATTCAAATCAATGTAGTGAGGCTTGAGGCTTGCCATCACTAAGGGTAAGGCTTTGTTGGGTTAAGGCACAAAGACAGTGTGGTTATACGAATACGAATTACTTTATTAATCCCCACAGGGAAATTCATTCGTCTGTCAGCTCATCAACCATTTGCAGATGGTTAGTGAAGATCAAGGTTTAAAGTATACAGTCATGCTCGCAAACCACACTGTTGCATTCAAATGCTGACTGCAGAATGCTAAAATGGACAGTGCTAACACTGCAGATGTTTTACTGGTGGAGTTTAATATGATATCATGCTAACATTTGCTAATTACCACTAGGCACACAGGACAGCTGATAATGAAGGGAATGTCACTGGTATTGAAGGTATTTGATCAACAAAGGAAAACGTCGGGCAAGTTTCCACTTTTTGATGTCTCTTGGTGAGCATAATCGGTCTTTTTTTTTCTTTTTTTTAACAGTTCTTCTGAGGGTGCATGAAGTGCATAACTGCAAGGTAATCCATCCAACAATTATTGACACACAGCCTCATACATCAACCTGTTTGGTGGTTATAGAAATAAAAAGCTAACAGATGTCCACACTCATTAGAATCCATCCCTTGGAGACCTTTGACTCCACTTCCAAACTTGATGGCAGTCAAATTGTTAATATTTCATACTGAACCAAAGCACTGGCTCACCTGACTGAAACCACAACACTTGGTCTTTTTGTCATCACTTTTCAAAGGTTCAGGAACTGTGATCTCCTGTGCCAAAGTTATATCTCAAGCTCTTCTCTGTGCTGCTAACCACAGCATCGCCTTGTTTCCTGACAGTCAAAAGCCATAAATTCACACAGCCCTGAGACTTCAGTGTCAGACAGACATAATCAGAATAAACAATCAATACAGCTGTATTTAATGGGAGGGTGATGTCAGCTTTGCTCACACTGAAATTGCTCCAAAGGAGTTGGATCTAAGCAGTCTGTCTGATACTGTTGGTTGTGTGGTTGCTAAGGTACTTTATTTTTTTAATTTATGATTCTTATTTTATTTCTACAAATATTGCATTGTGGCTCTACAAATTAGCTGACAATGAACTCAACAGGCTCCATCACTGAATGCTTTGCACTTCTATCCCAACCTTGAGCTTCCATCACTGAGGGCCTGGACAAAAATGAATATGTTTTAGTTAAAGGGGCATGCGCTGAGGCATTGTGTCAGTGCATTTGAATAGTGAAAACATTTGCTAATATCATTTGTACATCATTCCTGACCTTTTTTTTTTTTCCTGGCCTCACTCCTCGGCATACCTAATTGGGTTTTGGACTCAATGAAAAGATCCCACGGGGAAACCTATAATCTAGTTTTAAGCATATGTAAATGCTAATACACAGCACACAGCCACTTCATTTTATCCTGACCTTGCTCAGAGACAGGCAATGGAAGAGGTAAAGTAGGGATATACAGGGACTGAAAGAGGGCCGGATGATAAGACTGTGAACTGTCAAAGAGAAGCCAAATTGAAGGGCTGGTGCTGAATGTTTCATTAGAAATGCAGTAAAGTATAGTGACAGCAGCAGAGACTAGAATGGATTTGCAGGTCCATCAATGTGCTATTAAATGTGCTGTATGTCGGGTTTTTGCCTTTGTTAGCATCTTCATTAACAGCTACCACCAGTCCTTGAAAGCAATGCCAGTGTTAGCTCTCCTATTTCTATATTTTCTTTACTTTGATTTAACTGTTGTTAACATGCTAAAAAACTAGCCTTGGCTCATTTCATCACTTTATAATAGCAAGTCCCTGCAGCATCCAGTCTGCCCTGAAGAAGTGGAGGTGCTTGGATGGTGTAGCTTATTATATCTTCTTTTAATGTGACTGTAGTAATGGCTTGAGCTCTTGTCAAGTGACCACAACCACAAGTGACTTCCAAATAACAAACCATGTTTTGAAGCGGAGAACATTTGCATATAATTTTGAAGACTAAACTGAAGAAATATCAAACAATAGGGACAAAAACAAAAAACAAAAAAAAACAAAAAAAAAAAAAAATCTAAGATGAAGCATTAAGATGTAATTATATTGTGGGTGTTGATCAGTTATTATCTAGGTCAGTCTAATTAAAGCCTTGTCTGTGCAATTGCTTTCAAATTCAGGTTTCAGCTTGTTTTGATTATAATGGCCTCACTTAATGTATAAAACACACAAAGAACAGAAAAAGCGGGCTATAAAACTGGTTGAAAGGCTGATAAATGACTGTTTTAGATGTGTCTGGAAATGTGCTTGGGGTAAGGATGGTATTATTTTTGATATAAATATGACACATATTTAAGTTTCTCTTTCCAAAGGACTTAGCTGAAGCACCTTTCACAGAGATTACAGCCTAGAGTCACTGGAAACAACAGACCAAGCTTTGCACTTCTGGATTTCAAAACTCTGCTCTCATTCTTCCCTGCAGCTGACCTCCAGGTCTGTTAGTTGGGCATGGGCCTTTAGCGGACAGATGTTTTCAAGTCTCTTAGTTAGGTCCAGAGAATTGCCCCTCATTGTCCAGTTGGTAGGGTTTCACGACTCTGTCTTTTCATTGAGGAGAGACCACACTGCCATAAACCCGGGATGTTGGAGTGCTGCAGGGATAGTTGTCCTTTAAGTGTGCTCCATGTCCTCACAGTATCCCAGGAGCTTGGACAATGACATGCCATAGTCTGCCTCTAGGTCAGCTCTCTTACAGAGGCTCCGCTCCCCCATGTAGATTCCTGTCTTTAAAAAAATAAATAAATTAAAAAAATCAGAGTACATAAATACATTCAGGGCTCTAAATCAACACCCACCAAATGCAGGTTAAAATTCACTTTGGTGGGTATCATTAAAAACTTACCGGACTGTTCGGCCGGTGATGAATGAGCTAACTGTACAGCCTATTGTTCAGAGCCATTCTCCCTGTAGCTCTGTTCTGGGTCAGTCTCTGTATACACTCTATTTCCCATGAATACTGTGCTATGACATCACGTATCATACACTCATTGGCTGTGGACTTGCTTCACGCTGTGGTGCGTAGCATTTGCCTGGGAAGATGGGGAGTACTGTGATGGAGAGACAAGCCAAGCAGAACAAATTTAATAGAAAAAAAATGAAAAAGAAAAGAAGAACCTAAAACATGTGGTGACGGTTGGGACAAACCAGAGAAGAGAAGCCTGGTGAGAAGAGAAAAGACAGGGGTCAGGAGAAGAGGATATCGAGGACAGAGGGGAAATCAACCAAACCAAATAATGACATGGCATCAGAGCATTGTATTGTTAAAAAAATGCTCAAATGCATTCAGTGACAATTATAATCTGTCTTATTTTCAACAGAAAAAAAAGAAAAAAATGGCTAGTGAACATTCTGAATGGCTGGTAACTTCAGAAACTTACCAGCCATATTGGCTGGTGATCAAAAAAAGTTAATTTAGAGCCCAATACATCCGTCTGTGCATTTCAGTAACAACTGGAGAAAAGGAGGTAATCTCAACTGCATCACTTTTCGGACCACCGAATGCTGCTGGGGCATTACCGACCGTGCTCAATGTACATTGAATCTATTTGATTTTCTTTGGGTGAATTAAGGTTGAAAAGTTAGCATCCTTTGGACCGCTCGCTCTGTCAAATGTCAAAAACAGCAAAAACTGCTCAAAGTAACATTTTGATGAGCTCTGCTGGAAATGAAAGTCGGGAGAGGTGACCACGCACACACACATAAAGGCTGCTGTCACCTGAAGCTACAGCAAACTGCCCCTGACTAATCTGTCTGACCAGTGACAGAGCCTGCCTTATCATTAAGTGATGTGATGCCTGTAGTTCAGTGCCATAACATAACATAACATAAACACACACACACACCTACCTACACACACGACCGTGCACACACAGTCAGACAGCCCTTGGAGCTGTGGTCGTTGCTGTGTACATGCATGATTCACCATATTAGTGATATTTTGATATCCTGCTGCTTTCACAAGATTACCAGTGTATCCAAGTCTGGCTGTGGGCAGTGTGTGCATGTGTGTGTGTGTGTTTGAGGGTGTGGAGTATGTCCTCTGGCAAATAGCATGGTCTACCACAGATGTAGTCCAATAACAAGTCTCTGTTAGTCAGGCTGACACTGTCTCACCACAGCTTTGCTGACACAAGCTGCTGATTCACATTTGTGCGTCTCAACTCAAGATTTACTTACCAGGTTTCCCAGAACTTCCAACCACATCCCACAGTCTTTTTCTTCGCCCCAGCAGTTGCCAAATGAACTCATTAAGAAACTTTAGCGATCCTTCAATACAAAAGAACAGGCAGATCAGTTGTAAGCCAGCCTGGTAGGGATCGGGGCATTGGTACAAATTGGTATGCACCAAGGATCACTGGTTTGCTTGTAAATGCACCACAATCCAATCAGCCTGGCTGTGTCATAGCTGAACTTGGACTGCTGACAAATTTGACAGACACAAATCTACAGAGTCATCAGAGACAGGTAGTGATGTGAGACACAGTGGATACGAGAGCAGATACCTCAGGTACGCATCGGCTGTCACATTTTCCACCAATTTACGAAACCCAACACGCACAGGCAGACAGACAACAAGGTCCCATTTCTCTTGTAATAACTGCTCAGCGGTTTCAACAACTGAATAAATGTGCTTCTGCAGAGCAATCCACGATGTTTCCATTCAACAGTCAGGTGTGTACGAGGTGTATGAAAAAAGGTTGTGCTTAATGTTGTATAAAAAAGTGGAAATGTGCAGCACTTACATGAGCTGGTGTACTTTTGCATTGTAGATGAAAGGGATCTGCTGTTAGACGATGATGACCCACCACACAGAGGAGGGGGCTTTGTCTGGCTCTGATATGATGCTGCCTTTTGAGTCTATTACCCTCTCAATGAATCTGTGAAGAGCTCTGCCATGTTTGTTTGCAGATACTTTCTCAAAAAAATGAATGACACACCTATGGCATTATTTCTTGACGAATTCAAGATGATCTTTTCTTCCTCCTTTTTTTTGCCAGGAAATTAGACCACTTCTCTCTGCAAAGTTGCATCAACGTCATCACACCACAGCCATGCCATGCTGGCAATGAAGTACAAATGGCAAATTGTTACAGTTCAGGAGGAAATGGACCCAAATACAGATGCAAAAGGGCAGGGTCTGTCCGTCTTAGTCCTAAACACTTCCACAAAGTACAACGGAACATGAAAAGATCCAAAGGAAAACAGAGCAACTCAAAAGAAGACAAAACCAGGACCTCCCAGAAGTCAGGAAGCTAAGAAGGAGGACGAGGGAAGGAGGACGAGAGGAAGTGGCAACAGGAAGGTAGAACAGGGGAGTAAAGACAAAGGCCCAGTTCCATTCCAACCCCTAAAGACTCAGGCCCTGAACCCTCACTGACTTAACTGACATCAGCTGTAAGTGACTGAGTGTGAGAGTCTGTGAGGGTGCAGAGGCTATAAACAGGAATGGGACAGCATTTACCCCCTTTCACGTTACCTTGACAAGAAAATGTTGACTCTGTCTGGTCTGGGACAGATAATTTACCGTTAACTTCCAGCACACACAAGGTGTGTGAGGGACAGACTCAAAAGAACTGTTCCTCACATCTGATTTCATTTTCCTGCTCTGTCCATTAACAATAAAGAAACCTGGGAGCTCATGTTCCAATGGCATCCCCTGTATTTGACCTCAAAACACTATGAACTGTGGGTAGTTTCCATGCACAAAGTCAGCATTTATGCTGACTTATGGTAAGGGGGCGTAAAGGGCTCGCTCACTGACTCACTGACTCACTGACTCACTGACCTGATGATCTGACAATGGGACAGCCCTCACACACTTCACATGAACACGGCTCTGAGACAGTGGGTCCCAAAGGGGTCAGATTGGAATTCAGTCAAAGGGAAGACAATGAGACACAAGTGCAACACATCAGGGGGGGGGCATGTGCTGAATAAAGGAGAGAAACACAAGAGGGCAGGAAGAAGCCAAGAGATTTTTTGGAATAAAACATAAAAAAATTCTAACTAAACCAAGGAACACATGGAGGACATGACAAACTGTTGATCAGTCAGATCAGTTTTTATTCATTCTTTACTTGTTTCAGCCATGGAGAAGTTGGCTCAAGGTGAATGCTGATGCAGCTGGTTTACATTAGAGCTCACAGCCGATGTCCGATGTTGATGCTGTGGGGAAATCACACACCATTTCAGACAGATTTTGTTCAGATTAGGCAATTTAGTAATTAGTGCCTGTTTACTTCTCTAGATATAAAGTTTTTGGAACGCAGTTAATGTCTATCCACTGGAAACCATGAATAATTGCCGTAACATATTATTGTGGATACATCAAGATAAACAGTCACAATCAAAACCCTAACAGACATTAGAATGAAGCATTAGAGCAGCTCCTTAGCCACGATGCAGGTGCAGCTCTGTGGAAATGTGATGTGGCAGAGCGAGTTGAGCTGCTCTCTTGGAGTGTCAGCAACAGTCGTTCGCTAAGCACTGGCATGCCCCGCAGACTAGAGAGAAGTTTAAGACTGAGTCAAATCAATATTGGGCCTGTGTCACTGATTCAGCTATTAGCAGACAAGTTCCCACCAAGGCTTCACCCCCAGCCTCCTTTTCCACCCCTCACCACCTCAACAAGCAGCCTGTATCAATAGCTGTCGGCTCGGCTTGTAACGTTCCCCAAACATTCCTTTGATCTGGGTGGAAAGCGGAATGCTAATGAGAGTGACAAAAGAGAAGGGATTCCCGGCGCGAACCCCTACTAACTTTGATGAAACTTCTGCGGCTGCTTCGGAGTAGAGTTCAGCAGCAGCGGGAGAAACCAGAGGATGCATATAGCCGGCAAAACCAACCCAACCCTGACTGCTGGTTTACTGCTCTCCTGCTCCCCAGCTTGCCCAGATGGCACTCTGTTTGTCTCGCCGGTGTCACCCAGCATACGGAGGCAATGTGGGGATTATGACAACACAGCTGTCTAATTAACAACGCACACCCATGTTCACCAGTACCCCCTGCTGTGACTTTGAACCCTTTTGGTACATCTGCTTTTAAAACCCTGTGTCATGTACAGTAGCGTCTTATCCTCTAATGTCTACTCAGTTGAGGGCTTAGCCTGCTTTTTTTTCTCAACATGCAGTTACATTTAGGCCTAACTACTAATGAAACAAACTTCATCCTCCAATGAAATTGTTCCCCCCTTATCAATCTGCCCTCCTTTCTGTTTTCCCTACTTCCTCCTCAACATCCCCTGATCCCTCCTCCTTATCTCGCCACATTTATTCCAATTCCCCTCTAATCCTCTATTTCCTACCAATTTCTCTCCTTCCGCGCCAGCTTTTCGGCAGATCCTCCTTCCTCTAGTATCTATCATCTTTCTTTCCTGTGAGTCCTGCCTTCATATCTTATTCACCTCCTAGTCTGTAAAGTGTCTAGTATGTAAGGTGTCAGTATGCTTCACAGTGTCTGCTGGATTACCATACACCCCTCTGTCATGCATTCTGATGATCATGTTATCATCTTTTATCATGAGCATGCCCACTTTATGCAGCATTTTGACAAATGTGTATCCTTGTTTTTAATTCTTCATGATGTTTTGTATGTGCACCAATGACAGGACTTTAGAGGAACACATAATGCTTTTATGAAGAACCTCTCTGTACACCATGATTCCCATTTACCCAATCCAGTGTTCCCCCTCCTGTTCAAATGTGGTAGCTCTAAACCTTTTCATCTTGAGACATGTTTGCACACTACGTCATCAAACTCATCTTTCATTCCCTCAAATATTCTCTTACTTACCAAGCCATCCACTCTCCATCTTCCCATTTTCCCTGCTCATCCTCTAATCATCCTTCCCCACCAGTCCCCAGCTTTCTTTGGCCCCCAGTGTGTGTATATGTCTGAGTGTCTGTATTTACATCTCTGGCATCCTGCCAGTTCCCTGGAGTTGCGTCTTGGCTGTGAGGGTCTCTGTGGTCAGCTGATCAAACATCCCACAGGTCAAGAGTGAGGAATGATATTGGTGTAACACACCATCATCATGCTGGGCCATGTCCCCCTGGGCCACTACTGCTCTCATTTAGCGAGTGTGTGTGTGTGTGTGTGTCTGCATGGATGCCAAATAGAAAATGCATGCTGATTTGATTGTGCCTCTACGCCTTTGATGTTAACCACGATAACAAGTGCCAATTACAGGGACTCCTGTTTGGACAAAAGTAGCATGTCGGCTGCATTTAAAGTGACGTCAGATTATGACAACAGGACAGATAATGACATGTCTTTCCTCCCTGCAGGATTTTTCTATTGAGCCTGCTTCCATCAGTGTTAATACAGCAGTCTAATTGTTCCCTGCAAGCACTGGGTCCTCTCTGCGCTCAAATCCAAAACAATGAGTGGCAGAGTTAAAGGCTAAAAGCAATTTCTAATTGAAGCAGCTGATATGTTATGTAAGAGGGACAGTTCAGTAATTGGGATAACATTAGTCGTCAACTCATCTTCAGTGTGTCACGATTTATCATGGAGCCAGCAGGGCCCAAGTCCAGAAAGCAAACCACTTGGCAAGCACCATTAGACCATATTAAGGAAGATTAAGGCCACCATTTCAATGCTTGTAACTGAGGGGATGCTCACATTCCCTGGTATTCATTTCTGATGACCGATTTTCTGTTTTTGGGTTGGCAAGAAGGATTAGCCAAATGTTTCTGCTTCGTTTCACTCCTTCCTTCAATTCTGCCATCTCTTATCTCCCACCCCCTCCCTTTTCAAAGCCGAGCTGCGATTGGTCACTTTCCCCTCACAGATGCTGCCCAGAGATAGCTGTCCATCCAGGGAACAAGTTGGCTGGTTATGAATATGCTCAAAGACATGAAAGTCCCGAGCACTACTAAGCTTCTAGCTCTGAATCTCTTTTCTGCACTCATTTTTTTTCTCATCTCCCTCTCAGTGTCTCTGCAGCCTTTTCACTTCCCTCACTGTTTGCTTCATGCCAGTAAAGTAAAAGGGATGGCATGATGTTTAGTGAATTATTCAGATCCAGTGAGCTAAAGCTGCAGTGTACTCGGCCCTGGCCCTTTGACTGGATCCCCCCAAGGATATGCTGAAACCAGTATGACCCCCCCCCCTTTCTCTGCCATACACTAATGCACACACACTTACACTATCTTACACAAGGACATATGCATATACTCATAGGCTGGGCAAGGCAGCTACAACACTTTTGCAAAATAACGCTGCAGTTTTGACTGTAAGTGCTAATGGGTTATAAAAATGCATTATGTACCCACTGTACATGTGCACAGTTAATGATTATGCGCATTTTGCAGGCAACTAAGTCATAAGTGTTCTTGGGTAAAGGTCTGTAACCCTCACAGTGAGTACTACAGGCAGTAATGTTCAAGTCAAACCAGACGAAAAAGAGTACATTGTTTAGGGAACATGAAACAAGGTTGAATATATGAAAGTGCAGGAAATGGATGGACTGGGTTCATCCACTGGTGCCCGTGAATGTGACCTTTGAATTGTATAGCATCTGTCCATCAGATAAAAGTTCCCTTATGTCCTTTTTTCATTATGAAGCATTTTAGTGCTCAGTCCACAGAGACATGCGGTTGAGAAAGTCAGCATTAAAATGAGCCATTATGACATCTGTACATTCACCGCACTCAGCCATCTGCACCACGCCCCGCCCATTTGGACCCACCATCCAACCTTGCATGTTTGTTTCTCTGAATGTGTCAATTTTGATCTGCAACAGTTTTATTAGATAACTCAAAAGGCAGTCAACCAATTAGAAGAGAGTCTCAGAGCCTCCAGCCATTCTGAAATGAGATATGAAAGGATGGATCAACACTTCAAAGGACAAAAAAATGTAAACTCTGAGACCTTAAAGTATCAATGAAACAGATGTACATCACACACTGAGAGCTAGAAAAAACAAATAAATGAAAAATAAAAATCTGTGGAGGTGAACTGTTTGTTGATCTCTGTCAGCTCTCATGTGTTGACTGCCACAGTAACTACAGCAGTGAATTCCTTTGGCAGATACTTTAACCAGCTCTTCATGAGTGAAAACTCTTTCAGTCTTTGGCCCCACCCACAGCTTTTGTGGATACATACACACTGTCCACTAATGAGTCCCAAAAGACAGTGATGATTCCTTGTCATTTCAGAACACACGCGATCACCAAAGTAAAAACAAATCTGTAACAACAACAGAAATCATGGTAGACTGATTATTACTCACTCTTGTCATCATTTAGCCATTTAATTAGAAAAAAAAAAAAATGTCCATTTTGAAATGTATACAACTTGGAATACTGGCCTGACAGGATCCTCTCGTGAATATCAGTGTGTCTAGATTTTGTGTCTGATACCATTTGTGAAGCAAAATGTTGAAAATTGAGACTGAATGAACCGAGTTATATAAACCAGTCTGTGCATTTACAAATCAAATCCAGAAAAAAGCCTTTTTCTTTTTGGAAACTTTTTATCACAGGTGAAAGTTATGGAAACATCTCAGAGATGACCAAGATAGATGTCCTGAAATTGTGTGTTTGAATACAGACTGTGTGTATCAGGACACCATCAAAAAGAAGTGGAGCATTACAAACCCTCAACATCAGTGGAAGGCCCCTAGCACTGATTTTATCTGGTGGAAACGGCTGCTCTGGTTTATCTGAAACCATCCATTCAGCGTGAGTGCATGCAGAATGAGTGAAGCACATTTCTTATGCCAGCTTTTTCATATAGCCATACCACACAGAATCAATGGCCGGAACCCAAAACAAACATATGCACTCACAGCCACTACATATGGGTCCAGCTGTTTACATAAGTCAGGAAAGTTTTTTTTTTTTTTTTTTCCAATGCCAGAAGTGTTCCTGCAACCCATCATCATTTTGGTGCAATGAACTCCTGCTGCCTGTCTCATTATCTGCATAACAGTAAAGTGTAATCTACATGTCTATCATTTTAATTTGATCAATTCAACAATATATTCCTGCTGTTTTCAACAATCTGTTGAATGACAGAGCCATGGTCTCAGAGGTAAGGCTCTTGTCACAAGCCGTCACCCAGCCACTCTGGCTGCTCAGTAGCTGCAGGGAACCAGAGCCACACTTCCAATTCACTGTGCTTCACCTCCATATGGGAAATAAACTACTGTCATTACATGTATCATTATTACAAAAGGAGGGAAATGGATTACTGAATACAGCAAGGAGAGAAGAGAAGCCACTAGTGACTGCTCAGCCATAGAAACTAGCATGCATCTAGCAAATTCATGTAAACAACACAAATGTGACTTCTTGCTCACAGCAATAAACGCCCTGTGACAAATACAGTCTTTCAATTTTTCTCTCAAACTGATTTAAATTCAAATGGCTACAGGAAGTGTTGAGTTTGTATTATGAGGAGAGAGTGGCTCATGTAAAGATTACATACATTATTCCTATATTGGTATGGCCTATTCAGTCTGTTGAGAGGAAATTAATATGTGTTTGCACAATGTGGTAGCAACTCAACTTGACCCGTCTCAACTCGCTTTTGGGTTTCAATTAGGTAAAAGTACCTGGAATATGATGGTATGCTGGTAAAACTTTTCTGGTACCACATCAGTGATGTGGAAACAGTGCAGACCACGGATTGTTTAAGAATCACATGTGTCGTGTTGAAGATAATGTTTTGTGCAGCATTCCTATGACGACCAGCTACTCTAAAGGTGGTACTATCCTGTAATGGTTAACGATGAAAGAATAGTATACTTGTACCAAAGCTGAGCTTAGTCAGGCTGGTACCACACAGTGAAAACTGGTCTAAAAGCCCCTCAGTGATATAATAGAAACTGTTGATGCCAAATCAATATGGGAAGTGCAACAGTCTGAGTGTAAACACCATCACTGAACTCTACCACTCAGTCAGTCATTCACATACATTTGTGCTAATAGTCATTATAATGATTAGACAAATTAGCACCAGTTATTGCCTTTACATCAAATTGAAATCATTTTTGGTCTGTTTTTCCTTTTGTTAATGTCATTTTGAAATGAACGCAGCCAAGTGTGGGCTGCTGAAGAAAACCTGTAATATTCATGTATTAATGAGAGCGAGAGCAGCTGCTGACTGACACACTGTTTACCTTGTGTTTTCTCTAATGCATTGACACCCTGCTCCCCCCCTCCAACCTACCCGCAGGCAGGACTTAGTTCACAGACATACAAACACACATGCAAACACACACAGATGCACACACACACACACTCTGTGGAGTGGAGTGTCTGAATTGGTGTGAATGAATGACGGGGACAGATAAACAAGCTCTTCCTTTAGGGTCAAGACTGGCTAGAGAGGAGATATTGGTGGAAAAGATTTTCAAAGGCTCTTGAATAAGTTCATATAGCATCCCCAATTATATTGATGGTAAAAGCAAAAGCAGAGTTGCTGTGAACCAACTGGGGTGAGTTTCTTATTTTCATCTCTTTTGATTTTCTTTTTCCATGCTCCCCTAGAATTCGGTGTTAAAGCTCCCCTTTAATCTTATTTCCCTAAGAAGGGAGGCAACATTTATGAAACATAGTTGGTCAGGGAAAATAAATAAATTAATACTTTTATTGACGCTGCTGCGTTTCACTTGCCCGTGCAGCTACAATATACACATGCGCATTAAAGGAGACAAATTTGTCTCTCCGTGGACCCACAGACCCACAGCTCCGGGAGATGAAGAGTGGATTCCTCTCAGCCGTCGATTTTTCTCCCCTGTTTTCTTTATTTGTCTTCCAGGCCTAGACTCTTTCATTTCCTGTTGGCGCTCTCGCTTTATAAAACATGAAAGATGTTTTCTTTAGCTCTTGCCGATAATGTGGAGATGGTATCTGCGACGGATGGTTGGCTACCAGGCGGAGGTTTGAGGGCCTGCTGGAGGTCTGAGTCTGGATTCCCACTCGCAGCAAGGTTGGATCCAAAGTCACAAATATCCTCTGTCACCCAAGTGGAGGTTTCCTGTGTTTTCTTGTAGGATATATCATCTGCTGTGCATCTACTGCCAGGGAGGGATGGCACAGAGGGGAAATCACTTCTTTTAATCAGAATTATAAATCTGCTACAGCCTGTAGTTGCTATCTCTCTCCACATCACACACCATACCTCTTCAGCAGGGCCGCCAAGAAGTTAGATTAGAGCAGGGGCCTATCAGATACACGGCAGCCTTGAGACAGAGATTCTAAATGCATCACCCAGGACCAGAATCCAGATCCCTGAGAAACCTGATGGAATCTGGACTCATTTGATGCTCACAACTCCTGGATTTTCATCTAAAGCATTATTGATATTTCCAGTATAAGTAGCAACTGTTCAGTGTCCACATGTAACTGACCAACACCCTCTTCAACTTTTATTGCCTGTATATGAGCATGGAAATCCTCTGGTCAGTCACGCATTAAGCACAGTGATCTTTCAGCACAGCTCATGAGCACAGACCTCTCGTACTGGCCCTGTGCATTAATAAATAATAATAAATGTATACATGAAAAAAAAAAGTACCTGTGTAACAGCATGGAAACCCACTGGTCAGTCACCTAAAGCCACGGCGCTAAAGAAAAGTTTGCAAATGTTACCTTAGCTTATGAGGTAATGAAACTTTTACAGAGTTAATGAAAAAATACAACCAGCCACCACATTTAAGTAAGTGCAAAGCTGTCGCCACCACCTGCCATCTAGTTGAACATCATATCATGTGAGCTATGCTGCTGCATTACATCCGCTTGACTTTGAGTTTAAATATAATGCTGTGCTTCATGTGACCTGCCATGGCCTCGATCCTCACGTACTGGCGCTGTGCTGATGTCACAGCCAGTATGTGCTGAGGAGAGGCCTGCCATCAGTGAGAACCCACTATGCATGTCCAACCCTAAATACCATTGGATGATATAGTGGCAAGTGGAATCAGCAACAAAGCTCTGTTACACACATTTATAGCATTTTAGTGGACTGTCTGCCAGCACGAAAAGCTGAATGAATTTGTTCTTGGATCTTCTTTGAAACCTGTGTGACAACGTCCTGACATGAACTGTAAAGACTGAACAGACTCTCCAGGAATGTCTCTGTGGATCGGTGGAACAGTTTACACATGACCCCTGTAAGGGGCCGTTCACATGGAGCGTCTTTTGCACGCGCGTTTCCATTCATTTCTGTGTAGTCGCACGCCTTGCACGCTCAAAATCGACGCCGACGTGGCGCGCGTTTTTCGTGTACGTCCGAGGGGCACAAAGAAATCTCAACTTTAATGAATGCCGCACGCACATGTCATGTGATAACAATTGACCAATCAGCTTCACGGACCTGCTGCCCGGCCTTCAGTACTTCAGGGGCCCGTTGCACAAAACTAGGATAAGGGATTAAGCCGGGATATCTTGGTTATCCTGGCTCAACTTATCCATGATCCAGTTGCACAAAAGTGGGATAGGGGAAAGTGGGATATGTTATGGCATAAGTTACCGTGGAGATTTATTCTGTGGAGCTAGCCTGCTCCAGACCAGGCTAAGTTGCAGGATCTCTTTAATCTCATCGCTTATCTCAGTCAGCAGTCATTACAAACGGAAACCAATAGTTATTCCACTGCCCACTACACAATGTTATCACATTCAACTAGATCCACTCTCATTATTTAAACATTTGTGATCATTATTTTCAATCATTGTAGATAAATGACGATTTTAGATGATGTTGCAACCATTAGATAATTTACAGTTTCCGACAGACTATATATAAAATACACATCCCACATAAATATAAATACACACATGATGTTCTTTTATTGAGTAAGGATAAATCAAAGCAGGTAAACCATCAGCTCCTTTCAAAGCTGAAGGCACACAGTGACTCTACAAGTTAGAGAGCACGGAATCAAAGCATGTTATACAAGAATAAATACTACACATTCACAAAGGTCTGTATATAATACACCACGTATGTCTGCACACTGAAATAAATGCAGGACGAATCCATACACAACAAATGAACTGACAAATGAATGGATGCAGTAGCCTCCCTGCAGGGTGCTGAAGCATAACCTGAAGTAGGCCCAACTTCCCCAAGTCCCAAGCAGCCAGAAGCACCAGTTTATCAAAAAAAACGATATTTATTTACAACTAAGGAAGCACAATGACTAAACAAATAACAGAAGTGATAGAAAAAGAACTTCAGGGAGAACCAAGGCCAAAATAATAAACAGAACAATGCTATCTTAGAAAAAAAAAAAACAAACTCTATCCTGAACCAAGAACTAAACAACATAGGCTAACCTTCCTGGCTTAACAAAACACAGGAGAAAAAAGTTAAATCAAAAAGGCGGTTCACCCCTACTAAATCACTTCGCAATTTACACGTGCAATGACCAAAGAGTAATGGCTGGTTGGAAGTTGAGGAGGCTGCGGGACGCCGGTCGCTGCTACTGCCCCTTTTACGCTCCATCTTTGGCCATATATAGCTCCTCTGCGGGTCATTAGCCAATCCGGGGACGGAAGAGCCTCCTCCAATCCTGCACGCTGCCGCTATTAACAAAGATAGAGAAAAAACAAGAACACACACTCCAACAAAAAAACAACCCCCGACAGCAGCCGTAACACCTGTATACACACAGTATACAGCACAGACAACATAAGAGGCCAAATCAATTTAAATCGAAAAAAATATACAAATAAAAAAAAACAAAAAAAAAAAACACACAAATTCCTCTGCCAATGCAGGCCATGTATAACTGAAATTCACAGTATGTGTCTTTACCGATACAGGACATATTTAATTTAAATTTAACGCATACATATTAACTAAAATAATTTGAAATAAAAATCAGTTAACTAAATAATTTGGAGGACAGTACAGGCCACAGTGATGTCACGTGCCCTCAAAGCGCTGACCCCTAAGTCATGAAGACAGTGAAAGTGTGCCTTCTGGAGGCCAAAGGTCATTTTGATCCTGGCCCTTGTCCTTGTGAATTTCTCTTGAGAGATGAATAAAGTATCTATCTATCTATCTATCTGCCATGGGCCTGATTGTAGGCCTGCTGTGCTTCCTGGGAGTCTGTGTATGGTGGCAGGAGAAAAGGCTGGCAGGCCTGTCCCCCTGTCTCCCTGCGACCCCCAGAGAATTCACCTGTCAATACAAAATCTCATCATCAAAACCTCATCAATAGAGTGACATTCTTGACACAGCCATGATGCAAAAAGTGGTTATTAATAGAGGTGGTGTGGCTCACCCTGTGATAGGTGCTGATAGATTCCAGAAGTCTGAAAGACTAGGGAGTCATGGACTGAGCCAGGCCACTTTGCCACAACATTGCTGATTAGACAGTCAGCAGTGCAGACCATCTGGAGTTATAAGATGAAGACTATTAAACCTGCCGTCACACATCACATGTACAGTGTTCATTAATTGACACTATCAAAAAGTCATGTTCACCTGAACATTAATGCTGTGAAAGGATTTCCTATTCACAAAATCCGCCTCATGGGCACCTGAGGGGGATTTAGAGAGAGAGAGAGAGAGCGGCTAATGACACAGCAAACATAAGATAAACTTTATTTATCACAAAGGGAAATTCAGTTAAGTCAGCAAGCTCATCTATATATCAAAGAGTTATACAGTGTGATGGAGTTACATTTACACAATTTCACTCAAATCTGCAGTCAATTTCAACTCAACTCATTCACAACCAGATTACAGCTACGTTTTCGGGAAGTTAATTAACTGTTTGGACTGTAATGATGTGATGGTTTCAGCGGAGCAGTGAGTGTGTATTTGTGCACTATACTTACGCATTCAGGCGGTCTGCAATACTTTGCCACGCTTCGTCTTGTTGTTTAATAACTGTGGTGGTGTTGCCTTTCTTTTTGATTTGCTCCTTTACCTTCTCGTGAGCCTCCATGAGGATTTCTGTCTCCGACGGGAAAAGTACGCCGCTCTAGTTGTCATGGTGAATCGGTGAATCTGTGATCGATGGCGGGGTCTATTTGAGGAAGCCGCGTGCACATAGTGATCCAGGATTGGTTTCACCTGGCTTGATGAATCCGTGTCTGCTCATCCTGGCTTGGTCTTTGTGCAACCAATTAAGCCTGGACGCTCTTGTTTTGGATTCGTTGAACCCAGCTCAGTCATTTAGCCTGGATGTCTGAATCCTAGTTTTGTGCAACGGGCCCCAGCTCTCAGTACTTCAGACACTGTTTGGTTGAGCGGCAGCTCAACCCTCGCCTCGTGTCTCCCCCCTCTCCTAACGGCTATATGGTGCTCCGCTGTACTGACTGAAACTTACAGCAGACAGATGGAGCAGTGAAGCCGCTGAGAAGGATTTACCATACTGGAAATGAATTCAACCCTATTTGAAATGACAGGGAGGCACACGATGAGAAAGTGACGGGTGGTTTTGGTTGCTTAGTAACAGCACACGCGACAAAGGACGCGACAGTGGCGCAACCTCCCGGGCGCCACAGTTGGCATTTCCCATGCGTTTTTAGATGCTCCATGTGATGGCCCCTAATAATAATAATAATAATCCTGCTGTTTCAAATGTATGTACAAGATATATATCAGTCCCATATACATGATAAAGTTATATGTTCTCTGAAATGAAAATCCGAAGCATTTTCAATTTGGATTCAGTAGATTATTAAAATGTCGAATGTGATTTTAATCTGTGAATGTGATTAAAAAAAAAAAAAAAAAAGTAAATGAATCAATAAGGATGTGGAGCCTGTGTTTTAGAGGGGACCTGTAAGACATGATCCTGTGTGTACAGAATCCTGTTTAACACACTGACTACAGTTAGACTTCTTCATGGAGGAGGCTCTCAGGCTTCCTCTTAAGTTAACTGTGTTCATTAAAAATGTAAAATTCTAGCAGCACTGAAGGACAATCACATTCTTTATTTTGTAAAGCTATAGGCTACTAACTTAAAGCAACTAGGTTTCAAAGAGGTTTCTCTTTGTGGATCCCGTTCCATATCAGCAATGATGAAAATATAGCGATGAAATTCAGCTCAGATTCACTTGCTAGTATAGCAACAACTCAATGCTAATTTGTAGCCATGTCAAATGAGCCGTCTCCTCTGGTCTGAGTGCCGTACATGGTTTCATTGTCTAGTGGACTGACCGGAAGCTTATCTTCCCACCAATGGCTTCATTTGCTGTTGTAGATCACAGAGACATCAGCAGAAACCAGAGACTTTTGCAAGTTCTTTGTAGGTGCTTTAAACAAACAAACAAACAAACAAAAAATGTCATGAGATTGTGAGGAAGTTTCAAAGTGACCGACACAGAGTGTCACAGTAACCACAGTAACTCACTAATAACACACCTGCCTGCTCACGCATGGTGTGAGAGGAGCTGCATGGAAATAACTGGGCTTCAGTCACAGAATTTCAGATGTTCTTCACTTCCCCACAATGGTGTGAATATGAATATAATGTGTCTCCTGATTGGAGGGCGCTGCTCTGCTTCCTGTTGTTCTGGAGTCTCTTTCGTTTCTTTTTCTTTTTTTTCTTTTAATTCACAGTTAAACACCATGACTTTTCCCGACCACAGACTCCTCTCATCACCCTATGGTAACAGAAAGAAAGACAGAAAAAATCCTACATACCTGAAATCACACTGACTTAAGTATTCAGAACCTTTATTCAAGAGATAAACAGTCACAGCCTCAAATCTTCTGTTTACTCTGTTGTCTCTCATTCTTCTTCTCCAGCTCTGTCAGTTGATGGAGTCCACTAAAGGAGACCGTCAGTGGACAGACATTTGCAGGTGTCTCCAGAGATGTTGGATTGGGTAGCAGTCCAGGGCTGTGGCTGAACGACTCAAGGACATCCACACAGTTTTCTCCCCATAAGCCATTAAGCCAATCAATCAACCCTCTGACTCGCCCCCAGGAAGTACTGTCATTGTTTAAATAATGCTTATATTTATCCTAAACCCTCCAATTACCTGATTTATCATATTTCATTAAAGCGGTTTATTCCCTTGTGCATAAATGAAATATGAAATTCATTACAGTGGGCCTACAGGCTGTTGCTGTAATTACACATAGACAACTCTAACTGGCCTACTGTATGAACTTTATTCAACTAACAGTCAGAAACCAAGATGATGACTAATCATTCAAGCCGTGTAGACATGTTAGTGTAAAATAAACTAATGCACAAGAGGTGGTGTGAGCATCCTTCACACTCACATTATAGAATAGAATCATAGAAAAACAAGCTCTGCATGTTTTCGGATGCAGCCTTGTCATTACATTCTACCTCACCATCTCTGACACTCCAGGTACCAGTTATTGTCCCAGTGTTGTTTCTCCTTCATGTCTTATGTCAGTGTCATTTCACAAGCACACACACTCTGAAAGCCATTAATGAAACCAGCCATGTTGTGTGTTCTGTGTCTGAAAAATGCTTGAGATTGGAGGAATGCTTTCAGCAGCATTGCTCCATTTGAAATATGCTGCAATTACATTAGAAATTGTACTGGGTTTAAAAACCTCCTACTTTTTCTCCTGATAAAGTTTTTTGGCTCTGATTAAAACATGCACTTGTACAACATGTTACTGTCATGGTAACAATAAAAAACATGGTTACTTTTGTTGAATGCACATGAATAAAAGAAAAGAGCATAAAGTGATGGTGTTATGTGGGAATCAAACTCTGATCTTCTGTGCGATTGTCTCATCCACCACCACCACCACCACCACATCCTCCTTCTGACATGGACTTTGTCTCTTTATACAACATCAACACAGTTTTCCCTCCGCTCCTGTCATAATCTCTACAACCACTAGATGTCACTTAACAGCGAAATGTACTTACAGGTAAATAACCTGCTGCACAGACGAGGTGTATGTAGATAGATTCTTTATTGTCACTGCATATTTCTACAGAACGAAAATGAGTCTGCCATAGGTCATCAAATAATACAAGTATAAATAATAATTTAAAATGTATGAGTAAACAGATCAGCATATTAGTCTGGAGGAAACATTGTGACACCAACAGCACATTTATTTCTTTATGCCAGGATCAGACAACAGAAATTCAGGCCAATTTTCACACAATGTTGCCGATGGCTGACATATGTCCAGCATCGGGCCCATTTATGAACATCGGAAACAATGAATAACATAATTTAAGAACGGCGATTTAGGACGCTCCACAATGCCCTGAGGAGAAGTCAAGCATGCAAAACTCTAGCATGAGCTTTTGCATTTCTAAGCCTAGTTTGAATCTCCTACGACTTGAACCTTGATGTTGACCAATAGGATGACAGAGTGCTCTGATGCATTGTTTACACACAGTGAAGGTACATTAGCTCGCTTCAGTGCACAGTGTAAAGTAATGGTTTTGAGGTGAACACATTCATTAACATACCTCGTGTTCTTGCTGAAGGACAGACGGCCATACTGTCCTCTTCACCAGAACCAGGAACTGCTCCACAATCCTTTGACTAACATCACACAGCGCTTCAGTAGCCATGATTTACAGATTCTTGTTACCCCTCCCTGATGACCTATGAACTCACGCAGGTTCGTGGTCGATGATTGGTCGGGGTCATACTTGTAGTGTTGCAAATGACACAGCAAGAATTTATGCCACTGTGAGTGTTTAATCTGTCATGGTGATCAGCGTGAAAGACAAATCATCATCTGATCCCAGCATTAGCCTACACATCAAGAGCAGAGGAAACAACAGCAATGTTAACTCTTGTCTCCCTCACATTTTAGTTAGCATGATAAGCCCCACCCATCTGGTCACTTTCTAATGGTGACTCAATGGAGCCTCCAATCTGGCAGTCTTATAAACATAGCAACGGCTGGAACTTTTGTCAAGTGACAGCGACCACCTGCTCCCAGCAAGATGGCGCGTTCAACAGAGAAAGTTATAAAAAGTCTGAGACAACAAAGAGCAGACAGATGAACAATAGAAGCAGCCAGCAACATATAAGACACATGCACTCAAAAAAAAAACCAATCACCATCATTATAGACGATCGGAGACACTGTTTGGTTTTAAAGCTGTTGATTCATTTTCAGGAGATAATTTCAACGTGTCTGCAGTCTGTTCCTCATCTGGGCTGAATCAGATCCACACCATGAACTGAGATTCTAAAGTGGTAAACAACTTTAATTGAACATCACCATCTCTCTGGTTCATTGCTCCTATGCGTCCGCCAAAACATTAACTATATGACCTACAGATACATTAGAATCTGCAATAAAAAAAGTCACACTGTGGTTATTGCTTGGCCACAGAGCCACACACATAAAAAAAAGAAAACTTGGATATTATTTCAAACATAAAATTAATTGGGTTTTTTGATTTCTTAATGAGATTAAATTAATTGTTACACAACCCCCCCCCCCCTTTTTTTTTTCAGCTCTGGTGGTGAAAACAAGTGCTGAACCTCTTTGGAGCTTAATAACTCCCTTTACAACCAGGCCTGGGCAATCAGCTGAAGTCGGTGCCATGGAACCTGCGAAGCTCCAGAAATGTAATTTTTCTCATCTCCTTGAGGTCCAATTAAGAGTTTGCTCACAACCCTTAGAGTCCAGTCCACTGTAAAAAAGAAAAACAAAATATTTAGATGATGATTAATTACCTCTAAACTGCATGGAGAACAGCAACAAACCGTGGACCGACCATCTAGAAGTAATTACACATAATTGAGGATGGAGCTTTTGGATGGCTTGATATGGTGCACAGTGGAGCCCGTTCTCTATGATGTTCTGCTGTCTCACTATGAAATATTAATGCACATTGTGTTTTCTCCGGCTGAATGCTTTGTGCTCCAACATTTGCATGAGAGTGGTTATTGCATTTCAGCCACTTCAAAAGCAAACTGTGATTACTTAGAGTTTTGTTTGTGGGGGGTGGGGGGATGAGGGTAAGACACAACAAAACGTCTTTGTTGGACCACTTTGCAGGATCTGCTTTACATCATCAGCATGCAGCTCAGCCTCTGCTCGTCTTTCAATGAGGAGATGGCAGGTAGATCCTAAGCCACGTTCCCCTCCCTCACTCAAACACACCCACCCACACACACAAACACCTTCACATTGTGCTGATTCTATCGAAGTGTGTGTGCGACAGCCTAGAGAGGCTATCGAACAGCCTGTCATAACAAGTGAGGATCAAACTCGCTGCCCTGATGAAAGCAGTAATAAAGAAGAGCTGTTGGCTTTCTCTTTCATAGTGTTGGTGACATGTGTTGGTGGATGATGCACTCTCAGTCCCTCGCTTGCACACGCACACACACACACACACACATATATATCGATGCTGGAACAGCTGGCCTGCCGTGTGCTCTGCTTTGCGACACTGTGGCATGTTGGGAAATGCTGTCCACTGTACTGTGTGTGTACTCTGAAGTCTGCAGAGCATAAACAGATGTTCAAAATGCCGCTGGCATCTCCTGCTGTTTCCCTAACCTCAACCCCCTCCCCAAAAACCCCCTCCCCCTCCTGTATCTATTTCCGTCTATATTTATCCATCATTTTCTCTATCTCTCCCTCCGTTGTTCTCCCTCTTTATTAACTTTCTTCTTCTTCTCTCCCTTTGACACAGTGGCAAAAAAGAAGGCATTGCTTATCTCACCAACAATGCAAGCAGCTTGCCCCCCTCAAACACACACACACACACACACCACTCCCTTCCACCCTCGGGGCTTGTTATGGTGTTGCGCACGCCAATGACAGATAACGACTGCACTAATGAATTTCTAAACTAATCTATATTTGTACACAGTTCACAAGGGGCCAAGCAGGCAGAGGAGAGAGAGAGGGAGGAGGAGAAGAAGAGAGCATGGGGTGTGGGGAGAGGTGGGAGGGGCAAACACCCTGCATTGAGGAGAGGGAAGTCCGACTAACACAGTCCTGTAGAAACAGGCAATAAAATCTGGTCCACCCTCTCCTGGGGGGCTGCTCTCCCCACCTACAGGAACATGTCATTTCAGTTTTGTTTCAGGAAGTCTTTGCCATAAAAATCATCAAATATAAGGCCCTGTGAGTGTGTCATGTTTGCTCCTCCAGACCAGGGGGTGGTGCTCTGAATGTCTCAGAAGAGCCTTCAGACTGCAGATTGATTCAGAATCAACATACATTCAACACATACACACACACACACACACACACACACACTGCTGGTAATGTTCTACATTCTGTCACTGTTGTCTGCTGCTGCAACGCTGTACATTCCCCCATCTTTGGACAAATAAAGGATTATCTCATCTTATCTTACATACGTAGAGCCAAGTCCACATTAAATCGGATGTCCAGCAATTGCATGGATCAAATTCTACATAGTGTGGGGTAAAGTGAGCCTCATGTGAAATACAGTGTGACATCATTAGTTTACAATAGTGAACTTTTTTCACTATATTCTAATTCTTTGATTGACTCAATTTAAGGTTTTCATTCAATTTAAGCCATAATCATTACAATTAAAGCCAATAAAGACATTAGGCTGTGTGTAATGAATCTATATAGTATAGTATAGTGAGTTTCACTATTTGAATTGAACTACTGAAAATGAATGGACTAGAAATCCAAAGAGAAACATGAGAGAGGAGTTGAGAACTTTTGGTTCTTATGTCTTCTAACGGATCAACACTTCAAATAAAAAAAACTGGAACAATGTGTAATATGGGACATTTAATTGTGAATGACTGGCACGCTGGTGTCCTTTCATTCTGACACTGTGAGCTGAATGTGGCACTGAAAACAGTTGGACTCACCATTCCCAAAGCAAAGCTTCACCAAAGCCCCCCCAAAAATGTGAAGGCTGGCCCTGTTGGGAACAAACAGAGAGACTGTGTTCGCCAGACTCTGGCATAGCAGCATGCTGACACTGGGTTAGCAGGCCAAAACTGGCTAATTATCTCTGAACACAAAGTGCAGCCACGGCTGATGGGAATATCATTAGCTGATCATAGCTGGACATTTGAAATCATGTGTCAAGCTGTGGATGTTTCCACAGCTTCCAGTGTGTGTTCACCGGCTTATTACATTATCTATTTGACTCGTATACACAATTCAAACTACAAAAGATAATTAACAGAAGATGTTTTTACATGAAACTGAGTAAAAACTCAAATGAAAAAAACAATATATTGGCTCTGTTTTCAATCTTTGCTCTCCAAAGAAATTGATTTAATATTGAATCCTACTGTCTGTCTCGAGCTGACTTTATTTACTGAAACTCTATTTTTTTTCCATCATTGTGCTCTTTCTGCTGAGTCCCTCCCATCACATGTGCACCTTGGAATTTAGTTTGAAATTCTCACATGCTTCAAGTGCAATTCTCCACTTGTATGCACAGCATTAGAGTGCTGATGTATGTTTTGCATTTTCTCATTCTTTTAATTTGAAGTGGGTTTGATGGACAGAACCGCAGGCTCTGACACACACCATCAATGGAGCGTTTGATGGGCTGACTTAGCTAAATCTACAGCTGTTATATTTTAAATTATAATGAGCTCTGGAAGAGAATAAAGTAACCACATAACTTCACCAAAGTTTCTCTCAAATGACCCCAAAACACTCAATAGAGCTTTTGTCTTTTTTGTTTCTTTCCCTTTTTAATATCTCAGATCTGTGTTAGCCTGGGGGAGTTTAGCTGAAGGAGGAAGAGGAAGAGCGTGAGCTCAAAAGGAGGTCAAAAAAAGATGGACAGGTCGCCAGGTTATCACAAGGCCAGCGCATAGAGAGGAACAAGCTCGCACATTCGCATTTGTGCCTACGGGCAATGTAGAGTCGTCAATTAACCTTAAGTGCCAGGTCGGACTGAAGCCAGTGCGAACCCACGCAGGCAAAGGGGGAACATGCAAAACTCCACCCTGAAAGGCCCTGGGGACCAAACCTAGAACCTTCTTGCTGAGAGACAAAAGCACTAACCACTACTCTACAGTGCTGCCCTTGCTTTATATTCAAAGTCATGGATCTCTAACTTCAAGAAAAAAATATGGGACCTTTGAAATTTTTAATGCTGTTGTGGAACTGCAGGTCATCACAGGTAAAAGAGACCAAGCCACTCTTGTGGAAAAAATCTTTTTAGACCCAACTTTAATTTCAAGAAGAGTCCTGATAAAGTGTTAGTCTGCCATGTTTCTGTTTATCACCCATGTGGAGAATGCCCTCACTGGTATCAATTTGGACTAAAACATCCAACAGAAGACACTGGTGACAGATTTGCTACCCAAGGCCCCCGCCCAGGCTCCTTTCACCCTACTGCCATGTCTAGAAATACTTTAATGCCCTGTTCAGCAGTGCTGCCCTTGCCCTTGACCAAGGCAGCGGCCCCAGAGCTGGACTCAGTCCCCAGGCGCTGGAGACTGGCTGCTCTCTCCCCAGTTAAAGATAGACTGGGTCAAATGATAAGGACTAGTTTCCTCACAGGGGAAATAAACTAAACTTACTAAGGGACCTGATCTGCCCCTCTCTGGCCCCGTTGCCTGTTCTACTGTCGGCCCTGAATCCAGCCAGGAGCAAGGGCATGATGCAGAGGCATGTTTTTGGCTCTTGTGCCTTAAGACAGAGGTGCCTTTGGTTTTTTCATGATTCTGCTTTGTCCCTAACCCCTGTCACTGATGTGCACATAAACACATCATCGTTGTTCTTAATGTATTCACATCAGCTTATATTTAATTAAAAGTCACATCAGGCTGAACACCATCCTCATGAGAGTAGGACAAGAGATCAGAGTTCTAAATAAACAAGTAGTATTTCACTTAATGTACTTGAAGGTCCTTTTCTTTTCATAAAACTGATCCACAACTTTACCTAAACTGATGCAGCCATGCTTCAGCAGACAACAGTCCTCCTTATATATTAATGTTTGTGTGGGTGGGTGGGTGCCTCCATCCACCACAGCCATCTCATACAATCCAAGGGAGTACATCCTGAAATAGCACCTCTACAGCAACATGCTGAAGCACACCTTAGGTTCTACTCTAAACATGTTTAATGCATTGACAGTCTCATACCAATCCTATAATAGTCAGATTAGACCGATACTTAGACTGGACCGATACTTAACAGTCATGGCTTGGTTAGGATCATGGTTTGGGTTGGAATACCTCATCAGTATGGGACATGCTTTGTTATCATAGTTACAGTAATCAATGTAGTTGATTCTGTCATTGATAATAAAAAGACCCATAAAGTGCTACTTTCACATATGGAAACCAAACATTTCTCTCCTGTGTCATTTCAGGGACTCTGAGGAGCAGGGACAGTTGAAGTGACAACTACATTCAATGTGTCACAGTAGTGGGAATCAAATGTCACTGAGTGACATTGGACTGTAAGGGTGGCTACTTCACCACTTCACTTCTTGACATTTGCTTTAGATATAGTTCACTATCAGATGAGCAGTCTGTCAGTTCAGCACCATGGACAGCGTCATGGTGCCATCAACATAAAGGACAGTCAAGATGTGAGCTGCAGACAGAGAATGACAGTGAAAAACAGTTTGTACTGACATGCATGTGAATTAAGTGCAACATCTGTCAAATCATCATCTGTCTTGCTCTCACTTTAATATCCTGCCTCTAACACATCTCTATACAGCCTGATTCTTTATTTCATGTAGATATCTGTTTCTATTGATTATTGTGTTCTTGTTGTTTGTTTGTTCTTTTACTCTGACCTGTAAGGTGACCTTGGGAACTTTAAAGGAGCCTAAAAGTAAAATGTGTACCATCATCATTATTATTATTATTATTATTATTATGAACTAGTATAATGATAACCCATAAACATATAAATGGAATGACAGTGTCCAATATGACACAACATATAGATGAAGGTATCACGAGCTACAACATGGAGTTGGATGATGAACAATGGGAAAAAATAAATAAACAACCAAAAAACTGTGGTTTAAACCCTTTTCACACTTTACAGTCCCATGTAGCATGACTTGAGTAACCTGACTCTATTAACATTATAATTGGACTGAAGAGAAATTTCAATGTGACATCCCAGAGGCTACTTTCTTGAAGGTAATAGATGTAGGCTTGCTGGCGTTTGATTGATGGAAAGGGGTGGTGCTTATCTGAAGGAATGTACAAATATCATAGTCACTGTCAGGTTGTGGGGAATTGAGAGCAGATCGGTGTTCTTGCAACGGTCCAAACCTCAAGCATGGGAAAGAATGTTATATTTCAGATGACACGATTTGAATCTATTGCCTGAGCTGCACATCACCAACTTAATACACTTAATGTTGTCCATGCCAACATCTTTTACACATTGTAGCTATCATGTTGCTAACAAAGAAACATCACACATCCTGCACTATCCAGGGCTTCAGTAACAGCAGTAAATTAACTTTCCAGCATCCACTGTGATTTTAAAATGAAAGCCTGCTAGCTATAACCAGTCAGTGGACCGACTGAATATAAATATGCTGCAGCCAGTGAGTAATTTCCTCAAGTTCACTCTTTTAGTCATTAATCTGTGACTGTGTGTAGATTTGATTCAGATGTAAACACAGGTCTTGGAGTGTATGTAAATAAACCATCCAGTCGATAGCATTAAAAAGTCCCTCTGCTGAAACCGACACGCCCTTGGTAATTAGAGATCATTAGCATGATCATGCATCATCCTGCCATGTCTATGCTTGATACATAATGATACAGAGTCACAAAAGGATCGAGACAAAGAAAGACACAGTGAAAGTCCAAGTGGATCCTTGGATGGATATTTAACCTCTCTCTTCCACTCGCTGACGTCAGTGGGTCTCCAGTCCTCTTGGCCTCACCTGGCCAAACCCCCACCAGCCGGGACCACAGATGTTGTTTACTTGAGGAAAAAGGTGTGTGTCCACCAGGCAGCACTTTTTTTTTGTTGTTGTTTCCAGCCAACAGTGTTTGGCAGATGTTCCGGTTGTGGCTGCACAATAAAACCCGTTTTTGAAATCTGTATCTTGTATCTGCCGTCAAGAGCTGAACTGTTATTAAACATGTTTGCAGAGCGCTAATGTCATCAGCTGAAGGCCAGTGGCTTCCACAGGAAGAAGGGATTACATTCTTAACGCTTTAAATTCTACACAGTAGTCAGTATCATGAGTCAGGAAAGCCTGCCACTTTTTTCTGGGGCAGTGTACTGTCACCTGCACCTATTTTGGTTGTGTGAGCAAACCTGTTGAATATCTCTTTAGTCAACCAGGGTTTTTCTTTTCCTCTGTGAGTTACAGCTCATTGACTTCATTTATTATGACACTACTACACTCTACCACTAAAGGCCTAGTATACACTATACTATACATTATATAGGCCTACTATAATATACCCACAATATACCAAACATCAGCTGACAGAAAAAAAAAAAAAAAAAAAAAGGTACAGGCCAACATGTACCATATATGCTACCAACAACAATATCAATCAATCAATCAATCAATCAGTTATTTCTATAGCACTTTTCATACAATTAAATGCAACACAAAGTGCTTTCCATAGTTAAAACACCCTATCCCCCCCCAACATCCACATACAGCATAAAAGTAGACATGGAATATTTAAAGCAGGATCTGTACTCATCTCAGGAAATGTTATCTTAATGGTGATCACTTATGGGGAAACACTGGAGTCTTAAAAAAATGAGGTGTAAAAGAGGATGAATTGAGCTAAGACAGATTCGGGTAAATAATAAAAATGAAAGGAATAAAAGGAGAAACAAGAGTAAGAGAAACAAATACGTACATATCTAAATCAAATAAAAGCATGCAAAAACAAAAAGTGATAAAGATGAGATCAGTTAACTACTAAAACAAATAAGTAAAACTAGGACAGTGAGTAAGTAAAATAAAAACAGTAAAGCCTATATTAAAAATAGTAGTAATAATAATAATAATAATAATAATTAAAACAATATTAACAAAAAGAAGGGAAATTCAGTTAAAAGTAAGACTAAAAAGGTAAGTTTTCAGTCTGCTTTTAAAATATCAACACTCTCTGCTGCCCTCAGGTCCTCAGGAAGGCTGTTCCACAGTCAAGGGCCATAATGACAGAAAGATGCCTCACCAAGTGTTTTTGATCTGACTTTTCATACAATTAAAAGGCCACTAACAGAGGACCTGAGGGTGCGAGATGGCTTGTAGTGTGTGAGCAAATCTGAGAGGTAGCTGGGGCTAAGACCATTTAGCTTTAGCTAGAGCTTTGAAAACCAGTAAAACTTTTTTAAAATCAAATCTGAAGGAGACTGGAAGCCAATGCACAGACTTTAAAATTGGAGTAATGTGAGCTCTCTTTCTGGTCTTGGTTAGCACTCAGGCAGCTGAATTTTGGAGCAGCTGTAATTGTGATACCAGACCAGAAAGCAGAGCATTACAATAGCATGTATTAATATCTCTGCATTGGCTTTAGAGAGGAGTGGACGCACTCTGGCAATGTTTTTCAAATGATAAAATGCTGTTTTTGTTATGTTTCTGATGTGAGGTGGGAAACAATAAAGTATGTTAGGATGACGTTGGCTTCTGCAAAAGTTCGACTTGGAAGACTGCAAGTGAACTTTTTCCAAAAAAAAAAAAAAAAAGAGAGAAAAGTTTTCAATTTCTCCCAATGCGAAGTTTCTGAAGACAAAGTAGGAACAGCAGGCTCAAAAGAGTTGCAATTTTGTTTTTCTTTTTGAAAAAATGTAACATGTGTCACAACTTTAGGAACATTTGCCATACTGTATAATAATAATAATATGCAGACATTTCACTGCTGTGAGCTAGCAAGCAAGCATCTGTTTCCGTACCATATGATTACACACACAGTATACTGGCTCCTATTGTCACAGAGGCACCACTGACGGTTCAAAAGCATAGATTCTTGTGATTTGGATGCAGTTTACAGCTCGTCTCTATCATAAATGGTTCCAAAGTTATTTAATGTTTGGTAGAACATGTGCAGGCATTGCCACACTCAGCTTCTCTAACCTGGTTTGAGGTGCAGACATGAAAAACACAAATAATAAGCAACCTGCTCACAGTGACGCCAATATTAAAGTGGATACAGGAGCATGTTATCACAACTGATCCCTTCAGTGCAGGTTGTCACCATCCGTGTGAACTTGCAGAATGGTGCAGATAACAGCATGATGCCAGGGAGTCATTACTCCTATGACTGGGGCAAGTGTCTCATTCAAAGAAAGAGGGGGAAATGTTCTGCCTCGTAGAAAGTTGTTCACACAAAGTCAGAGGTTCATGTAGGGGATGGTTGTAATACTTCTGAGATTTTTTATTTGTATCTTAGACTTCTAGTGTGAACAGTCTGCTTTTACACAGTGTAGGTGTTATCTCTGCAATACAAACAAAAAAATACAAAAGTTCTGGTTTATGTTCAATCACAAGAAGGGAAATGTTACAGTTCACCTCAAAGTTTGGGTTAGTTGAAATGAGTTCGAATTTGCAAATGTAGAGTAACAACTGACCCTGGCTTCCCCTCACAATAATAATAAACCTGACAAAAAGATCATGGATGAGATGCCATTAAAAAAGGTTGTGATTCTAAGGGAAAGGTTTTCACTGCTGGATGATCTGCACCTGGTTTGAAATATTTTGAGACTTTTATATTTTCTATGCGGGGCTGTGTGAGAGAGTGAATTTAAAAGAAGACTTCTCATGAATTGTTTATTTCAATTAAAGCTCTGACAAAGAACTTTCATTTTGTGTTGATTTTGGCGCCCCTGTGGACAAAAGTGGGAGGATTCTCTTTGCGGATCCCGTCCCAGTATCAGCCATGATGAAAATATAGTGATGAAATTGAGCTCGGTTTTTACTCACTAGCGTAGCAGCAACTCAAAGCTAATTTATAGCCTCGTCAAATGTGCCGTCTCCTCCGGTCTGAGTGCCGTACATCGTCTTGTCTGGTGGACCGACCCGTCCACTGCCTCCTGAAGGTAAAGAGTTACACTATTTAGACATACCTTATGTTCCCACTGATGGCTTCATTTGCTGTTGTAGGTCACAGAGACATCAGCAGAAACCAGAGACTTTTGCATATCCAGTTAAAAGTTCTTTGTAGGGCCTTTAAACAAAAAAATTAAATAAAAAAAAAAAAAAAAAAAGAAGAGCAAGGGTAATTACACTCAATTATACATTGGCTAAGAACCCAGTGGTTGAGACGGTGAGAGATGAAAAAAAAAAAAAAAAAAAAAACGATCTAAAATTCAATCCTGTGCAGACCACAGTGAAATCCTACTCAATGTGGTTTATGTCTATTGTCTTTAAGTGCCATCTGAGAGTCTCAGGGCCTCAGACAGAGACGCAGGCGGGTCAGGGCCCCAAGGCTCTGGAACGACCTGCCTAAGGAAATTAGACTGAGATGGTAACATCCTCTAAAATATACTTTTATCTGAGAGTCTTTACTCAATTTATTTCATCTTTACTTTATTTCATTTGTCTTTTTTATTCAGTTTTAATTCCCTTTGTGAATTTTCTTTCATCTACATCACTGAAACTTTCTCTTTTAATTTCTGCCTTTTATCTTATCATTGATTTTGCTGCCCTGTCTGAAGCATGTTGTGAATTAAAAGTTCAGACAGAGTAAGTATATCATTATTATTGGCATCAGTAAAACAGCTCATAAACATTAGCTAGTCTCTTCAGCACTACACTGAGACTGCTGTGTGCAGTCTCAAAATCCTCCTCTGACCCTGGTGGCTTTGTTTTGTGCAAACACCTCTAAAAGCCAACTTGTCATTTACCTAAATAAGTCTTGATGTGAGAGCGAGGCTGCCAGCTAATGGTGCTGCGTGGGGACAGAGGCTCGATGAGCTATGAAAAGTCTTTATTGGATTTTAAACAGATTCATTAAGTGGACGACTCTACCCTTTGCGTGTGTCGTGCCATTCTTGGGAAAGGGGGGAGCTAAAAAATTTAATTAATCTGTCAGGTTTCAGATGGCACATTAGCATAACTGTAGCACTCAGCTAAGTGATCCTGGCATTAATGTGGTGGACCCACTTTGCATAAACGCGAATTACGGGTGGGGTTCCGCTAGAAATGTCAGCGCGGATCGGGTGGGTGGGGGGTGGGGGCGCAGGAAAAGAATGGGCTGGTGTGTTGGCAGAGCAGATAGAGGCGGGTTTTTCCACACAGGGTCAACAGGATTTTATCTGTTGAACAAAGAGTTATTGGAGAAGCCTGTGTCAGTCAGGGCACAGTGCAGTGTAGCTTGATTTGAAATGTTTGCTCTCAGCTTTCCCTATCTGTTGTCATCATATATCTTGAATGGTACAGCATTGTTTCCCAATGAAACACTACCTGAATTGACCATTTTTTTGTCTTCATACTGTTCTGTGATGAACTACATGTGAAAGTGTGTGGACTTGCAAGGTTACACCCATATTTGATTACCGGTCATTATAAACATGTTTGTTAACAATCCAGCTCCACTTGATTTTAGAGGCTTTGGATCAGGTTGAACTACTGAGATTCATATCGAATTGGAAACAGAGGCTTTTTGTACGGAGTCATTGTCACATTGTTCAATTTGTACACACTCTGTAAAATCCAATTTGAATACTCTGTCTCCTACAACTGATTGATGTAAGTTTTATATGCATCTTCTCATGGTCACAAGTCATCAGAACTTCTCAACCTAAACAAACAGTTGTGATTGTGATATGCAGCCTGACTCACTCTTCCAACTGATCTTGGCATCACTGCAGGTAAACCACATCAGCTTTGAAACATCTATCTTATCTTTGCAAGTTATGGGGGGGGGGGGGGGGGGGGGGTAAATGAATGAATTAAATGAATAATAAATATATCTTGAGTTGGTTATACTATAAACTATTACAATGTCACTCAGGATGATGATGGAAACCATTGGTTCAAGAGTAATTAAGGGGAAAAAAGACATGGTAATTAAAGAACACATTGATTCAGTGTGTCCTGTTAGAATTGTTGTTATCTGGATGTTTAATGTCAGGTGTGTCACAATGTGGCCAAATACATACAGGCCGAACATTTAGTTCTGCATCGATTGATGTGTAATACCATACACATGATTGACCGCTCTTGGTAATCTGCTTGCTAGTCACAATGACTTGTCCAGCTGAGCCATCCAGTTCATGTCTTATGCAAAAAAAAAAAAAAAAAAAAAAACAACTTTAAATGAACATTCTCCACACATAGCTTGATGTGACTATTTGAATTTTGTAAAAGTGTCCAGAGAAGTTTGATAGTCTGGATTATTTTTTTATAGAGGAATGATTATGTATTACATAACATACACATTGTTTCATTGTATCATATTTGAGGATGATATTGGAAAATCTACATTTCTTGTCTTTTTTCTTACAATAAAGAACTGCAACATAGTGATTCAAAGAAGCAAAAGCAATGCTTATTTGAGTAGTTTATTCTATAGTCTGTGTCCACAGTGTGCCACATAGTCCTCACCCCCATTTTCCTCTTCCCTCATACACTGAGTAGCTTAAACCTCAGCCAGCCCTCCTCTTATTTGTCTTGACAATGTAGGAGAGATTGAGAGAAAGAGAGAGCTGGAGCGCAGAAAAAGGGAGGAGAAGTGGATGGATTAAAGAGGAGGTGAGTGGGGGGAGAGGAGAGAAAGTGGTTTGGTTAGATGAGAGAGAGAGAGAGAGAGAGAGAGAGAGAGACAGAAAGATTAGTTATTTCTCTCTAATGGCGGAGGAGAGGTACTTCATTAGCTGGGCCTTGACTGACATGCTCATCAGGTGCAGCAGCTGATGCATGATAAAAAGGAGAGGGAGCAGGGGAGAAATATGGAGGAGGAGGAGGAGGAGGAGGAAGCAGAATGAAGGTGAACGAGAGCGGGAGAAAGGCTGAGGAAGATGAAGGAGAGAAGACATGAGAAAGGTGGGCGGGACGGAGACAAGAGGGTAGAGAAAAGGGCGAGAGCAGAGGGGATGACAGAGTGAGGGAGGATGAATGGTGAGGGAGTGACACTGAGGGAGAAGAGGTGGGAAGAGAGGGTTGGCTGAGCTCTGAGTGAACCCTCAAACTGTGAAACAGTTAACATGGTTCAGAGAAGAGACAGTTAGTGGAAAAGAAATAAAAGAGAAAAAAGGTAGATGTCCTTTTACTGAGAGGATGGTATGAAGATCATATCATCAGGATTACCTGCCATTACATTAAGTTAAAGCAGTAGTTCAAACTTTAGGAAGTATTTCCATTCTCCCGTTATTCGCTCTCTTTCTCATAAGATTTCTCATTTCTCAACGTCATCCATGTCTGTAGGAAGTAAGACAAAGGTACAGGTTTGGTGATGTACTTCCCAATTAAAACGTCCATATTCTGTAGTTACATATTCAATGTTTACCCTTCATCCCTTTGCTTCCTCCCATTTATTTCAAGCACATATATTTCATTCTGTACTTTCACTTGTACATTGTTTATGCACTTCTGCTTCATTATGGAAATGAGGGGGCAAATAGAAAAGTAAATGAACAGGGAAATAACACAAGGTGAATAAATAGAAAAGCAAATTAAAAGAGAAATATCAGTTTATGAGATATTTCAATGCTTGATTAACATCTGAATGTGTTGCTCAGGGGTCGTGTTAACCGAATATTCCCAACCACTGATGGAAATATATGAAGGCCGTCGGCCATTTTGACAGATTCTGATCAAAACCACTGTCCAGTTGGTGGCCAGTGCTGTATATTAAATACCTATTTTGCTAGTCATGATGTATGACCTCATTGGCAGCACACAGCAAAAATGTGACGGCAGTTGGGTGTCCTGCTGTCGCTGTCATGTTTATGTCTTTATGTGATGTTATTTTGCAAAACTAACAGAGAAGAATTGATCACTGATCTCTGCATTTAGCAGGAGGACTAGTGAGCCATCATGATAGCAGGCGGCTGAGCTACAGTAACATCACCGTGCTGCCTCCCATTGTCCAGGTGGGGGCTAGTTGTGCTTTTACCCATTTTCCATTTTGGCACTCAGTCCTCACTGTACAGTACTGATAGTAATCTCTCCTCGCTGTTTGACTGCATTTGGAATGTGCTGTTAAAAATAAAGAAAAGAAAAGAAAGAAAAAACATCAGAGTACCATTACTTATCCAGTCAGATAACCTGACCACTCACTTTCCTTCATGTTGTGGACCATGTTTATAGCCAGTCATTTTATCTCAAATCCAACCCAGATAGCAACTTAAAAGCTCAGAGTCAACATACTGCGCCACCTCTGGGCAGTCGTCCCAAGTCTGGCTGTTGTCCTCCTTTGGTGAATAACAGCTGCATGATTTTCTGTGTGTGCTGCAGAACCCGTCCAGATGTGGAGGTATAGGCATCTCAGAATCATTCTTTCCTCGGGTCAGATGTGGGTCATGGAAGTGGGCATACACTGGACCAGAAGGAACCCAGCATGCACCGTGGGTTGGATTTGGTAAAAAGTGTCTAAACAATGAGAACTAAATCTGGCAAAAACTTTAATTTACAATAAATATATATTCTAAGTAAAAGAAGTATAACATGTAAATCATACAAATCAGCTGATTCTTTGATTCCTTAATACCTGATATTTTCAGTGGCCACCTTGTCAGACTTTAACTTTACCATTGGTTTGCTTGTACAGATTTTTTTTTTTCCAGCCCTTCTAAATGCACCTCAAAGGTGCATTTAGAAACACTGTTTTCCAAATCCAAAATGTGGCTTTAACTGTGTTTACTCTCCACAATGTTGTGATGTGCTCTTTGTGGTCCAATGATGGATGATAACATTTAAAGAAATGGTGTGTTTACATCTTCTTCCAGAAAACGCTGTGTGTCACACATTCTCTATGCTTTTACCACACAAAGCGCTGAGCTGAAATCAACAGCGCCCGGCGCTCCTTGTCAGCCTGCTGGAGCATATCACTTTGAGAAGTTTCCTCTTGCAGCCACTTAGGCAAGTCTGTAGATAAGACTGTGGTGTTATCGCAGGCTCGAACCTCTGCTTCAAATTAAGCTAGTGGCCGTAAACAATATGCAAATCAGATCTGACCCGGTGCCAGCCAGCCACTCTGACTCTTTGAGCATATTCATAAAGTCTGCTTCAAGGCGACGTGCATTACGATTATGAGTTCAAATCACTCCGTTGCCGCTCTCCCGGCCCCACCCAGAGCCACCACAATTCATTTCTATGGACACCCACAGGCCTGCTGTGATTCATGTTTATACCCCTTTTAGATATTGCAACTGGTTTGGCTGGATGATAGAGAAAGAGAGAGAGAGAGAGAGAGAGAGAGAGAGAGAGAGAGAGAGGGAGAACGTATAAGAGTTGGTCTTAAATGAGAGGAGATTAATGTTCAGAGGAAATGTCTTCGTTAAAGATATGTACATGGCTTTGTTGTTGGCTAAAGTTAGTTTGGAAGAAAACAAAACAAAGCAAAAAGAAGAAAAAAAAACTTTTGGAACATGTGTTAGGGAAATAATTCAAGTACAGTATGTTGACGTTTTTCTTCTCCAGCAGACATATTGTTTCCAGTCATTTCTACTTTGCCTTTTTTTTTTCTTTTTTTTTTTTTTGATCGCTGTTATGTTGCCGTCATTATCTTAACACTCCTCACACATGTTTCTCACAGTAAAAGCCATCAAGTGCCTTAAATGGACATAATTCACCTTATTTCTTTTTTAGGTAGGCTTTTAATGGGAAACAGCAGCATAAAGTGCTGTTCTCCATTAATGGCAATTTAACGAATCTAACAATACTGCAGCAAAAAAGCAGCAATAATTGGAGCATGTTTTTCCTTGTCAGGAAGTTGGTTCCTTCACCATCACATGATATGCAAGCTTGGGTCATTGCTGTTAATTTTTTTCTTGAATTGTACTGTATTAAATAGAAAGGAAATGAAAATCAAGTGTCCACAATATGCTAAAACATGTTTGCATTAGTGTGACTAATGTGCTGTCAGCCACTGCCCATTGCAAATAAAAGATGCTAACTGCTAACTGTACTGATCCCTCTGCTGGTCTCTGGTTCTGGGTCTGCCTGACCCTGGTTCTGGGTCTGCCTGACCCTCTGATGTTTCTTCCTTTAACAATCAATGCTCTCTGTTCTTTCATCTGTCAACCTGCAGCAAGCAGGAGGTGGGCAGGTGTTGTAGTTCAGGCTTGCTGGGGTGTGGTCTAGGTTGATTGACAGGGTATGACTGACACTCATATGTGAGGGGAAGGGTGCAGCTGATGAAATTATTGGTAGCTGCTCCAGAAAATGATGTCGGAAAATTCGACTGGCAGGCAGAAGTGGAGACGTCACGCTAAGAAACATCACATGGAGAGACAAATGCCTGGTTGAAGGAATGGACTGAAAATTGACACTTTCTACAAAGTGGAACCAAGAGTAGGCTAGGTGCAGGGACCTACAAAACTAGACCGCAACTGTGGGGGGGGTCTGAGCCACCATCTTCCAGGTACAAATAACCGTACTGGGAGAATTCCAGGTAGGAAAGTCAACCACACTCACCCGGGAAAGAACAGTATTCACCTACATATTAAGGGCCCCTACAAATGGAGAGGAGCTTTGGAGCATCCACAAAAGTTTTGTATCATATTGGCATTCCATCCACATGAAACTGGCATGCTGGGAGCCCGAAATACAACAGACAAATACAAATAAGAAATACAACACAAAACAGCACAACAATGTGTTGCTCTTCTCTAATTATGGCAACAAAACGTGGCACAATGATGTCACATGCCATCTCTTGGGCTATCATGTGCCAGCTGGGGAGTTCCTGTTTAAACATCACACAAAAAGTAGGGAGTATTTTCATAGGCACAACCCACATGCTCAGCTCTGCTGCTCATCCAACAAATGCACGTTCCTTACAAATGTGGCACCATTTAATGGGGAACATGCTTACCTTAAATAAACAGCTTCAGAGTAATTATGATGGTTAAATGATTGGGAGAATGGAGGCTCTTTGCCTTCCAACTAGCATCTCTTGGCTGAAAATACAACTTTACAAGATCAGCTCCTCCGATCCGGTGTCCCAGCTCTTGCCTTGCGTCTTAAAGTAACCTACACTGGTAGACATAGCTCCACGGATTGCCTTCTTGCCGGCTTCATTGAAAACAAATGCACATGGACGGGAACCATCTGAGGAACCAACATCTCTCCTCAGTCACAAGTGGTAAAAGGAACTTTTAATATTTAAAAAAATTATTAACAGCAACAAAATATTTTATAATTTCACACTCAAACCATGTGTGCAAGCCAGGTGAACTTAAACATTTATCATAGGAGAAGAATATCCGGTTTATTCTCAATACATTGACTGGGGCTGCATTTGATTGTCTTGTTTGGTGTTCTGTGAGGACAGTCCTTCTGGGTATCATATCCAGCTGCACATGGTAGAACATATGAACACAAACACGCACAATTAGACACTCTAGACACTCCACATGATTGTATATCTGTATATCTGTCCTCAAGGTCTTTTTCAGCTTCCAAACAGCACAGCCCATCAAAAGGTATTTACTGAGCCGAACTGATGCTCTTGACCTGAAGTGAGCAACCACCATCGCTGACCACAGAATAAGAGGTGGCAATGATTTTTTTTTTTTTTTTTTTTTTTGTCAAATGAGTTTCTGTAAAGCAGCATGCCTTGGATTGACCAAGAGCTGCGATGTTAACAGAAAGATGGCTGCAGGAGACTTTATGGTGGAGTGACAGTCGGTGGTGCTGGTGTGTATGTGTTTATCCTTGTGCAGTAACAGTTTAGGGCTGGTTGGTTTGAGTGTTGTAATTAGAGAAGCAGCCTCCAGTGTGTGCTCACTAACAATGTGTGCTGCATGGACCCCAGTCAGCAGTAGTAAGTCAGATGGAGCTCATTTGCCTGGGTAAAGACATCACACCATGGACTACATATTTAATGTTAGATTGCCAAATTCATATTGTCCCTCTAATGCCTTTTTTTTCCCTCCTCACATCTGTTTCCTCTTGCAATTATCCAATCACATGGCAGCAATGCAATATATGAAACTATGGACTAAATGAAGATCCCCATAAACCGCTACGTTTCCTGCAACCATGTCACAAACTATTTCTTTTAAACTGACAAAGATGGTAGGACATGTTCTAAACATAAATGCAGGATTAAGGTGGCAACAGAAAATAGGAGGTGGGCCAAAGACAACATCAACAAGTATGAGGGAGTATCCATGCTCACTCACATCTGGGACTCTCAAGTCCAGAGGCGGTGGGGGGTGTGGCCACCCTGGTGGATCTGTCAAGTCCACCAGGCTGGCCACCCCTGGAACCTCAGCTGACACAGCCATGCTTCTGACTGCAGGTGACAGTCGAAACACATCAAGGTAAACTTAAACTTAAACTTAATTATTTATATAGCACCTTTCATACATATAAAATGCAACACAAAGTGCTTTACAAGTTAAAAAAGAATGAAAAAAAAGTAAGACCTGAGCCCTCCCACACACATACACACACATGCTCATGTACACACAAACATGCACAAGCACACATTCACTCAGGCATGCACACACAAACGCAAATGCGCACTCGTAAAAAATAGGGTATAGTATATGGCTGGTATGGCTGGGCACTGAGGATCCTGGTGAGGAAAGCAGTATTTGTAAAAGACAATCTACCATATTTTTCTGTTTAGAATAAATTATACAGCTATATGGCACAAACTTGTTTGATGACATCAGTAAACCTCAGCCTTCAGATCTGAATGTAATAGAACACATTTGGTTGGTTAAACAGGAGATTGGCAGCTTGAATGCACAGCCGATAAATCTGCAGAAATGAAGTGATCTGCCAACATTGAGCAGAAGGAAAGAATCTTGTGGAAGCAATGTCTGAGAGCAATGGGAGGTCTACCCTTGCATATATTGGTTTGGTGTCCTTAATAAAACACTTGGTGAGTGTACTGTATGTAGTTTTCTTGTTCAAACACTTCTTCAGCCATTTTTGGGCTCACACTGAGTGAGTCATAACCATTTTATGACTGCATGATTACATCCGACACATTTCCTGTATGTCTTGTGTACCAAATTTTTGCACTTCCCTCAAGTTTAGCCTGGTAAGTATAGTCATTCTGGGCCCTGGGCTCCAATTCAAAGTCTCTATGTTCAGAATTACTACTGCTGTGGGACACTGTAACGGTTCCCCATGATAAGACCTTATTCTACCAAAACAAAACAGAGGGAGAGAGAGAGAGAGAGAGAGAGAGAGAGAGAGAGAGAGAGAACCCCACTGAATCATCTGATTGGAGTCCATCTGCTGTTGAAGCTGGATATTTCTGAGCACCACGTTCACATACCCTTCAAGCTGTGATGTATCCCAAGCTACTCAGAAAAATGTAACTGCACCCAGACTTTTAAACATCAAGAAACATAGCATTTCCACTGCATGATATAGACATATAGATGCTGCCAGTGGTAGAAACAACAAAGAGCTGATCTGTTTTGCTGTGACCTCTCCTCCTTGGCAAAAATTCTTGTGTCTTTAGACACCAAATATCAAGCCAGAAAAGAAACAAAACAAAAACATTTCAGATATTTGATTGTAAGTATACAAAGCTATTGTCTCATCAGAATGTGTTGTTGTTAAAGTTGGACTTTATTATAAACCAGGAGTGCTTGCTGTGCCCTGAACTTTAAGCCTATATTCAGTTATGGTCAGATGTGATAGTGACAGGTCCAGTCAGGTGCAGGGTTGATATGGAGATAATTGCATGGAGCAGCATCAGCCACGACTAATGTTGCTGGGCCAGGATTGGTGCACATTTGTAATTTAACTTATCATTACTCACATGTGTGAATTTGTATTTTTTTCATCTGATGGTGACATATAGAATGCATCATTATGTGCTTTAACTAATATGCAACTGCAAGTTGAAACAATGAAGTTCACATGAAGGTGAACAGACATACACAATACAATAATCTAGAAACACACATGACAACATTCACCTTACCTGACTAGTTTGATCATTGTGTCTGCAGATTTAGATAATAAATTGAGTCGAACGCTGCGGTGTCATCCATAACACAGCCCCTCTCCCTAGTCAGAGGCTGAAGCTGAAACACACCTATCACTGCTGACGTGCATGATTAAAGTGCACGGAGTGGACAAGCTACTTCAGGCACGACACACCACGAGTCTGAGAATGACACTCATGGATGACTTTGTGATCGGTATCATTCTCAAGAAGCCACAGAAAAACTGCCCTGGGTCTGGCCCTGAGGTTGTCCAAACAATGTGGATTACAACACAACCAGCCCCAAGGACACCCACACTTTGTCATATTTACTGCTTTCCAGCATACAGTTGGCAATTAAGTCATTTCTGAGTAAGTGTCCACATCCTCGTTGCAAACTTACTCTGCTTCTGCTACACTGTGTCAATGCCTTTTTCACAATCTGAATTAACTTTCTCACTGCAGCTATTATTGCACTGTATTGTGGCCTGTTGAGTTTCCTTTGTAAAGGTTTCCTCTCTGTGTATAACAGTTTTCTAGACACAGGCCCTGTTTGTTTGAGTCTGACAATCATGTCAAACATGACATTTATTGTTGATATTTGGTTAAAGATTTTCTTCTGGTAGCATGAGTCAAAAAAAAAAAAAAAAAAAAAAAGGTCAGTGTCAACATTAAAACAGCAAGACATATGTGTGCACCAACACAAACACACACAAAACACCCTTTCATCCCCTGCAGCCATTCGTAACAGGGTCAAGGGTACAAACTTTGATGGAACTATTGTTTGCCTGTTGTCTTCCGGCGGAGCAGAAAAGCCAAAGCTGTGGCTGTGTTGAGGTCTGTGGCAGAGCTGTGTTTCCCTCCAAGGACATGGCCAGACCTCGTGCCTGCAGGCCTCCACTCAGAGTTCATATAGATTATTCATGAAAGAGTGAAAAGAAAGCAACGGGAGGGGAGGACAGTGGAGAACTGGCAACCCTAGACGTCACAAACCTAGATATGACATGCACTGAGCTATTTTTCTGTGACAGCTCTGACTCACTGCTGCTTTTAATTTCTTCAAATCTTCCTCTCAGGTCAATGGCCTTTGCAGATCCAATAGCACTATGGAGAACTGATTTGATGATCAAATGTTATGAAGTAAAATATTTTCTTTTAAAGTTCAGTTTTGTTTTTTTTGTTTTTTTACAGCAGCACTCAATGACACTTGGCAGTGGAGTAATTCCTAGTATAACATGCACTGTAAAATTACTACTGTGGCTTTTAAAAACAGGTAGCATGGTCAATCCATGCACAAAGCACCTGAAACACACTGAAGCCATACATGACATACCAGCAATTCTTTCGCACACTGGGACTAGGCACACCCAGTCTGCAGGTAAAGACCAGGTTGAGAATCGTACACAGCAACTTAAGTAGCTCAATGAAAATTATAGGAAAGCATCCTATAGGGTCTTGTGATTATTGACATGGGAGGGAAACCGTAGAGCACATATTCATATCATGCAGGAAGTTAGTACAGGAATGGCAGATAATGATGAGGGGTCTGCAGAGAATAGGGGGCATGGACAAAAATGTAAGAAGCATATTGGATGATGGAGATAGTGCACAGGGGAGAAAGATGGTTTTCTCATATCTGGTTATGACTGGACTGTATAAAAGGATTTAGACAACAGTAATATGAGAAGAAACAGAACCTGAAGGTGGCAGTAAGGCAACTTCATGGATGCCAGCTGCTGTAAAATACCACAGGAGAAGAAGGTAGTCTGCAGGTAGATAGACACAGACACATGGGTAAAACAGAGAAGATACAGAAGAACGGGAGGAAAGGAGATATTAGGGAAAACAAACAAACAATCAAACAACACTTGCATTCAGTGCCAAGTCATGCATTCAGGAGGATAATCTCCTTAGAGAGGCGATTCCTCCAAACACTAGGGCCCTAACAATGGTCCTTGTAAAATAGCTGGCAAAACCCCAACTGAAGACCCCAGGCTGTGATCAGACTCATACACTGTTAGTAGATCTGAGGTGTAATTACATGGCCTTCAAGGACTTAGGGGTATTTTTGTTTGTGGTATTTGACTTGGGGTTGTATAAGGTCTTCATAAATTAATGAATTAATCCCTAGTACATACTGAATAATGGCAACTCACTGTTATTTTGTATGAAAGGTTTGGCAGCAGTTTTGGCTAAGCTTCAGTATTTGATAACTTAGGAGTGGGGTTTAGGTTTTGGAGGTTAAGGACAGGTGTGCCACAAAATGTATCTGAGAGATGAATCACAGCGCACATCAATGACAGGCAAAGGCAAGGCAAAGCAAAGCCGTCAACATTCCCATGCAAAGCAAACACCAAATAGATATATATATAAATAAACAGTCCATTAATCACTGAAAGACTGTGATAATTTCTAATGACAACATCTCTGTGAGGGAGTGTAGAAGTAATGCTTCATGGTCATATGCCTAACCTATGGTGTTAACAGAGACATGTTGTGCAAAAGGCCAAAAACACATTTTGTGAAGTCACCATAACCTTGACTTTTGACCACCAAAGTCCCTGAGACCCAGGGACAAACAGATCTATAGATGTTCAGTTCCTTTAAGAAGTTCTGCCAAAAAGGAAAACGAAAAAAAAAAAAAAAGAACTGAACATATGGACAGACAACTCAAAAACAAAATCCCTCAGGCGATGGTTGTTACTGACACGGAGGCATATATACCTGGTTAATGTCATTCAGGCATCTGATCGGGGGAACTATAAAACAGACAGGAGAAAGAAGACCAGACAGAGGCTGGATGTGGAGGATAGATTGCATCACGCAGCTGGTGCACTGGGATTCCTCTTTGAGGACAAGGGAGGAATCGTTGGATGCTGCAGCCACTGTCCATCATACGTGAAAGCTGTCTGCTCTTATTGTGCTCACCTCGGCGCTGTGAGCGGTGCTGAAAGCCTCACCACAGGGACCTTTTACTGCACTTGTTTCAGCATTAAGTTCCATTCGGGATTTACATCCCCGCACGCATGGAGCAAAACCCACATCAGGTCCTAGTGTTGTTTGTCGGGAAGGACAACACATCAGTCACTGTGATGACTCCATAGATCTTTTATGTCCTCTTTCATGCGAACATTGTGGCTTCAATCAGTTAGCGGAGGCAAACGTGCTATGGGCCACACTGATGGATTTACAGCACCATAATGTCAGGAACTCTGCAAAACATCTGCAAGACCACACTGCACATTAAACAGCCCTCCTTCACCAGTCATAGCTTTGTATTTCCTTGTTTCCTCCTTGTTCTAGTTCTCTTAGGAGTCACACACAGTGACTCAGTTTCTGTCTGGCTTCCTCACTGTTTACTTGAATCGACTCTTCCTTTTTTTTTTCTTTCTTTCTCCTAGCCTCTATTTTCCAGAGTGCAGTAGTAAACTATGTTGATCAATGAGAATGAGCTATAAATTTAAATGGAAATGCAGCCATTGCCTTTTAGTCTGTAAATGGATGTATTTTCCTAGGTCTCTAAAAGCACAGCCAGGTGAATTATAGGATCCACCAGGCTGTGTTGCTGTGCGAGAGCTGCCTTGCATACTGAGCAGGCTGATAAAATGCCACAGCTACTGGACATATGGCATCACTCGCATTGTTAAGTGGACACTCATGCAAAGTGAGAGGCAGTTCTGAGAGCCAAACAACAAAGATTTGGTATTGTCAGCAGCCTAAATTTGAAACCTCTAAATCAAACTCAAAACGCAGTTGAAGCTTCACAAACACGAACAGCAGAAATGTGTTAATTTTGACTATTTATCTGTGATTGCCGATGAGTGGGCAGCAGCCTGCTAACAGTCCACGAAGTGCTGGAAAGATGTCATGTGACAGAAACAGATACCATACATCTACTCCAACCCACTCTGTCCAGTGTACGTGGACAGTAGTCTGATGTTTTGGGTGGACATGGAGGAAAAGACTTGTCAGAACTAACAGAAAATCAAGTTCATTAATTAAATAATCATGAATGACACTGGTGGCCTTAGTTAAATTATCCAGTTGCTCATGCATTGTTGTTAGTTTGAGGGGGGGGTTACAGACGACACAAACACACTTAAGCACGTGTCAGGTCTCCTGTTGTGTTGTCTCTTTCTTAGCAGACCACTTCTCTCTCAACACAGAGCAAGACATAAACAATCAACCACAGATCAGCACTTTTGCCAGTCTCATGTGGCTTCAATCAAGGCTTCAGTACATAACTCAAAGAGCAGTTTCTGTCATATCATAGAAGGTGAATAAAATATTTTATCATCTTTTTATCCAGTGTCAGCCTCTTCCACCTAGAAGACAAGAACAAGCAATTTAGCATTTTTTTTTTTTTTTTAAGTATATTTTTGGGCTTTTTAGCCTTTATTGGACAGCACAGTATGAGAGAGACAGGAAATGGGGAGGCAGAGAGAGGGAGAATGACATGTAGTAAAGGGCCGCCCAATGCGGGATTCGAACCGGGGCCAACTGCAGCGAGGACTGTAGCCTCTGTACATGGGGCACCTGCTTAACCCACTACACCACAAGGTGCCCCACAATTTAGCATTTTTAATTCAGAACTGATGAGAAAAATCAACTATTATCTTTTTAATAAATCCTCACTATAAATTGTAATTAAGCTCTTTTTTAAGTATGTTTGCCTTCTGCTTTTTAGCTTATATTTCAACAGTCATCATCCTTTTGTGCTCATTGTTACTGTTACATACTGTTACATTACCCATTATAACCAAGATGTGACCATTATTCTATGCTATATTTAACTTTCCAGCACAGTAAAATGATATTGAAAACTAATCCTCCTCCTCTGTCGAAACTGTAGGATTGTAGGAGCTTGAGTTTATTTTTGGGGTTTACCCCAACAGTGAGGAGGCTTTCTAAAATATGAAATGTACCATATAAAGGGGTGATGTCAATATGGCGTGGACTAAATAAAGACCTGCTTCTCTGTAAAGTAAATAAAAGAAAACAAAATGTTGGACAGACAGACATATGGCAATCCTAATCCAGAACACAGTGTTTAAAAAACAAAACAAAACAAAAAAAAAACATTATGCTACCAGATGTTTCCTGATGTTGCCAACTGCAGCCAGCAGGTTTAACCAAACAGGCACCTGTCTGATAGAGGTAGCTGAATTGGCAAGCTGCCAGAAGCCTGGTTCTGCTTCAGACTTCTCATTGATGTTATCCTGATGACTCTGACATCCTTTTGATGGCTACAGAAGGATCATTTTATCACTATGGGATGCCTGTTTTGGCTTCCAGCTAAATTCCTAAAACAGATTTAAAAGATTTTTTTATGGATATTTCAATTGTATTGTGTATGTTTTATTATGTTTAACACACTACCTTATGTTCATCAGAGCTCCTATGCTTTGCTTATACCATCAGTTTCCATGTACGCTGCAATGCATCTGACTGGATGAAGCCAGTCATCATTTGTAATGTAATCTGTAACAATTATTGGCATTGACTTATTATTCATATAATCTAGTGTATATTCAGTTGTATGCATGTATGAGAGTAACACTTGTCTGCCTGCATCACTGCACTCTCTGATAGTAATACATAATGGTAGTGTTTGCAATACAACGATGCTGCTGTTTCATTGCTCTCTAACTGTTCATCTGGCTGAGCAGAAAGTGACAATTTGATTGCATCAGCCAAATGCACAAAATCAATAGTCGATGCTGCACATTGGATATGAGGATTATGATTGTGGTACACCTCTGACATCACATCACAATGACATGAGCTGCTTAGCTAGCTGAGGGGTAGGAGAGGTGAGGAGTCCCTAATGGCATCAGGGTCTGTGATGTTTCTATGAATTATCCATCATTATGAGATTCATTTTCACTGCTATGCTGATGATACTCTGCTGTATCTCCATGTAAGATCTGATGGCCCGTATCAAATTATGAAGTTATAGGAGTACTTCTGTGCCGTGAAAGCTGGAAGCGGCACAATCTACTGCTCCAGATGTCAGATGAAACATAAGTGCTGGTCACTGACCGGTCTGACACAGACACCAGTTTGAACCATTATCTCTCAACAACTGCATGACTCCTGGGCCCAGTATTTCAAAACTTGTAATCTGGATAATGAAATCCCACTTTTCTTAGATTAAGGTGACCCTGCTGACTCTGTCTGAGTGTTTCAAAACATTGGCAGGATGGATCAAGATGATCCCAAACTGACCAGAAACATTTTTCCAAATCTTGTGTCTCAGCCTCTGGATCAAAACATGGTGGACTACTTCATGAGAGGAGGAGTCCGTAGCAAAACCTTCATGTCAAAATGTAAATTTACTATTGCAGCATTTTTAGAACCATATGAACACCAACCAGCATGTCATGTCAACTATTTGAATTGTCACCTACTTTAAACCAGTGTATAATAATCTCTAACTGAGCTGAGGTCATGCTAACAGTAGCTAACTCAGCTCCATTGACTTGTGTGTTAAGGAGCTAGCAGGTTAGCTAGGTAGCTGGCTTTTTTGATGAATTTTGCGGTCTGTGGTTTAACTTACAAGGGAATTAATCTGACATACATGATACATTAACACTTTAAACTAACACCAACCTGTTACGAGTGTATTAACCTCATGTCATTTGCAACACAGTGGACTACGTGTGTACAGACCAGACTGCTGCAGTATTGAGGAAACATGATGTTACACAGTAAGAGCATGACCTATGTGGTTCATTCAGAAGTGTCAGAGGATTGAGTGGTATGCTACAGTAATGCTGATGATATCATACAGTTTCTGTGACCATTGTGGATTTCCGACAGTGACGAAGATACACTCCTACACCCTCTCCTTCCACGTTCAGAGTACACTCACAGACATGGACCACTCAGAAATGCCACTGCTAATAAGGACAAGTGCTGGGAATCCTTGGAAACTCTTCAATTGTAGTGATATATACAAGGATTTCATGTTATTGGATTTTGTGCTTCAAACTGCTTGAAATTGTAATTGCACTACTTTAACAGTATAAAGCTTCATCAGTGACACAAAACATTTTTCCTCTGAGTTTGTCTCCCTTGTGTAGAAGGCTCTCACTAAACATGGTTATAGTCATTTATAGCACAACAGCATCTGATTTGATGAAGTAAAATAATCAGTTTGTACACAAACACTTTCTGAAATACATTGCTGCATGTTTTAAAATCACATTCATAAATGTGCATTTTCAAGTTTATCTGATCAGAAGCATGAAAATATGCCTTGAAAGTGCTTGGAAAGTAATTGAATGCAATTTAAATATACATACATACATACAGAGGTTTCAGGATGTATGGCCAAACAATATTTTGCTATGATTTAAATGTATTCACTTTCCTCAATTACTTGTTTAAAACTTAAACACTAACAATTAAGATTAAGTGTGATGAACATCTTGAGTAACAGTATCTCGGAGAAGTGGACCTGAGACTTTGTCAATCTAAGTCACCTCTGAGGTGGGATCCAAATGATCCTGAAATTTTGGCATCAAGTTGATCCAGATCTCTGCCTTAACTTTTGAAATACCCAAATCCAGCCTTTTATCTGGATTAAACAGAAGATTGGATTACCAGAACTGAATCCTGATCTTCAGGATCAAGATTCTCTGGATCTGTGTTGAAATACCCAGTTTTCAGAAGAGATCAAGTTTTAATCCAATGAGACCATAATCTTGACCTTTGAAATACTGAGCCCAGGTGTTACATTTGATTCCACTATCTCTTTTGATCAGGTCATTAAACTCATCACCGACCACTACGCACCTATGTGACACACCAACAATTCAATCTTTCTTGTCACTCAGATATTATAATTGTTATTTTTACAAAATCAAACTGACCACATCTCATTTATTTGATCATCTCTGTCGTCCCTGCATCGCCTCCTTATCCATGTCAGATCAGACTTTGAGGTGCTTTAAAGGGACCTAAACTTCTGTGTCCCTTCATTCCTGTCTGATCTCTTAAAACCTTAGATTTCATCCTGTGCTCTTCGCTCTCAGAATACAGGGTTCCCGTCTGTCCCCAGAGTTAAAAAGAAGTCTGTGGGCTGTGCAGTCTTTTCTATCATGCCCCGTTTCTCTGGACATCCTCCCTGCTGACATCAGACTGTCTGACTCTGTTGAGGCTTTTAAATCTAAACTTAAAAACTAATTTTTATGCCTGAACTTTGAGTTCTTTTTATTATTATTTATTACTTCAGGCTTTTACCTGTTATCACTCTCCCACTGGTGACTTGGTCTCAGTCTCACTGAATTTATTAAACCTGGTACATGGGTCTATGTCAGCCTATCAAGAGCACACAGTTTTGACCAATCAACTGTCTGAAGACTGTGATCAGTAGGTTGAATGAGTTAGGTCTGGTGTGCTGCTGCTTGGTTGGAAAGAAAACCTGCAGCCACAGTGGCCCTTTGTGGAATGAGTTGCCCATGGTCTATGTTGTCCTGCTGCATCCCTCCAACCTTCTGTTTACTCAAGCATTGGTGTTCAAGCTGTGTGCCTCTATCCATTCCTCTAAATCTCTCTATCCAGTGATTTTACCCTCCATGGCCTCCCTGCTAGACCACTGGCCGTCCAGGGAACTTTCTACCCTCCTGGCCCATGTTATTCCACATTTTTTAGACCTTGATCTGCGCTCATGGTCTCTCACTTATGTGTGGGGCTGTTTCCCTTTTATTGCTCATTCAATAGGGACAATACATAGAACATTGCCACAAATAAAGTGGAAAATGTGATGTAAGACGTCTAGCTTCAGCTAATTTACAGTCTTTGTCCCTAGCCAGGCTTTTGAATACAATGAAACAACACAGTAACAGCAATTAAGGAGTTTAGACACTTGACACAAAACACAGATTAAAATAGACATTGAATGAGTTCCATAAGTGTGTTCCTTTCACAGACAGGGATGATATTCTGTGCATTGTAATTTTACAGTTCTGCTTTGCTGTGGCCCTTGTCCTTGTTCCACTGTCGTCAGTCTGAGACACTGCTTCTGTTGAAATAAAAAACTCAAACTTTTTCTGCATTAACACAATGCAGAAAATTAAAATTACAATAAATAAATAAATAAAAATAAAATTCTGCCCCGGGGCCCCAGTTTGCCCCTGTTCACTGGGTAAAAAGACAGAGAAGGACAAGGGGAGGGAAACACCAGCGAAAAAACTAAGCCCTAACAAGTTGGTAAACTCAATAAAAGGAGATCCACTCTTTTTACCCTGCTAGAAGAGTATGTGAGTTGCACAGAACAAATACACGCAGATGGAGGAGTGAGCTGTTAGTTGGTGCGCAGATTAGTAAAACAGATCTGTAGCCTCTGATCCACAGGTTGGTGGTCCTGTAAATGCTGGACACCCCTGTGGTCTGAGGTGCCTCACAAGCCATTGTCATTGGTGAAAATGACAGTGTCCACATAGTTGCTGCATTTATAACTAACAAACAGTTACATCAAGTGCAGAGTCATTTGACCCAGGTGTGAATGCAGATTGTTCCCTTTTCAACTGCCAACCACAGTCTGAGGCCAGTAGGTATTCTTACCATTAGAAAAGGGTCTTGTGAGAGCTGCAGTGCAGTTAAAGATTTGTACGTTCAGTCAGCCTTGTCAGGCAACATCCATTGTATTTTACACGGCGCACTTACAAAATGTGTTTGTAAGAGGGATTGAAAAGAGTTCAGCAGGCTGATCTCAGTGAGGTGACTCCTCCAAACACGAGGGCCCTGCAGGTGAACTTAACTGAGACCGTGCTTCTGGTGCCAGCCCATAAAAACAAGTTTCAAAAAGGAGATGTATAAGATTAGGAAAAAAAAAATGTCAGTAAGATGTATTTTTGTATTTCTCATCTAAAATTTCCATTGCTTGTTTGTAGAGTGATGGTAGAGGCCTGGTGGCTGACTCGGTGGCCTGGCTCCAGGTAGTGATGCAGCAGGACAAATGCAAGAGACTTGTCTCATGCAAATATAAAGACATGACCTGATAAGTCTCAAACTGTTTAAGTTTTTTGTGTGTTGTTTTAGGGTTTTTTTATGGTCTTCATGTATGCATCAAGCTCAAGTTGTCGATCTAGGGTCATACATAATAATAAACATTTAAAATCATTCACCACCACAGCTTCTTTTGCACCAGTGGTGATTCAGTTCAGTTCAAATAATGCCACAAGAGGCAGCTGGTTTTGAGCAGCAGCTCGACGTGTACACAGAACAAACATTGACAAACATCACATAAAATTAATACAAAAAAAACAAGCAAACATGTAAGTGCCCATGAAGAATTTAAAAATCTGAGTGCAGGGTGGATAAATGGAAGAGAATGGAATAAATGGAATAGAAGCAGTGTTTTTACCAGCAGGCAGGGTGTATCAATGCCCTGAGTCCAACACTGAGGATTCACCTACAAGAACATGACCTGGGGAGGCCAAGATGTATTCTGCTTTCTGGAGGACTTGCTGGTTACAGAAGCATTCAAGTCTCTTGATGTCACTCCTATAATCTTAGAGCAGATTTTAACAGTACAGATCAGGCTGTTTCTGTCTCTTGCTCTAACATTATGAAACCAGCACATGAAAGTGATGTTTCTCTTGTTTTCAAAAGCACTTTTTTTTTCTAAACATAGTTTGCTTCTTGTATGTTTGACTAGTCTGTCCCTCTCAGTCTCATGGCGGAGGCAGGGTTGTGTGTTCCATTTCCTATCTGTTTGACTAATGGACAGTTTTCTTTTTCATTAATCTTGCAATATAATTCTGACACTGTGATTGTTCATACTGTGTATTATGTTACTCCTTTCCATACACCCAACATCTACTGCTCGTGTGTCGATGGTGGAAGAGTGGTCCTTCTTCTTTTGCTTTACAAAGTTTGCTGATCTCATGGTGGACGGTGTTGTGCATTCACTGTTTTTTTTTTTTTGTTTGTTTGTTTGTTTGTTTTGCTGACTGAGTCACCCTTTAAAGTGTCCAGTTTTCAGAGCAAACCTTCCAGCTGTAAGATCCAGTGTGGTCTAACAAGGTGACTGTCACATCCCTCACTGACGCTCGCTCACACATCAAATGATGAGGCAAAGAAAATCTAAACCCGCAGCATGAGTCCTCTCATCCTACATACACTGCATATGTATTTTGGAACAATGCAGCCAGCAGAGCCAAGAAATGAGAATTTTTAATCTTGTTCCTGGTATAAGATGGTTGGATCCAACAGTATTGAATATTAGCCCAAAATAACAGTAGCTTTAATACAAAATATCAGTTCTGGCCTTGAGAATCAATATCTAATCTGAGCCTCTCTCTAAATATATGTTCCGTTCTGTCTCCTGTTCCCCTCTCTGTTCTGTTCCTGCTCTCTGATTCCATCTTTCCATTCATCCCACCACTGCTCAGCACATCAGTCAGGCTAAAGCAAAAAACAATTGAGATGCAACATTTCTTCCCGTGACCCTGACACTTTAAAGGAGCGGCTTATCATCGGTGTCCTCCTAAGAGTTTCTCCTGTCATGTGAAAGGCTTGTTTAAAGAGCTGAGTTTCTGCCAACTTTTATTATGATTGTTTCTAACTGATAAGTTATGAACCAGATGTTCAGGGGGTTTTTACCAGCATCTGAATTATCCACAGAGGTGTCCTCCACTCCATAACAAATAGAGCAGGGGATCAAAATGAGAGAAAGCTGTTTCACTTTAAAAGTCACTCCCAGCAGCTGAGAGCTGAGCTGTCTAAGATCTACTCAGTTTATTTCTCAGATCCAGACGTCCAGTGACTAAAATCCCTCATCTGGCTCAAAAATGTATTTGAAACCCACTGTGATGTAAAAATATATTTAGTTCATTTGAGCTTCTGTCAGACAAGCACAAGACTGACATGATCATAGAGAGTGTGGCATCATTGAGAGGCAATCAAATTCAATTCAGTGCACCACTTTATTGTCATTTTCTGTCCATTCAGTAGACTCACTGCCTGAGGATAGAGGCTGTGGGCCAGTTTGGTGGTTCTGGCGCAGATGGACCTGAATCTCCTGATGATCCCGATCACACAGGATGTCATGCACATGACGTAAACAGCGCGTGGTGGGGATTGTGCTGATTTCCGGGAGGAGAGGGCCTGCTGCTCAGCCTTCGTGCAGCTGGAGAACCATACAGAAGCCTTGAGTCAATATGCTACGAACAGCACAGTGATAGAAGTCCATAGAAGTTCACCATGAGCCGCTGAGGGATTTTATGAAAGCCTTATCATGATTAAAATTCCCATTTCAATAACATACATAACATAGGCCTAGTCATTTAGTGGTTAAACATTTCCATGTGGAAACAGTTATCACCCAAAGCAAGGGAGTTCGTCCAGACTACATACATTCTGCTGTTAGTAGTTAATAATCACTATACAGATATTTTGGGGTTGTTCAGTCAAATAATCAGCATGCACTGGATATTGGTGTGTGGTGCGATAAATCTCACTTAAAAGAGAAGCTATAAAGCACCACTGCAAACTAATTGGAACATAAGTAAGGCCTTTAAACGTGAGCCTTAGGTTTTTTGGTCTTTGGTTTTAGGACTCCCATAAAGTAGATGTAGGCCTTTAAGGCGAACTGAGCAGGTTGCATAGCAGCTTTTATGGCTTACCATTCCTGAAGCCGCTGAGTAAAATCCTCCCACACCACACCAGATTGATTCCTCTGGCTTGGCTGCTGGTGAAACCCCAAAATGAATCTAAATCCTTTTTTTCCCCCGTGCTGGACAACAGCAACTGACAAATATCAGATTTTTTTGATAAAGTCCAGCCAGCCGGTGTACCAATCAGACTCTTAAGTGCTGAATCACTGGTGTTGAGGTGACCTAAGTGGAGTCCTTTTTCTTTTCAGGACATGTTTACATCGCTCTATCTCCTTAATCCCTGCCGACAGAGGTCATTGCCATACCGTTCCCACCTACCGCCGGCACAGAAAGCCTCGCCTCCATGCCTAATGGGGTGCAGATGGGGCTCCACCACCCGCAAAACAACAGGATAGCGGTGCGGTGAAAATGACAGAGGCAATGAGAGAAAATGAGGAAGAAAATTGGGAGGAAATGGAGGGAGGTGCAAAATGAAAGAGGAACAGGAGGTAAAGGGAGAAAATGGTGGCGCATATCGAGGCTTGGAGGTGAAGTGAAGAAGAAAGAGGAAGTGGCAAGAGCAGGAATAAAAATGAGGAGGCTAAATGGAGAGAAAAATGAAAAATAGAGGGAGAGGGGCAGAGAGTGGAAGTGGTAATTGGTGGATTCAGAAAGCCGGGGTCTGAGGCTTACAGGCTTGTCAGAGGGGCTCCTTGGGGTGCTGGAGGCCCCTCGGAGGACAGTCTGCATTCTGTTGCTGTTCCTGGACGGACAGGCCTCAACCCACAAAATAGTGCCCTCAATTAGAGGAGGTGTCTGCAAAGAAGATGAAGAAGGGGAAAAAAAAAAAAAAAAACATAAGCCAACAATCGCTGAGGTTTTTCCCCAGGGCTGGAGGAAGATGGAAAGGAAGTGTTTACTGCAACAGTCGTTGCCTTTGGTATGTAAATACCCTGCTGTTCTCTCTTCTGACCCCATCCTCTCTGTCACACACACACACACACACACACACACACACACACACTTCAAATCCATCCCTCCTTACTCTCTCCCTGCCTCTGCCACCCCCAAAGGGTGTCCAATTTACATTGTTACATGGGGTGTTAAACATTTCAGAGTACAGGCACAAGCAGATACGCTTGTGAGGTGGAAAAGGCTGAGTTTTCACACATTGCCTGTTTTTGAGGCTTTTCCCAGCCAAGCCATGAAATGGGATATTGTGTTGTGCCAAACTCTCTCTGTCTGTGAGTGTGTTACAGAGTCTGCATCTTGATGTGGGCACATTCTCTTGTGTTTTCACATCCAAATCTCCAAATGCGCCTCTGTGCCTCCCTGGGAAAGTGTATAAATGTCTGTCTTTTTTTTTTTTTTTTTTTTTTTTTAAAACCCTAATGCAGCTTTAAACCATCATCACATGGTGCTCATATCATTAGTGTCATGTGTTGACTCTGCCTACATCCAGGCTCCATGTGCTCACTATTGACTATGACCTTTAATAACTGTATGAAAGTACCAAAGCTTGTTGTAACCCCATGACTCCTTCACTCACATGATCTATTTTCATGTAATTAGTAGGAAACTGGATGTTAATGTAATAACATCATTAGTGCTGAAGTCAATACATCCCATTAGGGAAGGCTACTTGCCCCCACAAAGTCAAAATACAATACAGCTAAGACCAGAATGTAACTTTATGACATTTTAATGTCAAGGATACTGGGTTTGTATATTGATGTTTTGTTTGGAGACGTGACTAACTATAGATCCTTGCTCTGACTTTTTCATAATTTGTTATGCTGTATGGTTAGGGTGACTTTAGCCTTTGAGAAAAATACAAGACAAGACTGGATTGTTGATCCCAAGAGAAATAAGAAACACTATAAGAAGAACATTAAACTGATAAATCTGTGTGTACTGAACTATAGCTGTGTATTGATGACTCTGGTCTAGAAGCTCTGCTTTTCTTGTTCTGTATCTCATGTTTACTGATAAACTTAAAAGCTTTAACAGAAATGAAGAAAGAGTGTATCTTATCTTTGACTGAGAAATTGTTTAGTCAGTCAAATCTGATTAAAATACATCAACACAGATTTTTGTTTTTGTTTATTTGTTTGTTTGTTTGTTTGTTTGCTTCTGATAAGACCCGGCCCTTTATTTCCATGGTTTAAATGATCAAACAATGACTGTGTGTTGAGAGTAACCTACTTACATTCGTTGCCATGTTTACTCCATGTCCATCGTGAGCACCAGGCCCAGGTATCACCATACCCAGAGAGGGTGTAACCAGATAGTAGTGGCACACCACAACCACAGGGGTCGCCACAATAGTTCTGTTTCATCAAACACTCATGGACAGTAGAAGTAAGAAAAACTGCTTAATTCACACGGGGAATCGAACACAACTCTCCTGTGTCATATTCATCCACCCACCATAGCCACCTCCTGACATAGACTGTGTCTCTTTTTTCACAATTCAGTAAGAACCAGACCTGAATGAGGACCACCGAGAAGCAGTTTAAGAGTTTTGTTGAAATACAGCAGGGTGTTGATGATGGCTGAGTCTGCCGAGGGGCAGACAAACCAAAAGGGAGCAGGCAGACGGAGGGCCGTGGACGGACAGGGAACCATGGGATCAGCATGAGAGGTCAGAGCACCATTATAGCAGTACTTGTGTTTGTCAGTACTGAAATTTCCATCTCCTCTTCCCCAGAGAATTGTTTTTTTATTCATTATGACAGATTCCTAGTGACATTTCACAGTGAGAGAAATCACCCTAAAGAGGCATTACAACAATCTGTCTCTCACTTTATCCTGCCAGCCCAAACCTTTAATCCTTCCTGCTTAAATTCACTTTTTTGTAGTTGCTCCTTTGTGTAGACTGTGTGTGTGTGTGCGTGCGCATCTTGGCAAACATTATTCACCTCTTCGACCACATTCCAAAACCACCAATTTCGTCTTTACACTCCCACAAATCCCCCGAGGTTTGTCTAATTATTTCTTGGGCTTTCGTGAAGGAAGGCTATCTGTGCTGCAGCTACACTGAATGCAGGCACTCACATGAAGCTGAAAGCAGAAAAAAAAAAAAAAATCATCTGGACAGGCAAAATATGATCAAGCTTGCAGACTGTTTTCTCCCTTCAGCTTGATCCCGGCTATTCCCCGCACTAAGCGGCGCTTTCTCCGGCCTTATCTTCTCAGCCGCTTGCACCTCACCAGTGAAATCTCAAATCGCAGCCATACCTAGAGGCAAGACAGCCAGCGCTAACACGCTAACGCTGCACGCAATTCAACAATGGTTTCCTAGCAACCTCCTCTGCCACCTTCTTTAAAAAAAAAAAAAGAAAAAAAAATCTGTTTCTCTGGCTGACCATGAGTGTGTGGCTGGGTTTGAAATTGTGCAGGAGTGTGTGTGTGTGTGTGAGAGAGAGAGTAATTTTCCTTATATACACATATGTGAAAGTGTGTAACTGGCACTGTAATGAAGTGGCTGTGGAAAGCTCTGTGAGCTCATATGCATAAACCAGTTTCTAACCCTGAATATGAATGTCATTTTCAGATGATTATTTCTCTCCAGTTTAGATATCTCTTCCGTGGGGTGATTGAAAATTAATTGTAAGCACATGTGGTGTGTTCCTCACGTAGGCGTAGGAGGGCTTAAAAGTGATGTCTCGAACATGAGAAAAAAAAAAAACAAAAATCTATTGGCATTTGATATGTGCTAAGTTTGGCAGCCCAAGCCTAAAAGTTACCATCTGTTTGAAGCAGCACTATGAGATGAAGGAGGATAACTGAGTAAATAACATTTTGGGTGTCAGTTTCTTTGGTCTTTGGGACCAAAAAAAATACTTAATAATACTTCATGATCTACAATGATGAAGGCTGTATCATCATCATCCAGGGAGGACAATTAGCTCTGGTTAAAGGGGAACTATGAAAGATTGTGACCTTAATTAAACAGCTTCAGAGTATTGGTGCTTTCACACTGGATGTGAAGCAAATTCTTCGCCGAGATTACATGCAAAGTCAATGACACAAGTACACGAGAATTTGTGCCAGAAGCACGCATAACGGACTTTGCACAATGCAATTACCCAAATGCTAATTAATCAAGTTAACATCATTCGCGTATTCACAAAAGTTTGAAATATTCAACTCCAGTGAAATATTTGAGTGTGAGTAACACGAGTAAAAACAACTACTCCTGTTGTCAAAGTCACGATAGTGATGGTTAAATGACTTGTTACAGGGAGAATGGAGGCTCTCTGCCTTTATCCCAGTGTCTCGTGACCGAAAACCAACCTTGCAAGATCAGCTCCTCCGACCCAGTGTCCCAGGTCTCGTCTCACACATTTTACACATTGTGAAACTTATATGATGTATAACGTTATCCACCGATCCATGTTTTGGTTTCTCGCTGACTTTGTTGAAAACAAATGCACATGGCATGGGAGGGGAGTTTTTTTCTGAGAAAAAATAAAAGAGGGATAAAAAATTGATTGACAGACGTCAATCATCAGGTAATGCAATGACACAACCAGTGAGTTTGGGCAAGAATGTGGAGGAAAGCAGGAAAAAACTAGGACACTACTAAAGGACATACAGACACTCTAGGAATAAAGTAAGAAAATAGGAAAAAGGAGGACAAGGGTCCAATGGACGATTTGTGGGTGGTAACAAATATATTGAAAGGTTAAGCACACATGTTCTATTTGGCAGTGTCTGTTATGAAGTGTTATTGATTAGGAGTGATGAGGATATGACTTGGTGCTGTGAATGAATGAGTGTATGGCAAATGAAAACTGATAAATCCCGTCATTAGCTACGTTTACATGTGCAAAATTTCTTAATCAGATTAAAAACTTGAGGGATTGGAAAATCTAAATCCACTGTTTGTATAGGAGCAAATTCAAACAATCCGATCATGATGTGTGTATACATGCACCAAGCATAATAGCAGCATTTTGACATGCACAGAGTTGTCTAATTTCCCTAAAACAGCCGCAGAAGAAGAAGCTGTACTTCCGCCTGTGCTGTAAACAAACCAACAAACACTTTTGACCGTCAAGTCGTTCAACTACTCTGAGCTCTTTTAAAGTTTTCAGTAAGAAAGTTGTATCGGCAACAGACCAGTCGTGCTTCGACCGCGCCATGTTCACATTTTGCCACTAAACAATTCAAAGGTGGAAATGTGTCATGTTGACATAGGGCACACATGTGCAGTCAGGTTAGTTTTGCCCCAGACAGAAAGTCACGATCAGAATAAGTGTTTACATGGACGTGGTTCGGAATAAAGATCGGCATAAACACAATTTCTTTCCGATTGAGCCGAATCACATCAGAATCTTCCAACTGACATGTTTACATGACACATTCTTATTCTGATCAGCCCTTAATTCGGAATATCTGTGTCCATGTAAACACAGCTATTGTGTGGGTATATGTGCATTGGTGCTTGTAGGCCGACAGTCATTCCTTCCCGATCCAGGACCTTTTCTCTCCTTCTCGCCCTGTCGGACCAGCAACCTCTCTGTGTTCCAGGACCTCCTCATGGACAGATTAAGCACTGCCTACAACAATCTTGTTGATTTACACATCTGTACATTTGCACATGACATGAGTACATCATACAATCCCACATTAAATAACCCAAACCACCCGTTCAAGCAGGCGTAAATTCTCTGGCCAGAGCTCCAGAAACAAACAAATCAACACAGAGGGACAATTTGGTATTTCTTGAGAATTCCTCCTCCATGCTTAAGATAGAAGAGAAAGTCTGAGCCATAAACTAGTGAGTAATGTTAAAATAAATACACAAAGAAAAATATATTATTTACACAAATCCACAAAAACCCAAAGCACAAAACAGGCGAGCGAACACTTTCTGGCAGCGAACAAAAAGTTTTAAAGCTTTTGACATGGTATGTTCCTCCCTGTTCCCTCCATCAGAGTGAAGGAGTGCCGTGTGTCAGCGGGGCATATGTTCAGGTGTAGGGGTAAGCTAATTACTGGTAATTAACAGTGTTAATAGGCACATCAGGGACAGCTTTGAGTAGGATTCACTGGGATGATGTGTGAAGCTGTGCTGCAGCAGCTTCTATTCATCAAAGCACTGCAAAGTCACTGCAGGCTGTTGGCTCCTTTACAAAATACTTTCTAAAGTACTTTTTTTTTTTTTTTTTTTTTTTTTCATCCCATGACTTTTAGGAGCACTTGCAGGGGAGGGTTGTTTCTGCTTTGTGTAACGGGGAATTAGGGGCTTTAGTGTGAGCAATGGATGTAGAATTGTAATCCCAGTGTCTGGCTTGTCGGGGAGCCTAGGAGCAAGATTTACGACACCTAAGGGTCTAAATGGTTGGCTTTCCAGATAACTGGGTGTGTGTGAGAGTGAATTTATAGCCATGGGAAACCCATAGACTTCATGTCTGGACTCTAAACTTTGACCCCAGTAACCCACTGTGTGAGGAATGCAGGTGAGTCTCTGTCACACCCACACAACATGCTACCTGCTCCATACAAAGAGAATCTAACATGTGGTTCAGCTTCTTTTAATTGAATATCTGAATCACCACTATCCACAGAATCTCACTGCATGACACAATACAACAGTGAGTGAGATTTCAAAGTTTCTAAACAAGCAGAGTCAGTGCCAGTTAACTGGAACAGCTACACTCATACACACCGGCTCTGTGTATTTGCTGGGAATTTTCCACATGCCTTCAGGCCTCTTGGCTTTGTGATTGTGTCTCTTAAAATGCTCAGCAGATGATGTCCCAGTCTCTTTTATTTACACATCTTTACTACATTTGTTATCAGGAGATGAGGATTCAAGCAAACGATACGAAGGAGAGAGCAGAGAAGGACCAAACTGAGAAAACTTAAACACCCAAAACAGCTATGAACAGTTGACATTGGCCAAATGTAAAAGGGTGAAAATACAGCAAAAGGTCCAACACAATACAAGGAATTCTTTAGGCGCATAGAAGCATCGAAATGATATATATAGATATGTAATAAAACCTCATCAGGACAGCAACACTGGAAAAAAAAATCACAATTATCACATAATCACAATCACAATTATTACCAAATCCAACAAATGGGTAAAGGAGGTGTTCAAAGGTTTCACTTCAGCAGTGTAAAGCTCTACTTACCAACCTTTAACCTACTGAGACCTAAACTGCCCTCTAAAACATGAGTCTTGTTTAAAAACAACCTCCTACGCTGAGGGGTTTTCGAAAAACCTCACCACAACCTTTATTTCTCAGCCTTTGTAGCCAAAACATGAAGTAAACATGAATCTGGCTCCAACAGTGTGTCAGTCCCCATAGACTCCCATGTTAAAATGGCCAAGTTTACAGCAGAAATAAACATGTTGAGATTGATCGAATGATAGATTGAGATTACTTTATTTATCCCGTAGGGCAATTCTATTTCTACAGCTGACCATCACCCACATACCAATCATTTACACAAACATACATACACGTGAGGAGGGAAATGCGAGACAGTGCTAATTGAAATCAAAGTAAAAAATAAATAAATAAATAAAAAAAGTACAATTAATAGCACAAATAAATATATATCACTATCCATATAAAACACTTATATCTGTAACTGTACTAATAACTGCAGCTTCAGGCCAACTCTGCATTCAACAGCTTGATGGCAGAAGGAACAAAGGACCGGGAACAGTGACTGGTCTTCCTGAGAGGCTGCATGTAACGACACACCTGATGGCATTAGGTTATGATGCATGCTGCATGCATCATAACCTATTTGATATTTGTGTGCCAACGATTTTCTAGCAGATTTTAACAATATTATTTAAGCAGTTTCGATCCTTCACTGCTTGATCACTGTTGAACCAGCAAATGAACGAAAAAGTAAGGAGGCTCTCAATGTACGAAAAGTACACAGTACATAGGATAGATTTGGAGACCCCAAAGGAAATGATTTTCTGCAGTAGGTGAATCCTCTGATCAGCCCATTTGACTACTGAATCAGTGTTGATATCAAACTTATGCTGGGAGTTAAACAAGATACCCAAATATTTATATGACTCAACAATCTCTACGTCCTCCCTACGAATCGTGCTTACAGTGGTGTTTGCCTGATGTTTCCTAAAATCAATAACCAGTGCCTTAGTTTTTGAGACATTAAGGTCAAGGAAACTGTCATCACGCCACTAAACGAAATCAGGAAGAGCATTAACATGATCTGACTCTGTGCCCTGAAGAAGTGACAACGTGCAGCGTCATCTGAAAATTTAACAAGAAAGGTATCTGCTTTAAAGCACCTAGCTGTCAGTATATAAAATATAAAGTGAAGGAGAAAGGACACATCCTTGTGGCGAACCAGTGTTAGAGGCCAGAGTTTTAGAAAACCCTCTATGTCGTGTTTGTTGAAAAATTTAAAAGCAAGGCTAAAAACTGATCAGTTGCATATGTGGTTGCATCTTATTAGAAGCTGAAGAAAAATCAGCAAATACAAGCCTGACATGAGATTTAGGTTTCTCCGTATATATATATATATATATATATATGTGTGTATTTACTCCTCTTTGTGGAGTCAGACACTACCATCATGGTGACGGTGGAGTAGGTCAAAAAGTGAAGTGTCTATAACCATCATTATATACAGCCAATGAAAAATAATACATAGGTATTGTAAAAACAATCACATCTTTTTTCTGCCAGTGACAGTAACTCTGTTGTTCTATAGTTGCTGAATAAGTTGATCAGATCATCATTCAAGTAACAATTATATAATTCATAACACACAATTGATCATGCTGCTCTTGTCCATATTGAAAACATCACTCATTCACTCACAGTGTAGGATGGGAAAAAAATGTCATCAACAGACATTAGCTGCAGTCAGGACTTATCAAACACTGGGTCCAGTCAGAGACAGCAGAGTGGAGGTGTGGGTCAGAGCTAACTGAGTTTGCCATCTCCTGATGTGAACCAGTCCCAGCAGAAAAGATCCCAGAACATGTAAACATGTCACAAACTGTTTGGAATAGTTACATGGTAACCTTCAAGAGTTCAGCCGTCAGTCAAACTGTTTATAGACGGAAATGATTTAGTATGTGAGGTGTGTATCTATGTGTACGTGTTTGTGTGTGTGGCAGGGGTGTCCAGCAAGGAAAAAAGTCATTCAGTCACACAACTTCCGAAGTAGCCAGCAACATAACAACCATATAACTTATTCAAGAGCATCATATCTCTCCTTGGCATTGTTGCAGAAACTACTTGGTAAGCGTGGCAGCACCACTCCGTCCTTTGTCCTTTGCCACCCTTCCAGCTAGATGAGGAGCCTCACCCACACACTTCCAGTGGCTTGGGGACAATGACCTGCCAGAAACTTACATTCAATATCCAGTCAGTGGGACTGATGAAATAGACAAAGCAGCAGGATAATTTCTGGAAGGGTGTTTAAGTTTCCTCGTGACATTAGAGTGTCCTCCCTAAAAACCACCTGTGAGGTCCCATGAGAGACACCTACCTACCGCTTCATCTCTATTTAGCACAAATAGTGATATTTACAAAAAACTAGAAAAAAAAAAATGTTTTCGTTACACAATTTCATTTTCTAAATACTGTAAACCTTCAGTTATTTGACTAAAATATCATGGGAGAGCCATTAGGGAGAGCGCTTTCAAAAAAAGGAGATGTAACGGTAGGACGGCTTCTTCTCTAAAAATATCAACAGAAATTATTAAACCAGTTAAATTGAATTTTTCCACTTTTTTCACAGTGTGTGTACTGACACCTCTGCAGATATAATTGTGGCAGTTGCAACAACATGAACACAACTGTCAACAGCAGCAGTAGCAGCCACAGTAATAGATGTAGCAGTGACAGCAAACCAGCAGTAAGACTCTCCATCCTGACAGAGAAGTGAGTAGTCTGAATTCATTTATCATAAATACAGAAATACATTGGAAACATTGCAAGCCATTAGGGAATCTCTCGTTGAAGAAGGCCTCTGTGCCATGCATATAAAACCACAGAGCCCATTAGCACACACTTTTATACTTAAGCATTAATATACTTTGGTATGTTGGTATAGTTTGGCTGCATCCACCTCAAAAACAACTGAATAAATCACTGATTTGGCTCTGGGGAGTCTGCAATCCCACTGGCTGGATGAAACAAAATAGAGCAAATAATGAAAAAAAAAATTCTTTGAAAGCCTCAACAGACTTTAAAATGTATTTAGTCAGGATATGAATTTATTCTGTCAAACTACGAGAGGGAAATAAAAAAGAAAACAACATGCACACTTCAGTCTGTGAATCATAAAGAAGCTGTTGATGGCTCACCCATTTGCACATAGAGCTATTCATTTGACGACGGTGCTGTAATTCAGCAGTTGTTATTGGGTCATTAGTAAGCACTGAGAGGTCTGAAAATACTTCCTTTTTTCCACACTGAGTGAGGAAGATGGCTTGCACACACTTTGCTTAGGAGCAGAACCTGGACCACAAGCTGCAGCAAGGAAGAACGTTTCCATTGAGCTTTGAGTCGATCCTGCTGAGGATGTGTGTGTGATGAGTCAACATGACATGACATGATCCTGTTCTGTACTGCTAAAACGACTGTCATTAAGAATCTAAAGCAAAGGTTTACACTTTGATTTCATCACATATGGACAGGACACCAGGTTCTAGTCTGTTAGGAGAACCAATTTCTGCACAACTACAATGCAACAGCAAATGCACTCTGTGTGAAAAGTAATGACAAGCTGAACCCTGTGATCCCTGGTCACTGATGTGACATGTGAGCTCCACTTGACTCAAGTACTATTGGTAACAGGTACTATTCTGGAGGTTATTTTCCCTTTCACAATAGTATCGCCTTTAGAGTAGGTGGCTGTCATAGCAACGCTGCACAAAATGTCCATGATGTCATCTTTCAATGCAACACAAGTACACACCAACAACAGAAACATCTGGATCTCCTCGATCAACCTAGGGTGTGGTGTTGGGGCCATTTTCCCAAATTAACTGAACTGAAAACCTCTGACTGCTGTTAAAAATGGCAGGCATGTGTTTGAGCCATGTAGGATATTCTGTGCATGCCACGCATTGATGATGTAATGTTGCAGTGACGGTTCTCTCTGACCAATCAGTAGCTTGGAACCTGAAAAGTAGTACCAGGTTCCATTAGGTACTTTTACCTAATGGAAAACCAATAAAGGAGAGTAGCGTCGAGTCGCAACCACAAAGTGGAAATGTGGCTACTCATGTGGCTTGTTTTTATCATGTGGCTACCTACTGCACTTTATCTGAGACTGTGCTCCTGTACAAAACAAGCGTGTGGTTCACTTGGTTACATTTTGTTGCCAGGCAACATCTAGTGGTCGCAGTAATGATAGGAGCTGAGGAAATGTAATATAAAGTCTGAAGACTTATATTTAATATTTGACCAAGTTAACCACAGAGCTATCAAAGTTAAAGGTTGTTAAATTTTATTAAGGAAAAACTTTTTTAAAATCCAAATAAAGTCATTATTTTCTTCGCCTAACTAAGCAATAACATTATTACAGTAGCTAACTATGGTGAAAAATGTATGTACAATGCTGTCAGTCTAGACCATGTTTTATATTATAACCATGACAACATAAGTTTACGATACCTCAGTATGGGCTCTTTTTCAAGAGAAACTCCAGTGGGTCCCTTCAGAGGGGTTGATATAAATAAATTTAAAAAAAGAAACATCTGTCTGGTTGTTGTGGTTGGAGGGCTGGTTGCACAGGGGCCCGACCAAGTGTCTGTATGTGATGCCTCGGGAGTGATAATGTGCTGCTGACACGGCTGCAGTGTGGCAGATTGTAAAACTGTATCATGTCGTACATATTGCAGCCAGCAAAGTCATATCATTACCCCTGAGCTACAGTTATAGTGTAATTAAAAATTTTCATTCTCTCCAATTTACTCTCTCAGTCTGTGCTCCCTTATCTTATTTGCAGGCACTAATATTCAGGGTAGCCCTCACACTGATGCATTATTTAACTCTGTATAGATGCATTTATTAGAAAAAAAATATACAAAGTGCAAATATGCGCATATGCATTCCCCCTTTTTCTGTCCAGACAAAACCAAAACAACAGCTAACTTTAAAACCAGTGTCTTGATGTAATGGTCTAATCTATGTATGTCCATGCAGCAGGATATGACCCTCAGTGTCCAGCTGAGACAGAGCACACAGCAGACCATCACGAAGGCAGACAGCAGGGCTAATGTTCCAGACCAGTCCCCAGACAGTGACTGCAGGGTAAAGGTTGCCTGTATAATATACAGAAGGGTGCGTATGATGGAAGTGCAAAGCATGTGATGTCTATCTATGACTTCAATTAGAGAGCAACTGTTTTGAAGCTTGGCAACCTGATCCGAGTCTGACAATTAGAAGGTAGGAGAGAGTTTTCTTCATCCCGAAGGAAATTCTCGTGCCAGATGTTGCTGGAATTTTGTTTTATTCTACTCATTTGATGTAATTGCAGTGAACATCCAATTAGATTTCATTCATTGCATTGTTGGGTTTGACTGCAAATCTTCTGGAAAAAAGAGTAAAAAACAAACAAAAAAAACTTCACACTAAAACTCCAAAGTGATGCTCGCGGGGGAGAAAGAGTCGTGTGTTGTACTATTGAGAGTGTGTTGACATTCATGCATTGTGTAGACCTCTGACTCCAAAGTTTGAACATTTTATTCAAAGCACGTGATCTAATGGGATTTTGTAGTTTGTGCTTGACACGTTGGGAGTAGAGTCCTGTGCTGGAGCCCTAGGCCCAAGGGCCCTTGGATGAACAGTTTCAGCTTGGTTTGAAACTGAGTTACAGTAACAATTCACTCTGAATCATATCCATTATATTTGCCAAGGTGTGTAGTTAATATTCCATGAGTATCTCTTGTAAATTAAAGGGACTCAATACTGACACAACGGCCATTGCTGGTAATTGCGTTTTGACTGACGAGATGTCACTGATAAAACTTTCATTTTCTTCTTTGTGGGACTTTTCAGTGGAGTTTGTGTGGTGGTGGGTCGTTTGTTTACCATAGCAGAGTCCATTACTACCACGCTTGTCTTCTTCCAGTATCCAAATCAAAAGCCGTTGACAACACGCATTCAGCGTCCTCTGACATCATCCGACGTCACGTCCACAGAACTGCACGGGAAATTTGAACCCAGAATTGTAGTACATTATGCAGTACACAGCCTGTTTAAAGCATTTGAGAGATACGTGGGTGGGCTCTTTTTGGTTTTGAATGCTTCATCACACATTAGCATTAAAAAACACTTAAATGCATGTTTAATTTTTCACAAATCCTGCTCCAAGTCCCTTAAGGGATGGAAGTAATTGTGCTTTCAGAGAGAGTCGGACCCTCTGGTAACACTGGGAAAACAGATGTTGCTATAGGATCTAATAGGCCTAAATCAGGCTTCTTTTTACTTCTTCTTCTTCTTTTTTTTTTTTTTCCTAAAATGGGTTTTTGTGGGTAAACCCCTGCGTAAGCAAGAAATAGAACATGTGTCTGGGTATTTTGCCTCTAAGGATTAGCCTCAGGCAGTTTATTATGCTGGTTATGTACAATGTAAAAAAACCCAGGCTCTGAGTCATTTACCCTCATTAATGAAGTTACATCTTTTGAAATATCAATATTAAACCTTATCCTACTACAAAACAGGTCGTGGGTCTCAGTACTTGTCATCATGTACTGATTAAAAGAAAAAAAAAAATATAGATAGATAGATATCAAACCTCACCTTTAAACATCTTGTAACTGCAACTGTTAAAATATTATATTCAATCACTGTTGCAATGATTCATTGATTACAATGAATACTAATGTCCTTGCCCATGAAGCTTAGCTCAGGGTAGCTAAAATATTCAATAAGGTCATTGGAGAAGGGATCAGAAGGCCAGCATGCATGCATATTAAAATCACCAAGGAAGACGACCCCATCATATTTGAATATACTTCAAAAAGGAAAAGAAAAATACATTGTATGGCCAACAAGAACATTAGCAAGCAGTCAACTCAGAAGCTAGCATGCTAGTTTGTACCTAAGGTGATGCCATGATATCCAGTGATATTCCAGTTAACAACAACTACCCTGAGCTGCCAAGTCCTCATGGTAGGGGCAGGGGGAAGCAAGCAATGCTGAACAGAGTTTACAGCAGGTCTGTGCAATCTTTGTGTAATAAGAGCACAAAGTAAAACATAATGGACATATATGGCCTTCACGCCTGTGAAAAAGTGACAAAAAATGAAATCTGACAGCCTGAAATTTGGTCACCCTGTGCTCCGCCCCAGAGGTCAACTCTGAGTTGCCTCCATGTCTGAAAACAAACTTCACTGTGGTGGATAAAAACTCTGGTGAAAAAAAAAAAAAAAGAGAAAGTTTTGCACTTTTGTCATAAAATGCACAATAACCTCCACAAACAAACCCATCTACTTCACTATATTGTTTCAGGTTGCGTTGCTGTAAAATTGCTTACTAAATATTAATTGGCTTGGTGATCCAGTCTGATGTGAGTCACATTCACATCAGACTATTCAGAATGAGTTGAATGGTAATGCTCAGTGACAGCGCAGGAAGTAGACGGGTAGAGGTCTCTGTGGTGGCTGATTTCCCTCCGCTGCAGCTCTGGTGGGGTCACGACCCAACTTATCTCTGATTTTGTGATGACATATTCTTTCACCTCGACCACCTTGTTACCCGGGCAGATTTAGCCTGTGGTGAGAAAAAAAGAAAAAACATTCCCAAAGTCCATGAAATAAAGTAGAGAGCAGAAGAGTTCTGAGGACCAACACACCTCCCTCAGGTGTGAGTTCAGTCCATGGCAGCAACACCCTCAATGGCCCCATTTTTGTGGACTCTGCAGTGATGCAGCCATGGAGATAATACTAACAGTGATAATGACAATAATACAAAAATCGTACATTAGGTTTGGATTCTGCTGACCCCTGCTTATCGCTGTGGAGAAATAACTAAAATGTCCACCCACACTTGAGGGCATTTCTTCAGTGCAAGCTGCACAGCTAACTGAGGAGGTGCAGAGCAAGCTTACTAATCATTCCACTTCCTGGCTGACACACGGGGAAAGATGGTCAGCCTCAGAAAGCTCTCTTAATCCTCCCCATACATTCTTTCTAGCAACTCCCCTGAGCTTCCCTCGTGTAACAAGATATGTTATCTACCCGAGCAGTAACCCCACGAAAATACAATCGTAATGACATCTACACTGAGGACAGTGTGACAGAGAAACGCCAAGGGGGGGTTGGGGGTTGGGGGAACATGAAAAAGCATGGATTATCAAGAGTGCTGTAAGTGCAGTTAGGTTGACTGAGAGTTTTTCCAAAGACAGTTTCAGGTTCACCGCAAACACTCCTGTCCACCATTATGAAACCCTCTGGGCTCTGTGCTGGCCATTGATGTTCAGTTTGCTTTCTTTTTTTTTTTAATATTTTTGTTGTTGTTGACCATATTAGCTATCTTAATACATGTGGATGCTTTTCAGGCCATTAATGGATAGGACAGTAGAGAGAGCGGAAATGGGAAGACAGAGAGAGGGGGAATGACATGCCACCGGCGGAATCAAGCAGCAGACCTGCTGCTCCAGCTGTGCGCCCTGGACATGCACGGAAAAACAAGTGCGTCGCGCTGAATGCGCAGCCCTACACCGTCCTGTTGGGTTGTGAGCTTGCATGACGCGCATGTGCATGGGTTTGTGTGGACAAAAGACGCTACATCTGAACAAAATTTAACACCATACCACTTTTACCACTTTCATATTACACACCCCCTAGCCACAGCTTGAGCGGACCACAGTTTGGGAATCCTTGGCTTACTGCACTCCACTGGAGCAAATGAATGACACAATGTTGACATAGGTGTCATCTTAATGGAGCTACAAGGAGTTTTGGAAAGCAAAAGTGTTTTCACACTACATTTCCTGCGTGCACTGCGTGCACAGTCGCAAACTGGTCACAAATGAGCCAGACCGATATGACACTGAAATGAGCGAGCTAGCCAGAGCGACCCGTGGGAGTTTTGAAGACTGAACCGGAGAGCTTTGACCCAACGATGACCACCGACGAGGTCATTACACAGACAGGTTTTACTATTAGTAACGTTTTGACAATCTATAATGCGTGTAGTCAGTTGCTGTAAATCGCTCTGTCCTCCAGCAGAAATGCTGGCCGAGTCGACCACTAAATAATAATATTAAAGTAACTACAAAGATAAAACGATATATTTATGGAAAATGGACCATAAACAAGTGTGGGTCATGTAGATTCATCCACATTAATATGAGACTCTGTTATAACCAAAAGAAAACTCCCCGAGGTATCTTTAAGAATACAAGAAAAAGTAGTAGTGCAGAGAATGTCGCAAATGGTCATTTTTGATGTTGTTTACAATAAGTGCACTGTGCATAGGAATGTTATACTTATGACAAGAAATGATGTCAGCAGCAAATAACAAAAACTCTAAAAAAAAAAAAAAAAAACTAAGACCGAACAGTGAGAGTGAGTGGATAGGGATTTTGAACAAAGCCAGGAAACCATTACCATCAAACAGTCAACAATGCCTCCTCCACTATGTGTCTCTGCAGAGAGCACACACTGAAAGCATTAAGTTAACTCTGCCATGATCCAGAGGTAAACTCCCCTCTGAGGCCAGCCATGATGGCAGGAAGGACAAGCCAAATGCACGTCCACGTTACATTTTTCCTGCATGTGTAGACGTACAGTGTGGTCCTGCTTTGGCCCTGGCCCTGTGTTTTCTGTCTGATTCAGTCATGTGGAAATGGAGACCTGACGGTGAAAAAGGTTGGAGGAGGTTATGAGAGGTTTTCAGTGCTTCCTCTTTTAGCTGTTAGTTTTTTTGTCTGCACTCAGAGGGAGGATGATGAAGGTGATGATGGATGATGAAGGAAGGCCAGTTAATGTGAAACATGTGTTTCAGGCGAAACACACACACACACACCAATCATTACCACCGCACCCAGCAACTCTAAACAACGATGTCAACCAGATCCTATGAAATACATACAGGTAATGTATAAACACTCATACGTTCCAATGGCTATTGTTGTGTCACATTCTAGAACAGCTCATACAAATTTTGTTTTTGTCCATCGTCAGCCATAGCTGAATTTACATTTCAGCCACTTCCAAACTCACATTTTCTCCTCTGCATCAGAGGAACTGAGAATTTATCACCACTGGATCCTGTCCCCCTGATTGCCAGGTGTCCCTAACCACAACCAAACATCTTTTGATCTTTTCAAAGTTGTCATATCTTTTGGTTTTAAGCATCACCTGTCTCGGGGTACATTCAGACCTGGTTCATGTGGAGCAGCTGTTCTAAAACAGGGAGTGTTTAACCCCAAAGATCAGTTTGTTTGGTCATATATGAACACAGCGATGATGCTCGGATGCTGGATAAAACAACCAGACCGAGAACGCCAAGAAGGGGCGGTCTCAGCTCGCTTCCATTTGAGCCCTGGAGTGGTTTGTTTGCATTGAGAATGTAATTGACTCAGCAACTGACACAACTGACTCAAAAAAACAAACTAACCACACACTGCTGATGTTCCATGGTTGTTGTTTTCCCAAGGTAACATCTCCACCTACCTGGTAAGATGTCTGACCAATGAGAGAACAGTCAGTTGGCACATGGCCTTTTTTTTTAAACTTTGGAGCACCTGGGACTCTTACTATGTGAACACAGACGGCCCTAAAGAAAAAGGCAACGACTGTATCCTTTCAGCCCCTGAATCAGAACAACACAAATGAGCCACATGTCTGAACAGACCCTCAGACTTCTTCCCTAACCCAGGTGCACAGGTGCTTCTGATGCCCCGCCATCACCTTCATTCTTCATCTCTTAATGCTCTCCTTTTCATCTTCCTGGCTGAATGGATGTTCACACATTCAAAGGTGTCTTGAACCACCTTCCAGACCAATGGGCTTGGATGGGGGCAGCCATGATGAACTTACAACACAACAACACAAACACAGTATGTAACATACACACACTTGGGAGGACAAGCAAACACAAAACTGAGCATCACACATAATTTTCATGCACATCCCAGAAAACACACACACACACACACACACACACATTCACATTCCTCAAATATTTGCAATGCATACACCACCCTTCCCTCCCCACAGCTGCTGCGGCTGCTGTCACATTGCATTTCCTTCCATGTCACTTTGGTCGTACCGTTGTATCCAGCGGGGACAAAATGAAGCCTCCACAGAGAGGGAGAGAGAGAGAGAGCGCCCTTTGAGGTGCGGGTGCCAGCCACAACACCTCCTTCTGCCGAAAGCCATCAGACATGGGGAGGGTAGAAGGAGGTACAAACCACCGACCTCCCTCCATTTTACATTTCCTCTGTGCTCATTTTCTCAACCGGCTCTTGTCCATTTTGTCAGGCGAGCTCATTCAGAAACATCACCTTGTATGAGTCATCTGCTGCGCTCAGCACCGACATGATGCTGCATGTTTCAGTCAGACCACTGGAGGAGGCCAGTGAAAAAAGACAAAGAATAAAAAAAAAAAAAAAAACAGGAAGTGAGAGGCATAAAAGACCAAATAAAATGAAGCTATTGTTTTTTGCAGTTGCTTTCACAATGAAAGCGAAAACCAAGGCTAAATCATCAAAACTGTAACTTTTGAGATCATATCTTCCACAAAGGGACTGGGAGTGCAAACAGTAAAAACCATTTCTGCTTTCACCTTTTGTTTTCAGCTCTACAATACACACTCGAAAAAGCACACTGAAAAAATACAGACCTGAAAACACTTACGGAGAAATTGAACACCGATCATTCCAAGCCCTGGCACCACATATCAGACCTCAGGAGAAGTTTCTGCCTGAACTTTGCAAACATGGAAGAAGTGGGAATGAGAGAAAGAGGTAGAGGAAGAGAGAGGGAAAGTGAAAGATGAGGGTATGCACACTTACTCACACCAGAGTCACACTACTGTAGTTTCTGTTGCAGAGAAATGTTTTGATCAAATGAACTTAAGTTTTTCTGCAGGAATGCTGTGTGAAGCCTGAAGTGTACAATGAAAGAAAAAAAAGAATGAATGAATACAAATTTACAAAGCCCCAAAGACAGCAGTGATCAGTGTTACAATTACTGTGTTGCTGCTTTGATTGAACAAATCCAATGATGTGTGTGAGTGTGGTCTTGCTCCAGATGCTGTTGATGCAGAAAAATCTGCAAAATTCTGCAAGTGTAAACAATCACAGAAAAAAAAGGAAGCGGTAGCAAGTGATTGTCACTTGTCACTCTTTACTTCTCACTTAGATACATATCACTTACATAGAGTAATTCAAACTGCAACTGGGAAAGAAACAGAAAACACAACAACAACAACAAAACAAGCAGAATTAGTAGAGAAATAGTTTTCACTGAATGGTTTAAAGTATGACAATATCCATACAAAAAGTACTAGTGAACGTGTTGCAGTGGAGCATCACTGTACAGCCGTGGCCAAAAGTTTGGAGAATGACACAAGTATTGTTTTTTTTTTTTTTTTTTTTTTTTCCAAGACGTTTGCTGCTTTACTGTTTTTAGATCTTTTTTCAGTTGTTACTATGGTAACTGAAGTATAATTACAAGCCTTTCATAAGTGTCAAAGGCTTTTATAAACAATTACATCAAGTTTGTCCAGTTTATTGGATGGTTGGGAGAAGTTGCTCTTGGAGGATATTTTGGCCCCCTCCCCACAAATGAATGGACTCAGGATGGTTTACTGTTGCCATGACACAGGACTGATGGTGGCAGAAAACGACTGTACCCCAGTCCTCAGCAGTCTGCGGCCATGGCTGTATATAACACATAATAATCCCTTTCATTATATCTTTCTTAATTTCTACAGCCTGGCTCTGTTCCATGCTATCTCTAGTTCCCCCTATCTCCAAAATCTTCAGACTGCATCGTCTTATCGCCTTTGTTTGGGCCAGACTTTTATGTTGAAAATGGCATACACCATTTTTCAAGGCCTTTTGTCAGTTATAAATGAAGCCACACATCTGAGCCCAAAGGAACATCACTGGGAGATGTTGAAGCAACGTGCCGCACCACACAGCTTTGGTCACAGTAGGGAATGAAAGCTATTCAATATTTAACTTTCTCACACATTTTTCATCACAAAGAAACCCTTTCTGTTTAAACAGCCTGGCATGTGAAAGTGAATGTTAAACAACAAGGCAGGAGGCAGATCTAATATCACTGAGTAACAAATGCTCATTTGTGTTTTTGCTGTTATATAATATAAAGGATGTATCTATGGAAAAGAAACAGGCCCACGCCACATTGTTTTTGTGAAACCTTTTGTTCAAAACCAGGTAGAATTGTCTGAAAACATACTGTGAAAAGTTGGCATTTAAATACACAAGCTTCATCTGGCAGTATGTGTAGCGGTGTTGTTTATAACAAAGAAATGCTGACAGAAAGGACAAACTGCACCGTTTTCTGATATATAGCCAATCATAAACTGCAGTGCGTTGTTTGTCTCACTAATGTTCCTCAGATATGAAATGGGAAGAAAAGCTGCACAGTAGCTCATTTCTGTCTTAAAGACGTGAAGCAAGAAGTCAATGAGTTGAAGCTGATTTGATAAATTAGTCTTTTCAGTCATTACTCATATAGTTAACCAAGCACTGAAAGCTGCCACAGTGAGATCTCAGAATACACAGCTCAGTGCTCACTGAGGCAGCCTGGGAAAAAGACAGAGGAAGGAAAAAAGCACGCTTTACAAAGGACACTGCACTTTTATTCTGAAATTAGCAGTCATACAAACATAACTTTTTTTTTTCTCCTCCCCTACGTTGTGTCTGTTCTCAACCCATTTCTAACAGCTGAGTGACAAAGCCACTGTACACAACCTCCCCAGCATCCAGACACAGTTAGACACTGGTTGGTAAACACAGCTACAGAACCACATGATTCTTTCAAGAGTCTCTGAAGACTAAACCAGAGCTAAAAGTGAAGCAACACTGGACTTGTTAAGGCGGAAACAGTTTTAAAGCTAAGCAAACTTTCCTCAATGTCAACTGTGTAAACAGACAACTGCGCAATGTGACAGTGAAGTTGACCTTTGACCTTATGAAATACCACTCTCGCCTAACTTTACTGACATTTTTCTGCATGTGTCACTTTGGTTTTAAAATACTAAATAATAAAAAGTTGTGTGAAAAAGGAAAAAGAATAAATAAACTTTTGAAGCCACCTGGTTAAGGTACCTGCCTATGTGACTCTGCAGCCTGATTTGTTTGTGAAGTCAGACCTCTAATCTCAGGCAAACAGCATCAGATCTGATTTATTTGAAGTTTTACTACTTAGAATCAAGGGTGGGGCAGAAATATTATGGTTCTCCAGCCCCTCAGATGTCACTGCCGGTGGCTGTGCACTGGTGCAGATAATCAGACAAGAAAGCCTGATGTGTACAGGGGCTCCGATTTCCCAAAAAAAAAAGAAAGGAGAAGAAGAAGAAAGTATATTTAAATTGAGGTTTGGACTTGCAGAAATCAAAGTGTCCCATATCTGATGATGTCAATGCACCCAGTCTGCACTGTAATACAAGTGAATTTATATTTAATTCATCTAAACTTTTTACAGCCCAGAAATAATGTATCTGCTCTATCACACAGCTTCTCCATTAACAGCAGCATTCACAGGGAGCAGACTGGACTATAATTAGATTAACTTATTGGCCTATTTATCATTCAGACCTGCACATTCCTGGTGAGGACACAGACTGGGATGCAGAGAAACTCCCAAGAGACCAGGTAAGGTTAAAAAAGAACAGATCTCAACAAAACATCCAAAAAACATCATACACTGGAAGTCAGTGTGATGACAACGAACAATAGCAGGCAAGGGTAGGCCAAAAACCCACAAACCAAAGAACAAGACAAAGTCACAAACCACAAAGCAAGCGTGAGGAAAACACTAGAAAGCGATGCACACACTCGAGTTACAAAAGTAAGTACAGAGATAGACAGACAGGAGGAGCATATAGGGCAGGCCAGGTGAGCTGAGTGGAAACAAGTGTAGATGATCCAACTGGCAGATCCTCTATACACCTGGAGGACTCTGGATCTCTGAGCTGCAATGAAAACATTACGTTTGGACAAAGACTGAGACTATCTTACAGTGTAGCCTGATAGATTCTTCATTCCCTTCAGAAAAATGCAATTATGTGATCACGTAATTCAATGCTTAATCAACCAAAGCCTGCATATTATGCGGGGCGGCGCATCTTTTCAAAGATGGCACACTTTTGCCACATAAATCGTCAATTTCTGCAAAATGCATGGAATATATGGGCCGTGCATGATTTCATAACCCTGCATTTCTGATGCAAAAAAGTTGCATGCATCTTCACAGGCAGTTGCATGTTTACAGTACTTCACACAGGAGCAGCCATTTTCCCACTGTTGCCTTGGGAATGTTATTAAGTGACATAACTACACAATGTGAAATGTTATCACTTCGTGCATGACAAACAAAACCACATGTGTGTGTGTGTGTGTGAGAGGGAGAGAGAGAGAGAGGAAGTATGCTTTACGATAAATGTCAAAATATTGAATTGTTTAAGTGATGGGGCAAAGAGATGTAATGTTTGTGACAGCTGTGTGTGTGTGTGTGTGAGACAACCCAAAAGATACAAAAGTCAGGACAGGTTGTTAGAGGAATCTTTTTTTTCTTTCTTTTTCAACAGATCCTATTGTTTTTCCAGCTCCTGCAATTTCATTGCATAAAATTGCATTAATACCCCACGTTCCATCACATTGTTTAGGTTTCAAGGATTTTTGCCAGCAACAATCACAAAAAACTGCATTTTTCTGGAAGGACTGATTCTTGATAACATTCAGCACATAATCACTGTTTATTTTTGTCAGTGTCAAAGGCAAAAAGGAGCATTAGATAACCTCCCATGGGAAGCTCTTACAACACAGCCCTGCTCATATATATGGCTGTCAGATGTGAAAATACATGGCTCATTTTTTTGAGGGCAGTATCACTGGAGCACTCCATCCTTCAGTCAGGCACACTTGAGTCAAAGAATGGACCCTTTAAGGATGGAGGTATAACTTGTTCATGATGGTTCACTTGTAGCTTCACCTTGCTGCATTCTACAGGCTGTGAATTGTTTGGGAGTCCTCTGGGTCATGGGATTCACCTTTACTGGGATGATACAGGAAACAAGGGATCAAAGATTCCTGGTTACAAAGTCTATACTCCAGGACAGGAGTTTTTCATGGGGACAAATAGACACAGTTGGCACAAGCCAGCTGCATGAGCTTTCCTTCTTCATGGCAAACCATGTCTGAGTCATCCGTCCATAATCGTATGCACACAACACAACAGAAGATAGGGATGGCTATGTTAACATTGTCACTGGCTTGTTTCATTCATGCTAATTTTAGTGTGTTGATTATCAAAACAAGATGCAACCATCAATAAGTGTGTAAAGCTAATGCATGGATGTAAATTGAAATAAGGTATTATTATATTGTAGATATATCTAGTATACAGTTTCTGGTTACAGTGCTGTGAACAGCTCAACTTTTTTTGATCCATTCAGAAATACAAAGGTACAGTGCTTGTGTCCTTTGACTTCCTGGACACAATTATTGCCTCCTCATAATCCAAAAATAACATTGGTGATTAAACTGTTAAAACTGATGGTGATGATGGTTAAAAGCTACAAAAATACAACCAGGTTGTAAAAAAAAAAAAAGGACACATTTTCATTAAGTGGAAGCACCCACACATTAGCCTGCCATTCAGACTGACCTGCCAGCTTGTAAAGCCATGTCTTTGTATTTATATTTAGGAATCATGTGAGTCTGAGGAGCAGCTTTTAGATAGTAAAAATGTTTTTTTAATTATTATTATTATTGGATATTAATCAAAGAAATGTGTCAGTTTAAAAATGATCTCTGACGAACTCCAGTGTGCTGAAAGCCCTGTGGTATATGTGATTTACACTATCCTCACACAGAGCACACCCATATATATATCATTCATTAGAATTCTCTTTACCTCTCCTCTATGTTATTGATTTGACAGAAATGAATGGCCTTTATTTCCTCCACCTATACACACACCTTCCATTATTATGGTGCTAAACTTGCTGCTTCTTCTTCCTCCATGTGCTTTCCTTTTTTTTTTTTTTTCTTTTTTCATACTCACCCACTGTCTCTCTAGGTTAATGCAGGAACATTGGTATTCTTGTGCTGAACACAAGACAGAAGATGGGCTGTGTAGCAGGTCATGTCTGCCTCACTTTCATCCTGGTGCCTTTGAACAGATAAAGAGACTCTAATTGCATTTACATAATCACACTAAGACAAAGTCACACACACATACACACACTGACTCTGAGCCTGGGCAAATTACCAAGAACGGTGAGAATACACTCACAGATGAAGGTTCAAAAGATAAGTGTCAGGTTTTCTAGAGATTTTAACTAGTTCTTTCAAGACAGAGAGGCACATTGACTCTAACTCAGATCAGTTCTCCTTTATGTCATAGTGAAGTTCATAATTATATACTGTGTTTGTAGGATTTACTGGTCAGGTGATCCTGAGGTGGACAGTTAGGTCTGTGATGGTGAACGAGCCCCCTGTCGCTCTGAGAACTGATCCATAATGTTTTTTATTTGTTTGTTTGTTTGTTTTCCCTCATGTAAACATCTTCACCTGCTGTTTTTATTGTTCACTATCACTATCATGTCACAGATCTATCCAGAAAGCCACATCAGGCTGGGTTTTGATTTCAGGCCCGCTGAGAACTCTAAACCCAGTAAAGCTCAGCAGTGGGGCTCACAAGCATTACTACATTTTGACACAACTCAAAGAATTGATGGTCAGTGGTTCTGCTCAGTATCATGGGGGGTGGGGCCTGCTTCCTCAAACAGTCCTACAGTATACTCACTTGGTAGAGTAGGTGCCCCGTAAGGCATCAGACCTGGGTTCAATTCCACCCAGCGTGGCATGCCCCCCCTTTCTGTCTCCCCATTTGTCTGTGTCTGTCCAGCTGTCCTGTCAATATAACTGAATATGGGCATTGTCACAGCAAGCAAATCCAAAAGTGACACTGCATGAATTCCATCAAAGAGTTTTGGAAGGAGCAGAGAGCAGTGCTTATCCAGCTGTTGTGGCCCTCGGTAACAGACTCTCCACTCATTGATCTCTAAATGTGATTGATATTGTTACCTGCTTTATTCTGTTTGACATAGATCTCATTAAATGTACAGTATGCCTAATCATTTTGTTGTCGTTGTTGTTGTTGTTGTTCTTTGGGGCAGTGGACAGTGACAGCAAAGACACTGTCTTAATTTACACCGCCAATAAATGAGAAGCTCAAAAGAGGTCTCTCTCTTAAACATCCAAAGAAGCTCCAGTCAGGGCCAGCGATCTTCTCCTGAGGGAGATCAACATAAAATAGATTTGCACTGCTGTGCATTAGTGAGTAACCTGTACAGCCTGCCTGTCTGTTTATAAATCTAAACAAACATATTTCAATCTTTCTGAAAAGTACTTTTTACTCTTATTTCACAGTCAGACATGTGGCATTATGCCAAACATCTGGCAAAGAGATATGTATTGTGAGATACATGAAGTTATTTCACTTGAAATGTTCCACTAAAGAACTTTTTTGTGGTCGTAACCATCTGCTTCTCACAGTAAGAAGCACAGACTGTAAATAAAGATGGACATAGCTTCCGTGACATCACCCACAGGTTTCTGATGAGCTGTCTGGATCTCAGACTGAGCTGCTCCAACATCCACGTCTTGGCAGCGCCTGACTCCACTCCTAACTCCCAGCTAATCCAATAATGGGCCTAAAAGATGGGGCCTGTGATGTTTCGCCTTATTGCATGTCAGATTGTGGAAAGCATTCACCCATCCACCTGTCACTCACAGCACCCACATCCTCCATTATCCAGGAATTTAAGCCTCAGAACAATTGAATGGATGAGTTTTATAATAATTCATAGGAGCCTTTGAGGAGTGACTGATTTTTGGAGCCAGACTTTGGTGGTCAGTAGAGGAACTGCACCTCTCAACTTCCATATTTAGTTAATTTTACAACCCGAGGCTGCCACTTGGTAAGAATGAAAGAAGATGAGTCATGTTCAATATAGTTCATAGCAAATTTTGGCAAATCAAGAGAGCTGTAATGAATTGAGTGGTTACTCATTCATACATTCATATACTTCAGGGCCTTCAGTTTTTGCACCTGTATCTCATATCAGTTGTTATTCTTTTTACTAGTATTTTTATTTTAGCATATGAACTGTGGATGTTTCATATCTTTATCTGAGTTACACTGCGTGTTTGGCAAAAGCAACAAATATTTTTACAACCACTCCGTTCTGATGTCTATGCTCCCCGATCATTTACACATCTCCCTCCTGGAATCTTTCCAGACACACATTTTGATCTACGTTCAACATGAAAACTCCTGAGAGAGAGAGAGAGACCTTGCAGCAAAGATGCAGTGAGCCCCAGAGTTTTCAAGCACCATTAATCCGAGACCTTGTCCAGGAGCATGTCGGGGGATCAGGGTCATCAACTCTTCTATCTACAGTCAAACTGCTCCAAATAATCATGTTTATCTGAGTGAAATTGAGCAAAAGTGGAGAATTAGTCAAACTTTTTTTTTTCTTGCATTTTTTTCTTCATTCTCTAATTAACATTTATATATTCATGACATGAACATTAAGTAATGAAACATTTTTTCATATTCACCAATTTGAAGATAGAATAACATAAACTGTGTCATGGCCCTGTGCTGTTCGGGGCCTGGTCTGAATGGCCAGGGTGGGCCATCACAATCACATTAACACAGCTGCTGCTGTGAAAGAGCGAGGACCATAATTACTCGGTATCGGAGCCAAAACCATGAGCAGAGCTGGAACAAGAATCACAGTGAAGATGGTGAAGATATGATGTAGTGTGAGTTTACACGGCAAGCACACACACATACTCATCTTATGTTGGGAGCAGGCAGCAGCCAGTACAAGTCCAAAATCATTGTATGGTAATTACAGGAGTCTGAGTATACAGCAGGACTCAGCTACACCAGTTCTTTTTCCATACCTGTCTGACTACCAGCATGTTAGGCCTGTATCAACATGGCAGTGCAGAGAGATGGGTGGAAGCAGGTTCCTGGTGCAGCACAGTCAACTCTCTCATAATGGCAATGGTTGGTCAGTGTTTAACTGACAGCACAACATCACACAAGGTTCCAGCACAAACCACTGGATCATCTGTGGGGCATCAAGGTCCAATGCAGGAGTAGTGGAGCTCACTGCCTTCAGAAGCTGGGCACTCAGAGGAAGTTGAGAGTTCAGGGTAAGTTGCCAGTGTGCAATCACCACCCAGGCAAGTAGTTGGTCTGTCAGCTTTCACATATGCATATTCACATGTGTTACTCCAGGGAGGCCATAATCAGTGCATGGCCTTGGTTTTCAGTTTTCAGTCGTGGCCCAAATTTACCTATTTCAGCATTTAAATGTCTTATATTTTAGGGCAGGTAATCACAACAATCACAGAGGCTGACATAGAGACAAACAACCCACACACCCACATTCACACCTACTGGATACAGTGCTAACCGTGACACACCACTGTGCTGCACCTAGAGGATGTATTTGTGATTATTGGTACCAAAACAAAATGATTCTCTGTCTTTTCAGCCTGGGAATTTGACTCTATTGTAAGCTGCAAGCTGACCCTGGTTGTTGATTTAGTAGGTACAAAAGTAGTTCATCATAATTACTGAACTGAAAAGAGAGAGAGATAGAGAGGGAGAGAGAAAGAGAGAGAGAGTAGCCCACTTGGTTAAATGTCCCCTGTAATTGTGAGGGTCAGTCAAATTTGGATTGAAATCCTTGGTCTTATTTTTGTGTGGAGCTACACACAAGTGGACATGGATCCATCACTGGATCATGTGGTGGCCTGCAGGTCCTGACAGCTCGTGGTAAGGCTCAGTTTCTGAATAAAGGCAGTGGCTCAGCCTTTAGGCCCTTAACCTGTTTTATAATCAAAATGACAACAGTGATGCATGGGATTCATTAGTGCATTTGGTCATGTATATTGGAAAAGAATAATTGTTCCTTATTGATAAATCTGATGATAAAATATCAAATTTAAATAGAAAGTTATTTGTTTGCTTTTCAAATCGAGTCATGGTCTGACTCATCGCACAAAAGTAAACACATCTATGAGAATGAGCAATGTTAGAAATCATTCTACCTAAGATGGGAACTTTGTTTTTCCCACCGGAAAACTCCGCCCACGCTCAGGGAGGATGTGACACAAATATAAAAGGGTCCCGACATGTAGTCCTACCAGAGGTTGAAAAGATGAGCAGCATAAGCAGGATAATGACAGCCCAGGTGGCCAAGGAGCACATCCTTGATCAGGATGGTGAGGTAGAGGAGGGAGCGTCATGAAAGTGAAATGATCTCTGGATTAACTCTGCTCATGATGATGAAGTGAGCCAAGTATTCCAATTAAAATCAGTTTAGATATCCAAACTGAATAAAAAGCTCCATATAAACAGCTCAATCAGAAATAAGGCTCAAACTGAATAGAATTTCATTCGAGGGGTAGAATATACCTTCTCCCAAACCATTCATGTAAACAGTAAAACTGAATGTTGTCTGGTTGTGTTCTTTCTGCTCATGCTCTGTCCTGATGTGTGGTGATGGTTCTTCACTTGCTGATGCTTGAATAAAAGTGTCAAAACAATGACAACTGCTGTGCTAATCAGACCATAGATCAACATATTCGATAAGCCATGTGATGTATCAATCAATCTGTGCTAGGAATTCTCAAAATTCTGAAAATGAAAACCCGGGTGTTGAAGCCCGAACTTGACGTGGCCTGACTCACTAGCGTTGATTCTCATCCCGAACCCAGCCAAAAAAGAAAAATGACCCGAGTCGTATAGTTTTGACTGTGAATGTCACACGGCTGTAAAACATCTGTTCTGAATAAATGCAGTGGCACATGTAAACACCAGATCATAATAGATCTGATCATATGTAAACAGTTGACATGAAATCCTCATTCAGAATGAACTGAATCAGAAGGAAAAAAAGTCTGCATTTGAACAAAACTGAAACATTTAGAAGGAATACATTTCATGCTTATTTTACCATTGCAAGGCAAGAGAGACAGAAACTTGCAGCAGGTATAAGTATGGGACAAGTGGGTAGAGCACCTACCAATACTACAATCCAGATCAGGGGCCGGTAGCATTCAGATGTTGCTGCTTTCAGTGGTCAGAATCCCCCTCAGGAACCACCTCAGTCATCAAAGTCAACAGGCAGCACAGACCACCACAGACTCTTACTACTGTGGTGCTGCAGGTTGCATAACAATGCTATAAAGAGAAAGGGAAACAATCTGTAAGTGGTTCTTATGCTGCCAACTGGCCTTTGGCTGATCATTTAAAACATCTTTTATGACCTACCTTTGTCATTCAGGCTGAGATGTTCCCAGGATGGAAGACTTCCAAGCGGTTGGAAAAGATACACTTCTTCAAGGAGAGCACTTGTGAAACCTCACACTGACAGAAGAACCCCGGCCACTACAGTTGTGGTGAGGAGGGTCTAGGAGGATGTGCAAATGTCTGTTCTGTTCATGTAATAGTCATCATCATCTTTATCTTCAAAGACTGTTGCAAGAGGGAAAAAGAAGAGGTGCCAAGTGAGAAATAGTGTATCTACCTGTGCATACAGTACAGCTCTCTACATTATTTTATTATAGATTCTCCCTGTATCTTGTCTTGTTTTATATTGTGTTATTATATTTTCTTACTTAACTACCCCCTCCTCTATTTCCTTTCAGTGTCCTGTTGTAAACATTGTTTAACGCTGGAGTGTTGGGGTTTGAAAAGTAAATGAATGTTTGTTCCATTCGAGCTGTTGCCAAACGCTTTCACTCAGCACTTCGATCTGGTGTCTCTGGTGACTTTCCCGCACCATGAACATGTAGTGATGTGATTTCCAACAACCGGTGAGTTTGCTAGAGCAAAAGACAGTGTTCTCTTGCCTTCATGTACATTGTACTTCTACATATCTGGAGGCTAAATGAAGCCCCTGAGAAACACACCGAAGGATCTCAGATGAGACATGGTGGGAAGGACCCTCAGTATGTGGTACTGTGTTGCTCAGGGGACATAATAAAAACCAGGGAAACAAGATGTAGTTGTTTGTTAGGTGCTTCAGACATGTTTACAGTACACATACAGATGACAGATCATGTCTCAAAGCAACAGTAGTGATAGTGTAGTACTACATCATGATGAGTATGAGCCAATGGCAAAGGAAGGATTGCAGTCTTAAAATAAAGGCAACGGTGAGGACAGACATGGATCAGCACCAGGGTCTTTACATGATCATTGCCACTGCTAGAGGGGGAGACAAGAGTAAGAGCAAACACAGGTCTGAAATTCAAGTTTCTAACATGCAGTGCAGGGCAGTGACAGTCTGATTGTTTCCTAATCTTATGTATTGTGTGTCTTTTCTTTAGGACACAGCTCTAGGTTGTGTATTAGTACCATGAAAGTACAGAGGAATGCATACAGCCTGCATTCAGAATCTGAGCCTTAAAAGTAGGCATCAAGACTTCTGTAACATTGTGATGTCATATGCATTATTGGATCATTTTAAGAAACAGCCAGCCAATCACAAGAGCCTGAGCCTGCTCTCTTCAGATTGGCTCTTCTACTTGAGCTCCAGAAAGAAGCCTGAGAGGGGATGGACAACTAGAAATTGGGGTGTTTTTTTTTCAACCTAAAAAAATTAACAATCATCAATAAAACACAAGAGCGTTACAGCTGACTTAGGCTTTAACACAGGTTCTGTAACAGCTAAGTACATATCCATATATCAGGTTGGAAAGCCTGAGGAAGAAAGTGGTCAATAACTGAAGAGATTTCTCAAATTGCTTTAACTAAATTTGATGAATAAATCAATTCTCACCTCAGTGCACTGTGAAGGCACAGCTGGACAGCTGTTTCTGTGGCTGACTGATGGTGTTGGATCATCAGACTTGTGGTTGTGATAAATGTTTAAGTCTTCGCTCATTTTTTTTTTTTTTACTACCAAACCTCATTTCACCGAAACTCTACTCTTCAGAAACGTCAACAAGTAGCAGGCACTCTCACACACCATTCGTGATTGGTTTTTCAGTCCAGCATCAGAGCAGCTGCTTAGAATCACATGCTTTTCTGTTCGTGCTTTGTTCTGCTGATGTCTATTTTAGGACCCTCCTCGGTTTCCACTGCCTTAGATGTGCAGCAGCTATGTGTGAAAAAAACAGAAAACTCATTTAATTATTCAGTCAGTCTTAATGAAAGGTCAGTGTAAATTAATTGGGGGGCAGTGCATGGTGGATTCATTTAAACTGACCTGTGTGCAGCCTAACAACTCTTGGTGACAAGTGAAGATTCCTGCCTGTGAGGCCTGTTAAAGCTCTGTATGATAAAAATGAATATGCAAAGTAATATTTACTACTGACAAGTAAATTACTTGCTTTACATACTTATACCCCCCCCCCCCCCCCCCCCCCCCACACACACACACACACACACACACACACACACATACCACAAAACCTAACTCAGAAATGAACTCCTTTTACATACAGTATACAGTAATATTGAACCTTTTGCAGTTGCACATCAACAAATGACCATACTTCAGTCTGCATCAAATCTATGCAGACTCACATAGCCTTAGCCAAAAGGCACAGATTGATTCAATCCTGCATCTTCTGCAAAGCTCCATCTCATATGATAATAATAATAATAATAATAATAATAATAATACATTCTCACAATTCACTTGCAGTGATCTCAAATGTCCTGTCATGGTTTATGGGGACGGAGAGACAGGGCTGCAGAGCATGAGGCTGCATCTGTGGGGCCTGGCACCAGGCTTGGGCAGGAAGGACTGATTTAGTGTGAACAGCTGCTAAAGGTTTACCTGCACTGATTAAATATCAGCTGAAAAAGGAGCAGAGTGTCAACACACCAAATTTTCTGTGAACACATTAAGTAACTGATGTTAGCAGAGCAAACTTAGCCTATTCGACTGTGGACTGAGCTAAGATGTTAATTTCATCCACCACTCTTTGAGCTAAAAATGAGTGTGGCATGCTCATGCCAAGTCTTCTCTCTCTCATTGTTTCTTTTTCTTCCTTCCATTACTTGAATTACTGACTTTTTTCTTCTTCTTTTCCTTCTTTTCTTCAGGAAGTTGAGACCTGATGCTCCAGCTTCCATTCACCAAACCCACCCAAAAAGTGGTAAAATGTCCACTTACTGTATCTGCATATATCTGACACTGATTTTCATTCCATTTCATTCAAAAATATATAAAGAAATAAAGAATATACAGTCACTTGTTAACACTTTATTTAAAATCTGAAGTGTTAATGACATGTCATATCTTTCACAGTCACCACATCTGAACTAAATGTCGCACCTATTTTGCAAAATACTTTGGGTTGACGTTAACTGGCCATAGTTCTGTTTTCATGGGACTTCTCTGTGTAGATATGTGGACTGCAATGTTTTCTTTGCATTGATACAAACATAATTACAGAAATAATTTTACATACACTGATATAAAAATGGCATGGTATCAATGTGCAGGGCTACGAAGTGGAATAAGGAGTGTATAAAATTTCATTATTCTCTTCATCTTGTCCGCTATTTGTTTTTATTTTTTTTTTTTTGTATTTTCTTGTTTTGTCTTCTCATCACTCTGAGTTTACCGTCTTTTCCTGCCATCACTGTTCCAGGAAGCACCTCGTAAAGTCTATTTCCATGTGCGTGCTACAAAGTACATCATTATTTCTGACATTTGCTGTTGATGAATGTGATATCAATCCAGCTGATGTCCTGCTGATGCATGTGAGATAAAATGATGACACCACAGCAACAGGTTATGCACAGGGAAGGTGCTCTGCCTTGTTTATAAAGTGGGGATGTTGTGTTACTTCAATTTTTCCACTGTGCTGCCGGTGGCATTTCATTTTTTTATTTGGCCACAGAAGAGCCTGGTGACATTATACAGCTGGGAGCAGGACTCTGTTTCACAAAAATATTTTGAACATAGTCCACTATACTTTTTTTTTTTTTTTTTTTTTTTTTTTTTTATTTGAATGGTGAAATGAATATTGCTGACATAAATAGAATATTCTGCACTGGACACTGTGTTTGAAAATAAAATGTCAAACAGATTCCATGAAGATTTTAATGTAGCACCCCTTAGCTTCTGTAATGTACAGGCCACATCCTCTGGTAACTGACTGCTACATATATAACACACACACAAACACACACACACACACACACACACACACACACACACACACACACATACATTAACATGATGTATCATTTACTTACGGCTTTTTACAGTTTGGTTCAATTTGAAATATTTTATATCAAACACATAGATTTGGTTTTTAAAGATGAATCCTTCATTTTGACTTTTCACAAGCTTGACATTTTTTGTTCTGAATTGTTTGAAGTGTCATGTCCCATGGTCCCAGGAGTGTCATCTGTATTTAAAAGTCCAATGTCTCCACAATTGAAACTGAAGATTATTTAGAGAAATGTTACTTTTTTATCCATATCAATACCTTTGATACTGATGAAAAATGACCCCCAGACTTTTTGTCATCATCTGGTTTAAAGGCAGCACCCCCATGCAGACTCAAGTCCCGCCACCCCTTCAACATGACAGCACAAGAGATGCTCAGTTCTATCTTGGAGGACCTGCCTACGAAAGCATGGCTGGCGGCAGCCTGGAAACAGGAGTGGGAATCGACAGGTCGCACAGGCTCACCCCAGTACATCCGGGACCCTGGAGATGGCACCGAAGGAGAAGATCTACCCCGCAGGCAATGGAACCGCCTACGCACCGGGATCGGCTGTTTCAAATCTTCCATGAAGAAGTGGGACCTGGTGGACAGCGCAGCATGTGAGTGCAGAGAGCCTGAGCAGACTGCCAACCATATAATCACCACCTGTCCCCTGCACAGACCACCCTGAGAGCAAGGCCTCTTCCAAGTAAGAGATGGGGGCATGGCTGTAAAATACAGTAGTAGACATATGATGACGATACATGAAAGAAGATCTGGTTTTAAAGTCTCACCTACTTACCTATCAATGCTAATGTATAAATGGGTCTAGTAAATACTTAAATATTAGATTATCTGCAATTATACGCATGCTGGTATGGTTCCTTAAGATGATACATTTGGAAATTATGGGCACTATTCTGTATTGAATACAGAAGTGAATGGGGGAAAGAGGTGAGGCATAGCATATAGCAAACAAAACATTCCTAAATGTAGGCTATTCAAGCTGGGAACATAAACTCTTCCATTCAGTCCAGAGAAAACTACGTTTAGGTCACAGTTCCAGGCCGGCGCAGAACACTATTCTGCCCATGACTGCAGATATGATACAAGAGTCTGCATACATAGTCGTACCTTCATGTGTGTGATTTTCATTGTGAACACACTGCTGTTTAATGCATCTAGTCCCTGCATTTTTATAAACTTTGAGATTTTCATCATGCCTTTTAATGCTGGAAAAATTGTAAGTCATTTAGTTGGCAGTGAGTGTGTTTTTCTCACTTCTTCCTCCAACATACCATTCAAACGTACATCACACTTTTACAGTACAAGTCTGTGGCACCCATCTGTGGCACTTAGCACAGATGGTGAAAGGTGACAATTTGGAAATTTTGATTCATCTAGAAACTGTCACATTCATCTTCCAATCCAAAGTGAAAGAAAAAAAAGAAAAAAAAATTGCTGGTAGTCTTACATCATAGGGCGAAGAAAGAGAGCCTGGAGCGACACCAGTGGGAGGTCGTTCTTGAGAATACAGTGTTCACACATTTAACCACTGTGTGAATCCAGAGCGCAACCTTTCCTCAATAGGGAGCATTCATGCTGCCATTCAAAGGAAGCTCCACACTGAGCATTCTATTGCTCCAATGCTTTTAGTTCCATGTAGCTGCATGGTAATTGCTGCAGTTATGTGCAATTAGTTGAATGTATCTTTGCATCTCGCTCCAATACCCACTTATTATTGCTTTTCACTGAAACAGCCAGTACAAGTATAATGTAAATGATGAATGTGGTGGTATTGTAATACTGTGACTCCTAGCTTTATATGCTTTATAACAATAATATTACACTGACATAAAATAATGTCACAGATGATTTCCAGGTATCTCTTCTTCCTCTCGCCTTCGTTCCCTCTCTTTTCTCAAGCGAGCTCAGGTTGAGGGAGAGCTCTGATATTTTAAGCCTGTTAACCTATTAAATGATTGATTACCACATTTAAGTCTGTTTCATTTTTAATCACCGCTCCAATGATGTATTTAATGGGCCCGGACCTTGATGAAGATGCCTGTTAAATAAGGTGGGAGTTGGGAGGGAAGAGGGGTGAGTCCATAAGCAGCACTTCCTCCTCCCTCTTCTCCTCATAATGTCTCAGATATATGATTGCAGTGAAGGAGATTGAGTTTTCTAAAGCTGTGCTAATTGATATATTTTTTATAATTAAGAACCCACCTTCCACGTGGAGAGGCCATTTTTCCAAACCACCTTTTAAGCTACTGGCAATAGATAAATGTTACCTTCGCTATTGCAATTAGCTTTAGCTATTTCCCACTACTTTAAAATGATAGCCAACAATGCACAATGTGATGTATTTCTTATTTGATTTGGTTTCCTGCTGTCCCATAATAATCCATCACATTCTTCATATATGTTTACAATTGATCTACAATTTTGTCATCCTGATTGTTCATACTGTAAATTTAATATGTTTCCATTTTCTATATGTCACATCTGGCTGAGTTGCAATGGGGTGGGGGGTTGCATGCAGCGAGGGCAGGTGGTGGGAAGGGAGATAGTGTTGTATGCTGTACAGATTGTAAAGTCATGTACAATTTGTGGTTCTGGGATGTATGAATGAAAGTGACTTGATTAAATAAACACAATCAGGAGTAACAAGAATTGCCAATCCAAATTATCCACTAAGGAGTTTCAGAGTCTGAACCCAAAATGATCCTGATAGATTCTCATAAACAGTGTAAATAATTAATTTTACCTAAATTTGTGGTCTCTCTCTCAAATTAAATCGAAGGCAACTGGACTTGTATTTGTTTGTGGAAGACGTTTCGCCTCTTATCCAAGCGGCTTCATCAGTTCTTATGCATTGGTCTGCACTAGTCTGACGAGAGAGACCAATGCATAAGAACTGATGAAGCCGCTTGGATAAGAGGTGAAACGTCCTCCACAGACAAATACAAGTCCAGTTGCCTTTGATTTAATTTGAGAGAGATAACAATGACCTGGACGAATGAGAACATTCACAGACTAAATTTGTGGCTAAAACTATTTTTTTTCCAGGAGAAATCTGAAAGGACTTTTTGATTGGCTAGTTTGATACAGTGCTGTATAGGTAGAGTTACTGATGAGACAGAAAGCAGAGTTAAGCAGATGTCTTCCTCAGTAGTTGATGGAGACTAAAGGCCCCCACATAGTTGGGTGGAACGTATGCGGACCATATGCAGGGTGGACTCTGCAGACGTCTGCACATAGTCAAGGTGGACGTCCGCCAGACATGTCTGTGAAAAGCTCAATTTTTATGACCATGTGGACTCCATGTACGCCATGGATGGTATATCCGTGGATGACTCCATGACACAAAGCGCGCAAAGATAGTGGGCAATTTAGGAAATTGCCTGGAGAAAGGTAGAGAGATTGTAGGGAGTCCATGCGGAGTCCACTCCAAGTACATTGCACTCACAGTACACCCGACTGTGGTGGCCTTGAACCAGAGCTTAATTACATTAATATTGACATAAGGTTAATAATGAGACACAATTCCAAATGAATTATAACATTGGATTTAACACAGTAGGTGTGAGTTGTAATAACACCTTGTTCTTTGGTGACTGTATAATCTCCTTCACAGATCACTGTTATGCAGATGATGCTCAACTATACCTGTCGTTCCCATCAGTTGATCGCGCTGCCTCCACCTGCAGATCTCCAACTGCCTGAAATTACTATATAGATGTAGTAATGCCACCTTCACCCAAAACTCAAACCCTGAGTTCCTTTTCTTACAGAACAATCAGTGTCTCTATCATAATATCAATATTAAAATCACTTACTCATCCTCAGCACCTCAGGTGTTGTTTGATGACCAGCTATCTTCTCTGATCATGTTGCCTTGAAATCATTAATGTCGTTCAGATTTACTGGAGTCTATCCCTATGCAGAGCCAGAAGTCACTTCTTCCATGCACATGAGGTAATCAGAGTCCAGATGTTCTGATGGTGGAACAAGACCGACCCTGTCCTGTAACACTCTAACATGCCTCACTAGCCTGAGATAGAGGCAATACTTTGTACTTAAGCCAAGGTCTCCTACTGCTTTTGTAACGTCCCCCACCCTTTAGGCAACTTTGGATAAAACCTTCTGCCAAATAAAATATATATGAATGCAGTTAAAAACTCTTTTATTAATTACGAATAAAAGTAAAACATCACTTTGCAAAAAACTTTATTTGCTGGCACAGTTTAAAGATGATGTCGAGTGAAAAACAAACACCGGGAGTGGAATTTAACAATGAATGCACTCAACATTAGGGCCACCGAACTCATTTATTCACATAGCTGTGTCGTCAGTGTTTGAAGGTTGGACTTAATTGAATGTGACCATTGCGGTGCCTTCTAGGGCTCTGACTCACAAAGAATGAATGCAAGCTGCGGCTAACATTCACAAACTTTACTTGAATCCACACACGCAGACACACTCAGGAGCGCACACGTGATGGTGGACTTGCACACGATCCTTGGTGGATGGAGGGGTGAGGAGCCTAATGATGCTTTTCAGGTGTGGTTTCAGAAATCCATTTGTCAACAGAGACGTTCGATTAATGCTGGTGGCCACCAGGACAGCATGACCGTCCACATGTGTATTTGTGTGTGCACATGTGTGCATATGTGTGTGTCTGTCTGTTGCCAAAGCAATTTAGTGAACAAAATCTGAGTGATCATGTGCTTTCAGTTAAAAAAAAAAAAAAAAAAGCTGCAGCTGTCGGCAGGTGGCAGGGATACGAAGGAAGAGAAAATAGCACCGAGAGATTGTGAGGTCTGACCTTTTCGTGGACAACAGTTTTGTGATGCAAATGTATTACTCTTTTGAACACATATTATTTTGAGAAGCAAAGCGCTTTATTTTTGTGACACCGGCAACTAGCTGGAACTATTTTCTTCAACACCAAAACCTGGCCAGAACTCTGCTCACAGGATGGGTTAGGGTTAGAGGAAAAGCCACGGTTGATGCACGACACTGCTGATGGGGACATCATACATCTTCATGTAAAAAAATCCAAACTACCCTTTTAACTGCTGTTGTGAGACAGAAGTGTTGAAGTGGTATTATCCTCATCTGAAGACACTTATTCGTTGTATGGAGAACTTCTTTTTGAAACAAGGTCTTTGATTCAGTATTTTGATTTTTTCTGTAGTTTTAAAATAGTCATTCAATTCATTAATGTCTACATGGAGTGTTGGAGTGTCATTGTTAGCTGTATTGACATCCAGGACAGCAGCACATGCATGCTAGTGCATGGGATTCCTTAAAACTATTAAACCCTTAGCCCACATTTATGAGCATACACGCTAATGGAAGATATGATAATTTTAACAAACTCTCAGTTACCCATAATTTGAATTTGTTAACCAAATGCTGCTATTGTTAGCTGGAGTTGACAGCATAGTATGTGGGGTATGACCACAGTGCCATGGACTGGCTGGATTGTTTGTTGGCTTTCATCTATAAGAAACTTAATTCAGCTGAGTTGTGTGTGTTTAATGGCTTGATTTGGTCTGATCTTGGTGGTCTAGTGGAACATCCAGTGGAGATCATTTAGGGAAGGTTTAAAAAAAAAAAAAAAAAAAACCTTAAGCGCTTGCATTTTTGATGTTCATGTCAAAAGAGGGGGAGAAAAATGAACCATACACCTCTGTCTGTCCTTCTGATGATGGCTGAAGGGCTCTCAGTTCTTTGTCTCTTTTTCTCTCTTTGTTTCCAGCTCACCAACGCACTCTCATCTGCAGCATCCTCACTCCGAGTCCTCCTCAGTAAACAAGTTTTATTGGCATGGGCCTTTCCACCATAAACAATCCTCCCAGAAGCACTTGAAATTGAAATAGTAGACTGGAGAAAACACACATTCACCCAACTTCATGCTCCATTTTTTGGCAGAAAAAAAAAAAGAAACAGTGAGCGAGCAGGGAGGAGGAAGGATGGAGGGAAAGTCTGCCGTGTCTCTCCCTGTCCGATTCAGCTGAGAAGATTTTAATGAGCATCGAGTGAAGGCCTCCTTAACAAGAGGAGGGAGTGAGACAATGAGAGAGGACAGAAAGAAGGAGAGAGCTCTGGAAGCTTTAATAGTTTGGGAGGCATGTCAATTGAGATGCTGATGATGAGAGAGATTGGTCAAGCAGAGATGGCATGACGGAGAGGATGAGAGGGCGTCTGGAGATGGAGACAGTTTCTGACTTTTCTGGCTTTCCACAGCTGCATCTCCCATGTACACACAGAAAATGGGAAGAAAGACCACCATGTCTTACAAAAATAAGGGTATACAGTTTGATTTGAGCTGGTTTACACACTTACTCATTTGATCCCTATACTAAGATGCCAGATAATGAACATAAGTATGCTGACATTAAGCATGTGTCATTGTTTACATGTTCTTGTCTGCATGCTAATGTTCGCTAATTGGCACCAAAGACAAAATCAGCTGAGGCTGATGGGAATTTAATTAGTTTTGCAGCTTCTAGGTCATAAACCTGAATATTGGATTCATCTAGATTGAATCTGATCATGGTATGGGATGAGAAGTTAAGACGGATGAAAGTTAAATTAGTTAATCCTGAGGGGAACATGGATGTTTACAGCAAATGACATTGCATTCCACTGCATTCCAACAATCACTGAGACAAAAAAAAGGAACTCGGACCATACGTGCATCCTCTGAAGAGCAGGAATATCACTTTGGTGGTGTTTCCTTAAACCAGTTTCAAGTCACTTAAGCCATTTTAGTTTGGACCAAACAGGTGGACTAGCACTTTCTTGGTTAAATGAACTACAAGGTTGTTCAAATTGTGTTTCTCTATCAACTTTTGTGTGTGTGTGTTTTTCTGAGACTTTTGTCAAAGGTGTGGTACTCAACCCTCTTTCAGTGATCTTGGGAGCTAAGTGTCCTTTCAACAAATATGACAAGGCTGTTAAATTTGGGATAATGACTGCACAAAAAAAACAGGACATAAGACATGGGACCTTGTACTGAATTACCTTAAAGGAGAGAGCTCACAGACTTTTTATATCAAGTCTCTTTCTTCAAGGTATCTGCCTTATTATTTAACTAACCATGTACTGCAGTACATGCATATATATATATAATATATATATATATATATATATATATATATATATATATAAATGTATCCCATAAGATTATGCTCAGGTTCATGTAATATACCCTTTTGTTTACATATTCAATTTAAAATAATGATTAAAAAAGAAGAAGAAAAAAAGGACATCAGGTATAGAGCGACTTCATGTTCAAGTGCAAGCAAGAGTATCAGGCCCAGAAAACGACAATGAGACTCCTGTATCAGAGAGGTAAGACTCACACGTTCACCTTGAACTCCTCTCCACCACACTTCTGGAGGAAATGCTTTTCGAAGTTTGACTCTTGCAGAATTCCTGGCTCGTTCTGAATAAGTACAGCTGTGTGCCGCTGCGTGCATGATTTCCGCCTGCTCGTCATCTGAACGCTGTGTGCTGACGCCACCTGTGATCACCATCTATTCAGAGATGAGCCGCGCCGTTCCCGCCCTCCGCCAGATCCCGCTCTTTCACCGACGTGTCCTGTTCTCCTCCCCTTCCTCCCTCTCCTCCCCTTCCTTCTCCTCCTCCTCCTGTGTTGAGATGTACAGCCAGTGTATAACTCATGTCTTGCGGATGACTAAACTCGCAGCAATCCTGACACCGCACTTCTGCTGAATGAATAGGGAAATATAGAGCGGTGGAGGAGTGGAGCATTCATCCGAGGGCTTTCATCCCATTGCAGTTTGAGCACGCTCGCAGAGAGATGACTTTTTTCTTCTGCAAAAAGTACTTGGAAAAAATGCTCATCAACTTTAGATGAATAACCGTGGGTAAATGCGATGAGGCTCGCAGTGGGGGTGGAGATGGAGTAAAAGGAAGAAACAAAGAAGCAGAAGGTGCAAACACAACACGGTGGTGCATGGCGAAAGCACTGGGGGAGGGCGTATCTGGATGAAGTAAAGAAATTGGTGTTGCAGCTGCTGTGCTCGCAGTTTGTCATCCTTATCACACCTTTGGTTTCCCACCCTGGTGAACAAACAGACTCAGAGGAAAGGTACACGCAATAAAGCCACAAAGAGGCAAAATAAATGTATCCTTGATGAAACAAATACAACCTTTCAGAGTTTTCTCAGGATACATAGAGTCCAATGATAAGACCGCAATGGGCCTGGGTATCCATGAAACCTGTATGCTTTCAATTTAATCTCCCCAACACACACACACACAACAATCCAGTGACCCCTCAACCTTAATCACGCTGCTCAATCCCAACACACATGGACCGGCGCGGTCAAACCCCCCTCCCATTTAACGAACATGCACTGCCTCAGGGGCCTCAAACCCAATTAGCTAGGAATGTGCGCTACATATGCGGTAATGGTGGCACTGTGTCACTGTCAGCTGTGTTAGCGCTTGACAAACATCAAACAGGGCCAACGGACCGGCAGCTTGAGACAACAGTCCACACCAAGGAGGAAAAAAAAAAGAGAGAGAGAAGGTGGGACTGGCAGCCAAACTCAACAGAGGACGAAGGCTGAAGCTCAGGTTTACTAGTGTTAGGGTGTGGTTGAGTTCACACATAGAGGTGTCTTGAGGTAGGATCATGGAAAAATAATAAATCAACATCGTTGGAAGAAAAAGAATTGGCACCACTGCAGCCTGATGATCAGACCAACACATTTGCTCCATCTGGTCTGAATTAGAATTCACTGGCCTTCCACTGAAGTGAACTGTCGACCTTTGAGTTTGGACTGTGAGTCATAAGTAAAGTAGGGCTTCACACTTTAACACTCTCCAGACCAAGAAAGGCCTTCTTTAAATGAGAAAAAAAACATTAATCAACAACCACAGCTATTTTATTTGATTTGTTCCACACATGGATATTTTTCAACTCACACATTACTGTGAAACACTTTTTTGTGCATGGAAGGAGCAGGCTGAAGAAAAAAAACGTACTTTATCTGCCCCTTGCTCAATTCAAATAGCCAATAGAAATAGATGGTCTACTTACTGAGACAAAAATAAATAAATAAATCAATAAATAAAGTGTTGTGGAGATAACTGCTACAAATATGGGCTCAGCTCTTACATAGCAGTGGTCTCACCAGGGACATTTGTAATCATGTAGTTTGCAAGAAAATGTTCACTTTCAGGATGTCACACAAATGCCAATTAGTGTTTGCACTGTTGATTGCCAGCAGCCTCTTGAGCCTCTTCAGCAGGCTTTAGCCACTGAAAACAATTAAACACTGACATTTAATGAGTTCAGGACAGGCTGAAGACAAACTGTGTCTGGCGTCATGTGTCTAAAGGACCTGTGGGGTTTCTTTATGTGATGTTCCAGGGCTGTAGTGGTGTGATATAAGATATGGAGTTTAAACTGCACCTTACTGTGGTTGGTTTACAGGCAGGTGTGATGATGGATGGATGGATCTGTCAGACCTGCAAACAAGTGATGAGTTTGTCTCACAGATGGAGTATCAACACATTGTTGCTGAGCTGATTAGAATTAAAACTGTCTGTAAACCTGATGAACTTAAACAGCAATTTAGAAAAAAAAAAACTGGAAACCACAAATTATGGTCTCTTATGTCAATCAGTGTATGTAATTAACTGTGTGTTTTGTTATCATCTGACTCCTGGTTTCTTTTTCTGCACCTTCATCTTTTTCACCCAGCTTTTTGATCTTCATGTTGCATCCTTTACCCTTTTTGTCTCATTTCTTCTCATCCCTGCATTCACTCATTCCCTGAATATAATAAGCCTGTTTTAAAACCTGACATTACACATACATGTGGCACTATACTCAAACCTGTACAGGTGAAATAATTGTGCCATTAATGTTATGTTACAGTTTATGTGCATTTAGTATGTATTTACTTTCAAGCCACCTTCGAGCAGCAACAAAGAGCTGAGCAATTGCATTAGCATTTGACACACAAGACCATCATGTTCTTAGACAATATAAGACATTTAGGTGTTATTTTAGTTTTCAAATACTTCAATCTATCACATGTTCATGAGTTATAATCCAGAGAAGCTGTAGCTATTCATTCACAGGAACAGTCATTGACAGTGTGAACTACAGACCAACTCTCTCTGTTTTACATATTTCAGAGAACACATCACCGTGACCATCAAAACTTTTACAAGTTTTCAAAACAAATTCTGGTCCTAACAGGTGAAATAATCAGCCTCCTAACAAGGATGTTTCAGTCGTGAAAGGACAGAACTGTTTAAGTGGTGGGAACAGCTTTAAAAACGATGAATCATTATGCATACTGAACAAACTGCAGAAGCAAAACACTAATCGGGCCCAGCCAACCAAGGATAAAGGTATTTACTGCAGAACATGTCCTCAAAAATGATATCAATAGGAAAGGACTTCAGAGTTTGTCTGAATTTAAGAAACAAGATATCAGAGTCAGAATCTGGTTGATTGGCAAACAGGTGCTCAGCATACAAGGATTCTGCTTTGGTGCTTTGCATAACAACGAACACAGTGAAAGTAATAGAAATGCCAGTGTTCAGTCGGTGACTTTAACATGCCCACTGTACTTCACATTCAATGCCAAATTGTGGAGTTGTTGAAAGTAACTCATGGTTTCTGTTTTCTTGTCAGTGTCAGAGTTGTGGATTTTAATCAAATACTTATTTTGTTAACTACATTACAAAACCTGAATCCATGGCCAAGCTTCTAGTGAGTGTTTGACCAGTGTGAGTGAGTGGGTCGTTGGGTGGATTCATATTCATGGCCTCTGTGTGCTTCTCCTTCACTGCCCATCTTCTTCTTCACCTGTGACATCACAGACTGAAAAATACTAAATAATACACAGACACACCGACTGTGACTTTGATTAAATGTCTCATGTGTCTCGGAGAGTGAACTCAGTTTTAGATTCTTAATAAAAACTGACATTTGAACCAGCCATCTTTTTTCTTAAATAAAATGACAGCGTATGTAAGTTATTTAAGATAGGAGCATGTCAGGTTAGCAATCAGATGATTCTATTGAGTGACTTAAAACACATTTACTATCATACTTTACTACTGTGCCAGTGGTCTATTTTACAAAGTGGCACTACAACATTATTACAGGTAGATATCTGCAGGTGAATGTTTCCAATAGACCGCATGTTTATTTCACTGAAGCAATCATTCCTTTATTGGCCAACACTCAGTGATTCAGTGCTAGATAGGATAAAGTTATAGCCAAAATAAAAGTACAATATGATAAAGCTAAAGCTGAAATGACACCAAAAATAGGATAATAATTAGTTTAAATTAAAAGTTACAGATTCTGCTGTTGGAAAGAAGCTATTAAACACATAAACATGTTTTAAAACCTTATAATAATAATGTAAAGAATTAAAACTCAATTTAAATCCTTCACTACTTATAAAATGTAATCTAAGATATTTTGAGGTTCATAGTTTTTCATACAATGACAAGAATTAATGATGAATGAATAAAGATGATGATGTGTTTCCCCCATTAGTAACATCCAGATCCACCAGACCCTGGCTCCTAGAAGCCAAAAAGCACAAGCTGTGGTTCAAAGCTTCTCTGTGGGCCACGCTCTCTTTCATAAACATCCCTACATATCCTATCTGGTATCTTCTTGCCAGGGATTGATGGTGACAGTCTTGACTAATGGTTGGTGCTGCACATGATTCTCCATCTTGAGTAGGTCTGTCAAGTCCAGGACAGATTCACTGATTTCTCTCCTTCTGTCAGGCCTGTTGATAACGGTTCCTTCAGCTGGTTCCACCCACATCCTCATAGACCCAGCTGCACATTTGTCCAAGGCTTCATGGTCCAGTTTTATGTAGGCCTGGACTCATCTGTGCCAACTGTAGCCTTTAACACATCTCTGAATTGTGAGCTGCCAGGTAGCAGTGTGAACCATGATCATTTGGAGGTGGTGTGGGAGATGGTGCTGACCTGCTGTCATTCTTAACTAAATGCAGACAGTGGGCAAAGCAGGAAAAAAAACAAACAAACAAAAAAAAAACATGCACCTGATGACCACGCTAAGTCTCTGTGTTCCACTGAACTCGTGTCCTCCCACAAGTCATCATCACTCTCCTCCCAGCTCTCACTGCCATCAAACCGCCATAGTGGCATGAGAACTTTGAAAACTTATGTTCTGACAGATACCACACTCCTCTGTGATCTTCTCAAAGGCGCAAACACGCAGGCTACATCTGCCTGCATGACGCCTACAGTCCAGCATGTCGGATTCAAGTGCATAGAAATCCTTTGATTTGTTGCAACACAAGGGGCAGTCAGTCCAAGGAAGATGCACAGTCTGTGATCAGACAGGAGATCAGTTGTTTATAATGCAGACAACTCCGTCTCCTCAACCTTCCCTTACCGATAGTTGGAACTGTTTCTCAGACATCATTCTTCTACAGATTGCTGTGTGCTTACTATCTATAATCTGGACTGGCTGTTGAATATGTCTATTTTTCACAACTGACAGAAGTCGACAACAGCCAATTATAAAATCTCGACTTCACTGGTGGCTTGTTGCCTTGGTGAACACTGTAGACATGAACTCTCTGGGTAAAGGATGCTGTAGTCATCTATGTGAACATCAATCACATCAAAAGAGCAACCTTAAAATAATGGTCTGAGATGCAGAGACAGAAGTTTGAATCACACACACACACACACACACACACATATATATATATATATATATATATATATAAACTTAAGGAAACATTTAGAATATTTTCACTTTGTTTAAAAAGTAATGCCTTACTTTACTTAGTTACTCGGTGCTTAAAATAATTAGTTACACTACTAGTTACATTACTTTTAGATTACTACATGACATCACCTGCGATGCACCATACCTTAATTGCCAATTAACACTGTAAAATTAAACAATATGCCTAAATCAGCATGCATCTTTATTCTAAAAAGAGGACTGGCATGAAAAAGAATGAATGTCACTGCCCTTTCCTTTTTCTTTCTACAAATTCTAAGTAGTGCACACATTTCCATCTCTCAAATGATGTTCAATCACGTCACTTTCCTTGTCTTCTTCGTCTCCTTGAATCAAGTCTACATGTCACGTGAGTGAGGTCAAACGAGTAGTGGTGCAACAGATCATGGTTGATCTGTGATGCAAACCGATTGCTCTCAACAGATTGGTATGCAAGTGGTCCGCGGATGGAAAAAAAAAAAAAGGTGTGTAGTGTGGAAAGATGTAGGCTCCCCACCCCAGCCGAGTAAATGGGCAATTAAAGAAAAAAAAATCCCCTCGTATATTTAACTCTACGTCGCGCACATCAATAACAGAATTATTTGTTTTATCATGATCTGATACGTTACACCCCTACAACGACTGCTGCATAAACACACATAGAAAGGGACGTTTGATTTGTGTTTTCGGTCTCCCGTGAAGAAGCGCAAGTAATCAACAGTAATGCATTACATTACTGGGTTACAGTCAAATGTAATCTGATTACAGTAATGTGTTACTTTGTAACGCATTACCCCCAACTCTGCAACGAGATATAGCAAATCACACAGCACACGACTTCTGCGCTCTTCACTGTTTCCACCCAGTTTTCAGAACGAAAGCTGGGAGACTGTCTGGTCCCGGCCCATCATTTGTGCAACTGCTTTAAGGTATTTGATAAAGCAGCTGCACTCAGCCTTGAGGCACAGGTGGACCTTGCAAATCCTGCAGACCACATCTGACCTCAAGATGTCCCCCTTTCTGCTGCAGAACTTGCAGGTCTTGCAGTTGGTGTGGGCAGGTGCATGAAACAGGGAGAGGTCAAAACACACAGAATCATCTGGCCTGTGGCTGCGGTGTCTCCGGACAGGCTTGGGGACATCAGCGGAGGTGCTGAAACTGCCTGGAAGTGCTGAGTCCCTCCAGGGGTGAGATGTGGCTGGCTTCTGGTAGCTGGCACCCCTTGAACAGCTGGATCCTGAAGTTCTTTAGAGCCAGGCTTTCACGGCAAGAGCTTGTGGATGACCCTGGCATATGTGAGGCTGACATCAATTGCATATGGAGACATGCACATGTACCACCTCTTGGATTTCAATGGGGGCACAGCAGAGATGGACTATATAGCGTGTTGCTCTTGTAGATGCCCCCTATGTTTGCATTATAGCTTTTGATAACAGCGGGGCAGCTCACTTCCTCTTGGTGTCACTGCAGTAGCTGAGGACAGGGGCTCCACCCCTATGTCTGTTGACAACAGAGTGATGATAATGATCAGCAAATCAAAGGTTTGATTGGTTCTCCTACTGTGCATTCAAAAAGAAAACAAGCATGGCACAAATTAATTTGGTGGCAAAAGCATCAAACATTAAACATCTAATTAAATGAGAAACATGCTGGACCTCTCCTTGTAGAACTGTTGTTTATTGGAAGGATCTGGGAACTTCTTGTGCTGCTTATTACATTTGCAAACTCACCTCACTGACAAAATGTTAACCAGGAGAGGACGACCGCTTTCTTTTTTTCTCTTTTCCTGTGGGCGACTTGGCTGAGGAGTCTGATGCTCAGCAGCTTGTCAAAGAGTGTAAAGAAACAGGAGGGATGGCATCCAACAAAAGAGGAGAGACAGAGTTGAAATGACAAGCCTTGAGGACGTGCTTCAGCTCACTGCCGTGGAGAATAGCGGGGATTGAATTTATTTTGCAGTGGAGGTTTAGAGAGATGGGGCGTCAGAGTGGGGCTGGTGAAGATTCCTGTAACCCACAAGGTCATTTTATGTGATAGTTTGGTCTGAATTAGAAACAATTTTGCCAAAAAAAAAAAAAAATGCTCTTTGAAGTGAGCTGTGGCGTGCACCTCACCATTTGTCCTGGAGGTTTTGACACTACAGTGTTAACCCTCAAACTGTAGTTCAAAGGCACCATAATAAGAGCTGAACTTGCTAAGGCTAATGCTATAATGTAGTAGAGCAAGACAAATCCCATTCAATAGAGTAGAACTAAGATACATCTGCCCCAGATAGTAAAAAAAACAAACAAACAAACATGTGATCTATTCTTCTTTCTTCTGGTTCCACCACCTGAAGCTGGCCTGTACACACCATGTGTTCTCAGATGCTAATTCCACATCTGGGCCAGTTCTGGCACACAGAGAAGGTTGTGCCTGTCAGAATAATGGTCAGAATCTGTCCAGATGTGGAGGGTTATGGGCCTGACCTGGTCCAAGGAACTTGAGCATAGTTTGGGCTAGAAATGTAATTTTGCCACCTGAGTGTAGGTGGAGAAGTAAAACTTTGAACTGAACCAAACTGAATGAAAACGTCAAATACATCTCCAGTACAAATGAGAATACAAATGAAAACTGATGCAACTGAAACAGACTTGCAGTGAATACATAAAACACTTAAAAAAGGCAGCCCAAAGTGCTTTACATGACAAAGTACTGAACTAAGAAAAAAAAAACATGTACGCACATACACATACATAAGTTTCTCCCATTGGAGACTAAAGTGAACTTGAACCGGAACTTGAACATAAAAGTAGATTCTGACGGAGGAACTGCTAGTAAAAATGGATGTGTCAGTGCTAACTTTAGGCCTCATCACTTCTCTGACTAAGTAATTAACAAAAACACTCAGTGGTAAAAGTGGCACCTGAATTTGGGAGATTAAGTCCAAATTGTGCTGCTGTCATTCACGCTGATTTACTGAAGATACGTCTCAGTTGTGAGGAAATAATGATCATTGTGGGGGTTGTGAGGGAAGTAATAACATCTGCTTCCAAAATAATCAGCCCAATAAGTGCCACAAAAAAAGAGAAATACAGCAGCTTCATGGCGCCGGTCTACCTGGTGCATCGGTGCCAGGAATCGAGCGCATGTAAAATTGATTACAGCTGGTTGTCACTCGGTACAGTGGAATGTTATCTCACCCTACCGCAAACCACAGCTGGGACCACAGCTACACACAGGTACACGCACAACAGACAAGCCTTTATTTAATTTGTCTTATAATAATAATAATAATAATAATGTTGCCATTAGAAGAGAGCTGCACTCTTATCTCAGGAATTCTCATTCACTCAGTAAAGCCGGTCTCAGGAGGCTTGTGAAGAGGACTGAGGAGAAAACTCAAGAGTTATATAAAATTTCAATGCAACTTAGGAGCTCTTTTCGTGTGAACATAAAATGCTTTGTGAATACCGGCCCTGACCTTCCACACATTAACTGAAATGCAATGTTTCCATCATATTTTGAGCTTGAACTGGATTTTTCTGTCTTAATCACGCCATCCCATTCCTGCTTCTTTGGCAGTGGTTTCGTGGCACCGACTGGAGCAGCACCACCAGCTGTTTATCTCGCCTCTTAATATTTGCATAAAAGCGGTGGGTGAAAACACACGCTGATTTTCATTTTCTTTTGCCGATTTTCTGGACATTTTTTCTCAGCATCATTCAAATGCACCTCAACGAGTACAACAGCGAACACATCGGGTTTAAACCACGGAAACATCCTCCATTGATTTGGACTGTCAGTCTCTCGCTGCATCAGTTTGGTGCAAAACTGGCCTCTAGCAGCAGCAGCACAGCCTGGAAGGTAACTCAGCAGCACTCGTTTGCAGCAGAGTCATCACATCATGATACTTTCTGTGGCTTTCGCAGTCTTTTAATAAGCTTTTAATGAGGAGGTAATGTAGTGTGTATCACAGCTGAGCTGACACTGAGCTCAGTCACCAGTGAGGAGCTGTGCTGAAAAAAAGGAAAAAAAAGCTAATTTAGTCAGTGTCAACGATGAATCAGTAAATTCTGTTACTGAACATATACTGAACATCTCGAGCAGTCACCTCCTGTGGGCTTGAAATGTGATGTGTGGTTTGATCCTTCACAGCAGTGAGGGCTCAAAATGTGATGTGTGAATGTGATTTATTCTTGATAAAGTGTATATCTTCTCAGACCTGGCAACTGGGACTTCGTGTGTATGATGTGTGTGTTTTATATATATATATATACACATATATACATATATATATATATATATATATATATATATATATATAAACACACATTTGTGTTGTGATCTCCAACCCTACCTTTACCTGTGGTAAAACTATGGGTGGGTGTAGGGTCAGTCTAGTGTTTTCTTTTTTTTTTTTTTGTTAGTTCTTTCTTTTTTACTGTCACTTCAGCCCTTGTACTTTGGCACTTAATTTTCTCAACCCTACACAGGAACAGTGGGTGTGCTTAGCTCTGTCTGACTTGAACAGCTGATCTAAAAAGTAATACAGCTTGAAACTTAGTTTTGCCTGTGCTTAGTAACACATCGTTCAGTGGTTCACAAACAGCAGCTCTACAGGAAATGGCTGTTTGACAGTAAGTGGTGAAAGTATTTGAAAAATAAATCACGCATTTTCTACTTTGACTGTTTATCTTTGAGTGTTTGTAGATGACTCCACCCACACCGCTTTGGGCTGCTTCTCTAAATTGGCAATGTGCTGATCTCAATTACTGCAGGAAACACGCTGACTATAGATCAGTGCCTCACACACCCCACGTCAAATAACACAAACTATTAGTTTAAGGCTCTGAAGGTTTATTCAGGAAGCAGAGAAGATGGACAGGGTAGAAAGAATGAGCTGATGCTCTTCAAGCAAATACATCAGTCAAATTGTGTTGCACTATAAAAAAATAAAAGAAATCTTTCACATTGTTTGTATGTTGTTGTTACTGATGCAACAACAATGCAACAGTTTTCACTCGATATGCACAGGAATATTTGCCCCTACCACCACCACTGTTAAGTTACTACACATTAAAACTTAACACTTGCTGCAGATCTTTCTCTTTAAAGTGTTCATGTCCATTCAACTGCAGTGAGAATGTTGTGCAATATCTGCATAAAGCAGATTATTAATGTCAGGAAGCAATCATTTTTGTAGTTGAGTTACAAAAAATATATCTGTTCACTCTCATTATGAGGGTGTGAAACCGCTCATGTTGATGACAAATGCGTGTACTGCTTGATATTAAGAGAGGTTTAGAGAACCTTGACATTTACATTAACCTCTTCTAATGTGATACATAATAACCCACAAAACAGCACAAAGGGAAATTAATTACAGATGAATTTGGTACGTGATGACTGACGGATAAATTAGGAATCAGTGAGGTGTTCAGGTTTTAATCACACTCAAAAAAACACACACACACACATGTACACACACTCTCTGGTGGCTGGCCTGTGTAAGTGGCCTTTGTCAAAGGGAGCAGATTAGCTATAATAGAGTCCTATGGGCTGCGCAGCTTCACAGTGATATAGTGGATGGGCCTGTCAGTTTGACAGACAGCTTATGGCTGGATGGCCACAGAGAGGAGTAAAGGTGTGGAGAGGAGGAGGCACAGGAAGGGAGTGATGGATGCCATCCCTCTCTGGGCCATAAGGAATGAGTGATCTCCACATATCTGTCACCTGACGAGGGGAGGACTGAGAGGAGAGACTGAGAGAGAGAGAGAGAGAGAGAGATGCAGGCACATCTATCCCAGGCTGGTCCTTGTTCCCCACCCAGCCGGTGGGGAGCTGAAGGGTAAATCTAGTGTGCCTTATTTTGCTGATTGCCCCTCTGACAAGATGAAGAGCCTGGAAGCCCAGGGGGACGTCCTGAGCCGTCCCGGGCCAATCACAGAGCTGACAGCAGGCGTAAATCTGGTGGAACACACATACACACATGCTCGCTGGCAGTGCTGTTTTGATGGATTTATGTCAACACTCACACACACACTCACATAAAAAACCCATGATGAAATACACTGCAAAAGAACAGAAAACTTCCACCTTCAGTGATCATGTAAAAAGGAGTGGGTTGTTTGAGGAGCCACGGGTCGCTGGTGTCTGTCATCTGTCAAACAGTGAGAGAAGAAAGTTAAATCACTTAACTCCACGCACACTTTTAATTGTTCAACTGAGCAAACCTCCTTGCTCAGCCTGTAGATCTGAACAGACAGTCCTCCAGTAAGAAACCAGACCATAGGTGCAGCAGGTTATTATCACCCAGAGTTATGTTATATATATAGATATATAGAAGTGGTTTAAATTAGGCCTGTGACAGGAGCAGAGGGAAGTGTGATGCTGATGGATGAATATGACACAAGAGAATGGTTTGGTAGTCTATAGCTGCACTTCCATCCACATTAAGTTATGTCAAATTTAAAAAAAAAAAACCTTGTGGAAACACTAAAACCAGGAGTAAAGGTGACTCTGGTTTGGTGTAGCATTTAGGTGCATCTGAATCTTCACCAAAGTGGTGTTGTCATGCTGTTGTCTTCTGATGATAGCTTGGTATGTCGCAATTAGTTGGCACATACGTACTATTATATATTATAACTTCAGCAATATTTGCCATTTGTTGGGTAGATGTGATCCATGTTTGCAAAAAAAAAAAAAAGCTCATTTAACTTGGCTGGTGTTTGTACTGCTCAGTGGTTTCCAGGTGTTGGAAGAAAGTTCACTCAAGTTCATAGTTCCAGAGTTTGCTGGAAAATGGTGACCTTGTGTCAAAGAGCAGGTCCGTGGCAGGAGACTGACCCAGAATGAAGGACAGAGGGACAGATATACAGCTGTAGAACTAGGAGGGTCACACAATATAAAGAGGAGGATATAAAGAACAAAAGGTGTTTATATTTAGGGGCCTACTGTGTCACATGTACGATTGAATTAACATGAGACATACACTGAATTCACAGGATACAGGGAGAACCCACATGTACTGTGATCAGAGAAAGACAAGAACATGCTGTGTTGAGGAAGGCAGCACTGTGATACAAGTGAATGGTGTTGTGTTGAGGAGAAAAGATCAATAGGTCAAACCAGTGGGGTGTGGAGTCAGAGACACTTACAGGTGTGTGATTTCCTCTCTTCAATACAACAAATGATTTTTTTTTTTCCACACAGGCAACCACTCCAGCGGCTCATCACACTAAGGCTTGTGCACAGATCATTCAATTGACAAGTGGATGGAAACGTAGCTTATGTTATTATACATGAGCACTTGTAGAAGTTAACTATGTGGTTACTATTGCAGTCATGACAACGAATTGTCTAATGTTGACAGTATTATCTTAACCCATATAGTGTTCTTTCCCTAAACCTAACCAAGCTATAATAATAATAATCAAAGTCTGGTGCACCTTCTAGCACCATAGAGGTGTTACCCTGGGAGACACGGCTATGGGTTGTAAGTGTTGCTCAGGTTGGAGGATTAATGCTCCTTAAATAAAAACTCAAGAGCAGAGAGATGTAAAAACAGATCAGCCATTAACTAATGCTATTTAGATTCCTAGTCTCTTTTTAAAAGCCTCCTTTGATGCATGACTGAGTCCAGCTTTACATCCAACAAATAAGTATCATCACATTTCGGCCTGTGTAAACTACCCCCCCCCCCCCCGGATGAATCTGAAGGTTCTCTGACTTGTTTAATACAGTTGGAAGGAGCTTTTTGGTTTATTCTTACTTTACCCGTTGTGAAAACAGCTCATGAAATTCTGGTGTGGACCAAACAACCAGGGCCAGGAGCACGTCAAAAGCAGACCCACGCACTGTGCCGCTGCGCTCTGCTCTTTCTCTGAGCTCTCTCTGGCAGGCTGAGCTGCACTGTGAGAAAATATTGCATTTAAATGTTGGTTTTGCCCTCGTCAAAAATAGTAGAAGACACTAAGAAGCAGTGAGATCATGAAAAACATCAGGAAGGTTTGTGAAGTGTGGTTTCTATTCTTCTCTTGTCTGGACCTAATTAACAAAACTACATGTAATAGAGACAAATCAGTGTCGGGACTGAAATTGCCTTCATCTTCTTCTTTATTTTTTTCTTCATCTGTTCAGAGGGGCAGATACAAGGTGGAACTACAGTATTTATTTGCCAAAACAAAAATTATGACTCCATCTTCCCAGAGCTTTGTCATCTCAGTTCGGTTGCCAGGTTTGGTGTGGTGATATTGAAGCTAAAGAGATCTTGTTTTGTTCACTGAAAAAAGGTAATTGCCTTTCTGGGGCAGGAGACACTACACAAATAAGTGCCAGAGGGATGAACTATGTACAGAGGAATGATTGAAAACCTAGATTGTAAACCAAATTAAAACTGTAAACCAAATTAAGCATTTCTTTTTTGTGTAAAGAACAAATGTCACACATGGTGAATGGAGTTGTATTTTTGAACTCTAGACAAAGGCAGGCTAGCAGTTTCATCCTACTAATGCTAACCCAGGCTGACCACTGTAAAAATCATCTCACTCTCAGACAAATGTTAAGATACTAATTAAAAGTTAGTTAATGCAGTTTCACCACGGAAGAAGATATGAGCTAAGCTGGTAAAATCAATAATAATTTATGTGTGAAATAAATCATCAGTTTAATTAATCAGTCTAATTTGTTATATTTAAAGGGGAACTATGCAAGTCTGATCTTTCTCTCTGTTTTGGTCACTTTTTTCTCTTTTTTTCCCCCTACAATTTCAGAGTGCAGATTTTACAACGCTGTCACAAAATCTCACAGCTAACCCTCCTCTCTCCTCATAGATGAGCATTTGTTTTCAGTGAAGTTGGCAAGAAGGTAATCCGTGGAACAATGTCTACTGAGGTGGGTAATGTTAAGAAATGATGGACTATGGGGTGTGTTTGTGTCCTTGGGTTTCTCATGAGTTGAGATCTGATCTTGCGAAGTTGATTTTCGGCCAAGAGACCCTAGGTGGAAGGCAGAGAGCCTCCATTCACTCTGTAAAGTCATTTAACCATCACAATTACTCTAAAGCTGTTCTCCAGCCTCCATGCCATGAGCTCTTCATGTAAATATGTCAGCCTATGTGTCATGTCGTTAGCTGTCTGCTAATCACTCGCTCCCTGTGTTACTCTTGATTGCTGTTTCTCAATAATAACCCTCACTAACTCCATGTGTGGAACGTATTGATTACTTTGGCATTTTCTGCATTGATTGAATTCTTGCATGGATAATGATTACCCAGTGTGCTTATTATTTTATTCCTCTATAAATATCTTCATGGCGTTCATTATTTACTCTCACTAAAGTAAAAGTTTAATTAGGCGCAGGCTTGTGTAGCACTGATGCCAGATGTTGTAGCCTACAGCGTCAGAACAGCTGGTCAAAGACACGTGGATGTCTGGGATTAGAAAGTTGTAGTCACGACAACAGCTTGTTGTTTATTTTAGCCAATTGCAGTTCTCAGATATGTAAATTATAATTCTTGTTCTTCTTTGTATCTTGCTTTGATCTTTCCTTTCATTGCAGCCATTTACATCAACTGCAGTATTATGCCAGCTTTTACTTTCCTGTATCAGGACAGGCATCTTGTCACTGATTAACATAACATAATATCATAATAAAGCTGAATTTGTTTATGTTGTCCTCAAGTCTGCTGGCCTCTGTGCTCACTTCAAAAACTCATCATTTGAAATGAACGAGATATATGTAAAATAATTAATGAGAAACATGGTTAAATGCTCAAATCAATATTAATAGCCCTGTAAGACATTGACTTTAACAGCAGGCATTGACTCTTCCCACTAATAATGATGGGAGCTGACTCCAGTTTCCTTTGTTAAATGTGAGCACTTTTAATTTAGATTTATAAAGGTTGTTGCAAATAAAAAAAACCCAAATGACAAGAAATCTAAATTTGCTACTACATAAAAGAATGCTGCTTTATCTATTGGTGTTTCTTCTGTTCTTTTGTGTAAATTAATGTTATATGAAATCTATTTTTGAAAAATCTGTAATTAATTGTTCTGTTAGATAAGCTACAACTGAGGGGCTCCCACAGAAATGAATATGTATTGTCTATGCATAGCAATACACTGAGTTACATAAACTTACATTACAACACTATACACTTGATGCTCCTGTTTAGGTTCCACCTGCTAAGAGCCACAGTGATATTGATGTACCACAGTGATATTGATGTACTCAGGGCTATATATATATATATATATATATATATATATCCTGGAGCTGTGGTACAGATATTTTGTACAACATCTTTGTGAAATCAGGCCTATCCAGTGATGTAGTGATACCTGGAGAAGTCGGTATATTCTTGATTTTCCCGTTGTAGCATCACTATCATTAGGTGCTGGCGGATATTAGGAAAGAAAATTTGGCAATTTGGCCTGCAGACACTACTGAATGATACACATCATAGGGGATTTAGAAGTCAGCAATGCCACTGAAGAATGAGTGAGTATACACTGTATACCCTGCACTACACCACTGGGTCTATCACAGTAATGCTGTCCCTATGAGTGAGTGCTGCTGGGTTCTGCTCCTCCTCCTCTATTCACCATAGATTAGGAGGAAGAAAGCTCTGTGACATAAGCTAGGGAGGATATAATGCAAGACAGTAGACTAACCACACCGTGTGTGTATGTGTGTGTGTGTTCAGAGGGGTATTGTGTGACATTTTATGCACCATACAATGGAGGCTTGGTACTAAGGCCTCACAGTGTGATGGATAAAGAGGGAGATGGAGAAAGGCGGTGAAATTGAAAGATGGGAAACAAGGAGAGAAATACAGTAGGAGAAAATGAGATAATGACTGAAAGTAGGCCTCATTGAAAACCTCATTGTTCCCAGAGTTGAGACATTTGTTTTCTTTAGCTTTTGTCTCAGTCTTTGAATGAATGTCACATTGTAGACTTTTTAGTTTGAGCCTCCCTGTCCTTGCCCTATTGGGAAACTGGAAAATATGGAATATTAATATAAAGTGTTTCTTGCACGAGGCCCAAGGTTAGTGCAGAAAATGAATGACACTTTTACCTATTGAACCCTTGGCACTTTTGAATCACCAGTGGTTGTCATGTGATGAGCTCCATATTTCCTGTATGAGACTTAGACTATATACTACTGCACAAGGAATTCACAGACAATCACCAAAACTGTAAAAACACCAGTGTTTTCACCAGGCAGTACTGATGTGAGAAAAGAAAAACTACTGAAATGAATCACCACCACTGTCCCTAAGTCACTCCACTATCACACAGCCTGTATTTTTTTTTTTCGCTCTATAAAAGAAATTATGTCATCATGGGCATGAACCATGGCAACAAAACCCAGATGACGCTTTCGATGTCTACGCGCCCCAGGCTGCCAGAAAGAGGAACAATGGTACACACTTCCATTCACACACGCATACACAAACAGCGGTTAAGATTTGACAGGGTGAAATTGTGCTGAGGCATTTCTACATTCGCAATTCCTGACTGCTTTGTAAAGGGTGACTTCCTGTCTCGTCTTTGAGTGCTTATATAGCTATTAAGATAATGATTCTATATATCCATCTCGTCTTGGAAGCACTCACGCACCCGTCCCCATACATTTCAGAGATGGCACTTCTCGGCATGCTAACCAATACACACCCACTGCAAAAAATGTTGAAGAAAATAAGAAAATAAAAATGAAAAATAACATTAAGTCTGATTCAGCACAGAGTATCATAGCTAGTAAAATATTGAGTTAACCATGGGAAGTCTCATAATGCTTTTAAAGTTTCAACCATGTTTCTACATTACAGTATGATGATGAAGTGTGGCTCAAAAAAGACAGTAGGTCTGATCATGTGCTGTTTTCACAACTTCAGTTGCCATGGCTTCCAGAAAAGCAAAGAAAAGTCACAGCAGATTATTGAATGGCACATTTTGAAGTATTTTGCAAATAACATGATTAGGATGCATTGATGATTAAAAATGCACCATAATTCTAGTATTCTTGCTATATTCAAGTTGTAATTTTAAGTGTGCAACACTGTTATAATTTGATCTATTAACTTTAGATATTACAGACATGAACTACTTTACTTAAATGTCAAGCCCTCTAAAAGCAATAAAAGTAACTACACCACTAATCATTTGTTGATAAACAAATTGTCAGTGCCCCTCTGCTCTCTAATTTGTCTCACTGTAACTACTATTATTAGTGTGCTTATCATCTCCAAGCCTCATCACCTGAAGCCCCGCACCTGCCCTGCTGAAACCCGCTTCACACAGACTGAGATATGATACGACATGATATTCAATGATAACGTAAAATGATCATTGAAACAAATGAAAACAGGCAGCAAATCATACAAAAGAGCTTCCTTTCAAATTTCACATAGATCAGTCCCATCACAGAGTGCACACTGAGCTCTACCTTCACTCCTACAGTCTGCCGTTTCACTGAGGGCTTAAATGCACTGGTGGAGATTTGCAGGGCTTACTGTGAAACCTACTCAGAGACGTGTATGCAAATCTCAGGTTGTTTGTTCTGTTTCATCTGCCCCTGGGGCTTATTGCAGTTATATGTGGTCCATTATACAGAGTAAAACCACTGATCTATGAGTGGAAGTGAACTGCTGCCTCTTCACGTATATGCTAGTCAAGGACTTTAAAAGATGCATTTGCACAAAGTTCCCAGCATTTGTCTAGCGGTCGACCCATCCCTTGTAGAAGGCCCTGAATCTAATGATTTTTTTTTTTTTTTTTTTTTTTTATTTTAATGAACCCATGACCCTATGCTTTAATAACATCCTTATCTAAAATGGGACTTGCACAAAAATGCCAGAATTTTGGTTCCATGGAAATGGACCAGCACTGCCTTCCATATTATATTCAATAAATGAAGTGGGTGCTGCACCAACTTTAAGGACATTTTCAGTACAAAGTATGGTTCAATATAATGTATACTAAATACAACACATTGGTCCATTTGTTCTTCGATTTGATCATTCATTTCAAGTGCAAATGTCATCTGTGCAGTCGGCCTCTATTGGGACATTTCATATTATCATTGAAGTTGACAGAAAACCACTGACAGACAATTACGGGGGCAAGAGACAAGGGGAATTTCTGGTTGGACTCCAGCTACATTCTAAAAGAAATACTGCACCCATATTGAAAGGCAACCTGACTCTGGCTTTTACATATCTCAAGCTGCCCGTCAAATAGCAACACACAAATTCTTCCACTTCACTGATAAAATAAGTGAAGCTCACAGAGCAGCAGCTTTTTTGATGGACAGCTGAGACAGCATCAACAAAGGTCCTGAGACTGCCAGGTAGTAGTCAAACAAGCATTAGTGCTGGCAAACCTCAAGAACAAGAGCAAGAACAAGAACATGTCTACACAGAAAGCCTTGCAACAACTTTTTTTTTTTTTTTACTTTTCTGATAGTTACGCCTCTATTTCAATCATTCAGGTGTCAACACAGAACACACAACTGATCATCCTTTACCTGCTCTATAGGCCAGTGAACCTGACATAGACTCAGCTGTGCTGCAATAACGTGATGCTCACACTGTGTACACACATTGCCGGGATCAGTAACTTTTTCCTCATCATCATGCATATGTGTCAACACAGCCAGCTGTCTATCTGATTTGCATTTTGAGACTACATTACAGTCATGTAACAATGGAAATTAGGACCATATAGCCAAATGTTATTTATGTATCTACCCAGATACAGATTTTGTGGTAATATCTGATGAAATGACCATTTAGCTTAAGTTAGAGAATAATGAACTAAAAGTAATTCAAAATATTTGCAGACCTCATGTCAATATGTCCAATGATTTTCAAATGGATTCAATGTAAAACCATTCTCACTAAAGTGTATTTCAAATATGGATGAATGTTCTTGTGCAGTAAAGCTGACAGCTGATCAGTGTGCACTTCAGTGGCTCAGATCAGCCAGTCCTCTGGAAATCCCCACATTCTGACCCTCACAGGACAGTAGAGGAAGTCTTGAGTGAATGCCAGAGGGAACGAGAGCAAATATAGCCTTCATCATCACAGGAAATAACATTTCATAACAGCCAAGATTATCTTCACACTCTTAACATGATTTGTTTTTGTGTGTTTTCATGAGACAAAACAACTTTTTTGACAGTGGTATAAAAGAGCTGGAGGGGGAAGCTAAATTGAGGCCACAGAACAAAGAGCGGAAAGAAACATAGAAAGAGAGAGATGGAGGATGTGAAGAGAAAGGTAGAGAGGCTGGGGAATGAGTGCACAACAGATCAGGGAACCCCAGCAGTGAATAAGTAGCTATCTCTTTGATTCCTGCCCTCTTTTTTCTTTCTCAATAATGAGCACTTTTAATGGTTTCTCAGAATGTCAACTCCCAGTCTGCAACCAGCCGAGCTGGGCTGTGTGTGGGTGGCAGAGAGACCAGGGGGAGCGAGGGAGCAAGAGAGGCTGGGAAAGAAGAGGGGGTGGGCATGGGTAGAGAAAAAAAGCAGAGGAGCGGAGTCTATGCACTTTCCTAATGGGAGTAATTATGTTTAATGCTGCTTTGTATCAACTAATCATCTTTGGCTGGGCTGAGCTAGAGGGGTCAGCGGCAAACACAGGTGTGTGTTTGTAGTGCATTCCTCTGTGTATTTCCAAGTGTGTGTGTGTGTGTGTGTATTAAGCACCTCTTTATATCATTAAATATAAATAATATGCAACAATAAACAAAAAGTTAAAATTCTGAAATAACATCCAGAGGCATTGTTTGTTTATTACGAGTATGAGTACGAAAATCTCAGCCAAACTGCTTCCTCTGAGCTATGTGGGGCTGGTTTGATCAAATTTGATTGACAGTGACAGCAACATAAGGAAACTGGAACTGTCATCATGTCTTGATTGAAATGTTGCTAATTCCCTGTTGGTTGCAAAGAGACTCTGTCAACTTAAAATCAATGTGACGAGCACATGACAAAACAAAACAAAAAAACCTCCAGAAAATCCCTTGTGTAAATTAACCAAAACACATTCTTAAAGAACATTGTGTGAGCATGTAGGAAAAGTTGTTTCTTCAGGCCTAACAAAGGTAGACCAGGTATCCAAAGTCTCATCAACACCACAGTTACCAGAGTTACAGCACTGAATAATCGTTTGAAGCGTTTTTGTTTGTTTGTTTGTTTTTTTGTTTGTTTTTCCCCAGAACATAATGAAGTCACAGTGATGTTGACCTTTGACCTCTTGGATATAAAATGTTAGTATTCATCATGAGTTTCTATTTATAGCCATTTTAGCTGGATTGTGTCATAATTACTGTGTGGACTCATGAATTATGGCCAAAATTGGTGTTGTGAGGTTGTAGTGACTCTAAAGTAATGAAATCCTCTCTGGATGTTCCTGATGGATGACTGTTGTATTCACAAGAACATGAGATCTCTGCACACTTGACTTTCACATGTGACCACCAAAACCAGTTCGTCTTTGAGTAAATGTGCCAAATTTGGAGTGTGACTCTTGACTGTATGTCCATGATGATGGAACAGACAACCAGAAAGCAATATATCTCCGGCTCTGGCTGTCACCAGTGCAGAGACATCAATTATCGTTTATCATCGTTTTCATTCCAATAAATGACACTGGAGAGGAAACATGCTAGTCAGTCAGGAACATGCTGGCATTAGTAAGTGACTTAGAGCAACATTCTGTATTTTTATTGGGAGGTTGTGGTTACAGTGGAAGCCATTCAAAATTTCCCATTCAAGCTGAAAGCCAGCTGAATTGCAGCCGACTTCCAGCCAACTCCCAGCCGACTTCCAGACAACTCCCAGCTGGGTTCCAGCGCTTCACTCACAGAATACATATAGCCCCCAGTCATTCTGATGTTCTATGAATTTCCACTGACCACCAGAGGCAGCGCTTGAAGCACCAACTCTGGCAGTCAGTAGAAATTCATAGAGCCGTGATTACATACATAACATCAATTGATTTGAGAAGTGAAATTATGACAGGCCTAGCTACTGGAGATGCACTGGCCACTGCTTTATCTGGACTCTGCGGGTACTTGTCACCAAATGAACTAACATGTACATTAATAGAGGGTTGGGTCAATTAAAGTAAATAATAAAATAGTAAGTAAATAAATAATAGTAATAATACCTCCTGTCGAATATTTGATCACAATTTGATCGCTGTGAATCTACATTTAAAGAGGAAGAATTACAGGTGGTTAACAGGCTTTTGGAAGATGTTTGCAGTTGTGCAGATATTGAGTTCATGGTTCTGGCCAGGCAAACCCGTCCAATCACCTTATTAGCATTATGATAGCACAAACTTTTGTTTGTGCTTAATGGGTGTGACTATAGTGCAGGGTTGTTGAAAACTGAGAGGGCGAGTTTTGTTGGAAGCCTGTGGCCTGTGGGCCACACATTCTCCTGAGCTATCTTCTGTTACCATTTCTTGGACAGCAGAAGTGTTGGGCAAAGTAATCATGTTACAGTTCTGATTACTTTATTATAAAAGTAATTTGTTAGATTACAAATTACAGTACTAGTTCCTCTTGAACAGCCAATCATCCAACAGACAGCCCCACGTGTGCTCCCTGCCTGGCTCATTGAAACAGCCTATCATATCTCTGGACGCTATGAGTGGTGGGCAAACAGCCAATCAATTAACAGCTGTGTAGCTCTGTTACAGCATCATTGCCATGTGTGTTTGTTCACAACAGAACAGCCTGTAGTGAGAACATGAGGACAGTTAGCTGTCGGTATGGTAACGGTAACTGAGACTGTTGTTGTACGTTCTGAACCAATGAGGTAGCGGCAGTTCGCTCTGCATCACCATCAGTGAAAAAGTTAAAAACAATGAACTGCAAGCATTGTGTACCTGGAGCAGGCGCCCTATAAACTGGAGAGCAACACTAGGTTTGATTCAACCCCTACGCCCCCTTTTTATCTTATTTATAAATGTATTAAATTTCATTTTTATAATGAACAATCAATCAGCTCACTAATAAGCTGCTTTTCTTTAAATTCCTGCTCTTTTCTTTAAATGTGTGTGTGAATTGTTGTTAAATATAATTTATTAACTGAACCCTTTTTACTACACTGGCTCCCTTGGGACTCAGGCTAAAACAGATCTCTGCCACTCTCCTATGCTGACAGCCTGTTCTCCTTGTCCACCGTGATTTACTGGTCTCTGCCTTCCTCCTGCATTATCTACATGTATATAGCCTAAGGTCATATCATTTACATTTTGTGTTTTAACATACACAGTGTGACCGCGGTACCGGCAGGGTGACAGAAATGCTCATTGTTAATGTGTAGAGGGACCGCTCAATTGAATTTGCTTTCCGTCATTGAAAACAGGTTCTTGAATGTAACTCAGTCAAAGTAAGACATATCCTCAAGAGTTATTGCAGTTGTGACAAATGAGGCACCGCAGCTGCTTTTCACCCAGTTTGTTTAGGGGCGTTTCAAATCAGGGCCTCGTTTACTACATCAGCGCAGGGGTCACATTTCCCCCGAGGACTCAGGGGGTTCCATTATCGGCCATCCAAGAACCAGCCAAGGATCAGCCAAGTACCAGCCAAGTACTCTTTTTAGTGGCTCCATCTGTAAGTTTAGGAAAAACACAAATTAACACAAGTCAAACCAAATACATGGCACATGATACATACAGGTCATCCAGGGCTTCACTGCCTTTTCTCCAAAACCAAACTTTGACCTACCCTTCTTGGCAAATGTGCACATGAAGCTTAAGCCAGTTAGCTAGTTGGACTAGAATGAGTAGTCACTGAGGACAGAGAAGAGAAGGTTGACATTATCCCAGGGGAAGAGGGTCAGCTTGTATTTCTCTGAAGTCTGCAACGCTGGAAAGAGGCTGTTTCTGCTGTAATTATACATGTTTTTATGGTATTTTTACTTTAAGAAGTAGATTGTCACCTCAATTCATTATTTGCCCCATAATTATCTGTTTCTAGATATTGCCTCAGTATGTTACACCACATATTATTGCAAAGACAGGGGCTCGAGTACTGATCCTTGAGGCACTACTGTGGGGGAGGAGTGGGATAAAGATATATGTCCTTGTCAGGACACATTGAGGGAACGCACAGCAAGACAAGATCAAGACCTGAAGACTGGAGCTCCAACTTCCCTCAGGGCCTCTGTGACAGATACAGAGTTGTCTCTGTGGAGTGGCTTAAAGCACAACAGATTTGGATCAAAGAGGGCACTGTGTACAAGCAATTCTGAGTCCACAAAATGGAGGCTTGCAAATTGCCTTTTAAACACTAAATACATTATTAGATAAGAATGGAAGTAACACAACTGGTTGATTTGTCTCAACTTGAGTGAAGGCAAAATGGTGTGAGAGATGAGTAGGACACAGCCTTTTCATATTTCAAGTGTTCCCCTTAAACTTTATAATTGAAGCCTCATTATATCCCCCCAAGCTACAGGGGTTCCTTGTTTTTAATGTAGACTTTCATATAATAAATCAATCTCTCATCTTATTTGTTTTGCCCTTTATCTTCCAGGTCAGGCAGGACTAACCCACAGACACCCTGCAACACATCACAGGGGCTCTGTTTGATATTTAGTGGAGACAACAGGGATATAGTGAAAACACATAGCTACAGGACAGAGTTCAAGTGCTCAGGTAAAAATAGGACCAGGGATACACACCAGGGCTGATGTTTCAGCAACAGTCTCTGCAGATCTAGCATGAGTTTATCTAAACACAGCTTTTTGTGTATCAGGAGATGTACACAGGAGATATATACTGTATATCTGTACTGTATAAAGACTGATGGATATATATATATATATATATATATATATATATGGATGGATGGATATATATCCATCAGTCTTTGATAATACAGTGACATTATTGTCATTAGACCTAAAGAAGAAGAAGAAGAAGAAGAAGAAGAAAAACACTGACACTTCCCTTCCCAGGGTTAAAGTCAAGTTACTGACCTCCTTAATGTGAGAAGATACATTTGAATAACAGAGCCTCTCAAAAATGTATAATGTGTTTGTTATTCCTCAACATATGCTGATGGGAGCCATGTTTCACTCTTTCATCTTCACATGAAGACAAAGCAGTGCACTTAATAAATATTACAGAGTGTAGCACTCAGATGAAGCAGATATAAGTCTGTGAGCACGCAGGAATATGGGGCAACACATTCTCACATGCAAAGGAGGAAATAACATGTCGGGAATAAAGTTGGATCAGAGGAAGTCAGTGATTGCTTTACTTGCTTGAGGACAGGATGAGGAGGAGGAGGCCGTTCAGAAGCGGTGGGTTTAAGACAACCTCCTGGGGAGAACAGAGCACTAAGAGTTTTATCTCGCCTCCAAATGCTCTGCTTCCAGGTAGAAGCCATTTCACTGGTGATTTTAACGAACATAATGTGCAGAATGGCTGAAGATGAAGCAGCACAGACCTGTGCTTTCAGATATATGGTTCTCTAGAACCTAAAGTGGATTTAGCCAGAGCTGCTCCACGTAAACTAAAAACAACTGCCAGTGAATATGGTGGATTATATGTTGTGAAGTACAATGCAGCATATTGATTCAAAGCCACTTAATCCAAACTCACTGGTGTCCTTCACAATGTGCAGTGAATACTGATGAAGTAGATATCAGGGCACTTTATGTAAGACTGCAAAAACCACATTTTAAATACTTTTTTTTTTTTTTTTTAACTGCAAAAGCCTGAACTTACTTTAACATGTAGTTTAACATAACCCTAAATAATGAGACTTTAATTCTAATAACTCTCTTGATTTCCCAACAGCCTGTGTGCATTGTTTCTAGGTTAAGGACTCAGGCCTTGTCTCAATGCCAGCACTGTCTGGTGTTCCCTGAACAACACAAAACAACATCTAACACAAGCTCCACATAATCAGATACTAAAATAAAACTACCAGGGGAAAACTGGGCTCAACAATGTCAAGTAACAATATTCAACATACAATACACAGAGTAATGGACACAAACTGTGTGTTCATTTCAGCTTGAAGACATGGATAGTGTTATAATTGAGTGATGTGACAGCACCTCCTGACACACCTATGACATGCATTTTATATACATCTACATCTGGAGACGTGTGTTACAGAATGTACTGGATTACTTTTGTCCACCTACAGTTCATTATAAGATAGAGATGATGATGGACACACTCTCAGAGACCAGAGCTTGTACTGGACTGGCTGTTATCACAGTGTGAGAAGTTCATTATAATTCTTTATGCGTTATTAATAAGAGTGAGTTTAGATGTTGCTGATGTTTATAGCATATAATAATTACCTTTGACTGAGAGACCTATAGTTTAAACAATATTATTTACATTATTAAAACCCTAATAGTCCATCAGATCATCTTATCCAGTAGTATTCTAATAGTAGCCTATGATATCGACCACACATATGATTAGATAAGATCAGTGTTATGGTTTCTGTCTCATTCCCTGTTTTCCCATTTTACCTCTTATTCTGAAGTTCCTGTCTTGACTTCCTGTGGTCTCCCTCCTCTGGGTACCTCATGTGTCTCAGCTGTGTTTGCACCACCTGTGTCTTGTGTGGCATGTTGTTGTTCATCACACTATTCCTGTCCTGGCCTTGTCTGCATATGGGTCCACTTTCCCTCAATCCTGACAATCATTGTATTTACCAGCACTTTAATTTGCCCTTGTTAAAACTCTGCAGACGTAAGTTTAACTCATGAGTGACGCGGTCATACATATGCCGTGTCCTCTCCACCACTACCTACAAATCTTTACTATCTAGGAAAGAAGGAATGAAAAAGGAAAAATGACAAAGACAACAAAAATACAACATTTATAACTTCAAACATGTTCACAAACACACAAAGGTTGTACTTGCTTGAACCTCCACACACCAGCCTCAGGTCCTAGCCATTGGCTGCCTCATAGTTACTATTCTTTGTCTTTTAATGTCTGTCAACGATATTTTCTCATCTCCCCATTCTCAACCAAACAATCTTTACTATATAGCTGAAACAGCTTAGCAAACATATTCACATTTTCTTTACAACTCCAAACTTCAGCTCCATTATGTAGTGAAGCTGGGGCATTGATTGTCCTTTACTAAATTCCTGGACAGAGTAATGTTTGTGTCCGGCTTTAATTTGCTTCCAGCTGCTGTATTGCCTTCACTTTTTTCATGACTCTTCTGTTTTTGTTTTTTTTTTTCTTCCCAATCTCTTGAATTCAGCAGAGTATACATGTTTCAAGAAGAGGCTGTCTTAATTCCCAGCTGGCCTTACTGCCAGCATACACACCCTTAGTTCCTTCCACCACTGAACTGGCTAGAATAACTGTTTTTCACATTGATGATAATAATGACTTACTTAACACATTCACTTTTTATTTACCTTCTTATTTCTCCCTGTCCAGTGTTTACTCCATCTCCGTTTTTTCTATCAAACGTTTCATCTCTTTTTATAATTGGTCTTGGACTTAACATGCACTTATTGATTCATCTAATGACTCAAAACTGGATTATGCATCCTTTAAGACCTTGATGTAAATGAGGCAGTTACCTGATGAAACATTGATAATACTTTATGGCACCTGTATTTGTAAGTTCTGTGAGATCTGCCAGACCTCTTTCCACAGTCTGGATTAAGGCGATCACTCTCCTTGGCTGATTACTTGTGGATTTTCTCCATTTCTTTACTTACTTCCAAAGCATTCACAGACCTGTTTCCATATCTGTTTTCCAGTACTCTCAACATGTCCTCTGTAGTGTCGTATGCAGACAGAAACATGGATTACATGACACTTCTTTGGATATGTTGGTAATAATAAAAACATTGTGAGTGTCTATATAGTCTGTTGTGTGAAGAATGCTGACAGTATGGTCACATGAGGGATATGGTTTTCCAAACTATATGCTGTACATGGAAACACAAGATGGATATTTGATTTTACATTTCACTCAGATCTGCCTCTGTGAGGAGTGTCCTGCTGTCAGCTACTCAGGACTGGAATGTGTGTTGTAGCTCAATAACTCTGATATCTGAAGAAGGGGAGAGGAGACACATTTGTTTATATTCACACCACAGTCTTTCTGATAGCCCTCTTCCAATGAAGGTACCAGTCATAATCATCACACTGTCTAATTGTCATTATTAATTTCATGTGTTGATCCTCTTGAGCTGAGCATTTGACCCCTGGTCTGGCGGTGCATCCCTCTGCTGAGCTAAAAATATCTCTGTGTTTGTGGGAGAAGGTTCGGTTGGTCTCTGTTCCCCATCAGTTTGACAGATTGACGATGGGAGGAGTAATTTGAGGTCCATAACTCTGCATGTCCTTACTATGAACTTCTTTAATAATTGGTGGCAGATACCAAGCCTGTAGGTCAGTAAATAAAAACTTGAAGCATCTTCTCTTTTCAGTCTCGTATTCTAAAGTGCTCCGTCGGGTCCAGCTGAAGACACCTTAACTTCTCCACTGGTTGAAATTCTGCATCAGCACATGATTTGGTCACACCTGTAGTAGTAAGTAACCTTACTAACCTTAATTTTTAATTATCTTATGTAACCCTATGGGAAATCAAGAAGAAAAGCACTCATTTCGTTCTTTTTTATTTTCTTATTTCCTGTAAGGTTTTGAGGTTAAATGAAGGTGAAAATAATATATAAATGTAAAAATCTAATCTAATCTAAATTTAAGAAATACTTGTGTCTAATGTGATGATATTAAAGGGTCTCAGCTCAGCTCTGGCCCAATGAAACCTCTGGCTCTGTTATAGGTTATAGGAGTTGAATCTGACCCTTTCATTTTTAATCGATGATATGTTTACAGTTGTTTGTTGTTAATGGACCACTTTGGTAATACTATACATAACGTAGGCAGAGTGTGAGCTCAGTGTGTCTGGGTCTTCACCTCCACATTAATCATTTTACTTCCATACCCATTATTACAAAATGAAATTAAGGTCACCTCTAAAAAGCATTCTCTAATGATGCCAGCTGCAAGTCAATTATGGGATGTCTGTTTGTCAGAAACAGTAGGAAATACACAGTATATTGTTTTTGAGCCATACAGTCAAGTATTGGTGTGTTTACTTCACAGATTCTTGGGACCCTCAAGGTTTTCCTGTAAACAAATACACACAAACTGCCTCTGCTTCTATTGTTGGTTCATTTGTTGTAAGTGTTTGAATTAATAGGGATTATGAGCTAGCCAATTTGAGTTGTTCACTGTGTGGCAAGAGGAATTATGTTATTGTGATATGCACCAGAGCAAATTAGACTTGAGGTGGCCATACAATCAGTAATTCCCTGCAGTGAGTACCTCAAAGGTGTTGAGCCCTCAGAGGGAAAGGCCTCACATTTAAACAGTGAAAGATCCACATTACATCATCAGAACTGGAGCAGCTTGTTGGGGTTAGAGCTCAGAACAGGAGAATTAACTCTGCTTCCTGTACTGTATTCCTTTTTGTATTGCGAACAGTAACTCCAAGATGTGCATATTGTTTTGTTTTCATTCTGACCCCATGATGGAAAGTTTCCGGCTCTCCCATTTTCGGTTTTGGTTAAAGTTTAGTTTAGACATTTTGTTTTAGAAGTTTAGCAGGAGAGCTCCAGGTCCAATGGCTCTGATGGGCTGGCGTAGTGGCTCAACGTCCTTTTGTTTCCTTCAGCCAGGACCTCCATTCCTTTTGTGTTTATTCTGTTGTCTGGCTCCTCCCTGCTCCAAGACCACACCAGCCTGTTTGGAGTAATATATATATATATATATATATATATATATATATATATACATTTTATGTTTAGAATAAATATGATTTGTACTCCAACTATTTTGTCTCTGGTTTCCCCTGTATGTCACAGTCCCTGCTGAATCTTCTCCTTGAAGTTTTCAGGCGTGGTAACACTAGTGAAGAAAAGGAAATACAGTCCGGGTGAGGTGCTGGAGTAAATACGCCGCCAGTGACGGGAGTGTGGAGTGTGTCAGCTCCACCTTCAAGCCACTACCACCCACAGCGGCTCCACCCCGGCCTGTGCCCTAGACTTCTGTGCTCACTATGGTGGCCCTCATACTCGTTGCAGCATAGCTCTCGTGGCTCCCTTTAAAGGCTGAAGTGGAGAAGGTTTCCATGTGAACAGAAGTTGAACATGTGTCAGTCCTGACAACTGCTGTCAGGGGCAGGGGGCATGCTCAGTCGGGCCCGAGAGCAGTGCCCTAAACACAATTGGATTTAGTAGTTGGCCTTAGTAAAACATCTGGTAGACCTCCCCCTGGAAGCCAACCAGGGAAGGGCTACCAGCCTTTCAAACAGCCGCACAAGGTGAGGTGCACACTCGCTGAATTTTATCTCAAGTAAATTTCATTTTTCAACACTAGAATGTACAACTAAGTGCTTAAGTGTTTTATTTCTTTGACTATTCACAGATAAATTCACCAGGCTGGAGTTCTGTTGGGCTGCGGTTACTTGTCAACCAAGCAAGTACTTTATTTATTTACAATTCAAACGAGTTTGGAGGTATTTTCACCTTCTGAGTAAGAAGCACGGGCTGAATCCTGCAGTTGGACACATAACCCTAACCCACTCAGGGCAGGTTTACAACTCCTGGTACATTCAGTTGTAATTACATAACAGTACAAAACCTGAAACACTCTCTTCCTCTCTTCCTCTGCCACTGTGTATTGGGGATTGGAGGACATGCTTTGAGGTTCTGTACCACCACCACCACCACAGGCCTGGAGGATTACTTGCAACACCGTAATCCACTTAAGCATTTAATATTCGACTTCTATGTACAAATTTCATCAAGCAAACACAAAGTTTATGTCACAAATGCATGAACAGAATTATTATTTTCTCAAGCTTTATATGATTACACACGATAAGCAACAAGCAAAGTCATCGTGCAGCTGAATCAACAGGCAGACAACACAAAGCCTTTTGGTTCATAAACACTGGATGTCCTTACCGTGACCTCCTTAATGGCTTATCATTGACGCCAAGACATGTTTGCTGCACTTGCTGCTGTCAGCTCTGAGTTTTCTGCACAGAGGATTTTTTTTTTTTTTTTTTTGTCCAGTCACAGTTCATGTGATTGTTCTGCTCTTGTATAATGTCTGCATCTGTGGAATAATGTTAAGTGATTCCTTCACAGCTCATACACTTAGACTCATGGAGCCACATAATCCTTTCTGGTCCTGGTCATAGCACAATACTTACAGAGGAACTATGCAACTCTGTTTTGCTAACCCTCCCCTGGGCCATGTGCATTTGTTTTTAATGAAGCCGGCGAAAAAGCAATCAGTGGAGCACTGGACAATGTTATATGACATATACAGTGCTACGGTGTGTATATATGTGTAGTCTTAACTGGCAGAAATGAAAGATTACGGGTTACAGAGCGCTTTTGTGTCGCGGTGCTGCAGAGATGAGAGCTGGGACACCGGGGAGGAGGCCAAGTGCTGCACTGATCTTGCAAGGCTGGTTTTCAGCCCAGAGACTCCAGGTGGAGGGCAGAGAGCCTCCATTCTCCCTGTGACAAGTTACAAGTCATGTATGTAACCATCAAAATTACTGAAGCTGTTTAATTAAGGTGAAAATGTAGCATAGCCACAGGAAATATCCTGCATAGTTCCTCTTTAAAAAGAGTCATATTATGTGTGCTACATGTAAAGATTTCCTTCCAGGTTCACATTTCTCCACTGACAAGTCCTCCACGTTACCTTCACTGTAATTTTTTTTGCCTCCTTCCAAAGATGTGGAGAATATCATCAGGATTCCATTGGTAAGCGTACAAGCATGCAACACATCTCATTTATTTCTTTTCTAAGATCCTTTGACATTTTCAGTGAGCTGAGTCAAAGCCTGGGCTTATTCCCTTCATTTTAATGAGCACCTTGAACTCTCTTTCTGCCTGCTCATCTATCTTCATCTTAACTTCTTGGTTTTTAATGTCTCTATCTTGTGAAATGAAGCTTCTCATCGCGTGCCTTTTTCTTTTGTTTCTGTTGTTGCTACAGGGCGCACGCCATATCCTCTTCACTTTAACCCTCACTCTCTGCGTGGTAGGTCATGAATCATGTGTGTTTTGTGTGTCTTTATATTTTCAATGTGATGAATCACGCAAATGGGGATAACTACAGCTTAGGCCAAGCCCTCACAGTTCACAGTATTATAGACACACTTGTATTAATGATGAAAAAAGGCACTGTGAAGGAGAAGTTAAAACCCTGCATATGTTCATGCCACACATTGCTTCATTAAGTGAGCATGTTTGGTGGATTTTCTGGGAGATGCTGCCACTGCAAAACAAAAATCACATGCAACAGTTTTCCCATAATAATCCCCACCTTACAGAAACTGTAAGGGGGGAGGGTGGGACCACCACCAAATCCACCCAACCCTGACCCAAGACCCAGACCTTCTCTCTGTACTGCATTAAATATTATCAGTTGGTCTTTTAGTGGCTTACTTAGAGCTGCATGAGGTGTCTAATTTCTGCTTTGTTTGAAAAAAGTTGCAATAATTTGTGCAAGCAGCAGAATTGATAGCTGGCTTTATTAGCCACGCTGAGTCACGACACACCATGACTTTAGTAGTTACAGCCTATGTGCCCAACTGTGGAGTGAGCTGTTACTGTCTATGGACCCCTTTCCAGGACAGTCATGACTGAGGATGAAGAGCTGACTCAGAGGGATCTGATCTGAGCTCTCAGCTTGTTTTGTTCAGGTGACATTATCTCTGGCTGCAAAACGTGAAGCAAAACATGGATTTTATTTGCTTCAGTCCCCGTGGGGTAGCTAACACTACAGCCAGCTGTCTGCAGGCACCAGGCTGATGTCTTGTCATCATAAACATTGTCGATGAATCATCAAGCAGGCTTCCAGTACTCTTTAGTAAGTTGAAGCATCTGGTGCTGACAGTCCATTTGCAGCTGGTACGGCGTATAGGTTGATTTTTCTTTCTTTCTTAAATTGTTATTCCTGCGTTGTTTATGTCACACACACAACACAACAGAACAAGAAAAAAAAATCACATCTATGTGCAATTTGGATTCTCCAATCAACCTAGTTTCCATGTCTTTGGAGGAAGATGGAGAACCCAGAGAGAACCCACACAGACATAGGGAGAACATGCAAACTCCACATACAAAGATCTCAGAACTGGGAATCAAACCCAGAACCTTTTTGCTGGAAGGCAACAGTGCAAATCACTACCACTGTGTCACAACAACATTGCTTACAGGTACCAGAGGAGGTGATCACAGCAGCCAGTTATTTGAGTTTTTGGGAACCTGGGGTGCACACTCCCAGAGCACAAAGGCAAAGGCAGTGAGAGTTGAAGCCCATAAGTGATGATTTATTTTGTATAAGTCTATATTTGGATTTTTAGGGAAATCCCAAATATTCTACCTTTAAACTAAATGTTCAACTAAAACTATGAAGTTGTCCATCTGTGTGTGAATGTCTGTGAGTGGTAGGAAAAAAAGTGCCATATGAACATGTGTGCTTAAATGTGTAAATGTGACTAGTAGGCTGGTATAAAGCAGCATAGAAGAGTGTTATATAAATACACTATCTCCATGTATGAAGAGGAGCTAGTGAAGAGCTCCTCCAGGAGAAATGTTCATGTTTACAGTGATCAGCTGAGGGCCTGACACAGAGGAGGAGGAGGAGGAGGAGGAGGAGGAGGAGGAGGAAGTGGCTGTGTTGCTAAAAACAAAATCAGAACAGTGACAGCTTTGACTGAAGATAATAAGATTGTTACAGTTATCACATGATCTTCACTAAGAATTTGCGAGGTGTTTAAAAACTTGAAGAATTTGAGAAAGCCCACATGTGCAGTTAAACTCACAGCTCAGCCTCATTTATGACTGGGGATAACTGCTTTATAAGTGTTAATTAATACCACAGCCCCAGAACTGCAGCGTCACATCGAAAAGGTTTCCATCAAATGTGTAACAAACACGCATCACATCCCCACACGCTGGAGAGGGCATGTCAGCATCATCATCTGGGACGCATTAAGTGGCCCTCTGAAGACTTTTCAATTAGTGTCACTGTGATTTTGACACAGTCCCTTTAGCATCGTTATTACACACTGCAAATGATCACCTCGTGTGCAAATGGCTGATCTCCTCACACAGATTCATTTTGGCACGCCGTTACGGAGAGTTAATGAGTTTGATTTTGTCCTCTGAGCAAACTTATCTAAAAAGAGATGAAAAGGACCAATGTGGAGCTTTTTTGGATGTCTACCCTCGAGGGTGGATTCTAAAACCAATATGTGCATAAACTTAATTGAACCGTGGCCTCCACTGACTGACAATAACCACAGTTTGAATAGGAAGGAATGAGACAAGGTGACAACATGTTCCTGCTTTCTTCCTTGAGACTCAGCTTATTCTTTGTCAAATGTATGTCCAGGTGATACAGGTCAAAGCCTGGTATGTGGAAGGACTGCTTGCAGTATGTCTCTCACATAGCCCACAGCCTTTCTCTGTTTTATTAGTTTTCGATTTCCTTCTGTTGAGCATAGTTGGTCAGAGGAATTATGGTACAAAGTCCTGCTTTCATTCATTCCAGTATGTTGTGTTCGAGTGCCTGCTTACATGCTTACACAAAGTCAACATTTCCTGTAATTGTTTCAATTACATTTGATGGATAGTAAACCTTTCTGATTTCAAAATCTTACTACTGGTTTACAAAGCTCTACACACTCACACCTCAGTACATAAGAGATATGCTCATCACACACACACGCCAGCGAGAACTCTCTGGTCTACAGGCAGTAGTAACTGAGTCATCTCTCTCACCAAACCTGAGGAAGGGGAAGCAGCTTTTTGTGTGATGGACGAGCACCCTGCCTGAGACAGTGAGAGATGGCACGTCAGTGACCATTTTAAAAACCGGTTCAAAGCTTTTTTTTTTTTTTTTTGTGAGCGTGTGTATTTGAGTGTGGGTAGAAATATGTGATTGACATCATGTTCATTTGTACATGTATTATTTACATACTCACACTTTGTGATGATTTGTTCCATTTGTTTGGTAATTATATGTTGTAGAGCACATTGAGTTTGTCTTTATAAATAAAGTTTGATTTGCTTTGTTTTCTCATGGTATTGTCTCATTTCCAGTTGGCCTAAACCAATGATTTCTGCTGCCTCTGCTCAGTGTGTCTTATGTTCAGTTATTGCTCTGCCTCCTTGGGTAATAATGATGCATGTGATGAAAGTAAGTATTATTAATTTTACTGAATATGATTAAAGATGATCAGTCAGTCAGGGTCATTTGCCATTACAGGATTGGCCTCACAGTTAGTCATGTTCTTACAATTGGTTTGTTAGAAAATTGTCAAGATCACTGTTGTCACACTATTGTCAAGCCGGTTTCAAGTGGGAAAAAAAAAAGTGAAGAAAGATTTTGGCAGATAGTGTACTTGACCTCTTTTTCATGGCAATGAAGAGTTATGACTGGATTTCTACTGTGATGCTTAACTTTCTCTAATCACTGTTCTAAAGACACACAACAGGAAATTATGAGCATTGAATGGTAGTGGTCATGGAATCAAATGGGTCTCACCAAACTTCATAATATCAATGCATTCAATGTGCAACACATTGTTCCTTTAATGACCTTCTGTCACCTGGTTCTCCAAAAGGACAGCTTCTGAATGACATTCTATTGTATATTATAAATGACCTTGAATGTAGTGGTATTGACCGTACAGTATATTTTTGAACATCATGTGAATATCTTGTTTTAGTTGTAAATTTATGTATGTGTTTGCATTTTTTTTCATGCCCCCCCCCCTCATTTTCAAAACGATGAAAAAATGAGTCACTGTGCTTGTCCACAGGGAACACACACTGGTCACATTCATGCTCCAATATTGCCACAAAAAAAAAAAAAAAAAAAAAAAAAAAAGTCCTATTTGTGTAAAATGACCCAGGTGTAGGGTATTCCTAATTATCAGGGGCATTATTTGCCCACTCTTTTTTTAATTTCACTGACGTTTTACGAACTTTCTAGGGCAGATTCAATCACCCCAAAACAACGGCAGAGGTGGTTGGAGTCACATTTGGCTACATTAACAACAGAGTGTAAATGCAACATTCCACTCCACACATACTGTTGTAGCTACATAATTCATAAAAATTAGCTCAAATAAACCAAAACAAAAATGGGATTCAGCAGAGATGATTTTTTTTTTTTCTTTTAAAGACCATTTTTTTCCTGAATAATAACGGAACAATGTTCTTTTCCAGTCCTTCACTGTGGTTTTTTCTTTTAGTCAGATTTTAGAGCAAGTTCCAGCATCAATTTCTCACTGACATTAAACATTCAAATTAAATAGACCATGATAATTACAGGGTTATATGGTCTATCATAAACATTTTCACATTAGTGGCTTAAATTAGACCACAGAGCTTCCATTCTTGCTTTTAGATGTTTTGTTACAGATGCCAGACATGAGATATTCACACATTTATTCAGTGCAAATTTCATTGTATTTGTGTTAAAGTTGGGGCGGCATGGTGGTGAAGAGGGTTCTCCCTCGGTGTGGAGTTTGCAAGTTCTCCCCGTGCATGCGTGGGTTCTCTCTGGGTACTCAAGCTTCCTCCCACAGACCGAAGACATGCAGGTTAGGTTAACTGGTGACTCTAAATTGCCCATAGCTGTGAATGGTTGTTGGTCTGCATATATTAGCCCTGTGATGGGCTGGCGACCTGTCCAGGGTGTATCCTGCTTCTCACCCCCAGTCAGCTAAGATTGGAGGCTCCAGCTCCCCCATGACCCTAGTGAGAATAAGCAGTACAGGAGATGAATGAATGTGCTAAACATTCAGTCTCTCAAACTTTCATCAGAGCACAGGCTTACATGGGACAACAATGGACAGACAGGCCCAAATCAGGTGACCTTCCTACATGGGTCATTATTAGCAGTGTACTGTATACAGCAATAACACCTGTGAACACACCCTGATAGTAGAAGCCACACCCTCTGGGAAATGTAGTTTGGGAAAAATGGGGGGAAAGAAGGTGTAACAGAGTAAACAAGAAAACACTAAGCAATTCCAAAGCACTTTCAGGTAAGACTTTCAGGTAGAATAACAGTTGCGGCTACAATAAACAAGATGTCCCCTAATGAAAAAAAACAACATCAACAACATCTGAAAGGGAACAAAGACCTATGTAAAGTTATCAGGCAGATGACATCATAAACCATAGCATCAAAGATTGGAAAGCTTTATTACAGACACTCTTAAATAGTCAGATATATAGTCTGTCACTGTGTTATGGAATTATTGCAGAATAAATTATTCCCCTTTAGTTGGTAGGAGCCCCCTTCAGGGACCTCTGGGCTTCCACACCCACTCCATTAAAACATGTCTGGAGGGAAGTGCAATCCTTCAGGGGGTTGATCCAAGCGTGGGGTCAGTGAGGAATATTGGGAATATTTACTGGTGCATTTCAAACTTAGGGACAGAGGTAGTCAGAGTGAAATATGGTTCTGCCTTGAGTGATCCTTCAACTTCACTGAAGGTCCTATTTAAAGGGTAGTTTATTGTCAACGGAGCTGACAAGCTGAGACTTGGCACTTTAATGCGGTGGCCGTTATTTTATTTCAAATTGAATGTGCTGAAGCACGAAGCCTGAAGAATGAAAGAAATTGTAAGTGTCCAAACAGAGTCTGCAGTCAGCGGCAGAACAGAGGGACGTTTGTTCCCTGAGTTTGTCCTCAACGTACTGTCTCTGTGTGCACACCACAGATTACACAGAAGACAATAACATGGCTGACTGTCACCAGACTCTGCACTGTTCACTGATAGGTATCGGTGTCTATTTTTAGATGAGGTTTATGGTAACTCTCTGAGCCCATGATGTGTGTATGTATGCCACATACCTGTGCTGTATCAACACAACTACACATGTATCATGAGATCTGTCAGGAGTGTGACACAAGCTGCTTTCCATTAACAAGTCATTTTCACAGATGATGATGTTGACATGTGACAGTGGTACAAGCACAAGTGTAGAAAATAAACTGAATGATGGCTGAATTCCATTTATCTCCATGATGTGTTGTGCATGCTGGTTCACACTGTCATGGTTTAGTGCAACACTTAGAACAGCTTAGCACCATTGTTAATGTTATTAGTAACACCTATGCTTTTCCTGCCATGACAAATCAGAATGGCTGCTATGAAGGAGGCCCGTTACAATAAATGAAGAAAAGAAAATTCTAAATTAAATTAAATAAAACCTTCATGGACAGGATATCGAGACGTGGTTGCTGCAAGTTTGCAGCCAAGTGTGAGGTGACTGGTATGAGGATCAGCCCTCCAAATCTGAGGCCATGGTTCTGAGCAGGAAACTAGTGGACTGCGTCTTCCTGTAGGGAATGGGTCTTTCCCTCAGGTGAAGGAGTTTAAGTATCTTGGGGACTTGTTCATGAGTGAGGGGACACTGGAGCGCGAGATTGGCTGGAGAATCGGCGCAGCAGGAGCAGCATTGCAATCACTGAACCGCACCGTTGTGACGAAAAGAGAGCTGAGCCAAAAGACAAAGCTCTCCATCTACTGGTCAGTCTTCATTCCTACCCTCACCTGTGGTCATGAGTGATGGGTCATGACCGAAATGAGGTCGTGGAAACAAGTGGCCGACATGCATTTTCTCAGGAAGGTGGGTGGGGTCTCCCTTAGAGATAAGGTGAGAAGCTGGAGTAGACCCACTGCTCCTGTGCATGGAAAGGAGCCAGTTGAGGTGGTTCAGGCATCTGGTGAGGACCAGGGCATCCTGGCATGTTCAGCTGGGAGGGGGTCATGGGGCAGACTGAGGACTAGGTGGAGAGATTATATCCCCAGTCAGAGCTGGCCAATGCTGCCAGGGAAAGGGAAGTCTGGGGCTCACTGGTGGATCTGCTGCTCCTGGGACCTGACCGGTTGAAGATGGATGGATAAAGGACCACTGACACAGTTACTAACATAACAAGGTTTTCAAAAGTCAGCTTTTTATGGGAAATGTGTGTTGAATACAACATTTGTGCTACAACACATTACCCATGTAATCATCTGAGAATAATGGAAAGTTAGTCAGAATAAACCTCCTTATTTATTTACTTATTCACAGACAGAAGGAGCAGCTATTGCTTGTTATAAGCTCAAGTGTCACACATAATTTAAAGTGTTGTCTTTCATGGTTTAGTCATGTTATGACGCTGCTTTTTGATGCTAATACTGTATTTCCATGTGACGAAGGCTCCAGTGATTCTGGTGCACTTCCTTCCTTTGTCTCCCTACTGAACCTCAAAATCAAAATAATGATATTAACAAATTCAGGGAGCATCCAGAAATCAAACCTGGAACTTCCAGTCATCCAAAGATTCAAGACTAGCACACACACACACACACACACACACACAAAAAAAAAAAAAAAAAATTGAAAATTGGCTGAAAAATCAATGAGTTAAGGTGCAACTTTCAGATGGATCTCCTCCTGCTAAAAAGAAGATGACATATGACGGATACATCCATGGATCATGACGTCTGCAGGTTTGAAGGACTAAACAAAATGCAGCTTATTGCTTATTGCTAACTGGTGGCTCCCCTCCAACAGGCCCTGAGTATACAAATAGTGAAAGTTACATTTTTTTTTTCTTTCCCCTTTCGTGGCTCTGGACGAAGGAATGTGATCTGGAGCCTGTATCATATATTGAGATCAATAGGTTAGTCAGCAGTATTTGGCTGGTGCCGCATCACTAACCTGAGGTTATATCGGATCAGTCAGGCTGCCTCCTGACCAATGAGATCACTGGGACCATCCTGACATAAATATGCTGCAGGAAAAACAAAACAAACAAAAAAACAGCAAGTCATAAAGAACAAGTGTTTTTATTTTCATATCAGTGGAATCCCTTTGTCACCCCAGACCCTGGAATAAACTGCTTTTTAATGATAAAACATAAAACATAAACCATCCCTGAGTGGGATTTACTAAAATTCATGTTGACAAGCCTCGATGTTTCTAGGAGAATGTCCTCTGGACACATGACACAACATTAGAAATTTTAAGTCGGAGACTATCAACCCTTCGTGACACACATCTCGAGGCGAGTGGGGCGGTGATAAAAATAAAAACGGGGGCTTTGATTAAGTTTGATAAGTATGAAAATTATGTCACTTACTGCTATGGGAGCCTTTGGACCCACCACCACCATCATTATCATGGTGGAACGTGTTTTGGAGGAAGAATGGATCCTGTGGACGACTGTTCCACATGCAGTGAGAAGGACTGGGATCTGTTTGCAGCCCGAAATGAGCAAACTGTGGGAAACACACACAAAAATAAATGAAGCCGTGTCAGGAGCAGTGGGTTGACTTTTATTCACCCAGGCTGATTGGTGAGATGCATCAGTGCTTGATGGGTACCATTTATGGGACTGTTAGCTTTGCCAGTATCCTCCTTAATTGACAGAATCCATAGCGGTTACATCTCTCTCTCTCTCCCTGTCTGTCTTTGTTTAGGTCTCTATATCTGTCTCACTCTGCACACCCCCACCCCTGCAGGGTGCTGTGTGTGTGTGTGTGTGTGTGTGTGTGTGTAGGTATAAATAGATCCTCTTACCAAGCTGAATTGATTAATTGCATGTTGAGGCCCAAAGAGTGGCGTTTGGAGAGGACACTGTTGGAAGAGAAAAGAGCCATTAGGATCTCACTTTAATGTTCATCGACTCACTAACACACACACACACACACAACTTGCATGAAGATTTGAAAGTGGTGGATTCAGGTTCAATACAAAAAGAGAATCACCAATAAAGGTGCACATGCACATTCACACATGCAAACACGTGCATGCACACACACACACACACACACACACACTCACACAATGTAATCGAGATGCCTGGCAACTGCAGTGCTGAGAGGTTTGGAGAGAGGGAATAAAAGAAGCCACCTGCCTCAATTAGTTTGAGGACGGAGGGGTAAATGGAGGGAGGCCATGAGTGTGTAAGGAAGAGATGAAAAGAGAGAGAGTGGGTGGAGAGAGGCTGGAGGGAGACAGAGATTGAGTGAGAGAGTTTTGAGAGGCCCTCTCTGAGAGAGAGAGAGAGCAAGAGAGCGAGGCAGGGGTGGAGGTAAAAAGAGATGTTTGTGGGTGGGAGAGAGATATGCACAGGGAGCAGTTCTTTGGGTTTTTATAAACCCCGTCCCATACAACTAAACTGTTCTCAATGATGTCTGGAGGCAAACTGATTATGTTTCTGACACATCGCTAAAGTGTTTCTAATCAAATCCTATTCTATCCTGTAAGAATCCAAAGGCTGATATCCATGCTTTGATCTCCTCCTCTTTGGACTCTCCACACTTGTCTGAGCCAACAGTATTGCAGCGTGTCAGGAACGACCGCCAGATTTCTGTAAACCAAAACAAGACGACACATTACTCTCATTTTGGTGTCAATTCACTGGCTTCTGGTAAATTTTAGAATCAATTTTAAGATTTTAGTATAGAGAAGAAATATCTGATCTGTGAACACCTTATGTGCAAATTTACATCTTAAAGAGGTAGTTCAGTTTTTTTTTTTTTTTGTTTGTATCTGTATCCCTCCGCCTGTCAGCTGTTTGGGTCAGACCCTTGGCAGTGTGTGGAAGAGGCAGAGTGGAAGCAGTTTGCCAGTGCGGAGAAATACTGAGTGAGTTGGTTCATTCCAGCTAAACTGCTTTTATTTCTGACCTGTTGATGCTCTGTAAAACTGCGTATATAACATACATTTAAACTTGTGTATTATTTTGAGATGGGACTTCTGGTACTGTAGGCAGAGAAAACACATGTTAGTTTGGGTCTGTTCACTGTTTATCTCGTGTTTGTCAGTCCAACACTATGAGCTGGTATGAGAGCAGTCTACGGCAGATATTATATTTAGCTCTGTTATCTTTTCTACACCTTCAGGCCAAATGCAAATGTCGATCAAATATCTAAAGATCTTAATTGTGCCTGTTGTTGTTTTCATGTCATTGGTACAAACTGATGAACTGTAATCGGCTCCTTCAAGCTCCTGTTGTGGGAAATGGAACCATTCTGGGTTCTTGTGTTCATCCTCATCCTCAGCCAGTGTGTCTGATATTTTTAGGAGGCAATAAAAGCCTCCGGTCTCTAAAGCCCAAGTGAAGCATTTCAACTATTAACCACCTGATGTTTTCGCTGATGTGTTTCATATGGAGAAGATTCTTATTTGGGATTTGATTCTTTTAAATCTGTATGAATGTCATAGATTAAACATAAAAAAAACCTCTTGGCAATTTATTTATGCAATTATTTATTTTTTCTTCAAAATAACAGCATTTCTTTCTGTCTTCTGTTCAACACAATCTCCAGTCCATCCACTGTATATTCAGGGCACATTAAACATTAAAAGTGCAGCCCAAAAGGGGGACAACAACAATATTGGATTGATAAGGGACAGATACTGCCTTAGTGGCCTCACAGCTAACTACATTTGTGACTGTTAAAGTTCAGCTCCAAACAAATTTGACAATATAGTCAATCAAACATGATGTATAGATTTTGGCAACTTGATTAATTTCTGTTTAACTTGACACCATGATTATTGCAGTGACATATTTAAATTGTTTTGTACAGTGTGTAGTGTCTTATTCAATTATGCATATGTAAAAAAAAAAATTAGATGTGGACAATTAAGTGTTCCATGTGACCAGTAAGCATTTAAGCACACCTGTGAATGTTTTGGTCAGACCTGAGGTGAACCTGATGAAGCTGAAAGCGAAACATGTTGTTTGCGCCCAATAAATCACCACCTTGAATCACTTTAATCACCACCTTGTGGTTGTCTGTCTCTGCCCCTCCTTCCATCTGCATCTCTGTGTATTCAGAGTCAGACATAAGACATAAAATAATTGTGTTAAAAAAACCTTCAGTGTGAAGTCTTGAGTAATGCCCCCAAATCCCTGCAAACTTGACCTTTGCCCTCCAAAATCTAATCATTTTGCCCACTAGTCCAAGTGAACATTTGGATTTTTTTTTCCTCTAATAAGTTACGTTAAAGCATTATGGAGATTCACAACATCATGACGTGTGAACTCCAAAACCATCAGTTCATCATTCGGCCCAAGTGAACACACAAAAAAAAACCAAGTTAATGTGAAACAGGCAGAGAGAACTTGGCACAGTTAGCATCTTTTATTTGTCTATGTTTTCTGTCAGCTCAGTTGTTATTGTTAGTGTCAGAGCTGATGGTAGCTCAGAGGTTTCAATCTTTCTAGTTGACAGGATTGGCGCCTGTTAACTAGACGTCAGAATGCTGGTTGTCGCAAACTGTTTGAGACTGTGGGTCACTCCAGCTCAAGTTGAAAATTCATTATTTTGCATATGATGAAAAACAAAAAAGGATCATAGTTTAACTCTTGCATTTCAACAGTTAATTTACACAAGCCCTCTGCAAGTAAGATATGTATTGTATATACTGAATTTCTTTAACAATGATGGTGACAAATCTCAGTGTCAAGAGCTTAAAGATCCCCCGAGGAGTCTGCTTTTGGTTATAAAAGAGTTTCATATTAATGTGGATGAATCTATATCACCCACACTTGTTTATGTGTCCATTTTCCATAAAGATATCGTTTTATCTTTGTAGTTATTTTGATATTATTATTTTGTGGTCGACTCGCCCAGCATTGCCTCGGAAAGACAGAGCGATTTACGGCATGCACTGACAAAGACTATCAGAGCCATTTAACAGAAGAGTCAGGGTAAAAAACGTTACCAATAGTAAAACCTGTCTGTGTAATGACCTCATCAGTGGCCATTGTTCAGTCAAAGCTCTCTGCTTCAGTCTTCAAAACTCCCACAGCTCGCTTTGGCTAGCTCACTCATTTGCAACCATGCGCGCGGAGACTCGTGGGAGTTGTAGTGTGAAAACACTTCCGCTTTCCAAAACTCCTTGTAGTCCCTTTAACAGAGTAGGAGACAAAATAGCACATGGGACATTGTGTGAAAGACTTTAACACTGTGTACGGCTGAAACTACTACTGTATTATAATATATTAAAATACATGTGGTGTAAAGTTGAACTCTTGACATGTGACTGTATCTGCTGCACCAACAGCCTCCGTGTTTGGCACAAAGCTGCCTCCTCCACATTCTGTTTTTTTTTTTTTTTTTTTCCCTTTACAATAAGCTCTAGTTTGGGCGTGCAGTCTTTGTTATTCTCTATGAATGACAGGAGGTCTAAGTATATAAAAAAAGAAAAAAAAAAAAAACACTGTATCTTGTCAAGTAAAGCATTGTATCAAAAATAATACAATAGTAATTATACTGCCAAACCTATGGCACTGTACAGCTCAAAATGCAGCTCAGTTAAATGCAAAATGGCATCAAAGAGTTGAAAATGGTGACAACAGGGAAAATCGACCATCGACCTCCATCACCCCATGCTCCCTTCCTCTTCAGCTGTTAGTCTATCACTGTGAGAAAAAGACTATAACCACTACCACCATGTCCACAGTGCTCTGGTTGAGCTATTGTTCTATTCAAAGATGAAAGATATTGTACAATGCATTCTTCTAGTGCAAAGTCCCTCACAAATGCACAATATCATTAAAGACAGATTAAATGTAAATATCACAAACACTTGACAGCGATGATGACCTTTATTACAACAGCAACAACAACAACAACAACAACAAACCCACAGAGCCATTTCTGGTTATGTGCCAACAATGTATAAAGATGTAAGCAGCTGTGATCAGTGATGCTGCATGACTATTCTTGAATAATTCCAGTTTATACTGATGATGCTGTAATATTTTGAATTGGTGCGTCATGTTGGGCTACATGCAGCTGACAGTATCACTCCAAACGATGGAAAAATGGAATCTTCCCCACAGGTGCTTGAAGAAATGTTACTGATTAAGTAAATGATGACAGACAGACTGCCTGAGATACTCTGAACTCAACGTATGCAAAACAAATTAGTGTAGTGGAGTCACCAAGACTTCTGCCTCTTTGACTTAGATTCTTTAATTAGAAGCTGTCTAATCCCCAAAGCTATCCAATAGTACATCAATCCATTTGCAGTGTCATAGTTGTCTGTAATGCATATCTGTCTCTGCATCATGTCAATTTTTTGTGTGCTATTATTTGCACAAATGGTTTTCAAGAAAATTGAATTTACAGTTTCACTGGCCTTACCAGATACCGGTAAATCCCAACACAGCAAGAGCCTTTTAGGGTAACAGATGTAAGGACAAGTGAGTTCTTCTGTCTGAAGGATTGTTTCCTGAACCTGTAGTTTGGAGAACAAGGCTGGTCATCTTTAGTACTTCATCTTTAACAATCCCCTCCTTTATAAGCCATGAAAAAATAATGTGCTATGCATTTATTTTCTTTATCTCCCTGACCAAGAATGATCTCTCCATTTCAACATCACTTTGGAGTTTCCCCTCTGGAAAATCTGGTAGATGAGAGGCATGTCCATTAAGGAGAATTTGATTCAGCCTCAGGTTTTCCATTTTAAAACTTGAACTCATCTTGTAGCAATAGTAGCACTCACGGACAGGCCCTGCTTTCCTTCTAAAAATGATGCTTGTTGGTGAGAGCTTGGGCTGCACAATTATACTCATCACATATTGGGAAGTAGTTGTGGACATATGGCCTGTGTTAAATTATCCAAGATGTCTGATTCCATGTCTTTTGATGCCAAGTAAGGTCCCGTCTCTGTGGTAGGCATTTCCTTGCTTCAGTGTTAACTCAGCCTCAAAAGAAAAAAAGCAGGAATGACAAATGGCTGAGGCAGCTGAGGAGCTGGGCTACCACTGGGACCCTTCACAAAGGCTGTGCAGGCTGGAGTCAGTGTGCAGCCTTTCAGAGTGGCTTTATCTTTTGCAGCTTCAGATGTGCCTCTTAAAATGAACAGTTCATCATCAAATTCAAAGTTGTACATGTTTCATTAGCATCACACCATCTGTTTTAGAGAACAATACAGGTTTTTCAAACTACTATCCATTTGTTGTTGCAACAGAAATTACCAGGGACGCAAGGCCAGAAGGATCATGACTTATTGATATCAACAAATGTGAGTAACTTGAAGATTGATGCATCTTGATCTGATCTGAGAGGATGTTTATTAGGCATCATTACCTAATAAGTTACATTTTGGATAATTTAGTTCAGAAACAAGACATTTCACTTGATTTACATATATATAGTGCACATTGTTTGATTGCCTTTATCAGATAGGTCAGTGTAGAGAGTCACTAAAACAGAGAGAGAGACTGGGGGAATGACATGTGCTAAAGGTCGTGTCAGTCAGGAGTCAAACTGGCGATCGGTCTTCAGGCAGATGCCAACATGGGACATGCTCTTGAACCACTCAACCATCAAGCACCCCCAGGAAGGCTGAAACTTTGGTTGCTTTTGCTCCAAAAAGTGAAAATTGTCATATATGTCTTGGTTACAGACTGTCTGAGAAAGAAATAAAACAGTTAAAAGAGTTAAAGAATCATATAGTCTCATAAGGTTTGACACAGGTTTGAAACATCTTCTCTCAGTCCATTAAACTTCAGCAACAATGAAATGTTGGAACAATTTGTCCAGTGTCAAAGTTAATGGACTTCTTTCAGCCCCAACAGCCCACGGTTCCTCATAATGTTATTTTTGTTAATACACAGTTTCACTTAATGTTAACACTTGTGACCTTAACACACTAAAGTCTTGTTAGCAATGCTCTCTTCCTCCCCTAGACCTACACCCTCACCTATTACCTCTCTCTTATTCCTTTACAATGTGGCCTTTGACACTCTTGGCCTATGGTCAGACTTAGAGTGTCTAAATAGTTTCAAATGGAAACTCACTGTTCACTGAAGACATGTTTTAGAGACTTCAGATTCCCCTGTGTCTAGTCTGGCTGGACCAATGATGACTAAGCTTGAATTGTGAGTATGTCCAACAGCAGTTCTCCATAGCTCAATGAGTTCATTATGTCTACAAATTGCTATAGCTAGTTTTTTTACTTTGTAAGTGTATGTATGTGTAGGACTGGTTGTTCTTTTCATAGTGTTGGTGTGATGTGTTGTGTCAGCTGATGTTACAGAGGTGTGACCCCGCCATAATTGACAGACTCTCAGTTTACTCCTTCAGGACGGTGCTCCATGTGTGTGACAGCATGTATGTTTCAGAGTGATTCAGCAAGGGAGTGAAACTACGAAGATGAGCTTTCACAATGAGAACATTTTTTCCAGCTCTCTTTTCTTCATGGGTCTAATGTGGAGAGCCGTAGATAGGAATGCTCACCCCCCCCCTGCACGAGAAGCCTTTTGCTGTCATTCATTCTCTTTCAGTGGGAAAGAAGCTGCCTCCACGGGGGAGAATCCATTGCAGTAAACAAACAGCCGGTGTTTCTTTTGTCAAACTTTTCTGTTTAATTCTGTCTTCATTGTGTCAGGGTTGAGTTTTCCATATCAGCGCGCACATTCGGGGACTTCTCATCAGACCGCAGAACTGTTCAGGCTCTTTGATGAGTGAAGCCAGGGGGAGCACAATTTACAATGTAACTATTTAAAAATACAATGTGCATCTGTGTATTCTGCAAACTGTTTGGGGAAATGTAAACGAGATAGATGGAGCTCTACCACCTTAAGAGATGAACCCAACAGTATATGTTTATTTCTCTGCAGTTTATCACAAGCTGACATTATGCAATATTGATCCAACCTTCCTCTTTATGACATCAGTCTGATAGTGGCAGAACCAAACCATGTCGTTCTCCTGCACAAAAAGAATCCCAAACACTTGTTTTCAAATACAGCATTGTGAATGAAATATACACTGTGGTGATCTCAATTAAAACATATAGTGCCCACTAGATCACTTTATTCAGATGCACGTAAAAGTGAACAAAGTTTAACCCCTTGGTGAACTCAATCCAATTCAAACTGAACCCTGTCGTGGATCATTTCCCAGACAGATGGCTGTTTCTGCTGGATTTACTGGTGTTAACTGTGCATGTGTGTGTGTGTGTGCCCAATGTTCTTCATTGGCTGGCACTGATGTAGAGTGCCAGCCAATGAAGTAGAGTGATGTTTGTGTGGATGAGTAGTTGAAATGAACTTATTTTGGTGTTTCATTTTTGGAAAATGAAACACCAAAAGTGAATGGGACTTGAAAAACTCTCCCATTGAATAGATTTTTTGTGTCTTAATTGAACTGTACAAGGTGACATACAGAATCTTGGTTTGACTGTAAAGCAGCTCTAGGTTCTATATTAAAACTCGATCTACAGATGAATGCATATGGCTGGTTTTCAGAAACTGGACCTTAAAATAATGGGCAAACACTTCTGTAACTTGATAAATGTAACTTGAACTTGATGTCATAACAAAGCAGTCACTGTCCCAGCCACACCAAATCCCTGCGCACCTGGACCCAACATCCAGATTTGTTATCTTTGAATGCTTGGCTGAAATCGGCTACCTTTTATGAGGACCTCAACTCTTCTGATTGGATCACAGACCTGTTGCTACTAGAGCTCCAGAGAGAGGACCTAGACCAACCACCTTTATATCTGAACATGTGCAAATGTATAAGACAGCATGCTGTGGGTAATTGTGAATTCAGTCGAGCTGTAAAAGGAAGGAGGAGGATGAAGGTGGTTCTGATGACTCATGTGTCATGTACTGTAGTGGCAGTGCTGGTGGAGAACAGCTGAGGCGCAGAGAGGCTTAACACTACATCTCACATTAGATCAGGAATAGGCAACTTATTCCACAAAGGGCAGGCGTGGCTGCAGGTTTTTGTTCCAACCTATCAAGAGCACACAGTTTGACCAATCAGATGTCTGAAGACTGAGATCAGTTGATTAACTGAGTCAAGTCTGGTGTGCTACTACTTGGTTGGAGCAAAGACCTGCATCCACAGTGGATTTTTGTGGAATGAGTTGCCCACCCCTATCTTAGATACTGTGAAATGAAAGTGATGCCTGCTCCTATATGCTGGCCATCATGGACCCTTTATCTCTCCTTTTAAAGACCACACCAAGGCCATCATAGCAACAAGATCTTAGTCAACACCACCACCTGTGCTTTGGAGAACATATGCAATATTTCTGATAACTGCATTCACACAAATGTTACTTGGCTGATAGTGATCCTGGGGCCCAGAATTACACTTTCCTATTGCTGGCATCAGTGTCCAAGCCACTTGAGTCTCCAGTGTCAGTAGGGCTGCTGTCACACTTAGAGACCAGACAGTAGAGCAGTCGGTGTCTGGTCCTTGATATCAAATATGGCAACGCCAGCCATTCTACCACTCCTACCTTTATAAGGGTTGACCTGCATAAGCTCTTCACTTTACTGGTGACTATCCCCACCTTGAACTGGCATTGTAAAAGGCTCATGAATACCTAAGCTAACATATTTAAAGGCAACAATAATATAATGTGATCCTGCCTAATGTGTTCCTGCCCCTGTCAATGTATTCAGTGAACAACAGGAACATGTTTTCTTATTTTTATAGAAGTTAGTGTTAGCAGCAATAGCCACAGTGACTGGACAAGAGGGTTTTCACTGTGTCAATGTGCTCTCTCGCCATGCTTTGGTAAGTGGTATCAATCTGCTTCAAAGTCTAGGAGTCTGGTGATATCCTTTTTCATGTTATTATAAGCATCTAGGTCATCATCATCATCATATGTAGAGTTTTTTTTTTTTTTTTTTTTTTTGATATGCTATCTTGCAATACCAAGATTGGAGTTGCAGTACAGATTTCATAGTCATAGTTCAGATCATAGTTGTGGACAACTACATCTCCAGGTCCACTGGAGGAAGTCCTTTTTGAGTGGTGCTTTTGCATTATTCATCAGATCGCTGTGACCTCTTCTAACCAGCTAAAGGGCTGAGGTTCAGAAACACAACAATCTCACAAATAAAGGAAAATAAATGTTATCAGCAGATGGTCTCCTCAAATTCAGTGAGGGAAAAATGTGTGTGTCTGTGTGTGCGTGTGTGTGTGTGTTTTGCTTGCTTGGCCTCCTGTCTCAGGTGTCAGCCCTGTTAATGGGGAAGAGGGTTTAAGGGTTAGGTGGGGGGATGAGAAACCCGACTAAAGCAATCAAGCCTGGGCAAGAGTCGAACACAGGCCTCCTGTTCTATTCTGGACAATAGGCTCTGGGAATTGGGGTTGATACACACAAACACATACAATGGGGCTCTGGTCACCAGCCTAATTCATGACCAGGACATGAGCGTTGCTTCTCTAACTCTAATTGAGATGTATTGCCCTGTGCTCCACAGCATAGAGATGCTACAGTGTGCACAGCCAACCGGCCTCTGTAGCCTCCAGCTATCTGCGGCAGCTTCTAAACTGTGTCCCGGGGACATCCAGGCTTCCTTAGGGAAATGAAATGTATTCCATATGTCTTTGTGGAGGTTCCAGGAGCCCTTAAAGAGCACCCAGAAGGTCACAGAGTTAATTTCACAGAGATATAATTCATAAAACATTATCCCAAATACAGAGTAAATCACCTTGGCTTTTGCACATGTGCAATAAACTATTCCAATGGTCGTCGGTTTATTTGTGAGTCTTTTTCATGATCACGAGCAATATAGGCTGCACTTTCCATCTTTGCAATCACTCTGTATGCTTTCATTTTCCATCACCTAAACATGAGCTTTTTAATTAGTAATTTACCAAGAGGAAAATTGCAGCCTAACGGTAGAAGTAATTATTATGCAGACAGTAGAACAATATTATTAGAAGTAATAAGCGAGGATTATGCTTCACACTTAGTGAATTGACATGGATGAGGGCCCTTCAGCCGAAAATGGAATGAGAGAAATTAATCACAGAGAAGTGTCAGAGTTAAATATCAGTTATCAGAAATGAAATGTTTCAATTCATGTATCGGAACCAATTTAGGCCAATTTCAGCAGTGGCTTCACCACACTCATCACTGTCTAAATGATTATCGTTGGTTTCACCACCATCACCAGCACCATCTGTGGAAAAGCAGGCAAGTGGTCAGCCAGGGCTATGGCTCACAACACCACAGCAATTAACTTTGTGATAACATTGCAACACTGATGGGAGACACCAATCTTACCCAGAGACCAGGTCACCACAGCTCTGACCAAAGTCTTTGTTCATTTCTAAATGATTTATTTCATAACGTTGAAATTACATCATCAGTCCAAAACCCTGACTAACTGACAACTTCTGTTTTAGAACTGTGAACTGTTTGTTGATGTGCCAGTGGCTCAGCTCTTCTTTAGTAGACTCCATGTTTAGGCGACGTGATGAGGGTGCTGCAGTTCCCCACCCTTTACACCTATGATTTTCATATTAACAGTGAAGAATGCAGGTTTTCCAGGTTGTTGCCTAAAAAGTGTGCTGTGTCATGTTGTAAGGTTGATTGGGAGGGTCTGGATGTTTTTTTTTTACCCCAACTCTCTGATATGACCATATGACCCATTGGCATGTCACCTGAAATAATGCCCCTACAGCAGCAGGCGTACTGGTCCTTGTTTGCCATGGTTACAGTAATGAACACAGATGGTCAAGGATTCCATATCTACATCTGTTGGCATGGTAACAGTTACAGGTAACAGTAACAGTTATGGCTCAGTTTGGTCACACTTTGAATGAAAAAAAAAAATGCTTCAGGTTATTATCGGTCATATTTTTCCTCGAGGACAGGCATGTCCAAACTATTCCACAAAGGCCCGTGTGGCTGCAGGGTTTCTTTCCAACCAAGCAGCAGGACACCACACTTGACTCAGTTTATCGACTGATCTCAGTCTTCAGACAGCTGATTGGTCGAACTGTGTGCTCTTGATTGGTTGGAACAAAAACCTGCAGCCACAAGGCCCTTTGTGGAATAGTTTAGACATGCCTGCTCTAAGACAATGACATAATAGATGAATGACTGAATTTTTAGATTTACTGTCTCCTTCATCGGTTTCATCTGAACTCCTGCTTTTGTGTAATGGCATAAAACCCTTTGTTGGCTTTTTACGGACTAAGATTTTTAATCATTTACCCATTACAACTTACAACTGTTGTATTGTAGGTGGTAAGCAATATTTACTTTCCCTTTAGTACCAGCATAGTCTGTACAAATGTGCTCCTCCTCACAGTCCCATTTGTTGGTACCAGTGCTGCTGCCAGTCCTCTGTTTAAGTTGATCTCATGAATACAGCAAGCATATTTTAAAAATTCTTAATTCTTATTATTTATTATTGATTATAATTTCCCCATACATTTCAATGAATTTTTTTTTTGTAATATATCCTTGGCTGTTGGGGCAGCAGTCTTGTTTACTAAAAGTCTTGCATACTGATTAATGAACAGTTACAATGGACAAAACTGTTCACACTATTACTCATCAGGCACTGACACTTGACACATAACCTTAACATTGAAGGTCTCACTCTATTAATTCAGCCATGCTGGAACACACATGTGTTTCCAGCTGTTCTCCACATTCACATTTGAAATTGGCGTGAAAAACCTCTGGTTAACCGAAGGCAGACATGTAGTCAGTCCACCAGTTGAGTCTAACCATAAATAGCTCAATAACTCTCACACTGATCGCATTGAAATGTTGGTCAGACATTCATCTGACTGCTAATGAGGATGTATGCTACAGACTTTGGTGACCTCCTGACCTTTTCTCTTGCCACAGCAGCAGGTTTCCATATTTGGTTCAGGCTCAAATGGCGGGAACCTATGAGAAGTTTTGGCATTATGTTCTCATGTTAATGTTTCCCTGAGGAGAAAACCTACTTTGAAATTCTGCAACTTTTCAACACCATGAGGATGAAATCTTTTGGTTTTACTGAACAAGTGTAATATACACCATGTAAATATAATATCCCAACTGAATGATTTCCTAACCTTTTACTCACACTCAGGTAAGATGCAACTGATGTTAGCATACTAACACATTAAACTAAGATAATAAGACAAAGCCAAGCATTGTGCAACTGGTCTCATGAGAGCATTTTGTCCAAATTGCTTCTGTTGTCTAAAGCCTCATAGCTAATAACATAGCCATATACTTTTTCAGGCCTGGAGGTTTGGGCCTGTTTGTTCTGATTGAGGTGTTCATATGGAGCATTTTTATCCAGTATATATACATCTAAACAGATACTAATTGGAATATCTAGCTCCATGAAGGCAGCAATTTTCTTCTTTGTCAGATTCCCCTTATTCCAGAAAGGGCTTTCCCCTTCCCTGCTGCTTTTTGTTAAACAGAGACCTGGCTGTGTGAGTCTGCCCCAGACAGCTCGCTGCAGCTGGATGGGCTCCAGCTCCAGAATGGGAGCAAGAGGACATGTTTTTACATCATCGAGGGATGGTGCAACAATGTCACGGTCCTGTTCAAATGCTGCTCTCCTGACTTGGAATCATTTTTCATAAACTGTAAATGGTTTCATTCCCTGAGGAAATTCACTTCATTTACTCTCATGGGAGCACACAGCCCACCACATGTTCGTGTGTGAAAAGCACAAACAGAAGTCGTGCAGGAGAGTAAACTTTCCATGGTTGTTGTTTTAGGAGACTTAAATAAGGCAGACCTCAGGTATGAGCTTGGCAGTCTCAGACAGCCACACAACACACTTGATCACAGCCACACAACATTTACCTAGAGCTCTCAACAGGCCTTAAAATTCAAACCCAACCCAACCCGACTGCGGGTGTTGAAACCCCGAACCAACCTGACCTGAGTTAAATATATTTTCAGCCCGGACCCAGCCAAAGAAATAAAAAATGCATTCATTTCAGTGCATTTCATAATAAATAACCAGCAAGAAGATGTGTTTTATGGAAGCACAAGACCCAGCCCGAGCCATTTGTACTGTATATGCAGCTTTGACTCTTTATGATCACTATTTAACTCACCTAACCCAGGTTGAAACAATGAAGGGAGGACACTGGAGACAGATGGCCCTGCCTGGACTGCACTGACTAGGACTTTTCACAAGGATAGGCTTAGCAAGAAAACTGGAGGTCAGTGCTAACTCATTTAAGTAAAATGGCTAATATAGCAAACCACAGACATGTTGTTATTATGTGTTATGAGAAGATTAGCATTATTGCTGGTATCATTTTGTTCAAAGAACTGCTGTACCAAAGTGAAACCTCACAACTAATATCTAACTAATAAGACAGAGATAGGTTATGTTGTGGAGAGGCTTTAGAGTGCACTCAGGAAAGCAGACATTAATCTTCTGAATGATTCCCAATCGAAACCTTCAGGTATGGTTGTATTGTCTTCCACTGCATCCACATGGAGAGCAGTGCACTGCACTGAGGATGTAAATGTAATGACTGTTGTTGCAGGGTTTCCACCTCTGCACTCATCTCATGTTGCAGTGCAGCATTTATTCTGTCAGACTGGCTTGGATTTGAATCCACCACGTCTTCCTGTCAGTTCATCAACAATTTGATTTTGTCAGCATGCATTTTCACCCGTCCGTCCGCCAGACAGTGTTTTCATTAATTCTCCTCACATGATTCCGCACAAGCGAATGCCGCACCAATGCTGCTATTACTGCCATTTTCCTCCATCACATTCAATCATATTCCATTACATCCCATTGCTGACCCTATGAAGCTGGGTGCCGCGTTCCTGTTCGTGCCGGCTGAAATGTCAGCCATGTTCTGCTGTGGGTGCATTATCCCTCTGAGAATAAGACTGGCTAGCACACACTCTTCATTGTTTGAATATATCTTTAAATCTGTCTCTCAGTCTCTCTATCTCTTTTTTTTTTGTTGTCTTTATTGACCTGTAGCAGTAAGGTGATGGTCACCATATTTTGCTGCATTAAAACAATGACAGATTTAGATTTAGTTCACCCCTGAGAGATCAGATCTAAAAGAGAAAGAGGGGAAAGAAATACACACGCCTACACATGCACAGAAACCTGGACTGTTCATGTGCGTGTGTGTGTGTGTGTGTCAAACAAAAAGGAATAAATACAATGCAAAGGCAGGAAAGCAGAGGAACTGCAGCTGCACTTTTCTGACTTTCTTCATAATAGCATACAGCAGGCTCTCTCTCTCTTATGAAGCCTTTACAGCAAACAGACTTAAGGATGACTTGACATTGATCACATATAAGATATGATATGCACATGATAACAAGAAAGAGAGAAAAAAAGGTCAGTTCTCATTGACTCCGTACCAACATTGATATTCTAAACTAAGACCTGAGCGCAGTGGAATCATTGTCGCTGCCATTTTACTTGGTTTACCGCTATATCCGATTAACATACCCATCTTGACATCACTGCAGTTTGGACCTTTGACAGGAGATCTTTTCCTGCCAGATAAGTAGTTCAACCTGATTAGTAATTTACTTCACATTTCCATTTTAACTGTGGTGATACAAGCGATACAAGCTTACAAGCTTCAAAAATCATTTTGCAGTCACTCCTTCATTAAACACAATCTAAACCACATCCTGCCAGCCAGCACAAGCCTACTGAATTCACATGTATTTTATGTGTTGGGTACAGATATAGATACATAACTTTATTCATCCCTGAAGGGCATTTCCATTTCTACAGTGTACCGACATACAACCACTCACACCACATAGTCTCAAAGTGCCAGAGGAAGCATGATATGGCCTATGGGAATGAATGCAGTTAAAATAATATGGGAGAAAGGATAAAACACAGAGTAAAGGCTAAAAATAACTAAACAGCCTCATGGCAGAGGAACAGATGACTTTGATTTGGTTTGATTGGTGATTGGTCATCCTGGGAGGCTGGTAACGACTGAAGGCATTAATGCAAATTTGTTATCCATAACATGATTTTGATTAATAACGCTTTTAAAATTCCATATTCTTTTCCTTCATATTCTTTTTTTTTTTTTTTTTTCCTTTTGTCTTCATACTTACTGATATTTTGGGGTGGGTTTTGCTGATTAACCTTGAAGCTTTCCTGGGAAATCCTAGCCATTGTCCATTATACAGTAAATATACAGTTTCAGTCTGATTTGATTCTTGCTAGTGAAAATAATGTTGGACAAGTGGATCCGTTTGTATGGATCTCGATCCAATCAGAAATCCTTTATTGTCATTGTATGAACACACAGCAGAATTAGGACTGCAGCTGCTTTGGTACTGTAAAGACAGATCTATATACTTTAATACACACATACATGTAACTATTTCAGAAAAGTGACTAATAAATAATAAATAGAATATTTATGAACTACAATTGCTAGGCAGCAGTTAGAAAGACAATTAAGGTTAATAAGACATCCAGCCGGTCAAAATGTCCTCAAGCAATGGTCCAAAGCTTGCAAGCCGCCTCTATAGAGGAGCTCAGAGCTAAATCAACAACAACTTGAGGTTCAGTGGTGATGCTGAAATCGTGTGACTGTGGTGTAGTTGGTTTATAGAATAATACAAGCCATGTACCTCTGCTGATTGTATTTAGGCCTTAAACATCATAAACTGTTGTCTGTCACGGTTTTTGTTTTTTGGTTTTTTGCAATTATTTACAAGTCCAAGTTTCCAGGGTATCAGGTAACACTAACGTCCAGGATGGCCTACAAAGATGTGGTCCTTGCAGCACTCCCAGCACTAGTCTCTCCTCTGTGTTCTTTGTGTGTGTGTATCTCACCCTGACTTGAGTTGCAATGATTCTCTGAGTGGCATCAATTGCACAGGCTTACAATAGAGACAATCCATCAAAATTCACACATTACAACAAGGGATAATGGAAAGAAAATGGTAAGAAATGGTGTACACTTCTTGTCCCCTCTGTGGAAGTGGTCATGATCACTTGTTTATCTCAAAACATAACAACACTAAGACACAAGACAAAATAAAGTTTGAATTTACAACAGATTTTGCTTCTGTTTGCTGATAGCTCTGAATATCTGATTAACCCAGTACATCAGTTTAATAATAGTTGTATTGTTGTGATCTTGTAATGTGTTTAGCCCCTTTCTTTCTTTCTTTCTTTCTTTTTTAGGACTGATGGTTGGGGATGACCACCCTGTACATCAACAAAGGTGCTATAGAAATAAAGTTTATCATTACATTGGTTATTATTTTTTGTTGTTGCACTATTTTATTGTTGCATGTAGATATGTGTTGTGATATGTGTTGTGAGAGTTCATGATCATAATCTGTGATCATGTTCCCTGCTCCCATTGGACAGAACACATTCACACCTGCCATCAACCATGAGACATATCGGCAGGAAATGACTCTGTACATGCTGTCTCTTTTCTCAAATGTCTATTGTTGTAGGTCTGAGTCTGAACATCTGGATCTGGATGCAGACTGTGCTATTAGTGATCTTTGAGCTTAATAAAAAAACTCACATATTATCTGAATGAATATGGATGTCTGGGACCTAATTGTAAGTCCATCCACCAGACATGGAGATATTTCATTATGGACTAAAATGAAAGACAGATGTCACTGATCATACCACATCACAGCTGAAATGTCATAAAATACAATGGGATGGAGAGAAGAGAAAGAGGGAAGCTATCAGAACAGAAAAAAAAAAAAAAACAGATACAAATACATGCTGACCTCCGGTCACTTCGAGAACCAAATTGCAGTGGTAAACCATTTCCCTCACTCTTCCCCTCATTCATTACAGCTCTCTGCAGGAAAACAACAAATGAATAGCTGCTGTAGGAAATCTATGTTCCACTAAGTGTGTCAACATGAGCTCCCACTATTCAATGGTCAATCTCTGTCCATAGCCACGCACTGAGCCAGAACACACAATGATCTACAGCATTGCACCCTTAGTGTAATCCTCATCAGTGATCATTAACCACCACAGAGAAATGAATCTTCCACGATGATCAAGTCATGAGGCAGATATTTGTCGAGTGCAAACACATGCTTGGTCTACAACATTATCCTGCTGATATGTGTAGCCAGTGGTGGTCTCTTATGGATTTTATTAGAATCCAGATACTCTCCAGTTAATACATTCTCTTTTTCATTATTGAGGTTTCTCACTGAATGCAGCAGAATCAATGAGGGTTTTATTATTATTATTATTATTATTCAATCATTTGTCAGGCCGGAGAAATCATTACAGTACTGTGTGAGTGTTTGTGTGGTCATGCCACTCAGCGTGTGTGTCTATGTGAGTGTGTGTGTCCACAGGGTCCAAGAGCCAGTGTCTCCTCCCTGCTGTGTTGTCTAGATTTGGGTCCCTTTGTCTGTGAAATATGAGATCCATTTATGAAGGCGTATAAATGCCTGGATTTACTAACAGCTGACTGAAAGTTCATTTTTAATGCTGCATTTTATTTGTTACAGATTTTATCTTGTCACATATACAGCAAAACTATTTTCCTCTTGACTGTAATTAGAGGGAGACATAAAGATAGACAGAAGGATTAAATGAGAGCCAGGGAAATAGAGGTGATACAGCTCTAGGCCATCCTTCTTTCTCTAATACTAATGTAGTTATGTTATGTTGCTGGATTCTCTATGTAACTGTTCCCATGTACGTCTGCTTCTGCTTCTCTGTTGTTGGATGTCACATCTGGTGTAAAATATGATCACAGCTCATAAATAAAAGCAGCACTCATTACTAAGGCCGTGTGCTGCAGATAAAGTCATTATTTTACCATCATTCCATTGTCTGAACTAAAAACACAGGTTCGTGACAGCAGCTGTGCCGTGAAATCTGTTCTGCTGACATTTCCTAAGAGCAGAAAGAGAAAGTCAGTGACACCAAGGATTGTGCAGCCACAAAGAAGCTAAACAAGCTGAAAAATGATGAAATTCGGGATGCTGTAAAACGTGACAAATGCTGGCAAAGTAACTCCATCAGCAGTATATTAGAAATATAGCTGCTGAGGACAAGAACCAAAACACTCCCAGTGGAGGCAGAGAGAACGACCTGGACCTGATCAAGCCAGAGCACAGACAGAACATGATGCAGCCAGATCCTGTGGACATAAGGGGTAACACTGGATTGCACACTCAATCCTGCCCTGTCAATCCCCTAGTGCAACTGAAAGCAATTTGAATCCAGAGCAAAAAGAGAGATAATTACTGAACATGAACAGACTGAATTGGCTTTGCTGAAAAATGCTAAAAATAAATAGAATCAATTAGGGACAACTGCACAGTGCTCGTATGTGTCACCAGGGTCAAAAATGTATGTGAATTAGATCCATAATGTGCAAATGTAAACTGATAAAAAGTGTAACTTCTCCAGACTTTGCACAAACATTCACTAGGAGTGAAAGGTGACCTGATTAGAGTTTGATAGTGAAAGGTCAGAGGTCACTGTAAGACACAATTCAACTCAAATGTCTATCAGGACAAAATGGATTGATGACAAGAAACTTCAGATTGTTCTTTTGTTGTTGTTTTTTTTGCATAACAATATGATGTCACGGTGGTCATACCTCTCACAGTCATCATCCCACTAACACATCTTAACCACACCTCTTTATTATCTATCAATTAAAAACCAGTCCAGCATGTTTCGGAAAAGGAGAGAGAAACAGGATGAGCTATAACCCCTTTCCTCCTTACAGTACTGTACTATGTAAATTGTATTTTCAGTGCTCTACTTACTCTTCTGGTTCACATTTGGGAATAATTTCATACTGTGCACTTATTGTATCTTCAAGCTGTGATCTGTGTGCTGTGGGTAAGCATGCATGCTCAGAGCTGAATGACGGAGATACAGATGACTAATCATGGGTGATAAATATTTCCTTTTTTTTTCATACCACAAACTCAGCACACCCATATTATGGTGTCACAGACAGAGCCTCAGAAGGACAGAGAGCTGATTCTGGCCCTTCTCATCAAGAGCCACAGAGCTGCTGGTAAGGTCCAGTCTCCTGTCCTGAAGGACACCTGGATGTTTGTTCTGCTGTACAATCTCCTCCATCTCTGCCTTCACTGATATAAGCGAGGTGAAGGAGGTATACCATTACACACTCTTACTAAGGTACAATGAAGGGAATTCAGGTCCAGTCTTTTAAAAGCCTGTATGACATCAGCCCTCCTCTCAGATAACACACAGCTGGTTGGCGCAGGACTTAATGAACCGCAAGCTGAAGCCATTGGATCCAGCAGACTTGTCTCTACTCTGCATCCTCTTCACCTGGATTGAAGATTGTGGAGATTGGAGTTGTTTTTTTTTTTTTTTTTTTTTTCTTCCACAAGTGGTGAATCTACAGTCTGACTTGCAACAGTGACTGCCCTCACACCTCCACATCTCATTATGCTGCAGCAGTGTCCACACTCTCGCTGCCTCACTGCCGTGTGATCTGAATGTCCTCGTCTTCCTGTTTAAGGAAGTCAAATCTGTCATGGTTTGTAGTTCCTGTCTTATTGTGAAATTCCTTGTCCTGTCTTCCTGTGCTCTCCCTCCTGCAATTACCTCATGTGTCTCACCTGTGTTGATTATCCCACCTGTGTCTCATTTGTCCCTATTAACCTAAGGTACTTAACCTCAGTGTTTTCCCGTTGTCCTTTGTTGGATCATCTGTGTTCCTGTATTCCTGCTCAGTATTTTCCAATACATTTTTTTAATAAGTTATTTTTGTTCCACCATACTGGTTTCTGTGTTCGTGTCTGCATCCAGTTCCTTTGTATATCCTGACATCATCTTTATGTGCACGTTAATGCTTGTGCTAATTTTGCGTCCGTGAGAATGGAGTGGATGGTATAACTGCTGCCATGAAGGCACAAAATGTTGGGGAAAAATGGAAATGAATAGCTACAACAGAAATATATATCACATGATTTTTTTTTTTTTTTCTTAAAGGCTGCAAGCAGGTTTGGAGCAGCATGTTCTGTGGGGTGGGTGTGGTCAACCTGAGGACAGTGACATGTGACATGATGTGTGATGATCCCCACTGAATTTCTCCAGGCGCACTCTAACAAAGTTCGAGTGCCTCCTGAATTTGACACTTGTTTAGGCCCTTAAAAAAGGTGAGTTATACTGGTTGAGGATAGTAATAATAAAGTAAATAAATTTCAATCTGAAAAAGATTTTAACAGAGGGCTTATTCATGAAAATACATTTTATAAAGTGCTCTTTTAACAACAAATACATAAATTTAATTTTAAGGCAAACAACTATCTTTATTCTTAATGAAACATTGATCTGACAAATGAAAAATTCAATGAATAAAAAACAAACAAAAAATCATAATTGAAACACAGTGTTTCATGCAGTTATATTTTCTTTTCCTTTAGTTTTACATGGACCACTGAATATTTACAAAACACATTTGCTCCCCCCATGCACTCATCATCTAAAGTACCCATACACATTCATTACTTTTAATCCGCTCAAATGTTGGATATATTCATGAGATGCCGCAGCATCCAGTGTGCAGGATGGATGAGGTTACACAGGGCCATATGGGAGAGGAGAGGCAGAGAGAGAGAGAGGGAAGTGCAAGAGAGAGAAATAGAAAAAAATGTTAGAGAGTCAGATAGAGAAAGTGGTTTTAAAATGGATGCATCAAGCTGCTCCATGCCACGGAGAAAGAGAGGAAAGGTCACCACCATCCTTTTAAATTACACTTCATCTAGTGTGTAGCGCTCACTTTGTGTGACCGTGCGGTTCAGCCGAGTGGGCCGAGGGTTCACATTCCGGTTGAGGAGTGTTCAGTCTCTCCCGTCTGCTGTGGGTTGTGAGGTTTGCTCCTTCTCTGATGTGATTACAGTGAAGTAACACATGGTTAAAGCCTTGCATTCCATCTGCATCGCCTTGAATTAATAGTGCTTTATGAACAATTAATTTCAAATATGCTGGTATGACTGGAGAGACACTGATGCTGCCAAAGCATTATACAGTCTTTTTTCTGTCAAGGTTAATAACTCGGCCATCAGTGGATGACAAGTAATTAAAAGAAAAGTCAATAATGGTGTTATCAGCAATAATGATATAAAAGAGCATCTATACAATTTAGCAGAGTGTGTTTGGACCATGGTGCATGCTTCAAGTCAGAGGCATGGATATATGAGATCTCACATAATATGTTGGATTTGCATCACCCTCCCTGCTTTGAATGTGTGTTGTTTAAATTTGATATGCTGCTGAAAATATCCATATAAAAGAGTGGCTACTAAAAGGAGAGAAAGGTGTTTGCTCTTGTTTACACACATACACGCAGCTCCTTGTCCATTTGAGGCCTCTGTGAGTAGCTCTTTTCTACCTTAGCCAAACAGACTAAAGGAATGTGTCCTGCAGCTTGACCTACCCTCTTGGCCATGTGTTTGTGATCTGTCGGCAGCGTTACAGAATAACATACTATTTATTTTTTTTTGTACTTTTTAGTCATTGATGGTGTTTACTTTTGTGTTTTTTGCTTTCATTGTGTTTCACGTGAATGTTTTTAGTGTGGACATAAATGACTGCATAGTCCTTTTTCTTGTTGTTGTTGGTCATTGTGCTGCTGCTCTCTTGGCCAGGACACTGTTGTAAAAAATATCTATAAATCTTTAAATCTCAGTGAGTCTTTTTCCTGGTTAAATAAAGGTAAAATAAATATTTGCAAAAAGCAGATCAAATTCCTGAATGAGCATGTGGTAGAGCTGAGACAGTGCAACCCTCTTAAAGTTTGCACACGATAGATCAAGTGTCTTGTTTTCCCTTGTGGGACAGTCAACCCATACTACATGAATCCAATCCTGGTGAGAGGTAAGAGTGATGTGGTTAAATCCCCCGATACTGCAATGGAAGCAGTAGCACGCTGAGTGTGTGATTGCATCAGTGTCGTGAATGACATCACACACGAACACAGGCTGCATTAATGCAAAAAACAATGGCGACAATGTGTGAGAACTCCCTTGGTGTCATATGCAGGCTTGGGGAGTAACAGATTACATGTAACGGCGTTACGTAATTAGGATACAAAAAAGGTAACTGTAATCTGTTACAGTACAGGAAAAAAGATATGTAATCAGATTATATATTGGTATATTTGATAAAAACAGGGATTACTTGGCAGGAATACATTTTTAAAATCAACCATAGTAGAGCAGACATAAAGCGACACTTTATGACACAACAACAACAAACCAACACGTGAAACGATCGCCCATGTAGCCTCGATCTGTGTAACCCAATTTCCACGCATCATCCCGTCTTCATTGTGGTTTAGTGTGTCAGATCAAACCATCAGCCACTGCTCCGTTTCCAGAGCCAAGAGCAGCTGGAGACCTGAGGTCACAAGTTCACAGGAGCCAGCTACCAGCTATCATGATAACAGCCGTGTATAAAGTGAGATTAAAATGTAAACAACAGATCACTTTGCCTTTCAAATGTTGACTTGCTGTTCAACATTACACTGTGATTATGATTTTTTCTTCCTTCATGAGGTCCTGTCTGCTGCAGGACCCTCTGACTGACCACTGACTCATAGCTTGTGACTAATGTTGACAGAGTGATAATTTTACAACTGGGAGTTTCTCCATTTTGTTTTACTTTGAAATTTACCAGATGCTCGATGCATTTGACTTCCTGTTTGGAGTGATCTAATAAATGTGGATTAATGCATGATGGCTGCGTGACATTCTTAATTTGCATGTTTGATATTGAAGTAATCCAAAAGTAATTTGAAGTAATCCAGGGCACTACTTTAATTTTGTGATACTTAGAGTAAGTTTTTCATTACGTTTTTTAACAGGTAACTTGTAATTGTACTGGGTTACATTTTTAAAGCAACCCTCCCAACCCTGGTCATATGCAGCACCTGTTGTTCACAACCTTTCATCTTTCCACTATAGTGTAACCAGGTCTCTGTGGAATACAGCAGACTACATTCACAATATGCCCACATTCATAATGAAAGTAAAATAAATAATAAAACTTAAATAACTGGTTGTACTGATGTTGTTGAAGTCTATGTGTTTGTGCAGTTTGACTCACAGTGTAGAACCACAGTTGTTTGCCCTTGGTAGCAGTATGAGCTCTTACTGAGTGCCTTTCTATGTTAACCAAAGTTGCTGGATTTTGAGATCTCACTAATTAACTTCCCGTTATCAGTAAGCCAACAATCCTTATATTCACCATTGAGATAGAATGGAACTAATGACTGGAATCCAAAATAAAGCTTGTTGCAAATGTTGGTACCAGTCCAAACAGGCACAAAACATGGGTGTAAACAGGAGTAATATGTGGTTAGGATCAGCTGTGCAGAACCTCTGGCCCCAAGTATAGCTGGGGGATTGATGTGTGTACAGTTGGTCCAGTGGTAGTATGGGTGGATTTGAGAAGAGGCAATTGGAACTCAACACAGAGCTGGTTATGCTGGGAGATATGGGACCTGGCATGAGGAGAGGGACAACAGACAGAGAGACAGAAAGATCTAAATAAGGTCTGACTGATGTGATAACAGCTGTTAGATCAAACAGTTGTGGATTACAGGGTTCACGATTCCATTTCAAATACTTCCTGGTGAGAACATAAATCCATCCGTTTCTTATTTAGTTCACACTCGGGGCATCCGTCCAGCCTGCTGATTTGCAGCTCACAGTGGACGCCACTATGGCCGAGTGACGGATGGCTGTTCCATATTGTCCTTTTAATTATGCACATTGATTGCCCCCCCCACCCGGTGGCCACTGCCTTGTTTACTCCCCAGCTGTAATTCATTTGTGTTCTCTACTGCATTGATGAATGTATCCTAATCTTAATCTGCGCACGACAACATCCATCTGACTAATGCAGGACTCTGGGATAAATCACTGGGCATCCTGCTCTGGCCACTGCCAGCTGACTGCTGTCTCTCTCTCTCTCTCTCTATAAGTCTGCCAAATTCTTGCTCTCTCTCCGTCGATCCTTTCTTCCTTATCCCTCTCTGTGTCAGCTACTCCCGTTTCTGCTGAAACTTCACCAGTTCTCCTTTAAAACTTTGACTCTCCTCATTTGATTTCTCATGCACTCACTTTTGCCCTGTATATATCTTTTTCTTCAGCTCATTTGAGAAGTGCTTTCAAGTAATGGAAGGAAGATCCAGATTTTAACTGCACTGCTCCTAACTACAATCCATGTTTAGAGAAAGCAAGCATTAAAGCCAAAGACACTTATTATCTGGCTAACTTGAAACTCTTGATCGCTGACTGGCTACTGGCCAAAAAGTGTATTCAGTCACACAAGGAGGTAATAAATTATCAGTTCTCAATTTGTTCATGAAGTCAGTGGAAACACTGCAGTGGAGTCTTGTTTCACCTAAAGATGCAGCAGTCCAGGCAGACTCAGGGCGTATTCACACCAGGAAAGTCCGATAGTTCACTTGTTTTGGTGTTTGTGGTGCGGATCTTTTTCTTTTTTTTTTTTACTTGGTGTGGTTCATATTCACGTTGCATTTTTTACAAGCAGACCAACTTTGTAAACAAAAGCACATGCATCCCACAGTCACTCAATCATTCAATCATTTAATAAAAATTATGGGCAGGATCTTGCATTAAAAAGTACACAATTGAGGTCATGCATGTGTTTCTCACTGCCCTTTTAATTTGGTGCAGGACGGCCAGGGAGGGGAGCCTTCATCATTGCCTACTATACCATTACAACAGCAGGCTTCATCAGCAGAGAACGGATCAGGCAGGCTATGAAGCTGAGTTGCTCATCTATGTGATGAATACCCTTGTGGGTGTTAGTCATATATAACCCAGTCCAGGTGCTACGGCCTCTAAGCACCCAGAGACTGCGCTGTGTTGTTGTTGTGTGTGATGTGTGGGTGTCATGCAGAGGGCTCATATTGCGTCTCTTCTGTGCTCCATGTTGACCCACGGCTCATTTCGGCTGGCGCGTTGCTAATGAGCGTTTTCTGACAACAACGGAAGCCTGTTGAACCCAAAAAGGGCGCTTGGATTTTGCATTTGGTTCAGAAAAGGTTCGGATTGCATTCACATAACAAATAAGTCATACAAAGGTTCGCTTCACACTCCGGTGCACCAGGGTTTGTATTCCACCTAAAAAGCAGTGGCATGCGAGCGAGGCAAGCAGTGCTTGACACTATCTCACATAATCTGTTTACACTGATTGCTGTTGTAAGTTCTGCCTCCTGTGACCACGGTGTGCTACTTTCTTGGGAAGCTGGCTTGACCAGAGCTTGACTACCAGCCCATTGCTCCTCACTGCTTCTGTCATTTATGTGGGTGTGACCATGTCTCATTGTCAAAGACTGGGTAAAGTCAAGCGGAGGGGAGCAGCTTGTTTTGGAGGTTTGCACATGCGTATTACAGGCAGTCCTGGGATTTCTAATGGGTGCTGCCTATAGCTGGTTACCATAGCGGCAGACGAGTATGCTTGGGCAAGCTGTAGTCGGCACAGCTTTCACCATTATCAGGTCAGTTCAGATATTGGACGAGAGATGTGTGGAAACTGTGCTTGTGTTGTTTACCTACTTCAACAACGGTCTTTTACAGTTAGCAGTTAGCAGTTAGCGCGCGGTAGAATCATTTCTCATGTAGACTGGCCACAGTTGTCAGCATGTGTGAGCACTAGAGTTAAGGTGAACTGTGGAGTGTCAGGGTGTGAGTTCGCTCCCATAAACTCCCATAAACCCTGGTCTGTCTCACTGCTCTTACAAGTTCAGATTTTAGCCTGGTCTGTTAGGACTTAATTTGATGCAGTTTTGCACAGTTACCATATTTATTAATGTTATTAATGCAGTACAGCTGAAGATGTCCAGGCAGAGGGCAGCAAGATGCAGGACAGAGACTCTGAGCCAGGGGGAAAGGCAGCACACGATCATGAAATTGTGTCTTTTAGTGTGGATGGTTTATTGAACAACTTAATCACACATTGAATTAGCTTCCCTATCTGTGAAAGTCACCGCACACCACTGCAAAAAGGTCCGCACTAAGGAAAAAGTCAGTTTCAAGTGAACTAAACAAGCCTGGTGTGAATATGCCCCTATTGTACCCACTGGTGAGCAAGAACTGATGTTCATGTTAAGTGTGTGTGTGTGTGTGTGTGTGTGTGTATCATAGCGTTGGAGAAGCATACAGCAGACAATAGAACCCAGGGCAGCACCTTAGGGTGTGCTGTGAGAATGTAAAGAATAAATAATAAGATGAGCACATTGAAATATTTGAACATAACTTGAATTCATGTTATTAGGTCAGAATTCTATTTCCACAGGCAAATTGAAGTTTCTCAGTCATGTGCAGGCTTACAAGACATATTCAGGTTTTTTTTCCCTCCTTTGCTCCTGTCCCCTACTTGCAACATGCATATTCTACTTCTCAGACAGAAGGTGCAATTTATATAAAAGAGGAAAAAAATGCAGAATGAAAAAAAAAAAGTGTGAGCAAGTGCTCTCAAGTTCACAGGTACATTTTCTATTAAGGATGGATACGCTGGTCAATGACAATGACTAGCTAAGAACCCAAGTTGGATTCCCTTGAAATATGCTTTTGGATTCATGTGGTGAACTCAGGGACCGTACAATTTCCCTACGAGGCAAAGGCATAGGAAAATAAGAAGGAGCTATTTTGCTTCTAAATACTGTTGAATTGTCAATTCACCACATCTCATACAGTTTGACAAGGTTTTACAGCAGCTAGGACCACAACATCCGAAAGGTCAGCACATAGAGCTGAAAGAGTAGATAGAGGCTGGTACAGTATAGTCCTCCTGGAGCAAGGTCATTTTAGACTTTGGAGAATGGTATACATTGTTTTTATTCATTTCTTGATGTGAGAGGTAGCCGAAGGAGAGAAAAGCAGCATCCTGAATCAACCACGGTCTAACCAAAGATTTTTTTTTTTCTTAACAATTCCGAGTGGCTGAAAGAAGTTGTGACATCCAACTGTTATTGTCTCTGATGAATCCAAGCAGTGATTTGACAGGGTTGAAGACTCCAGGTGAGGAGGGAACGAGATACTGTCTGTCACCACAGTCTGTCAGCAGACTGAAGAGCAGTGGAACTGGTTTTGACTCCTGGGGGGACTCCATATACCGTCAGCAAGTTCATGACATTGAAGAAGATAAAAGATACAAAGAATAAGAAGCTAACCATTCAAGTACTGAACCAGAATGTTGTGGGTCAGCTATGGTATGCTAGTTCACGTCTACACTAGATAGATAGCACACACATCACGGTCACTGCCACATTACTGGAAACTAGTATAGAGTCACAGAGATTTCTTAAGAAATGCAGCATACAACATGAGTAGGCCACAAGGTTTGTGCTGTGAGTTTAAGCTGGTGACTCATGGATTTCTCAGTATTATCATCAAGCGACTGGATGACTGTTTCAACCTAGTTTTTAATTTCAAATTTGTTGCCCCTGCAAAAATGTTCTTTTTCAGACATAACTCATACTTTTGTGTTGAAATGTGAAATAATTTTGTTCTGCTGGAATCTTTGTTCATATATGTCCTACTAATGTCCATATGTAGCACTCCACAAAATGTACACATGACTGACACACAACTGCTAACTCTAAAGTGTGAATATTAGTGTGAGTAGTAGTTTGACACTATATGTCAACCCTGTGATAGACGTGACCTGTCAGTTGGGATTGGCTCCAGACCCAGCAACAATGAGGTATACTCAATGGAGGGTGCTTATAGGACATACATGCACTGGTGCTGATTAATGTACTGTCTCTTGAAGGGTTTTTTTTTTTTTTTTTTTTTTTTTTAAGCCAGTACACTCAAAATATAATATAATTTCAAGTTAAATGTGTCTAATATTAAATGATGTAGGTGTGATCTCTGCAATACAAACAGAAAATGTTTTGTTTGGTTTGAAAAACAGAATGAAGTGTTACTATTATTGATTTTTTAATAAGTTTAATAAGTGAAGTTTTATTTACAGAGTTCATTTCAAAACAAAGATAACACAAGGCTGGATTGCAAAATCATTTCAAAGTTAATAAAAATATCCATCTACCTATTACTGTTATTTGTGTATTGTTTTTATGTATTATTTACTGCTTATCTGTGCCAAGGGGGCGGGGGCATTTTAGAGTAAGCAATCAGCCTATTCTGCATCTTTTTGGACTGTGGACAGAAATCTGAGTATCTGAAGGGAACCCATGCCGACACAGAGAGAACATGCAAACTCCAACCAGTAAGGCCCCAGGCCCAGGTATGAAACCCTTAAGGTATGATGAATGGTTGAGGGTGGTGAACAGCGAATTGCAAGAATAATAGGAGGAAACAAAAACATGGATCTGAGCAATTGAGGCTTGGGGTACTCCTCGAGTCAGCCAAACAGAGATGAGCCAAGATGAGAAATTATTAACAACCGCAGTAAAACTATACAAATATGGACATGTGAGGTAAAGCAGTCTAAGGCAGATGGATATAGAATGAAGACTAAACTGAGCATGCACAGAACCCGGTTGAATGAACTTTTTCTTTACTGGACAAACTGGAAGTGTTAGAACTGACCCATGTTACAACCATCTCACCTCTGCCCTTCTCTGCCTGCAGGATGTGGGCTGAGCATCAGAAGTCTGAGAAGGATCTTGGGAGGGAGGATCTGGATTGTGTGTAGAAGTGTATGATGTGATGTTCATCATTCATTCATGGAAACCTGCAACTCTTCACAACTTTCACAGGTGTACAGCTCATCTAAATTTGAGAATCATTCCCGATTGTTGAGAGTCAAAGCAGAGAGTTGTTCTTATTGTTATCAGTTATGTTTCTCCAAAATGACTCACTTGTCTGATGTCTGAATTGTCACCCCACAGCTCTGCTTTGTAACTGTCAGCATCCTTCAGCAGCCTGGCTTTTCATTCAGCTCTCCTTCCTTTCTTCTCTCCTCAGATATATTATTTTCTTGGGGAATTTGGTATTTACTAGACACCACTTTAGTTTTTTAACTGAACCGTATCATCAAGGATGTTTCCAAAACTTTGCAAAAATGTGTTACCGTGTCATCACGGGAAGACGTGACTGGTGCGACTAATGCAGAGTAGATGGTGGTAAACACATAAACCACACAACCAAGTGGACATGCTTGCACATCCCCAGGGTCTGGGTGCTGAGAGCTTCTGCTGCTAGCAATGGAAGCGACAATGGCAGCAGCACTCAGCACTCCCACACTTCTTTTGAGAGATGTAAATGAGTCGGTTGACTGTGTGGTTTGCTGTTTAGCGGTGGGCCTCCTCTATCAAACACACAAGGAACACTTCCTGGTGGATAAACTGTTGCATCCATCACTGTGTTTGGTGGCTTATTTCTAGCTAATTAGTCTTTGTGGTAGCTGTGTTAACAAAACAGCCCAACACTTTGACAAAAGCAGCGACAAAACTGTACAAACATAATTTGTAGTTTTTCAGGTTAATAGAGTTGAAATATAAATGGAGCTTTTCTGACCAGCGTTAGAGCAGCTGTGCTAAATTCCACTTGAATTCATTAGCTAACTGTGTCAGTCTCATTTGCTGAGTAACAGATGGTTTTTCAGTGGATTTGTATTAATCATTTTCAAGAAGTGTTCCTGGAATGAAAGCTGTAATTGAGCTCTGCTTACAGGTAGGAAAGAGGCAATGTCCAATTGTTAGACTTCCAGTTGTTTCCAGCTCCATTATAGCCCAGAGTCCTTTTTTTTATTCTTTTATACTCACTGCTCAGCAGGTCAGCTGAATATGAAGTAAAAGGCAATTTGCTGTGGGCAATTCAACATTATATGAAAAAGGAATAAAATAAATTCCAATAATAAGTAAATGATGAATGATTCACTGGGGTTCAAATGGGGCATTTCTTTAAAGAATCTTCCTCTGAAAATCAATAACTATTTTTCAAACAACTAATTATACTCTCTGAACTGTCTATTTTACCACCAGTTCATCCTTTTATTCAGGAAACCTCTGCAACAGTATTTGGAAATGATAAGATAACAATACGAGTCCTGAATGCAAGTATGGAGTTTATAACCATATTACACGCAAATAACACTTTTCTTCTCATCCAGGACATCCACTAATTCTCACTTGTATTTTCATCTTCACAGCACTTTACTCTCAGTCTCTGTTGTCTGAGGACCGTTTATACCATTAAAGGCTCTTTTCAAGATGGTGACATTTAACCCAGAGTCCTCTTGGGGAAATGTGTTTGTTACATGCCTTCTAAAGTGACGCTGTACAGCCTTTGCTAAACAGCAACATCACTGTGACCACAAGTGACATTTACAGGATAATGGTCAATGCTTTATAAGCAAAGTGTAAAAAAAATGGAATGAGAGAAGTGTCATATTATGCCAACTGGGTCGCTGATGTCAGTCTCACTACATATATCTAGCTAATAGGGGACTGCTCTGGCTCAGTTCCTGTCCTACCTGGATAAAGTGGATGTTAAATACAACTTACAAGAACTGCCTTTTTCTGAATATGGAAAAGTAGTCAGGGACCAAGAAATGGTCACTTACTTTTAGGAGGCTCCTACCTTATTTGGTCCAGACTTTTGGATTTTATCATTTGATCTGATGTCATAACAGTATAATTATCATTGCCACAATACAAACTTGTTCATTCATTTTCCTAGATGGCTACCTTGCTAACTAGCTAATCTGAGGAGAGCTTTGGTGATGCAAATACGCCATATGCATGCCTGTTTACAAACCAATCGTGTCAGGTGTCGGGAGACGCAGCTTACATACATAATGAGGACAGGATGTCAATATGTCATAAAAAGTTCTTTTGTGTGCTCGCAGAGTGAAACCAGAACCAACTGAAACAAACGGAAACAACATACCATAAACACCAACCTTGGTTTGGACTTTCAGGTGTGAAAATGCCCTTAGAAGTCTACTCTCTCATTTAACCAGTAAACATATTATGGAAGCACACAGACCGATGTATGCACCTGGACAGTGAAGTGGACTGATCCCTGCACACATGCTGCAGTCTGCTGGACCAGCAGCATGTCTGACCTGAACGCAAGGGAGCTGGACAAGTTGGGAATGTGACTGGTGGGAGTCAGCACATACTCAGGACTGCTACTGAGGGACACATGAAAGGTAGATAAGGTGATGCTGAGTGGCTGCATATTTATTGACTATTTCTATTCCAAAGGTAGGTGAGCAAGTTGGTCGGAGTGTCGGAAGAAGAAACCCATTCACACTTTCTTCTTCCCCAGCAAGCTATGGTCCTCCCTAAATCAGCTCGACTCAGACAGCATCAGCTCATTCTAAATGCTGTTATTAAGAGTGACAAAGAGTGAGGAAAGTGAACGCAACACACCAGAGCTCAGGTCTCCTCACTGACTTCCAACCTGTCAGATAATAGAGTTTAGAGTACTGCAGCTGTCTAGAAAGCTCTTAAGAGGCTCGGACCAAAATACATCTCTAACTGTCTCTCTGTGATGATTTGAACACTCTCAACCTTTCCCCTCCTCAGATAGAGGATTGTGTTCAAGTTTTTAGTGTTCAGCTAAACATGGAGAAGCAGTGTTTGGTCACTGCAGCAGCTGAAACTAACTTTCACAAGATGTTCGACTTTGCTGACTTTAATCACCTTTGACTTGTGTTCATGCACAACCTTTGTCTAAATCTTGAATATACTTTATGAACCATCTTGCCCCTTTCTTGTGCCCCTGTCTTAACATAACTTTTCTTTTAAACTGTTTCCATTTTTTTTTTTTTATTTGCATTGTATTGTTTTTCAGCCACTCTTTTTCCATTGGTCTTTCTTACATGTAAATGTATGTTAGTTAGATGTATGGTGAGGTTTTCTCCTGGAGCAGAAACTGAATGCCCTGTGTTCTATTTTTTTAACTTTAGCTGCTCTCATGGTGTTTCATCATCCTCCACCTCTCTCCACCTCTCACCCCTCAACTCGTTCTCTCCTCACACGGTTGGCTGGGTGAGCTAGGGCAGCTGGCTCAGTGAATGGGTGACGGTCTTTTTTTTTTTTTTTTTTTTTTTCCTCAGTGCACCTAAATTCCTCAAATGACCCCCTGAACACAAAACTCTCAACCTAGCCAATGTCAGCCCTCTGTGGACCTCTTCACGGGCTCTGTGGCATACACACAACATGTACACAGACACACACACACACACACACACGTGCACGTTTAGATTTAGTCTCTTCCAAGAATCAAATGGGTTTCATGAAAATGACCTGACAAACGCCTCTGTTACCAAAAGCAAAGCAGTATCAATTGAGATCCACATTATATTAATTATAGACATTTGGAGATAAGTAGTCGTAATTCTGCATATCTGTAATCATATCAGCGCTGTCAGCAATTCAGCAATATTGTAGTGACTCTCTAATCTCTCCTGCGTTTGCTCTGAGCCTTGGGGGTTATTCTTATTCCTTATTAAATGGCCAGCTTCCCCCAGTGTTCGGTTAATTTCAGTCTGATTCAACACAACAGATTTACTGGCTCACAAAGCAGTAAGATAAAACATCAGCATTTTTAATTTGAATATATTTGCATGTGCATCTCAATACAAAAGGCTCTAATTTTATGCCAGCACCAAAACACCAAGCTTTGGTGTTAACACAGCCTCAGTGGCATCTGTGTCTATTGTACAGCAGTCGTAGTTAATCAGATACTGTGGAAGTGCTGTTTAAAATAAGTTTGCATTCATTATGGAGGAGGCAGACGAACCTCCAAAATAAGAGTATGCCTGACATGAACTCCAAATTTTGTCCTCTTTGCATTTCATAGTAAATGGACAATGGACAGAATCTTATCAATCACTCAAAGTGCTTGAATGGAAGTGACATTCAGTCACACACAAAGGTTATAATAGGTTTGGATTTTTCATTAGATTTGATTTTTTTTTTTATTTCTTTTAAACTTTTTTTTTTTTTTCCAAATCAGTTTAGTTTTAATGAGTTTTGAAAGTTTTTGCTCACTCAGTTTAGTTTTCTTTTAAAAATGTTGCATTTGAGTTTTTTTTCTTCATAATTTCCGTGTTACTTTTAGTTATTTTTCTTTGTAAAATGAGAGATTTGTCAGAGGCGAGATTCAAAAAGGTCAGAAAATCTACTGCATATTAAGAACTGTCTATAGCACAATCATAAATACCATTACAGTCAAGGAAGACATTTAAAGTGCATGAAACACAGTCCATGCTTTGCCCCAGACTCCCCATCGCTTCCGCATGTTGACTAATTGAGTTTCTGCCAGGGGGATAAATGAGTTTTTGCTTGGTTGGTTCTGATATTGGGGTGTCTATACCTGCGACCAGAGGGGAGCAGCTGGAACTCCACTGAAAGTGGAGGGATGTATCCATGTAGACCTCGTTTGTCTTCTCAGTTGTCCCAGTCAGGTACTGATGATACAGGCCAGGCCTGCTGCAGCCCCATTATTTTACCACAGGTCATAACAGTTTTGTGCAATTTGAGTAATTTTGCAATGCCCATACCAGCATACAATTCAATAACAAAGGGGAATAGAATGATCATTTAATATAAAAGAAAGCAGTGGTAGACAGGAACAGTGGTGACCACATACACATGGCTTAAAAATCACATGACTCTGCCACATTTATAATTTTTCTGGTGTGTTACCCCCCATGCAGGGGTGACTGAGACATATCCTCCCCAAGACCCATGCAGCTACCATCATACAAACTTGAGGAATTAAGGAAATAGTTTATTTGTACAACAGAAAATGAAGGTTAACTAAGGAAGACTTTGGGGTGGTCCCAGGCCAACATAACAAACAAAAGGGAATCTAATGCAGGAGAATAACTGACCTGCTGGGAAAGAAAAAGAACTTAAGAACAAAGGGTGACCTCCCTGACTGGGTGAACACAGGAGGAAACAGATGAACCACAATTGCAGTTCACCCTTACAAAGAAAGAGTACAAGTGCTCTGGTCTGGCTGGTTGGATGATGCAGAGTGTGCAGATTTCTGCCTCTTTCTTTCTGCCCATCGCAGACGCCATCTTGGGGGTTTATATAACCGCTGCCCATTTCCAGCAACCAATCAGCTTCCAGCCTGGAAGGTGCCGCAGTCAGCTCTGAAAGGAGGAGTCCGGTCAGCAGGCTGCACTCATGTGACACAAGAGCAAAAAGAGACACAAACCTGCAAAGATCACAACAATATAACAACAGTCATAACAGGTGTAATATTACTACAATTTAGCAGTAGTGACACAAAATACAGTCTTGGCTGTCATGTGGTGCAGGCAGCACAGTTTCCTTCTCTTTCCTGTGTTATGACTTTATTTCCTGTATAAGAATGAATTACAGGGAACCACATCATAGTCATTAAATTCAGGGACTTTTTTGCAAAGATTGATTGCTGTCCGTGTTATTGGAAGAGAGAAGGCATTTAGATGAGGAGGAGGGCAGGTTAAAGCTCAACACAACTAAACGTAATGGGTGATTACATCAGTGCGTGGTGGTGATGATGATGATTATAACAGTGTTACAACCGGAGTCTTGATTGCACTGCATTTAAGTTTGCATTAGTTTGGTTACGGAGGGAGGGTGACCCTGATGTTTCCTGGCAGATTGTTGTAATGGATGACAGTTTGAAGGAGGTAATCTTTCACCTGTGTCAGATTGCATTTTGAAATAACCTTCTCTACACTGTCACCATGCACTTGTTCTTGGGAGAGATAATAGAGAGCAGATCAGAGACTAGCAGAGAGATAGAGACAGAGGAACAGAGATAAGAGGGCAACAAGAGGGGTGGGGTGCGGAGGCAAGATCTGTCTTGAGATGGCATCATCACAAACCTAGGTACAAACCTGTATGACTGGGATGTGTATGGGTGTGCACGGTCATGCACAGTAAATGTGCACAGCCATACAAGTGTTAACAAAACATGATTAAGATGAAAAATATGAACATGAATATGAATATTTCAAAGCAGAGTGAGGTGTCACGTGAGAGCAGCAACAGAGGTCCCCCAGGTGAGGAGTGTGTGATGGTGGAGAGGTGTTTCCATCTTCATCTTCAGTTTGTTCTCATGTACTCTGCATGTCCTCAGCTCCATGCCCTTGTTGCTTCTGAAATGAATTTCCTCACAGTACACTCCTACCTCACATTGTTTATCTTTGCATGCAAATGATGTGACCTGCTCTGATAGTGTTCCATTGCAGAGATAAATCAGATGCACCTCACATATACAGCACTTCAAACATACTGAAGGGAAGTGTATTCCCTCAGATCTGCCCAGATACAGACACAAACAAGCTCACGGTGTACCTTTTTTTTTTTTCTTTTTCTTTTTTTGTATATTTGTATATATGAAGAAAACTATTTCAATAATGCAATATTCTAGGGTGGCTGTGTTACAGTATGATTGGTTTAGCATTTGGAGCGATACTCCTTTCACATTTAAGAAAAAAAAATCAATACTTTATTTTATTAGAAGTACTAAGAGCACACTATAATAATCATACATGAAAAAATGTTATATAAGTATTAAATTATACTGTAATTATCAAAATCAAATCAAAAAATACAATTATTTTATTATGGTTTATGGATTAAAGGTCTGTGCTTTACACTTTCCAGTTTTATTTATTTATTTATAAGTGTTGATTCATAAGAAATTATATTTGAAGGTGTCAATTTCATTTTCATATCCTCTCTCAGTGAGCCAATCAGAAGAGAGGAAGGAGCCTCTCTTCTGATTGGTGACTGATCTCTGAGTGATTGAATAAGAATATAGCAGGATTCAGGTACAAGCAAAACCAAATCCTGCAAGGTTGGAGGGTGGGTCCAGGTGGGCGGGGCTTGGCTTAAAGCAATGACAGCTTTGCTGTGACATCACAAAGTTACAGACATCCTGACCGCTCATTTTAAGGCTCAGTTTCTGAATACAAACTCTATGTGTTTCTCTGTGGAATGAGACTTTCATACTCTCACACTAAAAAGACCTGGTTTTCTCTACAATATGGGACTTTTATTGTATAGACTGTGATCTCCATGTCTTTCTTTGGTTATAAAGCAGTTGAAAAACTTCCTTGACTGGATCGTGATCAACTTTTTTTTTTTTTTTAAGCTCTGTAAAACACCTACAGTAAAACACTTACTGCAAATGCAGGACCATTCACTGAACATATACCAGCTGGCCTGAACAAGAAGCAGATTGCTACGCTGTGGTTCATTAGTTACACAAAAAACTAAAACCAAAAATGCCTGCTAAAATAACATCATATAAATACAAAACAAAGACAAGACTCTGTAGTACAGTAATCTGTGCCCCACATCAATCATAAGAGTTGCATACAAGTTTTCAGAATAGTTGCAGATGATGTAACATTTACCAAAATCACAAAGTGTGTGCATGAGGAGACCCTGCTCCTGAACCATTTACAGAGGCCATTTGTTCTACGTCACAGTTGTGATTGATGGTGAATAAGACACACAACATGAACATGAGTAATTAAACTGCACGGTGGAAGCAGCCATGAAGGTCAAACTCTCATTCAGCAGCCACTAGTTTCACACTGCCTGGTCCCAAGATGTCTGATTTTGTGTGTGTCCTTGTTGAAAACATTCTCCTTGTGTTTACTTCAGTAGTTTCAATTCATGACCACGAAATAATCTTCCTTCAAAAATCAAATCTTAAGACTAAAGATCAAAGTTTGCAATGAGTTGTCATGCCCATATGGAAAAGAAATAGAAGAAACTTATAAAAATATATATATAACTTTGGTTTCATTGTTGTGTGCTTTACATACAAGTTTCAGACAAAGGACATTCAAACTTGATAAGATTTGTCTATATCTTTTTCCATATGGGATTACTGTTACATATTGTTCTGCTAAATACCAAAATCATACAAGTTTCATTTTGTTCAAATTTACTAAGGATTTTATGTCTGGTTTCTCTGTTGTATGCATTACATACAAGTTTCAGACAAAGATACAAACCCCTTTATAAGATTTATCTATATCTTTTCCATATGGGTGACCAGCTCATAGCCATGACAAAAGATGGAGAGGCACCATTTAATGCAAGGACTGACAATGTCTATTTATAAAAAGACAATAAATCATAACAACGGCATGAAGTGTGAGAGTAAATAAGTATCAGGTATGTATGTCGATCGGTGCATGTGGTGGTGTGTGCAGAATGCAAAAACAGAACTAATCAGGCCAAGGCCAACAAAGCCACAAAGCAGTGCCTAAAAGAGAGAGAGAGAGAGAGAGAGAGAGAGAGCTTCCCATTCAGTGTGTGCAACACACCTATTGCTTTGCGTAGCAGGGAGTGGCGCGGTATGCTCTTGCATACTGCTCTTGTGCTTTGTGCGGAGGTGAGCCAGGCTCAACTTGGGCACAGTGCTCTGAGATGACACATCGGCGTGTCCTTCAGTGACCAGCGGTCATCATCATCTCCTAAATCCTGTCTTGCCCTGACGGTTTTGTGAACCCTCTCTCTTCCCCTCTTTGTGTTTGCTGCTACTCGTCTCCTTCTCAGAAGAACTAAGATACATATGGCACCGATATCCACAGGCGTAGGGGAAAGAAACACTTCCTGATGCTGCTTTGGTCACCCCGCAACATGTGATCTGCATGCTGCGCCAGGCTGGTGCATGTCCTAAAGGGGCTTTCGGCTGCAACTGCTGACTCTTAAAGGTTCAGGAGACTGGCCAGGTGCTCCCAAATTACACCCCACCCATCAAGGTACCTGCAGACAAAGCACACGCACACACACAACGAACAAGGGAGGAAAAGACAGAGCAGGCCCTACAGTGGCAGGTGGCCGTCACAGAGTACATTCTCACTCCTTCAGAGATGAACACATTGTGCGATCCCATTTTGGAAACATCAACACCAGAGTGTCTGGAGAAACTGCAATTTTGATAATCTATCAGGCTGAGATGGCCTCTCCTAGGTGTCCTCTGCCACTTGTCGACTGTCACCTGAGACCAGCCCCCCCCCCATACCGCATGAGGACAGGCAGTGTAACTAATGGATGGAAGATGGGTAATGTACTGTATCAGGTGGGCTGCTGTGAAACATTACAAGCACATTCATGCTTCCTATCCCATTTAATCTCATAGGTCACAAAAGTGATGGTAAAAAAAAAAAAAAAACAGCATTTCCAATTGAAAGGTCCTCAAAATGTTACTGAATGCAGTATCAACACAGAATATCAACACAGAAAAAATACTGAAACAAGAAACCTCCTCATCACATATGTGCAGTGACACATGTGTAAATTGTCACATGATCAGAGCTGATGACTTCCTGGCTGCACCATCCAAGGAAGGTGGCTGCATCAAAGCCCCAATAAAAAGGTCAGTGAAGAAGGCTGACATACACACATACACATGTTGGGAAACATCATCTTTAAGGTGTATAGTATTGACATATTTACATCCACTACATTGTGTTATGTGTGGTTGTCACAGAATGAGTAAAATTGTCTATAGCAACAACAGTGACAGGTATAGCACAGTGTAGCTGGCTAACACCCTATTCTGCCCCCACCACTTTATTTAACTTTGAATCAAAGTCTGTATATTGCAGGCCTCCAGGAAAAGCATGCAATATTTTCAGTTTCAGTTATTATACCTATCCCTCAAAGTGAGAGAGATGCTGTCCTCAATGATTTTGATGTGGTGGGTCCAACATGGGCTATAAAGTTGGGACAGGATAATTGCCAGCCAGGCCGTTGAATGAAAGTGCTGAACTTATGCAAAAAAGATTGTGAAAGAAACAGTGTTGTCAGTGATGATCACTTCCATCCACTGTTGATAAGGAGCCAAATCCCTCTATGAGAAGGTCCAAAGACCAAGTTGCAGGTGGAAATGTTCCAAGCACATGGAACATGTTTCCTCTGTGACTAAACCCTTAGATTCTAATGACTTTTCTACAAATCCACTCCACATCTGCCAGTGTTCACCAGAGATCTGAAGTCGGACCGTGGTGGCGGGCGGGTGAGCGTACCCACCTATTCATCTGGCACGCCGCATCTTCCCCCAGGAGAGCTGTTTCATTATGGCGTTAGCTGCTTTATTTCCGCTTAAAACTACCTTTCACACAACAATCAACTTGGACCGTCTCGCAGGAACGGTGCATGATCTGTGTGTGTGCACTCTGTCAGTGTGTGTGGCGGGCGGATATTCCCAAGAAAGGGGTGTTTCTCCACCTCACTGAACAAGAATAATGAGTTGGTGGTCCATCGAGGGAAGGGGACAAGTCCTATTGTCTTGCTCTTCTCCCTCCTGCCATTATTTGCCAATTACCAGCATGTAAAATGTCTTCTATGTACCCACCGCCAACCACACCCATAATAGCTCCGTAATTCACTCCTTCATTTTAAGGATTTGAGTTATTATTTGATGAGCTTCTTCAGCTCATTAATTGGTGGCTATTATTAGCCAATTAGGTCAATTACCAAGACTAGCAAACCTCAAGCTTCCCCCTTCAAACGAGGATGCTCCTAAGGATCTATCCTGTATCATGTGACTGCATTGTTTCATATCCGCGGCTTGTTGTGGCAATCCAAGAGTGGTTCCTTGAATTATCTATTGTAAAAGGCATTAGCAGGAGTGCTGAAGGGAGAATTTCCATTACAGTTGGGATTGGCTCCACTGTCAAGGCAACTTTCATTATCTTTTTGAGAGGTTTGCTTTGGGAAATATCCTCTGGCACCGCCATGATTTTTCAAAGACTACGTTCTGCCTTCTGCCAGCATAGATAAATAAAAATGGAAATTCTAATTAAACTTTGATCCAGCGATATATTGTATTAGGCTTGTGGTGAGGGATCCACACCATTTGCGCCATAATGAACCCTGAAGCTTTTTCCTATTCTTTCTTATTCCAAACTACTGACGAATGGCCCGCTTCTTTATTACCCACTAACTTTATTTAGAAACTCTGCCATCATCAAAAAATAGATCCTGATGCACAGTTATAAATTACCACACTTACAATATGTGATGAAGCCTGGCCTGACTACCACATAGCGCATACAACGTAGTGATTTACTAGATGTAACAGCAGTGAGACAATGTTCAGTCAGTGTGCACTAAACCTCAAAACCAACACAGAACTAGCAGATCATAAGTTTTTTTCCCTTTTTTTTTTCGCTCAATGAAAAAAGAAAAGACTGAAAAACTATATATAAAAAATCTTAGCTTCTTTCTTGCTTTATTGGAGTTTTCTACAGCATCTCACAATCTTCCTCAGCTAATGGAAGTGGCTCATTTGTCACATGAGGACACAAGTGAAGGTAAACCTTGAGCAGCTGAAGGCTGCCACAAGGCAGTCATCTTATAAAATTGCCCTGTATCTGAATAGAGGAGCAGATATTGTATGCTGTTGTTGCAATTTTTCAGCGTCTTTGAAAACAAACACACAGCTGTCTTGGACCGGGATTTTTACCAATAAAAACATGTGTCTGTAAAGTCACAAAACAGGAGGCATGGGAAATAAGTAAAAAAAATAGGCCTACTGCTCAGTCACGTTACTGGAGGTACAGATGCTGAATAAATCAGTTGCCCTGCCCTGAAAAGTAATGCAGATTAACCTTTGGCTTGAATTTCAAGGATTTTGTTCTCCATTCATTGTGGTACAAACTTCTGGGATTCTGAGGTCTGATTTTGAATATTTACACCTACACCTAAAAGTGTTTGACCTTTTTTTGTTGTTGTTGTTGACACACTCTGGCTACCCATGGCCACCATAATCCAATCCAAGTCAATGTTGCTGCGACTTCTGGATCTTCACCATCAGCATCATGCAGGACCATGCACCTTCACAGCCACTGTGTTCCTCCAAGGAATCCGGCATCACATTCCTTGTTCAGTATTTCAGCCCGGACTGTTCTGGTTTGTGGTTCTTGGTTGACAAAATGACTGACTTATAACACTATCAGAGGTGTTCAAGACTCATGTGTAATACCCTACATGCCTGCACTGAAACTTGCATCAGTCTCCTCATAGAGCAATGCAGGAGCAAGAGTGTAGCCAGCTCTTAATTTAATAACCTGTGCCTTGTCTTTAAATGGCCAAACCACAAAACTAAAAATGTTTGACCGAACATTTACAGTAGGAAACTTTGAGCAGACAGAGTTGGCCTCTGGAAGCTCGTCAGGTACGGTGACACACTACAGTTCCTTCTGCAGATCATTTTGAGCTTGACTTTGCACTTCTGTCTCCTCATCACTCCTTTCTCCCACAGCAAAGCTCATCTGCTGTTGAAACACTGCCTTGTCATTTGCTGATGCATTAGAAGTGCTTGGTTTGTTGCAAGAGATAACCCCCACTAATGCAAATACAGCCGGATGGTTATCATGAAAATGAGATTGAAATTGTGATTTTAATGGGATTCATCTTGTGAAGACTTTGGTGAAACTGCTTCTAATCTCATCACAAAAGATGAGTTGCGCACCTTTGCCACAACAGCACAGTGGCTGTGATATTGAAATCATTTGTCTCTCCCGCTGCTTTACGAAGCATTAATTTCTGCAGTAAACAGGGTCAGAACTGACGCAGCCCGATGTTATTGAACTCAAGTGATGATCTAAATATCAAACCTGCCTTGATGTGTCGCTCCATTTACATCGTATGAGAAAAAAGACGGTCTGTATCACTTGTTAAAGGCAATGACTGTGAAGAATTTGAGCCTTCACATTCATTTAAAATTGTCAATATGGCCTGATTGATTTTCCTCCTGCAGTCTTTGGTTGCTCCTGAGCAACTGTTTCACACTCTAAGTGGTAATTTGTGAGTGCTTTTTACAAAAGCAAAAAAAAAAAAAAAAGAAAAAGAAAAGGCAGGGATGATGAGGAATAAGGAGGAGGTGAAAGGCTGCAGGAGGGTCCCAGAGGCTGGCCAGCTAAAAGTCAGTGGGCCGCAGCACCTCGCAGCAGTGCCTGGACGTAGCAGGGAGGAGGGTGGACCAGAGCAATACTTGGAGGTTCAGGACAGGGCAGCTTCCAGGAGCCACAGGAGACAGTCTGCCCACACCTCAGCCCATGAACAAATCCTCTCTGTGCAGGTGTACAGCTGCAGTTCAGCAACAGAGGCCCAGACTAATCGTGCCACATGAAGACCATTCACAGAGGCAACTCCCACGTAGACCCTGGAATAATGAGAGTCCTCAGCAGATAGAGGCTGGGAGGGAGGGAGGGAGGGAGGGAGGGGTGGAGGGGAAATATGCAGCAGAAAACTTCAGAGAGAAAAGTGTAAGGAGGTAATGTGAGACTGTCAAATGCAAGTATAGGACATTACAATAAAAATGAATGCTGTCAAACTGATGATAGTAATGATATTTTAACTGTAAGTAGCAATAAATCATTGGGTTCCATTATGGAAATTAAGCCATGAATAGAGGAAAAAAGAAAAGAAAAGGAAAGTTTAAACATTTCTTCAGAATCAAAGCTATAAAGATGAAGTGATTCATCCTCATCTTAGAAATGTGTCGGGCTCCTGTTCCTGTGCATTGTACTACACGATCAAATGTGCACAGATACAACTCTAATATAGGGATATAATATACAACTATAACATAGGGATATAATATAAAAAAGTCACCTGCGAGGATGAAGGTTACACTTTAACAAAGTCAGGATTCCACTCGAGCTCATTGTGCTGCTCATTGTGTTGCCATACAGCGTTTGTGAACAGAAGTTAAATGTTGTCTGTAAGAACAGGAAGAGCTGGTGACACAGAGAAAATCCTTCACAGACCTTTTTTTCAGTCTTCGCCCTCTACAACAGCTTTGATATTGAAATTTATAATGTAACCTACATCCTACATCCATTAACTATACCACTACATGTAGGGTCACAGAAGGCTGGAGCCCATCCAAGCTGAGGGTGGGGTTCACCCTGGACAGGTCACCAGTCTATCACAGGGCCACATGTAGCGATAAACTACCTCACACACTTACATTGACACACTACAGGCACGTTCTCAGAGTCCCTGATAAACCTTGTGTGCATGTTTTTGGAGGAACCTGGAAAACCAATGCAGACACAGGGAGAACAGGCAAACATCCAGAAAGGCCCCAAGTCCGGGAGTCACACCCAGAACCTTCTTGCTGAGAGGCTGACCATTTAACTTTCACATTGTGTGACATTTTAACCCTTTATACAGCATTGTGACCACTGACAAGTGAAGTGAATAACACTTCATCATGGTACCTGTCAGTGGGTGGGAAATATTAGGCAGCAAGTGAACACGTTGTCCTCAAACCTGATGTGTTAGAAGCAGGAAAAATGGGCAGAGTAAGGATCTGATCCAGTTTGACCAGGACGACTGTCCTGGTCAAACTGGATCAGATCCTTGTGGGCTGTTCCTGGTCTGCTGTGGTCAGGATCAAAAGTGGTCCAAGGAAGGAACAGTGGTGAACCAGCCACAGGCTCATTGATACACGTGAGGAGAGAAGGCTGGCCCGTGTGGTTCCATCCAACAGACCAGCTACTGTTGCTCAGACTGCTGTAGAAGTTCATGCTGCTTCTGATAGAAAGCTGTCAGAACACAGTGCATCACAGTCTGCTGTGTATTTAGCAGCAAACGGGACCAACACAAATATAAACAAATAGGTCTGTATTTCACACTTGTAGATGGTATTATATCTGTGGATCACTGTTGATCATCGTCAGTGATTTCCAAACAATTAAATCAAGTAAAAACTACATGAACTAACTCACCAGCTGGAACATCACCAGCCTTCAGTACCATGAATTTCACAATGACTCACAAGCAAACTTCAGTGTTCCACTTTCTGTCTGAGTGGGCACTCAGTAAACAAATTATTTGAGCTCTGGTTCCCATCCAGATGTGTTCCCAGAGTTTACATTGTTAGCATCTCATACATTAAACATGTTGGGTGGATGGGTTTGTGTGTAGCTGGAATCTGAAGAATGAACTGAAAGTGAAAGTTAAGAGTTTGTAAGGATATGGAGAGAAGGCTGTTAATGCAGCCTTTAAATGTCATGCAGGTGTGCATCTGTGTGTGTGTATGTGCGCTCATAGGTGGATATTTGGACATCTTTGAGAGTGAGTGTTTTCAATAGGGATCAAACATGGTTATAGTAGACTATTACATACTATTTAATGGGTATTATGGAGTGCTTTTGTAGGAATGATGGTGTGATGCTCATGCAGCAAGTCATTCTATGTTTTTATTTTTTAAAGGTCACAGATTTCAAAGAAACAACACAGTTTCATCTTTAAAAGGATAGAGGATATTTGACAGAGGCCTCTAAGACCTGAGACTTTGAGGTGAGTGTTTGTTTAGACTCGAAAGTCTCTTCATTCTCACCCCAGTTATGATTGAGGGGAAACGTTATGTACTTGACTATTCACTGCAGTGTTTTCAAAGTTCATCTCTCAGAGCTCCTGAGTGCAAAGCACTTCAGAAAATGGCAGGAAGTAATTATGGTGAACAGGGATCATGTCATCAAGTTCAGTGAGGAAGAAAATATATGTATGAAATTTGTAAAATAGATACAAATAAATAAATAAAAAGACAAGTTTAAGTGGTCCCCCTCAGACTCTCAGACTTAATTTACTTAGTTTTCCCAAGGCTAGTTGGGATCAATCAATCAATCAATCAATCCAATCAATCGGTCTGTCTGTCTGTATCAGATACTGTCAAAGAGGTTATGCCCCCTTTCTTCATTCGTTCAAGTGGTGACCTGGTTCCTGGCTCTTCCAGGCTGTGTGTTGATGATGTGTCCTTTTGATGTGCGTTACCCAAAACCCAAATTGCATCAGTGGTTCATTAGTGTGTGTATGTGAAAAGATGGACGTGGCTTCCATTGCAAGAGCTCTGACTGGTTGATAAGATTAAAAATGCTACATAGGGGCAGCCTGTTTAAGATCTAATACAGCATTTGATACACGTTGTCATCACGTAATACCTCCGTAACTGGCAGCATTCCCATTAGCAACAGTTATAATCTCTGTTTAGTGTTGAAACAAAACATAAAATCACTGTAGAATGTTACAGCTGCTGTTTTTTGAGCAAATATATTGAGGACCAACAGAGTATCATCATCAAAACCTGAGCCTCTTGTGCACTTGACTTTGTACAATTTCTGTAATTTCCATCCTTAATAAAAAGCAAAGGAGTTCAGCCACAGAAGTGCACACATGTTCACATACACGTGCACACACACATGCAAAGAAGTCATGAACTCATATGAAATCTCTCTCTCGTGTCAACAAACACTCTGCATCCCACTGACAGTCCTAACAGGATTTGAAAATGGGTTTGCTCTTGGTAATGAAATGCACATAACAGCAGCATGTGTTGCCCTGGGCATCTTCAAACATGTCAACAAGAATGTTTTGGAGTAGATTCACGCTCTGTAAGTAGGTTAGGTCCACTGTTCCTACTCCATTAGAGTAAGTGTGCTGGGTGCTGAGGAAAGCCTCGAAAAAGTGCTGCTTGTTCCGAACACGTTAATGTGATTTCAGCTGCACACCTCTGATGACGGAAAGAAATCATTTAAAAAATAAATAAATTAAAGTATGTGTTTTTTTGTAACAAACTTTTTACCAGGTCCATGAATATATCCCTAAACTAAAATAAACCTAATAAACCAAACTAAACCTAACTCAACCAAACTAAACAAAACCAAACCTAATAAACTAAATTAAACCTAACTAAACTAAACTAAACTAAACTAAAGTAAGTAAAGTAAACTAAACTAAACATAACTAAACTAAAGTAAACTAAACTAAATTAAAACTAACTAAACTAAACATAACTTAACTAAACCTAACTACAGTAAACTAATCTAAACTAAACCTAACTAAACTAAACTAAACCAAACTCAATTAAACTAAACTAAACTAAACTCAACTCAACTAAACTATGCAAACACAGAAGGGGGCTTACCATTGGCACAACCTGCATTGTGTAAGTCACTAAAAGTTACAAGCTAACAAGTAGCATAAACATCTAAAAATATGCTAACTGTTCTGATCTGTCTGCTGGTCTTCCATTCTGGGTCTGACTGAGGCTCACACATGTGGCTCAGTCTCTCTGATGTTTCCTCCTCTGATCCATCTTGATGCAAAGCAAGCAGGCAGCCAGGTGGTGGGCAATAGAACACACAAACCAAGTCGGTTTGTGTTTTCTATTAACATTTAGCTCCAAATAACTCCCATCATCTGTCTGAGGTTGTTGAAATTCAGCTCATCATCCCTCTGACCCCCTGCAGGTCGTGCCACTCCATGATACACAGACGGTCTGGGATTATGCACAGAGCGGTGTTACGAGATTGGCATTTGAACGCTGTATTTGCTGCCTTTAGTTGACTTTTCTGAACAATCTGGGGATTTCGCATCTGTAAGAACCTCTTTCACCAGCCTCCATCTGTGCCACTGGAAAACAACAAGGTCAGTGCCACTGCAGCAATGAAACCAGTAAGACTAGGTCAAGACCTAGTATGTGGTTGGACTACATCAAAGGCTATTTCTATTTTCCCTAGTGCTGGCCAGATTCAGCCCTTTTTCTTCTTGCTAAAATCCTGACTTTACAACCACAGTCTCACCTGAATCTGGAGACAAAGTTGATGACACTGTTTTTTCCATCATTTTTTCATCAGAACAGCAACAACCAGTGGGGTAACTCCAACACTTAGTTACTTAGTTATGGCTTAGTTGACCAATGGTGTCAATCCAATGGCTGAATCTCAGTGCTTTCAGATGACTGGTGGTGTAACAGTCAGCTCTCTGTTGCAGTCAAGCCAAAAATATAAATGAAAGCAGCAAACATCAGCATGATGAAATAAAATATGTCCTGCCATGTTTACAGTGTGAAGGTGCCTCATTTTATGGCATATGCTAAATGCTAATACCACAGCACACAAAACACATGAGGGAAAGACTAATGATAATACCTCACGCATGATATGAAAGTTTTCAGGCTGTCAGAGTCCTGAGCTGATCCTAGCAAAAAGAATAGGATAAGGTTTATATTAACAGATCAGTATATTATTAGCAAGAACAAAGCACCTAAATTCAGATTTTTTTCTTTTCCTTGCTGTGTCCTTTTGTGTTTTGTCCACCTCAGGCTGCTGGTCTCACTATCATCTCCAAAAGCAACGAGTGAACGCTACAGTGTTTGAAATCAAAGGTCAGACATGCAGGATTAGTTGCTACACTCAAATGCTAATTCCTCACGTCAGATGATAACAGGCCAAAATTACAACCTGGTCACTGTGCGGTCTCTTGTGAAGAACACTGACTGAGGTGCACAGACATTTCAGTGGTTCCAATAAGTCCAGCTGAATGATGTCTTCTTTGTAGTTTATAGTGTAATGTCACTTTCACTGGTGGACTGTGATTTGCTCAGAGCATCAAAAACTCGTGAAAGTCTGAGATCAGTCGAAGGATGAACTGCTGCTCAGACATCCTCACACACACACACACACACATACAGTCAGTGCAGCTGTTTGTCACTGGCTTTATGCTGAATTGGCTGTTTGAGGTGATTCCGCCAGGTACAGTAGACAGATCTGAACAATCTATCCATCCATTTATCCTTTGATGGTGATGACAGGGCTGGAGCTAATGCCAGCTTGTCTTTCGATGTGGTACAACCTGGACATGGATGACATATGGAAGCACATGACCATTCCCACAGGAGGATCCTTCGTTCTGTACCCACAGTGGCAATCTTTTTTTTTTTTTTCATCCTTCTGATACAGCCCATAAAATAGTGCCCCTTCAGTGGCAGGTGCATGGGACCTCAGTTGTCATTAACACAGTAATGTTTCTAACTTCACTGTAATGGGCTCTATATTGTTGTCATACCTTGGTTATATTAAACATATTAGACTCTGTTGTCATGGATACCATTTTAAACTTTCTTTTCACATGGGGGCTGAAATCTGCTCTCATGTATCACATCCCTGTTTTTTGTTGATCTATCCAACAGCCACTTATGCGCTTTCCACTCCATCACCGTACTCGTTAGTTTGCTTCTGTCATAATTAATACAGCCACTAGATGTTGCTTAGCAACAAAAACCTAACTATAGGTCACGATACCCTGCTGCACAGATGACCCATGGGTTTGATTTTTACAGGCCATTCACATGCTGTCGGTCTCATAGTTGATAGTTGTGCTGCCTTGAGACCTGAACAAATAAACCAAAACTACTTAGAATGTGAGTGTGTGTGAAGTGACCCTTAAGAAGAATATCTGTAAAACTGGAGGAAAACCATGAGCAATGTATTGTGTATTATTCTGCAATTTATAATACTTAGCTGTCCAAGTCTGCTTCAGTCTGCCATTTAAAATAGCACATAAAGCCAAGCACAGCAACAGAGAGCAGCCACTATGAATTCTGGAGGAAGTCAAGTGATAAAGGAAGAGTCAAATTAAAGGGTGAGCGGAGCTGTTGCATGAATACTGAGTGAGGACTTAGAGGAAATATTGTACGGTTCAGGGACAGAGTGGCAGTCGAGGAAGGTTTCACATCAAACACCTCCACCTCTGGCCAAACTCCATCCATTATTAATACAGAGGAACAATGTTATATGTTGGACATGAGAACGACAGGAGTAAGAATACCACTCCTCCCAGCCAGATGTTGAGTCTGGTCCCCACTTGCCCTGGTATGTGACCTGGTTCAGTGAATTCATAAAGGAAGATTAATTAAAGGAATTAAAATAAAACTGATTATAGACTTGGACAGCCAGGGGCTTCCTGTGCTGATTGAAAGCACAGTGCTTTAATTTGTTCTCCACTTCCTGTCTGAAGTCAGGGGCCAGGGGTCAGAGGTGGCAGATAAGTTAATATTGCTGGTAATGAGACAGAGGCAGAGGAGCACAGAGAATACATTGTTTCTTCACACAGAGGAAGCAGAAGGAGCTCTGTGTCTTCATGGGCAGGATGGACAGGATCTGTCATCGTCTCAAGACCAAACCACAAAGTATGTGTGTTAACATGCAATCTGCCCCCCCCATTATAATTATTATTCATTAATCCACCACAGAAATGTTCTCATGAGGATCTGAGCCTATTTTGGCCGTTTCTGAATGCTTTGGATTTTGCCTTTATATTTCATAAGGAAAAATAAAAAAAAATAAAAAAACTCCTGATCTCCTTGTGTCTCTCTCTGTTTCTCTTCAACCCAGGGTTTGATTTCATTTTCATATCCACTTAGGTGTCGACTTAAACAACAGAATGAAGTGGTCCCACAATATGGATGTCCTCTTCAACAAAGGCCAAAGCAGGCTATTCTTCCTGAGAAGGCTAAAGTCCTTTGTTGTGCGCAACATGCTGTTATCTTGAATCAGTCCGTGGTGGCCAGTGTACTGACATTCGGGTGGGTGTGCTGGTAGGCAGTGCCAGTACTGGTGAGGTCAATAGGCTGGGAAAAGTCATTAAAAAAAGCCTGCTCTGTGGTGGGAGTCGACCTGGATAGCCTTGAGGAGGAGCCTGAGAGGAGAGTGGGAAGGAAAATACCCACCATCCTGGACAACTCTGCCCATCCTCTCCATGAGGAGCTGTGGCAGATGAGTAGTACATTCAGCCAGCAGTTGATACCTCCAAAGTGCAGGACTGAATGCTTTAGATGCTTGTTTGTGCCCACCGCCATCAGGATGTACAACAGCAGCATCTGCACAGTCCCAACACTGCATCAACACTTTTTTTTCTTTCTTTTTTTAATCCGTGGTGTTTGTAATATTTTATATAAGTATTTATTCTACTATTTAATTATTATTTTGATTAAATGTTTTTCTCGCTTTATTATCTGCGTTTACTGCCTACTATTGTAATACCTGAATTAATAAACTATCATTATCATTACCCTTATCTTTATATCCATCCAGACTGAGGTAACTGACTCACTAGCTCAACAAATTCAGGAAAGTCCGACTCTTGTAAAACAATCCACAGTATTACCCAGGCTGACAGTGCAACATGAACATGCCTGTGAGCTACCTCAAGAAATGCCATGTTTTCATTCAGGATCGTACACTCAGAGTTTCCGAGGGCAGCCGTGGCTGAGGAGATGGATCAGGTCATTCTACCTGTCAGCAGGTTGGCGGCTTGATCCCCGGCTCCTGTCTCTAAGGTCTGCACATCCAGGTGTCCTTGGACTGGATATTCAACCATGAATAGCCACTGTCCTCAGTGTGTGAATGGGAGAGAGAAAGGGTTAGTGTGACAAGTGGCTGGTAGAGAGGTGGTGCATGTTGTAGTGGTGTTGAAGTGCATTTCAGTTTGCTTACTTTGTCTACCCCATTCAAATCAGTGAGGATGGGCCATATAACAGACACTAGACTGTTGGATTAGACTTCAACCCCTTTTGCTACCTGAGAAACTGGCTGCCACCCGCTCTCAATTTTGACTCGATTATCAATGTATTGTATTTTTCTGTCCATCCATCCATCATACATCGTTGCTGGAGGCAATCCCATTTGGCATAGAGTGAGGCCCGGGTTCACCCTGGACGGGTCGCCAGTCTGCTGCAGGGCCACATATAGTTACGAATAAAACACACACATATTGACATGCTACGGGCAACGTAGAGTCTCCAATTAACCTACCTGTTAATGTTCTTGGACTGTGGGAGGAAACTGGAGAACCCGGAGAGAACCCACGCAGAATCATCACCCAGGAATTGATCCCAGAACCCTCTTGCCACCGTACCATTGTATTTTTGGAGAGGGCCATAGTTTTGAGTTGAGGAGCCTTCAAACACATGGTGAATAGTTTTGAAAGTGAAGGCAGCATCAAGAAAGTTGAATAAAATTTTCTGTTTTACAAGAGACACACACATGTCCTATATCATACTGAATAAAAGATGCACTGACAGTCAACACATTCAGCAGTGAGGGAGGGAAACAGCAGTGAAGTGAATGCAACCAGTGTGTCACAGAGTATGAAGAGAAGGTAAACAGTTACAGTGGAGGATATGTGTTAAACATGATCACATAGGACCCTTGAAAAAAATCCAGTGAAAAGTATGAAATCACTGTTGCAGTGTTAGAGTGAAGATTCCTCAGTGAAGCCTACAGGGCTTTGGATGGTTTTTGATGGTTAACACTGAACCCAGACAATTACTTCTTCACATGCTGCAACAGATGTGTGTTTGTGTGAATGAATTGCTGGGGGTTGGTTGTTGAGATCTTGAGGCTATCCTGCAATTTGAACCATGTCTCCTTCTTCCCCTCGGCCCCTCCTCTGGGGGGCCGTTTGATGTCTGACAGGGATCTCTTCATGATTCCGATGAGTTAAAAAGAGGAGACAACAGAGAGAGTTGGGCATAAACAGAATCAAAAGGATTCCACGAAAGACAGAGCATCAGTGTCCACTCATTATCTGCTGGATTTCATCTGCGACAATAAAAGCCCACTCCTCCTTCAATCGGTTTCATTGGTAGAAAAACTTTCCAGTAAACACATGTCAGAAATCACAGAAATAATGTTTGGCTGCTTGTTAATTCCCCACAGGCACAGCAACATAGGCAGACAGAGGAGGGGAAGAAAAAACAAGAGAGGCAGTGGAGCGTTCAGTTTTTCTTGTCTGTTGCTCGGCGTGTTTGCCTTCTGGTAACAAAACGGAAGTCAGATCCCACCCACAATCCTCCCCTCACCCCCCTCCCTCCCACCCTGCTGCTCTGGGGAAAAAAAAGGGGGGGGTGCTGTCAGAGACAAAGCGTGAAGGTGTGAGGGCTGGGACTGTCATGGTGGGGCAACGATTGGAAAGAATGGGGGGGATCAAAAGCCGGCGGTGTGTGGCATGTGCACATGGGGGTGGGGTCGTCTGGGATGTCACAGGAGCCTGGGGTTAGCTTGTTAAGGAAAGGCTGTAAATTGAAAGTGGCGAAGCAGTCGACATGACTTAAGAGTTACAAATCACTACAACACACTCTAGTCAACCTGAGAGGCTGCTCCTTGATGCATGCACATGCACACACACATACACACACTGAGGTGACTAATTAGACCGCACATGCAAGATGTGCACTCCTTAATGACATTTGTACAAGACTTTGCCACACCTCACAATGTCAGGCATGTGTGGATGGCGTTGGGTTTGCAGAGCGACATGTGCACATCCTTGCCGTCGCTGTCACTTCTCTGCTTCACAGTGTTTGTGTTGATGTCCTGACTTTTTCCCTGCAAGAGTGTTACTGCATTTGCCATTTCCCTGGCAGACAGTGGATGTGTGCGCAGTGTGTTTATGCCTTGGTCTGTGTGTGTTCGTGAGCTTGTTTTAGATTAGTGGGGTCCAAAAAAAACATCAGTCCACCATACATGTGGGGTCCGAGAACTTTATGAGGACTTATGTCATTTGTATGTGTGATAATAGGATCTTTAAATGCAAATACCTTTGTTTCGCATGTAACCCTATGTGACTGCCCCCCCCCATTCCAAAATTGTCTGTCTGTCTCCTGCTCTTCATTTTGGGTCAGTCTACTGCCATGGAAAATGAGTAAGGTCACGTTACGCATTTTTGCCGCTCATGCGTACCTGCGTGCCGGTTATGTGAAACCCCTGCCTATTATAACACTCCTAATGCACTTTGTTTGTTTTATTTTATTTAATTTTACATTTATAACAGGAAAAAAAGTTTTTAGTTTTGTAGTCAATTGGTGTCTGTTCAAAATAAATCAAAAAAGGTTAGTCTTATACATGTATGACATTTTGTTGCTGTTTTCCTATCAAACCAAACTTGTACTGAACTGTGATCAATACTGTAGTATTTCTCCATCCATTCCTACTCCATACGTTGGCAAACAGACTTAACACAAACATCATTCATTTGTCAACATGTTGCAAATAGTCACTAAGTAATCTTAAATTCTACAGCACTTATTGCTGATAAAATCACAAGGTGCTTTATAGTAACAGTGCAGAGTGGCATAATAGGACAATTACAATAACGCAACATAAATACATCACATTAAAAAATGTACCAATAAAATAACAAACACACCATCCCATCAACTAAAAGCTTGTCTAAATAACAGTGTCTTGAGCTGGGTTTTTTTTTAGGAGTCAACAGAATCAGTCAGACACAAAGACACTGGTAGAGCGTTCCCCAACTGAGGAGAGACACTCAACACAACAACTACTCACTATTGTTCAATGCTTTGTGACTTTTGAAGGTAAAAGCATTGAACAAATGCACGCGGATGTGTAACAATGCATGTATTATAATACATGAAGGTTTTATATTAATACATTCAAGCAAGTGTTGTCCCAGCTGGGTTCATCACTTTCTAGAGTCCCCTGGAGACACTTGAGTCGTGATGCGTGTATTTGCAGCAAATGTTGTCAAACAGATGATGTTTTCTGAATGTGAATTTTATTAATTTGAAGTGTGTCTCAGGGCCACCGTACAGGTCTCCAGGAGACAAGTGAGCATGGCAGCCACCTTGGAGAAGGTAGCTTTCCTTCTATAATGCAGCTGGTGTTAAATGTTGCTGGCTGCCTAAGCAGCTCTGTCGGCTGTCTCTCCTCGGTGCAGCCCAGCGATTCGCTTCAAGCTCCTCTGTCTTGTTGAAGCTTTTTGTCCTCTCTACCCTCCCGTGTCATTGTCGCCCAGGACAGAAATCTATTCCAGCCTCGGCTCTGAGGCTGGAATGACACTGTCTTGGCAGTGAATTCCAAGTGGGGAGCTTGACTTTATTGGCCTCAGTGCTGGGGTGCAGCCATTGTTAAGCACACACTTCATGGATATGTAGAATATGGGACACATCACTACACGTGTTGAAAATGGCATTCATGTACATATAAGTGATTTGCAGTTGTGTTCTTCATTCACATTCACAGTCAGTTCCTGCATTCTGTGCAATGAAGGAGGAGCCAAAAGCCTCATCATCACAGCAGGCCACAATGCAGTTATTTTTCAGTAGTTGAGCTTCCTGGTAGATAGCAGGCTCCAGTCTATGCAGCTGGTGATTTCTGTTGTATCTCTCTCTGCGTCATTTCCTGATTTGTCTCCACAATCATCATCATGAGCACCATCATCATCCAAAGAAGGCCTATTAAAATACCCATGGTAATAATAATAATGATAATAATAATAATGAAAAGGATGATAAACATTTATATTTCCTGGTTGAGATGTGTTGCTTGAAACACATCTGACTCTCCACTGTAGGATGAGGATGATGATGATGATGGTAATGATGATGATGATGACGATGATGATGATGACAATGATAATGATGATGATGATGATGATGATGATGATAGTGATAGTGATGGTGATGATGGTGATGATGATGGTTTTAATCCATGTCACTGCAACAAGGCTGTTGTGATGTATCCATCCAACTTTAACCAATAGACAAATATTGTCTGAAAAAAAATATCTTCTCAAAGAATCATGTTATTCTCCACCTGATTTTCATTATTTATTTTATTGTGTGTGTGTTAGGGGCACACACACACAGACAACACATATTATATGGACAGGTGACAAATTGTGGTGTGATGAGTACAGAACTGATGTGAATCATATGTTCCGGCCTCGCAGCCATCAGATTTCAACCGAGCGGAACACCTGTGGGAGATGGTGAAGCAGGGTGTTAGACAGCAGTGAGCTCCACCAGCATCACAACACCACATCAGAGAAGGAAGAGCAGTGCTGGAGAGTCAAAGCTGTAAATCTGGTATTTTTCAATTGTCTACACACGCACACACACACATACAGACCACAGCACCAGTGTGAACAACTACCAGAAAAAAAACATATTATATTATAGTATATTATATTAAATATATCAAATTCAAGATAATAGAAATATTGTCACAGTCAGTCATACAGAGTAGCCAATTTGCAGCCTGGTTTATAAAGCTTCCTTTCATTTTATGGCTGCGTAGTCAACAAACAATTAACTCTTAATCAGATCTTTGCTAGCATGAAGCTTGACAGTAACAAGACGTTAGAGGAGGAAGTGTCAGAGGATGACAAAACAGAATATGATCCAGACCACGAGACAGTTGATTAAGAGACAATCTAATGATGATGGGTGGGTCTTTTACCCTGCAAAACCTTTATTTTCCCCACATGTTTAAACCTTTTTTTTTTTCCATTTTAATACCCTCATGTAATAGGTAATATGATTAGCAGATTATCAATTTCAAATAAGTAAGTGGTCCTGATGGAGCCAAACCATACTCACAGAGAAACTCAGAGACAAGTGGAGGCAGGTAGACTGGATACATACTTAGATCCTCACTGTATCTGCTGTATGACCATGATCCAGAAATGAATCTACAAGTTATGCCTTTTCTTTTTGTTTTTTTTTTCTTTTGTCGCCATGTTATTGCAGATATTTCACATGTTGTTACGGGTGAACCGCTCTGACAACTGAGATACTCGACTTGGCTGTCGCCATTGCGACAAGCTTTCTGTGATCCGAGAGTTTGAGGACAAGTGGGTGGAGCTCCTGCCACTCATCTACAGTCCCCGTCCAGACGTTACGGTGGATGAACATCTGGTCCCTTTGGAGGGTCACTGCCCATTCGAGCAGTATACCCACAGATGGCATTTTATAACACTTTGAAAATTTGAGTGTTTTCAAAATAAAAGTCTTGTCGACTCTTAAACACTTAGTGACATGTGAATAAACAACAACATGTTGTCTTTGATATTCAGTTGTACAAAACATGATCTAGAGTCTTCAACTAAATGATGCTTAAACTACAGACTTAAAAGATAATTATAGATTAAAATTATATCTTAAAAAAAGACTCAACATATCATCAGATGGTAGGCTGTTGGATAGGTTTACTCGAGCAGTGGCAGTGCTGTCTTTGTGTGCACCCTGGTGTCCTCAGCATTCAGATGTGTTTGCATTGTTTTCAGAGGATGCTGTCTGCATCACCAACTGGATGTCTGGACTGAGGGATGTCTGCAGATACATGCAGAAAACATCAACAAGTCCCAATGCATCCAACAAGCCTTCCTTCCACATGAAGGAGATGCACATCAGAGGCTGACACCAGGACATGGTTCTCATAGGGCACGAGTGCACAGTTGCATTGTGACTTTCCATATTTCCATACAGTTTTATAATTTACCAGCCAGCCTTCAGGTGAAAGCAATGCACTGTGGAAGCATGACATTGACATTTACACTGATTCTTTGATGTACTCAGACCTGTGCAGTTTTATTTCAACATTTATTTGAGATTGATCTGTAAGTCAAATGAAGGGATCAGGATGGAACAGACAAAGAGTGGGTGGGAATGTGATAGCACACAAAATGATTTCTGAATGCTGAGCAAGAATGGAACCAATGTGCTGAGCAGAGAGTGAAGGGCTATTGCTAATTTCAATCTCCTGCTCCTTTTTGGACCTTTACATTCACACTGACACTGATCACAAACAAAAGAAGTATATCATACAAAGACAACAGCACAGCAAGTAGATAATTAGTCCAATACAAACAATTCATATTATAGAACTAGTTAGACATATGTACATGTCTTGTTTTAAGCAGACCATGGCTGTATATATCATTGTGATGCCATTTACAGTTATTATGCCACCAGTGTTTTTAATGCTTTCATGCGTTATGGATGTTTATTACATGCATCTTATTCTAGAGACAACATTTTTATTTATGTATTATTATTATTATTATGAAAGCACCTACAAAGAGCTTTTAACTGGATATGCAAAGGTCTCTGGTTTCTGCTGATGTCTCTGTGACCTACGACAGCAAATGAAGCCATCAGTGGGAAGCTTTTTCTAAATAGTGTAGCTCTTTACGTTTGGGAGGCAGTGGACAGGTTAATAAATCTGGTTAATAAAGGGAAATTAATAAATAAAATATTGTTTTTTTTTTCTTTTATTGTAATTGAGCGGTGAAACACAATCAAATGTAGGTGCATGTCTCCCTAATATTTTAAAAAGATACAAGTAAAATGCAAAATGCCTTTACTTGATCGCTAATGTTTGATCATGACGTATGTCATCCACCAGAACGTGATGAAGCTGCTGCAGGCTGTAAACAACGACTGTCTCTCATTGCAGTGAGCAGAGCAAAGCCAGTGTGTGCTGGATGTTCGTCAGCGTCAGCCATTATCCATCTCTGCCGCCATTACTGAACTACAACTTCAAACTTAGCACATAACCTCAACGTCATTGTTCTCAGCCACTCCCTTTGTTCTCCGATTGGCCGGTAGATTATCTGCAGGAGAAAAGCCATGAAAACATTTCAATCCCAGGTGGAGTACCGAAGGGAAATCAACAATGAGCAGAAGAATAGTCAACCACTGTCAAAGAACAGTAGGAAAGGAAGAAGAGAACTCATCAAAAGAGTCGCTCTACTGTATCTGCACCAATGTTTTCCAGCTTCAGGTGAATGTCCTCACCCACAGTTTTACATGTCAGCAGTGAAACATGTGCAGCCTCTACCTCACCCTCAGCTTCACACTCACCACCACATGGCAGAACTGTGATGGTCAGAGCACTGCAGGAGATCGGCCCTCGTGTACTCCTTGCATAAACCATGTCAAGTTAAAATGTGAAGCTGGTAGCAAAGATCTTGTCACAGTTCTGTCAGTGTCCAGCAGAAAAAAAAAAAAAAAACACATGTAAGCACACAGAACCCCAGTCACTCCCGTCACTGCAGACATGAAGGCTGGTTTTGCATATCAAGATGAAAGGAAATGTCTCTGTGCTCTCCCAGCGCTCATCTCCTCACATGCTGCTGCTGCTGCTGCTGCTGCTGCTGCCGGTGGCTTGTTTACCGCACTGAGTCAGAGACTGATAATATATCCCCAGACTCCAAAATGCACTAATTGAAAGGAAATTATGGCAGCATGATCGTATATGTTTTGAGGAATTAGCCGGTTTGAATTTAATTACTGTTGGCTATAAAGCACCACAGAGTGTGATTAAAAAAATGTCAAACAAGCTCTACTGGGAGGTTTAATAAATGAAGTCCATCAGCTTCTTTTACCATTCTGTTTTGTCTGTAACATGTAGCTCGCTGCTTTGAAGACTACCCACGCTCAGAGAGGAGCAATTCATCCATCACCGTCAAGAGGGAACCCGGCCGTGGATCACATCTGCTGCAGGAGAAGCAACACGATAGCTGATCTTCTTCTTCTTTACTTTTTTTTAAACTACATGCTATTTGTTTCTGTTTTCAACTTCCTGTCTGTCTACCTCCTTGTTTATCTCCTTGACTCGTGGAATGAATCCTCACAATCACCCACGCACTCACAAACTTGTCTGCTGCTTAAAAACAAAACAAAACAAAAAAAACTCTCCTGCACTGATTCCACCAAAACCCTGGCCCCTGTAAACATTAAAATCTCTCTCTTGATATGTGGAGCAAGTTATTTCCCGGAGAGCATGCACTCTTACAAATATTTGATGAACTGGCTTGCAACATCAACATCAACATCTGGCATTGCTCACACTACATGGTTAATACAACATCATAAGATCAAGTGAAGGTAGACCCAGATGGAAATAAGATCATACCAGAGAATAACATATTACTCCAAAAGCAAGCGGAGCTGCACTGAGCATTGGACTAACAAGCTTCACCTCATACTTTGGGCATATTGCAACTGAAAACATGCTGAAAATAGCACAGAGCAGATCAGAGTAGCAAATATCTTACTGTATTTTTTTCATGACTTTTATTATTATTATTATTATTATTATTATTATTATTCCTTCTACTGTTAGGAATAGATACAAACAAGACTGGGTGAAGACTTATGTTGGTGGTTAATTTCAGATTTTATAACTACAACCTGTACATCACCACACACCAGTTAAAAACAAAGACTGAGCAGTATTAAGCTGTCTTTACCATGATAACTCTATCTATCTATTTATCTATCTATCTATCTATCTGTCTGTCTGTTTTCCAGGTTGTGTCAGCCATAGTGGAGAGATGGGAAAATTGTACCACTTCATAATAACATAAGGCTTTAGGAATGGTTCATGACTACTGTTATTAAACACTTTGTAGTAACCTCAGACAGTATACTTTAACTTTAAGTTTTGTTGCCACATTCAAAACTCTGTATTAATATCACTTGACTCTAGTGTCCCAATTCGGGGACTGGATCCATTGGAGGATGCAGCCTATGTGATCTACAGAGGCAGCAGCTTCGGAGGTACCCCTGACGGCTGCGTCTACCATTAGTAATGGTCTAGCCTTCGGAGCAGCTCCTCAGCTCCTTGCCTTGCTCAGTGGGCAGCCACGCTTCCAAGCTGGCTGCTTAGCAGGGCTAGCATGGCTACAGTGCAGAGCCACCTCAACATTTTGATTGATAGCATGCTTTCCATAAGCATTTATAAGTCCTTTATAAACGGGGTGTTATAAAGATGGAAATTGACAAAAGAGGAAAAAACAAGACATGCAGCAAAGGGAAGAGGAAGGTGACAGGTCAGGTTATTTGACATGAGGTCGTGAGGTATGTATACAAAGCCGGAGTATCAGCTGGAGTAAATTTCAATGGAGGCTTTCTCAGTTTGGAGAATCAGGCAGCAGCACAGAGGCTGCAGGGCCACAGCAGCACATATTCACACACACAAGTGCCCACCACTGCTCTCCTCTGTCTGACTCAAACAGCTGACCTACAGAGGAACACAGCAGGAAACACAGTCATGCTCAGGGCTATTTGATGGCAGTGAAAGTATTCAAAAATCACATAAACTTAAAGTGAGTTTTGTGTGTGTGTTTGTGTGTGTGTGTGTGTGTGTGTGTGTGTGGGGGGGGGTGGGGGGGTGGGGGGGCTCATCACTCAGCTTCTGTGCTGATGCTGCCTCTCTAAACTGACAGCCCACCAGTCCAGATCTACTGCAGGTAATAAACTGACAGAAGATCAGCACCACACACAACCTCAAATAAACTCAACCATCACTTTGAATTTGACTAAGTTCTGATTCGAGAACTCTTTAAATTGAAGTTTCACCCACATTGTCCACATCTGTTTGTGATTATCACAATTATTTTTTTTTCGTTGTTGTTTTTTCTGAATGTGCATCACTTTTCAAAATGACAAAATACAAATATATATATAAAAAATGACAATAACTCCTATAGATGGCTTAAGAAGAGTAGGAACACAGATAAGAGGGTTAGTTAAGTTCTTAAGTTCCTAAGTTCTTTATAGCAAGCAGGAGGACGTAGGGATGCAGTATGTTCGGGGATGACACATTATTTGAGCACACGAAGCGCTCAGTTTATTAATGGCAGTGGAGTTGGCAGAGGGTGGTTGATGGCAGCTGAACACTTCGCTCCATTGTCACACCACAGACTGGAGTTCACAGCCAACAAACACATTGTGTCTGAAGTCTGCTGTAGACCACACCATCTTTTCCTGACCTCAGCCACCGGAGGATAATGTGTTGTCTGTAAATATTTTACAGATACTTTCAGCGTCGATGTGTTTGTCTCTTGGTGGCACATATGTGAGTTAAAAATACACCCTAATTACAAATTATAACTCCATTCCAAAACACTGTCACCTCATGTTACCCTGAGGTGCATGGGAACATTTCAATCAGATTTCTCACAGTTTAGTCACAGGGAGAAGCTGGTGAGTGTTTTTTTTTTTTTTTCTTTAGAATCCTTAAAGTACCAATAGAGATAGGAGAGAAATAAAATAAATGAATACATATTTCACATATTTTTATCATTGCTCACTTGTATTGCTTTTTCTGCTGAATTTTTTCATCCTGACTGTCTTTGTTTGCATGTGTTTGTTTTGCTACTTTACCCTTGTAAGACACTTTGTGATCTGCTATAATGATAAGTGCTAAATAAATACATCATTATGAATCTGCTACAAAAGCTTTTTGGTGAAGCTCACCATGCTACTAACACCATATAATGACAGAGTGTTTTAGAGGTTTGTTATAAATGCACAACTGATATCTCTCACTTAAAAAAAAGTGTTAAGACCCATAATTAAATACTTTGTTGGAGCCCCATTGGCATCAATTACAGCTTTGATTCTCTACAACCTTTACGCATCGGGATTTGGTCAGTTTATCCTATTGTTCTTCCAGACATATTATTTTAAGTTTTGTCAGGATGGATGGAAAACATCTTCAACTATCTTCACGTCTCAGGTCACAGAGGTTCTGCAGGGTCGAGGATAGGATAGACTTTATTATCCTAATGGGAAATTTGTCTTGGATATACAGTGTATGCATAATAAGAGTAGTAATAAAAAGACAGCAACATGCATCCAGGCTAGGGATGCGTCAGTCCAGCTTTTTCAGTCCCAATGCCAATAGCTATACCAGGGCTTAGTGTACTGATCCAGTACCACTGTTGAATGAATAAACTGTATACTTGTCATGTGGAGGAGAGTGAAGACTTTCCTAACTTTGTATAATGTTGTTGCTCTGTGTTTGCTTTCTACTGGTATGCTGCACTTGCTGCTGACATGTGCTGTAGCACAAATCACAAACATAGAATTGAAGTGAATAGATGGGCATCATGGATCAGCCCCATTATTCAATACCCGATCTAGCGATTTAGTGAGCATCTGGGCTGATATCCGATCTTAATATCAGATTGGTGCATTCCTAATCCCGGGGTAATCACTCAAGGTGGGTCACTCAAGGACAATGACACCGACTCCATCATCATCTTGGCTCTATACTCTGTGCGCTATTTGTGCTGAGGGGTGCACCATTGCTCCGTGCACTCTGGAGTGGAACAAGCTTTCTCTCCATTTTTTTTTTTTTTTTTTGGTCTGCACTCATCATTCCCTCAGTTCTGATCAGCCTCCCTGTCCCAATAGCCCCCCCACCACCACCTCCCAACACCACCACCCAGCTTGACTGTAGGGATTGGTTAGCCAGATGATGAGTGGTGCCTGGTGCTCAGCAGATACAGTGCTCTAAGTTTTGCCCCCGGGTGTTCTGCCCCAAGGTCCTTACAGGCTTTTCACTGTGCTCAGTGCAGCTCCTAAGGTTGTCCCAGTTGAATACATGTGAATAATACATGACTGCACATAATACAACACCTTCTTTAAAAGTCAGGTGTTCATATACCTGGCATGCAACCAAGCCAAAGTTCAAAGCTTTTTTTTTTTTCTTTTTGTTTTTTTTTTAATGATTATTTTATTTTTTTCCTCTCATCTTTTTGTAGCTGAGACCTAATACAGCTTTCTGTCATAACTTTTGATTATATGTATATATACATATATATATACACAGCACTGTACTGTTCTGTACAAGGCACTGCTCAGTGTAATGAAGCCTTTGCAAATAGAATATAATTAGTCAATAGTGTATGTGGGCAGGCACACTTTGTAAAACACAGCTGTACTGAATCTTCAAAACAAACAAAAAAATAACATTAAAACTTCACTAAAGTTCACCTGTATGGGCAAAATACCAATAAAACACTGAGACTGACCTCTGACAAAGCACAGCTTCTGAAAACGACTCTGAGCCTCAGACCTCTTATGGTAAAAATCACCTCGTGTGTGCAGAAGTCTTTGATGGCCATTGTTGCCATTGTGTGTGTGCCATCCCAGATGATCCAGGCAGACTTCAGTGGTAGAGAAAGGCCAGCTTTGTCTAAGTTGTGTGTGTGCATGTGAAAACCCCGAGGCCCTGGTGGAAGTGAGGTCTCAGACAATGCTGCGCACAGCGTGAGTGCCCACCTCTAACCTGTGGCTGATCTCTCCACGGAGTGCCAAAGGCTGTTGAAATAATCCTTTATCTGACTTCAAAACGCTTTTTGCAACTAAAGCCCCAGGATGCTCCACACATGAACTACAATCATGTTTTTTCTGTATACTGCTAGATTGCTGATCGTGATCTAGTACATAAAGATTCTTCTTCTTCTTCTTCTTTTTTTTTTTTCTCCCTCTTGTCATCAAGCCTCAAGTCCTCAAGTGTTTTGTCTCAAACACTCAGAAGTGGAAGAGACTAAACCAGACAAAGGACATTATCATTGTTATGAGATCACGTCATGGAAAAGAATGAATCCCATATTTAATATACACTGATCACTCTTAACATTCTGAGCACCTGCCTAATACAGTGTTGGTCTCTTTTGCTGCTAAATACACAACAGACTGTGATGCACCATGTTCTGACAGCTTTCTATCAGAAGCAGCATGAACTTCTTCAGCAGTTTGAGCAACAGTATCTGGTCTGTTGGATGGGACCACACGGGCCAGCCTTCTCTCCTCACGTGTATCAATGAGCCTGTGTCCGGTTCACCACTGTTCCTTCCTTGGACCACTTTTAGATCCTGACCACAGCAGACCAGGAACAGCCCACAAGAGCTGCAGCTTTTCAGATGCTCTGACCCAGTCGTCCTGGTCAAACTGCATCAAATCCTTACTCTGCTCATTTTTCCTGCTTCTAACACATCAACTCTGAGAACAACATGGTCACTTGCTGCCTAACATATCCCACCAACTAACAGGTAGGTACCATGATGAAGTGTTGTTCAGTGTTCTTCACTTTACCTGTCAGTGGTCACAATGTTCATGCCTGATCAGTGCAGAGCTTAGACCTGCTGTACAAACAAACAAAGAAAAAAAGAAGAGAAAAAAAAATTACCCTACTTTAGAAAATATCACACCTTTAAATAAAAGAAACCCCAAAATGATGAGTTGCTGAAACCATTTTACTCTTGAGATGTGCATGTTAATGTAGCAACTGTACCTCTTTAATTACAATGGTTGTGTTGTTGTTGATGTACATTCCTCCCTAGGTCATATAAACTTAAAAAAAGAAAAAAAAAGAAAAAAGCATCAGCTTGTGTTGATAAAAGGTGGAATTGCGCTGTGATTTGCAAAATGTAAAACAGTTTTTACTCCTAGGATTAAACTGTTCCAGCTGTCAGAACTCAGCATCGACACAGTGTTCATGTGGTGCAAGGGAGAAGTTTGGGGATTGTCAAAAGCTGCAGGAAAATATGGAGCTGGTTATCTTCCCTAATGTAAACAGACAGCAGGGGGAAGAAGAGGAAAAAAAAAAAAAAAACTAGAGCTCCTAGTAAGTGCTTGATGATCATCAGTCTGAGTATGAGATTGAGCTGTCACACACATTTCACTCCCACACAGTCATGTTGTTACAGCAACAGTGCTGTCAGTCTGGGAACACATCCATTGGCTGTTTGTGGCCAATAAACACAGACTGTGAAAAAAAAAAGTCTCATCGGTCATACTTGAGTGAATAGGAAGAGAACAAGCTCTAACTTTTCTGTTGTACCTGAGTTTCTGAAGTTGGAATTTGAAGGGGCCGCTGACTTGAGAGCCAGCAAGAGCTGCTTGTGCCTCAACAAGGCCCCACAGTGCTGAGACTGGCAAAGCTGGAGAGAGGAAGAAGATGTAAACTTATTATTTCATCTACTCGTAAACCAAATTCTATGGCATTGCTTTGAGCTCCCAGTAACATGTCCACGTCCACAAGTTTGCTTAAAGGGATAGTTCAACATTTTGGCAAATTCGCAGTCGTATGTGTAGGTTCATTACCTTTAATTATCATTGTCTGTTGTTTTGAGACATTCAGAGACATGAGCTGCTCAGTGAGGTGAACAGCATAGGTCCCCTGTCCCTCATCAAATTCATCAAATACACAATCCAACAACTCCAAAACGCTCTCATGGACAAGTTGTGACCTGCACATTCACTACGCTGTGAAATAATAATGTCATGTTACGAGACAGAGTTGTTTTCGAGGCAAATGCATAACCGGAACTAATTCCAAACATGACTGCTGGGCGGAGCGATTTCAAAAGCTCACGTTTAGTGCAGTAGTTTTTGCGTCATGTGTCGTAATGTTACATAATTATGCATGGTTATTTCATTTTATTTCTTGTAGTGAATGTGCAGGTGACAACTTGTCCACAAGAGTGTTTTGGAGTTGTTGGATTGTGTATTTGATGGGTTTTGAGGGACCTGCACCGTTCACTTCCATTGTGTTTGCTGAGCAGCTCATGTCTCTGCCCCGTGGATCTCAAAACACTGTCACTGATAATTAAAGGTAATGAACCTACGCCTATGACTGTAGGGATTATGGCACTAGGCGAATTTGCCAAAATGTTGAACTATCCCTTTGATGATGATGTTAAACTGTGAACTACATTAGTCAGAATAAGCCAAAGACTCTGTGTGTGCTCTTGTAGACCTACACAGAGCAGTTGTGTGTGTGCACCCTATCAGTGTGTGAGGGTAATCCAATAGCACATGAGAGCTAGAGCTCTCCCAGTCCCCAGATGTGCTGCATGAGGGTAACAGTGGGGGAAATCCAGAGTCCACTGGGAGATAGCCAGCTAGCCGGCTGGTGAACCAAGCTGCTGAGGGACTGCAGGGGCCAGGAGGGCCAAGCTCATGAAAGATGCATTAATGTAGCTTTCTTTCTCTCACGCTGAACTTGTAATATGGCTGCTGCTCCCCTGGGCTTTGTTTTCTGTAATTTGACTCACATCTTTTCTCTTTCTGTGCGCGCAGTGGATTGATGTGCATGCATATATGTGTGTGTGTGTGTGAGCGTGTGTATGTATCCACAGATGAACTCATGAGCATCTGCATTATTCATTCCTTCTGTCGTCCCCTTGTTCTGTTGACATTAGTGGCTTTGAAGTATTTTTATGTGTTGATGCAGGTGCATTGGGGGCGCGTCACCACACTTTTGTCATTCTAATTAGCACTGAGCTCATATTACAATTCAAGTAGGCAGCTACAAATAGCACAGCAGATAATGCAAGGCAGCGACACAGAGTAGGGACGATCATGTCTTCCATGTAGTATGAGCAGTTTTTACGGTGTAAAACCCCTGGGCAGTGCAGCTGGTGACAGCTTGTCAAAGAAACAAATCGACACTGTTGGACTCCGCAGCTTATTTCTGTCAGATGAGCATATGCATATGGCTCTTTGTCAGTAATTAGCACAGCACAGCAGGAGTGAAAGACAATGGATTTAAAACTCTAATGCCCTTAGTAACTTTATTTTAAAAGTGAGGATGATGGATAATGTTATTAGACTAACTTTAAATTAGATTAGATTGCTGGTGAGTGCTGCTGTCTGCTGGGAATCACAAAGGTGTAGCCAGATGTACTCTGTAGCTCTGTGTCTGCAGGTCAATACAGTCTTTTTTTCTTTTCTTTTACTCTTCAAATTGTTTTTTTTCATGTCTTACACTGTAAGACAATAATTATAACACACCCCTCCTATGTATCCTTTGTAAAAAATAGAAAGAAAAAAGTAAATAAACACATAAAAAGAAAGAAAGAAAGCAACAAATAAGACATGGAGAACAACAACAAATCAAAAGACATCACACAGTTTCACAGAATTTAGAGAGCGACAAGGTGTACACCAGAAGTGACTGGAAAGCTCTATGTCTATATATATATATATATATATATATATACACACACATTTCATTGAAAAATATGTGAGTTAGAACATCTACTCTAAGACGAGCTTGTTGAGAATCAGCTACTTTTCGCAGGTCAACTGATTGATTTTCTTCTCATACATTCCTGAAGCGTCTCAGTGCATTCAACCTGTTGAAGTTCAGCATCCATGGACTTCAGTCAGGCTGCAAACAGTAGTTTTTATATGTATTAATAAATGGACAAATTTTATGGTGTAGACTTATAATGACCTTCCACTCTTTGAAAGACCAGCAGCCACCATTGGTGTGCAGTTATTTCCACGAGGTTTATTATACTCAGTGAGACTGAACCCAGCCCACTGCTGAGAGAGTGGTAACAGGTAAAAGGCCTAAAGTAATGAAATAATAAAACAACTCACAGTTTGGGCATAAAGATAACATTTTAAGTTTGGTTTTAAATGCCTCAACAGAGTCACACAGTCAGATGTCAGCAGTGGTGGTTTTCAACTTGAGGCTTGCAGGATGAACAGACAGGAGCCCTGTGAAGACCACAGGATGGAATATACAGGAAGGCATGGAAGACCTTGTAAGACTTTTAAGTACTAGCGCATGGTAAGCATCAAACATAGGTGTGTATAGGGCTTCATCTGCTGCCACAGATGGAAAACCCTGAATTGGCTTTGTTCCTGGTGTTGGTGATGACTTTAATGAGCTGATCAAAAGAGATGGTAGGATCAAATGTAACTCCACAAGTCTTGGCTGCCATATGTTGAGAAGTCATATGGTTAATGTTATTTATTAAAACTAGTGTCTATGTTGGACCAGGCCAATGACCAGCATCTCTGTTCATTTGAACTTGACATTGAACTCTAAGTCAATTACTCTTACAGAATTTGGCAAAGACGCACAAGAGACAGAGAGAAACTCAGAGGGTCAAGAACAGAGCCCAGGGGTTCTCCATATTTAACATCCAAACATACTACTGCAGTATAATTGCATGCACAACAACAACAACAAACATATTTCAGATTAAAAAGGCTAAACTAAGAAACAGACAAGAGGGTCAATCGGCCTGGCAGTGTGCCATGACCTTTGATTTACAGAAAAAGAATCTGCACTGAGACTCATAGGAGGTGGAATCTGAATCCAGATTCACAGGGATTCAGGGTATAAAAGCTGAGCATGTCTTTGAAGTCATAATGAGATGAACTTTACCACTGGGAACAAGGGCAAACACTTTCAGTGTCTTGGTGTCATTCCTGGAGTTACATTCAGCTGCTAAGATGTGATTGTAGCTGTTTGAAGAATGAAACAAGAGATCTCTGCAGAGGAGACTCTCTCACACCTACACACACATAGCCAGTTGATCTCGCAGTGGGTGATATCATTGGATTGACTTTTTTTTTTTTTTTTTTTTACAAGGTTGTGACATCTTTCAGGTTCCCAGGGGGACATGTTGTCAGACATTCTGAGAGCTGTTTTGTCTTTGTCATTCTGAGGACTTCAATCAGATTCAAGAAATCAGATGGCCAGACAGGTTCCTTAATGTCACTGTGCTCCTGCAGGTGATTAGTATAGTGAGTACAACATCATCAGAGCTGATAAACTACGACCATTGCCAACCTGGACAGTCTCCCCTCTCGGGGTTGCTCCTTGAGACATTGTGCAGACTCACTGTACGTAAATTAGACATCCAAATGAATCCTCAGACCTGCTGGGAAAGCTAAGCAGGACTCCTTATCAAATAAAACCTGGTTTGTAAAAAGGATATTCCAACCATGTCTTAAAACGTGTTTCTTTCCTGCTGAAAGGTGAGGCAAAGCTGCCATAATGGAGGGGTGGGATTTGATCAATTGCACACTGTGTGTTCCCTCTTAATTATTTATATACATGAGGGAAGTAGTTGCATGGCGAATTCAAAAACAAAAACTAATGAAGTCATGATCCTGCCCATGTCCTCACCTCTACACAACTAGAAACTGTACAAGTAACCATGTTTGTCAAGTTGTGAAGGAGATTGGTACAAAAATAGTTAGATTTTGGAAAGGTGTGGGGGGAGGTGGTTCAGATGCAGACAGGCTGCACTGGAAGCAGAGCTCTCAGCAGGCCTGAAAATGAAAACATGCCCTGACCCGTGGTGTTGAAGCCTGGACCTGACGCAGCCCGACTCACCAGCATTAATTTTCAGCACCTGGCCTGATGTGTCATTGTTGTGTTCAAATACAAGCACAACTGATATTAAGAATAGTGATGATGACACCAAATGGGACTGGACACACAGGCAAGCATGAGAACCAGAAGCTCAACTAACTTGTACATTCTTCTGTTAGCAGATAATAATCACCAAAACAAACAGTGCTGATTCAGCACATTTCACTATAAACAACACACAGTACAACCAGCAAGAAGATGTGTTTTATAAAAATAAAAAAATAAAAATAAAAAAAAAGGAATAAGTCCTGGGAGACTTGACAATACGCTGCTTGCCCAACCATGATATCATCACGTCTGGTTGGAGTGGTCGGTTGAGAACTCAGATTGGAAGCATGTACAGCCACATCTCAATAAATGATAATATCATGGTAAAGTTCATTTATTTCAGTAGTTCAATTCAATAGTGAAACTCATACATTATATAGATTCATTACACACAGACTGGAATATTTCATGTCTTTATGTATTTTCATTGTAATGATAATAGCTTAGGCTACATGAATGAAAATCCATAGTTCAGTATCTCAAAGAGTTAGAACATAGTGAAAAAGTTCACTATTGTAACCTAATGATGTCACACTCTAATGAGCTGATTAACTCCAAACACCTGCAGAGGTTTAAATGGTCTCTTAGTCTGGCTCAGTACTCTACTGCAGCTGCACTGTCATGTAGAAGGCTGCTGACCTCCATCATATTCTATTTTATTGACATGCATCTGTATATATGTCTATGCGGTGCTCTATGATTCCTAACTCCAAAGAGTCTGAGGACATATAAAGAGAATGGAACAACCACAATGTGTGAATTAGTCTGCACGAAGCAGTGGACCAGTTGGAAAAAGCATTGTGTCAAATGTCATTGTCAGTGTTGTTTTTTTTTTTTTTTCTTTTCTTTTCTTCCCCTCACCTGGCAGCTGTGTTGTGTGGATGTTAGTTGTGTCAGCTGATAGATGGTTGTCTCAGCCACTGGTGTGTATTTTCTTGTCTGCACTGTGACACGGGTCAAGCAGCAATTCCGAGAGGTCAATTCAGCCAGGCAAGAGAAAACAGTCTGCTTTACTGACAAAGAGTCTGGCTGATTGGTCCTCAGAGAGAGAAGCTGTTACTGTGGCAATCAAGATATCATGGTTGGGCAAGCAGCGTATTGTCAAGTCTCCCAGGACCCAGCTACACAGAGGATTCTTGAGTGGCTCTAAGAGAACTGGGAGTTTTGTAAATGTGCAGTCAGTGCACTCATGTCATCCCTGTCACTTAGGCTGCACAATGCAAAGTGCAGTCACTGGTGCACAGTGGGAGTGCACACAGTGATAACATGAAACAACAGTGCACAGCCCAACTGAGAGACAAGAACAAAATTGTTATCATAGGGAGTACATACTCAGTGGGTGTGGCAGCAGGGATCAGTGTCAACGTCAATGATTCGTTTCTTAATGTTTTGTGGCAAAGAAAAAAAAGGCAGAACTTCACTACATGCTTTTCCACCCACACACAAAAGGAGCTGTCTTTCAAATAAAGTGGACATAACAAAAACAAAAACAAAACAAAACAAAAATCTTATGATCTAGTTCTATTCCATGTAATCAGCAAGCATATTTATTGCTAATGCACAGAGGTAAATCTTGTCATGAAGCCTACTTATCATGTCCCTGTGCTCTTTAATCTAGTGCTAATGCTATCAGCAGTGTGAGACACAGCTGGCCAGTGTTCTGCTTCTTGTACTTTGTGCAGCAGCTGCTACCACAGTTTGGCTGGTCACAAAGGACTTTAATGCGTGGCCTACTACCTCAAAATTGGGGAGAGGTCAGAATCAAACTTCCATTCAGGTGAATACAAGCTGATGCAAATTTTAGCAGAAAAAGTTGTGTAGACACCATGTGTATTTGTACATTATTAAGTGTCAGCATGAAAAGACTGTGAGACTGGTGCATGCACTCAGCTCATACACTCCTATGTTCACACGGGCCACAAACCTGTCTTCACATAGAGTTTGCAGGCAATTTGATTCATTTTCATGATAAATTCCTCCTGCTGTATTTTAACAGAAATTTCACTGTCTCTACATGTGGCTGCTGAAATGGTTTAATGGTTAAAAAAAAAAACACCTATGGTGTGCTGCGTGGTCAGTCGAGACAATCTTTTTCACATAAATCTCTCCCTGCGTTCCTGTCCTAACAAATAAAGGCAAGTACACTACCCCCAAAAATAAATTGACAAAATAAACCAGGACATTGAAAACTACAGTGGAAGATGTTGGTGTGATGATGTCAACAGTACTTTTCTCTGTCCATTTTTGCTTGGAGACAAACACGGCATACGTGACAAATAGGGAAGACACAGGATCTGCAGACAGGACTTGTAGCAACATAATACAGTTCCACAGGTATCATGCTGTGATGGAAGCACTTCTACCTCAACAACCACACAGTGCTCCTTTATGTACTAACACCAGGCATCTGTTATTTATTTTTTTCTTCATATGGATCGTTTGGGGTTTTTTGGGTCAAAATGACAAGGTCTATAGAGCAGCACTGAGACAAAGACTCACGTGAACCAATCCAATCAAACCTGTCATTAAAAGTCACTGCAGCTTAGTGATGTAACAAAACTAAAATGTGAAATCGTTTAAACTGCATAATGTGTGAGGTGGAGCTGAACAACGGGAGCAGCTTTCTCATAAAAGGCCAGTCTCAGCCTGCAGTATTGGTTTGCCTAACGCGGCTCCATCCATCTCCCCCCTCTGTCTCTTCTTTAATTATCTGCCTCTCCAGTCTTATTTCTCCTACAATGTGTCGACTGTTGTGATGCACCCTGCACATTTGTCAGAGTCACAAAGCTGATGTTGTCAGAGATACAGAGCTGTAAAAACCATCTCCGCAGCACCACTGTCAGCCCGGTAACGGACATCAGCCATCACTCTACTACAGGGCCTCATAACATAAGTTGGTTTTGCCGCTGATAGGCCCATTACATCTCAATACATCTATCATTTCACAGCTGGGCCTCATGTCTCCCTGCCTGCTGATACAATAGGCAGCGAGGAACAAAGCAGGATTTTCTTTTTAACCATTAGCCTGTCAAAGAAAAAAACAATCACTTTAGCCCTGTCATGTCTCATTCCCTTAAAACAACAGCCGCTGTGCTCATGTTTTCTCCACAGACGCCATGTTCAGGTTAGAGGTGATGAGAAAATGACTCACTGGGAGTTTTGCCCTGAGTGAAGAAAAGACTGAGAGAGTTGATTTTCTGAGGGTTTTCAAACATTTTATAGAGACTAACATGTCAAATAATGTTTGTCCAACATCATGTGGCTGCCACTGAAACAATAGTACTGTTAAAAAAATAAAAACATGGCATATCAAGACTAAAGCAAAACTTCATTTATTTTATACACTGACATCAATTTACTTGTCACAATGAGCACTACTGCTGCTCACTCCATGGAAATGGTTGAATGATGTCTGTTGAAGCGCTGGAGAAGCTTTGTCCAGGCTGCAACCCCGATGATGACATTGTGATATGATCATGGTAAGCATGGAATCTCATAAACTGGCTGGTATTGTTTCCATCCCTCACATACTTGTTGAAAACAATTGTTGGGGATCATTGCTCCTGCCACTGGTTGGCAGAATTGATATATATACTGTACATTTTGAAAGTTTTGGTCAAATTTTGATGTGAAACTGTGTAAATTTGCTTCCATGTATGTATAAATGTGTCTGTGTAGGTTTTATGTTATGATTGTTCATTGTCACTGTAAAAGAGAACTGGTCCTCAAATAACTTTTCATCATTTTTTTTTAAAAAAGGTCAAACAAAGCTTTGAAAATCATGGATATTAGGGTTCAGCAAATCGACTTGCATTATTAGAGGTGTGAGATCCAAATGTGTAATGTGTGTGTACACATACAGTCAATGCAGTTCCCCTTTAAATATATAAGACTCAGCCAAAAGACTACACATATATTAGGCTACACAGTTACCCTGCCACCATGTTGGACTATTTGTCCAGTTTTGTGCAAGTGCAAACTAATTTGCTGAAGCACCCTTTTAACGTAAGCTGGCACTCCTGTGCATGATCTAAGAGAAATAGAATGGGGGGTGGGGGGGATGCAAATTCTTTCAAATAGCCACTAAAATTGATTCCTCACAGCTGACTAAGCACTGTCTACATGGCCAAGTGCACCTGTGAGATGTAGTGTGATGTCAAGATTCGTGTTCAGGCTGCTCGACTAGAGCTGTCTGAAAAGCAAAAAAAAATAAAAAAAAAAAAAAAAAAAAACTCACAAAAAAGGGAAGTATTATAACCTCAATATTAACAATAACAGTATTTAGTAGCTCACAAGAAGTTGCATTCCTTCTCCTCTGAATGAAGCAGCCAATCCTTCTTTCAAATTGATTTCTACTTGCGATGCTTTTATAATCTGCTTGCGTGACAATGCACTCCAAGTAAAGGTCCCATTTCTTCCCTGGTGATTCATCATCAGTGACTCCTCATGTGTGTGACTGAAGATTTATATTTGTCTAAGTGGCCCGACTGAGGGTATTAGGGAGGGAGTGCTGTCGAGCTGGAAGGGAGGGACGTGTCTTTTCACAGCATCAGCGTCCACAGAGGGGCCACCGGGGGGTGACAACCCACCCTGACACCTCAGGGAGAAAGAGGAAGACCAACTGGGAGAAAGAAAAAAAAAACAAAAAATCTCTCCATCCAAAAGTGTTATTCATGTGTACAGGAGTAAAGAAGCTCTTCCTGTCACCTGGCAACCAACACTCAGATGTTTTATTCTAACTCACTTAGTCCAAATGAAATCATAAAAGAAACATTCCCGTAGTCACCACTCATGTCAAAGTTATTTTCAAGTTTTCTTTTTTCAATGAATGAAAAAAAAGACAAGAAAAGTCTTCAGAGATAAATCAGGAAAAAAAAAGAAAAAGAAAAATCATTTTGCCTCCAAGCCTGTGAGTGGGTGTTTGACTGACAGCTGAAGCTAGCAGGGTCATCAATGCAACAACAACAAAAAAAAAAAATCTCTGAGCTGCTAAGTGTAGCGTACCAGCCAAGCACAAAAAGTATTTTGTTAGCAGACATAGCTCAGCATTAGCAAGCACACCAGTTAGCATTTCAACTACACAGTCATGACATTAACAGTGTTTCTTAATGTGGCACAGCTGACATGCTAATTAGCTCTAAAAAATTTCAAACTAGCGCTAGCAGAGCTTTTTGCTCATCCGACGGGCCGAAGTACACAAGACGACGCGAGGCATGTATCTGTGTTGGCAGAGGAGAGATAGACAGTCACTAGAAAGCTCAAGTGGATTGTTGTTCAAAGTCTTGCTGTGTACTAGGCTGCTGTCTGGCTGTCAGCGCCACTGTTATGCAGACACTGCTTTTACAATGGATGATAATTTCATTGGCTATTTGAAAAAGAATTTGTTGACACAGAGAAGTAACTGCATACTGACTGACAACGTAGAGAGAAGAGGAGGGGTTCACCAAGAAGCTAAAACACAAGTCACAATACTCAATACACTTTTAAAATGATTTGTATTTGACAACAAGAAAAACATCATATCAAAAAGCTGTGTTTAGGGCGCCATGTGGCGCAGTGGGTTAAGTGTGCGTCCCATATGCAGAGGCTATAGTCCTCGCTGCAGTCGGCCCTATCCCTGCATCGGGCGCCATTTGCTGCATGTCATTCCCCCTCTCTCTGCCTCCCCATTTCCTGTCACTCTACACTATGATATCCAATAAAGGCAAAAATGCCCAAAAAATATACTTAAAAAAAAAAAAAAAAAAGCTGCGTTTCCTCGTGACCTCAGTGAATATTTGTGCTGCTGGCCGGAAACTTGAGTGACGTTCAGGAGTCAGAGAGAGTGACAAAGAGTCTGACTGAATACAGCCACAGAGGAGGCTCTGTCTGGACCAAACAGGACTTAACTGCATCACTATGTTTGTAGAATAGATTTTTTTTTCCTTAACTGGGTTGTGGAGGCGGTTTAGAACTTTTGGGAAGCGGAGTTTGACCTGGAGATTAAACTGTTACGTTACATTAGTAACATGACTGAATGAGACGCCTGCAGTCGGGCTCTCTCATGTTAGCATTCATCTGTTAGCTCAGTCATCATTTGTTTATACTCTGTCTGTCCAGCGTCCTCCAACAAGGACGGGTGGTGGTGGTGGTTCATAATGTTCACAGTGTTCACAATGGTATTTATTAGTTGTTGGTTGAAGCGTGGATGAGGTCATGGCTGTTAGTATGTTCTTTTCTTGTCAATGATGTTCCTTGTTACATGTTTATTCATGAAAAACATCAGCCGATATTGCATATACATCCATAATTATTATAATGGCTAAAATTATTTGGCTTAATTAATGACTTAAAGAATACATATTTTTACACTTAAATATCCTACATTAGAAGCGTAACTAAAAAAAGTGGACTTTTACACCTATTTTGAATTTTATTGGAATACAAAAACAAATACTGGATGCTTTGCACACCCCTACTACAGTACCTAGCTGCCTACCTATACCTACCTTCCTACATACCTACCTATTAATCTATGTACCTGCCTACCTAGCTACCTACATTACTACTGTACCTATCTGGCCACCTGCTTTCCTTAATACCTGCCTGCCCACTTTCCTTAATAACTGTCTTCCTACATACACAAGTATCTAATCGATCTTTGTCTGTACCTACCCAATCTACCTACCTGCTAACTTACCCAATATCACAGCAGACTTTCACTTTGGCCATCTATCTATTTAACAAACAACCACTATGAACTATTGGTTGGCTGAACACCTCACAGCAGTAATGGGGTGTTTTTGCTCTGCCATATAATTTTGAAGATTTTTTCATTTGAGAAATGAGTTGCAAAATGAAAAAAACAGCAACACCCTTGATGACACTCGGGTTAAATGATTCCTTGTGAAGAAGAAAAAAAAAGTTTGACAGAGAAAAGAGAATATGAGTTTGATCCAGTGTGTTAAGCTGATGGATGATGATAATGTAGAGTCACCTGAGTCAGACTGATAAAAATAATAGAGCATAACATTGTCATTTCATTACAAATGTTCTGATTCAAAGTTAATATGTATTATTGATGGCTTTGATGGAGCCCCCCCCCCAAACACACACACACACACAGACACACACACACACACACACACACACACACACACACAGCTTCTCCAAGCTGTTGTGGCTTGTCATTCATCTGGGCTGGCTTTGTGATGTGGCTTGGCTTGGGACATTAATCATTGAAGACTCCAAACCTTATGGCTCCCATTGTGTGTGTGTGTGTGTGTGTGTCAGACAGTGAGAGAGAGTAACAGCAGCAGAGGCTGTGTCCTGTATGGTCTCAAGGGAAATCTGAGCTTTCGTATTTGCACTACCTTCCTTCCATCATGGTAGCCCTCAAACACACACACACACCCCCCCCACACGCACACACTTACACTCTCGCAGGTTATGTGACAGTGATAGCCATCTGTGCTGTGGATATCAGGTTTATGGGATACCACTTGTATTAATTATCCTCATCATGTTGTGCTTATAATCACCTTGTGAAAACAGTACTTCCAATAAACTGGTCACATTAAAAAGACAGTATGGAAATGTAAAACTGTTGGAATCTAAATACTGGGTAGAATAATTAATATGACGTCACATATTAAAACAGAAAGACAACATCATGCAACTTTTCATTTCTCCTCATCTTTCACAATTTACTCAACTTCACATGTGGGCTGGGGTTTATCCTGAAGCTGAGACTCTTTGGATTAGCCCACAGGGTTCAGGCACATTTTTAAACAGTGATAATAATTTGCTCAGTGACAATGTAGAACACAATGAAACACAGACAAGGAGAACATCATACAAAGGCAAATGGGAGTGAGTCACGCATTCTGGGATCTACTACCTCAAAACTGTCTCCTCTAATTTTAGTCTTCTAGTCGAGACTGAAGGACAGCTAACAAACCCTGGTGTGAGGACATCAGAGACGTGGGCTCTGGTGTCCTAGGGACTGGGGACGTGGCTTGCAGTAGATTAATCATGGCCATTTAGAACTCTTTAAGTGATGTTGCAAAATATTCCAGACCATCCACAACTGTGAGAAAAGGCCTGGAGGAGCAGAAACACAGTTTTTTCCCCAAGTGTTCATCTGTAAAAAAATACACACACACACACACACACACACACACACACATACATATATATCAGCTATACATTTTTTAATAATAGTTGATCAAGGCAAGGCAAGGCAATTTTATTTGTATAACCCATTTTTACATACAGTTTGTCTCAAAGGGCTTTACACAGCATCATGACAACATCCTCTGCCCTTAGACCCTCAAAGCCGACAGAATGGCAAAGTTTTGCAGTTTAAAGGAGAGATGTAGCTAAATATCATCCCTGTAGCAGTGGAAGGAGATACCTGCAACAGTGACCAATCATTTCTCCAAAGGGAAGCATGTTTCCATGCAGTTAACCAAGTTATGAGGTACAGATGGGCACATTAACGAGCTTATCCAAAACAGCAATTAATCAGTCCAAGAAAATTAATTCACAGCAACTAAAAATTTGAGAGGTGAAATCCACTCAAATTGAACAACTCCATGCCTCACAATTCATGCCACTCTTCAGTGTAATGCCAAGAAGCAGTGCGTTGCTTTTGTTGTGAGGTACTGAGGTCAGGCTGGTGAATGGCCATGTTGCATTTCTGGCATTCACATAAGAAACAGATGTTTGTGTCCCATCACATACAAGCAATTAGAGCTCCCTTTTTGATTACAGCTTCCATGACCTTTCCTTAGCTGTTTTTTTTTTCTGGCAACACGGTTGGCTAACATCAAGAAAATAAAAAAATAAGTAAAAGCAAGTATGGCTCAACTGTAAAAACATAACATTGAAAGTGTCTGACCAAAGAAAGTCCTGATCTGGTAGACCAGTATGGAAAAGTAAAGAAAGAAGTTATTTATATAACCAAAATGAATGCTGCATTTCTTTTCCAACAGAGCTCTTTTTGTCTAGAACATACAGCGGATGCACAACAATTAGTCTTTTGAATCTATTCATCTGGCTTTATATCCAGGCAGCGGTGGCAGCTCACAGACCTCTCAGCGGGGGAATTGCTCTCTGATGCAGTTGGAAGTATTTTCTCCACTGAAACATCATTATTCTTGTATCGATCTCTACAGTGGCCCCTTCAAATTATGAAAGCCACCTGTGTGCTTCTGAAAATGTATAAATCATGCCACTAAAAGCAAGCTTTTTTTACCTACAGTATCCAGTTTCAGAGGTGAAATGTTAAAAATGACACTCAGCACAGCTCCAGTTACAGATATCATGGTTGATGGTAATTTATTATCAGATAATCAGGACTTTTGTTATCTTCAAATTAACATTTTAATAGATTTCCTGCATTGATTATGATGGAATGGATAACCAGTGGTGTAGTTTTTTGGTGTGGGGATGCTGATTATTATGGGACCAAAAAATAAATAAATGAATAAAATGGATCTATATATCGTCTCCTAATGACACCAAACTTATATAGGTGAGTAAATGACTGTATTTTATTCCAGAAATAAGGTCAAGGTTGTAAAAAACAGCACTTCTCCTTTAAGTTTGGCTGATAAGGAAACTACAGTCAATCAGTTACCAAAAAAAAAAAAAAGAAAAAAGAAAACAACAACAACAAAAAGACAAAAACATTATAATGTGCTGGATTGCACACATACAACTCATACAATATAGGCCTGGACACACACTGATACATCAGTGCTGTATTTGGATCAGTGTATTGAATAATGCCTATGTATCCTTGATAAATAAATCACATCATAAACTTCATAGCGAATAGGAAAAGTTGTACTCCTGAAGATGCCGTACATCAGGCCACCGTGCGCCACAGAAAACACTCACCAACAGAGTCTACAACTACAGTCACTGTCACTGATCTTGTTGAGCCAAGTGTTTGAATCCCCCCGTCTGTAATCAAACCACCAATAGCAGCAGGCTTTACCCGATTACAGGCAGAGTAAGATGGGTCTTCACAGATATGACAAACATGGGACAAACCCCATCCGGCTGAAAACAGAACTGGCTATTTAATTTTCAAATACAGGATGATTTTTGGTTGTTTTTCTTTTTACATGCAGAGAAAAGTGGGCAGACAGTGTGTCCCCTTAACACTACACCCTTGTAAACGGGTGAAAGGGTGATTTCAGTTAGCTACAGAGGATAATCCTCATAGACTCTCCAAAGCAGTAAGACCTTATGTATGGTTTGCGTTACTTTCGCTGCAGGAGACAACTTTTGATGAGTGAAGGAATGGAGATGATCAAGTTAACTATGTAGCACTAGAAAAACCTTTGGGAATATAGTTAGGGGGAGATGGTGAGATGAGGAACGTAAAATTACCTCCTGTCTGTGATGGAGCTGAAACAGGACATGGTTAGCCTAGCTTAGCATAAAGGGCAAACAAGAAACTCTGCTGCTTCCAGTCTTTATGCTAAGCTGAGCTGACCACATCTTGAATCCATCTCCTTGCCTAATGATTTCATGACATCAATGTTCTCCTCTCACTCCCAGAAAGAAAAAAAAAAAAAAAGAGAGAGAGATCACTGCATATGTCAAAATGTTGAACCATTCCTTAATGGCCCTATTTTCATGCATGAAGGTGCAGATGCAGTGAGCAGAGCATCGCCTGCTGTAGTGAACTGACAGTTACGTTGTAATGGATTGTGCTCAGAGCAGCGTCTCCCAAAAAAGGAAAGCAATGTTCTTGTCTGGAAGGTGCACAGTCACACGTCATGAAGACACAGAAGTCTAAATGTGCTGCCAAGGGCACATCATGTCCTTTTCAGGTCAATTTTACATCCATGGATACAGTTGGGCTCTTGTCACTTGTGATTTTAAATCTGGAAGTGTTGTAGCTATCATGGAAAACATTGATTTTAATCAAACAGCTCTGCTTACTTGTACTGTTTCTGCTGCAGACATGACTGTGATTACTTAAAGAGGAAACTGTGCAGTTGCTGGTTTAGGAAAGCTGGCTGGACAGGACCATCCTGAGGGAGCTCTGAGATATTCAAAGCAGATGGATCTTCATATTAGACTATTGTGTCCTTCAGGATTTCACAGCCTGTGATCCACTCATAAGATTAACTTATTAGTGTCCACCAAAACAAAGATTGTAATTACAGAGTGGAACAAAAAGCTAAATATTAAAGTAAAAATAATGCTTCCTTCAGTAGTTACCTCAGTAATCCCCAGTTGTGATGAATCAATATGATATGGCTTCCTACAAACCAAAATATATATTTAAAACATCTAAAATATATATGAACAAACAAATAAATAGGAACTCCACAGTCTACCACTACACTCAAGCACTTACTCTCTTCACTGCAATATATATATATATATAAATATCTAAAGCAGCCTTTTAACCATGGTGCTGCACTGATGCTGTTCAGTCCACTAACAACCAGAACAACCACCCAGGCTCCTGTCTTCTCCTGTGTGTGCGTATGTGTTTTGTTTTGTTTTGTTTTTTGACCCACAGATAGTACTAGCATTTCCTGAAATAGTCCTCAGATGGTGGCATACCGGACCTCGATTGCCATGGTTACAATAATAAACACATGACAGTGCCCTGCCTATTTTTGCTCATTACCGTATTTTCTCAAGTAGTGACCAGGGCCTTTATCTACTCAACTGCCCAGAGCACCGGCCCTTACTGGAGGCGAGCTTTCATTAGGCCTTTATTTCTAATCCCCTCTGTTTTGTAAATATATTTCCTCATATTTCAAAATTGAAGACTTATTTTCTGTTTTCTTTCCATTTGCCCTTCTTATACAACAAGGTCATTGTTCAGTAGCTCATCTTCATCTTCCTCTTGTGATGCTTGGCACCTATTCTCCTCACTGCGCATCCCCAGTGTCCATATACTCTGTCTCCACTGTGGTCCATCTCCGGTCCATCACAGCTCTGGCAGTCCAGCAGCGACTGTCCCCAGTGGCAGATTTTTGGTTGCTCTGGCCTTTTATTTGTCCATGTTAACAACACCCCCGGCTGTTGTAAGAGACCCAGTTGTTAATTGAATACTGGCTTTTAATTGAGGAAATACGGTGTATTAACAACATCCACATGAATGTTAATTGTACCTTCACTTCCTGCTGCCTAATCTGATGTCACTGGTGTTTCTTTGTGACGAGGTGAGACACCAGTAACGAGTGCTGCTCATCAAAATTATCATACATTCCACATGAATGAACTGCACGACTGAATCTTCCGGCATCGGCGCTCAACCCGTCCATCTTAATTTGTGTTGGAAATAGATATTTTTACCTCATTAAAATTAAGTGGTTTCATTTCTCCAATGATGGACAGCTGATTATTACCATAGATGGCAAACTGAGATTTCAATGTGCTTCATTTTCATATTGTAACAGCCACGGTACATTTCTAAAACAATGGAGGATTTGGCCTCTGGGCCCTATTCACCAGACTCGGCTGTAGACAGTTATGTTAGAGACGGTGTGATTTTAGTTGCACTCCTGTCTCCCTAAATCACAGCCAGCTAAAGAGCCACGAGGGAGCTGTTTTGTTGTGGAGAACTCATGGGGCCTGTTCTCCTCCTTTTTAAAACCAAATGACTTCATACAGAGTAATCCTTAATTACGCCTGTGGCATTTTACAGCACACTCTCACTGCACTCACCTCGCCTCCTGCCAGTACACAGCAACGCTTTAAACAGTATTGATCTATGGCACTGCAGGGGGCTGCTGCCTGCACCCATTAACACACATTACCACACGTGTGTGTGTGTATGTGTGTGCACACCACTGATTTGGAAACAAAATGTGGTTACAATCTAGTCACATTTGGTGACTCATCATCCACTCGAGGGATGAGGGGCAGCCTTGAATAATGACTAGATGAATACAATGGACTGCTCACACACAGCCATATTTGAAACTGAAAGTTAACCAAACTAAATGGATTTTGAATGGGATAGTGAGACAGATGGGTGTAATTGTTTGCTTGAGGTTAGTGGGCGGGCTGCCACCTCCGTCAACTCAAATACACTCATTCTCACAAACACTTCTCCACAGCGTCACTTAATGGAGCATGAAACACACATGCCACAAACAAAAGTGTTTGCAGGGACCGACAAGCCCACAGTCATGCCCATGCAGCCATATCATTTAATGATGTTTTGAATCTCTTTGTGGTCGTTTTGTACCTTTGTGGTTGTTGTGGGTCTCTCTGTGGCTGTTTGGAGTGTCTTTGTGGTCATTCAGGGTGTCAGTCAGGGTCTCAGTGCAGTCTTTTTGCAACTATTTGTGGCTGGTTTGTGTCTCTTTACTTTTTTAAAATCTCTCTTTGGATGTCTTGCATCTCTGTAGAGAGTCTGCCTCTCTTTGAGGAAAAGTTGTGTCTCTCTGTGTCTTTGTGTTCTGCAGCATTTCAGTCATTTTGCATGTGTTTGTGGTTGTGTTGCAATCCCCTGGTGTCAGTTTGTGTTTCTGCCAGTGACATTGACAAGATCAATAGTGGCCTAATTAAGCTATTCTGGCCGTGTTTGATCAGGGAGCCGCTGACAAAATTTGTGTACTGTTCATTAATCAGCCATTAATGCATTAATAGTCTCAAATATCTGCCAGTGATACAGGTGTTTCTTCAGATTCACAACCAGATCAAAATCCACGGCTCCTATTAGATTGTTAGATGTGGCTAATCTTGCACTCTGAGCTGAAAAGGAGGCCTGTTGGGACACAGAAACGTTTCCACCCATTGCTCATGCAATTTGTGGCACAATAACAACCTCTCATGTTGATCTCCTCACGAGTTCTCCATGTCTCATGATGGCATCCTTCAGAAGCCTGTTTATAGATGAGATGCAGGCGAGGACAGCTGGTTGTGAGAACTGAATGCAGGACGGAGCTCAGAAGGATGAAATGGAGGGATGTGTGCGGTGAGGAGTGTAGAAACAGTGCTGGGCTATCCCTTAGCACAACAGTGAGTATACTAACATGCTCTCAGGCAGATCAGCATGATGGGAAAATGAGTGGTTTGCAGGTACATAGTACATACACACACACATATGTATACATAGCAAGGTTAAACACTTGATTCTCAACTTCTTAAAATGATGCTCTTGGTTTGATGAAGTTGCCAACAGTCATTGAAATACTTGGGTGAATACACAGATCCTCTTGGATCTGCACACACATGCACACACACACACATATACATATGCATGCCCTAACAGCAGGATGGTCTTATGCTGCTTTAATCCTGTATCCATGGAGACCAATCTGTCCATTGCCCCAGGGACGCGAAAAGATCAGCCAGCATCTGTTTCTCTGTACGTCTGTCTGTCTGTTTGTCCATCTCTCCATGAGCCCGTCTGTCTGTCAGCCTGTTTGTGCATGTTGCAGTCTGTCAAGAGTTGTTTCCATCAACTGCCGACCGAATTTCAAGATAACAGCTCATGACATTTTTACATCAACAGCTGTCTGCTTTGCTAGTCTCTGCCATTAAGTGATACAACACAGTCGTGGGTCAACGCTGACCTCGCTAACATCTGGTGATGTGTCTAACAGTGGAAGGATTGCAATGAGCCAACATGAGAAAAGGTAAGAGAAAGGTTAATGTCATGTGATCTCTGGGAGATGCTGTGTAAACACACCGCAGCAGTGACCTTTCCAACACAAAACATGAAGGCAAAAAGTGTGTAAAAGGAGGATTTGCACGTGAACTTGGAAGTTTTAAATACCAAGCCATTGGGGGGGGGGCTATTTATATGCTCGTAAATAACCCAAGTAGATTTCCCTGTGTTTTATGTGAATAAAATATTGCATTGAGTTCTGACCACTTCCAAAATGCAGGTTGTTACCAACTCAGTACAGTGTCTGAATACCACAGCTCAGGTGTGGAAACCTGAGCTGTTTGCTCCTGCTTCCAGTCCTTATGCTCAGCTCAGCCAATCAGCTCCTGGAGGGAAGTAAAATAAATGTGTTTCCTTTGTTATTTACATAAATGTGTCCAGCTTGTGCTCTGTAATGTATGAGCACTTATTTCTCATCAAATTACTGTAACGTACACATTATTTAATCCATCACTGCCTCGCTGGTTGTTTGCCCAAAAGTCAGAGGACGAATGAAGATGAAGAATGAAGGCAGCGTTGTTGAATGAAGATGCTTGAGTACCCTGCAGTCCTTAATGAACGTGTATGTGGGCTGTGCTCCACCCTAGGAGCATTTGATGCAGAGTTATGTCTTGAACAAGAGGGAGGAGAGCAGGGTGAAATATGGAGAGGCAGCCTGGAGATGAGGCTGGGAGAGGGACAAATGGAAAACAGACAGACTGAGAGGCAGAGAGAGAATCTCTGTCTGTCTGTCTGATTCTGTCTCTCTGTCTTCATCAGTCTCTATTTGTCCATCTCTCCATCTGTCTATCTATTTATATCACATGCCTCCATTAGTCTCTCCCTCCCCCTTCCTCAGTTTGCTTAAACACACACACACACACGCACACACCCTCGCCCCCTGAAACATTCACAGGCACAGAAACATATGACAGATTAAATGTGTGTGTAAATAACTGCTACGTGATATATTTCTATTTATTATAATGGTTAATGGGGTATTAATTTAAACTTACTCCTCTGGCAACTGAACCGACTCTGTCAGAAATCCAGTGGTTTTGAACTGATGAAATGTTTTACATTAACCTGTGAACAGTTTATATACTGCACACAGTTAATAACTGTGAGATGTCATCATTCAGGTTTAGAAATGTTTTGGGTGATATTTTGAAATAATAAAACTGATTCAAACCTCATAAACATAGAAAAAGGAGAAAAGAAGGATAAAACTTAACCCCTTAACACCCACAGGGCCTAGCAGGCCCAGCATTAATGAGAAGCGACACAACCAACAGGCCAGTGGGTTTTAAGGGGTTAAATGTTCTTTAATCTTGAATATAATGAGTCGTGACTCAGATGAAAGCCATCGCTTAAAAACATTGGTCCCAGTGTGAGTGTGGGCTCAGTGATTCTTTTGGCCTAAGGTTGAATTATTGGATGAATGAAAGAGTGAATGAAGTGAGAAAAAAAAATACAACCAGTGTTTGAGGTGTTTTTTATTTCTTTTTTTTCTTCTCTAGAAAATGTGTGTGATTGCTACGATCTGCTGCTGGAAGATTTAATGAGCTGAACCATTTACAAGTGGAAGCATGTTAAAGCTGTCTGGATGTGGGAGGAGAGGAAAAGTGTGGTTTTCTCTCAGGAGGGTAGAAACCTAGGTACCCTGAAATGTTTTGTGTGTACCTAATGCTCAGCACATAAATATATATAATAAATACATATATGTTAACGTTTATATATGTTAATGTTGATTATGGTTACTATCTTACAGTTTAGAAATTAACATGTAAACAAAAGATAAACAAAAATAAATAGCAGAGACATGGTGGATAGATAGATAGATAGATAGATAGATAGATAGATAGATAGATAGATAGATAGATAGATAGATAGTATAGTAACGATTAGGAGAGAGATTAAATGTGCAGCCTCTACATGGGCATGGGCCCATTACAACCATGTGAACATTTTCATTATTAACCACCTGACGGAAAAATAATGATGAAATTTGAAATCAAGCTTCATAAGCGATTAAAAGAGATAAAATAAGATGAATGAATCATAATTGGCTGTTGATCTGTTCGCTATGGAAGAAACAGCTGCTGGTTGGAGAGCTGAGATGAAGCCTGACAGTTAACCATACACATGCAGTTTTATAGTCACACACACACACACACACACAAACATTAAAAAAAAAAAAAAAAACAATAGCAGCTGCTGCAGCTGGTGACAATGTATCCTTATACAGTCACGCTGACTGAGTGCAGGAAGTGACTGTGTTTATCTTTTGTTGTTTGAATGTTGATCAGAGAGACGACCACACGGTCTAGTTAAGGAAATGATGTAAGAATACTGTTGCAGTGGTGAGTAACACATGCAAAGGAGCAGCATGCAGGAATAGTCTGAAGAGGGTTCTGATCTTTTCCTTGTCTTGCACGTATATGTATGTGTGCATGAGAGTCACCTGCAAATATGTCAGCAGCGTGGAGCACTGGAAGTGAACTCCTAATGTTGGGATGTGAGAGTAACACTGATCTGAGATCAGCTGTAAAGCCAATATGATTTAGCAAAAGTTGACATTTTGTTGGAGAAGGAAATTGACTGACCTAGAAATAATGTACACAGCCCAAAGAGTTACAGATTCTTATCAGCAATAGGAGCAGCAGACCAAGAGGATCTCCTGTGTGTGATTGAAGGAGGAGGGTGTGTGTGAGGGTGAGAGGAATCATCCTGCAGAATGTATTACAGTGAATTACAACTTGACTGTACTCTCCCTATCAATTAAGGTTTGAGTATGAAAACGTCTAACTACTGGGGGTTATGTGCTTACGTCTTGAGAGAGCACAGACTTGTGGTTATGTTTTGTAAGGTGCTTGAAGAGTCAAAACAGTGGTGCTGAGAGATGCTGAGGAAGAAATAAGTCCTCCTGATGCACTGATAAAATGCGAAAACTGATATGAGAGCAGTCACTTTGGAGTGAATCTTCTCCAAGAGGCTGTGAGACCTGAAAGATATGTTCATATATATATATATATATATATATATGTATGTATATATATATGTGTGTGTGTGTTCAAGTGAAATGTGTAAATGTTCCAACAATGTCCTGAGTGGTTCTTTCTCCTGTTGAAAAGCCTTATTAAGATTGTACATTTATATAACATGAGTGGAAAAGAACAGAGGAAGAAAAACTGTGCTTAACGAGATCTACAGCTTGATGCGTGAGTGTTCTGCAGCTCAAAGGGTGGGTGGAGAGAAGCAAAGTAAAAAACGCACAGGGGTGGAAATCAGAGAGACAACAGTGATAATAACAATAGCATAATAAAGAAAGACAAGAACTAAGTGAGGGCGGTGCAGTTTGCAGTGCAGCTTTGACGAACCTTGAATAACCACAGTGGTTCGTGACAGAGCTGAACAAAGTGTTGACATAGTTGAGTCACAGTATAATGTACGTCCTCCTGGTCCTACCTGACTCCAGCTGAGGTGAAAGTTGTTTGGTCAACTCTTCACTTATGATAAAACACAGAGGAAGTTTATCTTAGGAAAACAAAAAAAAAACCTGCATAATGTTCAGGAGGGCATGTTGGACCTTACAGGGCAAAACAACTTGAAATGAATTCTAGTTTATCTTTGGACAGCAAAGGAATTGTCATACTGAGGCTTGTCTTTAGCAGAGAACAATTGAGCTTGTCCAGATCTGACCACCAGCTCTGGGAGCTGTTTGTTCTTCTCCCAGCTGAGTGTACATGCAGAGCTACAGGTCGCTCTGGGTTTAATGAAATAGGTTTAAATTTCCCTTTGTTCCTGTGCAATAAATGTGCTAAACCTTGACTGCATTGCTCATCAGCTCTTTATTACAGCTACCATTCCTATGATTTGACACCTTTAACATACTGATACATCTTTTTTATTTGGTTGTTTGCTGTAACCGCGGTGATTAATGTCCACTGTCCTCTTCCATGTTGTGTTTGTGTGCCCTCTATTGTAAATCAAATTTGCCCTCAAGGGACAATAAAGAGCTGTGATCTCTGAGCAGGGACGTTAACCAGCTCCAATCATTCCTTGAAATCTTTAGCTGTTAATGGAGCTTCTTTTTCTTCACCTCATTGAGCACCTGCATTGTTCTTTTGGAGTTGTGTCAGCTGAACACTTGTTTTCATTGACTGGAGTCCAGGTTTGAGAACTGGCTCTTGCTAGCTTTTGTACATGTATTTGGCTTTGGGTGTTCACATTATCTCTGCAGAGTGTTTGAATGGTATTCAGTATGAAGAGGACAAGATAATCATTGTGCTCTATTTGTTTCTTTTTATTCATGATTATAATATTTCATGACATCATTGCAGTCACAGAACATTAAGGGTTAGATATAGAGTATGTGTAAAGATTCTGTGTGCAGTCTAGTCAGTTTTATTGTTGTTGTCACAGTCCCAGTAATACAACTGTACTACACCTTCTGCCTACAGAAAGTATTTGGAAACTTTTTCAAGGAAAACATGTTTTCCACTGCTTCGTCCACACCGTTTCCAGTAAAAGAGAGATATCCTCCACAGTGACACCACCTGCTACCTGATTGTGGATTTTAAAGGAGAAGGATGCTTTAATCAAGGGAAACATGGTGGGAGTCAAGATCCACAAGAAGATTCAAGACCACACTTAAAAAAGAAGTGACAATGCCAGAGGAGGTCAGGGCTGTTGATCCTGACAAGAAGAACATTGTCAACTTCATAGAGCATTTCAGGTTCAACAACCTTTCTTGTCTTGCCTTCAAAATGCTCGACAAAAGCCTGTGGGACCTGATGAAGGAGAGGAACCAGGATCGTCTCAGTGTGAACGAAATTCACCCTGTGACCCACCAGCTCCTGGTAGCCTTTGAAGCCCTTAAAGAGGTTGGAATCATGCACACAGACTTGAAAATGGACAATACAATGTTCGTCAACCACAAGGATCAGCCGTTCAAGATCAAGCTGATCGATTATGGTCTTTTGGGCACTGACATACAGGATATTTAATTCAGATTATTAGTAACATCTAGTATATTTATGGTGTTTATTATACACTTTACTGTCAAGGTTAACACACACAAACACACACACACACCACACATCAGTCTGTGAGAAGAGCACATTCATCCTCCAGAGAGACATGGTTTGATAATCTGCATCCAGAAGACAAGAGGTGGCTGCCCTTCTTCTTCCCTCTACATGGAGATAGTAATATTCCTGCTGAGTTATCTGCCACACCGCTGCTTTTCATTGCACCTAAACTACTGTCCGGTGTGTTAAATGCAAGGTCCTGATTGTAATGGCTGCCTCCCACTGTTTATTGGCGTGCTCCACACTAGCGGTCCACACACATGCTATTATCTGTCTCCCTTACACTCATATGCAAACACATATTGCTAAATTTGTGCGGATGCAGATGGCAGCAGTGCATCAGCAGAGGTAGTCAATTAACACAAAAATGTGTAACTGTGGGAATGTATTGTGAGGTGGCTGTGCGCAGGCCTTGTATATTTACGGCAGATTGGGAGATGATGGCGTTCCCTGTCTCTGTTCTTCATTAGTATGACAGGGAGTACGACAGACGGAGTCTCCTCCAATATTTGTAACGATCACTGTCATTACAAATGTCATCAAACACCTTGGTGGGTATTCAGTGTTAAGCTGACACACAGGTCATTTAACACCTCCCTCTTCTCATTGGTTTACATGTCAACCAGCATGAAGCTGACTGCCACTGTGTCCAGAACAATGGACGGAAAGAGGAGACACAGAGGAAGCAAAGGAGGAGTTAAGTGAAGAGGGGAGAGAGCTGGGTCCAGAAAACTCTTCATATCATCATGGGTTATTAGATGAGTAGGCAGTAAAATGGACAGGTTAGCAGCTCAAGAGCAATCAGAGACACCTCTGTGAGCAGAGTGTAATATAACTCAAGGGCGATCACTACTGTACCATGAACAGCATTCATTCTCAAAATGTATGTGACACCATGAACTATGTTACAATCAGATGGTGCTTAAAAATGAAGCCACATTACAAATCTTTGAGTCTGGTCCCGAAAGTGAGTCATTCTCCATAGATTCCCATGTTAAAATGTCCAAATATACAGCAGAAATGCTAATGGCCAGTATAAATAAGTGTGACAAACACACCCATGCAATTCAATGTAACATGGTAGACCTCAAGTCTGGAGTGCATACAGGCGCTGTCATACATACTGATGCATCATAGATACTGATGCACATGTCACAAACTCACACAGCCTGTGTGGAATTTCATCTGTCCCTTCGACCAATCAGAAAAAAAGAAGTGAAATACATTTATACACCACAATGATGCACTGGGATGGAACCAAGCAGTATTATCCATTCAGTTCCTGAGTTATATAAGCTTTACCAAAGTAGACATTGAGTCACATTGTGTTGACAAGATTCAATTCAAGAATTCTTTATTTGTAATGACGGAGCAAGGCTGCAGTGTTGCTAAACATGAACACGCTGTATATTTTGATGTTAACAGAACAAAATGTTAAAGATAAAATATCAAAGCATACTGAGATGAAAATGTTCCATTATAAAGAGAAATATCTTTCACTCTCACGAGGAGTGTGTATGTGTATGTGAGGATTTTCATATGATCCTGTTCTCCTTCTAATTAAGGTGGTACAAAAAGCATATTGTGTGTCTTGTTGGCAACAAAATGATCTTATTAAGAAAATGATTCCAATCCCTTATCCTTTGTCATTTGCCATCATCATTGGTTGTCTAGACCAAATTTAACTCATCACCAAACTGCCACCATCCTGCAAACTACACTACTGGAAAATTCATGTCTTCTAATCTTAGTCATTGTGCCTTTACAGAATGAGGGGATAAAGATAGACCTTTCACAAGATAGTGACATGAAATGATTTTGCCAGAAGCGCTGTACATCTTTTCTGAGTCTCAACCTCTTTAGCTCTAATGAAAGGAAATCTTAATAATACAGTGATATTTTAGACAAAAGTGATCCTCTAAATGTTGGCATTTCCTCATTTCCTGTTTCTCCTTAATGGCTTTTTTATGCTTTTATTATGGCAGGAAAGAGAGAGAGAGAGAGAGAGGTTGGGGAGAAAGAGAAGGCCTGACATGCAGCAAAGGGCCACATGTCAGACTCAAACCTGGGTGGCCTGTGTTTGGTGTGGGGAGAACAGGACAGGCCTGTAGAGAGCCCTGACCTCAACCCCCCACGGCCTTGGAGCTCAGTGATGCTCATTCTTGTGGTGAGAATGAGAGCAAATATCAGCCTCAGTTTCAGCATCAGGTGGAATCACCGAAGCCATAGGAGGCTGTCACAGCTGCACATTAATGTCCATGGTGGCATGATCACAATATGGCCAAAAATATGCAGACGCCTGACGTCTGCATATATTTGGACATGCAGTGATTGTCCTCAGTCATGTGTGGAGCCAAGACCTAGATGCATGCTTGCATGCTCCTTGATTTGTGGCAGGAGAACACTCCCAATCTCAAAGCTCATGAACCAATACCATCAGTTACGTAAAAATTGTTAAAGTTTGCTTTTGGTTATAAAAGAGTCTCATATTAATGTGGATGAATCTACATGACCCACACTTGTTTATGGTCCATTTTCCATAAATATATCATTTTATCTTTGTAGTTATTTTGATATTATTATTTAGTGATCGACTCGCCCAGCATTTCCTCGATTTACGACAACCGACTACGTGCATGCACTGACAAAGACTAGCAGAGCTAGTACTAATGGTAAAACCTGTCTCTGTAATGACCTCGTCGGTGGCCATCGCTCGGTCAAAGCTCTCTGCTTCAGTCTTCAAAACTCCCATGGCTCGCTCTGGCTAGCTCACTCATTTGCAACCAGTTTGCGTCCATGCACGCAGAGGCTCATGGGAAGTAGTGTGAAAACAGTTCCGCTTTCCAAAACTCCTCATAATCACTTTAACACATTTGTTTCCTTTGGATTCCTACTGGACACATTTTAAAACGAGTCAGACTTTAATAGGGTTTAGCTGGGAGCAGGGAGTGGTGGTGTTGGTAAAGAGCTGCATGTTAACAAGGCAAGAGGTTGAGGCATGGGCAAACTAAGGCCTGTCGAATACTGGTGCAAAACTGTCCAAATTAAAGCAAAGACAGCAAACTGTGATGCACTGGGAAAAAATGCAGACCAAAACACTGCTCCCATTGAAACTGAATGTAATTTGAATGTAAGTGTTACTTTTCTTTTAGGTAATAGGTAAACTGTTACATGTTATTTACATCAGTTCACACAAACACTCTCCATCCATCTGATATTGGCCCAGCCCATCCATCAAATTTTAAAACTTACTGACCCCTGAGGCAAAAAGTTTGCCCACCCTCATTGTGCTCACCGGGGCTAGCGCTTTAGCCTGCTAACTTCATTTGAAAAGAAGAGATGTGATACAGACAAGAGGCCTTTATCTAGATCTAGATCTGTGCTTTTAAGTCGACACCTATTAATGGAACACTAAAGGCTCTAATTTCTAATTTAGACCAGGTACAAATGTGGAGGGGTGCTGTGTCCAGGTGCACTTTGCAAGTTTCGTGCACCACGCACCCCAGCGCAAGTCCTCCTCTTTCCCACCTCTGTCCGTCCTACTGGCACAAGTGGGAAAGAGGGAGGGGAGAAGGCGTGAGTGGGTTTAACACAGCTGATTCAGATCTTCACCAATCAAATGAGCTCCTCTACTCATCTTTGAATCCGCTATGGGCGGGTTCCCATTACACATGGCAGCCGCCTTTGATCTGACATCAGATGTGACGGGACAATCAGTATAGAAATGTATGTGCTGACTCAGATAGTGACACTGAACAGTGGTTGTTGTGATTATTTATTGCATTGAAATGTGTCTGACATTCTGGAAACCTGCCTGTGAGGTTTTGGTGACGTGTGCACTGTGCGCCGGTCAACCAAACTACCACTCGACTAGCTGCGCTCCAGCTGCGCCGAAAGTAACCAGGTTGGAGCTGGCGAGCTTGCAGCGCACTGTGGGCGCGGCCGTATGGCACAAAATTGTCACTGCACCAAGCTGAATCTGTCGACACCTCTCCTTACTGCGCCACCACACCCATCTTGGCACACCACGGTCTACCACATTGCCAAATTGACTGTGCGCCGTGTTGCGCCTGATGAAAGTACCACTCCGCGGGGTTCGCCACTGTGCGCCTCGCATGAGCCTGGTCCGAAATTAGAGCCCTAAGTATGTAGCAGTGACAGACCTTCCTGCTGTGTCCTTTATGTATCTAACATTAACTTCCACATACCTGCTTTTTTACATTCTTTTGTCCTCATTTGGATGAAAAAACTTCACACCATCTCGACCACCTTTCTGTGTTCTGTTGTGATTATCTGTCCGACAGTTCATTAGCTAATGTGATGACAACTGAGGTCGTCTGCATTCACCGATAAAGACCATCAAATGTGCTTTAACTGACACATTTTCAACTCATAATGAACTCACTCAGCAGTGATGCATACTTTCATTGACCTCAGAAGCTGTGCTCGCAGTTCTCCAGACAACATTAGAACTTTATCAAAAGTCTGTGGGTGGATTACACAATCTTTCAATGCTAATTTATATCAGATACAAACTGATGGAAGCTCAGAAAGGTTGTTATTATTATTCATACTTGTCATGAATTTGACATCGTTACCAACGCATACATGTACTCACCTCATTGAATATATTTGTATGTTTATCTTCAGATGTTTTGATTTTGTTTTTGTCTTTAAAAACATTGCTGGGGGCTTATTATTCCAGTGAATCACATGCTGCCGTCTCACATTCACCTTTTTGAATGGAAAAGTTGGCAAACAACAAGATGCTTGTTTTTCACATTAAGTTTAAAGACATAAATCATGATCACAATCCTGGATTCACTTATATCGCTTTATGAGCTACTTTGTCATATGATTCCTATAATAACCATGGCTCTTATCATTACCATGGCAAACAGAAACACAAGCCTATAATGTAGATATGATGTAAACAAGCCAAACATAATGTCAAAATAATAAAGAAGTGCCTTATCTGTCTCATCCCTCTTCAAGGCAGCACTTGCACTTCTGTATGAATTTGTCTGACACGCTGCACTCTGAGAAAAAGCGCAGCGCATGATAATAACACCAAATTCAAAAGATTCCCTCTACCTGATTAGTTCAAAGCTGCATCACATATTTCAGCAGGTGATGGTTTTTCTACTTCCTCTCTTTCTGTGGAGCGGGGCGACCGGGCTCAGATGAATAAGACAGTGAATCAGACACTTTTTTCTCTTTTGTTGAAATGAAAGGTTCAACAGAACAAGGGTTCTCTACTTTATTATTTCTACAATGGAAAGACAGAGTGTCTTCATGTAGTGGTGGAACAATGCGAGCTTTTCATGTGATGTGTGGCGGAGGCGCGGCTTTTCATGCTTCCCCATGTAATGAGGCTGCATTTACCTTGCAAATAGGTTATGGTGGCTGTCTTTCCCTTTAGGTCTCCTGCTTACAATTCACTAACACTTCTAAAGTGTTGTCTGTGTGTGTGTGTGTGTGTGTGTGTGTGTGTGTGTGTGCCCAGAGCCTCTTTCTAGTTGCCAGAACATTTGGCCTCATTCTCAAAGCAGCCACCATATATTGATTGGTCTTGAGGAGAGAGAGAGAGAGAGAGAGAGAGAGAGAAAGAGAGAGAGAGAGAGAGAGAGAGAGAGAGATCAGGTCAGAGGGAGGAAAAGAAAAAAAACAGTGGAAATAGGTAATTGCTCGACTGTGCATTAATTTTCCTTTCAATGACAGTGACTTGACACAGATGAAACCCACACAAGTCATTTCATCACTGCAAAAATAAACTAAGTGTCTGACAGGAGAGAGAGAGAGAGAGAGAGAGAGAGAGAGAGAGAGAGACCCTCAGATTTGTTTCACACACATGGAGCATGTGTACATGTGTGTCAGCATGTGTACATGGACACAGTAAGTCATCTACAGACATTGGGAGCATGATGGCACATGTAAGTCAATATATGCCTTAAACATGATAAGTTAACACACACACACACACACACACACACACACACACAGTTCTGAATCTTGTAAGTAGCCTGAACCTAAACTGAATTCTAACTGACAGTATGATATTTTACTTATCTGTAATAGTAAAATGTATTATTTAAAATGTTTTCATATATATATATATATATATATATATATATAGTGTGATTATTAACATTCTAAACATTCTGCATTACTGCATGGATAAGTAGTATAGACAATTTATGGATGAATGGATGAATGGATGGATTATTCATTTACAAACTGTCTGAATCCTTAATTTGGTATTTTGCAGAGGACTGGTAGCAGGTAGAGCTTTGAATCTTTTTTGGGTAAGTCTCTTCAAGCTCAGCTCACCTGGGTTTGGCCAGTTAATCCCATTTTTTCCTTTCGATCCTCTCAAACTGTCAGATTGGATGAGACGTGCCTCTAGACAACATCTTCAGGGCTTTCCACAGATCTTCATTGGGGTTTTGGTCTGTTTTTTTTGCCTGGGTCACCTGGTGACAGCCAGAGAGTTGTCCTAAAGCTGCTGCAGCATTTTTCTTTGATGTGAGCTTTGCAGCAACAGCATTGTTGTCGGGCCTGATGGGCCTGGACCCACCCACATCTACAGCGGTCTCTGTCTGTTGACATTTGAGAGAGCTGGACTACAATGGAATTAGTTACCTATTCAAAAGCAAACCCATCCCAGTACTACTGTAGGAAAACACACACACACAGTCAATGTTAAGGAGAAAAGAAGAGATCTGGAAATTCAAGAATAAACTCAAAATATTATCAGAATAAAGTTGTAATTTTAAGAGAAACAGTTATGGTATCATAAGAAAAAGACACAATATAGCATTAGGTTACTATTGTTTAAATAAAGCCTTATTCTTCTAGTGTTATGATGTTGTTACAACATCTTTTACATGCTATTTTGTTGTCACCTCAGTGTGGCCCTGACATTCATTGTACACACACGGACACAAGTATGTCCAAAATGCCATGGCAACATAATGTTGATGCTTGACCTGAGGTGACATCAGATGTGCAGACTTGTCAAGTCTCCCATTCGTGCTCAGACTTGACCTGATGTAAGGAGAACTGTTTAAGTGTGTAACCTCTGGGAAACCTCTGGAAACCTCAGAGAAAAACAAATGCTTAGACAATGATACAGACTAGATGCCTGCAGAAAACCTGCAGCTTTCACCCCCAGGTAACATGGCTGCAATGAACACCTGCTGTGATGAACACCTGCTGACCAGAGACACAGGGTGGATGTCTTGCAAGTGGGACATCTTCTAATTTTATGACAAATGCATTAAACCCAGACAAGTGGTTTCACCTTAAAATCAACACAAAATGAATGTAACCTGGTGGATATAAAGATAAGGTTTTAACTGAAGTCTGCAAAGAAAACAGAATACACACACTGAGGGAAAAAAAAGGAATGGAGCTCCTCTCTCTCTCTCTGTCAAAATAAAGGCTTTGACTCTGGCTGCTGCATCCTGAATTTAGGTGCAGTGTAATGTGAACAGAGTGGCAAGTTCATTGTCAACTAATTAAGCGACACTAATATGTGTTTTACGATTTAAAAGTTTTGGACTGACTCACAATAAGGAAAAAGTTCCAGCACCTCAACACTGTGCTTATGACTCACAGCGGTCCCAGCATTGCTTTAGTTTTAAGAAATCCATGACAACTTTCTGCAAGTTACTCTTAAAAATGTCATTGGCAGTCACAGATAAGAACAGAATGGAGCTGCACAAAGCTTTCTGCTTTCCTCACCAGGTCAGGCACAGAGGATAAAGCACATTACACTCACATTACCTTCACCTGCCAAATAGAAACTAGAAACTCACAAATACAGAGGGAAATGATATGATGAAACCTAAGGGAACCTAGTGATCAAGAACGCTCCCCAAATGCAGTCTGGGTAAAGTCTCCCTAACATTGATGTGGAGGCCAAATGACTGTGTTTCTGCAGTTTTAAAAATTGTGATTAAGAAGATGCTCCAGCCTCCTCCCACAGTCCAGACATCAGCAAAAATGGAGGTTTAGGTTGGGTTGTGGTGAGTTAAGTGGTGAGGGTGTATATCTTCTCAAAACATTACTTGTTTGTCTCTATGATGAACTGGCAACCTTGGTTCGTGTTCCGTCTCTCCTCCTTCACTCCTTGTTTCTTCTCTTAAATCCAACTGGTCAGGGCAGTTTTTTTTTTTTTTTTTTTTTTTTCAATTTGACCACCTGAGCTGCTGCTGTAAACTGTGTAAGAAACAAAAAAGATATAGAAATTGTTATGTATACTACTGTGTATAATTAACTTTATGACTCTCTCTTCATATAATCTGTTATTTACAGTGCAGTGGCAGTGACCTGGTCTAGAGTGAAGTCTAGAGTCATTTGTTTATCCATGTATTATGATTATTAGACAATTATTTATTTCTGTCTATTCTGCTACCCGCTGCTGCTGAAAAAAGGAGTGTGGGATTCTGATAGGAAGAACCAGTCTACAATAATATGACTTATTTAGCAGTTCAAAGACTCACTAAACATTTGTTGCTCTTGTTTTTACCACTTGAGCGGCTGTTTACTGGCGACATAAAAGGTGAGCATGAGACAAAGATGAGAATTTGTGTTATTGCTATTGTCTTATTTCTTCCTTTTTTTATGAGCAGTCTCATTTACAGTTATTTAGTATTCTTCCTTTTTTACCACCTGAGCTGCTGCTGTAAACTGTGTATCAAAGCACAACTACCAAGAAGTGTCCTCATCTTTTAGTCTCTTTAAGAACGATTATCTTGTTAATGAGAGGATAAAATATCTGTTGGGAGCTGAACAGTGTGTGGACATACTTTTCTGTATACTGTTCATTGGACAGTTGTTATTTGCCATCTGTCATTTGCCTTATGTCCTTAAATTGTTTTCAGACATTTTTGTGTGACATAGAGCTGTGAGTCATCAGCAAAGAAACAGCAGGGGAAGTTGGGACTTCCATGACATTTTCAATGGTGAGCAGAATAGAACTGTCTCCTAAAATGACAAGGTGACAGGCAGAGGAGAACAAAACAAACCTACAGTCACATACAGTCCCTAAACCTAACCTTAACCAGGTTTAAAGCAGTTTAGAGTCATACCCTTAACATCAACTTACTGTCTGATGCGAGAGGTTGTCATGATCCACAGCTCTGAAGGCAGCGCTAGGATCTAATAAAACCAAGACAAAGTCATTTGTCACTGTGTTGCATACTGCACACCCTGGTGGAAATGGATCAAGAACCTCATTGATTTTCAGGATTATAATGTTTGAGCAAATCCATGTCTTCTTGGCATGGATTTGGGCAGACCTGGACCAACCCACTTGTGCAACTGACCCTCACTTATCTGTCTCGCAGAAACAAAAACTCTTGTTAAACTACTGTATTCACCTACTCAAAAGCAAACCCAGACAGATGAGCCTTTGAATATGATATAGTAGGGATATTATATTTCTGTCTTTAGTTCCTTGCAGTCTGTTTCTTTGTTGTGTTCTTCTGGAATGTTATTGATGATAACACCTTAACAATGGCAAATATAGTCACAGTGTGGAGTTACTGTAGGTTTGAATATAATCATCATCAATAAATATCCCACCTTTTTTTTTTTTTATCCAGGGTAAAGTGTAATAATAGTTTTGAATGCTCGAAGCTCTGGTTTAGACCAGTGGTTCTCAACCTTTTTCAGTGGCGACCCCCAGTTTAACATGCACTGTTGTCCGCGACTGGTGTGAACGGATAATGGATAAAGGGCTGTCCACGGTGCTGAAACAAAAACGGTGTAGGTATACTGAAAAACCAACTGAAAAATGTACTTTGAGTTCTTATTCTACTCCCTTCATTGGTTGTCAGTAAAACTCTGGCTCTAATTTCACTCTAATGTCAGGGGAGAAATCAAAAGATAACAGAAGCACAACTAAGTGAAGCGATCGTCAACAAGTGTGAGAGAGAACATTTTGGAGAGAGAAAAGCAGCAGCCTTGCCTCTGGGGATGAGCTTCCGCTCAAGATATTGGGGGATATTTCTGTTTATGATGAATAACATGTACAGTAAATCTCAATAGATGTAACTCTGATGAAATTTTAGACAAGTTCCCTCATAAATTAGGACCCATTGACCTTTTTACCACTAAACATGATTATGAAAATACTCATCGACCTCTCAACATTTCCTCTTGTCCTCATATCAAGATACAGTACAGTTTCCAGTCAGAGTTCATGCATCTGCATTTGTAGGCACTGATGTGAGTCTGAACAAGAAAGAAAGAAAAGACAGAGAAGATGACTCCCAGCTGTGTATTACCTGTCTGAGGGAGTGTTCTGTTCAGATTTGTGCACTTCGCTCCCTCTCAAACAGAGACATTATCTTGCAATAGCAGCAGGAACACTAGCTGCATTTATTGGCGGCCTCAGCAAACAAGCTAGCCCAGCACACCGATATAAGTTACAGACAGAGCTCTGTGTGTGTCACAGTCCCGCAGCCTCCATACGGCTCAGCAAAAATAATTCAGTAACGCTGATAGAAGAATCCCCGACTGCGACAGCATTCGTAATAAGAGGAATGGATGTGCAGGGCCTGTCCCTTCCTTGCTGGGCTCCAGTATATAAATGACTGGCTCCTCTCATTCTGTAATGGGAGATTCAGAGCCTGAAAGCTGATGGTGGACCTGGTCATTTGTCACGCCCGCTCTCCTCCAACTCTGTGACATGATTGATGCCGGGACCTCCCTCCGCTCTGATCCACAGCCCTGCCAGCTCTGGATTAAAAATCCATCCTTGCTGACGTTTACATATTAAAGTTGGTAGTTAGGGCAGTTTTCCATGTGGAAACAAAAGGGCCCCGTGCCAACTGTTATCGATCACCCTGACAATACGTTTGTACGGAGTCTAAATGAGGACAAGAAGAGAATATGTTATATGCGCTGATGAAACTGGACCCTCGGCCTTGTTCCCTCCTGTACTTCTCTTAGGCCTGCTCATGATGGGATCTCATTTACTCACTATATATGCAAATACACTGGTGTGAATTGTTGTTTTTAGGCCATCGACAGACAGGTCATCATATGCTTGTGTGCAGTGGTGTAGTGCCATACATCTGACAGGCCACCGTGCGTGAAGATGCCGAAAAAGTTGCGGATAGTGTACCCCCACGTCCCCTCTACACCCCTGCTTGTGTGTGTGTATGAGTAACATAGAGAGAGTGAGCAGGGCTTAGGTGGATCAAGCAGTCTATGTGGGTCAGTCAACCTATTTAAGATGTTCTCCCTTTCGCATTGTAAGATAACTTGATGAAGGTGTAAGGACTGAAACATTGTTTCTAATAAATCCAGATTGCAAGTGAAGACAGCATGCAGGAGTTTATTTTGATTCACTGTGGTTGTTGAACCAGCCATATACAGCTCTTCATATAAAATAAAAAGTGTATGTATGTAGCCTTTAACATCTTGACTATAATTCATGTTACTGGTGACATATAGTCACACTGCAAATAGAAACTGCTGGTACCTAATGTAAGAAGACTGCTGATTCACCAGAATGTGAGCAGTATTGGCTGTAAATGACTAGGCTGGTGTAGTACTCAGTTAAATGACCCCATGGTTTCACTTAATACAAATCATTCACTACTTTAAGATCGTAGCTGGTCTCTGCAGAAATGGCTGTTCAGCTTCAACATTATGGATTTTTTTTTTTTTCAATCTATACTTTTTTTTTCAAAATTACGGAAGATCAGAATGTCCCATCATCGTGGTTCTTATTGGTGGAACACCAACCGTGTCCTCTATCCATCCATGTCCATCCTCCATCCAAATGCACATATGTGGGAGGTTTGAAAACCTAAAGGCAAAGAAAGAAATCAAAGCACTATGGGGAATGTAGAGGACAGAAAAGGTAAAGCTGTGACAACTCAGCTGCAAAAATATGTAAAATTAAAAAACACCCCCAGGACTCCCATTTCTCATGAAATGAGACTGTGTTAAAGCATGTACTCCCCATAAACCCAGAAGATACTGAAGCATGGAGGAGAACCTACACTGGCCATCAGGGTTTGATGTTTCCATGGGGCTAATGTTGAAACTTGACATTGCCACATGCCCCTGATGTGGAGGAGGGCTCACTCCCTATGGAGACAGATGTAGATAAAAGGGGTTAACTAAGGTAACAAGAAAATGTAAGAAATGTATTTCATAAGCAGCATTGAAAAGAGAATGGAAGACTTGTGCACTCAAAGAAACACATGTGTATCTTGACTGGAGAGAGAAAAAGGCATTGCCTATGAAAAATTAAATCTTTGTCAGCTGAGACAGTTATGGACGGAGTCATAATAGTAGCCATTGATTTCAGCTGAAGCAGCTGATGGTCTTTTAAATCATGAAAGCAAGAAATACATGAATTGTCTAAAAGCACCTGAAGGTTGGGCTCTGACATGTTGTGATTGTGAGGATATCACACTCATCTCTCTCAAAGGTTATTTCTGTTCTCTTTTCTTTTTTTTTACCACCTAACCAGTGGCTTTCTTTCAAAGGCTGCTGAATGCTTTAAAAGCAGCTTCTGTGATTGGAAAGCAGTTTCCCTTTTTTCACAAGAAATACACAAAGAGCGAGGAGAGAGGAAACGACGGCCTCTGTGAGGCTGGTATTCAGCAGTTAATGTGCTGTAATTAGATATTAGATGTGCCCTGTATCCAAATGTGCATCTCAAGCTAAAAGACATGATTCCACCATCAATGCAATATCAAATGATGCACAGATGACAGGTTGATTACAGGTCTGCACTTTCATATAGTTGAGGAACCAGAGAAGACAGGGGGATACCCCTCACTTTTTGCTCCTGGCCTGGGTCAAGTTCTTTGTTTTTCTCTGTCACCCACGATACAAACCTTCTCATGGAAATTGTTGATAATAGTAGGGGATTGAGAATTTGAAATGAAAATCAAATACAGTACAAGTCAAATCAAGTACAGATAAACCAAAATGTACCAGTGACTTCATAAAGTGCTCATTGTATTATAGGTTTCATCTCTTCTCTGTACATATATTGACAGTCTCAGTGAAGTACTTTGTCTTCCTCACACAGCAGCTACAGCTTTGACTCCCCTTGGCTTGCTCTTTAGGAGCTTTGCTCACCTGGATTTGAGCAGTTTATCCTCTTCTCCCTCACAGATCCTCTCAAGCTCTGTCAGGTCTGGATTGGAAGCATCTGTGAGCGGCCATCGTCAGGTCTATCCACAGATGTTTTGGGTTCTTGCCGAGCAGAGCGACTGAGAGATAGCTCAGTGTTTTCTTGGCTGGAAGCATCTGTGGTCATGCTGTGCAGGTCTTCCTCCAGAGTCTCTCTGTATTTGTCAGCATTCATCCTCCCCTCAGTCGTGACCAGTCTGTCTCTGTGCAGCCCCAGTGTCTGACGCTACCACCACCCAGCTTTACTGTACAGATGGTATTATCCAGGTGATGAAAGTGCCTGATATCCTACAAATACCATTCGGCAAACTCCAGCACAATGTCATATGCCTTTTCAGTGGCTTCCATCTAGTCCCTCTACTGTAGAGGCCTGGTTGAGGGTGCGCTCCTCAGATATTCATCATCCCAGGAGGTTCTTTCATCTCTGCAGAGGACTCCTGAAGCTATGTTAATGTGACCATTGAGGTTTCTGGAACCTTAAAGGGGAGCTATGCAAATCTGGTCGCTTTTCTACTGTGTTGCTAACCCTCCTCCCGGCCATGGGCACTTGTTCTCAATCAAGCTGGCAAGAAAGCAATCCATGGAGAGGTGGATAACAGTATTTGTCATATATGCATTACGATGTGTATATTTGTGTAGTATTGTCTGTCATAAACAAGAGGTTAGGGGTTATGGGGTGCATTTGTGTCACAGTTACAAGTCATTTATTTAAAGCTCCTACAAAGAACTTTCATTTCGTGTTGATTTCGGCGCCCCCTGTGGCCAAAAGTGGTAGGTTTCTCTTTGCGGATCCCGTCCCAATATCAGCCATGATGAAAATATAGCACTGAAATTTATCTCAGTTTTTACTCACTAGTGTAGCAACAACTCAGTGCTAATTTATGGCCTCGTCATATGTGCCGTCTCCTCCGGTCTGAGTGCTGTACATTGTTTCTTTTACAAAACTTAGAAATAGCTTATCTTCCCACTGATGGCCTCATTTGCTGTTGTAGATCACACAGAGACATCAGCAGAAACTTTTGCATATCCAGTTAAAAGTTCTTTGTAGGGACTTTAACCGTCACAATTACTGAAGCTGTTTGATTAAGGTTAAAATCTGGGATTGCTCCTATTTAAGGCCCTGCTTGCCTGGTTACAAGCAAAACAGCTGGTCTTTGGAAGAGTCCTGGTTGTTCACAGCTACTGAAGCAACAGTTAACTTTTTAGATTCCTATCCTGACCCTTACCCCTGGTGTGCTGTCCTTTTTTTTTTTTTTTTTTTTTTTTTTTTTGTATCAGGGTGAGCTACACAGGCTTCAGATGGAGTTTCCAACTCCAAATCCAAGTTATCAAACTTTCACATGAGCACCAACACAGCTATTTCCTGTTTATCACAAATGCTAACTTCAGCATGTTGTTCCCCTCTGCCTTGTAACAACCCACCTCTGCTGTGTGACTCATGCGTGGGGTTTAATTACCAGAAGGCCTGAATCACTTAGCTTCCATTGACTCATTTACTGACACTATCAACAGTCCACATGCAGCTGAGTGAATGAAACATAGAGACGTGTCCCCAGTCTGAGGACAGTGTTCCCTCTGTTTCAGTCTCTGCACAACTGTTGAATGTTCATTTTCATTTTCCTTTGCAGGGCTTCATATCCAGTCTGTGTCACACGCAACATTAAAGCAGAATTTTTTTTTCAAGATCCACAGAGAAGGAAGTGAGTTTTAAATGGAGCAAAACTGTCAAAGTGATGCATATTTGCTCCAACATTTAAGCCATGGAGTAAAGGCATTTGATCAACTCAGGATGTAACTCCTATCTGCACCAATATTAACAGAGCTCCAGACGAGTCCTGAACTGTCAAGAGCTGCAGGAGATTGTGTTGAGAAAATGTCCCTGCAGCACAATCTCCTGCAACAGTCTGCACATGCCAAATGAAAAACACTGTGTGTTCCCCACATCAAGAGTGATGTTGGTATGTCACCTATAAGGAGATACATTATCACACAGGATACTGTTAAATGTGTTTATGTACCAGTGTTGGGCAAATTACTCTGGAAAAATTAATTCAATTACTGATTACTCATTGCTACCTTTAAAAGTAATAAAGTTACTGTTCTGATTACTGCATTTCAAAAGCAATTAGTTACATTACTAGGTACTCCATTCCTTCAAAAGCCCATCCTGTGTGTATCCCAGGATGTAGCACACGAGGACTGCGGAGGTCAGACAGGGCGGGCCAAGACTGTGTATCCCAGGACTGGTGCTTGAGTGTGGGTGAGAGGAGCAGAGAGACTGGCAGTGGTAATGGAGATTTACCTGGGGGTTCTGGGTTCGAACCTACTGGCCGCCTGGGGCCCTTCTGTGTGGAGTTTGCATGTGGGTTCTTTCCAGGTACTCTGGCTTCCTCCCACAGACCAAAGACATACAGGTTAGGCTAATTAGACTCTAAATTACCTGTAGCTGTGAATGGGAGTGTGAATGGTTGTCTGTTTGTATATGTTAACACTGTGATAGACTGGCGACCTGCCTCTCGCCAAGTCAGCTGAGATAGACTCCAGCTCCCCCACGACTCTAGTGAGGATAAGCAGTACAGAAGATTACTGTTACTAAAAAAGTGCCCAACACTGGTATGTTCATATGTAGAATATCATCAATATGATTATGTTTTTTTTTTTTTTTTTTTTTTTTTTGCATGATGTTTTAAATGCATGGGCAGTGAGTTGGCCTTTATTTATGAATGGAGTATTTTAGTAATATTCTTACATTGTTATATTCCCTATATAACTAAACTCCTTACACTAATTAAACCAACCTAATAAGATCATTTGTAAAGAACCTCTTTGTATCAGACTTCACAAAGTGTTTCATAATAAAAGATGAAAGAAAAGAAGACAAAGAAAAAAAGACAAAGTTAACAGATTGAAAAAATAAATAAATAAAATAAAAATCAGGATTCCTTGGAGTGATACTTGGACAGCTGATAAATACAAGCCTGTGCCTTTGTGCTGTGACTCTGTGGAGCGTATTTGTATTAAACGTTGCCTTGTCATTTGTACATTGTAAAACTGTTGAAGAAGTGTTGGCAGTATGTTTGCAGTCTGCTGTCTGGGCCCAGTATCTGTCTCCATCCACTGCTGAGCACAAAGTGCCAAATGTTCCCATGTGTTGGGCGTTCCAGGCCTGTCATGTTCTAGCTCACAGATGACCAATAATAATCCACTGATTTACTCATGAGACAAACAATCTGTACAGTTCATCTGTCACCCCTGTTTTCCTCAGATATCGATTGCGATTGGGCAAGGTGTGATGTTCCGTCAGCCTAAAAGTATTGTTAGTGGGGGCTGACGTTGGGGATCAGCAGACATCTTCCAGCTGAGGTCACCAATAACCGGAGTTTTGGCTTCAAAGAACCTTTTACAGGCCAAAAATAAAAGGCACTCCTTCCAAATATGTGCTACTGTCAGGGTGAAAGGCCCCACGAACAGCATTTAGAACTTTCTGAGACAACGAGGTCTGTGGTGATGTGATGTCTGATGGCGATATTATGAACCACACTGCCACAGAAGTGTATTTTAACCTAACACATATCACATGTAGGGTCAGTACATGTAAGCAGACATAATGTTCACAGCCCTCATTGCAAACACCAGCCCCACCTGCACTGCATGTCAGTGTTACTCCATCGGTATTGTGTATCCAGATTGTATATATTTCCACATTTACATTAATACATTATATTAATGTGTAATTAAAGTAATATGTATTTCTGGGACCAGATTGAGTTCTGACTGCTCTGTCCAGCTCCTATCAAATAGACCATGACGAGTGAAGCTGCATTATGGTATTTGCTTGCTCTCCTAATGGCTGCTAGTGGTCCTGCTGCTAGCTTGCTGATTTGGAAGAGTCCAGACCTTCACCAAAAATGCTTTTGTGGAATGCCAAATGAAAGCTGAGTATTTGAAAATCTATGAAGGCAGTGTAAATCAGGTTGACAGTATTGTAAGGTAAATATATTCCCAATAAACAACTTCTAAGAAATGTGGTTGGAATCATGCAGCAGGATTGGCTGGTTCACCTCAAAGCCAGGCTGACTTCCGTAATCCCAGGTGCAGTGTATGGTAATAATAATGACTACATTTACATAGTTTCTTTAAAAACAACATGCTCTGGCAGGAAGGTGAAGGCAGCAACAACAACAAAACAAGAGAAAGCCAGACTGTGAGATGGAACAAAAGCAATGACAGAAAATTTTGAGAGGAAAACACGAGTGATGTAAGAACCAGTGTAAGAAAAAAAGGGAGAAGAGGCAGAAACACACCATCAAAGGGTGATAAAAAGTCAATAAAAACATGACAACTCATAAAATCATCTCCTGGGGCAAGCTGTTCCAAAGGGGCCATGATGGGAAAAGCACGGCCATCTTTAGATTGAACCTGGACTTTGCAGCAGCAATCAACTAAAAACATGCTGCATTCATGCAAATGTCAGGTTTCAGGGGCAGAGCCATTAAAATCATCACCCTGAGCACACACACACACACACACAAGGATACTTGTGTGAATTGAAAACATTATCACAGCATTCACACTCAAGTGGTTATAGATGCAAACTGCACAATTCTTGATTATGTGGCCAAATGGCCCACATCCACACACGACTCGAGGGCCCTGAATGAGAGTGGACTAACAACTGCTGTTTGAAAATAATCATCCTCCTCTGGATGCCGACTGCTCGGTGACAAGGATTAAGATCCCTTAGAGCCATGGCTGGTGACCACCACCCCCCGACCCAACCCCTCCACTTTAAAGTCCTTCACTTTACTACAACAGATAAAACATCACATTTCAATCGAGGTGAAGCCTCGTGTTCAGTTAAACCCAAGGGAAACACTGTATCATGACTTGGTGACACAGCCGAGATGTTGCAGGTTTTCAAACTGTTATCATGGGTACTGAGAGGGAAATATCTCATTCAACACATGGACTGCAACAGGAGGTTACCAAACCAATACATCAACCAGTGCTTTACTTGAAAAGATAAAGTAGTTTGCAAGAATCCATTGTTCCAGAGGAGCCTCATGTAGGAAATGAGAGCATCTGCAGTTCCGTCGACTGTTATCTAACTAATGTCTCATGTTTTGACTCCAAGAGCTTCATTTTTACTGACTTGTCAAGATGATTTTCATAGAGGTTTTTCCACTGTAGCAATTTTACAGGGAAACCTCATTTTACCACCTTTAAAAACTCTGAGTCTGATGTGATGTCACCAGAGTTTACAGGGTGCAAGGGTGCTACTCCACCTAACACCATAAATATCTGTCTTGAACTGCGGCAAACCAGATTCACACAGTCAAGGTTTCAACAAGGTTTCATCACAAACCTAAAGAACCAATTCTATTAACTTGGGCATGGGGCTAAATAAACCTGAAACTTTGTCAGTACAGAGAGTGAGGATTCGCACAGCCACTACAACAGTTACAAGTGAACAAACACCACAGATTAATACAGCTGCTGAAAGTGGTAAGTGTGAGATGGAGCAGCTTCTCCAGGCTGTTCTCTGTACCTGAGGACACCCCACCTCTTCTTTGCTGCTCCCTTTCTTCTTCTCATCAGCGGGGCTGGTGTTAATGTTTGCCTCAGCACAGGAAACACACATCTTTGTTTCTGCCTACAGCAGACTCTAAACAGAGAGGCAGCTCCCTGCTGTGTGCTGAGATATCCTGCTAGACATTTGGAAAACACTGCTAATCTTTATTTTGTCCTTTGCAACTTTCCTTCCAAGATGGAGGAGACAGAAATGTGTGAAACATGGGACTTTTTAATGATATGCCATATTTCAGCTATACTGTGTCAGTTGCTGCTTCCATGATCCATCCAGAAGCCATGGAGCCATGACTTATCTCCTACTGCTGTCACAGAGATCCATTGTTGTGCAGTAAACATTAAAACATCTACAGTTAAGAATAGTGATAAACACACATACACACATATGCACATGTTCCATCAGTAGAAAAAAAATAAACTTTTTTTTTTTATTTTTTACCAAGCCATATGTATAGACATTGTGAAATGAAAATGGATGTTTTTAAGCATCTAAACACTCAGTAATACCAAGAGACTTAAATGTAGACACAGAGAGAGAGAGAGAGTGGGGGTACAATGGGATTTTCTGACAAAAGAAAAGTGTAGAACATTTCTATTTATACATAAAGTATATATCTTTGTTGATGTGTTATTTGTTTCTTCACACTTCTGTCCTTGATAGCCAAAGGTACATATGATAGTTTGCACACCTACCCAGTTTGGGAAGTTATACAACTTGTAGAATTACATTCCAAAAAATAAAAAAAATGAAAAAAAAGAGGAAGAAATGCCAACTGTAGTGACCTTTTTTCTGTATTTAGTTACTTTCTTCTTTTGTCACTTTCCTAATAACCGCCTTCTAAGCATGACGTGAGACTGGTTTATGCGCCAACAGTAAAACAACTGCATTTCGCCATCCACTCACTTAGTTCATTCACCACAACTTTTTCACAATACAATTCCACTACCTGTGTCTTTGTTACAGATCTACAGAAGCCATACAGGTTGACAACAACAACCACTCAAATAGCTCAAAATGCACATAAATGAATGTGCATAAATGTTCAATAAAAATAACAAAACAATACTATATGTGAAACAGTCCTTTATCCTAAACTAACAAATAACACCATTCAGTAATAAAACCTAAACTCTAACTTGTAAATGATAAGTGGTGCTTACACAAACATCTTAAAATAAGTTCCTTCATTTTCTGTACATTAGCTACCAAAAGGTCACCCATGTACCTACTGAGTAGTGATTAATGTGAAGTATATGATATTAAAGGAAGATAGGTAAATTACATCAAATATATCACATTATGCAGTGACCTGTGTGATGCAGTGCGTGTGTGATATTTAACATAATCATGTCTGAGGGATAGTTTCTTTCTTCCTTCTTCACTCCTCTGCAGAAAATAGCTGATGACAGAGAGCATGAATCATCTGTCTGCACTGAAACAAACTGCACTTTTCAGAGTGGAAACTTTGATTTTGGACAGAGCTTTAAGTGAGGAAGTGTTAACACATCTCTGATGGCTCACAGCTGCAAGTAAAAATAACCACCAGTCCATCAGTTATTAAGCTGATTTTTATTTCTTTAGGTCTGAACAATAAGACAAAAACCACCAATATTCAACATCCAGTTGAAACAAGCATATCTTAATATTAGATGTTCAAAGTAGATATGTTTAGCATATTTGCTGGATGTATGACTCACACAGTTAATTGGCTTTTTCAGATTTGTTCTGCAAAAAATAAATAAATAAACATTTTAACATTCCCTCATGTGTAGTTAAATGCCTGTAGCTGTATCTGACACCATACTATCAGACTGAATAGGTAAGTCAGTCCTAATCTGTTTGTGATCTTGGCAGATATAGTGCACCGCTGACATCCCAAACCCTGCCTTAGTTCTTCAGTAGAGCACCTGATGATGTGTGCTGAAGCTGCAGCTGTGTGCTCAGCCAGCTAACACTGTTCCAGTGCTCCATGTTAAATTTGTTCTTGACACTGCAGTAATTTCAAATGACAAAGTAAATGTATTTTGTTAATAATGTAGTTCAAATTTAACATTCTGATTTTCTAATACTGTATTTCCGAGCTGCGTGAGGACGTCCCTCTTGAAAAATGTGTACTTCTCCTTTAAATTACCAAGAGTTTCTACTGGATTTACACATAACACATTAGTGTATTATTTGTTTGATCCCTGTCTGAATCAGAGTGTGACTTCTCTGTGTGCAGGCTGTGCTCTGCGTCACTCAGTGCTCCAGGCCAACTCACTGTAAGAACCCAAAGGACACTGAGAGACAACACCCACCACAGCCACAGCCTGTTCACCCTGCTGCCACCTGGCAAGTGACACATAATGTATTCACTGCACATACCGACTTCGGAGTAGTTTTGGTTGCTGGGGTTGTGACATGACCATCTTCATCCTCTACTCTCCATCATGGAAGTAGTTGTATATCTAGTACTTTGGCTTTAGCACAAATGAACCACATCTGTAACTGCATTTTACAATATTGTAAAATGTATTGTATTGTATTGTGAAAAATCTTGAATCCTGTTCACTGTTAAAAGAAAAGAAAGGAAAAGAAATGGCGGTGAAATCATCAGTAACTTACTGCATGTCTGCGCAGTTCATTACTGTGGATATTATTTATGGTATAGTTCTGTGTAAAAGCTATAAAAACGCTGTAAACCATGTATGCTCACGTTTACATTCCCACTGCTGTATAAATTCACCATAAACATCAATTTGCTGCTGAAAATCAACCGTGATAGACAATTACAGTGACCAATCAAGTCACAGTTAAAATCCCAGATTTACAGTAAACATGATTCTACTGTAAAATTCACAAGAAGTGTAACATATGTGCCCAGTGGTGCCATGATGGCAGTCTGACATTCGTGCTGTGGAGTCATGGGCAGAGTTGACCACGGGAAGAGGGAAAAAAAAAAAAAATTAACAGGGCGACGTCAAAATAAGCAACAGAGCATAATATGAAATGACACTTGTTTTTATATCACCTTCTTTCAGTATTGCTGCAATATTACACTGCTTTAGGCCAATTGACCAACTACTTATACACATATGGTATCATTTTGACCAACACAGGCAAAACCTACTTCATACTACTACTTTATGGTTTAATACAACCATGAACAATTGCCTACACATCACTTAAGATATATTTGGATAACTGTTCTGGTGGAGGACATAAAATGTCCCCAAATCTCTGTCCCTCACTTCTCACTTGTTGTGTCTGTTTATTTTTCAGGGTATATCAGGTGCAAACTAGTAATGGACCCACAAAGCAGACCTCAGGTCAGGGAAGTTACACAGATTGTCAGTCCAAATGACAAAGGTATCCACATCAGCAGGCAAAAAACATAGTAGTGATCGACAGAGGCAAAGGTTGACACACATTAGAAACTCAATATTATAACAATGGAGCTCTCACGCACAAAGACAAGATGTGACACAGATGGAGGGGAAGACACAGATTGAATCCACAGGGAGATGGAATACAATGAGACACAGGTGCAACACATTAGGGTGGGACAAGCAGTCACCTAAGGAGGGAAACTTGACAGGAAGTGGATCTGAGGTGAATCACCAAAATAAAAGAGGGAACACAAATCATATCAAAAATGCATGACCTGTTGTTGCAGGACAGACTGTGACACAGTGATCCACTGCTCACTTTTCTCTGAAAGAGCGCCTTAGAACTGATGGAATGAACAGTGATGGAAGGACTGAGATCCCAAGAGACCAGGAACTGTAGATCTTTTTCTTAAGCTAAGGCATCTTTGTTCAACGGAGGAATATCCACTGCTTTATGATTCCTTATGTTCTCTCACATAGTGTAGATTGTAGAGATGACAGCTTGTCAGTTACGTATAGAGAAGAAGACATGGAAGATAACATAATGTACATGGGATATGCAATAGCAGCCAAAATTCACAGCATCTTACTATTATGCTATTAGGCTTTTCTATGAGACACAATAGACACATGCTGTTCTCAACAGATAATAGTAAGTACCTTTAAAATATATTTTGTGTCACTGCTAGGATTGAAATGGTACAAGAACAGAACGGTTTTGGGACACACTGTTTGGTTTGGGACACGGCCGTATGATCGGTGCAGTTCAAAAGGACGTGTCAGTAAAGAGGAACTTTAAATCGGAGTTGTGAGTTCCACATGGACATTTCTAAGTTGTGTGCACATGGAGTGCACATTGACCGAGCTATGTATCCACACCACACACATTCTATGAAGAGTATACAGTAGCAACACGGGCAGCCCGTTCATTTAACACGGCCTGGAACTCTTTCTCATAGTTTTTGCACAAAGACACAAAGTTTTGCTCTGTTTTTATAAGTCCTTTGAAGTCACATTTATTTCATTTTCCATTTTATCTTCATCAGCAGCAGTATCTTTTCTGTTCATAATGTCTCATTTGAAAACTGACAAATCACTCAATAATATGAATACATTTCTTCACAAAAAACAAAACAAAACTGTGGCTTCAAAACCAAAACACTTCCCAAATTTTGTACCATTACAGCCCTAGTCACTGCAGTTTCACTGTAACAGACATGGTAAAATAACAGCTACTGTTTATTTTACAGACACTTCTCTATCACAGTAGTTTTATTTTACTACGCTGCTACCCTAACCCAAAATATAATTTTCTTTCTTTCTCTTTTCACAGTGCTCTTTTATTTACTGTGAATTTCACAGTATTTTTTTTTTTTTTTACAGTGTCTGCTCAGGGTTAGTTCTTACCTGTAACACTTCCTGCGAACAGTTTTGGCGCCTGCACACTGTTGTCTAAATAGTCAGTGCTTTTGGAGTTTAGTCACAGTGAATAACATTAGAGTGTAATGTGAGCTCCGAGAGGGATTTGATTGAACTGGCATCCCAGGCTTTGAGGTTGAAAACATGCTTTTCTCTGTTCCGTGTTTTTGCCAGTGAGAAAGAGAAAAAAAAAAAGCAAGCAAGCCGCTCTCACAATAGGAACCACCGGTTAGATGTTTTGGGTTGCGGAGGATGTTGTCTGGATATTAATTACATATTCCAAGTCCTTGAACGGCTCAGTCTCCAGAGGCACGGCCTTGTGGGAGGGCTGCAGAGTCAGATTCCAGCCAAAACAGACAAATCACACCGAGCCAGGCTCTTTATATTATTCATACTTTGTCTGTTATTGTTCAGCTTCCTCTGTGGAGTTATCAGCTCATTGCTGAATTGTTCACTGACACTTTTTTTGAATTATTTTTCATTCATTTGGATATTTGTGCCATAAAGAGCTTAAGTAGTCTGGAATTAGTGAGGGAGGGCTGTTTGTTAAATGATCTCCATGCCCCCAGGGGTGTAGACCTAAATCTATTTGGACGTGGGATGGGTTTATAGCTTGTAAGCCTATTATTCCCATCTGATTCAAAAACACCACATTGTGTGTACAATGGTTAAATTGATTGCATTCAGTCCTCATTCTAACACTTTGCCTACATGTCCCTGCAGCGACGCACATAAATACAAGCACACATAAATTAATATGCGATACTCCGTGTGTGTGTGTGTGTGTGGTTATTACAGAGCTTCGCTTTGGATTGCTGAGTGTTTTCGCACAAACACACACGCACACACACAACAGAGCCAGTACCTGTGGTCTGCATTGACTCACATTGTCACTCAGGGAACAGAGCCGAGTCCAAGTCGCAGATGAAAGAGCTTGGTTTGCTGTGATTGTCTGTCGTGCTGAAACAATGACAGCTCTGCATTGCTCTTCTTCTTCGTCTTCTCCTTCTTTTTATATTAAAATGAAATCTGAATTGAAATGAAGTGAGCAGAACAAGAAAAATGCCCAACAGGAGAAGGCTGTGTTGTTGTTGTTGTTGTTTGCTCAGTCACACTGATGGACATGCTGACATCCAAACAGCTGATCAACACCAAATGCTAAGATTCTTTGAATTCAATAGGCGCGACTGAGTCGACAAAGGACTGGAAATCAACTGAATCCTTTGAAGTTATAATTGCTGAATATAATGGGAGAAAAAAGCTCAAAAGACTGTCTGCATGGGAGGGTGGGAATAATCAATTACTGCCTCAATCATAATGTTCTCTTCAGTGTTAAAGGGCTAGTCTGGGATTTAGTAAAGTGCTTGAGTTTCTATCACAGAAGAGTAAATAGGTATCTATAACTTTGTGACATCACAATGAAACAGACATTGTCCTCAGTTAGGGTTCCTTACAGGATGTGGTTTCTCAGAATGTCTGCTATATTTTTTTTCATGGGATCACTCAGAAAATTGGCTGATAATTAGAAGAGAGGTTCAAAGCCTCTCTGGGGCTCAAGAGAGAAAGGGGAGGTGTGAAACTACACTGAGATGGTTTTTGGTTGTTAAAGCACCAATACATTTCTTATGGATCAACACTTCAAATAAAACACTGGAAATGTGTAAATAAAGGACCTTTATTATATTTCCATCCTTCATCTTACACAACAAAAGACAACATAACCTCTAAAAGTTGATACTTTCAGATAAATATGTGAGAAACAAACACAGTTGGAAGTAATTTAATGCATTTGCATCTGATTATGGCTCATAGCTGCTCTTCAGAGTTTGGTTTAGCTGTTTGACCTTTTGCTTTGCTCAGAAGTATTCAGGAATTGAATGTGGTGGTGTGATCGCCAAAATAATAATAATAAAAAGTTCACAGATTTATAGATTTCAAGTCTAGGATCCAACTGAAAATTCCACTGAAAACTCCAAGTACACTGAGACAGTAACAGCTGGGATGAACCACAGCTGTATCCAGACTGAACACCGTGCTGTGTGTCACTTCCTGTTGGTCTCTGGCCACATGTACTGTGATATGGCTCTCCTAGATGTAAAAGATACAGTTGATCGATTTCTGTTCTGCACTGACCGTATTCACACTTTAACAGCTGCTTCTTTGGTTATGAGGACAGTGTCCATCATGTCTCCCTGCAATGCCAAGTGTAAATACCTTTGAAAATCTTCTCCCATGGTTTTGCATCAGTATTATCAGATGTTTTTAGCTGCACATCTCTCAGTGAAAACAACGCCAAAAGATGTCATTGAATAATGTGGGATCATGGGATTTGTTGTTTGTTTTCACCACCATTACTACATGTCTCCACTCTTCAGTGGTGGCAGTTGAGGACGTTTACCAGCAGAGTCGTCAACAGAGGCATCCTCCCCTTCGTCACAAATGGACCAGTGGAAATACTGAATAGACTCACATTAAAAACAATTAAAAGTCATGTTTTTAATGCATTTGAGAGTGGATGGAGACATTTGAGATGAGGAGGGACCCTTGAGGATATGTCTAGTAATTTTTTTCATGATTTTTGTTTTTTTTTTAATGAGATTTCAATGTGAAGAAGTTACATCTCATAATTTTAAGATGAGGTCTGTTAGTGAAGAAATATGGGAGGCATCAGACTGATCATGTTTCTCTGTTTTAAGATGCCTGGCCACCTTCTTGCGTGTTTAATGACTACAAACTTTGCCCTGTTTTCCATATGATTCTAATGGAACCCTCTTTTAGTTTATTTTTTTTGGTAAACTTGTCACAGCACTGCATGCCACCACTACAGCTCATCAGACCCTGTGGGGGTCCCACTCAGGGGGAGGATGTCATTCTGGCTTGTTTCGGCATGCCGACGATCAGCCTGTGCCGTATAAACGGTCCTGCTGTGCCACTGCGAAATCCGGCTGTTGTGCAACCCGACATAAATATTTAATCCCCGGCTCTCCACAAACACACTGGATTCAGGATGTTTGGATTCGAGTAGACAAAAGTAAGGAACCCGAGCATGACATGGGAAACCACAGCCATGTCAGCACTGATTCAGAGGAGGGCCCGTGTTTCCCCTAGCTGCATGCAGAGCCTCTGTGGTCACTCTGGGATCGACATCGAGTTAAATAATTCATGGAATCAACATGGCGATACAGGAGGTTGTTAAAGTGAATAATATACATCTTTTCTCCTTGACGGAGGAAGCGTATTGTCAGCCCCCAGCCACCTCCCCCTCATTTAGCCACATTCCCGTTCCAGTACTCAAGTTGACGAGCTGTCATCCATCCTGAGGCCGACGGCATCTGTACGGCCAGTGGAACCAATCTGCAATTAAAAGAAGCTGATGTTCAGCATTCAAGTGTCTTTTAACTTTTACCTCTTCTGTTCTCACTCCTTCTTTGCTGCACTCCTCTTGTTGGACCGTGGCCGCTAACTTCATCTGCCCATCACTTCGACAGCTTCTTTCAAACATGGTTCTCTTCATTTTGACGTGTCTTCTTGCCCTTCCTGCTGTTGCTTTTCACCTCCCTCCCACACTGTATATTTATATGTATATATATGAGGTGAGGTGCCCACCATCCTAGAAGATGCTGCACATACTGTTTACAAAATATTTTACATGGTCACAGCAAGGTTTTATTTCTACAATAAAAGTCAGTGCAGAGAAACAAGTAGTCCTACTGTACTTTAAACAAAACAATACAACCTATCCTGGGGGGGGGTCTGTTCATTTGATCTGCTCTGTTCATTTCAACCTGACTCTGTTCAGAAGTAATCTGTGGGCCTGCAGGCACAGCGGTTAATCCACAGATCAGAAGGACCCAGTCATAAACATTAACACTTGGGTGAAATAATATATAATGTATGAGGGCAATATTAACGATCCTCCAAAATGTGAATATATTTTAAGTTTCATTTTTCGAAAGGCACAAATACGACTCTGTTTGGACCGCTGCACTCGTTATGTGATTTATTATTTATTATTTTGGGCAGCGGCCAAACGTTATGAGTTTTTAAATGGTTGCTGTTCAGGAAGTAGCAGTGACATTCAGAGCTGTGGTTAGAGTGGATTCAAAATGTCAGGCTGCTGTACAAACACTGCCTGTTTAACTTTAATTAAACACATTTTTAATTATGGAAAATCTGCCCACTTGAGTGTAATATACACATGTAACACCCCACCAAGAAAGAAAGGTAATGTGTGATTGTTTCATGATCTACAGATAAATGAAATAAACCAAAATGACTTTAACATCTTATAGAGTTATCACTCTATTAATAAAAACATATAGTGCATATGCAATGATTGTTAACTTGACAAATGTAATCTATGTTTGATGTCATTTAGAATAAATGCTGATCCCTGTGATGTAACACTCTCTGGCTGGTGATTGGCTGACCGAACATGCTGCTGCTCTGTCCCGCCCACTGAGCACTGTCAGGCCACATCAGAGAAGGTCTGTGGAGAAAGTTGCACAATAAGAAGAGTTTTAAAAATCACCAAATCTGCTGAGGAAATGTCTTCCTGCATTGATGAGCACTGCCATTATAATGTGGATTATTTGCAGTCTGTCCTTAAGTCGCTCTGAAGTTATTCAATAAGGTAATAATACAGTAAGTTTAGTGGAGTAATAAGTTTTTATTATTCTCTGTAGTATATGCATTGAAAATCACAAGGCTTTCTATTGATATTTTGAAAATACAGCTAACATGGACATTTGGAATTTAAAAATAATAATAATAATAATAATTGCAGTTTTATTATTTATTACTCAATGCTGATGAAAGCTGATTGGAGGGGCCCCCTGGTAACTTTCTTGCCTTGAGCCCCAGTGAATACTCGGCCACTGTGTGAGTGGCTGATTTGTGCAAACATGCATATTCAGAGTTGTTCCACACATCAGTGCTGCTTAGTGCAGTTCATTAGAGCTGGTGAGAAAGCTGTCAGTTTGACCCTGCAGCAGACTAATCAACCAGACCAGCACTGTTTGAAAATAGGGACTTGAGGGACTTTGGGAGCGTGGTATGGTTTGTGGTCTGAAAGTGATCTGAACCCTGTGTAAAATCAACAGAAATCTAGACAAGGTTCAGACTCAGACAGATGATGACAGAATATATATATATATATATATATATATATATGCATGACATTCCATGGTGCCTGTGCAGTGCTCAGACTGAAGTTGATAGATACAACAGCTGCTGTAGATGGTACCACCTTTAGACTGAGATGAGACATGGTTACCTCCCACATATCATCTCCACTCTGGACTTTGCTCATGAGATCATCTGACAGTGTTGGCAAATTACTCTGGAAAAGTACTTAAATTACTGATTACTTATTACTCCTTTTAAAAATAACCAAATTACTGTTCCGATTACTTAATGTCAAAAGTAATTACTTACATTCCTATTTTCTACATTCCCTCAACAAACAAACAGAAAACAAGACCAGAACAACTACTAGCAGGTAAGTAGGTCAGGCGGGGAGGGACAACAATGTTTATCCCAGGATGGGTGCATAAGGTTGGGTGAGAGCAGCCAGAGAGACTGGGGATGGTGAGGTATCCTGAGCTTCCAACCATAATCTATTTACTATTTGAGAAATCATAAAGCATTACATTACTCTGTTACTAAAAAAATAATCAAATTGCATTAACATGTTACTGAACGATGTGTTATGTGTTACAACACTGTCATCTGATTCATGCTGCTCAGTTCATCTCTGAATGCTTGAGGCTGTCCAGGCCGTAACTGAAATGATAGGCACACCTCTGTCATCTGAGATCCATGCACTCTTATTAGACTTATTAGAACATCTTATCAGACGGACTCAGTCCAGGACTCAGACAATGAAGAAATGGGCAAGAAACAAAATGCCTGTGAGGCGTCCTCTCAGTTCCAACCACGAGGATACTTCAGCCTCGTGCCTCTCTCTTTGTTAATTTAGTCTCTCCCCGAAGTTTTATTAATTATTGTAATTAACTCTTTCTGACGACTGAAGCTGGGTCTGAGATATTTTGTCCCATTTTTCAAGCACCACTCAGCGATTATGCCACACAACATTAATAATGCTAATTAAGCACTTTGACAGTTAATTTAAGATAATTAATACAAATACTAATATTAGATGGCACACAATTTGAGCCAGCCAGAGTGAAACCAAATACCTTTTTTTTTCCCCTGCAGATGCTAAAAGACTTTCAGGGGGAAGAAGGGAGGAAAAAAATAAAAAGTGAGCTCCAAAAAAGCTGCACAGATCTATATTTCACAACTGGGCTGTCAGAATTTTAAATGACTTCTAAAATCACTGCAATTTTTCTGCACAGGAAGATACAGCTGTCAGGACCACTTCCTCCCCGCTCGTCTACAAGCTGCCTGGCCCTGGCTTTGAGGATTTTTAGATTTTTTTTTCTTTCTTTCTTTTTTTTTTCAGGTTCCAAAAGTTCATTAATTCCTGCCCGTTAGGTCTGTTTATAACTTTGCACTTTTTCTCCTCCTCCTCCAACCTTAATGAGCAAATTGCCTTTTTTTTTTCCTGCATATAGAAATACAAAAGCCCTTTTAAAAAATGATGGTCAAGTCATATTGCTTGAGAGCTATAACAGGCAGTCCAGATGGTCCATTTGCAGGGCGGAAAGACGCCTTGGCTTGCTGAAGACAGAGGGGGAATAAGTCACTGTCGCCGCCTTAACTACCAAACACATTACCTCTGAAGTATATGCCATTTGGAGTGTCAGGCTCATTTTTAACATCTCCAAGGCCGCTTAGCTTGATCTCCTCCACTGAAAAAGTCCAAAAGATTAACATAGTGCACTCAGTGAATAGTCAGTCTCCTGCAGTCGATATAGCTTAGCTTATCTCAGGAGTGTTGTTTGCTAGGAGCCCCCGGAGCTATTGGAAGCACTGAGCTCCTTTTTCACAGCCAGGGCAGCCACAGAAGGCGTAATAGATGGTGATTGTTGTGTAAATAAAGACCACAGATACGAGCAGGAGAGGGCAGACATGGTAAATCAAAGTAGCCTGTTTTGCTGAGAACGGGGAAGTCATTAGCTGTCAGATGCTAGGGGTTCAATTAAGAGCACAGCACTGCGCGGAGCACATCGAAACTCCACATCATAACACTGAGAACATGCATTAACAGCGCAGACAGGGGTCAATGTGGTCTGAGCGCCATCAGGCACTTGTAAAGCTTCAGTGCATACCACTTCCCCTTACGGGTATTGAACCCAGGACTGGAAATTGTCTTATTTATCTCCTCCTGACCTCCTCCCCAGACACTTGTCTTAACCTTCATGCACTGTCTTAATTGAATGAGCAGTGGTGGTGGATGTTTGTGCGTTTGTGTGAGTAGGTTGGCTTGCAGTCCGATAGGTAAGAAGAGTTTATTATCAGTCTCAGGTGCCGTCCTGCTGCTGTTAGTGTTTCCTTAATGAGGCTGGAGAGCGGCGTAGGCCAAAGCTCGTTAGCCAAGGCCCCAGGATTAATGTGTGATAGAGTGGCTGGCTAGTCCACTGGTAAACAACAGGAGCCTTAACCAGGAGGGCTAATGCATGGATGTGTGTTTTGTTTCCCTACAGCCGCTCACAACTTCATGTTTCACTCTGAGTTCATAAAAAAAAAAAAAAAAAAAATTATTACAGCAGGGAATTAGTAACTTTGCCCTGGGGGAAGAACTAAATCTAAACTAGCCTTGAACTTTGGGGCAGCTTTGGTGACATGTGATATCTCAGTATTGACCAACAGAAAAGGCACAGCGAGAACGGCAACAGAACAGACAGAGAGACAGTCCCAAACAGGAAAGTAACTGCAGCTTATCAGCCGTGTTGCAGTATTGGTTTCTGTGTCACCCTGAGCTGCTGGAGAGTAAACTGCTCCAACAAAAGCTGCTTTGCAGAAAGTTATGTTATGAGGCAGGAGTCAGCAGCTCAAATAGCCCTGGTTAATAAACTGTGGTAACTTCAGACCGACTGCACAAACCGTGCAGTGTCTGGGATATTAAATCACATGATAAATTCTTGGAGGAAAAAAATGCAAAAACATATTCCAACATGCAACAAGCAGCATTTAATGTTGGTGGAGATGGTAGAGATGGGGCTTGATTTAAATACTCCATGTCCTGTTGTGACAGTTCCTCATAATATTGACTCAGTATGTTGTATTTTGTATGTAATTTTCTGCAAAATGACTAAGCTGGCAAAGAAATAGTGGAGTGGAGTGGGAGAACATGGAGTAGAACGAGTATTTTGAAATGGAAATTCTACTTACAAATACAAGTACCTCCAAACTACAATAAATACAGTGGGGTGATTTAGGCTATGTTGAGGGGGGACCAACAGTGCATTTTTGCTGCACTGACAGTCAATAACCTTATTTAGAGAAATCACAGTCAGATGTTAGCGTTACCATGGATCCCCTGACAAAAAGCCAATGGAATTATTACATGTGTTTTTGGTTTATTGAAGAAGATACCGCTCCTTATGATTTTTCTCTTTCTCTTACAAAGTTAAGCGAGTGAACTTGTAAAGGTGGACCGAGCTGTGGACACATTTTCATGTTTGGCCCCACAGTGTTTCATTAGCAACCAACTCAAAGCCTTATGAAAGGCTGTGTAAGTCCATAAATTATATCATTGTGTCAATGAAAGCTTTGTAACTTTATGAAACTGCTGTGGATCCCAGTGATACATTCAGGATCCTCTTAGGTTAGATACTTCTGAGGTGTTATGAGATAGAGATGCAGAAAACAGATAGTTCTGCTCATTAAAGCTGAGTCGTCCTGAGGTTTGATCTCCTGACTCTTTAGCTGTGTGACATCAGGTAGTTCTTCCTCATCACTGCATGCTGCTGTTCTTTTTTCTGGCTGTCTTCTTCATGTGTGTAATGTGCCACTTGACTTTAAGACTGCTTTGACTTTGTTCTGGAGTCCTCCTCTTTCACTTTGCCTCTTGGTGCATAAGTTGGGGGGGGGGGGGGAGTTCAATGTTGTGCTGTGCATTCGTGCAAGAAACAAAGCCCCCCTCTCCTCCTCCTCCTTCTCCCTCCCTCCCTCTGGCCCTAACTACTCCCCCCTCCCATTCCTCACTGTCTGTGTCACTCTGTCTCTCAGTCACCCTCCCACTCTAACCCCTGAGGAGTGTGTGGAGGCGATGTTTCCAGGTCCGGGATGCCTGTGTCCTTGGCTCAAGGACTGCGGTGGGGCTTATTTTATTCAGACTTGAGGAAATCCTTCCACTGTTGCAACTGCCCTGGCTTTTTTTTTTATGTGGCCTTGAGCTACTGATAGAAACTTCCTCCACCACCCGCCCTCCCCATCTTCCCTCACTGCTGGCGTATGGCTCCTGTCTAAGGACTCCACTACTCCCCTAACCTCCTCTGACCTCCCTGACCCTTACATCTTCTCCATTCTCCCGCTACAATCTCAGAGCTTTCCCAGCTTCAGCTCTGGGCCCAAGGTCCTGCTTTCATCCCTCCCCAGCCCGACCCCCAGGTCCTGGGTGACTGCAGAGGTTCATTGCAGCCTAATACCAGGCCAAGCCTTCGCTCAGAAGCATTTTAAACATCCATTAATGTGATTCATCATCATAATGGAATCGCTTGTCAGCTAGATGGTAATGATTTGTAAGCAATACAGTCACGCGCTGCTTTTTAACAACCAGGCTAATTTTCCTTGTATCAATTAGACTGGTATTACAGTGTTTTTTTTATTTTTGTTTTTTTTTTTCTGAAGTGATTTTAATTAATATTGTGAAACATGAAATCAATAAGAGTGTTGCTGTGGCAGGCAGAGCTGGAGCCGGTGCTGGTGAGACGGCAGCAGTGAGTAAGTTGAGCTTTCTCTGGAACACGGACATCACAGCACAGATTGGGTGTGATGTGTCATGTCCTGGGCAAAATGTACCCACACCTTGCACTGGGTGTGACACACAGACACACACACGTACTGGACACACAAACAGTGACAGCATTCTGAGCTAATCAAAAACTTTTGGGGGATCAAAGTTTGAGGACTTTCTATGTCTGGACACATGAAAACCATGTCTCATTTAGACCAACATGTCAGCTGGTTCAATCTTGTCTCACTCTGGGTTCCTTCACTCCTTGACTGTGGCTTAAGTGGGAACATGTGAATTGTCTCATGATTGGCTAGCTATCCAATCCAGTGTAACCACAAATACATTTCAGTTTCAAGGCTGTAAAAAAAGGTTACTGAATGTTTTAACATCACTTTGCCTTGAAGGAAAGACAGCTCTCAGTCAAACACATACAATGCTACATGATTAGTATAAATTGTCACATGGTCAGAGCTGTTTGCTCCCTGATTGCATCATGATGGCAGAATGGCTCAATCCACTATTTTCTACCTTTACTGTCGACTCTCTACATCTATTGATATCATGCATCTGCAATCACTAAACCTTTGAACTGCTGTCATACATAGAAATAAACCTGTTGATGGCAACACAAGTGAGATAATGGTGCAATAACACTGCACTGTTTATCTAGAGCTCTTGTTCCACCAAAGCCTCTCTCCTTCACTTATTCACTTTGAGTCAATTTATGTGTCTACACGTGACCACCCAGATGAGGTACTCGAAAATGAAATGAAATAGCTGCAAACTGTATGTTGTATACATGATGACAGTAATCTCTGGGCAGGCCTCTGTCTGTGGATTCAGGTTGTTAGCAACACTCACCTCACCTGGTCTGACAGCACCATGTGTACAGGTCAAAGTTGCACAAAACTGTCTGTGCTACTAATATGGTAACACAAAATCATGACAGAGTGGCAAATGAACAGTGTAATGTGCAGCTCAAATCCCTGTTGTAGCAGCCATCTTGGTTAGCTTGCTCGCTGTCCAGCCTTGAGCAGGGTTGAGGGCTCATCCAGGATAAAGTAGCTGTCACTCGATCTTTTATGGTAATTTGACCTGGTTTGGTTTAATATTGTCTTGTACTGTGGAAATGAAGGTTTGCTAATTAGCATGTATAGCCTATTGTTTGTTGTCGGTATGGCTTCAGAATTGCACTCTGTCCAGCTTCCTTCAACCCCTCATCCAAGCAGGTCTCTCTGTGCACGAGCCTGATGGGTGGAGTCTGGTCATTAGAGAGATTAATATCACCTGGTCTGGCTGCAGGATATCAGCTGCTAGAATCGAGCTCTCAGTACTTTGTCCTGCACTGCACAGGAGAAACGTAGATAGAGTCTAACCCAGAAAAAAAAAAAAAAAAAAGTAAATTAAATTAAATTAAATTAAAGTAAGGGTAGGAATTAAGGATAGATGGATTGATTAAAAAAAAGTCATTGGTAATAATAAGTAGGTAAAAAAAAAAAAAAAAAAGAAAAGAAAAACTATTTCACTCTGGGATCAATGACCATGCGTGAGGTAAAAAGATCCACATGCAGTGGTAAAGCCTCATGGATCTGTCATCGATTGAGAGCTGGGCTCATCTTTTTGGTTCTACTCCTGCAAATTCAGCTCTCATCAACCTGTTTAGCAGCAGCAGCAGGATACATTTGTTCATTTGTTTTCAGTCTAAAAGCTCTGATATACCCACGCAGCATGTCAGCTGACAGACACAGACAGAAACATGCTGGTGAATATAGTGAAGCATTTAGAGGCTAAGAAGAAAAAGTAAAAAAAGTAAATAGGTGGAAACACTGAAGGTGGAATTACAACAGATTAATCATCTAACACTATGAAGTAGCAGATACTTTTATCTGTGTTCGTTTCACTGTCTGGAGCTGTAATCCTTCAGATTTACAGTATATGCTTTCCTGTTCACAGTGAACAGTTTGCTGGTATTTAGTTTATTTGCATATTAAATTGCCACTCTATGTACTGATTTGTAAGAGTCAACATTTTGCACGCAGGATTCAAGCTGAGTACACATGCACACGGCTTTCAGAAGCCTGATGACAGATGCCTCTGTAGCCTGTGCAGAGAGGAAGGTGTAGCATTTATCTTTATTAAAACAATGTGAGGCACTTTGTCTTCTTACAGAGTAATTGCCTCAGTTTCAGCTGTATTCATACACATGTTCCAGTTTTGAGCAGCTGAGCTGTCTGCATGATCCTGTGGAGCCACTGGTCTGTTCCTCACTCTGTCTGCTCGTAAATGTGACCGTTTCCTTTCAGTTTTAACTCTGAGCACTTCCAAAAATGTGGGTGATGTGTTCAAGTGCTCCCTGCTGTTTGTGTCTGGCTGCTCAGACATAGCTCTTCTCCTGTTAGCTTGGATAATATATATAATACACAATAAAAACTTCAGTTACAGTGGAGGAAATGATTATTTGATCCCTCACTGATTTTATAAATTCTCCCACTGACAAAGAAATTAACAGTCTATAATTTTAACGGTAGGTTTATTTTAACAGTCAGAGACAGAATATCAAAAAGAAAATTCAGAAAATCACATTAAACGAAATATTTAAATTATTTTGTAATTCACTGAGTGAAATAAATATTTGATCGGTTATCAAAACATTGCTTAGTACTTGGTGGAGAAACGCTTGTTAGCAAGTACATAGGTCAGACGTCGACTGTAGTCGATTACCAGGTCTGCACACATCTCAGGAGGAATTCTGGACCAATCCTTTTTCAGCTCCCTCCAAAGATTTTCTATAGGATTCAGGTCTGGACACTGGCTAGACCACACCATGACCTTAATGTGCTTTCTCTTTAGCCACTCCTTTGTCACCTCGTATGTTTTGGGTCATTGTCGTGCTGGAAGACCCATCCATGACTCATTTTATGTTTCCTGGCTGAGAGAAGGAGGTTGTCACCCAGGATTTTACGGTACAAGGCCCCATCCATCTTTCCCTCGATGCGGTGAAGTTGACCTGTCCCCTTAGCAGAGAAACACCCCCAAAGCATAATGCCTCCACCTCCATGCTTCACGGTGGGGATGGTGAGTGGAACTGATTCCAAAGAGCTCAATTTTGGTCTCATCTGACCACATCATCTTCTAATAATCATTCTCTGAATCATTCAGATATTCAAGGGGCAAACTTCAGACGGGCCCAGACATGTGGCTTGAGCAGGGGGACCTCACGGGCACTGCAGGATTTTAATAATTACGGCATAGTGTGTTACCAATGGTTTTCTTGGTGACTGTGGTCCCAGCTGTCTTGAGATCATTAACAAGCTCCTCCTGTGTAGTTCTGGGTTGATCCCTCACCGTTCTCACGACCATTGATACTCCATGAGGTGAAATATTGCGTGGAGCCCCAGATCAAGGGAGATTGACAGTCATTTTGTGTTACTTCCATTTTCAAATTATCGTACCAACTGTTGTCTCCTTCTCACCCAGCTTCTTGCCAATGGTCTTGTAGCCCATTCCGGCCTTGTGCAGGTCTACAATCTTGTCCCTAATGTCCTTAGACAGTTCTTTGGTCTTGCCCATGATGGAGAGGTTGGTGTCTGAAAATTTTTTATATTTTTTTAAATATGATTTTCTGCATTTTCTTTTTTCATATTCTGTCTCTCACTGTTAAAATAAACCCACCATTAAAAGTATAGACCATTAATTTCTTTGTGGCCAAACTTACAAAATCAGTGAGGGATCACATAATGATTTCCTCCACTGTATGTTACTATATATTTGAACAGCAGTTAAATGGTTTATTTGTCATAAGGTAGAATGTATGACAAGCAAAGCTATGAAATGAGGGTTGGAGTCTGCACAGACTCTGGCAGACGTTTTATTTTTTTTTTTTTGTTTTTTTTTAATACCTTTTTATTAAACTTTTTTAGGCTTATTAAGTCCTTATATTGTAACTACAAATACTTGGGATGTAATTGACAGGTACCAAATCAGTTATCAAGATGTATTATGTAAAAATGACAAGCATGTGTGTGTGTGCAAATTTGAATTGCAGAAAGAATCTGCACATTTAATCCTGATATAAACAATAATTTATATAATATCCTGTCAATGTAATGATGGGCCATATCCTACAACATTACAAAGTATTATGTAACAGCATAATTAGATGACGGCAGTGTAGCGCTGTGTGACTGCCATTTAACAATTCTAACGATATTACATGCATATTAAAGGACACAATATACAATATACAGGCCAAAAGTTTGGACACGCCTTCTCATTCAATGCGTTTCCTTTATTTTCATGACTATTTACATTGTAGATTCTCACTGAAGGCATCGAAACTATGAATGAACACATGTGGAATTGTGTAATAACTGAAAACACGTCTTATATTCTAGTTTCTTCAAAGTAGCCACCCTTTGCTCTGATTACTGCTTTGCACACTCTTGCCATTCTCTTGATGAACTTCAAGAGGTAGTCACCTGAAATGGCTTTCCAACACTCTTGAAGGAGTTTCCAGAGATGCTTAGCACTTGTTGGCCCTTTTGCCATCACTCTGCGGTCCAGCTCACCCCAAACCATCTCGATTGGGTTCAAGTCCGGTGACTGTGATGTGTCCAAACTTTTGGCCTGTACTGTACATTAGGCCTACTAATGTTTATGTGAAGTGGTGATGAGACTGATGAGGCCACTAGATGGTGTGTCCAAATATTTGCTGAATCCAGAGTCACTCTGAACTCCAGGAACCAGGGCTGATCTTCAGGATTATACTTTAATGCTTATACAGTAAACACACTGGGAAGAAGGAACTATACTTCACCTAAAGTCCAATGGAAGTGTTAATGCATAAAGTGGCTTCACTTAGTCAAAGTGCCCCCAGTCTAAAGGTGTAAAATCTCAACAGGTTCTCAGGACGTCTGAAGTGTAGGAACAGCATGTCTAGGCACTTGGCTCTCTCTCTCTCACACTCGCCCCCTCTTTCTCGTTCGCTCTCACTCTCTCAGCACACACACACACACACACACACACATACTCGGTGATGTAATTGAGTGCAACAGATGTCCCGCTAACTGCCAGGTGTGTCATATGTTGAGCAAAGCTCCCATCGAGCAGCACATAATCAATCGGGTTTAGTGGCGTATCCCTCAGAGTACACACACATTTACATCACCTTCCAGCATTTAGACACACACCTGCTGTGAGTGTGTACGTGTGGGTGGGTGATGCATGCGTTTCTCCAACTCAAGCCAAAGTGTGTGTTCTGTACAGGCGTGCAGCTAAGCGACCTTGCTGCGACTTTGTTTAATGCGTCGCTTTAATGCGTTCCGTGTTGTTGACTTATGCGTTTGCCAGCAGCGCTCTCGCTGCGCTGACTGTCTTCACTGGCGCTCCAGTAATTGTTTTGACTCAGGTTGCCAGAGGAATGTGGGATACAGTTATATGTTTGTTTCCATGTATCCATAATGTATGTGGAGTAGTTTCTTGAGGCGCTCCAGTAATTAAATGCAATTACTTGCTGCTGATTGCTGATTTGTGGTGACAGATGATGTGCAATCTGCTCCCATAACATCACAGGCCGTGCTGTACAAGTCGATGCAGCCGCAAGTCGAATCTGCTTTCAGAGCAAACAAAGCCCAGGTCCTGAAGGATCCTTCATTGTCACCATGTTTTGTGACGTGCTTGCCATGGCTGCTGATGATGTCACAGAGGAACGTTCCACAGATTGAATGGAGACCAAGTGAAGGGTGAAGAAAACAAATGAGAGAAACAAGAAGAGCTAACAGGGTTGGTTATATTTGACTGGGGAGCTCACTGTTTGTTTGGAGCAGTGCCTAGGTGAGGGCCAAGCTGACACACGTCATGCCATCAGTGACAGTTTATAACAAAAGCTTTCTAATCACTGGTGGTGCAAATGTTTCATGAGAAAAATAATATAGTGGTTAGACCTCAAAGTTACACAGGGGAACAGTGTCTATATATATCAGCTGTTTGTCACTAATTTGTGTTTGATCCCTGTGAAAAGAGGATTGCAGGCATCACAGCAACATGCAAGTTGCATACATTAAAACAACTTCTGTAATTATCACCACACACATCATATTATGTATGCTCACAATATATGGATTGAACAAGGAAGGGTCCAAAAATCTGAGACCAGTCTGTGAACAATACCAACTAAACACACACACACACACACACAAAAGAAAAGAATGATAATAATATTATAATAATAAAAAAATAAAAAGTGATTTTTGCTTTAATAAACCTTTTCTTTTAAGTCACAGCACATACAAAAATCATATAGATGTATTTATGTACATTTATGTACATAAATACAATACATATAAACCTATGATTTATATAAACTTATATCTCCATGTGTCCAGATGTTTGTATAATACTTCCCTTCCTTGGTGACATATGGTGGCAACCATATCACTCCGTGATACATGGACATATTGCATGTTATATATTGCATTTCTGTATATCTGACTATGACACAAAACTAATAACCATGATAATGTGTGTCTGTGTTTGGTCACCTTTTTGCAGAGGTGAACGTGGCAGCAGTAAAGTGAGACGGCAGGTTATTTGACACAGTTCTAGGTTTGTTCAGTGGTTGAGATTGTGTTTTCCAAAGGGAAGGACTGCTTGAAAGCAAAAATAAACCTGAAAATATACTAAATAAGACACATCCTTCAACTCTTTTTTTCTTCTTCTTTTTTCCCCTGCTGCCCCTGCCCACAGCCGTACATCGCTTTTGTGACTGTACTGTCTATTTCGCTGCACTATTTGACTGCCATTCAAAATCAGCCACAGGTACTACACTGATAAAATGTTCAAAAAAGCCATACCTGTAAAATAACCTATAACCACAGAGGAGAACTCGCACCTGAATTATTTTATTTATTTTCTTCATAGAATTTTTCAGTAAATGAAACACGATCTCCATCACTTCTTTTGTCAAACATTGTGATTGGAGGTCAAATGTGAAGAAAGAGGAATCCCACTGTGCTGGAGTGTATCTCTTTTCAATAATCTTTTCTGCTCCATCCTCCCCTGACCTTTGCCCCCATGCATTGGTGACCCAGGCAGTTGTATATAAGAGCTCACCCTGAGTCCGCAGGATTTTTATTCAACAACATTTAATAAACTCACAGATCTTTGGAACAAAAAAAAAATATCAAACTGTTTCCCCTGAGTTTTGTGTTCAAGGTGCAGGGTGTAATCAGATTTCACAAAGCTGTGCATTAGCTGTTGCTTCTGAGAGGCTGTAAATATTAACTTCACAGGCTTTCTTTGGAACGAGGAGACGATCAAGGAAGCTGCTTTTGGGAATTCAGTCTGCAGCAGCTTTTATTGTTTGGAGATGTGTAGCTCCACAGAGGATTATGAGTTAGTTTCAAGGATGCTTCTTCATGTGAAAAGTCATTCTGTGGGACCCCAGAGGGATTCATTCATGTATTATGCTGAAATTAATGCTGAAGTAGAAGACTGACTGCTTCATGTGGCTCTTGATAAGCAAATATTTGTGTGGGGCTTTGAATGAAGTGAATGACAGGATTTGATACAGAGTACACTTTTTGTGACTAACTTAAAGGACACAATGTCACATCACTGCAAAATCAAGGGCACGCTCTGCTGTTAGCTGCTGGTGCTGTTAGCTATTGGTACGGACCGAAACACCACTGACACTTAGTAAAATAGAAGGTTGTGACTGTTTATACAAATGTATATATTATGTGACATAAAATGCAGATCTAAGTTTATTGAATGTTTAATTTTATTAAAAACATGTAGTAAAACAATTTTAGTTGTCACTGCCATGTTATTTTGAATGCATATGGTCACATGACTGGGTTCTGTTTGAGGTTGATCTGTGGGATTGTGGCTCAGAAGCGGGGTCACAGCAAAGATGGTTTAGAAACAAGATGCCCCACGATGAGTCAGTTCCCTGTATTTGTGTCATGTGGGCATCGAGGCCACCCCGCCCCTTCAGGAGACCAGCAGCTAGTCTTGAGTCTATTGACTCCAATGGGAGAAGTGAACATGAGCACAGATTATGGTCAAGTCTTTGGCCCCATAGTCACCAAAGTAAATACTGGACTCATTTTTCACAAGCCACACACCTTCTGAATATTTTGACACAACTACAAACCAGGAGAAAATTAATTTTGTTTAACACTTGTCTCTGTCTCAACAACACACTATCACAAGATCTGTCACAGATCTCTTAGGCAACATCACCTAATGTTTGCAAATGCCATCCATCCATCCATCCATCTTCCTCCGCTTATCTGGGGCTGGGTCGCGGGGGCAGCAGCCTGAGCAGGGACCCCCAGACCTCCCTCTCCCCAGACACTTCCTCCAGCTCTTCTGGAAGGACCCCAAGGCAATCCCAGGCCAGCTGGGTGACATAGTCACTCCAGCGTGTCCTGGGTCTTCCCCGGGGCCTCCTTCCGGTGGGACATGCCCGGAACACCTCCCGAGGGAGGCGCCCAGGGGGCATCCGGTACAGATGCCCGAGCCACCTCAACTGGCTCCTCTCGATGTGGAGGAGCAGCGGTTCTTCTCCGAGCTCCTTCCGGGTGACAGAGCTTCTCACCCTATCTCTAAGGGAGCGCCCCGCCACCCTGCGGAGGAAACTCATTTCAGCCGCTTGTATCCGGGATCTCGTTCTTTCGGTCATGACCCAAAGTTCATGACCATAGGTGAGGGTAGGAACGTAGATCGACCGGTAAATCGAGAGCTTTGCCTTTCGGCTCAGCTCTCTCTTCACCACAACGGACCGATACAACGACCGCATTACTGCGGCCGCCGCACCGATCCGCCTGTCGATCTCACGCTCCATCCTTCCCTCACTCATGACCCAGACCTCGAGATACTTAAACTCCTCCACTTGAGGCAGGAACTCTCCCCCGACCCGGAGAGGGCAAGCCACCTTTTTCCGGTCGAGAACCATGGCCTCAGACTTGGAGGTGCTGATTCTCATCCCAGCTGCTTCACACTCAGCTGCGACCGCCCCAGCGCATGCTGTAGGTCCTGGCTCAAGGGAGCCAACAAGACAACATCATCTGCAAAAAGCAGAGACGAAATCCGGTGACTCCCGAACCGGACCCCCTCCGGACCCTGGCTGCGCCTAGAAATTCTGTCCATAAAAATAATGAACAGAACCGGTGACAAAGGGCAGCCCTGTCGGAGGCCAACATGCACCGGGAACAAGTCTGACTTACTGCCGGCAATGCGAACCAAGCTCCTGCTCCGGTCGTACAGAGACCTTACAGCCCTCAGCAGAGGGCCTCCGACCCCATATTCTCGGAGCACCTCCCACAGAATGCCACGAGGGACACGGTCGAATGCCTTCTCCAAGTCCACAAAGCACATGTGGACTGGTTGGGCAAACTCCCATGAACCCTCGAGCACCCTGTGGAGGGTATAGAGCTGGTCCAGTGTTCCACGACCAGGACAAAACTGCATTGTTCCTCCTGAATCTGGGGTTCAACTATCGGTCGAATTCTCCTCTCCAGCACCCTGGAATAGACTTTCCCGGGAGGCTGAGGAGTGTGATCCCCCGGTAGTTGGAACACATCCTCCGGTCCCCCTTTTTAAAAAGAGGGACCACCACTCCGGTCTGCCAGTCCAGAGGCACTGTCCCCGACTGCCATGCGATGTTGCAGAGGCGTGTCAGCCAAGACAGCCCCACAACATCCAGACTTGAGATACTCAGGGCGGATCTCATCCACCCCCGCTGCCTTGCCACCGGGGAGCTTCCGAACTACCTCGGTGACTTCGGCTTGGGTGATGGATGAATCAACCTCTGAGTCCTCTGCCTCTGCTTCCTCCATGGAAGACATGGCAGTGGGATTGAGGAGATCCTCGAAGTACTCCTTCCACCGCCCGAAAATATCCCCAGTCAAGGTCAACAGCTCCCCACCTCCACTGTAAACAGTGTTGGCAGAGCACTGCTTCCCCCTCCTGAGGCGCCAGATGGTTTGCCAGAATTTCTTCGAGGCCGATCGGTAGTCCTCCTCCATGGCCTCCCCGAACTTTTCCCATACCCGAGTTTTTGCTTCCGCGACTGACCAAAATGCCCTCACTAACTAATTTTCGTAGTACTAAATCTGTTAGTTGTGTAAATGTCTAATGTTAGCAGAAGAAAATATAAAGAGCTCAACTTTTATCCATCTACACACACGTTCACCACACTTAGAAGCAAGGCAGGGGTTGGGTGGCCATGCCCTCTTAGGAGACAGGAAGTGTATATCATTTCATATCACTGGCGCAGCTTGTAATGGGCCATCTTAAGTAGCACAGTATGTTTTATCTCAGCCATGGGAGCAGGAAGTCACGGTGGACAGAGTTTTCTACACTGTGTTCAGGAACACTGCTGCCAGGTTACGGAGCACATCCAGCAGGATGACTCACATCATACCCATTCTACACTCCTTACACTGGCCTTTATCAGGTTCAGGATTCATTTCAAGATCCTTGTCATCACGTATAGAGCCCTTCATCATCAGGCATCTGGCTACCTCTGCGACCTTCTCCACCCCTACAACACCAGCAGGCCTCCAGAACCAGAACCTATTGGCTGTCTGCTGCTCTACACTGAAGACAAAAGATAACTGTGCCTTTGACGAGTTTGAAAAGCAGCTGAAGACCCACTTATTCAAGTTGGCATTTGTCTCTGCTTGAAATGCCCAGAATCTGTTTTTTCTTTTGGGTCTCTCTCTCTCTCTCTCTCTCTTTTTCTTTGGGATTTGTGGTTCATTGTTGTCTGTGTTTATTGTGTATTGTGTTTGGATCCCTATCAGTCATCACCATTGTGAAGACTAATGGACTAATGTTGTAGTGGTCTTTTTCACAATTTTATCTTGCGGCTCATGATGTGGATGTAATTGTCAACGTTGTCATTATTGCGTTGAAATTGCTGTTGTTGTTGCCTCTGTTTCTATTGTCTGAATGCTGTGAAGCACTTTGTGGGTTGTTGATGATATGCTTTAAATGTACAGTATGCCTCTTCTTGTCTTTATTTATTTCTGGTGTGTTACTAGACTCTTATATTTTTACTTTTGCAGTTTTCATGGTGTCTTAGGATGTCGATGGTTGAATAGGAAAAAATAAAATAAAAATTGAGACATCTGTGCTGATGTCATCTGAGCTATGATCCCACTGGCTAACATGTAGGCTAGCTAAGACTTGACTCAAGCACTGACTAGATGGATACTAGTGCAGGAGTCCTCATGTTAAGCACATCAGTTTTAATTGGGAGCTCTGGAACATTCAGCTGAGCTGAGCTTGAGCTGAATGTTGGTGGACATAACATTGGCAGCTAAATTGAAGACTCTTCTGGTTGTCGTGAGCTATTCTGATATATGTTTATAATATATAAAAATATATTTTTAAAAATTGTATCTATATTTTATTAGTCAGCTGCCCAGCACAGGTTGGGCATGGATGTCTGCTGGAGATGAAGAGGGAAGTAACTCTCTACTGAAACTCTATTGGCATTTAATTCAACCCCCCTCAAAACAAATTAAAATAAATAAATAAAAAATCTAAAGTGAGTGAGGAATTGTGAGTAATTCTCAGATGATCTTTTAAAAAACAAAAATTTGTTGAACTGTTTTTCATTGTTATAATGTTTCACAAACACACGGCAGCCAGAACTAATGGAGATGATGATTGTAATGATATTTTTAAATGATGAATTATCTTGGGGGGGGGGTGATTCACACTGGAGATCTCAGCGCAAAGTTGAAAACTGAAGATACAGGCCTGTCAGTTGATCTGGACACACAGTCATAACAGGTCACCATCCTCACTGTCAGTATTCCTGACTCAGCCTCATTCTGATTAGAGTGTGTGCTCACACTCCATATCCTGCTCTCCTGTCTCCTACAGTCTCTCACCTGAGCCTCTCTTCTCACACACTCCTCTCCCTGACCTGCTGCTTGGTATTTGTCAGCATTTTATTTTCCACTCACTTATTATATTGTCAGCTAACGTGTCTGTGTGTTTCCCTGTGGGCCTGTTACCTGCGTGTAGCCACCTGTTGCATGTGTCTGCCTGTTGATCCATGTGTCTGTCATCATTTTATCTTAGCACCAGGCTGTCTGTACATGACTAATGGAAATAATATCTAATTTGTAATCACTAATACATTCAAAACATTATTTAGCTGCACTTACCAGATGTAGAGTTTGACCTGGTTGCAGCAGTGGCCGTGCAGATCATGAGCCTGTCCGACCTTTTGTTAACAGGGGAAAGGTAAGGCAGCGGGCGAGAGCCTGCAGCTATAGGAGCACCAGGTGTAGCATTCAGTTACAGGTGAACCCCCCCAAGGGATGATGGGATCCCTGAGCCACGTGACTGTGTTTGTGACAAACAGCACCGCCCAGAGCACTCCTTGCTCCCTCCCTCCCTCCCTCCCACCGCCCCCAACAGGGTGTTTACGTGCGCCATGATGCAACACTCTGCAAACTCTGATGCTTGGACGCTAAAAAAGGACTCTTTCGCTTTTTGAAGCACATCTTCAGGGATTTTTTGGGGAAGGTGATTGTGTAAGGAAAGGAAGGCAGTTGGTGGAGTGTGTAAGTGTGCATGTGTGTGTGTGTTATGGGTGTGGAGGTGAGCAGAGGGGGGGTAGGGGGTAAGTGAGAGAGTGAACGAAGGGGAAGCTCAGGGATCAGAAGTGATTATGTCTGGTGTTATCAGGCCTGCGAGCCGCCCTTGCCAAAGCTTACATCATGGTCTTAATGATGGCAAGGAGGAGTACAGGAGAGTTTCTTTGTGTGTCTGTGTGTGTGGGTTTCTGTGTACATGAAAGTGTCTTCCATTGTGTAGTAAATCTGTCTGTCTACCTGCTGATTATAAAGTGAGGGGGGGTAGAGAGTTAAAAGGCGAGAGCGGTGCAGGAGAAGATGCTCACACCACACGTCTGACAGTGTCTGATGGAAACAGAGCCACAGATGTATCGCGGCGATCGTGGCGTGTGTGTGTGTGTATGAACACAGAAACCTGGCTCTATGAGGAAATGTTGTAATTGCAATCGCCGTCTCTCTGTGCCGGTGTAATGAAAGCACCCGGATGGGGGGGGAGATAAATATACACTCAACAGCAAATATGGAAATGATGGCAAATGATGTACTGTGTTTTTTTGCTGCTGGGCTGCAGTTTTGTGTGTGTGTAATTACATGTACATGCGTGCATTTGCATTATGCATTATCATTTTTCAAATATGATCAGTTTATCTGTAACAATATTGTGTTTATCAATTTACAGTAATATTGCTGTCGTCAGGTAAAACACAGCCCTGCCGAGGCAACTGCAACATTAGCCAGAGGCCTCTGAGAAAGATTTATGGCCCCAGTGGCTGCAGCCAATGGGAGTTCCTTTATCTGACTTCATTAAAATCTATCTGAAAAGATGATTTTTTTTTAATGCTTTCTTCAGGAGGAGAAAAAAAAAGATATATCTGAAATGCTCCTTTAGCCTGCAAGGCGTGCACAGGCTGGACTGACAGCTGAGCTGGCAGGGCCGTGGAGACACACACTTGAACTGTAGCTTCTGAGCCAAGAACAGACTGTTTTGTTAGCGGTGGTGAGGACCAGACAGCCGTACATCAAAACTCACTGATGTTGACATTTGCTGGGAAGTTCTGAAGCGGCTCAGTGTGCTGCAGTTTGAGGAGCAGATTCCTACGTGGACTGACTTGATTAGATGGTGGATTAAAGCCACAAGATCACATCCAGGCCAAGACGGATGTAGATGTGGGGGGGGGTGTTTTTTGAAAGGCACCGCACTTTTGCCACACATATTGCCGATTTCATGCAGAATGTCAAAATATGCCGGGCTGGCATGATTTCATAATGACCACATTTTCATTGCAAAACGTCACATATCCTCGCAGGAAGTAGAAAATGTTGCATCTTTACTCGCAGGAGCAGCCATTCCCCCCCTGTTGCCTTGGGAACATTATGAAGGGATGCAATTCTTCAATGCGAAATGTCATCACCTCACACAAGAAGATAAACAAAACAGGGAACAGGATGTTCTTTTTCATCAAATCGCTTTTTTTTTTTTTTTTTTTTTTTTTAAGTTTACATAATTTTTGGAAATTCCTGCATTTTCATTACATTAAGTTGCTTTAATACCACACACACAGTACTGCATCGCATCTTTTAGGAAAACTTGCCACAAACAAGCAAAAAAAAACTCTGCATTTTTCTGGAAGGACTGAATGGCTTAAGTTGCAGGAAGAAAATGCCACAGCCCAATATGGAACTATTTTGAGTACAACCCGCAGGTAGATAAGAGTAAATGCATGGTGATGAGGACTGATGGAAACTAAAAGGGAAAAATCCCACAAATGTAAAAGTTCATCCTCAGAGCTCTCACATAAAAGCTCTTACAAATCAAGGCTTTCCTCCTAATTCCTCCTGGAAAACTAAGACTAAAACTGCTGAATCACGTGTTGCACTAAGTAAAACTGTGCTGAAATAAAAAAGCAAACTAAATAAAAACACAAACAGATTAAAATTTTAAAACTATAATAACCGTGTCTCTGCAGTTGTCCCAGCAGCTCTTTATTAGCTCCCACACCTGGAGCAACAGCCACAGGAGGATGATGTGACGGATCCATTTCACAGGTCTGCAGCTAGCAGCTCACTCTCTGAATCTCTCTCTGAGCACTGTGCTCTCTAACAGTGTGACAATGTGAAAAAAAAACAATACCTGCATTTTCATTTTCTGATGCGACCAACCTGCACCATCCAACGCTGAACATTCCCCATTATTGGATTAGGTGAAGTGGTTTGTCTCTAGCTCCTGTTTTATTTTGAAGTTCCTGTCTTGTCTTCCTGTGCTCTCCCTCCTGTGATTACCTCACGTGTCTCACCTGTGTTTGGTTGCACCACCTGTGGCTCGTGTTTTCCTGTTGCTCTTTATTTGATCGCTACCATTTGTCCCCTGTGCTCATGCTCTGTGTTTCTTACCTGTTTTTTTGTTCTTTTTCCCTGTGAGTTTAATAAATCCTATATTGTTGCACCACAACAGTCTTTGTGTCTGCGTCTGCATCTGGGTCCAGTTCCCCTGCTAAACCTGTCAAAACATCCATACTGTACTCTACACTCTATAGATGAGGCCCCTCATCTGAAATAGCACCACTGATAACAGTCATGGCATGATTAGGTTTAGGAACAGATTGTGAGCATGGTTACAATAAGAACTTTATTGTCATGGATTATAGAACCTAAACTGCTTCCTTCATACAGGAGGGGAACAGCACTCACCTGTGTCATTCATCCACAACAACCTCCTGCTGCTATGAACTTAGCAGCAGAATGTATGAGTCATGATGCCCTGCTGCAGGGACGACCTGTGGAGCATGTGTTTAAAATATCCCTCGTTTTACAAATGGTATTTGGTGGCAGTCTTATGAATGGAACTGTTTTTCTGCTCTACAGTGGATTTTCAGTTTAAAATCAAATAAATAAATAAACAAACATTTGGACAGCCATCCTGCAAATGTTTCTGTCCTCTGTGTGTACGGGTTAATCCTCAGATAAGAAAACACAAACATGAACAGCGTGACATTACTCATTACTCAGTTTATGAAGTTCACACTGTGAAGGATGAGCACATGTTAAGGATTTACAGTTGTATAGAAAGTGACTGTTTGAAGTTTACTTTACATCTGTCAGGGTCCGTCTGTGCTGCTGGCACACACACTTCAGTCCTACACATATGGGCTTCAGACAGGGAGGGCTCCGTACTGCACATGCTCATGTATGATTGTTGAGTCAATACATTTGTAAATGTTTGAAAAAGTTTGCTCTGTGAAAGCTTGTATCATGTGATAGTAGGTGAACAGAAGTGTGTGTGCGCGTGCGCATGTGTGTGTGCGTGTGTGCGCTCACAGCTGCTCAGGCTACAGGCTGTGTATCCACTGCAGAGAGAACCCACTGTTTAATTACCTCCAGCGGAAGCACCACTAACATAATTACTTTGTGTTTCGGTGTTTTCCTGCATGATTGGGTTCACTGGCATTTCGGCAGCACCTCCATCATGAAGAATGTGACAGGTGAGGTGGAGTCCCCTTCTCCTTCTGCTGCTGCCGCTATTTCTGACTAGTTGGATGGGGGAGATGGATGGATAAGCGGACAATGATGCAGGCGCCGCGCTCATCGGGGACACAGAATAATGGATTGTGAATTCATCAGGGGGAATCTGGGAGAATTTGGGATTTCTTTTTTTTTCTTCCTTTTGCTTTGTTGTGTTTACACAGTCGCCGAGAGGCCAGAACTGAAATGAACCTGGGGAGTGTGGGAGGGAAGCTTTAGCTGCAATATGTCGCCTCTGCTCCAGCCTGATATGTTTTTTTTTTTTTTTTTTTTGTATCGGCTGCTCTATTCGACAGTCCTGCAGATGCTGCAGTTCACCATATGGCGCCTACTTTCTGTCTTAACTGTGAGATTTCAGAAGATTCACTTAAAAAACAGGTTTATCTGTAAAGTGTGGGTGGCTCACAATGGCTGCCCTGACCACCTCTGTTGTGGTGGTGGGGTGTGGGTAAAATAGGACAGCATATATGGGGGCAGAGACATCAAGGCCCATTAATCACACTAGTCACATGTGTGGAAAATATCCCAGCCGGAAATAAGCAGGAATGATCCTTTATGAAAGATGTTCCACTTTTGGTAGAATCAGAAATGATGGTGATTTAACATTGTTTCGTTAAGTTCAGGTCAACAGTGGAGCATCTCACTGCAGGAACGTTGGGGTAGTTTTACGGTTCCGGTTGGTGCATGTCTCCATAGCAGGAACCGCCCCTGAAGAACCATCTCCTGGATCCCTCCTCTGTTGCTCACCCTGAGGTTTCTCCATTTTTCCCTGTTAAAGGGTTTTCTTGGGAGTTTTTCCTCAGTCTAAGGGCAGAGGATGTTGTCATGATGCTGTGTAAAGCCCTTTGAGACAAACTGTTTGTAAAAATGGAGCTGTGCTGTGATATTAGATGGTGATCAGCATAAGTTCAGTTTTGCCAGGTTTAAAGCTTTTGGTTGTCTGAAAACAGAAACAGATCTATAACTCATAACAACAGATCTCGCTTCTGAAGAGCAGCATAAAGATGATTCAATCATCAGACATTTTAATGTGGTTACAGTTCTTTACCAAAATTGAATGGAAGCATGTGGAGTTCTCTCAGAATAAATGCAGTGGATACTGTGGTCTTCATTTATTTACCAGTCAGCAGAGGTTCCATGAATCAGTGATGGAAACTGACAGTGAGAAAAACTTCAATTCCGACTCTTAGGAGCTGATACGGCCTGAATGATAATAGCACCTGAGCTGAGCACTGAAGTCACTTCCCAGAGTTCTGTGTGTCCTCCTGAACCCAGGAACATTTTACCATTCTGTGGATTCTGCAGCAGCTCATTGAGCTTCTAACCAGGATGTAAGCACAGAAGCAACATTACATGAATATGGTGTTTGCCGCACTACGATACAGCATGATCTAACTTTAACCTGAAAATAGTCCTTGATTTCAACTGGAGAGTCTCACAGTAAAAACAAAGTTATTAACTTGTTTTCAAGAACATGAACACTCTTGTTCTGTAAAATACTGTTTTTACAATTTCATTTCCTTCAGCTTCTTTAAAGCAGATGACCCATCCCACCTGTCGCATGGTGAAGGGAAGTCTCCATGACTCCCCAGTCACTGTTTCATCACCTGCACAAAGGTAAGTAAACAAATCAATTGTGCTCTGCTTTCTGTTTTGACAGTATTATGGTATATTTTCATCCAAAAAAAAAAAAAAAAAAAGTGCCTAAAAACATAAACACCTCCAACCACAAGAGCCCTCCTGCCTGGTGTCTTCATTCCTTATGCAGCAGGCCTTGCTCATTTCAAATGAAGACTGTGATGGTCTATGCCCTTTGAATTTAAGAGAGCCATATATGGCATTTGTAACTCTTAGATCTTAATAGGAGTGCAGCGCATTGCTTTCAAGATGGAGAAGAGGGCGCCATCCAGTTCTTGACTTCAGTACCTCACTTCAAAGACAGATAGGTCCTGTAAATTGGCACCCTAAGGCTTTTTTTCCAATGAACCAGCACAGCTACAGAAGCAGCGGTGTCATGGGGATCTGGCTGGTGCCTGAGCCTGAGGCAACCGGGCCACTCGTTGCAGCATGAAGACCATCAAGGCTTTTTGCTGCTGAAGGAACATAAAAAGTGGCATCAAACCGCCAAATCCAAAATATTTTCTCCTTGTCTGCTTTAAGTGAGCAGAAAGTACTTCCTTCATTTCTTCTGCATCTGAAAAGAAACACTTTTTCCTACAGCATCCTCCCACCCTCTCTGCTATTTCCAGATGTGTAGCGCTCTTAGGGCCAGAGTTGATGGAAGAAAGGAGAAGACCTTTCTATCTTGGCCTATCAGTGCCCTGTCAATACACCTCCGGCTTCTCCAGCAGTGACCCTATGACATCTCAGGCAGCCAATAGGAAGTTGAGGATCTGGGGGGAGGGGCAGGAAGAAAACGGCTTGTTCATTCAGAGAGTGGGAACAGATAGATGGCAGACAGGAAGGCTGGCTGGCAGCACTTTTTCAGCAAGGTAATGACCCGTGGTGTTTTCAGCCTCTAAGTGTGTGTCTGTGTGTGTGTGTGTGTGTTACTGGGTTTTGTGATAACACTAGGAGAGGACTCCATGCGGGCACTCACACAAGAGATGGAGAGAAAGAGCAGTGAGGGAGTGGAGGAAAAGTGGAGAGAAACAAAACGGGAAGACAGATGTGGAAGAAGTAACGGATGCAGTGACAAAATGAGTGCAGAATGAGACTTCAGCGTGTGATGGAGGCGGCAGAAAAGGTGAGCGCAGGGGGGGAGGCGGAATGCACCGGTATAGAAGGAGAGCCTCCTTTGCTTCTCGTCTGTCATCGGACCTCCAGCCGGGGGCCCCCTGCCTTCCTTCACTGTGCCCCGGGAGAGGTGCTTGGGCATGGGCCCTTTACACACTGACAGACCTCCTGCCTGGATACTTTATCATCCAGACCAGACAGGACCAGAGGGAGCAGCAGGGGGGGGATGCTTTCCACGGGCAGGGATGAGGAGATGCTCCCTCCATCTTTCTTCTGTTCCTTTCTACAGATAAAGCAGATATTCATCAACTGCTGTAAACAAAGAGACACTTTGTCAAAATGCAACAAAATATGTCGGTTGTCAAGAAGGTTTTGTTATATCTTGTCTACGTTCAATAAGAATCAATGAATAGTTTGTAATTCGAGTCTTTGTTACTAAAAATAACTAATGAAACAGAAACAGAGATTGTGCTGTCTGTTATGCTACACTACATGTTTTATAAAATGGTATAGAGTGAATAAATAATAATAAATAAGCTACATGGCTAAAACAGGTGGTAAACCATGTCATTAATATTACCATAAAGCTCACATACAGTTTGATGATCCTTCACTTACCCATGATGACATGTTGAGACTGGAATGATGTGTATTCCACCAAGACTAAACATTGTCCTCACTATACTGTATGAGGATTGTTATCTGGATCAACAGCAAACTGTATATATCATAACATCATAAATATGTGAGAGTGCCATGTAGAAAATGAGCCCACAGGTCGTTTGTATTTATTTATTGAGATTATTGACTCAGGACAATGCACATAAATCTACACATTAGCAGTAATCATCAATGTAAATATAGATAGAATTAGTGCAACTGCCAAATTACATCCATAGTCCTAAGGCAGGTGCCATTAATAACAGCTCATAAGACATTCCACCCAAATCCCAACACCATCCCAAATTTAACTGAGCCATATGCTACCAAAGCTATATGCTACTCTTGTTTTTTTTTGTTTGTTTGTTTTATTTTTGTTTTTTTTTGTTTTTTTGTGAGAACATGACAAGGTGTGGTACAGCTGCCACTGCAGGGCAGCTATCCCAGGAAGACCCTGCTATGGGTGAGGTGAAAGCTGTATCAGAGGACATAACAATAACAGTGATGATTAAAGGGTAAAAAAAAAATCTCAGGTAAAAGCCAAATCTCAAATTTATATTGGCCAGATCTGGCTAAAGGTTGGAGCAAATAAAAGCTGGTCTCAATCAGAAGCCAAGTCATTTGTATGTGTGTACGACCTGAACCTGGTCATGCTGTTCGGCCTGGCCCGGCCTGTTGACAACTCTGACTGACCCAAAGAAAGAGCTGCAGCCCAGATTCAGCTTTTTCCTTCTATCCTTACCTCTTAAAATAGTAATAACAGAACAATTTGATTATATGATATATTCGATATCTTAGCTGAGAATAAGATTTGTTCAAAATTGAATAAAAGCCTGTGTCAAATATAAAGCGGGTCAGTTTAGCAGTTGAAGCAGATAAAAGCCTGGGCTTCTATTAGAGAATTAGTGTATTTAGTGTTATAATAATTTATTCATTGAGTCATTTATTTATTTATCTTTTAATTCTAGCAGTTTCCACCTTCTACATGTTCCATTGGTTTTCTCCAAATGACTCATCTGACCCACTGTCAGTGCTTTTCTACACTTCAGAGACCTTCTAACATTTAAGATCAGTGAATAAGTTCAGGGGCTGAAATCAAAAGAAACAATCTGTTTTTTCATGTGTGACAAGCAGTAAACATTTTTTGCCCTTATTTTTCATTTCAAATATTTTCATAGAAAAAGGGCCCTAATCTCAAACACATTAGACTGACTATGTATTTTCATATTTGGACTCGGACTACCTGTGGTAACTGCACAATAACAGTGGGTTTCTTTCCCCTGTAAACATACATCTATAGAAGAGGGTATTAATAACTCTGAGGAGGAAGGTCTTGCTTTTTATAAAATGAGATGAAATATGGAGACCCCCCTCACCTTCATACAGAGGGACTGTGTGAAGGTGAGGGGGGTCTGAATGTGCATGTACCTCAGCCACATTTACATGACATGATTTATGAACATGTCTCTGGAGAAGTGTGGAAATAGAAGTCATTCAATTTTTCTTTTTTTTCTATTTTTCATTAGGCAAACAGTCATATGATGCTGTTCTGTCCATGTGCCTGTAAATGCCAACAAGTTAATGACTGCTTGATTAGAAAAGTTTCTCTCCTCTGTGCCTGTGGATTGACTTATATGACTGTTTTTTGTTTCTTTCTTTCTGTTTTCCAAAATAAAAACAAGAAAGATCCATCTGTAAGAGCTGATTTTGGATTTGGAAAGCTGGATTTTGTGCAGTACAGTGGCACCAGGGTGATCTTTTTTTTTTTTTTTTTTTTCAGATGCTGGAACTGAATTCTACTGTCTGAGAGAATCTGAGAAAAGCCACACACACACACACACACACACACACACACACACCACACCCCTCCCGCTCTCAGTACACCCAAACACAAAAATACTCCTTTTGCTTTTCTGTGTGAGGACCTTCCATTGTCTGCTTTCATTCCTGGAGCCTGGAACAAACCACAGCCTTGGGTTTTGATCAGTTTCTCAGGAAATAATATTTGGATCTTGATGTTTAAAAAAACAAAAAAGAAAACTTTCAAACAACTCACAGTCACTGCCAGGGTAATGATGGTGGAGCAGTCCACTCTCCATAAAACAGACCTATCCAAAATCAATGAAGAAATGCTCCACAATTATTAGGTCAATGTGCATAATCTTGGTCTCAGTGGATAGTCAAGTTCATTTTTATCCTCTAGTTTACACAGTGGAAAACACCATGATAGCAATGATTCTATGTATAGAGATGCAACTGAATGCATTCAATAGCTCCTTCACTACAACTGTACCAAAGCAGATCAGACTATCACAGAGCATATAGATTTTATAAAGGTTTCAATGAGGATAGTACCAGGCAGAGTGCCTTTCCATTTGGCCACTTGGAACACTGTTTTAACAAAATGCACTGTGTTTTAGTGGTGTTAGAGTTTCTTATTTTAGAAACATTAGAAAGAAAATACCCCCACAACATTTTATGAACTTTTTCCTACAGGTATCCTGATAGGCCTGGTACAGGGTCCGGTGGGCCTAATTAATGCACTGTCTATAAATACAACTCTCTTCAAATAGCTTTACTATAGCACCAGCATATGGACCTGTTACAAAGCCACACTCTGCCACACTGTGATACCAAATACTTTAGAAACACCCTGAAGGTTAACCGTCAAGTCACCACTCCACTCACCCTGAAGTCCACTTTGCCCTTACACACACCGGCTTACACACACACACACACACACACACACACACACACTCCACGCAGTTTATGTCTATTTCATAAACCCAGAATAAGAACGAGGGAGTGAAAGAGTAACATCAAGGGGCTCTCAGCAGAGGAGCTTTAGCCTTGAGGTTGAATTAATGATCAGCACAATTAATGTTTTATAAGGAGTAATAGTTAGCCTTGGCGGGGTATTTGCAACAACATGGAACAAGATGTCTTCTGACTTGTGTAGCAGTGTTGACATGCACACATACACACTCGCACACATACACACACACACACACAGAAAGATTTTCCAATGAAAGCACTAAAAGGAAAAGAGATGAATTTGGATTTCTGCTCCCCAGCATCTCAGAACAATCTGCTCTTTATTAGGGCTGATGTGAGGGAGGTAAACAAATACAGCTGAGTGGATTGTGTTCACTCTACCTATTGATCACTAATGCAGTTAAACTAAACCAGGGTTAAATAGAGAGCATAAGGAATAATTGGCTTTCATTTCCACCCATTGACTCATATTTCTTTAGCTGCCATTAAGAATGGAAGAGACAGCATGTGTGCCTGCAAAGCGGCTGCAAGCGGCCGCCTCCTGCAGGGCTGCGAGGAGGGCTGAAACATTGCTTCTGCTTTTTAAAAGGTTTTAGTGAAATGGGAGCTAAATTACTGCTGGAAAAAAAACAGTTACGGTTGCAGAGACTGCAAAAAGGAGGATATGATCCTTCATGTTCAATGTAAAGAATACGAGGACAGAGGGATGCGGTTGTGTAAGGTGAGCTGCTGTTCAGAATAGAATCTCTGAAATGTATAATCTCCTGTGCAGCAGGTGTTGAAACACTCCTTTGAGGATGCAAACAGAAAAGTGGACTTTCATTTACATAAAATTGTCATATTGTTATTCAAAATACAAACAAAAAAAAAGAACATCAGCAAATGAAAGGCAGGCTGTCGTCTCTGTGTTGAAGTTAATAGCTCCACAGCAGGCCATTTTCTGATGAAATGCTCACAGTGACAATGAATGTTTACAATAACAACTTTGCCTTTTCCAAATCACAAATTACCTCCACATCACTGTTTTAGAATGAAAAAAAAAATGTGTTTATCAACTGTGTTTTTATTGTGTGCATTATATGACATTATCAAGACTGCGAAAAAAGGTTTTAATGAGCTTTAAGGGCTGGATAATGGGCTTAAAGGATAGGTCTGAGACCATTCAATATTGTTCCTCCTGTCAACAAATCGCATATGTAGAACCGAACCAACAATGAATGTGTCCTACTAACAGGTGCTGTGTGTAAGCAAAGCCTTATATATTTAATTCCTCTGTGCCACAAAGCTCCATTGTTGTCCAAAAAGCCATAAATGAGCCGCACTGTCACACTGTCACTGACATGTTCCTTCATTACAATGAACATACACAATATTATTCATTTTACATCCTGCCCCAAATACTCACCAGAGCACAAAAATATGGATTAATCCGCCACAGAAAATAGTTCAGGACAAATGCATTGTGTTCTACTGTTTGCAGTGGTTGTTATAAATAACAGGGTCTGACTGGTTTTGTAAATTTCTGAGGAAAATATTTCATTTCATTTACCTATTTTTGAAAAAGGATATTTCTAAGCTATATTTCATCCCCAATAAGAAGGGTAGTTGTGGGCGGAGAGAAGTCAGTCAGTCAGTCAGTCAGTCAGGGCTGTGTGTAAGTTGATGTACCCATTATATTTCTGAGGATTGCTCCTAGCTAGTCCAAAACTTTGCAAAAATGAGGTGAGTTTGTGGCAAGTAAACACTCACACTGTCTCTCAAAGCAGCCACGCCCCAAATGGTGCTTAATATAAATAATATATCATTATCATAAAAACAACTGACCCCAGTACAGTAGCAATGACAGTGGACAATATCTGAACTGGAAAAAAAAAAGAAAAAGAACTGACCTAAACATGCTGTAACCATGTTTATTTCTGCTGCTGAGTCTATAGGCACTGACTCACTGTTGGAGCCACACACTAGTGGTCAGTAGAGGAACAGTACTTTGACATCATTTTTAGGTAATTAGCCAGTTATTAGTGATAACAACATAACAAGTGTAGATAGTTAACAGTGGTCTAATCTGCCTTAAAATCAGCTGCAGAGTCAGACATAAATTCTACATAACCCCAAAACATGAACTGTAAGATCTGCACCAAGTTGCCACTGACCAAATAGAACTTGCTCCAGACTCATTAAGTGCCCATGTTATTACATGGATGCTATTAATAAAATCACCTAAAAATATTCGTCCATTTTTGTTTGGCTCTTAATAAAACCCTGGATAAAACCCTGAGGGGAAGGTGTGTTTGAATCCTGACTAGAAATGTCAGTGTCCTGCATGGTAAGTTTCCTCTTTAAATTTGTGATGTAGAGGGACAGGTGATGATTATTCTCACTGACCTTAGAGATTCACCCACTGGTTTTGGTAATGGACACTCCTGTGGAGGGTCATCATGAAGGTAAAACACTACTGCTGTGCTGCGTTAATTGATTCTGTTCTTAATTACTATTGAAAATGTCAGAAGCAGAAATACATGGACTTGCTTTCTTAACACAGGTTATGCAAATCATGAAAGAAAATCGGTGGCAGAAACATGAAACATTCAACAAGGTTGAAGAATTATGTTAAAAGTGTTTACTGGGATGAAATCACTCTCATTTTGACACTGATTACAGTCAGAAACACTGTGAAAAAGCTTGTCTGCTCACTAAAAAATAATAAGTGGCAATAAATAAATGAACAAATAGACATTTGCTGCAATCATTTGGAGTACAGAGTTGAAATAGAAAGTTACAAGTTCCAGTCTGGACTTTCACGAGAAGGAGTTGGGTGCAAATGAGGATTCAGATTGTGAACTGCTCAAAGAAGTTGTGAGATGATTTCTTGGCTGTGGTGCTCATTCCTTATTCAAAGGGTCAATGAGTATGTGAACGCATTCAGATATCTGAGGTGTTAGAGTATGGACATCTGCACTATTAATACTGTCGGGATCACTTTTTGTTAAAGTTCATTTAGGTAGTGGGCAATTCTACAGATAGCAGTAGTGAGTAATCACATTTGGATGTGCAATGAATAAGTAATAATGCTTGCTAATGTGAGAGGCCTGTCACAAACATATTTCCTAAACAGACCCCCAAAAAAAAAAAAAAAAAAAAAAAGATTATGTGCTTTGGCTCGACTTACTCTGGTCACAAATGATCCTGCAACACATTGGAAGTGGTCTGCAAGGATGAGCAGATACTACCCTGACTGCCCATGTGAAATGAACCTTTGCAAAGTTGTGTGTGCATATGTCTGCTTGTGTGAGTGCTAACTAAGATGTTTCTTTTACGCCTTCATTACAGGGAAGAGCTTCAACCTCTGAATTGAAACCAGGAGGGGACAGGAACCAAAGGTCAGGGTAGAGGAATAGGAAGAGTATGAGGGAGAGGGAGGGGAGGCGTGAGAAGTGAGGGTATTGGGGAAATGTGAAAAGGAGGGGGTGAAGGAGAGGGCAGACAAGGGCTGGAGAGCATATTAATCCTCAGGACTGGGGATGGAGGAACTCTGGGCAGCATGGAGAGCAGAAGCACTGGTGTGTAGACTGTAATATCTCTATAGAAAGTGCCGGTGGCAGGAAGTCAACAGACTAAGTTTTCAGTGGTGTTTCTTTGTCACAGGCCCAACATGCAGACCCTGTCCAGACAGCTCAATGTGAAGCTCCATGTGAACATTATAAATGGATCATCTTTGATTTGCTCTAAGTTGCCCTGGTTCATGCATGCCATACTGTGCATATCCTCCATGTTGCACATGCACCAACTACAGCGACATATTAGCTGTGTCCCAACTGGGCTGTGGAGGACGCATTTGAAGGTCGATTACATCACAGCGTCGCAACAAGGCCTGTCCCAATTTGAAGGCTCCTCCAAATCCGGACTTCTCTTGCTTTTCCAGGATGACACACTGCACCTATCCTTCGTGGCCTCCCGTATCCCAAGATTCCTTGCACACTGTTAATTATTAGCTACCTAGCATTGGAATGTTGAGGCAGCTCTGTGCTGTAGCCATATTAGCCCCGCTTTGCGGCGGCTTGGAGGCATGATCACCCACTGAGCAGGGCTCTGCTGGCCTGGCTGCACAGCCCAAGGCGAGGACCTGAGTAGCAGTTGGAAGCGTAAAAAAGCCGCCACTTTCAAATGTTTAGGGTTAGGACGTTTATTGTGTTCGGAATCAATCACAAAATACTTTGAAGACGAGACTGTCCTATTTACCAACAGCTGGCCCAGCCATCAGAGGTGCCTCCAAAGCTGTTGCCTCCATAGACCGCATAGGCTGCGTCCCCCGAAGGATGCAGCCCCTGAATTGGGATATATCTATTGGCTGCAAAATACTAAATGCAATAGTCGGAGCTGTTGTCTAGGTGAATTCACAGTAGCTAACATTGAGCACAAAGTATTGCTTGTATTTTGTTGTCCACGTTGCTTTCACCAATGAAAGCTGAGAGCAATCCACACCATCAGTTTCAAGCACCTAATTTTTTATTACCCATAAAGACGTCAAAACAACACTGGACTTTTTAATCTGAAATAGGGTCAGCAACATTCCCAGACGTCTTGGGTTTAGGTCCTCAAAAGCTCTTGAGTAAAATGAATGCCAGGAGCAAACCTGGCAAAAGAGTTGTGTTTTCAGACTAAAATGTAGTGGTGTCAAATTGGCTCTAAGATAGAGAGCTGGCACCAGAGAAGTGCATCAGCAGATTGGCTGATATGAATGTTTAAAACGTGGACAAAAGACACCTACAGCTCACCTGCGTGTCCCTGAAAGACCTTCCTGCCATTGCTGATGAACCAGGACATAACAAAACAGGTGTCCTGCCAACACAAAGTTTATTTTGCAGGAGTGTGGTTGTTAAGGTAAGAAGAAGCACTGCTGTGCTGTCTGGAGAATACAGAACATGTTCCCAAACCCAATGGGAAGATGCTGTGGGTTCAGGGGTCAGTGTCTGCATTAATAGCCTGTGTTGATTGCAGTTTCAAACCTGTACATTGGGTGTGTTTTGTTTTTGTGTAAATAGTGTGGTATTTTTTAGGAGTGCAGTTTGTTTGGATTATTTAAAAAAAAGTACTGTTTGTACCAGCATGTCTTCACCTTGTGTGTGTGTGGGTGTGTACTCCACAACCTTATGTATGACATATAAGATAAAAGCCTGTGTTTTGATACAGTGCATCTCTGTATAGTTGTCCTCACAAGGGAGGAAATAATAGATTTTCATTAGCATCCTCACTCCTCTCCTGGAGGGAACTGTGTCCTGACCAGTCCTGCTGTAGGTGGCTGAGGTTTGTGTGTAAGGAGCCTGAGCCTCCTCAGGTCATCAGGCCTCATTATCTTGCTCACTGGATAGCCCCTTCCTGGACTGCAGGCGCATCCCAGGGATGAGTTCAGGGAGTGTTCAGGGATGGAACTGTAGTCTTCCGGGACCTTCACCGACGTGCAGACGCTGTCTTTCACACTTCTTCCTGTGTAGCGCTGGTGATTTCTCAGAGATGAAATAGAATAGAAAAGTCAGTATGTGCTTTGACTCACCAACAGACAGTTGTCTCAAAATGCAGGAAGAGACAGATGATGGTGACAAATAACACGGAGGAAGTAAAGAGGGAAAAAGTTTCATTTTGAACGTATTGTTACGTACTAGATAATACCGAAACCAATCGGACCAATTGGAATGCATCATTCTGTTTGTATGGTTTGGCCACAGGACTTATTTCTAAACACACAGCTTGAAAAGATAGATATTCCCTTTTTCTTTCTGTCTACAATAGATGAGTCTTTTCTCATCACATTTCCACATAAACTACTAACATGTGATTCTTCCTGTCTTCATACATGACCAAGAAATTAATGCACCATCAATAGCCATCCATGTCTCATCCTATCATCCTCTAGGCTTGTGTGGGCACAGCGGCTGAATGACCACTGGTGGTTTGTCTCTTGCATGTTAGAACATCAGTCAGAGAATTAGTCTTACTCAAAGGTTTGCAGTTTCGTCAATGGACCACACAGGTACAAGCACATATCAGTGTTGTGTGATGAAATATCACAATATGATTACCTTCCTCTGAGTTTCTCTTGCTCTTCAGTCTGCAGTTTTGAACCCAGCAATGATACTGTACCATTTACACTGAAATAAAATACTTAAGCCTCATGTACATGGATATAGGCCGATAGTAACAATGGCTCGGACTGTTAAAAATAATCTCGGATAATGTTTATCTGCAGTTGCACTTTCTCAACAATGCAGAGATTCCTCCACGAGGATCCATGATCACTATTAACTATTTCCTGTAGCAGCATCCATATGAACCATTCTGTCTACTCTCGTTGACCAACACCATGTGGATTATATCTCTAGACTTGTGTATGTGCAGCACTGTAGAGGCCTATAGATAAAATAAAGCATTACAGGCTTTTTTTTTTTTTTTTTATAACCCATACTTGGTAGAAATGCTTTATGAATGTTTGTGGAAACAGTTTACAAATAAATAATGTGCCTGCTTATGCCTGATAAGGGCTGAGAGAGAGAATTAGCTTTATCGTTACACTATAGCTCTATGCTACCATGCCCATGTTCATGAACTTGTAAAGGAGTGGTATCTGAGTGTAATTGTTCCCAGATAGCAGGGTGTTGGTAGGCAGCATTAGCGGGGGCTCAGAGTTCCCCCCTCCACACACTGTGCACACAGGGACAAAACTACAGTGACAGGGAAATTAGCACACAGATGTTCAATAAGAGCCCAACGTTTCTGAATGAAGATATTTTATGTTGAGGAGTCAGATATAGTGTGACACATGCACAATGAAAAAATAACTGGTGCTTATGTCACCAGCTGCATTCACAACAAGTACAAGGTGTCATACCCGTTACAGTCTATTGAACTCTTCTGAACACATCTGAAATGATACAGTGGAACATAGTTAAATCTTATCAAACTGATTCCAGGCTAAATCCTCTAAAGTCTCTGTGATATGACTGTCACCTCATTCATATCCTGCAAACGTCACTGGTTTGCTGCTGCAGTGATGTGGCCTGTCTCTGCAGATTGTCATAAAAGACAGTGGCTGTCTGCCTTACAATGAGCTCATCCTTAAACAGACCTCACTTGTGATCAGGGAAAGAGGCTATGCCCTCATTTTTAAGGTCAGAATCTGGCAACACTTCTTCCAGGCTGATGTCAGGGAGTGTCAAATACAAAGGAAGTTTGCAGGTCACCTACGCTAGAGTTTTCAGCAGGCCTGAAAATTAAAACCCGGCCCAGGCCACACCTGAACCCAGCCAAAAAAAAAGCTGACCTGGTGCGTCAGTGTGGATTCAGTGCCTTTCACAATAAACAATACACAGTGCGACCAAAAAAAAGTAAGTGGTTTAGGTGTCATGTCATTAAGCCACATAAAAATCTAAGAAAAACATACCTTTGTACGTTGGCATTAACATGACATTAAATCTAAGCTGCATACTTGCATGAATTTGTGAATATTCTCCATGTGAGTTGACAAATTTAGTGTTTCAGAGGCACACAGCACTTTCAAAGGAAGCATTCATTTTCTAATTGAAAATCCACATGCTGAAGGAGGAGACACATTCTTCATCTGAGCTGTCATGATTGTAGTCAGTCTCGTCTTATCAGTCAATTCAGCGCAACATCACAGACGTACAGGAAAACCATTTGTATGTAAATGAAGTCACACGTGTTATACCCATCAGACACATCATTGAAACCTGTAACTGGTTTTAGAATACACACGTAAAAAAAATGTTATAATAACATCAGCTCATGAATACTCCTCACAAGGAAGTGTCTGGGGAGAGGGAGGTCTGGGGGTCCCTGCTCAGGCTGCTGCCCCGCGACCCGGCCCCGGATAAGCGGAGGAAGATGGATGGATGGATGGATACTCCTCACAGTCACTTATATCATTCACCTGCTCCTCTTCCTGCAACTGATGCAGACTCAGATGAAACAGGACACGTGGGAAACACTGCACATTTAACTGCTAAGACCATATGGATCACAGTTGGAGTTAGTATATTAGGACAAATTTGTAAAATGTCAATCTCCTCAACTCACTGAATTCCAGGAAGAGCAAAGTCATCATCCTTGATTGATCATAAACAGCATTGATTGCTTCCGGTTTCCTTGTTGCTCCCTACTGCTAATGGTAGCTAGAGAAAACATTAGAAATACGGCCACTGCTATGGTCAAGACTCTATGGCTATCACAATGTCCAAGATGCGGAGACTCATTTCCATGGACAGTTCCTCATGGTAAACTGTCTCCAGCTTTCAGCCCCTGGAGATATGTGTTCATTTTAACGGTGAACTTAAAAACAGACTAAGACAGGAAGCGGATCAGACAGGCAGACGTCTCCAGACATTAACCCAATTGCAAGTTATCCACACCGTCGAGAGGAAAGTGCAGATCTGTGAGCTCACTTATTTCCCTGCTGCGCGCCGTGTGTGCATGCAGGCAGGTGTGTTAGTGAGTCACCAACCATAGTTTATTACAGTGCAATGGTCACCATTATGAACATACATAAAACGAGGGCTGTCCTCCTTTTTTGTAGTTCATGGTTTAAAAAAATAAAAAGGATGATATTTGCACTTGAACTAGACAGATTCAGAGACTTGGTCAACTTGGGCCGAAGCAAGAAATCCAGTTTGAACTAGAAACCCTGTCTATGTTTGATAAGAGCTGAGTAAAAAAAAAAAAAAAGAAACAGTCTGTACTGATACGTTGTTACTTACTGATGTAGAAGAAATGTTGCCAACTCAAAGTGAGTTTTGAACGCTCTTAATCTCTTAAAAGCTCTCTACATCGACTGATTGCCCATTCAAGGTTAGGTCTGGTTTATGCCTCTTCTTCTTACACTCCCTCTTCACACACTTTGTCTCTGGAGACAACAGGGCCCTTTTTCATTAGCTGGGTAATTTTTTCACTGTGCTACCATTTACCATTTACTCTACCAACAGCCACTGCAGCAGACTAGGGAAAGCAAAAGATCCGTCCTCTTCCTGTTTTGGTTGCAGTAGCAGTTGCAGTTATAAAACAACCCTACATCTTTGCAAAGATTTTAGATTGTTCTGATGGCACACAAAATTATGAAAACCTTTAAGTTGACATTACAGGTGAATTGCCATGGTTGGTTTCAGTTATAAACAGACTGAAATAGTCTTTGGCAATAATCTTTTCAGCACTCAGTTATAGAATCAATAGATGTTTTGGAAGTTGACAGAAACTTTGATTCTGGTTAATTGATTTTTTTTTTTGATATCTGTTTCTTTTTTTATTTAAAGCTGGGGTTGGTAATCCTGTTCAGAAACACTTTTTGTTACACTGGGTGAAATGGTCCTTCTACCTTCTGAGTAATCAATACATTATGTATCAGAAAAAGGAACGAAAATGATCAGTCCTCTGTGGCAGCTGCAGGACTGACACAACTCCCACCAATCCACGCTCTTCTGTGCGAAGAGCAAAAACCAATCAGATGCCTTCATGTCTAGTTCTGTATCCGCCCCCCTCGTTCCCTGTCTCCGACGCGTGTGCACAATCTTCACGTGTCGCTGTTGCAGGAAGAAATCAGCTACAGAGTTACAGCAGAACGGATTTCATGCTCATTAATGAGCAGTGGCTGAGAAAATGCAGCCCAGTTACTACTTCCAGCGTTACTTGTAACATTACTTGTAACGTTACTTGTAACGGCTCGCCCCGAGAAAAAGGCAAGGAAGAGAAAGGAGGCTGAAAAGGCTGCTAACAAAAAGGCTCTGGATAAAGCCAGACGTCAAACCAGAGTAAACATCGGTGTTGCTTTTGTGGAGACAACTGAGGGATTTGAAGTGATGCTGAGGTTGCTCTCTTTCTGTTGGACAGGTAATTATATGTTTTGCTTCTTTGCTTCTTTAACCATGAGGTTAGCTTTAATTTTTTGTAAGGCCTATATTTTTAGGCCTACACTAGGGTTGTTGATTCTCGATACTAATCAATACTTAAAATTTGACATTGAGACATCTCACTTCACAACACATTCAACAAAATGGCAGCTCTGCTGGGAATCAGCGCCGCCTGCCCCTCACCGATCCCGTGTGCACACAGTTCAGCAGTCAAACAATGGTGAATGTGGCAGATGGACCTTCCCGACCAGTTTTGTTAGAAAATGGCAGAAATAAAAGAAGTCTAATCTCTGTAAACACGGCATCGTTTTAACAAATATCTACTGAAAGTGCTGTAGTACGTATGCTGGGCCTGTGTGGAGCGCGTGTGGCGCTGTAACACTGCCAAACATACACACCAAAAACAGAGAAGATGGAAAGCTCCCCCGATGTATTAAATATTGTGACAACTCTAGTCTACACACATTTAGGGTTAGGGTTATCATGTCAATATTGAGATTATTCACTGAGTGGAAAAGTGTTAAAACATTCCCCAAAATTAAAAAAAGACCTTACACACTACAAACATAATGCAAAAGAACGCCCCACCCCCGCTTTAGCAAGCTACATCACAAATTAAACAAAAAGCTGGTCTATGTGGCTTCCTGCTATCAATCAAGGTTTCCTTGGAGACTAACAGTGCCTGAAATGATGATGTATACACAACACATGGAGAATGAATAGCTTATTCAGCAAGATTCACATTCTGATGGGCGGGGGGGGGGCACAAACTGCCCTTAAGGTCACTGATCCTGACACCTCTTGACTTTTGGCCTTTCCACAGTGCTGCAGGGAAACATCTAAGCAATCCTCTCAATATCCCCACATCGATTTATACTTGCTAACACACTCATCTGGTTTTTATACTTAGTTTAGCTTTCAAATGAATGATCAACTCAACTGCAGAATCAACTCCAGGAACAGCACAGAATCTGAGGTAAGCCAAGCTGAACAATTTAAAGGATTACATGACTTTTCATGTCATGTTGAACCAGCAAAAATGGCTAAAGGCACTTGTGTAATGTTGTTTATTAGCATACCAACAATGGGACATGTGCAGATTATTAAAGGAGTCAATGCATCCACTCTTTCACAGCTGTTCCTGTTGAAAAGGCTCTTTGAGCAAATGTGGACCCACCATGCACAAATCACTTTACAATCCACTTCTGTCCCTGAGGGCTTGACCACACCTGAACACCCAGACTCTAATACTCCATTCCCTAAATTGTTTCAGTCTTTTTTTTTTTTTTTGCAATCCAACCTACATTCCATTGCTAAAGAAGTTAATTGTTTTACAGAGCTGAGATGGGGTCCTGGCAAAGACAATGCCTAGCACGTCCATATATGTCTGTGGACTTAAAAACTGCAGTGGGCAATGATGCAGAAAGTTGGATGGGTGTGAGTAGGATGAATTGCCTGCTCTTTGAAAGTAAATGGTAATAACACACCCTGTTAGTGTTGTATGAAGGTAAGAAAGAATGCAAAGAATCCCCTTTTTCAAAATGAGGATCAGAAGGTATGCTCTGTTGATCAAGGTCCATTTAGCACACCTTTCAGCCTCCATAAGAAGGGTTAAACCAGGGTGTTGGAGAGGTACTATGGGTGATGGAGATGTGTTCATATACTTGGCAGACAATCAAACATACTTGTTTGTGGCTTTAATTTTGCTAGGCTAATAAGTATTTTCCGAGTTAGTCGGCCATGAAACTCCCCCATTAGCCAAGTTCATCCTTCAGGAGTTTCATATTTCCCATGTCATGATGACTGAAAGTGAGTTTATTTTGTCTCCCAGTCGCTTTACTGCAGAGTAAATCAGTTTAGCATTAACTCTTCTGGAAAAAAAAAAAAAAAAAAAAACTGTGTCAGAAGAAACGATTTTGAGTGTCGGGGCAAGGTATTTGGTGTTGCACAGAAATGAGAGATGACCTTGGATTAATATTATTTCAAATAAACCTTTCCAAACCTTGTGTCCTACACTCAAATTGTATATTTATATAGTTTGACTGTTCATTCAAAAGAATCTATTAAATAATAAATAAAAAATACCATGATTCATGTACTATTGATGTGTGGGCCTGACATTCATCTCATTTCTGTAAGAGAGAGGCTAAACTGTCTGTCTGTCAGCCCCTCTTCATCTATACAAGAGTGTCTGTGTGTGTGGTTGTGTTTCATACAGACTTCATGTAAATGTATGGGACATAGGGCTCAGAAATAGGCTATCAGTAAACTAGCTGATAAAGGAATCTAATAAATGATTTGCTCTCAGCTGTGGCTCTGGCCTGAAGCTCAATATTGCCACGGTAACTAGAGGGTTTACCACAACGATAGGCAGAACGAGCATTATATTGTCCATTTTCAAGTCTGTGTGTCAAAGGCTACCAGGAGCTGGTGGGTCACAGGGTGAATTTCGTTCACACTGAGACGATCCTGGTTCCTCTCCTTCATCAGGTCCCACAGGCTTCTGTCGAGCATTTTGAAGGCAAGACAAGAAAGGTTGTTGAACCTGAAATGCTCTATGAAGTTGACAATGTTCTTCTTGTCAGGATCAACAGCCCTGACCTCCTCTGGCATTGTCACTTCTTTTTTAAGTGTGGTCTTGAATCTTCTTGTGGATCTTGACTCCCACCATGTTTCCCTTGATTAAAGCATCTTTCTTTAAAATCCACAATCAGGTAGCAGGTGGTGTCACTGTGGAGGATATCTCTCTTTTACTGGAAACGGTGTGGACGAAGCAGTGGAAAACATGTTTTCCTTAAAAAAGTTTCCAAATACTTTCTGTAGGCAGAAGGTGTAGTACAGTTGTATTACTGGGACTGTGACAACAACAATACAACTGACTAGACTTCACACAGAATCTTTACACACACTCTATGTACCTTAATGTTCTGTGACTGCAGTCATGCCATAGTTCTAAATAAATGAATGAATGAATGAAAATAAATTAAACTTGGCCTAATAACTGGAAATGTTGATTACCGCCTTCTTATGAAACGTGGACCTTACTAGCCACTTGACTCTATAAAAGCTCACAAATGTGATTTTCAAGAGGCTACAATCCAAGAATCACGCTGTTTGTCTTATTGGCTTGAATCATCCAGTAAGCATCATCACAGCACTTTTTAACAATGCAGCAGACCACTTTAGTTTTTGCTGATGTGCATAATTTGAAAAACAGGAAAGAACTTCATGAATTTTGACATGAACAACACTACATTTGTTACACAGTCCTTGAGGGGCAAATGTGTGTGTGTGAAGAGCTGTCTCTTAGTTCAGGTATTTTGTTTGTTTCGGTTCCATAATGAAGAAGTAATGAGCAGTCAGACAAGCTGTTGATTACCTTCTCCCCACCATTTGCTCAGTGCTTGCAGATGGCTTACGTTGTCTGCACTTGTGTGTGAGCATGTGTTTGTGTGTGTGCATGTGTTTGTGCGTATGAACACTTCTTGTGTTTGTGTCCTGCATGAATGAGTGAATGAATTAAAAAAAAAAAAAAGTATTGATAGAAGTTTCCATATGAACAAAGCAGTTAGTAGCAGCTCCTTTACCCGAGGGGTGAATTAGAATTTCCTTTGTAGTGTGGCACTAATAAGGCCATTGGACATTGATGGATGGCGCACTCCTCGGGGACTGATATGTCAATTGCTCTTTCCATAATAGTTTCCTCTGAAGTAAATCAGTCTAAGTTTTGTGAAGGGACCTGTGTGTGAAAGAGTGCATGCATAAAATCTAAGTGTGATGTCAGGCAGATATTAGACTTAATATATGATACCTGTCATCTATCTCTGTCAGTCACTTGGCACTGAATGTTTCCAAACCATTACACCTGAATAAAGTGTTTTAATGCATTATAGGTGAACCATCAAAATCTGGGTAATAACTTATATACAATCTCTGAACTGAAGTTGGGGAATTCACTTTGAAATTCAGTTTAGGTTGAAAAGACACAGCAGAGGTTGCTGACTTTTCGTTGACAGCTCCAGATACTACATTGCCCATATTCTACTGAGCTTGGCTCCTCAACATTTCATGAAGAACATGAACATGAGAACTGGGGACACAATGCAATAACTCACGCAAACATAGGCTGTCAGACTGTCGCTAACCCTTATTATGACTTATAGTAATGTTTTGTTGCTAGGCGACATGCTTGTAGTAATTATGATGGGAGCAGAGGGGCAAGTGTAGCTAGCTCCTACTCCTAACCAATCAATGACCATTATTGTAGTAACCATAGAGACAAAGATAGGTATGGCATTCTCAGTATGGTGTCAGGTTTTTCTTCCAAGGTCTATTATCACTATTGCCAGAGAGACACTATGTCAAGAGACTCTCCTACTGGTATTGTCAGGGGTATATGGGTGTTGTTTCGATCACAGGGAACATTTGTATGAAATTTCGAGGTGATCAGCCAAATGTTTATCATGTCATTCCCTTCATTTCTGCCTTGTTTTTCCAGCCTGCCCTGCAGTAACTCTGTGTCCCTGCCGCTCCACAGCGTCTGACTTTTCCTGCCCACTCACACACCTGTACACGATTCCCCATCAGCTCTATAGTGTACTGTACAGACTCCACACTTGCATTCACTCATTGCCAGATTGTCCGTCGTGGTGCCATCACTTCTTTCCAGCCATCTGCTGCCTGCCTGCCTGGACCTTGCTGGTTATGGCCACATGCTCGTCCTTTGAACTTTGAATTCTCTTTTAGACAGGTTCATCTTCCTTTCTCTCTTCTTTAATTGCTCTGCTTTTGAGTATAAATAAAGTTGAACTTTTCATTTTAACTTCCTGGTCAATGAGTCATGCTTCTGGCTCTAAGTCTGAGTTAGGAGCCGTGAGAAGACCAGCAAACTGACAGCAGTGGTTTAGGTCTACCCCATCTGGAACTGTTTTCATCTGAACTGCTAGGGACTTGTATTGGAGGTGACAGGTTGTTTTCACAAGAACAACAAGATCACCAACAACACCTTTCACAGTGCATATACACCTACCGTCACAGAGTTTTCACTTTTTGCCAGAAAGCCTGGTAATGGCAGACCGATGTGCTTTTATAGGACTTGAAAAAAAAAAAAAAACAGAAAAGAAAGCAGAGTATGTGTTGCATCAAGATATGAATCAGTAATAAAGATTATGGCTTTGATTTGTGCAAGTGAAGAGGAGCTGAGAAATCACGAAGCAAATTAACATCAAAGTCGTCCTCGGCTGCTCTCCCCAACTTCTGCAGGCTCACAAACAGCATCAGTCTTTCATCTAGTTCACAGAAAGCTCCTCTACCTGTGTGTGTGTGTGTGTGTGTGTGTGTTCATGCGGATGTGAGAACACATTTGATGTATTTAAAAAGTAATAATAAAAATGATAATAACAAGCTACAAATGCTAGAAAACATAGATCATCTTGGGTCTGTGTCATGTGTCTCACAAGATTATACAGGTATGCAGTCTGATGGCCTCTTCTGCAAAAAAAAAAAAAAAAAAGAAAAAGTCATATTTGAATTAGCAGGTTTAACATGCTTTAATGTTAGGATTTTAGCTTTGTAAGATACATGATGATGGATCAAGTTCACATTAGCCCACCTGCATCTACTTGTGTTCCATTCACTTACTCTGTTATCAAACCTCTTATCAGCTGGTTGAATGCCCAGGTTAGCATTGCAGAAGAAGCAGGCCATTTTGTCCAGTAAAAGAAAAAACATTTCAGTGTCAAACATTGTTCATTTTTCTTGCCAGGACTGTTTGTCTCTGGTACTATCACTGCATCAGATCTGTAGGTTCTTTTTTAGTATCAGTGACCTTACCTGTGGAATTGCGTGGCAAAACATGTACATGAGAGAGGTGCCAGGGGAAAGTCTTCTTACTCATGTTCGGCTTTGATTTCAACCTTTAGCTTTGATTTCTGTCAACTTTGACCTACATTTGAACTCTGACCAGGTTGAGGAGTCTTTCTGCTGCACAGTGAAAGTTATTTGCAGTCATTTCAACCTGTGTTGACCACTGGAGTATGGCATGGTATCTGCACTTTTGCACTAGTGTACTTTTGCACTAAAGTAAGACAGTTGTCTGTAAGTGCAGTATAAAGCGGATCCTACAACTGGAGCTAAGAGATAAATGTATCCCACTGGACAACTCTACACTGTGGGTTGCATTACATTTACAGAAAGGAGGGTGGGTTTGAAATAAGATGAACGATGAATGCATGGTGATTTGTGAAATACTGTTATATATCTGTGGTCCTTGTAAATTCAGGTGGTGTAGGTCTCCACTTTCATGCACCCCAGTGTCTCTATCAACATAGCATAAGCTGTGAGCTTTACCACACTTGTTTCTCTGTGGACCTATTATGTTAATCACATGCAGGCAGAGTACTCGAGGGCACATAAAGTAATTCAGGTCATAAATTGTGGTGCTGCACAAACAGACCATCTCAGACATGAGCAGATAAAAAAAAAAAAAAAAAAACACTTAATCATATTATAATAAACACTCCGCTCATTCAGAGGACCACATACCCATCAACTAAACAAGATGGAAACACTATACCACTGTTTACAATTTTGATTAGTTTCAAAATAAAGGTCTGATACATTGGCACTATATAATCTACTTTCCTTTGGTATTTACCACTACAATACAGTGAGAAATAGTATTTATTTTAACCAAGAAGGTACAGATGTTTACAAGCTCCAAAGGAAAGTGAATAACTTATTAAAGAGAGTTAATAAAAGATCTGACACATTTGTAATTAAGTATCATGATAGATTTATAAGCAGTGTTACGGCCTCAGAGAGAATGAACCAACGACTCGGAACCTAGAGTCCGCTAACATAAATAAAAGGACGCCAACAAAGATTTCAAGATTGAGAAGAACAAAAGTCCAGGCTTTATTGAAACTAATTCAACCAAAAAAAACATTTTACCCAAAATCAAAGAACTCAAAAAGGGAATGTAGGTGCCGGCTAAACGAAACAAAAGGGAGACGGAGGACAGGGACGACCCAGCAGTGGACCGTAGGATCCCTCTCCCCCGCCAACTAAACTGCCTAACAAAAACTACCCTAAAACAGGACAACCAAAACTGAAAATAGGACCACCGGCCACCTACACCCCAAACTAAACAACAAAACCCAGCGGCCTGCGAACGGCTGTGAACACAAAACAAAAGGATAACCATCACACCTGATCAAACGAAGCGGAACAAAAGAAATGAACAACAGAAGAGACACCGATCTACTCCCGCCGCGTTCGGGAGTGTGTGTGAGGGTAGAGAGCGACGCACCTCTCTCCACCCCTCTAAATACACACCTGCGCTCAGCTGTGCATCGAGTGGGAGGAGAGAACCAAGAGGGAGGGCAGACAGAGACGCGCCAAGAGGAGACAGGGACGCGCGTAACAGCAGTTAACGTGAAACAAACACAACCCAAGTCTTATACCTCTGGAATCCCAAAGAACACCCCCACAGTCACTTCCAATTCCCTTTCTCCTTCCTAAGATACCTGTAGACTACCTGTCAGGTATTAAGTGGATTAGCCCTCGCCCTATATTTCGGACTGCATATACTCATATGTCCAAGGGCTCATTGCAGGGTCATCACCTCTCAGAGCTCCAAAGCTGCCTGAGTGGTTACTGCAGGAGCTTCTGACCTTAGGACAGTTCATCCACCGCACAGCATGAATGTGCTTAGTCATCATTTTTTGTCACTAGGTAAACGTCTCCTACACCTTGAAGAATTTGTGGCTCTTTTTTTTTTTTTTTCTGGTATGAACAATAGACTCTGCCCTGACATGAAATTATTTTTATATTGGTTTATTATGTTGTACATGCCCTATATACGTCAATAGAGAATGTCTCATGTGGCCAAGGGAAATGTAGTGTCTCAGATGTTCATGTAGGAGAGTGGTAGTTTGCATGCCTGAATTGGAAATTTGCATTTTTATCAGCCGTGATCATAATCTTTCAGTGAGCTTAACTGGACCAATTTTTCATAATCATCCAATATGAATCTAGCAAGGTAGGTAGCTTGCTATTTAGGAACATGACAGCCCCATTAATCCTTTGTGGAAAGCTGAGTTGTTTCTTTAAGTGGCACAAATAGATGTCATTAACTACTGTCTGCCATCGGCCCATCCACTGAGCAAATCAGATGCATGAGATTGTGGATAAATGACTGTATCTAATTTTAAATTATATGTGCCTAAGTGTACAGAGAAAGAGTTAGCCTTGAGTTAATACAACTGCTGTTATTCCTATAAAATCAGATATTTGTTTAAACATGCATTCATTGCAGATGCTTCAGTGAGCAGGAAGCAGAAAAAAGCAGAGCAGCCTCAGGCAGCAGCTCAGGTCGAGTCTCACGATGAGCGTCACTCGTTGACCTGTTATTTGTTGTTTTGCCTTTAACAACAGCACAGTGTTCTGCAATGTCTTTCAGCGAGCTGAGCCAGGAATACTCCCAGGTGTCAACAAACAAAGCTTTGATCTGCTGCCAAAATTTACAGCATTTTGGGTTTTATTTCTGATGAAAAGACTGAAGCAGCATTGGACCCACAACCCTGACGCATGAGCTCCCTTTTACTTTACAGTGAGAAAGTTTTAGGCCTTCCTTCATTCCCCCTTTTAGATGGAGACAGGGAAACTTCAGCAGTAAGTGTTATAAGCTCACAATTGCAGTTTAAACATTGATTACCGGTACTTATAATGAATAATGAAATGACCGCATTCATGTAAATACTATACCTATTCAGAATAGGAGCTGCCCACTCAGACAAGTCCTCATGTGACAGTAAGCAGATCCATCAGTACATTAGAGGTCATTTAGGGCTGCACCTAAATGCTCATTCAGTGGAAAACAAGCTCATGTGCAAAAAGAAAAGAGAAAGAAGTAGTGGGTGACACGAAGAACTGCCCAACACTGCTTCGTTGTTTTGAACACTTTCTTCCACCCACTCCTCCTGTATCATTGTGAAGTGTTGTCACAGCCCTTGTACTTTCTTTTGTCCAAAATGCTTCACTCAACAGCAGCACAACTGTAAATTCAGGGAAGGAAGTAACATCAGCAGGTCTCACTATTTATATGTATGTATATATATTTTTTTCTTTCTTTTTTTTATTTTTTTTGCAATATGTTTTTTTTCTTTTCTTCTCTTTACTTAAGTTTAACTTTCTTGTTGAGTTCGGTGTGTATCGTAGCAATGACCCTCATTCCCGTCGGGTGAACTGAGTAAAAACCTTTTCTTCAGTCTCAAGGTCGTTGTTCACTTGTACACTGTGGTGTGAGTCGGTTGTTGCGCTGATGTATATTTCAACTGTTCATTTCCAGGCTGGTCTGGACCCTGTCCATGTTTCCCTCCTTCTGTTGATTCTCTTCCATGAACTGTTTGTTAATAAAGAAAAAAATACTTGATATCACACAAGTGTGACAGACAGGTTGTCAGGTTTGGGAGCATCTTGACAGTACCTAATCTGTATGAGTCCTCCTATTATTATAATATTTCATATCTGTAGTGTGATCCTAACATACCCATAAGAGGTAATGTTCAGAATAAATGTCTAGAATTGCACAAAACTGAGGTTAAATGCATTGGGCAAGTCGCTCTGAGTTCTGGCAACTCATGATTGAAGCATTAGAGTACAGAGTATTTTTTTTTTTTTTTTATATATTTTTGGGTTTTTTTTGCCTTTATTGAATAGCACAGTGTAGAGAGACAGGAAATGGGGAGGCAGAGAGAGGGGGAATGACATGCAGTAAAGGGTGCCTGATATGGGATTCAAACCGGGCCAACTGCAGCGAGGACTGCAGCCTCTGCATGTGGGGCACCTGCTTAACCCACTGCGCCACACGGCGCCCCACAGAACAGAGAAATTTGAATGGTGAATGGGTAAATGTGTTTCATCAAGACATAGTTCCAGCATACAATTCTCCCCAAAAACAGAAATACGAACAAAAGTTGAGATATTTGGATTTTGTTAGAAAGAGAGATGTCAAGCGAGGAGTCTTTTGTGCTATATAAATTATTAAATCATAAATTCATAAATAGTTTGACTCAAGTTTGTCCTGCGTTAAAATGCGACGCTTGAAAACAGACATACCTAACGGTGTTGTAGTTTTTTCACAGATTGAATGAAACGCAGCAGCACTCAGGACTAGTTGCACGATCTTTCAGTAATTTCACTCCTTATTGGTGAAATATGACAAACTGAAGTGGCAGCTCCGGTTAACTTGGTCGCCTATAGGGAGCGGCTATTAGCTAAAGCTAAGCTAACACGAACTGTATTTAACAAGCAGCAGGTCCGGTGTTGACAGCGGACTGAAAACATATCTGAAACACTTAACACTAACTCACCTGCAGACGAACCCGACAAACCCGCATCACGCCTGCACCGGAAACATTACAGTCCCGGCTAACCGTTAGTTAGCATTCGCAACGTTGAGGTACCAGCTGACCATAAGTTAGCATTAGCAAACATTTAGCTTACCTGTCCAGAAGGAAATTGGAAACCTCTGCGTGGCTTTTAAGCTCCTTTGCTTCCTTAAGTTGGCACCAATGCTCGAAAGCATGGCCGATGTTCACTCTAGTCCTGCTTTGTTTTTGGTCTGCTTGAATTTGAGAACTATAATGCTGGGATGATGCCATTTCTCCACAGAGCTATCACGATCTGCCCCCCCCTGAGCTCCGCCTCACATGACATCAACGTACTAATGCTGTTGGTGCAGAGATCATTTCATGTCGACGTTGCCAATGTAACCAGATGTAAATATTTACCCCTAAACATATTAAAAAATATACTTTTGGACCCCTAAAATATATTAAAAAATCGTTTTACTATTTTTTTTTTCAAATACTTTTATTCTGCCCCCCTCTAGACGTTCTGTAGATGCATTATTTTTGAAAAATTAATCGTTTTGATGAAAGACGCATGTTGGTTTGGATGATAATGTGAGAGAAGAAAGAGGGAACGCTGGTGTAAACTCTGCACAACAGCTCACAGCGTAGTTTATTTTAAATTGGTAAATAAGCAGCTGGTGGTGCTAACATTAGCTCTTTAGCGATAGAAAAATAAGGTAGCCCTGCATAGGCCTATGCCCAAATGTTACAGCAGCTAACAGTGCAGCAGTACAAAACCAGGCCTGTGGAAATAGCCCACTTGGAGTGTAGATTAACAGCTGAGGGTGACTTAGTGTTGCATGTCTGTATCTTATTAAGCACCAGCAGTCTGTAGTTGGTTCTGATGTCAGGACAGCTAGAGGACCCAGTCAATGATTCACTTGAACTCAAGTGTAAATTGCAAAATGGGGGTTTAGAAAAGTGGAAAGGACATGTCCCCATATTATCGGGTGAAATTACTTAGCTTCACCTAAGAAAAGAGTCTCCCTGGCTACCAGTGTTTGACAGTGACCTATTTATCCTGTGCTCTACATGCATGGATGTATGGCCAGCTACTTCATATTCAGATTACATTAAGACTGTGCTGGTCACTCTGCAAGCAGCTGTGGAAAATCATTTTATTCTCTTGTTATCGTTCTCTCTCCTCCTTTCTTTGGTTCCGATCAGCTGTCACCAGACTTCACCCTTATACATTACAAGATGAGATAAAGATGAGATGGTTGTTGGCTGGGCTCTGTGTGGACCATCTCAGTGATCTCCCCTGGGTTTCCATCTGGACTTAAATCTGAGCCCACCTCCATTATGTCCTTGGCTTATCTGCTGCTGCTATAGTTGTGAGACTACACAGCAGATCCACTGCTGCTTTCTGAGGTTGCATGGATGTTATGTCATTGAAGTTATTGGATACATTTTATGTAATGTGTAACTGTCTTACAATTGTGTGGTTACCTGCATATATCTTGTATCATGTAAATACATTTTGTGCTGTTTTAAATTTAAATGATAGTGTGAAAAGGCCCTTTGGAAGTGCATTTGACTGAGAGTCATCTTAGTTTCCATCAGCCTGTGAAGTCACATTGCCCAAAGTACTGTAGTAAAACATTCTCTGTGTGACTATGACCTCCTGTTGTTTTCAGAATTACAACACATAGCCCCAAACCATAGGTAAACAGTTAGATCTCTCCTTCCTCTGCCACCTCCTCCAGTTGGCAAATAACAAAATGATGCATTACGGCCATCACCTGGTAAGGAGTGTAGTTACTCTGTTTGGTCAGCAGTGTGAACACTTTCATTTTTCCTCCTGCTCAACAAAATCCAAGGAGAAATACAGTGTAGGTTCTTTTTAAGTTACATAACACATGACTGCTTAAATGTTTAAGCCTACTGAGGACCAAATGGTGTTGTGTCAACAACCCCCCACCCCCATACCATCTATCAACCTACCTGCCAGGACCTCCAAATGGTCCAGAGTCCTTGTTTCAACCATTTCACCAATGAGACAGTTTAACACAGCTTGAGCTGTTTTCTGTTTCAGTGCACAACAACGTCTGAGTTTGTGCAACACTGAGTAATGAGAAAGTGCAAAGATTGTATTGGTTCTGTTGTTATTGTTACAGACCCTCGTCCACCACCCAAACCCAAATTCACCTTTACTTTCATGTTTCCTCTCCATTAGAATGCAGGCAAACCTATGACACACATCAGATGGATAGAATGTAGACATTGACTGTGGTTCTTCTCTATTCAAAGATTAAACATTGATTGTAAATGATTCTTCAAAACAAATTATGTTAAATTACAAAGCTTTTCAATGTCAGTTCAGTTTCGTCAGGACCTACAACAGAATGTGAACTCTGGTCTCCTGCAAAAAAAAAAACAAAAACACTTGACACTCTTAATTTCCTTTTTGCCACCTGAAGGATACTGTATTTTCTGCACTGGCACTGAACACTGGCATTGTGTGTGTGTTATTAGAACTCTGTTCTGCAGACAACTCTCCAGTATCAATATAAGAGTGGGTGGAAACATTTAGTGCAAACCCCTGCAGATCATTGTGGCCATGCAGGTGTGGATAGTAGGCTATAACTTTTTATAACTGGCTAAAGCAGCCAGTGTGAGCTTCAGTCAATTCAGTTTAGTGTGACTGTAATTGGAGCCATTTTTTTTAATAACTGCTGTATTGAATCTCACACATCAGGATTAAATGATCCTTGTGAGGAACCTTCAAAACCTTAAAAGAATGAACACTTGTTGTTGTCCTGTCTTTCCTATATCTCTTAATTTATAAATGTTTTTTAATATAATTATGAATTTCAGAGGTTCCATGCAGTGTGAAGGTCCTGTTCTGTTAAAACAAGTTTGTTGTATATTAATGCAAAGAGAAGAGAAGTGCACACTGATGATACCCAGAAACTGAGCCTTGAAAAGAGCTCTCACGACCTCTGTAACTGTGTGATGTCACAATCAAGCAGTCACTAAAGTCAAGCCACGCCCACAGAAGAAGTGTCCAATATATATATATATATATATATATATATATATAAATAAAAAAAAAAAAAAAAAAACGTCTAAATGTTCAAAATGTTTGTTCATTCACCTTCCAAAGCTGAAATTTGGAAGAGTAACTAACACCATTTTAAATCTTTTTTTGATGTAACACTTCATTTTGAACAACACTGGGATCCAGAACTTAATATTTAGTAACATGCCCTCTGCAGCATTTCTTTACAAGGCTTCTCCACTTCTCAGCCGTTAATTTGGCTCAACTCCTCTCGAGCAAAACTGCTCCAGTTCTCTCAGGTTTGATTGATGTCCCCTCCCAACTATTTCAGTTTCAGCTCTTTCCATAGATAGCAGGCCACTTCAGGGCGGCCCGATGTTTTTTTTTTTTTTTTTCTTTTTAATCTATTTATTTAATTTTCTCGTCTGTTCTCATGTGCTTTTCCATATATGTAGTGGGTCATTATCCTGTCAGCTCGGTCTCAGCCACGGGTCATGCCTGCTCGCTCTGATACTGGGCACTCTTGCTCCAGAGCGCCTTGATAATCTAATAATTCCATTGTTCCTGCACAGATTCAAAGATGTCAGTGCCAGACACACAAGCAATGCCATAACATCACCGACCCTCCTCCATGTTTTAGCCTGTCCACAAGAATTTTTGCAAACTTTTTACAAATATTATTTAATGTTTCTCTTTTCTAAGTGTGGTCGTCAGGGTCTTCTTGAGGCGGCTGTGGCTCAGGGGGTCTTTCACTAACCGGATTCCTGGCTCCTCCAAGCTGCATGTTGAAATGTCCTTGAGAAAGACACTGGACCCTCACTTGTCCCCCGATGTGTTCATTGGGTGTGTGAATGTGTATGAATGGTTAGCTTTCAAGCACTGTCTCTAGTGCTGTATGAATGTGTCTGAAAGGGTGAATGTGACAAACAGTGTAAAGCGCTTTGGATGGTCCGAGTGACTAGAAAAGCGCTGTATAAGTGCACGTCCATTTACCATTTACTTCTCTCATGCAACACTTCTTATTCAATGCCATTTGACACTGTAGTCTTGGAGGTCAGCTTGTATCTGTTTGAATGTTTTCCTTGGTTCTTTTTTATCCACCTCTGGAGCCGTCCTTCAGTCTGAGGTCATTTCCCTCTTGGAGTCATAAGTTTGCAGATAAGTGGTTTAGCGCAATCACTTGTTGTTTTCTAAAGCTGAGTCTTAAAGGGGAACTATGCAACATTCTTACCTTAATTAAGCTAGCTTCAGAGTGATTCTGATAATTAAATGACTTGTTACAGGGAGAATGGAGGCTCTCTGCCTTCCACCTGCCTAACCCACCCAACCCTGCAAGATCAGTGCCTCCACACTCCGGCGTCCCAACCTGTAATCTCTTGTTGACGTTACCAACCTCGGTAGACATCGCACCACAGATCGCCCTCTTGCTGGCTTTGTTGAAAATAATGGCACATAGCCTGGGCAGGGAGGGAAGAGGGTTAACTGTGAGTTTTTACAGCACTCCAAAACTGTAGGAGGAGCTCTGTGAGGGAAAAAATAACCAAAACAGCAAAAAAAGTCTCCAGACTTGCATAGTTCTCCTTAAAGTGTTGAGCTCTCAGGGCCACCAGGAAAGAGAAAGCTACAAATAACATACAGCTGAAAGAACAGAAATACTGAGTAACATCTTTTCATAATTAAAGGTCTTGTCTTTCAATACAAGCTAAAGGTCACTGAGATAAAACAAGAAACTGGTGACGATTTGTTAATTGCTACATGTACATAGCCTACATCATATCTCACCATCCATCTCCATTTTCATTTCTTTGCTTTATTCTTGTTTGTCAAAGTGAAATATTTTAGTTACTTTTGCACAGTAGAAGAAGCTGGGACCATAACTGGATCTTGTTAACATCTGGGCTCTACATAAAACCAGTCACTGTGTTCCTTTCTGCGTAAGGTTGACTGTTTTTCAGCTACTTATTTCCACACCATTTCTCCCTGCAGCAGCACCCCCCCACCCCCCCACCCCCATCCTGCTTTCAACACCAGCCAAATGTTCTGCAAACTGTTAAAACAAATGGCGGTCAGTCCTGGAATTACTTTTTTTCTTTTTTTTTTCCCAAAGGACCTCAGACAAACTTAGTAGCAATTAGAAATTCTGTGTGTGTGTGTCTGTGTAGCTGTGTGTGTGTTTGTGTATGTGTGTGTGTGTGTGTGTGTGTGTGTGTGTGTGTGTGCATGAAAGTGTCTGTATTTGTGTTGAGCTCAGGAGGGACAGCATGCTGTGACTGATGACATTGATCATATTGTCTGTTATCAGATAAGTAGCAGGGAGGAAGAGTAAGGGAGAGAGAGAGATGGGGTGAGATGAGTAATAGAAGAAGAGAACACAGTGTTCTGAAGTGACGGCCGCTCGCTGAGAGGTGAACGGTGAAGAAGAGCATTGTGTTTTGTGGAAAAGAAAAAAAAATGTCAGTGGCAACTTCTGCGACTTCAGCAGTAATGACACTCAAACTGTTTCATGTTGCCACATTGTGCTTTTAAATTACTGCACTGAGCAGCTGTGACAGAGTGTACCGCACACACGCACACACACACCGTGTTGTGTTAAGTGCTGACAGTTATTACATGTCTGAAAAAAAACACTTGAGACATTTTTTTTTCTTTAATAAAAGTCAAGACCTATGATGTTCCTGTATCATGTCACAGAACTGAACTGATTGAGATCAGATTAAAGGCTCCATGCAGCATAAAGGCAGATGTCCATGTGCTCTTTGACTGGACATCATGTAATCAAAGCCTCAGTTCACAGAGAAATGTTCACAACCTGTGTTAAGAAAGTCAGCCTCACTTTTGTGACTTTATAATGTCACAGCAAAGTTGTTACCACATTCCAGCCCCACCCACCTGGACCTACCCAACCCAGGGTTGTTTGTCTGTGATTGGATCACTCAAAAAAAGAAAAAGAGGTTCAGAGCAAGAGGAGATGGAAAGATGGCTTTTGGATCTTAAAACCACATAGATATCTATTTATAGAACTTAATTATGCAGACCACTGCATTGAAGATCACATACTCTGTTTCAGAGAAAATTATTTATGTACTTTTTGTACATAAATGTATTTTTTTCTCTTTCATCTATTTATTTATGTTACATATCTGACACATTTGTCTTTTATTTGAAGTGCTGATCTCATAGATGAAAAGAAATAACAGGATGGGCAGGGCTGAAGGCATAAATGCAAAGAGATCTTCTGAATACAGGCTGTGTGCGTTTCTGTGTGGACTGACCCTTTGATCCGTTAAGTGCTAATACAGAACCTAGATCTGTTTATTTAAAACAAATTAAAAAAAAAAAAAAAAAACAACCAAGGAACTTCACCTTCATACAATACAGGATCCTTGCAAATAAATAAACTGAGGTGAACAGCATCACCTTGCACCATGGAAGGAATGTTGTGGTTAGACAGAGTCTTGTGGGTCTGTATAAAAACCTCGTACAAATAAGAATGAAGTCATTCTAAATAATAGAAAGAAAGGAAGCAATCTGCAGGATTTCCCAAGTTTACCACAGGAAAACAAACTTTTTATACTGCATCATACGTGATTTGTCTTGAAGAGTCCAACTGTAGGTCATTTATGAGTAATACACATTTATCTGAATGAAACAAAATAGGCAGATAACCCCCCCCCCCCCCCACACACACACACACACACACAAAGCACAAAGGATGTAAACTCAATTGAAACTGAGCTCAACTACAATATCAAATAAAAACAGCAAAGCGACCGCTGCCAGTGAAGTGGACACAATTTATATACACTGCTTTCCCTGTCCGCCTCAGGCCACACAACATCCACAGCAGGCCCTGACTGGACAACACCATTTAGACAAGTCCGCCCTTAATACAAATGTGTGTGTGTGTGTCTGTGTGTGAGATCACAGTGACACTAAACAGCCTCCATCCTGGATGGCTCTGCTCTCTCGACCCCACTGACCTCCCACATTTTACCACCCCCACGCCACACTCCCCCTCCTCAGGGCATGTTGGCTGGAGACAGTCCAGATCAGGGTGAGTCAGAGCAGCAGGGTACTGGGATTTGTGGGGAAAATGTGTGGAGGTGTGTGTGTGTGTGTGTGTGTTTATGTTTTCTTTTAAGTGGGGGTGGGGGTGGGGGGGGGGGTATGAGTGATCCATAGATAATGGCAGGGCTGGGGGCTACAACTGTTGTGGCATCTCCTCACTGATTGCCGCCTGGGTGTGTGGTTGTTTGTTTTGACCTCAGGGGCTTTTCTGATACATAAACCCCCATCTAGGAGACCAGTTGACTTGATAAGTAAGACAGCGACAAGGTCCAGACTTAAGGGTTAGAGTTTGGGTTATTACTTCAATTCAATACATGATTTTAATCATTTAACTATCTATTAGAATCTTTTAACCCTCTTTTACTGGTTTATTTCTCTCTCTTTCTTTTAAATGTATTTCTGCTGTCTATGCCTCTGTGAAGCACGTTGAATTGCCTGCTGCGTGTGTTTGTGTGTGCCACCAGCAATGGCAGTTTCACACAAAAAGACAAATCGTTTCACATTTACAATATTGATTCATCAGTATTGGTGAATTTCCCTCAGGGGGCATATGAAGTATCTATCTATATATCTGTATTGACACAGCAAATTCACAAATACAACACCATAAAATACAATACATCCAGAATTGTATCTTTGACTTTATAGAATAAACATGAAGTGAAATGACAGGCAAACAATAAGAGAAGTCATTTGTTGTCATGGTCTTGTTTTTTTCATAAATAATCATTAATTAATTCATCATTATAATGGTACAAAACAGAGCAGTAGACCTTAAAGTCATACATTTCAGTGGTAAGTGTTCACTGATTGCTGCTGGCTTCATCAGACCGTGACCTCCAGCGTGCACTGTGTAGGTTTGCAGCCAAGTGTGAAGCTGCAGTGATGAGAGTCAGCACCTCCAAGTCCGAGGCCACACTTCTCTTACACCTCTGCCAGAAAAAAAAGAAAAAAAAAAAAGGTTGTATTGCTCCCCGTTGGTACGCAGCAAGTTTGCTGCCTCACGTGAAGGACTATAAGTATCCAGGGTCCTTTGCGAAACATGTGAGGTTAAAATGGAGCGCAAAATTGACAGGCCGATTGGTGCTGGCGTCAGCAGGAACGCGGCAAAGAGGGAGCTGAGCTGGAAGGTAAAGCTTTTCGATTTTACCAGTCTATCTACGTTCCAACCCCTCACCTGCGGCCGTGACCTTTGGGTAGTGACCAAAAGAATGAGATGGTGAACACAAGTGGCTGAAATGAGTTTCCTCTGTAAGGTGGCAGGGGCTCAGCCTTTACAGATGAGGGTGAGTGAGTTTAGACGTCCGGAGGGAGCAGAGCAGGAAAGGAGCCAGCTGAGGTGGTCTGGGCATCTGATGCGGCTGACTCCTGGGCACCGTCCATGGGAGCTTTTCCTGGCATGTTCACCATGTAGGAGGCCCCGGGCTGGGCCTAGAACACACCTTTGGGTCCCCCAAGAAGAACAGAAAAGCAATGTTGGGAGGGGGTTGGGGGCATTGTTCTAATGAATATTTATAATGTTATTATTGTTATTATTATTATTATAAATCCTTTCACAACTATTTATCCCAGTGTTTTCATTTTTTCCTTCCATTTCAGTGCTACTATGAGCGGAACAGACATTTGGCTAATGAAATTCATTGTGTACTGATCTACAGTGACAGATGCCCTGTTTCCACTGCATGAACTTTGGGGTCATTTTCCAGGAACCGCCCCCAAAGGATGATCTCCTGGAACTTTTACAGGGGTCTAAATGAGTCCCTGCTTTGGGATAGGTACTCTGCATGGTCCCTAATAACTCTGAGGTTGGGCTTGAGGTTTACTCAACGTTGATTGGGTATACTCAGAGCGGGATGTGAAGCTAACAGAAAGTGCAAAGATAATAATGAATATGTATGATAAGTGGAGAGACAGCTACAAAATTATGTGATGATGGGAACTGTTGCACAATGATAAGTCACCTCCAGAGTCCAGGGCCGAGTGAGAGGATGTTCCTGTAAAGTCCCAGAGGAAAAAAAACAAAAAAACATGCCAATTCAACTGATCAGTCCCTTTCAAACACTCCAATTTAAAATGTTACTCCCCTGTCTGATTAAACACACCAGTCACTAATATGTGAAAGTTACTGTGTCATTTTTACTAAGTGGGACTATGAGACTTTCAAGGAGTTGGAATCAAATGCTGTCAGATTCAGAGCAAGGTGAAACCTGCAGGGAGAATAAATGCACGTCTTGTAAAATCACAGACTTCTAACACTGGTGTAACAGATGTATTATCTCAGCTTTCATCTCTTATGCACAAAGAAAAATGAAACCTGGTTTATTAATCAACTTGAAACTGAGTGAAAGGGCTGATTTTAAAGTGCCGAGGAAATTCTCCTGAAACGAGATCAGTCTATTAAGACTCTCTCTGCTCCCAGTGTGACCAGAGCAGAGAGGTTAAAAAGCTTCCTGCAGCCACAGTAATAAGCTGACCATCACTCTCTCCCTATATTATTAATATCCATTCATGTCAACTGCATGAATGAATCAAGTGAATGTCTAACAGAACACTTGACATTAGAGCTGCCACATTTTATTCCAGAGTCCAACAGAACAGAAAACAGATATTCCTCACTATCATAATATTTAACTCACCACTGCTCCCTCTCTCTCTGTCTCTCTCTCACTCTCTCTCCTTTGTTTGCTAAAAAAAAAAAATAGCTTCAACTTGCATAAGTAAACCAGCTGCTAAACACTCACTTATCTGCAGTGAAGTGGAACAATCTGTAGAAATATGGAAGACATCTGACACTAAATCTAAATCAGCAGTGTCCAGCAGCAGCTGCAGCAGTGTCTTACAGTACATGATCAACACTGAAAACCTGCACACATACACTACTGAGGTGGAGCTTTATGCCAACGCTGCACCTACCAATTATACAACTGAAAGGAGCGAGCTGAGCTGATGGTGAGCATGGAGGCCACTGCAGGGAGTCTCTTGGTGAGAGGTGGACATTAAACATACATAAGCGAGCTAAAAGCAATTAAGTACAATGGAAGAAATTTCAAAATAAAGCAGGAAATGATCCAACGACAGGTCATGAAAATTAGAGTGTTGGTTTACAACATAATAATAGCAATTATTAAAATAATATTAAATACTGCAGAATTTCAAAGGGTAAAAAGAAAGATGTAATATGGAGTCTGTAGTTTTGCAAACAGTGACCTCCAGTCTTTTAATGGAAGTCAAGGAGTGAAACTGTGACATTGTCTTCAGCCTTTCACAAGTACCTTCAAAGTTGAAATGGGATGATACATCTAACTTCTAACACCATTACAGAGTCATGTGATCAGTTACAAATTCATCCACAGCATGAAGACAAACACACACACGCACCCACACTCAGAGTGAGCGACAACAGAACCGGATGTGACATCAACACAGACGGAAATAAAACTAAAGAAATCTGTGGTTCAACAAACAAAGCTGCTCCAAATTTGGCAGAAAATAGATCTTTCATGCTGTGAGCTTCTGACTGAGAATATTATTTTTCACCACCACCACCACCCATGAGAGCACAGTAGGGTTTGCTGTAGAAGTTCCCCGTCCTGTCCTTCTTCTCAGAGATTCGTTCTCAGTCCTTTCACCCATTCATCCACATCTGAAGAGCCCATAATCAACCTTCACGGCGACCATCCACACCCGCCTGCGGTTTTATTTCCACCCACACTGATCAGCAGGGAATTCAAGCACAGATTCACCGTGATGGCTTTATCTTTTCTTTTTTTTCTGCTCTTTTTTTTTTTGTCCAGTGGCATTTGCAAAAGAGGAGAGCTCTGACATGAAAAAGTTCAGCCTTCTATAATCCGCTTTGCCTTTGTGGAGTGACTGACTTTGAAACTTGCTATCACAATTACCTCCTCCTCCCCACCACCACCACCACCAGCACCCCCTCCCCTCCCCGTACTCACCGGAAATAGAAAGAGAGAAGCCACTCTCTCTATTTAACATCTGCCTCTCTTCAAATCCTCCCGTTTGTTTGGGGAGTTGTAAGTCTCTCTCCCTCTCTCTCTTTTTTGTTCTTAAATTATCTTTCATTATACTCTAATAGTTTTTCTCATTTGGAGCCTGGTGTGCATAAACGCACATGGAAATTAAAACTTTTTTTTTTTGGTTTGTGACAGTGATTAGCGTCGAGTGGAGGTCAAACATAATAGCTTCTATTTAACAAGAAAATAGATATGATTATACTGCACTTGCTCTCCGCTCAACTTTTGTCCTCAATCTAAACGGCGCTGCTCTGATAGCTCTGCCCTCATTACGCGCTAACAAAAGGGGCCTGAGCCGGCAGTTCACATTGCCGCTCCTTGCTATTTGTCATCCTATATTTAACATCAGAATGGGATTATGAAGCTGGGAAATAAAAAAAAAAAAAGTCAGACTGAGTCGTTTCATAGGTGCTACTCATCCCACCTCCTCCTCGTGTTTACTTGTAATATTTATAGTGTTCACCAACAAAGGCCCGAGGATTTTGTTTCAACAAATGGATGAATATTCAGTGTGTACTGTAAGATTAACAGGACTTTACGTGTCTTAGCGCATACATCTGAACTCTGCCGCCTTATTGGTTCGTCTTCATCTGTAAATATCCTAATCTACCTCGGATTACAGCTGCAACATCTACTTCAGACAGATAAAACACATTATACAGAATATGTGTCACACCCAAGGACGCCCAGGATGATTATATTTTTGATTTGTAATTCAACATACAACATACTTTTTTGGGGGAGGTGTGGGTGATCACAAGTGTTAATTTTACAGTCACATTAGTCTGCTAGTAAAGCTTTAATCATTCAGTTCAATTAATGCACTCTGATAGTAACGACAGGGAGGATGCCAGCAAGGCCCAAGCTTCACCCGCTGCCAAAACTGATTTGTCATGCGCATAATCTGCCTTGGAATCCACTGAAACTGTACACATTCCTGCACACATTCATTTGTTACTGAGAGTTAATGAGAGTGAACGTACCCTCCCGTCGCAGGCTGAACACAACAATGGCAGCTCATGAATTAAAACGCATGACCTTATATATGAGAGTTCATTAAATATGCATATGTCACATTTATCATATACTCTCTCAATATACTCAGATGATCATTATTTGAAAACGTGATCCATACACATAGTTTTTTACAGTGTGTGTGTGTGTGTGTGCGTGTGTGTGTGAGGGCTGTGTCCAAAATCATAATTCATGACTCGCTATACGTACTATATAGTGAATACCCAATGTTGTAGTGATGTCTGGATATAAAGTGAGAATTAATATACCCTATATAGTGGACTCAGTATCCCACAACGCAGTGGGAAAAGTAGTGTACAACCGATGGTCACTAATCAAGGAAATACCATAATGCATTGCGGTGGGGGCCCAAAGACAGCCGACAAGACATTTTGTTTGGAAACCCACCAGACGCATTGATCTGGCACATTTTAATTGCATGACAGTAATGACGTAATGAACTGAGCAGCAGAGTAGTTATTTTCATTTCACCAATGAGCTCACTATATATTCTTCTGTACAGAATTCACTACATAGTGAGTAGAGAATGAGTGAGTGATTTCAGACACAACTGAGGTGTTCAAATGCAAAACATAAAAACAAATGTTTGAATTCCTGAAGACACTTCATCACTTGAACTCTGGACTCTAACCTGACCTCAAGAGTTCATGTACCTGTAAAAAGTCATATGTACATAACATACACTTTTCTGGTAATACTTGTATACACTTGTGAATGCTTACTCCAGTGTCTTGAAGTAAAAATAAATCAAAATTGTAGAATAACTACGTAGAAGCTCACTCTCCATCACTGTAAGCATCATTTCTCCCCAGTGTTCCACCAGTATCTACAAATGTACTGTTTTGGCCCTTTCCCGTGATACAGTCAAAGCTCTACTCGGCTCTAATCAGTTTTGGTAATTTTCCATTAAAGCTGACTACTTCATAGTACCTCCTCAACGTGGGCGGGGTCATCATAGCACGGCTGCTACGGTCGCTCTGTGTAGTTCTTTTTTTGGATCGTCTCATCAGCCCCAAACACAGTCATCTGCACCTCGTTGACAGACCATGGTGTGGTTTTCCACACAGTAGCCATTTAACTCATGTGAAAGAAAAACAACAGTCTCAGCACAGATCAGTGGGTGGTGTGGTTTTAAAAATAGTGGGTTTGATTCTGGTGTCATGACTCTATGAGTGACAACACTCTGGCCAATCAGAAGTCAGCACTTGGTTGGTGTCAAATTTTAGTATGGGCTTGCTTGGATCCTCACCAGAGGTGATACCAGAAAAAGTACCAGGTACAACTATGCAACTTCCCTGACAAATTTACATCTTAACAAACAACCAAACACTACTGTCTTTGCTTTTGGTGCAGGGGCACTCAGTTAATACAGTTGATCACGGCAATATGAATAAATGCATTGTAAAGAGGAAAAAATGGCACATGAGACCTTCCTTTTCACCATTTTCTTCTGTTTATTGTTGGCATATTGGTGTGTTTGTGTTTGTAATGTGTGAGAAAGAAATGTGTGTATACTGGATCCCAACTGCATTGTGTACAACACCTTCTGCATTTGGCCGTGTTTTTGTTCTGTTTCTTTATAAATGGACCCTTAAACGTTTTGGTTACAATGACACTAAATTACCACTGATTTCAATCTAAAATTATTACCTTCTTTTTATTTATAGACATGATCTTTATCAATATCCAAAACGTGAAAAAAAAGAAAAATGAAATAATGTCAAAAGATGAGAACTTGAGTTTTACATCTGCTAAGGCTGTTGTGTCTCTCTTCGCTGCCTCCGCTGGGAAAACCGAACGCCTTCGTCAGGGGAACTCAAAACAAGAGTCAAACCTCTGAATCCGAAATGTGGAACCTAGCAAAATGGATAGCACGCCTTCAGAACAAGTAGATATAGATGGATTTATATATAGAGTTTTATATTCACCTTGAAACTTTTTAAAAGAGTACAGTAAACACTTCTCACACATGATAGAAACTACTTGACGCCTCCGGTTTCAGAAAAGTGCAGGCCAAACACTGTCCAAGCCCACGACATGGTGAACGAACCGAATCCAAAGCAAACAAAAGAACAAAACATGAAAATTAAAAAAGAAAGAAAAAAAAAAACAACATAAATAAAAAAAAATACATCCTGCCCACAATCTTTTCTTACAAAGTTTGAAGTAGATCAGACCACATAAACAGAATAGAAAAATCTAAAACTGTGGTATTGCATTTTGAAATGCACAAAGATTCTCCTGTACAATTTGGCGTCTCTGCGAGTACAAATGCCTAAAGGGCTCAGTGGCGATTTTCTCCAGGTGGCTCTTCGTTTCTCAGTTTGTCTTACACAGTATACATGTTCAGTTCCTGGTGTGGGTTTTTTTCATGTTCCTCACAGATGTATACATCAGTGCTGTAAACAGGCACACACAGATTGGGAAAAAAAAAAAAAAAAAGGACGGCGAGATCAGCGATCAGTTTTTTTTTTCTTTTTTTAATCTCTCCGTCATCACTGTTCCTCATCTTCCTCCTCCTCCTCCTCCTCCTCCTCCTCAGTTTAGGTTCTCAGTCCTGCTGAGACAATGGTGTCCTCCCAGTAAGGCTATCTTGTCCGTCTACCTGCCCACACCCATCTGTCCCCACCCCCCTCTCTCTCTCCTCCACCACGTCCCGACCGTCTCCTAATCCCAGGAGAGGGGTGCCTCCAAAGCCCGGCAGTGATCCAAGGAATTCCAGAGAGGAGGGAGGGAGTGCTTCTTTTATTTTTTAAGGAGGAGGGAGGGGGTGTCTCTCATTTCGTGTGGAGTCATGAGTGTTTTTATTTTTTTATTTTTTTATTTCTTTTTTTAATTTTTTTGCTGGGTGAGGAGGAAAAAAATGGATTGAAAACATAATGCTTCTTTGTTTGTTTTTTCTTCTTCTTTTTTATAGCCTCAGTCGTGGGGGGGGGGGGGTGATTGTGCAAAGTCACGCGGTGTCCGATATGTCCACGCGAAAGGAGCTAGCAAACCCTTTTCCTCGCTGTAAGAAGTAGAGAGAGACAACATGATTAGCTGCGTGTCTGTGTAATTGCTGGAGGGAGGGGGTGGAGGGATGTGTGTGGGGTGGGGGTTGGGTAGGGTGTCGATTCTGTCTGAGAGGGATGATAGAAAACAAAACAGAGAGAAACCCCAGTGCTTAAATGGCCTCATTCACACAGAATTAGTGGGTCCACACACACACACACACAGAGAGACACACACACAAACAACAAGGGGTAGGAAGTCTCACATCTCTCATCTGTGGCTGCTTCAATTCACTCTTGTGAAATGACTCATGGATAATATGTGTGTGTGAATATGTATGCAAAGGGGGTTGAGCGAGGGGGTGTTATGAGAATAGTGGCGTTGGAAGGTGGGTGAGCTGGTGAAGATAGCATGGCCAGTTTATTTAGGACGACGACAACAAAGGGAGGGAGGCTGAGCTTAAAACAGGGCTGGAGTAGTAACATCTCATTCATGCCCCCCCCCACCCACCAGCCTCTGTGCAGTCTGAGTTTGATGTCTGAAATCACTTGGCTCTCTATCACATCCAACCCTCCTTCAACCCACTCACTGAGCCCCCCCCCCCCCCCCCCCCCCCAACCCGACCCCAGGCCAGGCCCAGGCCCAGGCCTGCAGATTCCCGGGACAAAAGAGTCTCTGTGTATCACTCACTTGATCAGATTAGGGAGCTTCAGCCGTCTTGGTATCATCATTCTATCCCCCCACCCCACCTCCCTCCTCTCCCCCTCCCCTCTCCTCTGACTGTTGTTCCCTCTTTGCCATCATCCACCACCCAGCCCTCCCTCACTGCCGCCCCCACACTCATTAGCATAAGGCCCACAGTAATCTACTTTGAGAGAGGAATGAGTGGTGGTGTTCCTGGGAAACGCAGCAATATTGGGAGCCCTTCACTTTCAAGTGCTGCATCATAAGCGCATAATAAGCACATCCATGGTAACTATTAGAGCCGGAGCAGCGCACGACAAACACAATGTCCTTCAGAGTGAAGGCTGAACAGTGTAAAGGGGGGGGGGTTACTCAGAAATGATTTAAATTCTGCTTAATTGTTCTTCATTGATTGTTGTGTGGCAGCAGAATAAGTTCATCAGGTTTAACTCACACATATTTTTACATGATGTGTGTGATCAGAATTTCAAATCAGTGGTGTCGCAGCCCTGAGTGGCTTCTCTCCCGCTCCCATTCTCAGATGAGGTTTTCAAGCCTTTTACACTCATAAATATTTGATGTTCCATTAGATCGCGTTACATGCCTTTCATCAAGGCGACCGCAACCTTAATGATTTTATTAGTTCATTTTACGTGTTCTATTATCTCTGCATTCCATTTAACGGTGTTGACATATTCCAGTTTGCTGCAATGATCATCTTATGGAACTAAATTACTGCGACCTTCTCGCCACAATTAATAGAATTTCTCTTCACCTGCCTGGGCTCACTTTACTCTGAGCATCATTTTCTGTTATCACATGGTCAATTTATCTGACTTACTGGAGTCTGAAACAGCTTCCACTGTCAAAACCACACCATAACAACAGCAGCATCTTTACAGTTCTATAATTATATCATTAGAGCGTTTCACATGTTTGGTTAATTATATATTCCATTACACGATGATCCTTGTTATTGCCTTACATCATGTTAAATGATATAAGCTGGAGGCTTTAATTTCAGCTTCTTTACAGTATTAATTGCCAATTCCTTACTTTAAATGAACTCTTGTTATACTGCTGATTACATTATCTTTCTAACACCCTCAAATCCTCACCATAATCATAATTGATTAACTAAAATCAATATAATGCTGTTATGTACTGTTACTTCCTTTTCACCTCTGTACACTTATATAGCTGTCTCTTTGTCCAAACTGTATTGTCACAGCTGCAGTGCACTTATAATGATTTTAATCACTCATTTAATATATTCTCTTCATCCTTTATTGATTTAGATGGCATTGACACGATTCTTATTAAGCGGCATCAAATTAAAATCCCCACAAGTGTTATGCTTCACTGATGTTTTTATTATTTACTGTTTTAATTGCTTCTTCTTTAATCTACATTTGCTCATGCGATCCAGCTGAAATACACTGTTGCTGCAGTTCCTTATCATACTGAATGATGTCTGATCACAACCTGCTGGGACTTAATGGGCATTAAGTGGTGTCTAAAGGACCTTGAGCCTATAAAGCAAACCATATGCAGCCTGTTGGGCTTTTAAATTTGCCCCGTCAAATACTGGTACAAAACTGTCCAAATTTAAGCAAAGGCTGCAAACTGTGATGCACTGGGAAAAAAAAGGCTGAACACTGCTCCCACTGAAACTGAATGTAAGTTTTCTTTTACTTTAAGGTCATGGCTTTCACATGTCATTTACAGTAGTTCACACAAACACTCTCCTTCTGATACTGACCTGGCCATCAAGTTTGAGAAAACTGGAAAGTGATGCTTACAAATATTTATATAGTATGTCACTGAAAGGACCTGTCAATTCATTCAGCTTTCTGTGCATCTGTAGGAAAGATTTACATGTGTGTGTAAATCTTCCTACACATGCACATGTGGTCATGTGCATGTGTTGAAATATTAGTATATATTAGTAAATGTTAGTACCAGACTGTAGATGATATCTGTGGTGAGGTTTACAAAACAAGAAAGCACATCTGTGTAACAGAGACAAAGTGTGACGTGAAGTTCCCTGTAGGGATTTTGGCTGCTGTATGTGCATCAGAGCAGAGTGATACAGCAGAGGGCTGATGGTTCAGCTGCCTCAGAGTACATTTCTTCAACAGTTGATGTGTGTGTGCGTGTGTGTGTTTGTTTGTGGGGGGGTTGTATACATACACAACACATTAAATATTTACTGTACTATTAAATATTTTCTGCACCTGGGTCTCGAACATGCTCGCACCGTCAACAGCTTCAGGTGTAAAGACATCAAATTTCATACTTGTAACTCATAAAAAACAACTTGTAACAAGTGCACACACAATGTGCATGCCGAGATTCACATGCCATTTCCCCCGCTGTGTATCTGTACACAGATGTTCACGGAAACACTTGTCTCACATTGTCTTTGTGTAACCCCACCAGTGACTTGTTCGCAGATTTTTTCTCTCTCTCTCTCTCTCTCTCTCTCTATTTTTTCAAAGACTGTTTTTTTTTCTCTTTATATGCACAAAGCTGAATATTCCATGTTTGTTATGAGGCTGGTTTATAACTTTTATGACTGTTTGTGAACATCACTTAACAATCTCAAAATCTCACTGATCTTGACTCAAGTACACTGGAAACCTGCTTGAACACCATCCTGAGACGACGCTGCCAGCAACACATTGTCCTCGAACGCAGCCCCTTCAGAAGGACTGTGAAATTCTAATGTGCACGATTGGCTGCCTGCCTGACATAACTTTTTTTTTTTTTTTTTGATAAAAAAGGATCAGAATAAAAAAAAATGATAATACAAAAGAAAAAAAAACAGAGCAAATGAATAAAACATTAATTAAAAGCAAAAAAGGCATTTTCCCTGCTGTTCCTAACAGCATGCTGTGGTTTGAAATGATGGCGCTAGGGAAGCAGCATGGCTCTGACAGGCTGTGTCAGATGATGAGAGAGGAGGCCTCTTCAGGCGCTGCTTGACAAAATTATAATTAAGCATTATCACCAAATTGCAGTGATTGAGGATGTATCTCTTTGTGGCCTTTGAATGAGAATTAAGAAAGAGCGTTTCCTTGGGAAATGTGAATTTTTTTCTTCTTCTTCTTCTCCTCCTCTTCTCAATTATCTGAAACAGTTCTTTCTTTCTTTTTTTTTGATCCTCAGCTTCAACACAATGATGTCCGTCGAATGAGAATGAGATGTTAAGCTCACTGCCTCCTGTTTTTCTTCACTGATTAAAAACAGCCATTTTTCATTGCTAGGTTTCGTGAAAGATGCTGGTGTCTCTTATATATAGGAACCATTTCTCCATAATGAGACAGAGCTTCCTTAATGCTAACATCTCCATCCACATCAAAGCTACCATATAGAGCATAATTGCTTTTGGCATGTTTCATTTGGAAAGGCCCACAGGCCAATCAGTGCTGGAGTTGTGTGTGTGTGTGTGTGTGTGCTGTGTGAATGAGTTGAAACAGTAGGTGGAGGAAGATAAGATCATCACATTCACAGATAATGGAGATGCTTGGCAAAGAGGGAAGAGTTAGTTAAACACTCTGACAAGAGGGCTGAGAGAACAGGGGTCAGGCTTGACATGAATTTCATGCTTCCTTCTGCTTGCCAATCTAGGGAGAAAATTGAATTTGGACTCCTTTTTTCTTTTTCACCTAATTCAATCACCACATCAGAGAACGGGGTTGGCTGCTCAGGCCTGAGCAAAAGTACAATACTCACTTAAATAAGCCGGGTTACAGGGAGCTTTGGAGCTAGGCAGAAATGCTTCCAACTCTTTCCTCTCTAGGGAGCTGTGGTGGTGGCTGAGGTGATGGTTTTGGAGGAGATGGTGATGGTGGTGGTGGTGATGGTGATGTAGTTGCTGATGTTGATGACTGAGAGGCATCTCTTTACCAAAGGTGGAGAATGACTTATCAGTCGACTGCTCTGGGCTTTCAAATACCTCTGTGTCCGGGACAGAGTCCATGCCAGGCACATGGAGGTTGCTGCGGTAGTCTGGACCCTGGCGCCCGTCGGAGGGCATGAAGCTCGGCATCCAGCAGCGATCGGAGTGGCCCAGGGCCTTACACTCCTCCGTGCAGTTAGAGAACAGATCAGCACCTGGGGAGGGATGTTTAAGTCTTTAGTATTTCTTTCAGAAAACATGATACCTGCATGCAAATTAAAAAATGAACATCCATACACACAGACACATTCAACTTCGTCCAAAGTATTTCTACAAGACTTTCACTAGATTTACTTGTGCTACCTGCTCTTTGATTCCTTTTATGTTTCACTATCTCTAAGATCTAAAACTCATGCACAAAGAAAAAAAAAAAAAAAAAAAAAAAACTACTGACACACGGATTGAAAGGATGTGGAACAAAGTGCCTTTGTGGTCTGTTCTTTAAAAAGCATGTACAGTATGTAGTTGAATATTTTCATTTGATGGTACTTTATACTTCTACTTCACTGCATTTCAGTGGGAACAATGGCACTTTTACAGGTCCAATATTGTAAAAAAAAAAAAGGTACATTTCCATGTCATTTTAGATTATAAAGAAGGTCGAGGTTCTATAATAATACTGTGAAAGTTGTTTTTAACAAAAGAAGCAGCACTGAAAGAACACTGCAGGCAAACTGGCAGCCCTCAATAAAATAAATCCACCTGAAATTTAAAGGTGTTCACAAGTGGACAGATCTAAGGCAGATGTAATGTAGAGCTTGATGTATTTGTCCTGTGGTCTGGGTTCTATATCACTATAATGTCAAAGCTCCAGTTCACAGAAATGCACAAAGCTTGTATTCAGATACTGAACCTTAAAACCAGCCATCAGGTTTTCTGTAACTTTGTGATGTCACAACAAAGCGCCATGCCCCTGTTTAACTGTGTTTACTAGAGCTGAGTAATAAGTCAATTATTCATCGTGATATGAACATGTTCAATGAACAAATAACAAAGAAATAAGAGAAATGAAACCAACAACAAAAAAACATTTATGATGGAAAGTTTCATAGAACACAGACCCTGAGAAATGTGGTTGGAGGAAAACAACAACAACAAAAACAAACAATGCTGACAACAAGCTCTGCTGTGTAGAAAAGCTACATGTTCAACTCTTCCCTCCACCACGGTTTGTTTTACATCTGCACAGTGAACTAACATCGAAACAGGCTAAAAGGAAAACATCAGTGTGCTTCACTAGGAAATGACCTACAGTGACCTGTGTCTGTGTTTTCCACTCCAAAATCATGCACTCTTCAACATTTATCATGAGTCATATCGTCATCACAGTATTGTAGAGTGTTGTGGTACATTGCAGATTTCCCTCATATCGAGCTTCTAATTGGCTCACAGATCTGCTGTTACCACAGCTCCAGACTGAAGCCTCAGAGAGGAAAAACTACACTGAGATGTTTTTGGTTCTATCTTCAAATAAAAAACTGAAAAAAAAAAAAAAAAGTATAATATAGGACTTCTAAGAGCAGTTCATTTATCTATCGGTATCTGCTTATTATCTACAGGAGTTTATATATGAAACTAATGATCACTTCATAAAATATGAATATGAAGATTTGTTATAATAAAAGCACAGTATGTTCCCAGTATCCATAGTGTTATATTATTTATTCGATGCAGGAGCATACTGTATTTATTGCACTTACAGAAAGCACAAAGGATGTTTGGGGACAATTCTTAAAGAAAGAAGAAGAAACCTTTTTTGTGGCCATGCCTCTGTGAATCGACCAATCTAGAAAATGGGCAGAAAGTAACTGAGTACTGTTGATATAGATATGAGGGATTTGGAGCTGAGAACATTTTTTTTATTATTATTGTCAGTAGTATTTACTAAAGGTCTGAGCAGCTGGTTAGGAGGGAGATTTGTGGCCCTGGACCTATTTCAAACTTTTCTGTCCTTTTCTTTTTTTCTTTCTTTAACAGTCTCAAGGCTTTGGATGTTTGTTTGTTTTTTTCTGTTACATGGTCAAGCACAGATCCTGAACTCTGTGCTGCAGCATAGGCCAGCAGGGTTTCTTGTCTTTTCTATGAAACTTTTATTTGTTAATATACATGGGTTACTTGCTTTTTTTTACTTGCTCTTTGGAAATATACATCCTAATACTGGGACATGCACACACAGGGACAAGTGTCATTTTTATTTATAGCATCCAACGGGTTCTAGAACACGTAGAGCTGTGGGACCCTCTGTTCAGATAAGGAAACGTTTCAAAATCAATCAAAGTGATAGAGCATCATTTTCATGGTCAAACCAATCTATTGACTAATTACTAACACTGAACCATCCTTATACAATGCACAGGGAGTGGAATACCCTCATGGGCCAACAGCCCACACCCTTATGGGTCAATCTGCAGCCCATAGATAGTAAACAAACCAACCACATAGACTGATTGTCATTCTCTAAGTTAATAAAATTATCCATGATGATAAATACAACTGCTTAAATGACACGGATACATCATCTTTGTCCTTGATGCTAAGACAGACAGGAAACAGACATATAATACAAAAAGAGGCAGTTAGTGACGGTGGTTATGTAAGGTGAGTGATTCATTTCCCAGGCAGGGCCACAGCCTGGATTTGAGAAACAGTTCAGGTCACCGAGGTCTGAGACATTCTGTTATCTTTCGATTATTCATGTGCAGTTAAGCACATGTTTTATGTACAGTGTGTGGGCTTTTAAATTAAAAGTAAAGCTCTTAATTGTGCTATGTAAACATTCAGTCAGATGAAGAATATCACAGGTGATTGGGAAAAAAAAAAAAGAAGAGGAATATGGGGGTGGAATTTCAATGACAAAGTGAGAGCATAACGTGTGTGTGTGTGTGTGTGTGCGTGTCTCCAAAGCCATTGCCAGCAAAGTGCCCATGCTCCCCTCAGCGTGGACATTAGATTAACTACACCACAAACTGAGTGATATTGGATTACCAGACTGCCCCTGTCCCAGGCCCCCTTAGTCTCACCCCCCCCCACTCTTTTCAACAACCTATTGTTCCCCATGAAAAGGCTGGTTGCAGGTATGAATGGGAACCAGTTTGGGCTTGCTCACTTTCATGTGGATGTAATTATTTGTGAAGCTTTTTTATTTTTTTTAATGGCAGAGAGAATCACCTTTTGTCAGAGGGCACAGGGAACAGGAGTGAGCGGGGACATTAGCTGTTCACCACAGCTATTTAGGCCGAGTGTAAGCCTTAAGCCAAATTGTGTTTTCATCGCCCCATATGTTTTTTTTTTTTTTTGTTTTTTTTTGTTTTTTTTGCAGGGCTTAGATCCTGTGTATGCATGTTTTTTTGCAAACTAAGTCTGCTTGTTGTGGGTGTGTGTGTGTGTGTGTGTGTATGTGTGTGTGTCTGAGTCGCTGTTTGAGGCTAAAATCTGCACTGTCCAGCTAGGGCTATCTGCTGCTAATCCCTCTGAATACAGACTGATCAGGCTAAGACTGCTGCCGTCTCAGTAAGCAGAGTGTGTGAGTGTGTTTTGTGGTGTGTGTCTGTAGCAGTCAGCAAACAGGGAATTTGCTTTGTTACAAAGCGGATTAATTTGGCTTGCCATCACTAACAGCTTGGAAAAGTGCCCAGTCTCCTATCGAGAGGAGAGGGGTTTCTTATTAAATATTAAGCAACATGCCATAAATATACCATCACATTATGTTTTAATACAGCCCTCTTACATTGGAGGAAACAACTTGCTGTAGCTTGATGTGAGTGTGTGTGTGTGTGTGTGTGTGTTTATGTGTGTGGTGGTTGCAGACATACGGTACCACTGCACCTGGACATGCAGGGTAGCACAGAAGCGAGCACCAAAAGCAGCAGCAAAAAAAAAAAAAAAAAGAAAGAAAGAAAGAAAGAAATAAAGCGGAAGGAGGACACGGAGTTCTGCTTCCATTACAAAATGGATGCTGTGTTAATTCTCAAAATGGGAACGGGAAATGTGGCATTTAGACTCTGCCAGAGAGATAAGACTCACACACACACAGATAGAGAGAGAGAGAGAAAAGAGAGAGAGGAAGAAAGATAGAGAGAGAGGGGGAGATGGAGGGAGAGGGTGGGTAATTTCAACCATAAAGCCAGATCAAGACATCTTGATATTTCTTGACATTTTGGCAAAATTAGATGTTCCCCTGGCACATTAGACAGTGTCTATCGAATCAAGCGGATAAAAACATTTCAGCTGTAAAATTGAACCTCTCACCACACACATGCACACACACACACACAGAGGCTGTGCCGTGCATAATGTATATAAAGCTGGTGGGTAATACCATTATATCTGCTGCGTACTGTAGTTCTCCAAGATTAGTATTTTTTCCTTTAACAGAAACAGTTAGCACTAGTTCTAAGAGGCTTTGTCTGCCTGCAGAGTAACAGTATCCACCCGCCACTTCAACAGGGGATGGAAAAAGGAAAGAAAAAAAAACTGTGTCAACATGTATCGCACTAAGCCAAACACAAGCAAAGAGGCCAGCGAGGACACGCACGCGGCGAGGGGAGGGGAGGAAGCGATCTTGAAGCGTGCTGACCCCTCGTTACTTCTGGCGCCTCATCTTGTCTTTAGCATTCCGTGTGGCGTTCACACGGGGCAAACGCAAAGTCTCCATAATAACCTTCATTTGGTAATTGGTATGCAGAGGTCTGAAAAATGAATTACTGATCAGTGAGCTGTTACCACGGTGATAACGTGAACTGCAGGCCTAAGGAGGAAATCATCATGGCAGCAGGGGAGAGAGAGCGATGGGAGTGGATTTGGAAGGGTGGGGGGCTGAGGGGTGTGTGTGTGTGTGGGGTGGTGGTTGGGGGGGGCAGGAATTGGATAAGTGTCTTGACTCAATCTTCTCCAAGTGCGTGACATTGACTATATTGATAATATGCACTTTACACATGTAGCAGGGCTGGAAATGAAGGGGGCGTGGTGGGGGTGGGGTGTTGTGGGGGGCGGGAGGCGGTGGGCTTGGGGACTTCATAGTCCACAGAAGTAGCAGCGGTCCTGGAGGGGCCGGCAGCAAAATCAGGAGCATTTTTAATTCAACCGTGATTTCATTCACGAGGCAATGTGCCCCTCACGCACAATGTTACAGTGACCTTTAACTCCGAGCTCACTCTCTGAGAACTCCACAACTCCACATTAACCCGGCAAAAAAAAAAAAAAAAAAAACCTCTGATGGAAAAAGCCAGGAAAGAAAAGAAACGACACTTGTCAAAAGCAGACAGGTCTTTGCGAGTGAACTTCTGCTGCATGTAATCAAATTAGAAATTCCGCGTATTGAATGAGTCATTTATTCCATTTGTTAATAAGCGGGAAATAAGCCATCTGATCAGTTCTGGCTGGTTCCTTCACTCACATACCATGTCTAAACAGAGTTTGGAGCTCTTTTACTAAAGTGTGCATGTGAGGGTTTAATACACACAGTCTGCAGCATGCTTCCTTTTACATGCATGTCTTCATACATACATGCCGTTTGATTTTACATCAATACCCTTTGTTATATTAAATAAGCGTCTTTAAAATTCAAAGTACGTGTGCATGAGTAAATGTACATGTCTGACAGAAGGAAGAGGTTGAAGAGGAGAATGAGAATATTCAGTATGCACGTGAATATATACTTTCAGTCACATGTTTATTTATTTAAATTGTAGTATTTGTACTCAGGATGTGAGCCCCTTTCCCACCGCAGTCATTCATTATAAACAGACAGAATCGGCTCTTCCTATTGGATGTTCTCATGTTAATAAAAGTGAGATTGGCTAACACGTTCTTACACTGTCAGGGTTTTAGGTTCAAATTAAAAACAGAGAGGTTGGTGTTTCCCGTGATCGCACGTTATATTTTACATTAATATGGTGAATAGTAGCAGCAGTGTTGGCAGTGATGGAGATAATAGTGGTGGGTGTGATAGACGTAACAGAAGCAGCAGCTATAGTATGAATAATGGTAAATACAAGGTTCAGGCATTTCTCATCCCTTCCGCCACATTAAAACATCCGTCCACACTGGAGACGACAGCACCGACACCTCAGCACTGCTCTAACTGCACCGCGTGCCCACGCGCTGTAGTGTGTAATGGCACGTGCTTAATGTGTACGTGTTTATTTCAATGTGCCATTTGACCTTTACCACAAATCCTCCCCCCTCTCTCCCTCTCCCTATTTCTCTCTGTCACTCTCTGAAACACCTTGAGAACAATCTTGGCAGCAATCCGACGAGCAAGCACTTTGTTCCAAAATGGATCCGAAACGATCCAGACGATCGTTTTTCTTCCTTTTTTTTATCAAAAAAGAAGAAGAAGTGGCAGCGTGCTTAATAGCTGTGAAATCAGACCCATGATTTAGTTTCCTCCTGTTCACAGCTCTGTTACAGGTGATTTCTGGGCTCTTTGGCTCTTTGTGGATCTATAAGCACATCCTTGATGAGGGAAAACTGAGTGGCCTTTTGATCAGGGAACAACAGAGCACATGGCCTGAAACAGCAGAAAATGTTGGCAGGAAAACGACAATTACAGTAAAAAAAAAAAAAAAAAAAAAAAAAAACAAGACAGAAAAAATTATGGGGCAATGAGGGTAAACAGGTCCGTCCAGTGCTGTTTCCAGCGGCCACAAACATGTTCAAACAAATCTTATTGGAGTATTTCTCTGCCAATATGAAACGTTAATGCTCTAATTTATAGTTCAACGGATTTAGTGCAACATAAAAACCAATATGCTCCCATAAATCTGATTACATGGACAAAAAACATCTCTCTGGGAGGAAACCGTAAAGCCTGAATTCCTTCCCCCTAACTGATGTATTCATAAAGTCTCCTGTCAAAGTCAGGGGAAGTGGCTAACACGAACACAGGGCTGTGATGGATGCCGTGCACACGTTTATTTAACACGAGCATCTATTAAACACTGACACAGTTCAACTGTGCCCTCGCTGATGACAAACTCAATTAGCACACACAGTGGTAAGGCTTGTGTTCCTTTTCCAGCATTGTGGGACACTAAGCCACACTATCAATTATCCTAATCAAACAAAGACTTGATGCACAGCTAATAATCTATTTACAGGCATTAAGCTGGCTGATAATGCTGCAACACTGGCAACTGTACTCTATTTACCACACCAAGGGTGCTCAAAGTCAACTGGGGTTGTCGCTGTGTCACAACTGGACGCGCATCACTGCAAAGCTTCCCATATGAAGAGTCACGAGTCTGGCCGATGAAATGCCAACATGCTCGAAACCGAACAGAAAAACAGCTGGTTCCAGCTGAGTGGTGAAAAAAAAGAAGCCGAGGCAGATGTGGGTTTAAAACTTCAATACTTTAGTGGTACCAACTGAAATGTGGCTCGAGTGTCAAGCATCAAAAACCATCAAGTTCTATGAATTGTTTGATCATCTTTACTGATATCAGATCAGATAGTTCCTGGAGCCAAGAGCTAATGTTTAAAGGTCCCATAAATTACACTTCTCCTGTGTTTTTATCTGAAGTGTTGAGCCATAAGAAGATGTATCAGTGGTTTAAAGAACCAAAAACATCTCACATATTTTTACATCTCTTCTCTTAGGCCTCCCTCTGAAGCCCTAGTATAATGAAGTCAGTGATCCAATCAGAAGACAGCTCTGAGTCTCTCTTCTGACTGACTGCTATCTGAATTGTCTAATACAAGTATGTAGCAGATTTCAGATAAACAATCAGAGAAATGATATCCTGAGATGTTAAATGGTGGGTCTAAGAGGGTGGGGCATGGCTGGGAGTGGTGACTGCTTTGCTATGACATCACAAAGTCACAGAAGTCCTGATGGGTTATTTAAAGGCTCAGCTTCTGAATATAGTCTGTGCATTTCTCTGTGGACTGAGGATTTGATACTTTCACAGTATTAATAGAGAACCTAGAGCTGCTTTATCATCAAATGAGACACAGAAATCTCTCTTTATACAATATGGGTCCTTTAATGTCTGATTAGATTTGCACTCTGGTTGACTTATTCTCTGGTCGGATACTTCCTGATTTAAATTTCAGTCAGATTTGTGTTATTTGGGGCTACCAGGGCCGGCAGCCTCTTTTGTTAAAAACAAGAGCTGGCAGGTTTTTCCACACAAAATGCTAATGCATTTGAAATAGGACAACTCCATCTACGTGTAGCAGCTGGCTGGGCTGCCACATCGGTTACAACAAAGGAAGAAGCATATTTGGGTATTGAACCTCAAAACTTAAAATGGGTCTAATTACTTAGTATTGAATTAAATGTCACAACTGTTTTCTTTTTTGTGTGTTGTGACAAATCTCCCAATTTCAAATTTATTGAATGATAAAGAAGTGTTCACCTTCCTTCACACTAAGAGGATGACAAAAAAGCATTTCTTTGCTGTTGCTGCCAAATCTCAGGTATAAATTTCAAATGACACCCAGCCCCACCGGTATAAAGCGTGTGACTATTCATGACAGAATGTGAACTCTGGCTGGCAGCATTCACACGAAATGCTAATGCGGTTGAAATAGGACAACTCCATCCACATAAAGGAGTGGGCTGGCTCAGTCCCGATTAGGAGTAAAAAATGCTCCACGGTGGCTGAAAAGGAAAAACCTGAGGTAATTGTGGAGGTCTAACGCTGAGCCTGTTAGAGCTGGAAAAAAAAGGAGGGGGAGAGGGTGATGGCAAGTGAAGAGGCTTCAGCTCTGTGTGTTTGTGTTTACTGGATTGTGTGTAACCCATCCAGCCTACTGGAGTAACAGTGGAAGTGGCAGGAAAAACTCCATTTGGCACAGCGAGGGCCCCTGCTGCGGCTGACCAGACATGATGACAGGCTCCATCCACAGAGGGCCCGCCACTGAATGAAGACATAAAACCGCCATTCATAACTCAGTGGGGCCCTATTGTATGATCTCAGATGGGTTCCTTTAGGCAGGGGAAGATTAAAAAAAAGGGAAGAAGAAGAAAAAAAAGGATGGGCATGGAAGAATATGGTCAGCGCAGAGAAGAAAAGGGAGAGAGAGGAATGAAGGGAGTGCAGTCGGAGAATAAACTGCATGAATGAATGCATTAATTAATCTAATGAACGGATGAATCGCCTGTTTTGTTTGCTACGGCTACACAACCTATTTGGTCCACGTCCCAGCGCTCCGGTAGCGAGCGTGGCCTCATTAAAAAGCCCGTCACGTCTGGTCGAGTGGTCTCCAGCGCCGAGTGGCCGAGCTCGCAGGGAGCAGGCTCCTCATTAACGCCGCCACTTATTTACAAACAACAGCAGCGAGGGGTTCGCTTGCTCGCCCACCAGCGCTACATCATCACGTGTCAGAAACAACAATGCCCAATATTGAGAAACTTTTTTCTCCTATTTAAAGGCGAGCACTCGGTGTCAGACTCGGCCGGATTCTTTCTTCCTCTTGAAGGGAAACAGGAAATAACACTAGAAAAGAAATCTCAAAGTACAACACCATTATCATAAAAGCTTATTGTCCAACACTCTGAACTGCTGGGCTCTTGGATGATGCTGACTCCGGCCATGTGTGACACTATAGCTTTCATATTTTCCAGCCCTATACACACAATGAGCCGCAACTGAGCAAAGAGTCCAGATTTCAGCAGTGCAGAGATTGACGCCCCCCCTTCCCACACACATATACACCACACGCTCAACAGCGAAGCCCCACTCCAAGGCTTACAGACCCACACAGCCACACATTGATTTGCCCTTTGGACATGCAGTTGAAAAAAATTCAGATCCAACACACACAAGGACAGAACAAAGACATGGCTTATACACACTTTCATAAAAAGCTGAGTTCTTACCGGAGGAATGGCCTCGATTGGTGGCATCGTGGTCGCTGTCTCCCTGCTCGCTGTCTCCGTGGCCGCTGTCTTTGGAGCTGACCAGGTCTGCCTCCTGGAAGGCCGAACTGAGGCCAGAGAGAAGAGCAAATCAATCAGAGCCTCCCTGATGCTTTTAATTTGCAGCATTTCTAATCTTACTGGTCCCATCTCATCATCCACAGCATCATCACATTTACGAGCGAGAGGGTGGGGGGGGGGGGGGGGGGGGTGAATAAAGGAAATGAGAGGTTTATCAGAGAGTGAGCAGCAGAGAGGTTGAAGAATTTCCATATTTACCTGTTGACACGTCTTGGTCTGTCAACCAGGTAGCTGAGTTCAGCTCGTTGGTGTTTGGTCTGAAAGAGAGGGGGTGGTTTTCAGTGTGTGTTGCTTTGCTGGAGTAACCTATAGTAACATGATTAGCATAGAGGAAAAGGGAAGAGGAGGGAAAAAAAAAGAAACACATCTCCACCATGGAGCCCACACAGTGCCATGTTGATGTTGGCTATCAAAATGAACCTGTGCTTGTGTTCAACCATCAACCATTACACATGTCACTCATATCGTAAGAGTGTGTGTGTTTGATGATGTGTTGCTCTCCCCACAGGATGGGAATGAGCAGAGCTCTACAGATATGTTGCCAAGGCGCAAGATAAAGTAGTGCACCTATTCAAGCTGGCACAGCCAAGAGACGCATCTTTGTTCTAGTGCAACTCAGCAACATTGTGACCAGTATGCTTAATGCGAACACTCCTCTCCCCAAGGATTCAGTCACACACACGCACACACACAAACGCAGACAGATGCACCCACAGCAACCAGCAGCTCTGAGCCACCATACATTATGCTTATACACTTCCTTTATTCTGACTTTTTTCCATTATTATTATCATTTCAAAGAGTTTGGAGCACAGCATGAACATGCAATGATTGCTGTTTCACAGCTGACCTCCCTGAGGACTGCTACAGGAAGCTTGTCAGCAACCAGTGGTCTAATCATTGTTTGCTTTAATGCCTTTCCTGAAATAAGTCAGAGGATGGTGCGTGCGACACACTGTGTGTATTAGCAGTCAATAAAAGCCTTCTTTTAAAGGCCTGGCATGCCACTGAACTGAGAGAACAAAATAATGTATGGACTGGTGATGGCTCCTGTATGAAACATATATTATGTCTGTCACGTAGGGATGTGTTTAAATATTATCAAACAGGCAGACTTCAGTGTCTCAGGGGAGATCCTGTGTATGAATCATACTTTAGACATGCTGAGGGTCTCTGGATGGAAGGGGGGGTTAAACTGTAGGGTATGAGAGGACTCTTACCTCGTTTAATAAAATGCTGCCGTTTGATATGATGTCAGGCTGCTGGTCTGTGTACCCTGTCACTATGGCCCCGCACGGGTTGTGATCGGTGTCTGTGCTCCTAGACGGACTACACGGCTTTAGGAACATGAGGTCGGTTTTGGCAGACTCTGGAGTCAGACATACCTGGTAGCAATAGTTCTGGTTTTGGTGGTGGGAGCCGAAACTCCCTGACTCCTCCACGGGGACTTGAGCTGTACCGGCTCCACTCACGTTAACAGCGCTTTGCACCAGCATGATATCTGACTTGCTGAGCTTTTTCTTGCGGGCCCGGCCCTGCTGCGAGCAGCAGGAGCTGCAGCTCAGGCAGCAGTCACTGGTCAGGCAGGTGTAAATGTTGAGCTTTTTGTCCTTCTGGCAGCGCACAGCCAGCACGATCATCACCAGGAGGAAGATGAAAGAGACGGAACCCAGGGCGATGATGAGGATCAGCGTGAGGTCCAGGGTGCCGTCTTTGGCCTTGGCGGCGCCTCCTCTGTCCCCGCTGCCGTGGCCTTCAGCCACACTGTCCACCAGCACCACCAGCACGCTGGCGCTGGAGGACAGCGGCGGCTGCCCGTGGTCCCTCACCTCGATCAGAAGGTCGTACAGCTGGTGGGGGTCCCTCTTGGCTGACACCCGCCTCGCCGTCCGGAGCTCCCCGGTCCTCCAGTCCATCCTGAACATGCCGTTCTCGTTCCCCCTCTGGATGCTGTAGGACAGCCGTGCGTTCTCGCCGTCGTCCGCGTCCATAGCCACGATGCGGGTCACCAGGTAGCCCGGCTCTGCTGAGCGGGGCAGAGGCTCCCTGGCTGTGCCGTTCTTCCCCACGGGGGCCAGCACCAGTGGGGCATTGTCATTTTGATCCACGATGATGACTTTGACAGTGGCATTGGAGGAGAGCTCCGGCGTTCCCGCGTCTTTGGCCTGGACCATGAATGTGAAATCCTTCAGTTGCTCATAATCAAAGGACCTGAGTGCGTACAGATAACCCGTCTCCTCATTGATTGACACATAGGTTTTGACTGACATGCCTTGGATGTCACACTCTAATATGGAGTAGCTGATGAGTGCGTTCTGTCCGATGTCCGGGTCCAGAGCCGTCACAGCGTGTATGTACGCCCCTGGCACGTTATTCTCTGTCACATACACATCATAGATGGGCTGCGTAAATGTGGGCGCATTGTCGTTCTCATCTGACACCTGGACACGGATGGACTTACTGGTGGCCAGCGAAGGCGTCCCTTTATCCCGCGCAACCACAGTGACGGAGTAGGAGTCCGCCTGCTCCCGGTTCAAGGGCCCGTCGGTCACTATGGTGAAATAATTCTTAAAGGAGGATTTTAATTTGAAGGGGACGTCGCCGAGGATTTCCACGTGGAGCTGCCCGTTTTCCTCTGCGTCCCGGTCCGTTACACTAAGCAGCGCGATCACTGTACCGGGAGCCGCCTTCTCGCTCACAGACTCGGTCACGGTGCTGAAAGTGATCTCTGGAGCGTTGTCATTCATGTCGGTGACTTTGACCAGCACTTTGCAGTGCGCTGGCACTGCGTTTGGCCCCAGGTCCTTGGCCTGGACAAAGATCTGATAGAGGCTGCTCTCCTCGAAATCCACCTCTCCACGCACCTCGATGCGCCCGGTGCGCGGGTCAATGCTGAACAGGTCCTTTACGCGGTTGGAGATGTGGTTACTGAAGGAATAAACAATTTCTCCGTTTAGACCCTCGTCCAGGTCGGTGGCGTTCAGCTGTATGACCAGCGTGCCCACCGGTGCGTTCTCGGAGAGGCTCACCGTGTAGACGGGCTGGTCAAACACCGGCACATTATCGTTAGAGTCCAGCACTTTGACCACCAGCAGCGCGGTGCCAGTCCGCGGAGGCTGACCCCCGTCCACAGCGGTCAGCACATACCTGTGCGCCGCCTGCTGCTCCCGGTCCAGCGGCTTTTCTAGGACCAGCTCCGCGAACTTGTTTCCGTCCGTCTGGGTCTGCACGTCTAGGTAAAAGTAGTTGTTAGTTGTGATATCATACGTGCGTAAAGCGTTAGAGCCCACGTCCGGATCGAATGCGCTCTCCAGAGGGAAACGGGTGCCTGGAGTGGCGCTTTCTGAGATCTCCACCGTGATGTCTGTCTCCGGGAAGCTGGGTGGGTTGTCGTTAATGTCCACCACTTCGATTTCGACCCGAAACAGCTCCAGCGGGTTCTCCAAGAAAACCTCCATGTTGAGCTGGCAACTGGCGCTCTGCTTGCAGATCTGCTCCCGGTCGATTTTCTCGCTAACAAACAGCACGCCGTTCTCCAGGTTCACCTCCAGGTACGGCGTGCGAGAGCTGGGCACGACCTGGAAGCGGCGAGAGGCCAGTTTGGTAAGGTCCAGTCCCAGGTCTTCGGCGATATTCCCCACGAAGGTGCCATGGTCCGCCTCCTCCGGCACAGAGTAGCGTATCTGAGAGAGCACTCCATTCGTGATGCTCAGGACAATCAAAAGCACAATCATCGCCGGAAAAACAAGTGCACTTCGGTAAAAAAGATCATAAACCTCGTTATCCCCTGTTCACGGACAAAATGTCAGTTTCCATCACCCATTTCAGTCAGGAGGTAAAAGTCTCCAAAATGCGTAAAAGTCTCCAAAAATGCGTAAGGCGTCCGGAAAAACTTGTCCCATCAAAAGAGAGGCATCGGTAGAAAAAAGAATGAAAGAGTTTGGAGGAGTGCTGAAGCTTTCTGTTTTTCTATTCTAGCTCCACTGTCTTTCTCTTCAGCTGCGTCCCGGAGAAGCTACAGCGCACATTCCATGAAGCGCAGTGCTGCTGGAGTGATGAAGCCAGTCTGGGAAAGAGTTGGAGAAAAAGAAATCATAATCCATATTAGAAAAATGCGGAATACATGTTGATTCTTGAGTTGGTCCCTAATCATAAAGTAAATGTTCAGGGTTTGGCCTCTTTGTTTCTCTCTCTCTCTCTCTCTCTGGCTCTGTCTCCTCTTGGCAGCCTGCTCCCTCACTGCGGTCTCCTCCACTCCACTCTACTGATGCTGTTCACTCAACAATTTGCTTTTTTTCCTCTCTCCCCGCATCGCACCTCCCCCTCGCAGCCCCCGCGGCTGTAAATCACGCTGATAGCTCTCTCCTGATTGGACGGCGCGGTTGCCCGTCAAAGTCCCCGCTCGGCCCCATCTCTCCTTCACTGTTTCTCAGGGCTATCTCTCTCTCTCTCTCTCTCTCTCTCTCGCTCTGTCTCTCTGCCTCCCTCTGAGTGCTCGCACTGTGGCTTCTCTCTAGAATACCTGAAAGAAAAGAGGAAGAGAGAGAGAGAATGACAGGGCAGGACGTTTATTACTTTAACCCTTCAGCTGCCAAACTCCTGACCACCACCCCTCCCTCCCCTCTCCACCCCATCTGCCTGTCTTGCAGAGAGAGAGAGTGGGGTTGTCATGTAATGAACCAATGGGTGATTACAGTGAAGTGGGGGACTTGTTGACTCGGGTGGCCGGGCCCGCGCGAGCCTCAGGACAGCCTCGGTAAATGCATGCAAATGTTGTGATATGTATGCAGTGAATCATTCGCCATTCATGTGCTGTTCTCAAGGCTGTGCGCTATAATTACACCCAGTAGTAGTAAACGTTATTATCTCTGCGCCACACAACAGCGGGGCAGAGAGTCAGGGACGGCGGCGGATCTGCGGACCTCATACGACCCCTAGCGGCGTAAAGGCGAACTATAGGGGACTGATTCATATCAAGGAGCATGTATAGATGATTTTCTGGTTATGGCAGTACACGGAGTTGTTGTTATAGGCTTCGTGTGTGCACCAGTGGAGGGACGGGGCTGGATGCAGTAAATCGGGACGATCTGTCTTTTCAGGGAGCAAACTGCCATCATCTTCAGGAGGAGGAACCGCACCGGGCACAGTGCTGTTGAAATGGGCTCCATGGGTGAGTCTGGTCTTCCTCTGTGATGTGGCTCATTCCTGCAACCTTCAAATAAAGCTAAGCATTATTTAATGAGTTCATTAATGTCATTAATGCCATTTTATGTCTGATTCTGCACACTTTTTTTTTTTTTTTTTTTTTTGCATTTTTATCTCTGTATAAGATATTTAATGAACAATCCCTGGTGTCAGTTGTGTCCACATGTCGGTATTTCACTTCAGAACTGTAGGTTTCAGTCTGACTCTGAAGCCAGAAAATTGATTTTACAGCCTCAATCAACGATATAGATTCAGGGTTAAGGTGCTTCCTTATTGCAACCGAACGCGAGCTGCTGGTTGAAAACATTATATTCACTTGACAGTCAATAAAGGAATCTGACTGGATGGTCAACATACTCATATATCTATATGGCAGTGTGTGGTCTTCATTTGTTCATTTAGCATGGAAATAGATGCTCAAAGAGGAACTCTTTCCTCAACAAGGTCAAAGGTGACTCAAGGTGTGACTGCTTTGGCAGATCAGCTCATCACAACATTGATAACATTGACTTTAAAGCATGGAAATGTTAGCAGCAGTAAACATGTAAACAGAAATACAGGTGTTTTAATGAGCATCATTTCCGCAGGAAAGTCTGGAAACCTCAAGAGAGACCAGGCTTAAAAACCTATCTATAGAGAATCACACAATGGATGAAGCAAAATTAAAAACAGATGGGGATGAGAAGGGACACAATTATCAGAAGAGTCATTTATTTTTGGCTTTACAGTCTTGAATTCAAAGAGTCAGATTCACCTGTTTTCCTTCGGAAGGTTAGTCCAGGTGGCTGAAGCAGGGAAGAGGAAGGCCTCATATACACAGGATAGCAAATGTCTCATTCTGACATTCACCCATTATTCACTTTCTTCTTTCTGAGGTTATGATTCTGATGTATAGGCTTAAAGACTGTGAGTGTTGTTGAAGTGATTTGTGTGTGCATGGTGTTTCCTTTGATGCAGTAGAACAATGTGGTCCTCTGGATAATTGTTGCAGCATCCATACTGCAACACTTACATACCTGATGAATGTTGGTATAGACAAAAATGTCACAAATGAATAAGCCTTATACTATGAATATGCTTTTATTTCATTTTAATTATAGTCCTTCTCATAAATCATCTTTTCTGCATTTCTCATTTCCGTGAACTAACACTTGACCTTGGCCGCAACAGGAAATGTGTGCCTTCACTGTGAGCTCATTAGGAGTGTGAGCTCAGCTGAGTGGTGGAGGAGGAGGGGGGGGGGGGGAGGAGGAGTGGCTCATGTCAGACCGTGTGCTCCCCCTAGTGAACAGCTACAACCCTACAGCACACACACTCAGACACACACACACACATGCGCGGCTGCACCCTGTGCAGCACGATCTTCCCGAGCCATGCTGATTCTGTCAGCTGTGCTGGAGTCCAGAATGCTAACAGATTCACATCCATGAGGTGCAGTGAGTAAAAACACACACACATACACACGCATACATGGCATAAGTGCATGATTCACGCTGTCTGCAGACTGCCAGAGCTGCACACACACACACACACACACACTCACAAACAGGCCACTCGAAGAGAAACGTGATTTGGCTCCGAGAAGAGATTTTCTAAATCAAGTCCCATAAAGTCAGTGGTGCAGTCAGACATGCATCACTGTCTGCTCAGATAGCTGGAGTGATGCTGGAGAGAGAGTGGGGTGTGTGAGGACTTTCTGCATGTGCAAATGCGCACGGTTAATCCAGGGTGACACTGATACAGAAACATATTTTTAAGGCTAAAAATACATGACTGCAACCAGTGATTGCTGCCTTTTGGTGGGGTAAAAAATAAACTGTGGCCATCTGGCACATTAACATTTTTCCACCCATTGTGGCAGGCAAAAAAAAAAAAAACATCCAGCATCTAAAAAAGCTGCCCTAAAGCAGTTCTACCTATAAGATAATTGGATCAGGAGAACAGTATGTAAGTCAATCATGCGTCGTAACACTACAGGGACCAGAGAGAGCGCGTTGTCTAATCTAAACCCGAGCTCTGTCTCTCCTCCTGTTGGCTTCAGCAATCACACTTTCAATTAACACAAGTGGAGTCACTGCATCGCTGTCATGCCCGAGGTAAATTTAGATGTTGGGGAAGACAAACAACATTTGGAAATGAAAAGGATACCACAGTGGGATAGAGGAATTTCTGCACTCTCTTTCTTTCACTGGAAATCTCTGTCACCATGTGTGTAGAACAGCTCTCAGTAGCAAAGACAACACACCCAGTTGTTTTGAATGTGGCAGGAGTTTGACCCTGTAATGACAGAACCGACGAGGCAAGAGGAGCAGGGGGCTCAGCAAACGTGGCTTGGACTTGAGTGACCAACTGATAACTTTAGAATTTGTGTGATCTGATCTTTTTGGCTTTTTCTTAAATTTTATTTCCGCCTTTATTCTAATGAGACAGTGGAGGCAGGCAGCGAAGTGCTGCAGGTCACACTCTCAGCCACAGCAGTTAGGATGAAGCTCATCTCATAACCAACAGGACCATTTTCATTTATCCAGTGTTATTGGAATCTTCCCTTTTGACTTAGAATGACTTCATGTCTTCCTCTCTATCAGAAATCTTGCAGCAAATTAAATCCTTTATTGCGAAGAGTCAAGACTTTGAACCACAAAAGTGATGCAACATGTAAATTTTGCAGTTAAAAAATGAGAAATGAAAAAGTTTCTTGGACCTTGACCCACATTTTTCAAATTAGATACAGTGTCTAGGAATTGCACTTGATTTGAACCTTCTTGATCTTCACAGGATACATTTCTGACATAAGACGTTTTGTTTTCAATCTAGGACTTGATGTTCTTATGGACTTTATGTAGGATTTGTTGTCTTTTACTTCAGACCTGTCATCACACCTTCACTGTGACAACAGTCACGGCCAGTGGCATTATGTTTTTGGGTTATCTGTCCATCCCACTCTCGTGAGCGCAATATCTGAGAAACACTGTAAAGAAATCCAGCACAAATATTCACAAGGACTTGGAGATGAACTGATGAGATTTTGGTGGTCAAAGGTCAAACATCAAGGTAGGAATCACTGGCTGCATGCATGATCAATTTTAAAGATGGCACCGTTTTTCCATTTTCAATCAGTTTGATTTTTCAATCTAGCAGCATGAACATATCATTTGGTTTATGACATGAAATGAAGTACCTACAAAAAGATGACAGCCCCTAATCATTGGTCTTAATTAGCAAATATTAGCATGATAACATTGGTAAACATGAACATCATGGTAAAGGTGGTGGAAAGGGTAATCTTTCAGCTCTATAGCGAGTTGTTGACATCTTGATGGTTAATTATTAAGTATTAAATAAATATTAAATAACCTTCGATGCCTCATTATTTTCCCTGATGGTTTCATTGTGCTGTGGATCATCGAAAATTGGGTTAAATTCTCTCAAACAGACCCAGTAATCTACACTGAGGAATCCACTTCATTTACCAACAGACAAATCACACAGATGAGAGATTACCATCAGACTGGAATAAACAGCAGAGCGATGTCTCGGGCTTTGTATTACCACTTCACCTCCTCTCTATTTTCAGGGGAACGTAGGCTCCCTCAGTGTGTGTGCGTGTATGTGTGACCTCCAGCAGCTTCCAGATAACCTGTTGGCTTGAAGCTGAGCTATTAGAGGACACAGTTAAAAAAAAAAAAAAAAAAAAAAAAAAACAACAACACTGCTGTTTGTCAACCTTGACTCTCCCTTCTCATTTGTCGAAGTCGCACAATGCACAAGGTGTCAGAGAAAAGTAATTGCATTTAAAAACAGCAGAGAAGAGCGGGGGCTGAAAGTAATTCACACTTCAACAGGCTGAACTCCACCTTGGAAAAAAAAAAAAAAAACTGCAGCAACACACGCGTTCTTGAGCGTCTGAGTGTTTAAACGGATCAGGAACAGACACCTGGGGTGGGGGCAGCAGCACGTTGACACTTGGTGAATCAGTGCAGATGTACATGAGTAGTAAAATGAAAGTTTTTGAAAAGGTTGAACATGGCTTCGTGCAGCTGATGGTGTTCAGAGCTGGAAAGCAGCAGCGGCAGCAGCAGCAGCAGCAGCAGCAGCACAGACTGACAGGACTGTCTGGAAGCTGTCAAAGCTTGTCTGCTTTCCCACATTTTGCCTGTTAGCTCGGCTCATTTAGCCCCGCTCCCAATATTTTATTGCACAGACAGCATGTGACACCTTAAAGACGTACACTTCCAGCAGGTACTCTCTTTTTTCATGTATAAAACCGACACAGAGGCCGATTTTTAATAAAAACAATAGCCACTGCTCCAGCCACATATGTGCTAACTCGCAAAAACACATATAGACACACGAACAGTACTGAGGATGGTACTGTCATGGCATGGTGATATCGCTCAAGCTATAGGAGCCTCAGTCTGCTGGCAAGAGGCAGCTGGTGCGACACCAGTACGAGACTCCTCGTGACGACAGACACAATGGGATGAGAAGACGGACAGAGGCAAGTGGAGGAGAAACGAGGATGAGTAGACAGATGGAGGCAGAAATGTGGAAGGAGAGAAGAGCAATGCAGACGCAGATGGACATCAAAGACAGCAGAATCGTGGTGGCCCAAGCCGGCTTTCCTCTCATTAAACACTTTAACGTCATAATCTTCAGAATGTTGAAACAGGACACAGTGTTTGATGGGAAGGCTTCATTTAGAACATATTTAAAGTCTATTAAAACATGAAGATGTTCTGGATTTTGCAGCATGGTAACAGGTAACTGACCCCGTTTAGCCAGAGCTCATAATTGTTGCTCTGAATGGGGTTTTTAAATAAGTTCCTGCAGATTCGTGGAGACCTTTGAGCTCTCTGAGGGTCTGGGGTCAACAGACGGCGGCCCACTTTTCCTGGCTGGTAAATCCAGCCTCAACAGTTTATGGGCTCTGACAAACACTGTGGGCTGAGACTCTGGAAATTCCAGTTGGTTGTGCCCGGGTTGTTATTTCTCTAGTTTCATCTGTGCTTATCTGAAGTAATAACGTAGCAGTCACCTGAGAACATGGTGCCATCCTTACAATTAAGTTAGAGGGGGGTGGAAACACAGGCACGCAGATGATCAGACAGGTTGTAAACAAACCAACAGCGTAACCAGATTAGGCCTGTGATTAGCTTATGCATTTACATCATCAGCCTAATGTATGCATTTGAGCAATCATCCAGCATCTGGTATTAATTTAGTGTTTCCTGACACTCAGCCTGCTCCTTATGGAGGTTTAAACCTAACACTTCATCAGTAGATGTTGAGGAATACACACACACACACACACACACACACACACACACAAACATGCGTCAACATTTCTCTTTTTCTTGTCAGTAATCCAAACATACAAAGAAATGAAAACATCTATGTCCATAAATGATCGGTGCGATAAAGTGAATAATTATTGCACACATGAAGACAATGAGGCGCAGAAAGGAATGAAAGACGAGAAAGCAGCTGGAATCTGTCAGTATTTACAAAGTCCTCCTGTCAGTGCTCATTAATATCAGCTGCTTTAGTCCTGATTGATGCCTGTAAAAAGGTTTGTCATGACCATGGTGTCACACAAGAAGCATCTCATGATAGGTAAAAGAACTCTCTCAAGACCTTTACAACATTACGCTGAAAACACATGGACACTGTTGGTTACAGATGTGCTTCTGAACCTCTGAATGCACCGTTGGGGCTGGAAGTGAAAAGAACATCGTTTGACCATAAAGCTGCCACCACCAGGTGTCAAAAGAATCCTCAGAGGACTTGTCCAAGAGCCAAGGAGCACTCACAGAGAGCTTTTAGACAGACCTGGAATCAGCAGGTACAGTTGTTTCAAAGAGTAATACACTCAACCACCATGGCCTCTATGCACGCCCAACCATGCAAGAGTGTTGACGCCTTCAATATTCCTTTTCCCCGCTGTACGGCTTTGTATGGGCAAGACACGGAAATCTTGACATTTCATTAGAAATACAATGATACAGCTTGTTTGGACATCATGGATCTGTTTTCATTCACCATCAGCTCTTTAACAATGTCTCTTCGTAATGAGTTAGAAAAGTCTCATTCAATTATGGTGTTTATTTGTAATGATGTCACTGATCTTCACTGCTGTTAGCCGCTGCAATAAAATGAAATGATTCACTAATGGAATCGATGAAAATAGAATCTGTTTAATAAGTAAATAAATGAATAAAATAAAAAGCATCTTGAAATTGAAAATCAATGTATAATCTATGAGCAGACAGTGCTGTGAGGTAAAACAGTGGCTACACGTGGCCGTCTCTGGACACATGGAGTCAGACGGCTCACCGCTGTGCATCAAAGTCAACTGGAGTCATTATTTCTTTCTTCATGAAGGTGTGTGATCGCAGTGACGTCCACACAGCGTGGGGCTGCATTTAGATTGTTTTAAATTCTACTTGAAACTTCGGCCAGGTATTCTCTCCAGTTAGAGCAGACAAGCATACTGCAATAATCCTGAATGAAAGTAATGGTGTGAGTGAGTCACGGCTGGATTGGATTGGAACATAAATAGAATGGCCTGCTGAAAGGTTCCATCTGTGAGGCAGGCCAGAGAAATTCATTCTTATTCGCTGGCTGAGATTTGAGTCTGCTGCATCATTATTTAGAGCAGAAAATGAGACCGAGGAGAAAGGAGGAGAGATGGATGGTGTGTGTGTGTGTGTGTGTGTGCTTGTGTATGTGAGAGGAAAAGGTAAAAGGTCTGAGGAAGAAGGACAGAAAGCAGAATGGATGAAGATGCATTGTCAAAGCCTGTTATGATTTGATAAATTTACTTGATTGACACCCAAATTGTTTGGAATTGTGTCTTATATGTGAAGATCATTCACTGTGGGATTATTTGCAGAAACTGGTTCTAACACCTAAAATATGAAAATCCCTGCCAGTGTCATTCTGTCATGTGGAAGGTTTCTGTTTCCTCCTTAAACCAGCTCGTTGGTTATTTTTCAACCTGAGGAAACAGAGGCCCTACATGTGTGCTGGCCGTTGGTCATCATTGTTACCAGTACTGATTGCTGCAGTGGGTATTATCATTGTGGTGATGGCATAAAACTCTTTAGTTGTTTCACACGTGACTTCACATCATTCAACCAGTAGTCTGATTTGGCCCAGCACTTCCACTTAGGCCTTGGTGACACACTGCCACTCCAAATTGGATCTATAGCATATCCAGATTGTATCTAGTTTGAGTTTTTGACAGTCTGAACAGCCAGTGATTCAAAGGAAGTGTCTTCTGTGTCATTTATAGCAACAACAACAACGTAGTTCCGGAGAGAAGGACGTTAACTCAAGGTGCGTTCAACGACTGACACCTGTTGAAGGAGTTGTAGAAAAACGTGATTCCACCGGGCTTCCTTGCAGGGAGCAGACTATTTGCGATGACTTGGGACAGAACACGCCTATTGTTTGTTTGTTTGTTTTTCTGGGCGTAGCCTATTACCATAGAAATAAATGTGGATATAGACACACCCAATATTGACAGATGCAGATCGGATCACTTGAATTATGAGATAGGGATCAGAATTGATCTGGGCTGAACTCTGAACAAGGCCGTAGTTACAGTTTGTAAGCACACGAGCATCAACACACAGAGGCTGTAAAAGTGACAATGAGTCGATAGGTTTTCATGTTCACTGTGTCACTTGTCAGCATTCAAGCCTTTTAAGATACATCACAGCTGAGTGACATCAGGACTGCAGTATATACTGACATATAGTATGAAAATGCCCTATAGCGCTTTTTTCTTTTTTTTTCTGATGGATGATCAGACCTGTGTTGGCCTTTGAGGAGGTCAGTTCTAGGATCTATTTGAACATCATTCAATAATTACACAGTCAACATTTGCAGACTGTTTAATAAAATCTGTAAGCATCCACTAATTATGATGCACACATCAGAGTCATGCGTCTGCACTGTGGCTGTGTTTCTGTTCTGTGGATTTAATTTATAAGGTTAATATGTGGTAACAGTAGTTAACACATTGGCTTAATGCTCTCAAGCTAACAGGGTAACAACTCATATTCATAATGTTGTGATTTCCCCGCAGTGCAGCTGCTGCACCAGTCGGTGCCGCTCCCTCCGGCTTCAGTTGGCAAGCAGCTCTGATGTCCAGAATAACATGATGGGCTGACCTCAATATTCAACGCTGGTTATCAAATATAACACCCTTGCAGTTATTAACTTTAGAAACACCAACACTAGGTTTAACTGCCTTGGCTGGCTGTGGCGGTCTGATGGTTGGTCTTCCTGGTTGTTAGCCTGGCTCCTCCATCCTACGCTGCTCTGCTCAATGTTCATTTCCCTTCAGGACTCTGCCTGGAATTAAAAGGCTTTCAAGGCTTTTCTCCTGCACAGGAATTACTGGTAAATCAGAGAACAGAGGGAGTGGCTGAGGACAATGACGTTGAGGAAATGCGCTAAATTGGTAGTTGTAGTTAGGGTTTTATATATATATATATATATATATATATAATATTTGTTTTGTTATTTTTTCTAGAGTGCTTAATTTATATTTTATTTTCAAGGAGAAAGAGAAACAGCTTATCAGTTCTTCTGTATGTCCTGGAAATAAGGAAATATAGAGAATTAACAATAGGGGCACTAATACCAGGCGCAGGCGCACGGTGGTGAACCCCGCGCAGTGGTAATTTCGTCTGGTGCAACACGGCGCGCAGTCAATTTGGCAATTTGGTAGACCGTGGTGTGCCGAGATGGGTGTGGCGGCGCAGTAGGGGGAGGTGTCGACAGATTCAGCTTGGCACAGGAACAATTTTGTGCCAAAAGGCTTCGCTGACAGTGCGCTGAAAGTTCGCCAGCTCCAACCTGGTCTACTCTTGGCGCAGGGTGCAGCGTGGCTGGTCGAGTGGTAGTTTGGCTGAGCGGCGCACAGTGCACATGTCACCAAAACCTCACAGGCAGGTTTCCAGAATGTCAGACACATTTCAATGCAATAAATAATCACAACAACCACTATTCAATGTAACTATCTGAATCAGCTCATACATTTATGTCTATACCGATTGTCCCGTCACATCTGATGTCAGATCAAAGGCGGTTGGCACATAATGGAAACTCAAACTGAATTAACATCTGAAACCAATGAGTTCACATCTCTCTCAGCCACAAACAGCCTCAGCATCAGATAGTGAGGATATATTCGGCATCTCTCATCTCAGAGAATTCAAAAGAAAAGAGAAAAAGAGAGACGCTCGCTGACAAGGACCAGGCCACGGAGCTTGGTGATGCGTCCTTTACGCACAGGTGCTTCAGATTTCATTCGGTTACACATGATATTTGTTTATGCTGTGATCTGTGAACACTACTCATCTTTGTTACACTGGCTTTAAATATAGGTTTCTAAATGTAAGTGTCTTTATTCATGGAAAAAAGGGGTGTTTCTCAGTGTATCAGGACAAACCTGATTACCAGTATCAGTAACCTCCTCAGACTACTTCTGCTTCATCAGTCCGTGGAGGTCTGTTCATGTTACCATATATTCGGCCACTGTGAGCTTGGACCTCCCGGACCAGAACATCAGTTTCCTCCTGGGAGAAGTCTGACGTCTGGTGTCACTGTCTCCTTCGTCCATGTTGACATACAAAATGAGAAAATTGCAGCCCCTGCAGCGGATTTAAAGGTGAGGAGAGGAGCTCATTTGGTTGGTGAAGATCTGAATTAGCTGTGTTAAACCCACTCATGCCTTCTCCCCTCCCTCTTTCCCACTTGCGCTGGTAGGAAGGACGGAGGTGGGAAAGAGGAGGACTTGCGGTGCACGAAAATTGCAAAGTGCGCCCAGACACGCCCCGTTGGTGCAGCGGAGCAGCGCAAAAAGCAAAATTAGAGCCCTAAATTTTGAATCTTGTAAAGGTGGCGGATATGGATGTTTCTGTATCTGTTCCGGCAACGCTGCCTAACATCCAAGAATTAAAGGCGGAGTGCTATTAGCAAAGTTTTGGTCCCATGCATTCTTGAATTTGTCAAGCAAAACTTGCAGCCGTTGTTGACATCTAGCACACACACACTTTGCTCACGAATGGGTCTTGGTTTTACAGCGTGCAGCAGCTGCATTGCATTCTGGTGCATGATGTATGTCACAGCCAAACATCAGCAGCTGGGTAAAGACAGATCCAATAGTAGAGTATCCACCTCAGGAAGTGAAGGTTTCTCAGTGGAGAGTGGCCAGGCTCTGGTTAGGACCAGGCCACCTGGCTGACACCACAACGCCAAAAAGCACCACTTGTTTTGAATCTTTTGAATATCCACCACTATTATTTTTTCTGTTGTTCTCTCTGGGTTGATCTCTGACCCTGTAATTTCCCACCAGCCCTCAGATGAATGAAAATGCACTTTTATTTGTTTTGATGTGGATAGAGCACAGAGAGGAAGAGCTGATAGCAGGCTGTGACTAATAAATATAATTTAGTCATTTCTCACAGATGATCCTCAGATTCCTCTTTTTTTAAGTCATCCCTTTTGAAGTTGTCGCCGGGCCTTTCTCTCCACGTTAAGACTTGATTCTGTTTCAGCCCTGGAGGTTCATCAAGCTGGTTCCATTTGTGAGAACGTGCAGGTTCTGCTGTGATTGCCCACGTCCTCCGCTCTTTAAATGTATGAGCCTTTTTCTGTCTCTGTGTTCCATTTGTCCTCTGACACAATTGTAAGTGGCTTCACTTGCTCTAGTTCTTTCAGGGCAAGAGGGGAGGGTGGAAATTGCCTCCCTTAATTGAGTTACCTTGCATATCTATTCCCTATTCCCACCCGATCTGATCACCCTTCTCGCTGGCGCTCGCTCCGTCTCTCTCACTCCGTCACATTGTCATTTGGCTTGTCAACAGATCTGGAGGTAAAGCCGCCTTCTGTTCTTCTCATTTTCACTTGGACAAACCTTCAATTTCCGTCAGATGAGACCTCAGAATCCTGGAGGCGATTGTTTATTTGATTGTCTTTAACTCGGATTTTCATAGACTCTGAGTGTCCTGGTAGAAAGCTCTTCTAAAAGACAGAGATACACCACCAATTTAATAACCTATTTGAACCTGAGTTTAAATTTAATGCAGACAGAAAACTTTGCACTCTGTAATACCCCAGGATCCAGAGGTGTGGTTGCAGATGATACAATCTGGTCTGGACATGCTCTGATCATGGTAGCATAAGACGTCTCTTGGGGTTTCGGTGCAGTGCTGTCTTTTCTTCTCTCTGACTGGAGAATGTTTCAGTGTTGCTCTTAGTGTACAATCACCTACCAGTTCTTAATGTTTGACAGTGTTTGGCCAGAACTGTGATGTGAGTGATGGGTCTTTACTAGGACCCGAATGATATGGATTTTTTGGGGGGCTGATGTCGATATTAGGGAATAAAACAATCTGATAACTGATATATTAATTCCATTTTTACATTTTTCTCAAAATTTAAACCAATATCTGCTTTTGGTCCCTTAAATATATTTAAAACACATGTGATAAAGATATAAATTAAAGGAGAACATGTTACTATTTTCAAATAATTTTACTGTCAAAAATTGTTGTGTGGGACAAGCAGCATATGAACAAGTTGAACATCACATAGGTAGGTGGATAAGCACTGTGTTATGAAAGTAAAGCATGGCTTGAAACGTGCCACTCTGATGCCCTCTAAATGTACGTTCACATTTTCTCTCCTCCATCACTCTGAACCACGAGGTTATTATGAATCAAACTTTGAAGCACACACGGACGTAATGTCTAAATAAAACCAAGTCATGATCTCATGTCTCTGTGCAGTCAACTGTTAACCTGTTGTCGTTTTATGTATCAGGTCTTATCCCATGTATTTTAGATTGCGGTCTGTGTCTGTCGTGTCAGTGTTTAGATGTGGGGCTACAGATGGAAATTTGCATTTTGCTAGATCTGGTGCAGCCATCTTTTCATTTCATGTGAAATGATTAATGTCATTGCACACTGTCCTATGTGGAAATCACACACATACACACACACACACACAGATCAAGGGGGAGAGAAAGAGAGAGAGAGATGGAGTTGGAGATCTTCACTGTGTTTGCAGTGAATTTCATTGTGCTCACATCTGTCATTAGTGCTGCCCACTTGGCTTAGATCACCTGAGACTGGTGTTAATACCAGGTCTGGCACAATCACGTTTATAATGACTCCTACAGGCAACTGAGAGTCACCTGTTGACCTAAGCTTTTGCCTCAATTCATAAAATTTCGCAAGTAGGCTAAAAATATCTAATTAGTCCTGTTCTACAGTCTCTGCATTTAACCTGAGGAATGAATAGAAAACCAACACAGAGGAACCTTCAGATGCTCTCCATATTTGCTCTCATGTAAGTACACTGTGTACACACTCTTTCAACAGGGTATTGTTGTCTCAGACTGAACTTTACCACCAGCAAACATGGCAGATGCCCACCTGCCAACTGCTTTACTGGCATCAAAAATTAATGTTTTATCAGACAGTCCATGTCACTGTGTCACATGGACTCCTGCAAGAGACCAGTGGGTGGTGGTTTGAGCCTGCTCATCCTGATGGCAGGAGGGAAAGTGATTTTGTAGCACCATCACCACTGAAATTAACACAGATCTTCCAAACATTCAGACATTAAAATGTGATTTTTCAGACAGATGAGGAGAACATCAACTCTCTTCCAGACCTGTTTCTCTCTATCATAATATCTCTTCTCCTTGTCAGCTCTGGGCTGATTTCACTGCCCTCCAACTACAGAGGCTTAGAGCTGTGATTTAAAAGTTAAAAGTATGAATTTTCTGAGGTTAATTTATGTGATTATTGAACAGTTTTTTTGGGGAAACAGAGTATTGTTAGACTGATTGACTGCTTTTTTTCTGGGAACGGAAAACCAGGCATAAAGTCTGCTGAGTCTAATGATGCATTGTGTGTTTTTTTGTTTTCCACGTGTCTTTTTTTTTTTTTTTTTTTTGGTTACATAGGAAGTGTAGTGTATACTGTTTCATACCAACGGAACTGCTTTTAACACATCATTATCTTCCTCCTGTGTCATGTGACATGGAGGTTAGAAAGCCACTCGTGCCAATGTGGCATCTCTCTTTGGTTGCCATTTCCACTAGTTTTGAGTGCACCATCCGAGTGCATGTGGTCACACATGTCAAAGTGAGAGCAATTATGTACTCAAAAAAGGGAGTGTGAGAGTGAAAACATGTGAATCGAGACACAGGAAAAGCGTGTGTGTGTGTGTGTGTGTGCGTGTGTGTGTGTGCTTTCCGTGCAGCTAGCAGCAGCAGCTGGGCCGTAGCCATCCAGCAAGAGTCCGGAGTTAACCAGAGACTCAGTGCTCTGATCAAACAGGAGGTAAGCAAAGCTGGAGAAGGGATTCGACCAATCAATAGCCTCCGATTAGCACGAACACTTTGGAAACGCCGTGCACAGCTGTTTAGTCAGAAGACTCAGATGAACCGTCTCTCCATCTCATTTTCCCTGCATTGTAGTGATGAATTGAACATTCACATGACAGTGTGCAGCTCCTCCTCCCTCCCCCGGCCCACTGTCTTTACATCATCATCATCTCTCTCCAATCCTAACCTAATTACCAACACATTTAACATTTATCTTAATTACCCGCACTCCCGTTACCCCCTCTGACTTAATTAATGTAATCAATAATTAATTTAAATATCGCTTTTTAAATTAATTATTGTTGCATTGTGGCTAATTAGCTATGCTAATTAACAGAATGTGTCTGTTTCCCCCTCTGTGTCTGTCACGGATCAAATTCATAAAGTGTCTCAGCGACTGTTTACAGGCGAGTCCTCATTATCGGCTCGCTCCAACTCTCTCAGAGACTTTCCACGTCGACTTGTTGTTTGTTTGTTTGGAGAGAAACATCCCAGCGTCCTGTTGCTAAGCTGCACATCGGTTAGGAGCTTTAATTGTCTTGTCTTCTTTACCCCCTCCTCGTCCAGACTTTTCCGTGATTTATAGGTCACCGCGGTTCATGCTAGACATTCTTCACCATTCCTCTCATTTTTTCTGTCATTCCATTGTTCATCCCCTGTTTCATTATCTCACAGTTCCTCTCTCTTTCTGGCTGCCTGAGCATTTGTTCCTGTGTTTCTCTGTCTTGACATTTGGTAGTTCTACAGAGAGCGCTTTTATCATGTCATGTTCCCACCTACAGCAGCTACACACAGTGAGGCGGTAAGAGAGGAGGAAAATAGTTGTCTGATTAGAGTGCCTGCTTTGCATGGCAAACAGAGGAAGCTTATGTACAGATATAAGTCTCTACAGCATTGTCTGGATCATTTTTCAAAGGTCCTCTGTCGCCAAGGCAACAAATATTACAGTATTAACCAGACGATGGCACTATAATAACCACCTTTAAAACTGTACAACATATGTCACATCCTAACTTATAGTTATTTCAGTCTGCAATGTTAAATTCATATACATTAAAAAAAAAAAAAAAAAAAAGAATAAATAGTGCTTTTACTCAAGCAGGAAGTGGACCACCATGGAAAACAGTGCATTGGTTTAAGGTCCTTCCCAGAAAGAAACTTCCTCCAGAAGACACTGCTCTGGATGGCAATATCTTAATGAGAGGGAAACTCATGGTCACATTGCTGGATAGGACATGATCAAGTATCTACAGCTGAGGCAATGAAGAGATGAAATTTTCACAGTGTTTTCCTATAGAAACGAAACTGGCAGTTATGGATTGAGACTTATTTTAACAAATAATCTACAATCTATAATCTAGGACGAACAATGAGCCTCAACCAAATGAAGTTCAGAGTTGAATTCACATTCTTGCTGTAGTGAAGTCTTTTCCAGGTTTACACCTCTTACATACTAAAGTTTAAAGACGTGAAAAAGAATATAAAAAGAGTATACTAGCAAATAAGTCCAAATCACCAAATTCCCCAAGCCAGAGTTAGGCTTAACATGATCCTCATTCAATTAAAAAGAAATTATCAGAAGAGTTAGAACAAGTGAGCTTCATTATGTTGTTCCTGCTCCACAGATACTTGAATCCTTGAAAATATAAAAAGGAAGTGATTTCATTATCCCTAGGGTCAGATCTTGATATGGTGTAAATTCATTTAATGCTTAGGAAAAAAAAAAAAAAAAAAAAAAAAAAAACTTTATTATGCAATCTATGTCTAAAGATGTTCTGAAGAGGTTCTCAGAGTGCTATGCTTATGGGTGCCTGGTGAAAACATGAAGCCAGGGAGGGACGTCACAGATATTCATCACTGTCAGTCACACTGAATGGACGCTGAGCACCTTCTGTGGGATTTAACTGCAAAATTTGGACCACCCTCGAGTGCAGGATGAGTTATCGTATATATGTATATATGTATAATACTGATGTCTCTTCTAATACACTGTAAAAACATTTTCAGTCAAGCATAAATCTCATCTTTGTTTTCCTTCCCCCAGCTTGTCTCTCTGAGTGTGTTTGTATTTGTATTGTTGCTTCTTGTGACAGCAGTTCTGTTGAAGTGGTAGTTAGAGTTGCAGTGAGTGTCCTCCCACCAGTCTCAGAGGGCAGTAATGAGCCCATTCTGGTTGGATGCACTAGAGTGACATGGAAAAAGAAAACCTGGATGTCAAAAGAAGCTGACATGAATGCTACACATATGCTTTTACCCACTTAGACCTCAGTGGACTGTTCAATTACAGAGCTGGAGGCTGATGCAGGGGTGAAGCACGAGAAAGATGCTCAGCTGTAACACAAAAGACAACATATAGATACAGATACATTACCTCAGATGTAAAGCCATGCTGCATCTTGACTTAAAGCAACACTATGTAGTTTCTCGACCTTAAAATAATGTTTCTAAACTCATTTCAGTGGTAGATAAATGGTTAATAGGATGAATCGTGCCACCGCTGCAGCCTGAGCAGGGTCGCGCCGGTGGTAACGGCTCAACAATTCGTGACCCCCCTCAGGCTGCAGCCGCAGCACGATTCATCCTATTAACAATTTTTCTCGCACTTCAATGAGTTTAGAAACATTTTAAGGCCGAGAAACTACATAGTGTTGCTTTTTGCACTTTGTGGTATTTTGATGTAGAATACACAACACATGCAGTGGACGATGGTTTGGTTAAGCCAGAGCTGTTGTGTGTGTCTGTCTTTCTGTGTGTGTGTGTGTGTGTGTAAACAAATAAACAATGTTAACCCTTTAAGCGCCAAAGTCGCAAAATTGCGACAAGCTACACTGCTGAATAAACAGGCTGTATCTATAAATGTGGTGCCAATCTTGTTACTACTTTTCACCAGGAGATAGCGGACATGTGTGCCTGTAATCTGAGCAGCATTTGTGGGCGTGGTTCTATTCAAAGTTTTAGAGTAAAAAGAGTTTGTAAAACACCCTCCGGTGCAGAGACGCTGTGGCGAAGCAGTGGTAGTAGAGCTGAGCGTAGCGAGAGCAGAGCAGAGCGAACGAGTGTTTTTTCATTTAGTCACGATGCCGAGAGGTCGGTTTACCGTTGACGAAGTACTTCGTCAGGTACTGGCTGACTCCGATTCTGAGGAAGAAGACATGCAGTTGTCCAGTGAAGCAGAAACTGACGTTAGTAGTGACGGCAAGTCCGTGCGCCATAGTCCACAATCAGCACATGGTATAGCGGATGCTTCACCTCAGCGTGGCCGAGATGGAAGCATTCTGCGACTGACTACTGAATACTGTCAACTGACTGTTGACAGTATTCCTTTATCTCAAACTGCTCTCAAACTACAGCCTTTTGAAATCTTTATAAGAAAATTGACATTTTCCAATATGGCCGCCACCTGTTGATGTCACAATATGCAAATTGGATGACAATTTACTTCCAGCCCAAATTTTGCTTCAAACTGAAGATATTCCTCAATTACAGTATGCCCTTATCTCAAACCACTTTAAAGTTATAGCCTTTTGAAACCTTGATATCAAATTGAACATTTTCCAATATGGCCGCCACCTTGTGGCGTCATAATATGCAAATTAGATGAATAATTTCACTCCCATCACAGACTTTGAGTCATACTGAACAGTTTTCTCATTGACAGTATACCTTTATCTCAAACTATTTTCAAGTTATAGCCTTTTGAAATCTTGATATCAAAATTGTATATTTTCCTGAAAAAACTCCGGCGCCTAAATGGTTAATTTGTGGAATTAATCCAGTGGGGCATCACAATAAAAGTAGGCATACAGTATTATGTTAATTCCTGACAAGGGATATGTTATTAATTAGCTTTAGGGGGAAAAGCCTGCACATTGGTATTAGTTGTTATTGGAATCGGAAATTAATTAATCGGCATATCAGATATCGGCAAAAAATATTATTATATAAGAGAACCATTAGTGGATTTTTGTTTCATTGTGTTTCAACTGTAGCTATAAGTGCATGTAATGTGTTGCCTTTTTACATTTGAATGTTGTATTTTATTGTTGCTTTTTTATTCCTTTTATGAGGTCTTTTAACAACAGGCAGAGAGACTACCGATGGAAAATTAACCCTCTGGCAAACCCTTTTCAAATAAAACATAAAAAGAAAGGTTTTCTTCATGGAGAGATGACAGGTACAGTATACTGTATAGAGTTGGATTTAGAAAATAAACTGCTGGTGCAGCTAGTCAAGCATAATTCACATTTCTACTGTTCTGACTTAACAACTTCAACAGTGTAATATTTTCAATACTCCTGGATTGAATCCTAAATTTGTAATATCTGATTCATTCAGTTTTTCTTTGTTGTCCTTTATTTCCATTGACTGTTGCTGCATTTAGCATGCCTATGACTGATTAACAACTGAAAGCCAGCTTTCTCTTCTCTTCTCTGAAAATTGAAAATTACGTGCTGCTGAAGTTGTATTTACAGCATAATGCAATAGGTTTACGAGGGAAAATGAGCTGACAAAAAACCATTCTTCATAACAAAATATGACCAATTACACTTAAAAAGCAGAAGGGGTTAGAATTATAGGCCTGGCTCTGGGAGCAAAGAATATTTGAGGAAAAACTGTATTTTTGTCACCCAAGTAGTGCCTTGAAACACTGTGGCTCCATTTAAAGTTTACAAAAAAAAAAAAATGTTAGTGGAAGTGAAACTAATCTGTAAGAGAAATCCACTGAAACAGTAAGCACAGTCTCTCTAACCTGATAAACTCTGGAGTGCTTAACGTCTTAGTCTGGTTTGTTTTCTAATCTGATAACAGGACTGGGATCTGTAATTCCAACTCAGAGAGAAATAACCACACAGATCCGCAGAAAGGCTGACCCCGGGATTCCACAACGGCTGCGCTGCGTGTCAGCTCCGCCCGTCAACACCCACCGAATGTGTCTGTGTTGCGCACTGTAGCGGCTCCGCCGGACAGCGGGAATCACGCGGACCCACGAAATCTCGCGAAATCACGTATAATCGCGCAGTACAGCGGATGTAGATTAGCAGCTGACCTGCCTTTGTGATTGACAGTCAGCCTCTCCTCGTCCATGGTGTCAACGGGGTGAAATGATGTCTGAAAACACCTGACCTGTTGACTTCCGGCCTGCCTCTGCCCATTACAACGTGTTCAAGAGAAAAATGATCCGCCGTAAACACGGTGTATTTTATTTTGAAAATTGACCGGGTGTTCTGTTTTGTGTTTTGTGCATGATTTCCTGTTCCGCACGATTTCTTGCTCCGGCGTCCGGCAAAAATAGAAGCTCTGCCAGTGTGTTGGGGAGGGCTCCAGGAGGCCGGAGCTGAGCCGGAGCTGAGCCGGAGCCGTGACGCAGCGGAGCCGCAGCCAGTGGAAGCACACACGTAGCGGAGACGTAACGCACACGCATCCAGTGGAATCCCGGGGTGAGTCAGAACAAGAGGCCAGTGACGAGAAAGCAACATGGCATTGACAACACTTAGCATGATTCTCGTCTCCCACAGTATGTTGTGATAAGCTAAATTCAGGTGATCAATATTAGATGAAGATGATAAAAAATGAAGGTTTCCTGAAAGCAGCTCAGTCAGGAGTACTAGGGTCACAGTTGTAGACAGGTGGAGCTTCATCCACTAATCCTGTTGTCCCAAGATGACCCACTCTGTCCTGAATCAAATGCATTTTGTTGATCCTTCCATCCACCACAGTCTCTTCTGACTTTGTCTGTCATTGTACTACATCCCTAACATCCATGTCCCTTTGTTTCTGTCATAATTAGTACCACCAGATGTGGCCTAATAATAAAATGTAACCATGGGTCATAATAACCTGCTGCACAGCTTGTTTTCCACAGGAGCACCGTCTCCTCAGATTTGTTAGGCAGCATCTGCAGCCAACGAATGCCGTAATGAAACTTTGATGATGTACGATATTCAGCGGTATGTACAGCAATATGGTGTAAACTCAGTCGCCCTGATGTGAATAAGCATCTGTAAATGTGAAAAAGAAAAAAAAAGTGTAAATGTTAATTAACAGCATTAAACTGCAGTATTTGTGGGACAACAATTGATAATTAGCTTAATTATCAGTCTACCATCAATCATGTTAAAGAACTTGTAGCATCTTTTGTTTAATTATATTCTGTGACCCATCAAATTCTCTGACCTGGAGCACTGCAACAATAACAAACCTTCATGTAACTTTAGTATATAAAGTATATTGTGCATGAAAAACATTATACAGTTGGTAAATTGATAATCACTGAATGATTAAGTGCTGTTATTATAACTTTGGCAGTTGTTGTCAAGCCAGCCACTCTTAACACAGTGCACTCAGACGGGATAGGGTTAATAAAGGTCACAGTGACAACATGTACAGTATACAACTTCTAACACAGCAGCATGTCCATGGCAGTCACTCTGTGGTTTCCACAGACACGCCTGTCTGGTCATTGGTTCCTGATTAAAATGACTAATTAGGTTATTAACATGAGAAGTTTTGTGTTTAATTACACAGACCGTTTATCTGTTCACGAAGTAAAGGTCAAAGTAAACTGAGTCTTCTTATGATCAGCTGACCTCTGGTGTTTTCACTAACCAATCAGATCTCACCACAGTCTCAATCAAACAAATCACACTGTCACTGTCAGTCTTTAAAATCTGTTCCCCCTCCCTCTGCTGTCAGCTTCATTTCAGTCTCCTCCACACCATCCAGTCCACATCATATCAGATCTCCATCACTCTCCCCTTCCCACCACAATATTGATACACTGAAATATTGCTTTCTTTCACAATACTGTATCAATATTCAAAAGTGCTGTATTGATTTTTTATTAACAATTTACATGCAAACATTAACGGCAGTGGTTCATTGTGCTGCATTTAAAACTCTGGCTGGTGGCTGGCAGCAGTCATTCATCCATTGACTTCTCCACTCCACTGTTAGTTAGCTAACAGTCAAGCGTTAGCTAACTAAAATATCACAACATATGGCAATATATCATATTGCTGCTGCTGTATCGTGACATGCATTGCCAGATTCTTGCCAATACACACCCCTCACCACCTCCACTGTCAAGACCTCAGAGAGCTTGATCTACTTCATCAGGTTTCACCCCCTTTTTCACATATGATGACATCACAATGTGCTCTAATCAACAAAGACTCTCACATGTGTTATGTTTCATGCAGTATCATGTATCCATCGACTCAGGATGAAGTCATATTTCATTAATGAATGTCTTCAATCCCCTCCAAACAAATGACTTTGGAATGATTCCGATTCAGTAACTGGATTCAGTTTCCATCATCTGGCATCACTGGCATAAATGTGTGCTAAAAAAGGTGACTTTTATTGGATTAGGAGGGGAAGGGTTGGGATGCTTGTCTGAGCTCCACAGGGGGGTGACGGTTAAAAACTAGTCTGATCCCAGCAGCCTCCTTCCCTGAGCAAACGCTGCTGGATATTTCCATTTACAAGGCCATTACTCCTCATCACGTCAGACGCACAAGGAGACCCAATATAGAAACGAGGGCATTATTGTGTTTAAGCAGCTCAGCGAAGACAAACTCCTGCAGATAATAAGATGTGTCATCAAAACTCCAGAGCCCAATAATCAGCCACATTTCTCACCTCAAACCGTGCCTCCCCACTTATCACTTATAACAGTTCTGATGCTACATACACCATACACAGTCCTACTTACAATGTCTTATTATACAAAGTTACATGTGATAGTGTCACACTTGAAGCTGTGAAAAGCAGAAAAATACATTTCAGTTGTTCCTGTAAAGATGTCCTCAGTGTTCCTCTACACTGAAATACAACAGTGTCCTGGCTAACTGGACAACACAGCCTCATTTTAAGGCAGTTATTTATTCCAGTAAGTCTTTTCAGTTTATTTCATTGAACCACATTTTGTGTGCATAATAGGTACTTTTCAGTAGTGTGATACATATCTGCGTCCCTAACATCATTTTTCTCAAGAGACAAGACAAAAATACATATCAAATACAAAGGAGTAGTTGTCTGACAAACTATTATCAAATTCTCAGTATGATTTATGAAACATTTGTCTCACTTTCTCCAGCCTCCTTCTATCACAGCCAGTGGGCTGTGACCCTGTAAAGTAATGCTCCAACAGATGATGTCCTCCCTGACCCAATGACAACCAGCACCACCACTGGATTGTATGATAGACTGATACAGGAATACAACATTCATGCAGTATTACATTATGCACATCACCTTTAATTTAGGCCTTTTCATTCATTCACTCATCATCTATACTGTTTATCTATGTAGTGTTGCAGGAGAGCTGGAGCCAGTTCTTCCCAACATAGTGTACATCTTGGACAGGTCACCAGTCTATCACAGTTTAGCCCTATAACAATTATTACGTAATCTCCTGATCACAATCATTTGAGCTGACTGCAATCATTTTACATGATCGTTAAATGTTTTCCATTCATCTGTATAAAAACAGCTGGATAAAACTAACAACATAACCCTAACATAACCCATAACATAGTTCCATATCTATTTCTTCTTTGTTTCCCACCGTTTGAGGTTCGAGTAGTCCTCTTTTAATGATCATCATGTTGCAACCCCTTCTTCTTCTATGGTTTAATGAGTATCTATTGACATGAGCACCATGGGTTTAGCTGCAGAGCCCAAAGGCAAAAATAAATGTAATGTTTTATATGTTTCACTGTTTCATGCCAATAATTGGCTCTTCTTCTTCATAAGATGCCTGTTTATTATTAAACTATGTTTAGGCTTGTACTATAATAGTGGTGTAACATGATCAGAAAAAGACAAAAAACATTAATTGCATTTTTTTTTTTTTAATATGGCAATTAATCGTCAACTGAAATTTCATGATTGTGACAAGCCTAATCACAGCACCAACATAAAGAGACAAACAACACTTAACAATCAACAACTGAACAAATGTGCATGTGAGAGGAAGCTGGAGAACCCAGAGAGAACCCAGGCAGGCACAGGGACAATATGCAGAGAGGGCACCAGGCCCAGGGATCAAACCCACAACCTTTTGCTGTATGGCAACAGTGCTAGCCCCTAACCACTGCGACACTGTGACGAAGGCCTCTTCAACAAGCAAGCAGTGGTTGAGTTAGCCATTAGATTAGCCAACAGTCAGCTCTGTGCTGCAGCCACGTGGGAACATTAAGCTAATGGCAAAAATGGGTTTGGAGTGGGTGGCTCAGCAGGGGAGTCTATGGAGAGCTCTGCGCTGCTAGTGCAGCCCTGAGCTTCACTACCTCAGCTGCTCAACGTGCTGCTGCACCCTGCTCACCCAGGAGCAGTCGAGTGACACTTCAAAAGATGCCAGCTAGCCTTAACTGTGCAGCTTAGCTGCTCATGGCAGACTGCTGGGACGACAGGCCTCACAGCAGTTGAAGATAATCTCCCAGCATTTATAGTGAGGGATGTCTACATTGACTCTTCAGTTCTCTTTGAAAAAACAAAACACAATAGCGGTAAGTAATTAGGCATGAGTGTGTTACTAAAAAGATGTTTCAGTTTAAGATAATTGGGGTTAATGTAAATTGTGGTGGTTTAGTTGCATTGCTTTCTATAGGGATGTTTCCATTGTTTAGCTAACTCCCATTCATTTAACCCAAAACAAGACAAGACAATAAAATAAAATGCAGTTGAACAACACTTCAACTCACAGCCACCAGTAAAGCCACTCAGTTCACATTCAAAATCTTGAACACTCATTATAAACTGATTACTGTAATCTCTATGAAGAACAATGTACTGCAATAGTGTTATCACAGTGTACATAGCAAACTGCACGTAGCTTCAGAGTAACATCAACAGGGTCTGCACCATCTACTTAAACCCAAGTACAACACACACCGGTGCCATTGCGGATCAAGTGCTGCTCCATCACCGACAGGCTACACAACACTGCACGCACCAGTGACAGGAGATTACTGCAGAACAAGCTGCCAGAGGAGAAAGACTGGGGGTAAGGGGCAAATAGTAGGGGTGATGTGTCTGGAAATGGAACACTGGCCGTGGCAGTGCTGGCCTTTCACCACCAGCGTATGTTGCACCTCATGTTCCTCCTCAGACACTGTGTTCCTCCTTTGAATGTGGTCCTTACCTGCACACAAGACAATCTCAGCCCAGACTACTGTGGTCTGTGGTCCATGATGGTGGAATAAGCTCCGAGCAGGAGCATCTCTCTTGAGGATTTATCTCTTCACAGAGCACCTCCTCTGGTCGCACCTCTAAAACACTACTATGTCCAACTTACACTCACCACACATGTTGAGTGCTCTTACATCTCCTTGCACTTATGTAACACTTAAGATTTCCTGCTGGAATGAAGCTTTGTGATTTCTCTCAATTTAAATATACCCCGTGAAGTTTGGTTTTGGTTATAAAAGAGTGGATGAATCTACATGACCCACACTTGTTTATGGTCCATATTCCATAAATATATCATTTTATCTTTGTAGTTATTTTGATATTATTATTTAGTGGTCGACTCGCCCAGCATTTCCTCAGAAAGACAGAGTGATTTACGGAAACCGACTACGCGCATGCACTGACAAAGACTATCAGAGCCATTTGACAGAAGAGTCAGGGTAAAAAATGTTATTAGTAGTAAAACCTGTCTGTGTAATGACCTCGTCGGTGGCCATCGTTCAGGCAAAGCTCTCTGCTTCAGCCTTCAAAACCCCCACTGCTCGCTCTGGCTAGCTCACTCATTTGCGACCAGTTTGTGACCGTGCACCCGGTCTTATTCACTGTCTCATACACAGGTAGTGGTGAACATAAAGTCCAGTGGGGCCCTATAGGCAAATGCAAAAAGTGGGACAGAACAGCAGCAGATGGAGTTGAACTATCACAAGAGAAAGGAATGCATTGTGAATGGATGTACCTATATTACATAAATCCATTGTCTTACATGGGCTCATACGGGGAAGTTTCCTACTGAGCAACATGTCCCTTCGCTAACCTAACAGCTGGGGGCCCTAAACAGATGCCTGCTCCACCAGCTCACCACGATACCTATATTCACATTTACATCTACAACATACTATCAGTTAAAGGGGAGCTATACAAGTCTGGTCGCTTTTTCGCTGTTTTCATCACGTTTTCCTCTTGGCAGGTTCAGAGTGTATATTTCACTGTTTCTTGAAAGATGAGATCTGGGACACTGGGTTGGAGGCACTGATGTTGCAAGGTTAGTTTTTGGCCAAGAGACTAGGAGGAAGGCAGAGAGCCTCCATTCTCACTGTAACAAGTTATTTACCCAGCAGAATTACTTACTGCTTAAACAGCTTTTACCTTAAATAAACATGAAGGTAAAAATCTTGTACTGTTCACCTTTAACATGAGAACACATATCCTTTAACTTGGTGCCCAGATTAACTCAGAGACTAGATATGCATACACACAAAAATTCAGACACTCACACACAGACACAGTACCAGAGCATGCTATGGACCATTTTGTGCAGCTGGCTGAAGAGACCTGTGAAGCACAGCCAAAAGCAGGCTGAATTTAATGACATGGAGGACAATTATTGTGCATCCCATGGAGACCGACACTAATTTAATAAGTTATGCGTTTCTTCTGTGTGCCTACCCTCCAGCCTCATCAACGAGAAGCTTTCAAAGGGACTACCACCAGCCTCCGCCACACTCATTTTTCCCCCCATCTTTCTTTCCATCCCACCATTATGATAAGCTGTGGCTTAATTAATTTAATAGGGTCAGGAGTTATTACCACCTCCACTGCACATACTTTATTACCAGGAACCATCACCTCTATTATGATTTTTTTTTTCTCTCACTCTCAGTACACATATTTTTGAAGACTTTGCTCTTGGGCCTCCCCAGGTGTACGATGAGTCGAGCAGTCGGAGAAGAGGAAGTGATGTATGCTGTGGTTAAAGGCAAGTGCAGGTCAGGCGGAGTACAAGTGGTAACATATAGTAGACTTTGTTAGCTTAATGGATTCTGCAGAAAAAATAAAAAATAAACAGGATGTTTTTAGACTAAACATGTTTTGAGATCAGATGATTGTTGATTGTTGATGTACCTTGTAACTGTTTGATACAGGCCACACTCTAGTTATATGTTAATTAACAGTGTAATGTTTCCCCTGCAGGAATCTTTAACCTAACTGTGGAACATTATTGTCTTGACTGCACAGTTCATTTACAATGTATTCAGATTGTTTTCTTTTTTTCTTTTTTAGTTTGATATGTTATATATTGGAATAAATATCATTATAGAATATATATTAAGTGATTAAATGAGATGAGTTACCTCAGGTGAATAAATGAGGTAATATATCTAGAAACATCTAGGCTGTATGGGTAAATATAATTACAATAGTGACTAAATAAGGTAGCTATAGAAATCAACGAATAGGGGGGGCAGCATGTCAGTAATACACTAGTTAACACTCAGTACGTTTACATGCACAGTTGAGCATCTCGTCGAAGTTGAGTATTTTGTCATCTAGTAAATAACTGGATATAAATAACTTAGAGTTCTCAACTACAGTTCCTGACCAGATGTGCTGGTCCAGGCTGAAAATATATACAAATGACTCAGGTCAGGCTCTACATCAGCAACAGTCAGAGCTAGAGCATGTTGATATCTCAGAAACACCCTAAAGGAACTTCTCCAAATTTAGTAAAAAAAAAAAAAAAAAGTGCATGGGGACAAACTCATTAGATTTCGGTACTCAAAGGTCAAGATCACAAGACCTCACATGACAGAATTTTGGCCTTGTGAACACAATATCTTAAAAAAAAAAAAAAAACTCATCAAGGCAATTCTTTCAAATTTGGCCCGGCCATTCACTTGAACTAAAGGATGTACTGATTGGAATTTGGTGGTCAAAGGTCAGTATCATAATGACCTCAGAAAACATTTGTTAGACATGATCCAAACACACAACAGATTTTACAAAGAGATCATGCTCCATCCATCTTGTCATTAGAACCATTAGGTTGATCCATACAGTGTGATGCTGAGCAGCAGCAGTGTGTGGTATATTCTTCTCGTCAAGCCTGAAGGGGCACTCTCCAACACACCTGCACATGGATGTGTGGAAATGTTCCAAATAAAGCTGCCAGCAACTTATCTGTTGATTATAATGATGTTAGCAGCTATGCTGATGATGCACTCTCCTCATTGATTTCCAGCAGACAGGAGATACAGAGGAGAGTTTCCTTCTGCTGCTCGTATGAAGATCAAACAGCAGACTTAGTATCCCTTCATTACTGCAGATGTGTGTAATCACAGCTGTAAGCTCATGTGCCGCCTAAAGGCACAGCTAGGTAACACAGGATGTCTCCTCCTCACTGCATCTTCTTAGCATTCAACTGGCTGCTGTAGCGCAATGAGACATCAATAATCAGAGGGAAAATGCAAAGCAGGCTGGGTACGGGCAGCTGCCATAGGAGCAGTGCTCCACACAGCAAATGTTTCAATTAAGGAATCAATGGTGAGCTTTAAAACAGGCGGAACTCTCTGATCAATATAGGAGATAATTGATTTTCTCTCTTCTCCTGACATGTTCCAAAATAGTGAACAAAGTACATGTTCACCATTGTGGAGAGAGACTGTGGGCATCCACTGAGAGAACACGGAGTTTATAGAGAGAGAAATAATTCTCTGTTCCTCGCTCTGGTTGTTTGTGTTTGTCATAGGGTCATATTCTCACTATAACAAAAACAACAATGCCAACAATAATGTGTTTCCCTTTATTTTTTGGCACATCATTTAGACTGTAGGGATGTGGAAAGAGTGTGAAACCTCTGTGTATGTACATCAGCACACCAAAAGAGCAGTTACACTGTGCTCTCCATATTAACATATGTGTATAATAAACACAATATCAGTCTTTAATTAGGTAATCACTATGGTTACTATCAACACTTGTATGTTATGACAGCATGTTATGCCCAGTCTAGGGGATGCCTAGACATAACATGAAACCCTATCTTCCCCAGGTCCCAAGCAGCCACGGATGCAAACAGGTAGAGAGGAAAAGTGTATAGATTATTTACAACATTTAATATTTAACTGAAATTGGGGGTGAGCTTCAGGGAGGACCCAGGCCAAAATAACAAACCAAACCACTCTGTCTAAAACAAAATGTATTCCAGTTACCTGCCAAGCAAAAAGAACCAAAAGAAAAATCACTTACCTCCCTAACTACTAAAACATGAGAAAAGAGGAATATCAACAAAACTGGCAGTCCAACCCCGCCTTCACAAAATATAGTCTAGTACAAACAGAAACCTGAACTCGTGGCTGGTTGGAAGGTGAGGAGGATGAAGAATGGCCCACTCTGGTGCCCGCATTTCAACCGTCATCTTGCCCCCTTATAGCTCCGGAACCACCAGGGAGCGGCCAATCACCAGCCGGAGGGAAACATGCCGCAATCACCGCCGGGCGCTGGCACGGTCCTATTTGCATATACAACAGAGGCACAGGGCAACACCACAACACAAGCCAAAAACCCATTTAAACAACATCAGTCGTAATGCATCACCATTGAGTTTTAGGGATTGTTCAGTCTCCATAAACTATAGGATCAGTTGTACATGTCCTCCCTCTGTACAGGCTTCTTTCTAGTGATTAGACAGATTAGTGAAGCAATCAGCGAAGAAAGGATGAAATTATCTTGAACAAAGAAAAGCAAAAATAATAAAAGAGTTGAAACCTCAATCAGCTCTAAATGAACTTGTCATTAGAATGAAACCTGACATTTTAATAAAGTGTTTGCATATAATTCATGAAAATAATCCAAAGAGAAGAAAAATGTCTTTCAGTTCCCTGTGAAAATCAAATTATTGCTAATTCTCTGAGCATTTTCCCACAATCCACCTCTGTTAACATTCCTGTCTGAGCTCCACAGATGGATGCAGCATTTACAGCATCCCACTGACTTCAGTCTGTCTCTGTCTGGCATTACCATGGTTTTATTGTCCTCTTCATTGTGACCAACTTTCACTGCAGACCAGTCAGTCCACATATGTAGGTGATTGCCCCCCCCCCCCCCTTTTTTTTTTTCTTTTGGTTTGTTTGTGTTTTTTTTCTGGAGTTCTTGATTCATCTTAAATATGCTGGAAATGACCAGAGACACATTATTTATAGGATCTTGTTAGTTTTTTAATATCAGATTCTTTCAAGGTTGTTGTTGTGAATTTATGTGTTTCCCTAAAGCTACTTATATTTTGTCTTGCTCGCACTCTCTCACACTCCCACATACAATAAATTCCAACATTACCAAGAGTGCACTTTTGGATGGTGACCAAGTTTGGACTATTGTTTCTTACAGTTTTCAACAAAAGTTGTCATTTAAGTAATAATATAATAGCATCTGAATATAATATCAAAGCTGTTCATGCACCAACCGTGAAGCTCAGTATATGAGGGTATACACAGAGACGTTTTAGTCATTAAATTCTGAAAGTATATCACACCCACTGGGAATTCACACTTCTGTATCTCATTATTCTGTCCATTACAACCAGTATGAATTTTAAACAGCACTGTTGTCTCATCTATTTTATTGACTTAACAGAAAATATTTCACTTGATTTAGTTCAGTATTATTGTGACACACTTCAGAAACTTATCTTAATTGTTGTGTGGATACACCTTGCAAGCTGGTTTCTCTGAGTGTTTACTTGAAATCTGCAAGGTCACTCTGAAAACAATCAGCCAATGAAAGGAGAGACTCAGAGCCTCCTCTACATTTAAAGGAGACACGTTTTTCTGTTCTATACTTTATAACATCCTTACAGTGTTGTAATGTCATATGTCCATGCTGAACCTCTGCAATGTTGCACAGCATGAGCTATAGGGGTCCTGCCATGATCCACCAACAAGGTTTCACCGTCTCTGAACGCTCGGTAAAGAGATCTCCAAGATGTGTGCAAAACCTGACATCAGGTTTTACCGTCCAATTAGGATGCATGCCCAAACTGCAAGGGACCAAAACATACACACGATGCCCGCCCCCATCTGTATGGTAATTCACAATTGTTTTCCTTCCCCAAAGAGGATGAAAATCATATGTCTGACTTGGGGGGGGGGGCAACATTACTGATACAACTCGTAGGTGGCCATGATTCGGCCTGACTCAGAAATGGAAATAAACCAGAGCCTTGTATTTGTCTTAAATTTGTGCTCAAAACTACAAATTCAACCATAAAGCTACACGCTGCATTACACCCAAATAAACACCAAACCAAAAGCTCTGACCACTCCCGTTTTTTTTTGTTTTTTTTTTAACAATCCATCAACAACAGCAACTGACATTGTCGGAAGCCTGCAGAGCTTTTAAAACATCACTCAAACAAAACACTTTTCAGATTATCCAACTGTGTTTCCTGCTACACCTCCCTGATGTAAGCATTGCCTGCTTTTGACAATTTCTTCAAACTTTCCGAAACCTTCAGCCTGACATACATTCATGTATGTAACTGTTTATGTATACGGTGTCCTTAACAGCTGCTTTTTGTGTGTGTATGCTATGACCAGGGGTTGGAAATCTACCAATACTGCCACTTTTTCTGTTTCTGCCCTTTTCCAATTTTAAATTCATTGTAATGTTGCAGAAAACTGTACCTATCACTGCCCAAGACATTGTTGTCACCCTTTGGGGGACAATAAAGTTTATGTTATCTCATCTCATCTCACACCCGCATCATGCAGTCATCCCGGGTGTGTTGAAATCATTTGAGCCTCTTCATGACATATTTATACCATTACCATTACCAATTCATGTCACATTGATGTTGCAGCCAGTTGGTTTGGTCTATATGGTTTGATTAAAGGAAAGAGTTGAGCTGCAGTTGAAGAGAAGACACTCAGGGAGCGTTCTCCTCTGTTGATGTGCCCTTGCCGCTCCCCGGTCACACATTTCCATCTGTAAATTGGAGCAGCGCCAATGCTATGCATGCTACTCATGCATCAATGATTAGTAGCTTCAAGGAGCGTTGAGTGAGGGCTAGGATTACACGAGAGGAACGGCACACAACTAAAAAAAACTAAGGAGCAACTGCACCTTTCTTACTTTCCTAGAATTGTTTTTCATTTATTGAAGATTTAACTTTCCAACATGATTCCTGCCTCCCTCGCTCTGTCCGTCTGTGCACTGATAAATTATTAAAAAAACATACTGCCACAAATCATAAGACCTGTATTCTGCATAATGGCTATGTTACAGCTCCTATGAGTGGAACACCATGGCTTGGAGCTACTATTCTCTGCAAGAACTTTCTTCTCTTCTCACCATTGACTGAAAAGGCATGGGTTAAATACACTTACAAGCTGAAACCAGTTGGGCTGGAAGCATCACAAAGGCCACAGATCAGACTCCAACATGGCTGATTTGAATGGTATTTGGCTAGGACCTTCACAGTGTGTGGTTAGGTCATTATGATTGGGAATAACATGATCCTGTCTGTGTTTACAACAGTAGACTGCCGTGCGACTGCTGAAAACAGAGGAGGAAAAAAGCAACAACAGAGAGCTGTGTCTCTGGCCTCAGTGCATTTCAGACAAAATTCAGGAGTAAGAAAGATGTTTCCTCCAAAGTTTTCTCCCCTGCCGTCATTGGATCTTCCTCGGTGAGGTCAGTTCAAAGGAATTTGTGAATGGTGTGTTAGTCTTTGTTTTCCAGCTGGGACAGGTGGAAGTGGCGAGGGACAGGACCTGTCACTTGTTCCATTAGCAGGCTGACATTAAGCAGGGCAGTTTAGGCCTGGAAGACCGTCATGGCCGCTTCTCCTGTCACCTCTGTTTTTCCACCAGCTCCCTGACAGCCTCACCACACACAAACACACAAACCCTCACACCATAGCCTGTTGTCTCCCTCATTGCTTTTCCCCACACATGAGAAGTACTGACGTGTGAAAGACATTTTTAACCTTTACACCTGTCAGCATGATGATGCTCTCAACACATTCAGCAGATAAAGATGTAGATGTAGATGTAGATGAAGATATAGTGTTGCTCCTGTGGGTGCTCTGCTCCTCCTTCAGGCTCAGATCCTCTACCAGGGAATTAGGATCTTAGCTCCTCCCAGGACTACACTCTTATGGACAGAGATCTTGGATGTTGTTCCTGTGATCTACTGGAGCCACTCTCCCAGTTTGAAGGCCACAGCCCTGAGTTTTCCATTTACCATGGGGACCAGTGATGCCTTTACCTTCCACATCTTTACCAGCTCTTTCAGCCCTTTCCTGCTATTTCTTGCTCATGTTGCTGTTGCTTGGCGTAGTTACTAGTTATATCTATCACAACAGTCTTCCTCTGCTCTTTTCTGTCCACCACTACTTTAGGTGGTGGTTTGGTTATCCTGCCTTCCTCATGAGACACTTTAGAGTCACGTCAGGGTCAACAAGGCAAGGCAAGGCAAGGGAAGGCAATTTTATTTGTACAGCCCGTTCTTACAAACAGTTTGTCTCAAAGGGCTTTACACAGCATTATGACAACATGGTTTCATGTTGGGGAACCAATGCAACCTGACGATAAGTGGGCTCCTGGGAAAAGACATTCATGGATGTATATATATATATATATATATATATATAACCTCTTCTCATGAAAGGAATTAAAAGAGAAATGTGTCTGAAAACAAAATTACTCAAATTTTTTGTTTGTGTTTATTGCTTTACCACAGCTCATTACAATTGGGTTTCTACCACTTGATATGGTCAAAAATGTATATTTCTTAGTATTTCTACTTAGGATTTATTTATTTAGTCTTTAAATGTTTATATGCGATAAAATTTCACATGAGTCACAAGAGTCATGTTGTAACATCAAGATCAAGATAAGCTTGCTTATTGCTAGCTTATCATACAGTCAGTGCAGCTGGTTGAGGTCACTGTATTGAGCCATAAGTAGATAGGCTTAAAAATGAAATAAAAGCTGCACAAGCCCAGAATGTAAGAGCTAAAAATCCAACTAAAAACAGTAGTGCAACACAATGAAAACTTTTGTGTAGTGCTGGAACCTCCAGACTGTATTTGTGCTATCACAGCTGAAAGGCTGACTGCCACTGCTGTTGCATGTACCTGCTGCAGGTGAAATTTAAATATGTACTTGGACACGTTGAGTTTGCGAATGGAAGAAATCATCAAAATAATTCATAAAATCACTGGGCTTTTTTTTTTGTTGTTGTTGTTTTTTTCTTGATGTATTTATTTTTAATCAAAGATTCAGCTATGCCTTTGGATCTGTTTGTATTATCCTTGCCCCGGAGTATTTCTTTGTTTTGGAAGAAGGTGATGTGGTTACATTACATGGCACGTCTAACAGTTAGAGCGGATCCGCCTCACTCAATTTGTGACCAGTGGAACTAATTTCCCCACTGTGAGATGCTTTAGAAACAGGCCTGCAGTTGTCTTCTTAGTATTCTTTCATGAGCTCCAGTTTATGTCCTCGCTGCACACTCGACTCGTCCGTCGGCCTCTGCACTAACAGCGTGTAGCAGTGGTGTGATGGGGGTATTCGAGGAGCTCTCAGGAGAGCATCTGCTGCCTCTGTACTCAACCATTACTACACTTGACTTTCTGTCTCTTTTGAGAATCCAGCAGTCAAATCCTGTGGGATTGTTTCCTAAAGTAGAGCACAATCCAATCTCCTCTTAGCTTTTTTTTTTTTTTTCCTCAAGGCAAAAAGATTCACAGTGTATTTCGTTCTCCACCGCTGCCAGTCTGCTGCTGGTGCCCTGTGAGCTGTCTCATCTCTGTTGGGCTGTTTTGAATCATGTCAGGCAGTTAATCCTTGGCCAATCTGTTATGAGTCTGAGGCTTTGTTCACCCGACTGCACTTTCATTTTATCTCATCTCTTTTTCTATGTTTTTGTCTCCAGTTAAGCAAATTAATGCACCACGAACAGCTCTTACTATCAGATGTTTTATCCACTTGAAATTAATGAAATGTTTTCGGTTCATTATGAAACTTCAAGCCGTCAGTGGGGCTCCTTTATGTTCTTAGGGTGCATTTGTGTTCACACTGATTCAAGAATGTGGCCACATGTGGGCCAGACCATCTGAGGTCACCTGAGAATACATTAATACCTGGTCTGAATAGGATTCTAATGCTTCAACTTTATGTCCAGAGATGACACATAGTACCAAAAGCAAAAGCTTCATTCTAGGCAAAGACTCAGACCTCAGTGTCTTTGGGCCCATGACATGTTGGAACAACCAAGTCACCGCTTGCATGACCTGCACATGATCTTTGTTATTTAATCCTTTGTTGGGAATTGAAATTCTGATAATACACAGTGTCTATGGCACTCTAATAAAGGTATTCATTGTTTTACAGCTGCTTCAACTGAGACAATAGTGTTGCTCTTCTTGGCCCCCTGAGTGTACAAAAGTAGTTGTGGGTTCCAGAAGCAGGTTTTAAAGAGAGAGAGAGAGAAAAAATCATGAGGAAACCAGTGCTTGAAATAGTTGGGAACAAGGTTTGGTCATTCTGTCACTCACCAGCCTAAACATTTTTACTGCTACTGTATGTAAAACAGGAAATTATGTAAATTCAAGCACAAAGAAAAGTGAGTCATTTTTAAGCTGCTCGAAGCAAGCAATGATTTCATTTTTTTTTCTACAGGGGCAGTCTCTCTCTCTCTTTGTGTGCTTTGATTTGATTTCAGCACAGAGGCCTCCTCTGTGCTCAGTAACTTATTGTTTCCCATCTGGCAGAGGAGGAGGCGGAGAGAGAAGTAGCAGCCCTACGATTAGCCTAAACCTTGAAGGACATGCACAGAATCACCCCAACCTTAATCACACTGCTGGTGAGAAATATCATTTCCTGCTTCACAAGGTTTTTGTGAGATGTGTGTAGAGTAAGAAATGTGTGTATGTGTGTGTGTGTGTGTGCGTGCAGTCAGCCACCCCTGATTGCTGTAGGGAGAAGAAACACTGGCACTTTAATAAATACACTTATGCTCCACAATTCTGAGGAACACATGTTTTTACAAAACTCCACCCAGAGTGGTTTTCTTCCTTATAAGACACATGAAGCAACACAATTAATAGTGCATGTGTGATTCAAAACAGATCCCCTTTCTCCCATCTGGCTCACTGCTGAGGTCAAGAAAAGTCAAAATCAAATGTCTTTTTTTCGGCTATGGCTAAGATGCATAGCTGAGGTGGAAGGGATCGCCACAGGATGGAAAAGCAGGCAAAGTCAAACACTGTTTGCCAAAGTAACTTTTGAATTGCATTTAAAAGTTGCCTTTCATGTGGGGATTGTAACACCAACTGGATGAAATCATTGTTGCTAGGTATACATTCTGACCTCTTTTCTCAGCTGCAATCAATCTCAGTGTCAGAGCAGTGGACAAGCACTTATGTGGTGCTCCTCTAGCAAGTGACATCCAGTAAACCTTGACTGAAGCGTTTATGAGTGATGACATCACAGTCCAAAGATTAGGTTGATGGATTCAGAACAGTACCAGGGTGGAGTTTGAGTTTGAGAAAAGATAGCACCTGTCCTGATTCCAATTTGGGACGGCCCCACTAACACTGAACTAATAAACACAAAGCTATAGGCCAAAAGACACTGCCTAAAAAACATTTTTTAAGATAATCAATGCAGTTGTCAGAGCAGAAAAAAGAAAGAAAGAAAAAAACTTAGACCACACCAAAAACTAACTTAATATACTTCTGGATTCTTGCTCTTGATCTACCCCCGGAGGAGGCTTTCAGCTGGCATCAAAGAAGTTGTCCCACCTAAACTTACTGCTTTCAGTGTGAAGGAGCACCGTAGTTAAACACCAATCATAGCTTCCTGAAAAATGGATTTGATGAAACTAATGGTGAGCATGAAGGATGCATTCTGTTGAAGACAGTGCTGTGATGTCTCCTCACAGAGGAACACATGTAGCAACAGCAGCATATCTCTCTGCACAGAAGTGTACAGTAGTGTACTCAGCTAAAGCCTTATTTTGCTTATTAAAATCTTTATGCAATGGAACAATCAAAGTGTCAAGCATGAGGCAAGTAATTAACATGTGAAAGCACAATCATCCCCATTAAAGAGTGAAAGATAAAAGTACAGAGAGAGTTTGACATGCATCATATTTTATTCTAAAACTTACTTAATATTTTCAGAAGGTGGACAAGCAGTGTTTTAAGTAATCACCTGCTGACTCTAAATATGTCAAGAAGCCGTCTCATCTGATTAGACCTTCATCAACAATATAAAGAGCTGAAAATAAGAGTTCAGTTTGCAAATGATGGCTTTATCCACCACTCACCTCTCTACAGTCCACACACCCTTAGTGATGCACCAACAATCTGTGATTTCCGTGACAATGACAATCACCACAGACACTGGTTTGGTAACATGGAATATCTGCTCTTCCTCAGACTCTACCACACTGACCATGTCCCTGCATGATGAATTAAACCAGCTGTCACAATGGAACAGTGCTGCAGATATCAAGTGCTTCTCCCATCCCAGACAGTCAATCACAGGCACATCTGTTTCTGCCACAGCTGTGATTCTACAATGGTGAACTACATTCAGTGACCATTTGTACTGCCTCCATGACAAGTAAATACATGTTGTATTGAAAACAATGAAGGTTTGCAACAGTACCTCTTGGCTTCATATGTGTTAACGTTATAGCCAGCATTCTCCTATGATGATCTCTACTGAGTAATTTCTACCAGGGTCATCATGTTAGGGAATGTAATCATGTTAACATTATAAGCATTTACTGTGGAGCCTGATGTTTATTTATTTGTAAAAAGCTGAATATAGAGCAAATTGCATTTCTGACCTGATAACAACAATAAAGAAAAACCTAGAGGATTGCCAGATCAATTGGGTGAAGTAGAGGAGAATAGGGCCAAGACATAGAGAGGGCCCACACAAAGGCGATAGTCAAAGCATGGGTCTAAGACTGAAATTTTACATTGCTAACTTTAGTCCAACTGGCTGCCCCAGTTGACCACTGGACCTAGACCTGATAACAGTGCAGATAGTTCAGGTAAACGTTAAAAAAATTCAAAATGTCCCTGCAATTTTCCAACCAGAGACATTTGGATTTAGTTTAATTTCACTGCATACTGCCTATGTCATTTTATATGGAATTGTTCAGTAATAAAGAGAAGTAAATACAATGTAATGTCATTGTGGTTATGTTTGTGTTATTGATTCCACTTGTATATTTCAACCTTTGAATCTCAAGTCAGAAAAGGCTAAGCCATGGTTCAGAGGTTGTTTTCAGTTCTTTGAGACAAGGTGACCTCTGTGGAGGATTCAGCTCCTCTTAAATGAATCTGAACTTGGAGGAGCTGGCAGCCATAGTGGTGAAGACAACAATTCCCATGATACTACACTGTCATCAGCGGCCCTCTGCTGACCCCCTACGTACTCTGCATTGAATGGATGCTAAAATTGGGCAGCACATGCTGAGCTGCATGGAGAGCCATGAGCAGGCAGAACTTGGCCACGAGTATGTTCTGGGCTTATAATAAGGATTATTCTGATAGAGAGTTATAATGAGAACCATTTGAGGGCAGTCCCAGAGAAACCAACCCACATGTTCTCAACCTGTCAATAATAATGCTGTGATCACTTAGATCAAGCAGGACCAGCACTGAACAATTACCTGCATCAGCTTTCATCAGGAAGCTGCTGACAGATATGAAAAGTCTCGTGTCGGTTTTGTCACAACATGAGTGAAATATTTCCAATATAACGTTCTTGATCAAGACAAAAGCTGATTTGAGGCTCTTCGGTGAATGAAGGTCAACTGATAGGCTGGTGTCCTGTCCAGAGTATACACCACATTGGCTCCAGCCAATTGATAGATGGATGTGGGGACAGTAAATGGAAGCTTTGAAATCACTGTATAGTTCTAATACATCCAGAAGATGAAGAACTGTGTGACTGACAGCAGAAATAGGGCGACAGCATCCGAAGCCACTAAAAAAAAAAAAAAAAAAAAGAACAGGTATATATTATATCTCTTCAAAAGTGGTTCCTTAAAAAGACCAGCTGAGGACAAAGTCAAACATAGAAGTGGGGAGGAGCATCTTTCATTGGATGTCCTCAATCCTATCTGTGAGGAAGGTTAAAGATCTGCTTTTTAATGAATTGGGACACTTGAGAGAAAAAAGAAGAGTTGACTAATTGATCAATGGTCCAAAATATGAAACTAGGCTTAGTGCTGCTTTGAGGTGATGAATGCCAAAAAGATATGTTTTGCTTTTTGCATCTGTAATTCCACTGTTGTAAGACTGTAATAAAAATTCATATGCTCATAGTGTACTGAGAGCTTTGATTTCCTCCACTGTCTCACAGTTCGCTACGCTCCCCTTTTCATGATTCTCTCAGTGATCCAAGGTGATGGAGTGGATGAATTGGATTTAGACAAACATTTTCGAGAAGCATCTTTATGTAAAGCACATATCATTGGAGCAGTTAACTAAGTCATTAGTGTTTGAAAGCAAGTCTAAAGAATCGCCAGACTCCGCAGATAATGAGCAATATCTTGAGGCACTCATGTCATTAAAGGTGTGAGCAAAATTCCGCTAATGAGGAACCCTGTTCATACGAAGCACAAAGCTAAGAAGAAGTCAGAGATGATCAGAGATAAAAATGTCTCCTAAAACCAAAAGATAACAAATGAGCAGGGCTGGATACATGTTAGGTGACATCGTCTACGTGGATGTTAAAGTCACCAGCAATTACAACAACTGAAGATAAAAACTCAGGTGGGACTAGGAGGACGATAGATGATGACAAAGAGGATGGGCTTAAATGAGTTTTCGAGACAACAGCTTCAAAGCTAAAGAGCCTGACGGAAAGTAACAGGCCGTGTCAAAAAGATCAAATATGTGTATAAATGCACAAAACTCTGATAGCCTGCTCCCCTGGCTAACCCTCAAGGGATTAGCCACAAAGCCAACAGATAAATTAGCATATAAAGAGTGTAACAATCAGTAGAAAAGGATCAAACATACTGGACAGTAGAATATTGGTAAAAATAAATAAATAAAATAGATGGATAAAAAATAAGAGGTGACTTGAATGATGTAACTGATTCTGGTTGTGTGACTGATTAAAAGCATTAGAATGAGGTCTTGTTTAATTGTTCTTTATGGACTCAATTAACCCTTAACTGGCCAGATCACACAAAACTTCGTTTTTATCCTATGATCAGGTTGTAATGAAGACATGAATGTTGTTGTAATGAAGTTGCAAAGTATTTATAGCAACATGAGGAAAGAAAGAGAAACATTTTAGGGTCCCAAATGACCTTTGCATATGTCTGGCATTATATCCGTTGGCTTATTTGCTCTTACAGATGTGAGCAGAGTTTTCTGCTGGCGACAGAGCCACAGGTGATTATCAGCAGCCCTGCAGTTCTCTTAAGCTTATGGACCTTCATAATTTCTTTGAGCTTCCTGCTTTGATTTGATGGCTTGTAAAGGCTGCTTTATTCAGCCTTTTCTCTCCAGCACCAGCAGGCAGCTGTTTTAAGTGAGACAGCTCTGAATAACACACTGCTCACTACCTGCCCGGCTCCACGGAGCAGACAGAGTGGGTTGTGAGCAGAGCGTAGCTACAGATGCTGCTCTGAAGCTAGTGGTGTTTACAGCATATTTTTTGGACTATCTATGGTGTACATACGATATTATGCACTTACTTTTCTTTTTCTTTTTACACCTTGGGTTTACTCATTTTAGGGCCAGGGTTTTTTTTTTTGGGGGGGGGGTCCTGACAGCCGGTTTCAAGGCTCAGTTTCTAAATATGGACTGTTTGCATTTCCCTATGGACTGACACTTGGGTATCAGTATTAATGTAGATGGTAGACCTGCTTCATAAAGACATACACATTATTGGGATTAATGGGTATTAACCCTAATCTGTAAAGTAGACATGTACAATCATGTCATGTTTGGATATTTGTTTTACTTTCCAAACGACAAACTTGAGAACACTTGTGGTTTTCAAACTTCATCTGTCAACTGAGCTGTCAGAAATGTCTCAACAAAAGGACAGTAAAAGGACATTTTACATGTTGTTGTTGAGCAGAAAGGAAGGGGTGATAATGTCAGGCAGATAGTCACCTGGATGCGCTTTCTTGAGTTGCTGTCAGTCAGCTGAACAATTTCAGCTTCAGCAAGGAGGGATGCCATTAAAGCAAGGGAACACAAGTCATACACACTGAGCATTGTCATCATAAGTTAGGTAAGAGTTTGCACTGCATGCAGCTGATGAGGAGCACTTTGTCTGGCAGCAGAAAAAAGTCGGCACGTGCTAAAGCTTTCTTTCCCTTTGTTACAGAGAAGAGTGCAAATTTGACTAGATCAATAGAAGCAGGAAAATGTGAGTGCTACAATTACACAACTCTTTTCACACTTCAATTTAGCATTAATCATGGCTGTGATGGCTCTGTATATTATATCATATACATGTATATGTGTACCTCAATTCAAAGGAAGCAGGATTTGTTCCTTATAAATCCTCAATATTATTTATGTAGATAAGGGACAGTACATATTAGTGAACATTGTACATATGTAAATATGCCAGATTATGGCTCATTTCCATCTGTTGTCCCCAAGCAGGTTGTTGTAATGGTAAAAAAGAGGGGGAAAAAGACACATGAAAAGTACAAAGGAGAACCATAGAGAACCAATAAAATACCCTAATACTGACCTAACGAAGAACATACATACACATGCAAGTACAATAAAACAAAAGAAAAACAAAGGAAACAAAGGTGCCTTTGGTGTGGTACATATCAAAATCAGCAGTGACCATGACAAGAAACGAGAAGGAAAAAAAGCCTCACACAGTTGCACTAGACCCTACAGCCCATTACCCATGACCCAAATTGCACATAACCCTATTGCATGTAACTTGATTGCACATAAATGTGTGCTCTGTTTGTGTTTTTATTCTTCAAACTGCCTGCTGTGTTATTTGTTTATGTGACCCAAATGTATAGTGTTTACAGACAGTGTGAAACTGGGATTACTGGGATTAGTTACTGCCCAACAGTGGTTAATACTCAGCTTTCCTCTCGGGGGAGTCTTGTGTTTTAGGTTTGTTGAGAAGGACTACTGTATATACCACCTCTGTTAAAGTGAAACAAAGTAGTGATAATGAGGGTGAAGCAAGATTCACTTGCTTTAACCTTTTCAGTGTGTCCTGCTGAGGTGTGGATTGAACTGACAACATTAGCTGAATGCATGGGATGTGCTTATGTGTTGTCACCAGAAAAAGACAACAAAGAAACAAAGAAAGAGGAGGCAGACAAAACCACTTCACCATCCACTTCTTTGTCACTGCTCTGCTCTTTCTCTCCCCTCATTCCCCTTTTTTTCTGTTTCATTGCCAACAAATTGAGCTGTGCAGGAGGGATAGGGAGACTGATGGCTTCCTTATCTTCCTTACTTCATACACCTAAATAAACCAGACAAAAGCCCGGTGAGAGAGAGAGAGAGAGAGAAAAAAAGAAACACCCAATTCATTCCTTTTAGTTATGATTTATTAGATCCATTTGACCTGTGTGGTGAGTGTGGAGGAAAAGAACACTATGTGTATGGATGGGTCTGCCTCCCAGCTGAAAACACACACAAACAGAGTCAGTGGTGCAGGTCGGCAGAAACTCCCTTAGATAATTGTATTATTATTATTATTATTTGTGTGTGTGTGTGTTTTATCTGTTTTCTAAGGAAGGTGACCTGTTGGTGGGTAATCTGTTGCCGGGGCAATGTGGCCTCAGGCTGGCCACTGTTTCCCAACAGCAGTCCTGCAGCCTCTGCACACAAGTAAATCTTAAGACATGTTAATGGAATTCATGTAGATACATATTTGTATATGCATGGGATGTTTTTGGATAAATATAGACCAACATCTGATTTGTACCTGCAATGTAAATTACTCTCAGATGTATTTTCTCTTAAGGGCTAATTTGGCAAAACATGCTAGCTGCCTGCTAAACTCATGAGTATTGTAAATACACCTCCAAAGATCGCATTACATACATTACATACAGTGGTATACTCGACAACAGTATATATACTACAATATGCCAAACTGCAATGATCAGTTACACCTATACATTTCCTTATTCTTTCCACTATAGACAGACTTTTGAGAATAAATCTCATGAGTTTGAAACAAATCCACAGGGTCCAGTTGGAGATGAACAGTGAAAGAGTGAAGTAGGTGCAATACCAGTATGTTCAGGTTAACTATAGATGTGCGCATGGTGTATTACTGTCACTGGGAGTTTTACTATGCATCAATGAGACCTGTTGTAGATACAAAACTGTTAAAACAGGGAAAAAAACCAAGGCGTTTCTACTTTACCAAACATTCTAGTTTTAGAATAGACTATGGAAAATATGTTTTTGAACAGAACCATACTTTTCTTTTTGTGGATGACACAGGCTTTGTCCATCCAAATGTAGGAGACGTGGCAACAATGTCAGTGGACAAAGAGTGAGGGCAATTTCACAATGTGTGCTGCCATCTCTGAGACTGGTGTGAGGACATGAATTCCACTCATTGGGCCCCAGATGCACTTTACAGAGATCTAATATCAGAATATTGGAGATATTTAGTTAGGCCAGATTTGACAAATTACGTAATTGTATGTGATAATATCAGCTTCCACCAAGCCAGTGTTATTACAAAACAGTTGGCTGGACATCAAATGATGAAATGATAGTTCTTTCCATGTTACTTCCTAAATCTGAAAGAGGACTTCTTTTCATCCTGGAGGAGGAAAGTACATGATCACTGGTCACGGAATCACATGTTGCTGTTGAATCAAATGTGATCGCTGCAGGGGATAGGTGCACCATGCATGGAGATTTTACCCCCAGTGCTTTGCAAGGGATGTGATGTTGAAAATGGATAGAACAAGACCAACAGGATGAGAAATTATAGTGTTATATAGCCCTTTTTTTCATTGTAATGGGATGTCCTTTTTGTTTTTGATTTTGTTTGCTCACAAGGATGTAATTTTGTGGCAATCATTATAATATAAAAGCCTGTGGAAGAGGTAAATAAAGACCACAGTCTCTTTTTGAGGAAATACACTAGCTGACACTGTTGTGGATCCCAGACAGAGGCTGTGTACTTTCTAAGATGGATAGATAGATAGATAGATAGATAGATAGATAGATAGATAGATAGATAGATAGATCTTGTTGATGATGTCACATTTTTAGGTCTAAAACTGACTAATACAGTTCAGTATTCTGACAGCAGACCCCCTCCTTCACTGTGACATGACCAGGCTTACACCGCATGTTCACAAGCAGAATCAGTCCTCCATGTTTATTCTCTTGCCTCATGGCTGCACTGCATCTTGGTGTGAAGGATATTTTTCTGACATGTCACGCATCTGTTCACCAGTGTATGTGAAATCTGTGTGACGTCCGGTGCAAGCCAGTGTGGTAGAATTATCTCCGCTCTGCATTCCCCCCCCCTTTTCCTACCAAGTATGACCAATGTACAACATAACTGAACATAGCATAAACATAAAATGTAACATGTAAGTAAAATTCATGTCTTCTCTGGTTTGTGCTCATGTGTGCTCAATGTTTATCTCTATGTATCAGCCCTGTGATAGACTGGTCACCTGTCCAGGGTGTACCCCACCCTCACCCTATTAGCAATCTTACATGGATAAGCAGTGTGTCTCACATATATTACAGAACATGTAGTTTACTGAGTCTAAGATCTGAACATGTCACATACATGAAAAAAAAAAATCTATCTATCTATCTATCTATCTATCTAGATAGATAGATGTCCTTGTGACCCACCAATTGATTCATCCATTCATTCAGCTGAATAGATGTGGTGTAATTATCAATGAGAATTATGAAATAACTTATTTACTAAGAAAATACCACAGTGCTATAAAGAAGTTGTAATATGACACAATTATACTGACTGAGATCATTAAGCTCAGCAATGATGAGTTAATGTGACCTTTAAGACTTATTTACTTAGTGTGACTTGGCTGTGGGTTTAATTAATGATCTCTTTAGATGTTTCTAGGGACTGTGACTTTTTTCAACCTTTAGCTGATGTCTCTGTCACTCCAGCGCTTTTACAGAAAAATAGAATGACTGCCAGATGATGGCACACTTCAAAACAAGACATTTATCTTGTCAGTAATAAGTGAAAAATGGAGTACACAGTCAAAAATGAACTCACATACACTACATTCATTAACTCACTTTCATTGTATATTCATACACCGGAGTTAATGCAATGAAATATTTAAATATGAAAATAGTACCTGTGTCTGTGTCATTTTTTTATTGTAGTCTTTATATCTCTTGGGTGCAAGCACACTGAGAGGAGCCATGATCTGTTGAATCACTGTTGAATGTAATAAACATAATGTTGCATGTTGATACTGCTGTGAGCTCCCAGTGCTTGACATCACAGAAAAAAAAAAGTACTGGCCTTATGGTCACGGTGGGTGGAGCTAAACACAGCTGCAGCCATAGGAACAGGGCTGAATTTCCGCAGGTTGCAGTATTGTCACTAACTTCCCAAACATCCATCAACACTGTCATCACCAAATCCCAATGCAGAGCTCATAATCACCACCCCTATTATCCAAAAGCTGGCTGCCACAGCTCATTAGTCTCATTGTTAGTATGCACAATATACATAGAAACTGTTGTCTTGCACAAGCTGGTTCTTTTTTCTGTTTGAATGCTAACACGGTTAACTAAAGAATTACACGTGCTAAACATGAGCATGTGAGCAACTCCATTGTGAGTATGTTGCCATGCAAAGTGTTGGCATACAGTGCAGCAGAAGTAAGTCCTGAGACACAGAAACCAGTTGTGTTTTAGCACTACTACTCCTCCCTGAAGTCTCGGGGTTATGAGACTATGAGAGGCAAAAATAAAATCTTTGATTAACACAAGCTCAATTTCACATTTCATTCTAGAACATAAGACACATTAATAAATACCCCAGCCCTGATTTCTGAAAGCTTTTACAGCTGTTAAAATAGGCCAGTGGCATCTAAATGAGACCACAGAGGTTGTTTACAGCCTTGTTGTGTTTATACTAGTACTCATTCAACAGTTACTTTGTCGGAGGAAAGGCTTTTATGACTATGGTGTAGTTAGTTTATAGCCTAACGTTAACTTTTTTTTTTTTTTTAACTTCTGGTAATTCAAGACTTTATTCCTCATGAAACATAACTGGTAATTAGAAGTTATCCTGCAAATGTCATAAACTGTTTGTTTTCTTTGTATTCAAAAGCCAAAATAAAAAACCACTCCCAACAAGGGTGATTAGAACACGCTGTCCATCCCTGCCACTTAGCTAAAATCACTGCTGTGCCAAAATATAAACTCATGACTTCCCAGCCTGACTGCAGGAGTTAAGGTCAGTTGAAGAAATCATTCAAAGTCTATGCAGACGTTTGGTGGACTGACATGTTCAAAGGGGAAGTCTGGTCGTTTTTTTGCCGTTTTCTTTAGTTGAGCTCCCCCTACAGTTTTGGAGTGCATATTTTCACTGTTGTAACAACTCAGAGCTAACCCTCCTCCCTCCCTCTGGCCATGTGCATTTGTTTTCAATGAAGCCTGCAAGAAGGCAATCTGTGGAACGATGTCTACCGAGGTGCGTAATGTTATATCATAAGTTTTACGGTGTGTATATTTGTGAAGTCTTATCTGTCATAAACAACAGATTACAGATTACAGGGCCTGTTTTTGTCATGGTGCCATAAAGCAGTCCATGTTTCTCCTAAGACAAGCTGAGTCCTCCTAACACACCGAATCAGATGCACTGATCCTGCAAGGTTGGTTTTCGGCCAAGAGATACTAGGTGGAAGACAGAAAGCCTCCATTCTCCCTGTGACAAGTCATTTAACCATCACAATTACTCTGAAGTTGTTTAATTAAGGTATAAATCTTAGCACAGTTCCTCTTTAAATGTTTAATGATAGACAGTGAGCTCATGGACACAAGACTGTCTGTAATGACAATGATGTGACATAATAACCAGAACCAGTGTGTTAATCCTTTGTGTGGATGCTCGTGTGTCTGCACCAGGAATGTTTGCTCTTTTTTTTTTTTATTCCAATGCGTGAATGCAGGCTCGATCATGTCTGCATAGCTGCACCTGGGCTTTCGAGCAGGGTGAGTGTCTAGTCAAATACACACCTCAGCTCCAGTCCAGCTTCCTTCAGACTGTGCACAACAGTGCTGGCGGTGACCTCAGGCAAATGCTTTGTGTTTATGCATATAACCCGGAAAACCACCAGTCACCCTCATTTGTCTGTGTATGTTTGCATGCAATGACTTGTCTGTGGAAAAAAAAAAAAAGAAAAAGAAAAGGGAAAGAAGACAAACCCATGAATTCTGTGTCATTTTTGATAATGTAGGCACAGTTGAGGAGACATCGTAAAGGAATTTTAGGCGATTACATTCTTGAGGAAGATTTTAAAACTTTTTTGGCAGACATATTTCAGCTCTTGCTGCTCTCAACAGCTTTCCCTATGAAAGGCCCCACAGGGTTTTAAATACAGGAATGACAGCCCAACGTAAAACACCTGCCACTTTACATCATCTCGATGAGGATGAAAAACCATATTGCGCACATGGAAAAAAAAATATATATGTTGGAGCCTGTTGTTAAACTAGAAAAATTTGCAGTTATGCAGTTATTTTAATGGTTTATAAAGGTTTTAAGGTGGGACTTCCTGTATCAAGTTACTGTCATGACAATTGTGTGTCCTTTGTGGTGATGATGGTGTACAGGTGTGATGCTGCATAATGTTAGTTGACCTCACCAGGTCAATAATTAACAATGCTGCATTAGTAATGGCCTTCAGAGACTGGAAATGGTGTGGAGCTGGATACACTCCATCAACTGGCATGACTTCACTCAAGTGAAGTGGTCCTAACTCGAGGAAGTGTGTTGCCACGGCAGCAACACAACAGCAACCTGTCTGTCTGTCACTGAGAACAACACTCAACAACTAGTAGACAATCTGCTGTCACAGTTTTGCTCCATTCCAGAGCACCTCATCCATGCCCTGTGCTCTCTCTCTCTCTCTCTCTCTCTCTCTCTGTGTGTGTCTCACACACACCAATACAAACTGATAGATCATCGAAGACATGTTTTCAGTGACACTGTGTCTGTACAAGGTGACTGAGGCTCAGTGGAATCTTCTTTGTGTGTTCTGAGGAGTACATTTCATTGAGCCCATACAGTCAGGTAAATGACCCCACTGACTTTGTTGCTGTAAACACAATGGTTGCAGGCTTTTAAATGAAAGAAGTCGTTAAATGAATAAATAAAAAATCAAACATGGAATCAAAGCATCCCCCACAGTATGTCGACAGTGTATTATTCACACTTTTAAAAAGTAAAACAAACCAAAACCTTCAAATCTTCACTTCAGAAATGTAGTAGAGTCAAAGGTGCTGCATTTGTCTGTTAAGTGTAGTGGAAGAAAAGCCTCAAGTCTACAAGATAAATAACACTCACGTAATGGACTGATACTCACAAAATATATTCAAGTACTTGTTGGTGTCTCTGCTGCTCACTGAGCATCTTCGTTGTTTTTGTTTTTTTTTCAAGCTGTGACATTTTCTTTTTAACGCTGAGCAGCTGGTTCATGGTGAATCTCCTCCATCGGCTGCACTGTGAGTTATCTGTCTGTAGGTGAAACACACACAGATGCGATGGAATGGAGGAGCAGCAGTTCTAATATCACATGATGGGTCGATACTGGAGGGTTTTATTCTGAGAAGAATTAGACCATTGTGAGTATGATAGAATATTTCTTCCCTGGAATCTGCTCTCCTAGAAAAGTCAAGGACGAACTGATATTGGATACAGATTTGAAACATCCGGTCTGACAGGAGTCACAGAGGATGTGTTGGCTGAATATGAAAACAAACAGAAAAACAGGACAATGACACCCAGGAAAGAGTGAACATAGATGTCAGTGATCCAGTGGAGCAAAGAGGATTGTGAGTTAATTCTTCATTTTAAGTTTTTTCTTAAAGACCTTGCTCTTCTATCATCCAGCCAACTCCCTGGTGATTAAATACAGTGGTTAATACTTCTGAAATAGTGCAGCACATACTCTGATTACTGCAAGTCCTGTATAGTATTATAGTTTTCTGTCTTTTTCTCCAGGCCCCAAAACTCTTCATTTTCAACTCAATTACCCCTCAGATGCTGACAAGCAGATGTTGGTAAAATAAAAAAAAGAGTGTTTCTAAAACTGAAGATCAAGACAGAGAGAACGAGGAACTTGAGAGTGTAAATCTTGCAGTAAAGTATTTAATTTGCATAAGCTCATTGGCCAAATCACTATAAAGGCAGTGATACTTGAGATTAGCTAAATTGGAGATTTTAGTTTTTGAGGGTGTTTTTTTTTTGTTTTGTTTTGTTTTTTTTGTTTATCTGTCAGACTTACTTGATATATAATGATGAATCAATGTCATTTTCAGTTACAGTCAAATATCAATGCCAATACCAGTTCTCAGAACTGGTTGGAAATCACATTGTCAGTATAATCAGCTTAGTTCATTAGTATAATAATGTTAGTGACTGCTGAGGGAGAAGAGGTGGGGGGGTGGGGGGGGTTCACTGGATCTGGAATGTCTGAGATTTCCCAGCAGTGCCCTCACTGTCAGCTTACTGAATTGTAGATGCACATACGGAGCCTAGACAACAGGCATTGATGCCATTTAGTCAGTTTCATTTCAGTCTTAAGGGGGTAAACTGTCTAATTGAAGGATTTTTGTTTGTCATTTCCATGGAGTTAGAAAGGTTTATCAGTATTTGTGAACATTAATTATGGTCTGTCAAAGCCAGAGTCAGATCAGAGTGTGATGTTTGGACTAAAAGGCAGGAAGAAGCAAGTTTAACTAGACTGAATAAAAACTGGAATAAAGAGAGAGGGTGTTTGAGCTGGTGTAGCTCAACCTGCTGGGGGGTTAAATAGTGAGGGAGGTCTAGTGACAGTAAAACAGGGCAGGAATGAAGGACTGAGGGCCCATGGCACAGAGTGGTGTGGAGGAACTGCTCCAGGAACAGGAGAGGACGGGAAGTGGGATCTGAATGAAGCTGAAAGCTGATGAATGGAGATGGGTGTGTGCAGCAGGAAGCGTGGCAGCTACTTTAGTGAAGAAGGTATTTGGTCTGACTCGGTGCTGAGACCTGCAGCAGAATTTACTTAATTATAATCTAAACAAAGTTCACAATGGAACCAGAAAACTCCAGCATCACAAGACACTGTGCAGTGGCTTGCTACTACTGAGGCCACAGGACAATGTGGTGATGATGGGAGAAAAGATCAAAGTGTTTGGACTGTAGTGGATAACAAGCACAGATAAACCAGTGGGTGGAAACATGAGGGAAAACTGGGAGGCCAGGAAGAAGCTGTCTCCCAGAGGAAGCATGAAACTGAATGTCAGCTCTGAGTCACACTTACTGACCCATACTCACCATCGGTGTTCTCAGTTTAAGTATTGTAACACAAATGCAATATGTTCTATTCATTCATCCATTGATTCATGATACATTTCAAAATGTAATTTAATAAATAAATAAGCAACTTAACAAACTTTGTCAGGTTAAAACTTGAGTTTCACTGATTTGATACAATCTTTTGTTACACTTATGTGTGATAGGATGCAATATGTCACCATCACTCCTGACTGAACTAACAGGGGTGATGTCTCTAACGCCACAGACTGCACATGAGCAGACACCTCACAAGGCTCTGGGTTTGCTCTAAAGCTTGTGTGTTATTGACATCAGAGGAAGAGGACAGTCAGAGGAGCTTTCAAAAGACTCAAGAACCTCAACAAGGGATTTTTTTTTCTGTGTGTAAATTACCTTTGATTCATATCAGTGACAAGCACCATTTATGTTTCCCTGCTGTTTCTATACAACATGTTGATGTGTCTATTAATTATGTTCACTCACAAACTCCCACAGCATTATTGAGCATGCTGAAGGTGTGTGAATGCACTTTTCAGGGAAGCAACCTGTTTCTGTCTCATCATGAAGACAGCTGCACTCATCTGAAAATGTCCACTTGATTTTCCATGGAAGTTGGCAACCTCACATACTGAGGACTTTTAATGAGGAGAAAGAAAATGAAGCATACATTACAAGATGCTGAATCAAGAGGGAGGCCAGCATATCTGATATATGATCAGAGGTGAAGCCGGCGAAGGAGCTCACAAACAGTGGTGGCTGCTGGCCTTTTGGAGAGGTGAAGCTCATTTTCAGCTTACATCATCATACATGCATCGAACTAACAAAAACTTATTAAAATCGAACAAAGAATGTGAGAATTATGTTAGATATGTACAATGCTAATGGGCTGTATTGCCAAGCAAATAGGCTACTTCACTTGCAAAATCAGCAATGGGACTGAACTCGACAATCCTCTGGTGCTGGTGTATGTTTCAAAAATCACTGTCAGTCAAATTCATTCTTTTAGATCAGGGGTCTCAAACTCATTCCACAAAGGGCCGGTGTGGCTGCAGGTTTTTGTTCCAACCAAGCAGCAGCACACCAGACCTGACTCAGTTAATTAACCGATCTCAGTCTTCAGACAGTTGATTGGTCAAACTGTGTGCTCTTGATTGGTTGGAACAAAAACCTGCAGCCACACGGCCCTTTGTGGAATGAGGTCGAGACCCTGCTGTAGATCCTTCAGATCCCCCAATCATCATGCAGAAGCCCAGCATCCAGGCCCGCCCACTGCTCCATTCACTCCCAGAGATGCTGAGCATCCGTGATAGGGAAAAAAAATCATAGCATTTATCCAATGACCATCCAGTTTCTATTCTCAGCCAGTTTCTCAACAGGTTTAATGCACTGAGACTCTACAGGGATGTATGAGAAGAAACTCAGTCAGTCAAGCTGTGATAAGAAGCTGATTCTGAACAAACCCATCTTAGAGTTGAACACGTTCTAACTAATTTTTAGTCAATCAAATGTAAACAACAGTTTTAGAGGAAGCAGAGCTTCCTTTGCAGTCCTAGCACAATCACCTCTGGTCGCAAATACAAAGAGGTGGAGCACCAGCTGACTGAAAAAGAACTCCTGCGAGTTGGATTCTGTGACACTCTGTTTTTCTATTGTATCACAGCTGAAATCCAAGGAGACAACAGCAGTGAGGACCAGAAGGTGTTGGGTTTTCCCATGTACCACTTTACTTATGACCCCAGGACTGGCACACAGCTCTACCTGGAGGAGTTCTATATGTGATGGATGAGTGCAGAGGGCCTGGGCATCGGTTCAGAGATCCTGCGGCACCTCATTAACCAGGTGATGAACACATGCTGCATGGGCATCATGATGTTTGTGGTGGCGGAGAGCAACAAGCCCTCCATCTAGTCCTACAAGAGGACCTGTCCCAGGAGGAGGGCTAGAGGCGGTTCCGGTTCAACAAGAACAGCCTGGTCAAGATGGTCACTCCAGCTTTGGTATGACGGCTGTCCAGCACAGTGCAAGAGGAGACAGTCAGAGAGTCTGGCCTCTGTGTCTTTAGAGCAGTTCAGCTTTATAAAGGGAAAAATTTTATCACAGTGACTTCAATTTCTAATAAGTTCCTCTGAATCTGTTTATTCTAACCTTTCAACACCAGTTGGTGTTAGTATACCGGTGCATTAGATGCACAGGAAGAGATGCTATCACTCCTGAGTGAAAAAAAAGGACATAAATAAAATGAAATGAAACATAGCAAGAAAATACAGAGATAAAACAATAAAACAACTGATCACTAAATAGTTCCCTCGACAGTAAATGTATAGCTTCTTCCATAGACATACTGTACCAAAATACTGACCGTGGTCTCTCTCCATGTGTCCATCCTGAAGGGACACCTGCTGAGTTTATTTGATGGACACGTCTGTCTCATTCTTTTTTCATTATTAGAGACATAGTGGGAATCCTAGGGCCTCTTCCCAGCCAATGTTGTTGCAGGATTTAGGAGGTATGTCTCATTATGATTGTTATTGGGCTGATTTGACAGTTTTGTGCTTGTGGTCACCACTTTCTCATTTGTGTTTGTTCTCTCAAAGTCACTTTGCTCCAGAGGCCCTCAGATGCTCACACACTCTCTCTCTCCTGCTGTGTCAGGGATAGCCAGAGGATGGACCAGATGCAGTGTGGATGAGCCCTATCTGAGATCTTAGACATTAAACTGGTGGGAAAGCTGCTCTTGTCCTTGAGTATCCCACACTTTTCTTATCTGCACATCCCATCTCACGTATCATCATGTACCGATAAGAAATTACAGCACAGCAAAGTGGAAATAATTAACTGAAACAATATCAGGACTATTTCAGTGTTTAAATACCTGTGCTGGTTTTGTGATAAAGATACTAGTGGATTGCATGGCATGGAGACATGATTTTCAGAATTTGGTGTGAAATCTGGCTTAATTATCATTCATTGAGACAACAAATTATGCATCATGACACAATAAAACCCCATTATACAAGCATCTCGAGCCATCAGCCTTCTCCTGAGGCCGCAGCAAGTCCATAAGCCCAGACTTGTGTATCTGGGACACTTCTGTAAAATAGCTCAGTACAATCTTTTCAGCAAAGAACGACAAACTCATCATCCGGCTTCAAGATCAGTGTTTGACACGCTGCGTGGAGGAGATGTTCAAAGTGTACCGGCTTTGTAATGCTGCACTTCCTGCCCAGCTCCAGTCAGTCTACAGTCTGTTTGAGTGTGTTTATGACAGGCCTGTCTCAGGTGGATCAAAAGTTGAGCTTATCACAAAGCTCCAGACGGTGTCGCAACTTACACTAACCACATACGTTTTCAGACATCTTAGGCAAGTTCACGCAACACCAGATGGACGGGATCATTGTGAATTGTCTGTAGTCAAAACCACTCTCAAAGAGCAGAAACTTCTTTTTATTTGTCTGCCAACCATCTCAATAGGGATCTGTCAGGATGCCTGAGCGGCCTGAGCAGGGAAATGAGAAGAGGCGTGAGTCCAAGGTGATGTTGTCAGCAAGAAAAAAAAAAAGAAAGGAAAGAAAAAAAAATCTATTTGTTACAGAGCAACATATATAATCACTTTCCAGCCCATCTTTTCTTGCTTGATTAACCCTGAGGTACATCATCGTTCAAATACCCTTGGAGAAAGGTATGTACATCACACACCTTTTCAATTATACAGGTAGACACATCTTCATCTCAATGAACAACTATTTCATCACTACTGAGTCATAAATCAACATGTTTCATCTGCTCATTCACAGATAAATCTGGAGGTGAACAGCCACAGCCCCCAACCCCCGCCCGCAGAACATAGCACAATTGCGAATGTGCAATATAGTATGGAGCCTGTATTTCAGTCCATGACACTTAGTACCTCACTTTATCTTTATAATGATCATCTGGTAACAATATTATTTTTGTAATGATGTTTACCAGGGCTTCACGGTGGTCTCTGGTAATGTCAACCCATCATTACAGAGTTTTAATAAATCAGCAAGTCCAGTTCATTTGGAGTGAATCGTCAATTTCAGCGCTGAGCCAGAGGGTGTTTCTACCTGGTGGTAACATCCAGGGCTGTAAAATGAAGCTAACACAACAAAAAGCTGAAGCTAGCTGCTAAAGCAATCATGAGTCAGTCTCCATAGACTCCAAGTTTACAGCAGAACTCGATGTGTTTACAGCCTGGTACAGCCCTGGTTTCTATACTTCATGTCCTCTTTCATGACAGTCTGGACATGAAAACTAATCTGGACAAAACATCTAATGGAGCATCATTTTTTTCAGACCACTGTGACTGTGCAGCTTCATCCGGTGCCAAAATGCACTCTGCATAAATATTCAACTTCCAATTCCAACTGATGTGCAAGAAAGCACTGTACGCACCAAAGGGCCTATTGCACAAGATATTAGATTCTTTAAAGGATAAAAGTGCATCTGTGATTAAGAGCCACTCTATGTGAAATGATGATGACATTGTCCAATGTTTGATTCAGGGGAAATTCAAAAGAAAAGTTTTCAGAGGTGGATACTCCCATCAAAGGGAAATCAAGGAAACATTTTCTCAAAGCACAGATGAGGACACACACCTCACAGTTATCTTCATTATTGACACAATATATCTCTGCAGAGACTCTTTAATACGATACGATATGATATGATGCGGTATGATACGATATGATACAGTGTAATAGGTTACAATACAATAAGATATGTTATGGACTCCCAGTGCTGCATACATTTAATTTCCTGCTTCCACAGGAACAGATACAATCAACATAACATAAAACATAAAAAGAGAGTGCCAAGAATACAAATTACAGAAACAGGAAGTTCCAATAACACATATCACACATAGAACACATGATCAGTCCTTGATGATGTGGTGGGTTGGTTATCTTACATCATCCTCCTGATGGTAAAAGTTCAAACTCAGAGTAGAGGATGGAGGACATAATGGCAATATAGAAGCAAAGGGTGTTGATGGTAAGACACATATCATCATATATTATACAACATATATCCCAAATCACCACAAAGCCAACTTTATTTTGGTGCCCTGGAAACCAGCAATCCTGTGGGTTCATGAAGTGGGAGCTATTTACTTTTTTCTTCAGAAACTTAATGTCGTCCTTTGCAAACATCCACCTCTGTCGCCTCCTCTGTTTTACAGACAGAGCAGTGTGTGGTTTCAGCTAAATATTAGAACCTTTGCTGGATGACATTCAATCTCATGGAAGTGATAAAGGGTCAGAGATCCCTGCTTCATCTTTCACATGTCATTCACATGGTGGGATGTCAGGAAGCATCTCAGACAACCCCCCCCCCATTTCTGTCTGACTGACAAACAAGCTGTCCACTGTGTATTTGATGATATTCACCATGAGTTTCAGAAAAAAGGCAACTATAAAGAAGAATCCAACTTGTGTTAAAGAGGCTGCCTGTCTAATCTCGTGCATCGCTTTCATGTGACTGAAAAATCCTTATAAACATTTTCAGGGGGTGTGGCTCAAGTAAAATTGATGTTTGATCCATGATGAAAAGATTTTTACCTCAGATGTGATCAATGACAGTGTGTTGAGCTTTGATTAGTTCTGTGAAAATGAGGAAAATCAACAATTATCGAGAAAACTTGACAACATCAGAAATCCCTATGAAACCAACAGCCTCTCAGATGTGGTCCCTCTTCCTCTTTCTACCTTTCCTCCTCCTCCTCAGAGAAGTATGTAACATCGTACTTGGCCTAGTTGTTAGGACTCTGTCTTTTTTAAAGCAGCAGGTTATAGATCACCATAATTTGTTCACAAGTCTGAATCCTGACAGGCTGCTGAACCTGAAGTGTCTTATGACACATTTTTATGAGTCACTATTGGTGCACAGTGATAAAGTTTGACCTACTTTTGAAGATATGAGATTTTAGAGTGAACGTGCTGAAAACGCGAGCTCATGCTCTGTGTAAGACTTTGGCTTATGAGAGTAAAGTTCAAAATATGTTCATTTTGGTGTTCCACTGATGAAAGAAATGATTATCCCAAACACCTTTCCATTGATCCGTACCCTGAAAAGCACTTGTGCTTGAATATCAGCACAGGTCATGTGACTCTCTGTGTGTGCCCATACAGAAATGTAAGAAATGACATTCATGTGCCTCTGTTGATAGAGATGTTACCATATATGTCACATATAAAGGTAGAACCCAAGTTAAAACATGAATGTATGTCTTTACCTGACAGTGCTGTCAGAGGGTAGGCAGTAGTTACTAGAGATGGTAGCACTGGTACTGGCTACTACCTGGAGCTCACAAGAACGGAGCCTGGGTCAGTTGAACGTGACAGTACTGTGTGGCACCATTGGCACTGGTCACTACCTGAAGCTCGCATGAATGGAGCCTGGGATAGTTGAACATGTCAGTGCTGTTTGGGTCGGATAGGGGCAGTGTAAACTGGCATGGGGGGGTAGTAGGACTAAGAAGGTGAAACACCAACGAAGGGAGGTTCCCACCTGATGACCCCCAGAGACGTTTGGGTAGCCACTGCTTACTGGTAGGCAGAGTGACAGGTTAGGGTCCTAAGTCTTGCATCAGGTTTCTTGTGCTTGGCTCAGCTCTGTTGAAGACGCAGCATCAGAAGGTAGCGACTTTCATGCCAGCCACACACATGAGGCACAGGAGGTGGCAAGGTGACAAGTGTGGTGGCTGCGACAGACCTTCTTGTATGAAGACAGAGAGTTAAAGAATAACTTAGAATAAAGAGCACATTCACATGTCAATTTTTAACACATCTTTTTTATGGGACTATTCAAGACACAGCATGTGTTACATGTGCTAACAATGACTGTGTGAAAGCAACACAAAATGTGTTGTTCTTAACTACACCTGCTGCTTTAAGTTTTGAGAGTGTGAAATGTTGCTTCTTAAAAGAGAAGAAATATGTGTATATCACAAAGGGTGTACACTGGCTCTTTTAGTGTAATTGTAACTTTTCTCGTACAATAACGTGCCTGTGTCCTGACCGGGTGCCAGAGGGGGATCTGCTGATCTGGTCCAAATACTGCTTGTCTTCACTGAGATCAGCTGGGCCATGCAGTAAATGATGCAGTTATGGAGTTGCTACACAATGGTAGCAAAGCTGAATAACAGCACTTCAGCTATACTTTAATGAAGTTTGGATATAAAGTGTCGGGACTAATTAGACACAGTGACAGAGAATGTTTGTCCAGTAGTTGGTCCTCCAGTGTGATCAGGACATTTGTATTCACTTCTTGAAAGAATGAGGTCACATGTGGCCCTGACCACCTCCAAATATGGTCACAGTGTGTCTTGGATGTCACACAATTAGTACTGACCACTCATGACTGGATCACCTCAGACACATATTACTATCATGTATGATCAGGGTCTTATTAACAAGCACAGTGTGCACAAGTCTGATTTATGCTTGTGCTAATGAGCATTAGTATTTACAGCTAGTCATCACCATCACACAGGTCAGGTTAACATCGAATAGCATTGTCACGGGGTTCTTCAAACAAGTTCGTGATTTGTAGAGATGATGGCGTAGTCAGGAAGCTTAACGTTCTGAGTGTTTTATTTTACTTCACCAAGTAATGTGGACAAGCAACAAACAAAAAAAACCACCAGGCAAAACTAAAGCTGAGGAGCTCGACCCTAGCTCCCTGCAGCCACACACTCCACCCAACAAAGAAAAAGGGAGCCACCAGAGGAACACAAACCAGCCTCTTTTAAATTGTTAAACTCCTCCCACCGTTCAATTAACCAATAAAGAAAGAAAATCAAATCAAATCGATGGTTTGTGCTCGTATAAACAACATGATATTACAAGGATAATTTTTTTGTACAGTGCACTCACTGAAACATTGACCCCACAACGGCCGCATTTCAACAAGAATTAATTAAACAAACGATCATACAAACAATACCGGTCATATGACCAAAAACCCGCCAAAACCCTCATATAATGTCCGGAAATCCCTTTGACACGGTTTGACTGGTGACGATCGTGGTGCGTCGGACGCAAGGGAAGGTAGGTGTATGTATGTATGTATGCATTGGGATTACCACAGGGACCAAGTGTGCACCCAAGGTCTCGCTGCAGAGCTATGGAGGTAGGAAAAAGTTGCGTGTTAGCGTGATTATTTACCGGGATAACATAGCAGGGGAAAGTGTGGCGTGTGTGTATGTGAGTGTTAGGGTGTGTGCTTCCCAGCGCGATGCACTGTCTCCCGTGCGCCATGCTAGGCACGGGATGTGACGGCGCCCCGTCACATCATCCCTCTCCTCCCGGAGGCGGGAAATGTGCCAGCCTGGACAGGTAATCAGCAACCACATTGGTCCGGCCTGACCGATGCCGGATCGTGAATCGGAAGGGTTGGAGGGATAGGTACCACCGGGTCAGGCGACTATTGTGATCCTTCATGGAGTTAATCCAGGTGAGTGCTCGATGATCAGTCTCCAAATCGAACTCTCGTCCCAGTAAATAATACCGTAGGCTCTCCAGTGCCCACTTAATGGCTAAACCTTCTTTCTCCACAGTTGAATATCGGGTTTCGCGAGGTTGCAGTTTCCGGCTCAGGTACAGGATGGGACGTTCCTCTCCAGGGTCCCCTTGTGCCAACACTGCCCCAAGGCCGACTGCTGATGCATCCACCTGAACCAAAAATCTTTGGCTGAAGTCTGGAGATCTGAGGACAGGAGAGGCACACAGCTGGGCTTTCAGTGTGTTGAAAGCTCCCTCACACTCGTCAGTCCAGGTGACCGGATTCCGCTGGTCCTTGCAGGTCAAGGCAGTGAGAGGAGCTGCAATAGTGGCAAACTGGGGAACAAACCGTCGATACCAGCCGACCAACCCCAGGAAGGACCGGACCTCCTTCTTGGTTCTGGGCCGAGGGCAGTTCTGGATGGCTTCCACCTTATCCACTTGTGGACGGACCTCTCCTCGTCCCAGTTGGTATCCCAGGTACCTTGTTTCCTGCCGTGCCCACTCACACTTGCCCGGGTTCAGGGTCAGCCCAGCCTGCTGGATCTTCCCAAGGACCAGGGACAGATGCTGGAGATGCTCCTCCCAGGTGTTGCTGAAGATCACCACATCGTCCAGATAAGCTGCGCTGCAGCTTTCACAGCCTTGGAGGACTCGATCCATCAGCCTCTGAAAAGTGGCTGGGGCTCCATGAAGGCCAAAGGGCATCACTGTAAACTGGAACAGCCCTGCAGGTGTCCGGAACGCGGTGTACGGGCGAGACGACCGTTCTAGTGGCACCTGCCAGTATCCCTTACACAGGTCCAGAGTGCTGATGTACTTGGCATTCCCAATCTTCTCCAGCAGGTCGTCAATTCTTGGCATGGGGTAGGCGTCAAACTCTGAGATGGAATTGAGCTTCCTGAAATCGATGCAAATCCGCAAGGAGCCGTCCTTTTTGAAGACAATGACCACTGGACTGCACCATTCTGAGCTGGAGGGCTCGATGACCCCCAGCCTCAACATCTCCTCCACCTCCTGCTGCAGCTTTCCCACCAGCTGTTGAGGGACCCGATATGGCCGTTGGCGGATGGGCTGTCCATCTTTGAGTCGGATGACATGTTCCACAAGGTTGGTTTTCCCGGGAGCCGCCCCAAATAAGGAAGAAGTTGCCTGGAAGACTGTCATTACCTGTCTGGCCTGCTCTGGTGGCAGATGGACCAGCACCGGAGCAGCAGCTATTCTCAGCTCCTCGGGTCCAGCCTCCATTCCTTCCTCCAGGGTCACTTGCCGCACCAACAGAACCTTGGATGTACCGCCCTCTGGACCTTCAGCTGCACGCTCCTTCCACGCCTTCAGCAGGTTCACATGGTAAGTTTGTTTCGGTTTTTTCTTTTCAGGATGATGAACCTCATATGTAACAGGCCCCATCTTGCGAAGAACCAAGTATGGGCCTTGCCATTTCGCTAAGAGTTTGTTGGTGGAAGAAGGGAGTAACAATAATACTTTTTGGCCAGGGAGAAACTCACGATGGCGTGCCTGCTGATCATACCATGTTTTCTGTCTCCTCTGAGCCTCCCGCAGGTTGACCTTTGCTTCCTCCTGATATGCCTCCAGTCGGTCCCTCATCTCCAACACATACTGCACCACGCTCCGGTCGCTCTGGGAGGTGGAAGGTGCCTCCCAGTCCTTCCTCAGCAGGTCCAAGGGTCCCTGGACGTCCCACCCATAGAGCAACTCGAAGGGGGAAAAACCTGTGGAGGCCTGGGGAACTTCCCGGTAGGCGAAGAGTAGAAATGGTAACCAGCGGTCCCAGTCCTTACCGGTGTCATCCACAAACTTTTGCAGCATCCTCTTCAGCGTCTGGTTGAATCTCTCCACCAGGCCATCAGTCTGTGGATGGTAGGGCATGGTCTTGATCGCCGAGATTCCCAGTTGTTTGTGGAAGAGCTGCATCAACCTGGCAGTGAAATTAGTTCCCTGATCCGTCAGGATTTCATCTGGTATTCCAACACGGGAAAACAACTGCACCAGGGCACGCAGAACAGCAGGAGCCGTAATGGTCCGAAGGGGAAAAGCCTCGGGGAAACGGGTGGCGTAGTCGCACACCACCAGAATATACTGGTAGCCTCCACTGCTTTTCACCAGCGGCCCCACAATGTCCATGGCAATCCTGCGGAAAGGGGTGGCGACAACAGGAAGGGGCTGCAGCAAGGCTCGATCCGACCTTTTAGCAGTGCAGGTTTTCTGACAGGTCGGACATGTGTTACAATATTTTTGTATGTCTGTGTACATGGAGGGCCAATAAAAACGTGCACTAACTCGAATATATGTTTTGTGACGACCCAGGTGCCCGGCCCAAGGAAATGTATGTGCTAGGTGCATCACAAGAGACCTACAACTTGCAGGTACCACAAGACGTTTGTGTTCCTCATTAACAGCATATAAGACATCGTTATCAACAACAAATCTTTCTTTTCCTAAACATTTCCCTTCTGGCCCCTCTAACACCTTAGCAAACAGTGGTTTCAACGTTTCATCCCCCCTTTGTAACACAGAAATATTTTCAGGAACTTCCCACATGTTGTCAGATAATGCATTTCCCTTTTCAGGTGCTGGCAGCTTGAGCTGTTTCTCAAAACGCCGCTGGCGTCTGGATTTTCTTGGCCCCTTTGTGCCACCCTCACACAGACTACTGTCAAGGTCTGGGAGTGGTTGGACATCGGCTCGTGCCTGCGCTCTGGTAATCACCGGGCAAGCAACCTCCACAGTCACACTGACATTCCCATTTTCCCCCGAGTCAATTCCTTCAGTCTGCTCTGCTTCGAGCATCAAATCCAGGAGGATGGGCAAGTCCCAACCGAGCACCGCATCCACCGGTAGGTTTTCCACCACCCCCACAGTTAGCAAGTAAGGCTGTTCATTGATAACCACAGTCAAATCGGCTTTTGGGTAGCATTGTTCATCCCCATGCACACACAATATGCTCTCTTGTCGTTTATAATCCACAGCTCCCACTGGTGCCAGATTACGCTTGACCAGAGACAGGAAGCTACCACTGTCCAACAGGGCAGTAACCTGCTGTCCATTAATTGTCACCGTTTTGTAGCGCGGCAACTTGGCACCCCCAGCGGAGCTGACTTCTCGTCGGGGAGCATAGCAGGCGCCACTGACCTTAGCTTTGCGTATGGGACACACAGAAGCTTTGTGGCCTGGCTGCTGACAGTAAAAGCAAACAATGTCCTTACCCACTGCTCGCTGGTTTGGGCCCATGCTGCTACCTGGGAGCTCGTGGCTACTCTCCCTCCTCGCCGGTCTGGGGTGAAGTACTGATGGTGCCGATCTATGGGAAGAACGTGCAGCAGCCGGCGGTCCCCCTCTCCGGGCATTGATGTATTGCAGAGCCAGCTTGGCGGCTGCCAGTCCTCCCGTTGGCTCATGCTCCTTCACCCAGGTCCTCACCTCAAGCGGAAGCACCCGGAGAAGCTGCTCCAAGATGATGACCTCCCCGATGTCCTCCTTGGAATGCTGCTCTGGCCGGATCCAACGTCGGTAGAGGCCCCGGAGTCTGTGGTAGGTCTCAGTAGGATTCTCCCCCAGTGGAACGGTGGTGGATCTGAACTGCTGCCGATAAGTTTCTGGGGAGATGTCAAATTTTGTAAGCAACGCGGCTTTCAGATCCATGTAGCAGTGGGCTCTCTCCTCATCCATTGCTGAGTAGGCCTCCAGCGCCTTCCCAGATAGCAGTGGAACGAGACGACATGCCCACTCTGTCTCAGGCCACCTCCATGTTTTAGCAATGCGCTCAAAGCGCAACAAATAGTTCTCAATATCCTCATCTGCTTGATACAGCGGGATTTTCGGCTCACTTACAGGTCTCCATCCTGTGCTGGACTGGCCAAACCCGGGCCCCGAGGCTTGGAGTTGGGGAGAAAATGTCTCCGACGGTGCGTCCTGGTGCACACGCTGGGTTGGTGCTGGCGTTGGCAGATCGAACCTGGGACTAGTTGCAGTCACTGTGCTGGGTGTTGCCAGGGAACTTGGTGGACCCAGCCCACGCAGACCTGGAGCTAGGGTAACATTTGGCTGTACCGGTGACTGCCCCCGTTCAGTCCTTGGAAAAGAAGTTTTCAACTCCTGTATCTCTGCCAACAGGTTCTCCTCTCTCCTTTCCTGCGCTGCAAGGAACTCTTTCATGATGGTGAGCAGCTCACTCCCTGGCTCACCTGCAGCTGCCGCGCCTGCCATGGCTGCTGGAACGGGCGCGGTCCCTTCTTCAGGATCATCCTCCTCCGATGATACGAGGGACTCCCAGGCTGGATCTGCCTCCACAACTGCCTTCACTGTTTGTACCTGCTGCTGCTGCGACCGCAGCCCAGTGCGTCTTGGAGGCCAATACGTTTTCTTCCGACTAGCCATCCCACTTCTGACACCATATGTCACGGGGTTCTTCAAACAAGTTCGTGATTTGTAGAGATGATGGCGTAGTCAGGAAGCTTAACGTTCTGAGTGTTTTATTTTACTTCACCAAGTAATGTGGACAAGCAACAAACAAAAAAAACCACCAGGCAAAACTAAAGCTGAGGAGCTCGACCCTAGCTCCCTGCAGCCACACACTCCACCCAACAAAGAAAAAGGGAGCCACCAGAGGAACACAAACCAGCCTCTTTTAAATTGTTAAACTCCTCCCACCGTTCAATTAACCAATAAAGAAAGAAAATCAAATCAAATCGATGGTTTGTGCTCGTATAAACAACATGATATTACAAGGATAATTTTTGTACAGTGCACTCACTGAAACATTGACCCCACAACGGCCGCATTTCAACAAGAATTAATTAAACAAACGATCATACAAACAATACCAGTCATATGACCAAAACCCGCCAAAACCCTCATATAATGTCCGGAAATCCCTTTGACACGGTTTGACTGGTGACGATCGTGGTGCGTCGGACGCAAGGGAAGGTAGGTGTATGTATGTATGTATGCATTGGGATTACCACAGGGACCAAGTGTGCACCCAAGGTCTCGCTGCAGAGCTATGGAGGTAGGAAAAAGTTGCGTGTTAGCGTGATTATTTACCGGGATAACATAGCAGGGGAAAGTGTGGCGTGTGTGTATGTGAGTGTTAGGGTGTGTGCTTCCCAGCGCGATGCACTGTCTCCCGTGCGCCATGCTAGGCACGGGATGTGACGGCGCCCCGTCACAAGCATCAACAAACTGCCTAACAATAGTCAATAGTCAATAGTTTTTGATAACAGTTTCTAAAACTGTACTTGAGTTTTAAAAACAGTTGTATTTGCCACTGGCTGCTATACTCACCCTGCTACAGCTGCCTCACCCAACAAACCCTGCAATCTCAGTATGCACATACAAGTATACACACAGCACCAATATTGATGCCAGTATTCATGGTTAGCTTATTTGAATTGAACTGAGGATAATAACAGGAAGCTGTGTGGGAGTGTGTCTGCACAGATATAGTAAATGGATAAATACATTACTTCTTAAAGGTCCCATACAGTAAAGGTGGATGATCCATGTGGAGTTGGATTATAAAATAGGTCCAGGTTTTATATTAATACTGTTACATGCATGTAAGTCTCAGTCCACAGAGAAATGCACACAGTCTGTATCCAGAAAGTAAGACTAAAAACCAGCCGTCGGGACTTTTGTAACTTCCTGATGTCACAGACAACAGAGCTCTTAGTCATGCCCCGCCTACCATGAGTCACAGCAATGACAGAGATGTGCCCATGTCACTCTGGGGCTGTTGTTACAGTAAAATGATAACTTATCTTCATAATTTGTAGTGTTACACATCACCGTTTAAAATGCAGTCATTACATAACAGTGGCTAATCCCAGTTATGCTCTGGTGCTTTGACATGTGGACTTTCCAAACATTCATACACAGATCTGTCCTTTAAACATTTTGTTTGACCTTATAGGACGTGGCTGTTTGATTAATTTGCGGTGGAACTACAAACAATTGTTCAAGGTACACATCACATCACTCAGTATTGGCAAATCGTTTATAATTCATCACTACAAAATAACTGTAGTGACTGACTTTTCAGCAACATCAGCCCTGTCAATGTGTATTCTGGGGCACGTGATTTTATGAATCTGAGCACAGTTCTTTTTTGAATGTCACTTCAAGACGTTGTGTGTGCACTGAAGCTTTTAGTGTGAACCATCCACACTGTTTTATAATTGATGAGGCTCTGAACTCTTTGATGACCAGTTTGAGAGGACACAGCTAACAGCTAAATTCCACCAGATGTGTGCGTGTGTTGCGTGATTCGTTTCAATTCTAGTCAATGTGTGTACTTCCACTGGCTGCAGCTGCGCTACGTCATGTCTCCAGCACGTCTCCGGCATGTCTCGGGCACGTCTCCGGCAATCCGGAGCCCTCCGCAGCACATATGCAGAGCTTCTATTTTTGCTGGACACCGGACCACAGCACATGAATTCAGCACAGAGCAGATCGTGTGGGACAGGAAGTCGTACACAAAACACAAATGCACTACACACTGAAAATGTTGTAATGGGCAGAGGCAGGCCTGAAGTCAACAGCTCAGAGGTTTTCAGACAGTATTTCACTCCACCGACACCATGGATGAGGAGAGGCTGACTGTAAATCACAAAGGCAGATCAGCAGGTCAGCACCGAGTTGTTTTCCTGCTACTCCTCTGGATTAAATAAACTGTGCTTGGTTTTGTGGTTCTAGATCCCGCTGTATTGCGTGATTATGTGTGAATTCGCAAGATTTCTTGGGTCCTCATGATTCCCGCTGTCCGGCGTTCCACAATGGATCCACATAAAGTGGGATTCCGGGGTAAGAGTTTCTTATAAAAAATTAAACAAGTGTTACAAACAAAGAACATTGAGGAAGTTGAAGAAAAGGGAAATGAGGACCAGCTGCAAAACTCTGCACAAAATAAATTAAAAAGATGAGAATGACCTTCATTTGTGTCTCGCTCCTCACTAACTTGTTTGAGCCACATAGAAATTCAAACCTGTTAAATTCTGTTGTGGAGTTTTCTTTTCTTTTCTTTTCCCTTTTTTTCTTCATAAAGTAGAGATCATTTCTCAAAGTTTATTGTGATTTCTTTTTGTTTGTTTTTGTTAAAGTCCAGTCCTACCTGGCTGACCCTCAGACTGCAGCCCCTGCTGTCTGTATCCTCAGTGCATCTCTGTCTCTTTTTTGTCTTTGTTCCCTTGTATTCCCCTGAGCCCCCCCCCGAATCTCCTCCACCCATCAAGTTGTGTAGATCCTTGCTGTCCTTATCCCTCTCCTCCTGTTTTCTTTCTGGTGAAGGGGAGAAAGGGTAACATTTGGATTGGTTCAAACCCTATATCTGAGAAAAGGCCAGGCTGACATTTTACACAGCTGCTACATTTTATTACAGTGTGCTGCCATGTGTGTGTGTGTGTGTGTGTTCATGTGTGTGTGACTTGTTTTCGGATTATAATGGTTACAGTTAGAGTCAGAGGCTGGGGAGTGTATTATGTTAATGATGGGGTCCCACAAATTTAGTTATACAAGGATGTGTTTGAGAGTCTGTGTGTGTGGAGGGGGTGGTGAGGGTGAAGTCTTGGGAGACGAGCGTGCATAATGAAAGAAGATATGGAAAAAGTAGAGAGATGAAGATATGGTTTATAGATTGAAGCCCCCCCTCCCCTCCCTCAGCAGCACCCTTCCTCCATCTCCTCATCTATTAACCTCATTTCCCATTTTATTCCCCAGCATTCTTTATGTTTCTCCCCTTCCTATCTTTTCCTCCTAGAATGTCGATTTGCACTGAGACATGAGAGATATCATATTTGCAGGCCCTTTATTCATTCTCTCCATTTTTTTTTTTTTTTGACATACAAGAACAGAAAAAATCAATCTGAGGAGAATCTCTCTTTGACACGTGTCCACAGTGATATTTTATTCATACATGTTCCTTTAGTGTAGATTATATTCTAGTCTATTTGATAAATGATCTTCTACTGCGTTAATTGAGACACTCATTTTAATCCTCATGAAATTGATGAGACCTCATGTGCATTCTGAGTTGATGTTAATAATTTCTTGTCCAAAACAATTTGTGGAGGCCTCACTTGTTCTGTTTGCTACTGCTTTCATTAAGTCGCCTATCTATATTGTATGGAGCCATGTGTTCAATAATGAAACACATGCACAGTCCGCTGGGACACTGCACAATCAATGAGGTGACGACATGAAGGAGAGTCAGTGGTTGTGTGTCCCTGTGACAGGCAGCTCAGTGATCGCTCCTCCATTCCTCACTGTGATAACAAGACAAATCCAAAAGGAAACCTATTTGAACTTGTATGGTGCTGGCAGGAATCTCAAGCTACAGGACATTACTTTGGAAATATATTGTAGATGTAGACCTGCAAGAATGTAAATTTCCATCTGTTCTTTGATTATAGGTCAGCTTTAGATGCTATTAATAATATTGTGAAAATATCAAAGCACCCAGTCCAGAGAGAAATACAGTCTGAATTCAGAAACTGAGCCTTAAAACCAGTTGTCAGAACATCTGTAACTTTGTCATGTCACAACGAAGCAGAGACTGATCTCAGCCACATCCCAAGCCCTGCCCACCTGGACCCACCGTCCATCGTATGGTTTCTCTGAGAGTTCACCTGAAATCTAAATCAAATAATCAAATAATTAATTTTCCTTTAGGGATTAATAAAGTAATTCATATATGTATCTGTTATATTTTAATTGGATCACTCAGAAAACAGTCAGCCAACATGAGAGAGGCTAAGAGCCTGCTCTCCTCTGATTGGCTTACTTTCCTGTTGTTACTAGCTCCAGAGAGAAGCCTGAGAAAACACTTCACTTAAAATACTTCAAATAAAACACTGGGGATGTCATATATGGACCCTGCAGTTACAGTTAGCAACAACACTGATGTGTCCAATTCATTGTAGGCTAAACCTTTTCACTATTTAAAATTCAGTAATTAAACAGCAGTTGCATGTGCAGTCGTGCTCTGTTGCTTTAACTTACCACACACCCACGCGGGCTCAAGCACAGATCTGTTCTTCAAGCATTTAGGTTTGACCTTCCAGGACGTGGCTGTTTGATTTATTTGAGGTGGGACTACAAACAATTGTTCAGGTTACACATCACATCACTCAATATTGGCAAATTATTAATAATTCATCACTGCTCAAATAACCACAGTGAGATATTTGTGATCAATATCAGCCCTGTAAATATGTATTCTGGGACAGAATGGGCATAAAGCTGAGTCACCATCTTAACTGATCATATAATAACTGATATGATAACCATAAAACTTTAATTCACTCCACAACTATTTCACTGTATACAACCCTTTCCCCCTTCTCTGTTGCGCACACACACATGCAGATTAAAACTGGAACTGGAATTAAAACTGGAATCTAAATACAATATACCTGGTCATTTTATACATAAAGCAACAAGTGTGATCTGATCACATGATCACAAATGGTCAATCAAGATGCAAATGGAGACACATTTTAAAGCAGGTGTGAACAGACACGTAGACCTGACCACTGAGATTGGATCACTGTATATGCAGCTTAATAACAGGTCTGACCAGGGTCTGCAAGTCTCTCAGTGTTTACATGAATATTTTGTCACTGTGATATCTGCAATTAGAAGCTGGGTGTAGCGTACTGAATCCATGGGTTGTTTTGATGGAAAACAGCTAAAATCCCATAAAGACAAACCAGATTTGACTATCTGGTAATAGCCATGTAGCAGAATGCTACATTAAGACACAGCCAGTGGCAGTTTAGGCCCACAGTTTACATCCGATGAGCATTGCGAGTCAGATACAAGTAAACAGCAATGTATATGGGCAATCACTGACCATTTGGCCTCTCTGTTGCCTTTTATCTATCCCCTCAACTTCATACAACAAACATGTTCTCTCTTTTCACACTTCATGGTATCAGGAGGATGGATACTGATGTTCATGCTCCTCATAAAGCCTGGTGCTATAATCCCTTTGGCATTTCCTTTAACTCTGCGTTGATGCTACAGGAATACATGGGATATATTGTTTTAGCGCATGTGAAATAAACAGTGTCAGACTGGATGTTGCAATCTCTGCTGTTATACATGTGGTTTGTGTGGTGAATGCAGTGAGAGTCAGTGCAGCTGTTTGCTGTGGACACATCAGATCTGTGTCACATGAGAGAAACCAAACCAGAATTGGGACACTTTGAGCTGCAGTTTGATTAGAAGTACAAAAACATATATATTATGCCACCAACACTTCAGTGAAAGAATATATTCATTCTACTATGAAGTCATACTGAATACTTATAGCGGCAGCCTACAACTCTCATAGTCTGATCTGCTGCAGCTTCTTCACTCTAATTCATACATCAATACCTTCACCATGTTTATATTGTTTTATTTAGAGTGTGTTTGGATTTCAGACCCTGCATGCAGAGGACACATCGCTGACGAGACATTAAACTGAACTGATGATGTGAGATTGCAGTGAGAGTACACTGTCGGCTTAGATGCAATAATAGGATGTTGGAAATGGAAGCCAAGCAGCCGTGCAGGCATCAGACTAGATTCTGAATTTTTGAGAGCAGTCCAAGTCTGTGGGGATGGGTAGACATCATTTATGAAGAAGAAATGCAGTAATTTCTCCACACAGAACAAAGCATAAAAGGCTTTCTTTGTGAGTGAATATAGAAATAGAGCAGTGCAGTCCAAGGGTCCTCTGAGACACTTTAATTATGAATAGAAAATGAGAGAGACAAAGCAGAGAGGATGATCTTTTTCTTTTTTTTTTCTTCTTTTGTCTTTCCCCTCTCACTGATGTCTGCGACAATGACACCAGGACATGTTTTGCTGGTAAATGAAAGAGATATGTTTGGTGTGTCTGATGGAAGTACAATGAGGGGGTCGTGGTGGCATCATTTCCAGTGCGCATCCCTTCTACTGAGTGTGAGGATTCCTCTACCAAGCATTCAGAGTAACACACATTTGTTGCAGGTCAGTGTGAAGCATGTGTGTGTTGTTGTAGGAGGAGCTAGTTTATTACACCACTGGGCATCTAGATAATTGGATAATTCACTCAAGTTGTTCTCCATGTTCTCTTAACATTGCCAGTCTGTATCTCACTGAAGACGACTTTGCCTCAAGAGTGGATAAATTGTCCATAGACAAGATTAAGCATGTCAAACACCCCCATTTTTAACATTTAAATTTTTACACCGCTTGATAAATATGGTGCAGTTTCACCACTGACTGCAATAAAGTCAGGCTAACATTGCTTTATCATGGATGAGCTGAAAAGTCCTACTGTCAATCCAGGTTCATGAACTGCGTTTGGAAAACTGTTAGTGCACCAGAAGATTTAATTGTACTCATCTGGCGATGGTTCTCGCTGTAGTAAATGTTTGTATTGTGAACATGATACAGCCTCAGTATCATAACCCTGACCCTGGATGATAAGGAGAACTGTATGAAACTGGAAAACCTCCTTTTCAGGTTAGCAAAGTTTGTTACACTGTAAAATCTGATCCTGTTGCAGTAACTGAAATAAAATCAGTGGAGTACTGTTACACATGTTATTTATGCAATATATCTCAATTAAAGCTTCCCTAATGTAACTTTGTCTTTGTAATACTATTTGATTTTTTTATTATTATTATTTCATTTTTACTCCAAATATGGATTAATCCAGAACTGAAAATAGTCCCAATGCAGCATTTGTGCTATAAATGCGCTCTGAAAAATCAGAGACTAACTGAAAAAAAAAGAAACAAATAAATAAAATGGAAAAAAAGAAACTACTGTTTTGAAGAAAGAGGCAGGCTGAAAGCATTACCAGAACAGAACAGGACAGGAAATCATACATGATTGCTGTCATGTCCTGTATATAAGTTTCATTCACTTATACTACTTATACTAGGCCAATCTGAAGCCTTTGTATTTCCTCTTTGCCTTTGAGCAGTCACTCATTATTAGAGCAACCTGGATATAGGAGAGGAGAACAGATGTGTAAACAAACATTAAAGTCTTCTGCTGCTGTGATTGGGGTTGAACATGAAATATTCACCAATAGGTGTGCGTGGCACGGCATTGGGCTTTCAGCTGGGACACCCATCACTCCATATCTTTGTTTCCTTCCACAACACTCCACCACTTCTCTCTTTAATGGAAGAAAAAGCACTAGATGAGCCAGATGGCCGCAGATCCCAACCACCCCAACCCATATGAAATATTCAGCCAGGATCTGCAATCTTTATGACTGTCTTAAAAATAGGAAAGAAAATAAGCAAACACCTGTTTATAGGTTCAGTTGCTCTCCTCCCAAAACACCCCTCCTCCTGTGAGTGCCGTTTCTCATTTTCTTTTCTTCTTTTTTTCTTTCTCTCCACTTGAGTCATATGGATATGAGGACGTTTACCAGCTGTTTACATTGTATGGCTGTAAAGGCACTTTTCTCTTTTGACTATTTTAAAACCTACTAAGATCAGGTCTGGTTAGAAGTAAAGTCATAGTTTTATATGTTATACCAATCCTTATTAGTGGTTAGTACTGTTGCTATCATTAGGACAATAAAAGGTGACCAGGCTTTTCATGGCCCCCAGGCTCTGCAATCCTCTCCCCCCAGGCTTAAGAGCCTCCACCTTGGCTAATATCTTCAAGGCACAGCTAAAACGTACTTGTTTTGACAGGCATTTGAATTGCATGTTATTTAATTGTTGCGATTACTGTCACACAGTATGGTGTTTTGTTTTGCTTTTTTCTGCTTCTGCTTGTACTCTGTGTCTTTTAAACTGTTTGTGATGCACTTTGTGACTCTGTGCTGAGAAAAGTGCTATATAAATAAAGAATTCACTAGCAAGGACCACACCACAACAATGTGCCATTAAACGTTTTAATGGATGGAATGTAACCATGCGTTCACACCAAACGCGATGGAGGCGATGAATGGCACAAGATTCCATTCAAAATCAATGTAAGGATGCAGTGACATGCCATGTCGCTTCAGGCGATAAGTGCGACGCGATGAAGCATCCATCGCCTCATCGCATGTGTCGCTTGAAGTTGAAAAATTTGAACTTTTCAAGCAACATTGTGTGACGCTGTGCCGCGAAATCCAATCAGTGTTGATATCCAACCACGTCACCGACGTAGTTACTCCAGATGCACATTTCAAAACATGGAGGACAAGATATCATGAACCCAGACATGGCGGCGTGTGGGTTTCCAATCCAAATTGGACGTCCCCAACAGGTAAAGTGTAGCTACGGTTGTTAACTCAGCCATGGTTGATGAGAGAAAGAAAACAGTAACTAGGTGGAGAAAATAGTGGGAGGTGGGCTGTGTTAAATGTGACAATGTGCTAAAGTGACGCAATATGACATCGCCTCCACCCCGTTTGGTGTGAACGCATAGTAAGTGTTGAGGATGGATGAATGGATATTGCACAGAGCGGTAAAGGTGAAGGAAGGTTGATGTCTGTGCTGCTGGTCTGGGAGGATGAACTGAAGACCAGCGGAGACTCAGAGTGGGGATTTTGTCTCGGCGTGGTTCCGTTTGAGCTGGTTTCATGCCCCCCAGACAGTACCTAGAGGGGGACATGGAAGGGGATGCTCTGGTTGAATAGAGGGATGGGGAAGGGAGGGAAGGATGGAGGGATGAGAGTGGGGATGATCTGAGAGAAGGATCTGGTTAGAAGGTGCCTCGAAAAAGAACAGGTATTTGTAGGCTTGACTAGTGATTAGAGGTGTGGTTGAGGTGTGTCTCTGCTCTTTAAATGGGGGGGGGGGGTAAATAAACATGTCACCTGTAACCTTGTCAGTACAACAGGGACAGTTGGCATTATCACAGTAACTAACACTGTCAGCCCCTGTCATCAAGCTAGCAGACAACATAAACTGATAAAAGATACTGTTAACTGCTCTGATCCTGCTGCTTCACCTGTCAATCAGGAGCAAGCAAGTAGTGGGCGGGGCATATGACCTGATCCATATTTCTCAGTCAGAAAGTAATAGTCCTGTTTTCGCCCTGAGGTTTTTTCTTTCTTTCTCTTTTGATTCAACTTCAAGTTGAATCAAATATTAATTGCATCATATTTATACATAGGTACTTGTTCCCTCTTCAAATTCAAAGTGTGTTTTATTATCATGAGGTTTGTTTATTATACATTCAAGAATAAGCACAATGTAAAGGGAGGCTGGGTTTTATGTTCATTTTTTCATCCTATATCTAATTAGGCAAGGCAGGGCTTTAGAAATAAAGTCATTACAAATTTGCCCTGTAAGCAGAGCATAAGACTTGACAAAAACATCATGGAACCTCCCCTCTCTTGTCTTCCCACCTCACCTCTGTCAAACATCTAAACATGGATCTGTTGAAACAGATCAGGTTGCATCTTCACCGTTGGCTTAATGAATGCACATTTAGGCATGTCATGGTTAAAAGTTCTCTCAGTGTGTGCGTGTGTGCGTGTTTGGGTATGTGCGAGTGTTCGGCCTTAATAACACCACCTTACTCCTCAGAGGATTATCTCTTCAGAATCAGTGGGGACTGAGATGTTTCTCTCTTCCCTCGGGGAGGTTTTTTTTTTTTCCCCAAAGACTCGCTCTTCTCCCTAAGATTACAATGATGAACAACAACACATAACACAGAGAAAGTAGGACACAAGCATGCACACAATCAGTCCTCCTTCCAGTCAACTTTTGTTGAGGAGAAATGGGAGATATGAGATGGAGCTGTGTAATGTTCCAGTTATATGGGGAAGAGTTGTGTCTTTGTTATGACAAAAACATAAACATGTCCTCAACTTTGTGTTGAACTGCTTGGTTTTCTTGCAACAAAAACAGAAAAAAAAAAAAAAAAAAAAAACAGTTAACATGCACTCTAGTGTCTCCTTGTCTTCCAGCGTTCTTCTAGTTTCTGTTCCTGCATACATTTTACTGCAAGTGTTAAGTGAAATCAAGATCAGAAAAAGCAGATGCAGGAAAAGCAGATGTTGTGATGTATGATGATAGCAACTGTTTAGGCGTAGTTGTCGTTAAGTGCTAAAGTACTTCTTCAGTTCTCTCACAAGAGTAAGACAACTGAAGAAGCTCTTTGGATGAGAGGCGAAACGTTTTCAAGAACTGAAAAGAAGTCCAGTTGCCTTCAATTTTAGCACTTAACAACCACTGAGATGTGGATGAAGTGTGGTTACAAGTGGGTAAGAGGTAAACATCATGAACTCTGTGAGGGAACACTATGAAGAGATAGGTAAAGAAAAGATGGTTTAGACACATTCAGGTATAACAAACACATAATGATGGAGTATATCAATAGAGACATTTTTCCACTGGTCAAAAAACCTGCTAAGTCAGGCTAACATCTATTTTTTTTTTTTTTTTCTTCTTTGCCAGTGAAAAAACTTGAGTCTGTGTTCACGATTCACAGCAGTGGTACACTTTGAGCACACTTTACCTACATTAAAAAAAAAAAAAAAAAAAATCTGCTAGTACCTCATTCCCTGTTTATTATTGAATAGTTTAATGTACATTTGAGAGTTCATTTTAGTTGTAAATGTTAGAGTGTGTAGATTGTAATGCAATTCTATGCATGTAAAAATATTTTGCAAAAAAAAAAAAAAAAAGTGAAGGAAGTCAGTTTTTTTGGGCCAAAACTGGTGTCTGCAGGCTGTGTACCACCTCACCAAGCTCCAGCAGTAAGAAGGTTAGAATAGCCTGGATGTAGATCGAGATCCAGGCTAAAGAACACAGGCACACACGGTGCACATGGTAGCAAATGGAAGGCATAACATGTCATGTCATTTTAATGAATTCAGCTTCTTCATCATCTACTTGGCATAATAATCCCATTCAAGGTTGCTGCCTCTGTTTATCACTGCGTTATGTGTCATGTTTTGGATGTGCCTTCTGTCACAGTTTCTTTTTTTCTGTTCCTCCAAATGGCTCTAATAGTAAAGATGTTTTCCCCAACTTAGCAGCAGTTTGTGTGTCTGCTCGTGACCTTCTGATGCAGAGCCCTGGGGCAGGGCATCAGCCATCCTCTGACCTTAGCAAAGTTTGGAGATATTCAGCCCCCTGGCTATGGAACATCAGTCTGCAGAGAGGCTGATGGTGGTGAGGAGGGTGGGGGGCACTGAGAGGGTGTTCTGTCTGCTCTATCATTGATCCAAATGGCCATTTTGTCCTCAGTCCAAATATGAATACAGATATGGAACCAAATAGTGAGCCCAATCCCATCATATGACTGGCTGGTGGTAAAGGTCAGACACAGCGTTTGGTTAAAGGCCAGTTCAGCACTCATACTCACAGGGAAGAAAAATTCTGCAGTGCTGCTCAAACTCTCTGGATCGTTTTACACATGAAATGACATCAAATTGTTTTACTATGAAGAGTCAAAGTTTTAACTGCTCTTCACTAACTGCAGCAAATGGGGCTCTGGGAAGTTTCAAACACTTAGAAGTTTGGTGAACCGTTTACAGGCCAAAAAGGAGCTAAATATAATAGTCTGGATGGTAACATTACCAGCTAGCACCACTCCATTTTGCCTGTCTCCGCTAATAACAATAGCAAGTCAGTATAGATAAAGTCTGGCCACAAGACCTAACACTGTTCAGACACAAGCTATTGACAAGACTGGTGGGAAAGCAGCTGGTAATGCTAAAGTTGGCTATCTAGCAATAGCAACATTTAAAAGCTGTCATAATGCTTTCAGTGAAACATGCCTAAAGCTGACCATGTGTTTCAACCTGAGCAAAAGATTTATGCTAATTCTGAAGTGATGTATCAAGAGAAAAGGGGAGAAAGATCGGAGGCAACATTCTGCGGTGAGACCCTATGTGCATGATATCATGCTTGCAAGTTATTTGTAATTACTCACTGAATCCAGAAACTACAGAATCAAGAAATCCACTTCACATTTAATGTGACTGGAGAAAAATACGAAAAAGAAAGAAAGAAACAAAGAAAGAAACATCGAGACACTTCAGACTGTGGAAATGGAGTAACGATGCTTGGTTGTCCCACCCTGTCCATGAACTGAAATGTTTTTGTGTTTTCTGAAATGTTGCTGTTGTGTTTTGACCCTCAGGGCCACCATATGCCAGTGTCTTATTTGATATAATCAACATGATTGCCAATTTTCAGATCATACATAAAGAGGCTGCAGGAGTTTTTGAGTTAATTCATGAATTGCAAATTGATGTGTCCTTGTCTCCGAGTTGTACTTTATGTTTCTGTCGTCCTGGGAGTCAGTGTGGTGATCTGGGAGTGATGTTCGGTATGTTTAAAGTTGAAGAAAATATTTTTTTTCTTTCATTCCTTAATCCATCTGCATTTGAAAGAGCACACATTTTACTCATTTCATCTCTGCGAGAGTTAATCCACCTTGCTCCATTTCATGTCGGGCCTGTGTAAATGTATCATATACGCACCATCATTAGCTGAGCTACTTTGTCTTTCATGGAAATGATCCACAGGGACTTCAGAGTGATTCTCTGTCTGCTTTAACAGTCGGTCGCTCAGCCCACTCACAAGGTGAATTAACTTTCGAGTGTGTAACTAGGGGGAGGTCTGGGTGTCTACATCTAGTTTGTGTTTGAATCACTGGGCCCTCCAGGGGATGGGAGCTCTGCCTGGTACTGGGCACGTCAGACTGGAGAGCACGGCAGGAGGCAAAACACTGATTTTTAATTGATACATTAAACAGTCAAACAGATTGCACAACCTCAGGCCATGAACAGAACAGCATGCACAACTCAGTGCCCCAGGCGAGCAGAGAAGCACTATCTCTCTCTGTCATCTCCCTGTCCTTATTCTAAGACTTATTGTCTGCTCCGCAGGGAAGCACGTTTGTTGTGCTGTCTGTTTTGGCCGCTGAAAAACAGTCTCCACACAACAGACCTGCACTGTTTGTGGTGGAGCTGCTGCTGCATGAATGGATGCACAGTGGCTTCGGGAAGTCGTTACACTTTTCCCACACACCTTAAAATGGTGTTGTGTTGTGTTTGGTTTCAGCTCTTATTTTAAAGATGATTTGGATTCAGTATTTTGTCGAAGCCCTCCACAGTGATTGTGATTCGCTAACAGCTTTTTCATGTAATTGAGTAAATCTAGTGTTTCAGACCTATCAACCATTAAGGAGACATTTAGTGTCATTACTAATCTGAGGTTCAGACAAACATACAGGGATTTTCCTAGTGTACTAGTGGTGTATATTCACCTCGAGTTTTCCAACTTTGTCTGTGACTGACATGAACATCATTAATACAGTATAAATGTGAGAACGGCTACAAAAAGCACAATATATTTGATTTAAACACTGTTCAAATGCTGTTGGAAACAACCAGTTTACTTCCAGAGAGCCACATCTACTTCCTCGGTATCCCAACTTCTCCTATTTCCTTTCTATTGAGGCCACTGTGCTGCGAACACTTGAACCTTTAGAAGTGGTTTTATACAATTTATAATTTTATCAGAGTTCTAAGAGTGAGACATAAAGCAATAGACTGACATTTGGATCAGGTCAACATCTCTACTAAAGGAAATATTGTACTGGACTGTTGTGGTGGAGAGAGCAAAGCATTTGACTCCTCACCTACAACAGATATAAGTGACCAAATTGAACTTCTTTGACAGGGTGCCTGGGCTCGGAGTTAGGGTAAGGAGCTAAAACAACAAGGATGGTCTGGACTACCTGTGTTGATCTGCTGCTGCTATGTCAAAACCTTGGGTGAAGCAAGTGAGAGTGGATTGCTGGATAAAAAGTGCTTCTTGACTGCATGGCTTGGCTTTTTGTGCCAGCATGCAGTATGAATCGTGTAACCGATTTACAAAGGTCTGTGTCTTTCTAAATTATGTCCCATCAAGTCATATCCAGTCCAATTCAAACATCAAATGTCCAATCTGCCACACATGGTTTTCAATCATGTTCAAGACACATCTCAAGGATGATTTAGGCAAACAGAATGGACCCAACCACAGCAAAGACTCTGAATACTTTTTTTTTTTTTTTTTTTCTAAATTCAGTGCAAATTCCATGTTGTGGGTGTGGGTGTGGGTTACACTTAATGGTTACTGTCATTTCTTAATGGTAAAAGTGGCATTTGTACCCATGTAACACATGGGATTGTCTAGGAAGTGAAGCAATCAGAATATGTTATTCAGCTAAACTACATCCATAAACCCTGTTTTACTAAAACTGACTGCATCTTTTAATTCAGCCAGGAGACAAGTTTCAAATTGCATCATGTTATTACTTCCTTTCTCTCTCTGTATGTTTGTATCGTTGTGTGCATTTTGTGTGATCAATATGATGTTCAGCTCCCACTCCAACTAATGTGCTTTAAATAGGAGAGTGCTTGTTGCTTGGCAGCACTAATTAAATGATTTATGCTAGCCGTGCATGACGTCACTGGAAGTCAAAGTACAACCCAAGATAAAAACCCAAATGAATGAGTCTGTTTGCCAGACACAGATAGTCTGTGAGGCTCATTGAGTTGTGTATAGGCCAGCCTATTACAACTATCAAAGTCCAAGTATGCACCTACAGTGTGTGTGTGTGTTTGTGTGTGTGTGTTTGTGTGTATGTCTCAGTTGGATTCTTTGAACATTATAGATGGATCCAAACCAGCTAAGCCAAGCTGGAGTGTATATGAATTCAGGGGCATTTGCTCATATAACCAGAAGCTCCATGCTGTAAGGACAAAGTGTGCATAGTTTGCCAATAAGAAGATTGGAGATAACATGTCCTACCACCTAGATCAGTAGGACACCATGGGCAATGTCTGCTTACTCACTTTTTGTCCACTTTTCCTTTGTTGTATATTTGCATTACATAAGTGGATGAGCCCAACCACTGATGAGCATCAAACCCTGGTTTAGTTTGGTCCAGACAGAGGCCATCTCTTCTGGTTTCTGGTCTTTGGTCTGGGAGAGCTTTCACAGCTGTAAATTTGGTTCAGATCTAACAGAAAAGTCAGAAAGTCCAAACCAAATGAGTTAGGTGTTAATGCCCCCTAAGAGTCTGAACAATCAGCAGAACTAGGAAAAGGTCAAAGGACAGTGTTTCAGAGTTATAGGACTGCAGGAGAAAAAACAAGTATGCTCACGTCACTGTAAAAATGTTGCCACACAATGCTGAAATTTCAACTTGGAAGTTAGAAAAACTGTAGGCGTCTCAAGTTTGCCTCTAACTGTGAGTCAGTCCCCATAGACAGAGATTCCAACTTTACAGCAGAAACATAAACATGTTTACATCCTGGTAAAGAGGCTATTTTGATCTCTACAGCTACCTCCCTCCATTGAGACAACTGTACAGAGGAAGATTTTTTTTTTTTTTTTTTTTTTTATGTGACTCATCTGTTTACATTTTATTAACACTCAAACGTCAGAAATTTGATGAAGTTGGGCATTAAGATGTCATCAGGGATCAGAGTCTGAACTTGAAAACCACATTTCAGACACCTATGGATGACATCACAGCAGCTGTACTGATCTATTCATACAGTTTATGTGCAAATACCAATCCAACCATAGACACTGTGACCTGTAGGTTATAGCCTACTACAGTGAGTTTTACTGCAACAAACAAAAACTTTTTTTTTTCCTTCGGACAGTTTTTACAACTGTTTTCACATAACAAAACAAAATAGAAAACAGGAGATTTGTGAAATTATATATATATATATATATATATATATATATATATATATATATTTCTTTTTTTTTTTTTTGTAGAAACACATCTGTAGAAAACTGTTTCTGTCCACTGCATAAGTCGGGTAACTATTAACACCTTTCAGAGATAGGCCCTTATGAAGCTTTCATATTACATTGCAGTGTTTGTCAACCTCACAACTGATAATTTACTCTCACTGTACCTTTCACTGTATGGACTTACCATTAATTATCCACAGCTTATATAACATGTTGCAAGTGAGGTTTCATTTTAACCAGCAAAAATGCAGGCCAGCATTGACTAAAACTATGTCAGCAAATGTTACCTGAACATCTCATGGGATAATAAAACCATAACAAAGACAAAAGCGTTGATAGAAGTGTTAAACAACACTAATTGGCTGCTTTAAAGTCAATGCCATTCTTCTTTGCAGGCTGTAATTTGTGTGTTAATGGGAAGTGTAATTCCAACACACCATAATAAACATAATTTGATTTACTATGGTTTATTGGTTTGGAATAAACAACAAAAAAAAAAAAAAAAAAAAAGGTCAGTACAGCCAACTCCTCCACTGTCCGTCATGTTGTACTGCTGCATGTTTGACAAGCTCAACGACAGCTACTGAATAAAGATGGAGCACAACATGCATCATGTCAGTGTTGTGCTGTGTTTAATAAACAATGCATCGCTACCTGAAAACATTCCCATCTAACTTTGTAAAGCATGTTGAGGTCAGAAATTACAATATCAAGCTCTCTATCCACTACTTAAAGAGTATCTGAGCACTTCCCTTGGAGGAATATGATCAGAAGGACCTATACTTTGACTCCAGTTATTTATGTCTGTGTGGATGATGATCTGCATCTTGGTTCCACATCATCAAAGCAGGTAGATCACATTAACTGGATCAGAGTAAGACAGCCACAGTTTAAATTTGTTAGCTATTATACTATCAACATGAACAAAGCTGTGGAGAATGAAAGGAGACGTTGCTCCTTAATGAAGTGTCTTTGATGCCAGAGTGTTAGACCGTTTAACATCTTGAATTCAACAATGCCTTTCATGTATATGTATAAGTATAGCATCATTTACAGTATGCGTTTGAGGAATATACAGTAGCTGACACCTGCTAAACCCTCCGCAAGTTCATTCAGCCCTCATGCATATTCATGTTCAGCCCTTAATGTGAGCTCAATGCAGATGTGAGTACCTATTCTTAGACTGAGTTTGGTGGCAACAAGACACACACCACGCACACGCACACACACAGACACACCACACAACCATCACACATTTTATGCAAGTAGTAGTCTAATGAATCTGTTTGGAGTTTTCACACTTCAGTCAACAATGTGAAATTAGATAGGGAAAAATCTCATTAACTACCTTTGTAGCATTGACATTTAATTTGCATCCAGCAAAACGAAAGCACATCTCTTTATTTCACACTTTTGCTTTCCCCATTTCCTCCTCAGTTATGTCAGTGGGGGCACAAAGGGAAACAATATATGACAGCAATTTCCGCCACATTTTATTATTGCACAGATGTCAACTGTGGGAGCGCACGGTACAGTGTGTGTTGGTTATTCTCTCTGAGTGTAATAGTGAAGCTGCCACTTCACTGTCAGTGATCCCTAAACCTCATGGACAAACCCTCTGTTGTCTGTTCTCCCTGTCACAGACTGTGGGTGCAGTTTGGTAGCTCTGACTCCCAGCACTCTGACAGCAGCCTGATGATGATATCAGTTTTCATCAGTTACTTTGTTAAAAGACTCACTCTTTATTTGTGTTTTCATTAAGGAGCAGGCAGAGGAACTTCAGCTCTACCAGGCTCAAGAGAGGCTAGGAAGCTAAAGCTATGTCCAGGCTCCAAGGAAGCTAGGAGGCTAAAGCTATTTCCACAATACTATGAACAATCAAACATTACTGCCAATCCAGTTCATAACAGGCTAGAGTTGGCCTAAAACACATGCCTGGGGAGCTCTTGGTCCACTGAAACCTGCCAGTGGTTGACTAATAGTGGTTAGTATAATTTTATCCAGAATCACCACATCAGCAGTTGTTGCAATCACCCAAATTATGGGCCATTTCTTTTGTTTTTCTGCTCAGGGATGAAGTTAAAGTTAGGTTTTTAAGTGCATTTGTTTTGTGATGTAGGAGTGTTACTCGTCTGTTTGACTGTGAGAAGGCAGATGTTGGATGGATAATTGTTTTTTCTTAATCTTCATGACTATGACTTTGTGGGCTTGTGGATTTTGATTTTAGAGTGAACCAAATTGGATAAGATTTTTTAATTTGTTTGACTGGATTGAAGTGACCTGAATTGGTAACCGAGAGAACCTATGGTGGATTGCTTTCATTTCTTGTTTAAATTGGGTTGGTGTTTTTTTGTTTGTTTGTTTTTTGTTTTGTTTTTTTTTTCCATCTCATTTTTTTCAATATAATCTTTGAAAATCTTTGCACTATGTTGTTGAGTTCATTTAAATCAAGCTTTTGTTTTTCACTGCATTTGCATCATCACTTTGTGTGTTTTGAGTTACAGTAACCAGGAGTCCTGTGACTGTGAACGGAACGTCTGCAAGGTTTCAACTTTAATTAAATGTCACACACATGTTTGCACAGGGATTTGAGCACATTTCCTGTTTAGCTGCCATCAGAACTTCTCCACTCCACCTTCAGAGGTCAGAGGTCAACTTTGTTCAACAATGATTCAAAAGAGACTCAAGCATGTTTTATCTTTATTTGATTTTTAGACTTTTCTTCAGCTTTTCACCACATCCCACCTCACCCCATTTCACCAGATGAGCCAGTTGATCCTGCCTGGCTGATTGACAGGTGATAGTTATCAGTAAGAGAGTGAATGCATCTTCTTTACCTTGAAGTGGCTCCTCACTGGGGCGTGTCCTCTGTCCTCACTCTTATTTGTTTCATGCACTAATGGTTGCCAGTGTCATTATGAGGGCAGACACATCATTAGGTTTGCAGATGACTCTCATTTTATTTCTGCTCAGTAATGACGACACTGTGTGTGGTCCAGCGGTGGATGAATTTAAACATTCTTCAACAGAAACATGTCTGAAACAAAGAAATGATTATGATTAAGTTCGCCAGCATTTTAACTTTTGATGTTTTAATGTTGACACCTTTTCTTCTCTTTATTCTTGCTTTATTTACTTGTTTAACTTGTTTCAGTTGGTTTGGGTCACTTCCCCAGAAATGGTTGAAATGCACTGTGAGTGGTCCATGAGGGTTCTCAGTCATCCATGTCATCGCAGTCATTAAGTGACAAAGTTGACAGAAACTGGAATTCTTTGATTCTTGAAGAGGTTTCACCTCTCATCCAGTGTGAGGAACCCCTGGGTGGAGACAGACACCTTGGAGGTGGTCCTGAGAGTCGCTGACTATCCATCATGTGAGTTGTTAGGGTCACATGGGCCAAGGTGTGAATAGGGACTGTTTGGGGAGGGCTCCCAAGACAGCATTATATTTGGGACTTCTCATTTTAAACCCACCTAGGATTTGAATACCTGGGTTTTCTCTTTGCTCTTCCCACCTCTCCTGCTGCACACCAAGCTTCACCTACAATGGATAGAAAAGGGAAGGAAAGGGCAGGGAAGCTCAGGCAGAACCCTGAGCTTCCCATGTGCCACAGATACGCATGCACATTCATACATGCACACATGTACACATACAAATGCTAAGGGTCACAGAGGTTAGACCACGAATGCATATAAATTATTTTAATTAAACACAACAGTCCTCACACAGGAAAAGAAAAGAAAAGAAAAGCAGCCTTGACAACACTGAATGAGCCAGGCGTCATTTTGACCTTGTACAACAGCTTCTGGTCAAGGCTGAATGTTATTTTTCCTCTGTGTTTCCTCCTCCAAAGGTTAAGACCTGAAAATCTTTTCGTTATTTACACACTGAATTCATATTTAATGCAATTCTTTGGAAATTGTACCTTGCAATTTTCCACCACCAGAGCTCATCTGGGAAATATTCACATACACCTAAAATAACACAGTTTCATTCAAGCCTGTTTAATTTAAACACTTGCATAACAGAACGTGTAATTAGAGATGAATTTAGTGTTGAAAAATCAACAGCTTTCATCACAAAATAATCAAACAAATTAAAGAAAATAATCCCACAATCAGTCTAAATGCATTTGGATAAAACTCTTTGGATAAATCTCTAACAACAATCTGTAATATATCTGGATATTATAGAGATGCAGATGTATTGGATGCTAATATGTTTTGACAAGATCATTCAGGTGCCTGATTGCGCAGCACACTTAGAAGACTGGTGTAATGGAGAAGTCTGTAGCTTCTCATAAAATACATTAGTGTATTCATTATCTCCTGGAACCTTCCCTTCATACAGCTTTATTTGTTGTGATACCTCTTCTGTTGTTACACTATAAATATCTTCAGTCTTCTTCAATACCCTACTGAAACTTTTAACTTTACTTTCTGTCTGTATTCCTCCTTCATCTTTGTATGACCCTTCTTAATATTTAGGAATAAAGTTCAAAATAAAGGTCTTTACTAACTCTGCATGGGATTTTGCATGAATCTGTAATAACTGGTTCATAACGTAATGCAACAAACATGCACTATATATATAGAAAATACTCAGTGTCACATGTTGTCCACAGTCACATCCTCACAAGACTGACAAATTAGAACTGAAGATGTGTCTGTGTAAAAGAGTTCTTTTCGATGAGGGCAAGGTGTACAGAATCAGGCAAACCAAGAAGTGCAGTTATGCAAATTTATTGCCATCTTTTCAAGATTGAAACAAAAATACTCAAAAAAAAAAAATAGCTATTCAAAAAAAACAAATAACAAGAGTACCAGCTTTAAACCAAGCGAACTGCATAGAGCATGATCTGGCTCTCATGCCATGTAAGGGCAACGCTCCTGCAGCCTGATGCCCAACCTCTCTCATCAATGTCAGAGACAAGACTCCCTGAAACTCCCTCTGCCAGGGCCTATCTGTACTGGATCAGACCAACTCTTCCTAATGAAGGTCTGATACACAAGATCATCCACCATTAAAGTGACCACAATCCAAAAAGAAAACCATTTCACAACATCAGATACATCATTCGCACACGCAAGGTAAGTATGCTTCTTCTTTCTAGTAGTACAAGTCTTGAGATGAACAACTTAATAATATAACCAATGACAAACTCCCCTGCCCAGATGGTGTGTTCCAATTGCCTTCCTCCACTATAAAAGGAGCCCTGCAATCATGTGTGACTCTTTTAGAAGGATCAGACCAGCACCTGAGGTAAGTATGTGTGTCTATGTAATCTATGTTGGAAATCTTTTAACTAAATATATTTAAACCAAAGTTGTCTGTTTGTTTTTGTAATTCAAATGGTCTATTAAAGGAACTTGTGAAAGGAAAACCCTACAGCAATCTGAACACTTACTAGCCGGCTTAGCTGCATTCAAATTGTTTGGTGTCGACCATGTGACTGTAACAAAGGAATTGTGATGTCTAAACATGAAACCATGATAGTGAGTAAGATAAACAGAGAATAATCAGTGTATTCAAGCAAACAAACAGAACTGAACATGTGGGACATGAACTAGTGGGAATGGCAGTCCCTGACTTTACCACAGTCTGTCACTCGCATTGACATTCAAAAAATCAATACCCTGTTACCGCATTACAACCCCGTACTCAACCCTTGACCATGTTACAAGGTAACTGTTATTTTCAAGTAGAAACCATCAGTTGTGAACTTAATTTACGCTCAAAACATACAAGAATGCCATCAGCTAATGCCGTCTGTGAGCACCAGTCGTTACCAAAAGCATGCCTCCATGCTTTAGCTTTATGACATGATAATTATGGTACACCTCCTTCGGCTGCCAGAGCACATGACCGCATGTATAACTCATGGCAGTTATGATTTATAATTAAAATATTCTTTTATCCTGGCAGAGATATATGCATCTTCTCTCTGTGCAGTTCTGGGTTGGATCAGTTAGGAGGACAGGTGTCCTGTTGTTCTGATTGGAGGGACTCTGATCCATAAAGCACAAAATATTCTGGCTAGAAGGGATGAACAAGTTCAACCACTGTGTGCTTACAAGAGTGCTGAAGGCCTGTTTCACCAACGCCCGTCGTATTTAATATGCAGGTCTCATAGCCCTCATCAGTCAGTTTGATGTAGGGGAATATTGCATTTAAGTGCACCCACAGTCCTCAACTGTGAAGGCAGCAAATCATTTTTTACTTAATGATAAGTAACTAAGTAACCATGAGAACATGTGCTTCATCGTTATGCTTTTGCATCTGCAAGTTGATTTTGAAAAATGAACTGAAAGCAGTGGGCCTGTGGAAAGCAGGAGGAACACCTCAAATTAAATACATATGTGTATATATATATATATATATATATATATATATACCTATATCACCTAACCTAGGTCACATAACATTATATGGCATACTGTATGTTGTAATTAGCTGTGTGCACAGATAAATAACCTATGAGCTCTTTTTTTTTTACTGCACAGGTCTCTGTAGACAAATAGGGAACTTCTTCATTCTTTACAGTGTTCATTATCATTCAGAGTATAATTGTAATCATTTATTCTCAGAAAGGCTGAGCTGCGGGGCCACCGGCTAAAAGTAGCATCTCTGACACCGCCAGAGAAAGGCGGGCGGCGGAGAGCAGAGCCAGAGCAGCAGTAGTAACAGCAGCAGCCGTAGAGTGTGTTCTCAATCTCACTGGCTGAATATCAGCTGCTGCCATCTGTGCCAGCCACATCTTACATTCAGCTCCTCTTTCTGAGGCCAGAAATCGAGCAGGCAGATTCTCCTAAAGACTTGGCATTACACAGGGAGTGGAACAAATGGGATTTCTCGTGTCTTTGATCTTTATTTTCAGTCTGATGCCATCTGCATGCAAAGGCACTAGCATGGCCCACCATTGCAGACAAGGGAGCCACATTAATATTTAAATGATAGCAATTATCCAAAGAGGCCGTGCGCATACGTGTTGTCACATGCCCCATTGTGAAGACTGAAACTGCTATTCATGTTTGCGCACATATCAACATCACTGGATGGAGATATGGTGTACATTGTTCAGGGATGATCGTGCTATCTGGGTATACAGTATGTACAGTATTTTTAGCAGGAGCCGCCCCCCAAACAGTACGTGCACTGCAAATAATCAGAGTGATGTGATTTAGGTTAGTGATTTGGTTGGTGCATTCAGAGAGGTTTAAGCATAATCACACATAATTACAACCCATTACAGTCAGCGGCACAGTGTGGAAGAAAGCTAATCCTCAGGAAAGGTGGATCCAGCTTCTCCTCCTGTAGCTCAGGAGCAGATGGAATTACTGTTATCAACTTCTGTCACCTTTCTCTGTAAATGAAAAATCAAAGCAACTCTTGTCTACAGGAAATGATTACACCTTTTTATTTAAAACCATTTAAACTGGATAAAAACAATATGTGCTCGTTTGCTTTCTTCCTATGGCCCTGATCAGCGCTTTGCATCCAACCAGAGCTCGTCACATGAGGTCAGCTTTGGGTGCATCGTCTTTAAAATGTGTCTTGAGTTGTAAAGAGGGTTCTCATTTCCATGCTTTATATGCAAATAAACAGGTATGAACTGTCAAAGTGTGTGTGTGTGTGTGTGCTAGTGTGTGAGAGAGAGAGAGAAGAGAGAAAGAGAGAGAGAGAGAGGTGCGGAGGGTGCTGGGTGAATCATGCACCACACATAGCTCTGAAATTTTGAAATAGTAAATAAACAAAAAACAAAGTAGAAAATCAATATGTGGTGGTCAATGTTAATATTCTTTCGGGCGTCCTCATATAAATCAGTGTATAGGAAATGTTACGAGAGAAAATATTTGGGTTCATCATCAAACTGTGTAATTGGACTGTGGCAGAGGAGTTCAGCAGGAGACTTTCGGTGTTTGTGTTCACGCTGCTACAGGAACGTGGCCCAGGCCACCTCTAAATGTGTCTGAACGACTGCACTTTCAATGCATCTTAGGTGTAGGTGTAGGTGAACCTGTCTGTACAAGGCCCACTTTACAGGAAACTGAATGTTGTGTTTGTTTAACCCAGTGCTTCTCATTATTTTCTGTTACCCATACATAGGCTTTGTCATATTTCCTCATCTTAGCTTTCGGGACTTCTTTCTTTTGTCTCAAAATCTCCATCTCTCTCCGCCTTTCTTTTCATCCCTGTTCCATGTTGTCTCTTTAGGGTTTGTTTACTGCACTTCATATTGCCTGCTCGGTGCAAAAAACCCCTTACACCATAGAGCTAATACTCCCTGCGCACACTCTGACAACGAGAGCACCACTGCCAACTACTGTAGTGGATGTGCAATTACACTTTATTCTAGTATGGCAAAAAAAAGCATGTTCCCCAGGGTCACATGCCCTGGCATTGCACTGCGCCCCCCCAGGGGGCTGCACCCCACTATTTGAGAAGGACTGGTTTAACCCAGCACAAACAGAGATGTGTAAAACAGCAATTTATGGTTTAGTGCTGGACTTGGGTGAAGCATAAAGTATGTAAAGGGGCTTTTACTGGGTGTTACAGTCAAGTCTGGGTCAAAAGGTCAGAGTGAGGTGTCTGCCTGCCCTGTGTCAGGCCACATTTACAGAGCTGGGTATTCACAAAAACAGATATTTCCCCTCTACCTTTTTTGAATGCTTCCAATGAATGCTGGAAATAACAAGTTGTCACGTAGCCTAACCTGTGTTTACAAGCAAATACAAATGTCCACTTTGGCTGGAGTTTTTGAAAGGACAAAACACATGGAAATATCACCATTTTCACCACTGTGTAAACAGGGCCTCTGTCTCTCTTCCTGTTGTGTGTGTCTCTCCCCTGTGTTTCCAGATGTGATCAAGGGGACTGCGTGCCACCTGTAGACTCCTGCTTGCCACCCCATGACATCCCAGCAGTCTTCACTGGTTCCACCTACCATGCAGGTCAGCCAATCAGGGCCTGGAGCCACCGGCCTGGGAAATCAGGGGGTGCCTGCTTCATCTGGACTCTGTTCCTTGACCAGTGTCACATGTTGAGACTGTTGAGACTTTTGAGAGGTGTGTGGTTGTATTGTGTGGGACAATGCAACAGACTCCTATCAAATTTACTAGTACAGATAAGACACTGTAATCAGGTGACAGGTTAGAGCCGTGAGGGGTATGACATCATCATTTCACAAAAAATCCGTTTTGTTTCGTGATGAAACACTCTGAGACGTGTTTCATCACGGATTCACTTAAACCGTATCTGCATGGACCGGCTCTCATGTGTTTGTCTTGCCCTCCGTCCCCCTCCAAAGAAAAAACAACATAAGAGCTCCCATTGCTGAGGGAGAGCCTACTTGAGTGAAAACCGCTCCAGTGAGTCAAGTAGGTACGGTGTAGGTATCGTAACTACGCCGAGTAAGGGCGCGTTTTTTTGTCAGAAACGGTGATAGTGTAACGCGGGGGATAGTATCTTTTTGATTACTCGATACTGAAGAAAGTGGCATCATTAGTAACGCCATTAATTTATAAAACCGTTATCACTGAAAATATAACATAACATAACATAACATAACAAAGGTAATGCAAATGCTAATTCACCATTGTGGGAAATGTGCTTATTCACTTTCTGGTGGAGCATCAAAGATAATATTGTCCTGTTAGTAAAGAGACTAGATGTAATTTGTTGGGCTATTTGAATAAACTTGTCTTCATCAGTGAGCCGTGGAGATGCCAGACGGTGGATTTTAATTTTTTAAATCTACCTTTAGATCGAGTCAGGCTGGTTCTCCATATTTCAGTCTCCATACCTTGTTAAACTATAACTGGCCGCTGGCTGTGATGTAATATTTAGTGGACAGACATACACATGAGGGTGGTATCCATCCTCTCATCCAACACATATTACCCTAAATATTCATTATCATCAAGGATTCATCACAAGTTTGGAATTAAGATAAACCACTAGATTATCATATCATATATCTGCTAGCATCATGGGATCCCTCTTGTTTCAACTTAACAGCTAAATCAAGGCCTTTATATGGGTTGGTTTCACTAACGTTATCTGTTATATTCTAAGTGCTTTATCTCTCAAGATGCCCTTAAACTGTGTAGATAATCCTATGATGCCTCAGCATATAGCAGTTCAGTTCATCAGTATAACATTATTATCCTTATTATATTCCACAAAAAGGACTTTCATGTAATTTGACCATTCATCATTATTGTTTAGCCCTTAAAACTTCAACCCATTAAGTTATTTATTCAAGATGACTGTGTGCCACAATGTGTCTTGGAGGATACTTTTATTTTTTTTATTCCTCTGTGTTTAGCTGAACATGTCTTTGTATATCCCCTTGTTTATGTAAATGAACATCTTCCCTTCCCATAATGAGTTCTTAACTGCCGCTGTTGCGTAGCCGTTTGAATGGCCTAATTGGCCCAAATTATCTATTCTCTGCTAGCTTTCATTCTCAGGGTGCTGTCAGGGAGGCTCCCCGCTGCTCAGGAGCTCGCCTCCTCCTGCCATGCAAATGAGGCTGAGCGGCAGAGAAAACACAGGCAGAATGAACTGTCCCAACAGCCCCCTCCCACCCCGCCCCCTTCATTCCAGATCCCACCAAGCCCCCACTGCTCCCTCGCCACCGTACACCTCATTAACCCGCAGAGGGCACAGGAAATGAAACCTCTGACAGGACGTTAGGGAGCAACTAATGACCCAATCAACAAGGTTGCCACCGGCCAAATTAGCATTAAGCAAACGCTACAGGCAGCGTGTGTGTGGTGTGTGTGTGTGTGTGTGTGTGTGTATGAGTGAGAGAGAGAGAGAGAGAGAGAGAGAGAGGCTTTTAAAGAGAGGTGGATAGGAGTCCTTAAGGAAAGTTATCTATCCACTGATGCCCGGACTTCTGTGTCTGTGTCTCTACAGTAAGGGGAAGAAAATGAAAGCTGTAGATACTCAAAGGTTTGATACACACACACACACACACACACACACACACTGCCTCTGTGTTGCTGGGAGGTAGATTCAGCCACCCTATGTTCAGCTGCAGAAAATGTTGATGGAGTTATTTTTGTAATGCTTCCCCTCACACATGTGCATGCTGAATAAAGCCTCATAGGTAATTGTTTGATGCCGGTTAATCCATGTGAATGGTAATAACATCCCACTGAACCCCAGGCTGCCCAGTGTGTGGGCCCTCCTCCATAAACACACATGGCTGCATTTTTTTTTTTTTACAGGAATCCCAGCAAGTCCTCAGAATGCAAATAAGTGTGTTTTCATCAAATTCTGGTGTGTGAATAACAAGATTATGTGATCAGAAGACTTGCATTGTTACATCATAACATTTCACCGCTGCTTCCCACCTAACGTGACAGTTACATTCATTTGCATGAATGAAATTGTCCTCTTGTGTTTCTTGTTTTTTGTTTTTGTTTTTTTTGTCTGTGGCTCTTCTTTGTTCTTTGGTCTTTATGGTGCGGTGGATGAATGGAGCAGTGGGCAGCACAAATATATCGACACCGCATTCACACAATGCCAAGAAGAAGAGGCAAAGCAGGTGCTGATGCTATTTATCTATTACGTTCCCATCAGCTTCATTGCATCATATGGCAACTTTTACATCTCAGTTTGAAATATACATAAAATATGAGTGCCCTCTGCTGACTCTGAATTGTTCAGACATACATACTGTCTCTGATTGGTTGAGGTGGAGGTCCCCCTTTGGCCACTGCTCTATGAAAATGATTTGGTGTAAATGGCTTCCATCACAAACTGCCTAGGAACCTCAGGCACTTTTATATTAGACAGGACATTTTAACAGCTGTATACAAATCACTTCTACAATCCAGTCTCAGTTTTAACAGTTCATCCTGGTTCTGCTTTTTTTTTTTTTTTTTTTGTCAAAAAAAAAATCATAGCTTTTTAAGATCATCAAGCAAGTAAAATAACTGGAAAAACTCAAACTTGACTATCTGTACTCCACACCCAAGCAGGCCAAAGAAGATCCCACCCACCCCCTGCACAAGTCCTTCCAGCTTCTACTGTGCCAAGTCTCCCTAGCCATGAAAAGCACCAACAAGATCTCATTCATCCTTATAATGCCTTAAACAAACATGCACTCTGCCGACTATGCGATTTTTTATGCTGGTTTTAGGAATATACACTTTCAGTCAGAGTGTCTAGTGACTGTTCTTTGTTCGAGTGTAAAAACAACAATTGTTGACCAAATTGAAACAAGAGATACAATAAGCACAAAACCTGAAGAAATATTCAAAATCAACAGGAGAATATAAAAGGAGAGAGAGAAAAGACAGAGAGCTAGAACATTAAAAACAGTGAACACATAATTAGGATAGAGAATGAGGACCAGAGAATCGGAGAGACTCAGTGTTATCAAGATGCTGAATAATATGCTATGGCAAAGTGTTTATCAATGGAAGCTGATGATTTAACTATTTGTGGGAAACCATTCCATAATGCCGGACAAGCAACTCAGATTGTTTTTTTTTTTTTTATATATACGAGGAACTTCAAGGAACATTTTCTGTCACAACAGACAACAGAGTTTTCTGATTCAGAATCTGTGGAGCACCACAGCTGAAGTGTTGCCGACTGAGCTCATTAGTCTCTAGATTTGGAGACTTTTTTTTCCAACAAGTATAAACCTGGTACATGGCTGGACTGTGCATGAACCTCTCACCTCTCACCCAGCTCCCCTGGTTCCACGGCTGCTCTGAACCTGCAGGACAGCAGCATAGCACCTCCAGATCACCGAGTACTGATCATAATGATAATCACATCTAACAGAACAGAAGAGAGCATAGACATTTTAAAAAGCAAACTCAAGACCTATTTCTTCTACGCTATTTCTTGTTTTTTAGTTGATTTTATTGTTTTAATAGATCTTTACTCAATTTTATACCATCCCTCCTTTATTTCATTTGTATAATTATATATATTCATTTTCATTTTATTCTATGCCATTTACTTGACCTTATTTTTATCCACTCTCTCATGTTTTCCCCACTGCAAAGTGCAAATTGGTGAGTGTATGATGATTGTTTCCTCAGTGTTTTTAATTCCTCTTACTCGTACTTGCGTGTGTGTGTGTGTGTGTGTGTAAATGTCAATTTACGTTTTGTTTTGTTGTTTTTCTCAAGTAAAGCACTTTGCACTTTTTTGTATGAATGGTGCCCTGGGTATAAAGTTGGATTGACTGACTGATGGAGAACTAGTCACTGCTGCAGTAGAAATTTATGCAGAGACAACTGAGATACACAAATCCGAGTTCCTTGATGCAATTATAATCCACTCCTGGTATCTTCATGGACTAAGACACATATGAAGAAAAGACCTGCTTGTTAAGAGAGCTGAGTGGCATTTACAACAATACAAGTCCCAGTGTGTGTGCACAGGATGCCCACTGGTGTGTGATTGGAGTTACCTTAATAAAGGAAACCCTCCATCTTCACCATCTTCTCCTCCATCTTCACCTTGTTTATAAAGATGTCATACAGATAAAGAGCTGTGGCAAATCATCAATCATTGTATATTTTCCTTTATCTTCACTAACGTGTGTCAGAGCAGATTGTTTGACAGCTCCAGACGTGTGTGCAGCATGCTGCCAGTGTCTGCAGCACCTGTGACAGACGGTCCCATCCAGAGGAGAAAATACAACTGTTCTAACCGAAGGTGCTGCAGCTCACAGAGTCCAACTTATTAAGCCTCTGAGTCACATGTGCATTGAGGTTAGTGGTATTTCAGACACATCCCTGTCTCACATTACTACCCTGTCTCAGTAGCCAAGTGAAACCAATAAAATCTGAGGCTCTTATGAAAGACAGCAGACATGGAGGACACAGTCTGAATGAAAGAGAAACAATCAGTCAACAAAACACCGGGATGTGGCATGACACATGGGAGTAGCAGTTTATGTTGCTTCAATGATTGTTCTGAACACTTGCATTTGTATATTTTGTAATTAATACAAAGAAGGAAGAAGTAGCTGTTTATGATTCACTTTGGACTGTACGTCCACCTCTGTGCTATTTCCAGTCTGTCTGTGGGTTACTGCTACAGTGGAATACAGAATTAGGCCTCGGCCTTACACTTACAGCGATTGGCACAGTGGTTAGCACTCACAGTCTGCATGTTCTCCCCATGTCTGTGTGGGTTCTCCAAGGTTTTCCGGCTTTCCTCAACAGTCCAAAAACACGCACACACTAGGTGGATTCGCTGTACTATGTGTTGAAATTGAATGTGTGTGTGTGTCGTTCTTCTCTATATGTGGCTGTGACAGACTGGAGTCCAGGGTGTATACCCACCCTCACCCTATGCCAGCTATTATTGGCTCCAACCCCCATATCCTGCTTACCCTGCAGTATAGACAATGAATGGATGGATGAATGAATAAATGAGTGGATGGATGGATGGATGGATGGATGGATGCTGCTACCTTGCTGAAATATTGTGAGTCATATTTTTCTACTTAATGCCCCTCAACAATTATGTTTGATTTCATTTCATTCTAAATTTAATGAAGTCTTTAGATTTGATGCATGGAAATAGAAAAGTCTCAGAAAATGATCACTCATTGTTCCTTTACCATACTGACTTGTTCTATCTCTAATCTACACTTGGTGTTTTCCCGTGTTTCAATTTATTCACCTCTAAGTGAGATTATGTCTTTTCTTGGCCTCAATCAAAACGCCCTGCTGTGATAACGATGCTAATGGGAGCACATGCTTTCAGTTATTAGACCAGCAGTTATTACACCAGCATGCACCAAAGTCTCAGCTCTACACTCGCCTATTTGCCCAACTGCGGATTAGTTGGGAGATGGGCACAGCCTAGGCACTGCCAAGATGGCAAAGCTGTGGTCGCCCACTCTGAGCTCCAAAACCACTCTTCATGGGGGGGGGTATTTAAACATTGGCAGGACACTATTTTGTTGTTTAGTAATGAGAGGTGGCTGGAATAAGAATACAGGAAACTGTGGGAAAGTAAAAGGATGCACAGAAGAGAAGTTCAAGATCTTAGTGTAACCCACTCACTAAGAAGTGTTGGCAATTACAGGGTTAACTCCCCGCGAGTCGGCTGTTGTTTGTTTTTACTTCCTCGGCACCTGAGGGCTGTTCCAGAAAGCGGGTTATGTGAAAACTCTGAGTAAGTTAACCCTGAGATGAGGGAAACTCTGGGTTTTCTGTTCCAGAAAGCGAGGTAACTGAAACGCTGAGTCAGTCACCATGGTAACAGACTCTGTGAACATAACCTGCTCGCTGGCAGGTTATCTTGAAATAACCCTGAGTTTCTTCGCTCCTCTCGCATGAAAATCGCTTTGAGACAACATGGCGTGTCCGTTCCTCCCAAACCCGACTGACATTGAAGCACAAATTATTAGAAACGCTTTGCGCCGCGAGGCCGGTTAGAGTTTTGGCTGAGGACCATCACCTCAGCCTCTGTCAAAGTGGGTGGTGGTGGCCCTCCACCCGTTTTTTGGGCCTCTGCCTTCTTTCTGTTGGCTGAGCAGAACTCAAATGTTTTTTTTTTTTTTTCTCACACAGTATTTTATTGAGTGTTCATGTACACAGTCACATTTGAAATGCAGCTTACTAAACTAAATGTATGGGCTAAACATATCAAGTTTTCATTTACTGAGGTATTAAGTGGAAGGGCATGTTAAAACAGCATTTTGTTATTGATTTGCCTTACTATTTGAAGTAGCCACTGAATTTATATTTACTTTAACAACCTAAGGCATTTCAAAAAAACATGCCTTATGGCTTTGTATGACATTTTTATATTTCATTTTTAGCTGCTTCCAAGTTCTTTTCTCGCCCGCTGGATTGCACCTAAAGGAAAATCAGATTTTATTCCTATTTAACTGGGCAAATAAGCGACGATCTTACAGTTAAATGTAACTCAGTTGAATAGTTGAAACGTACGCATTGACTCAGGCCGCATTGTCTTCCCATGCCGCCTCTCTCTCCTTTGCCGCTGCAGCGGTGTTTGATTTCCGCCTCCATGAGGACCTCGAGCTCAATCGGGCTGAAGTAACTTGATCGCTTTTTGATTGTTGTCATGGTGACACTCATGGTTTCGGGGATCCATTGACTATGGCTTTTTATAGTGGTTGTGCACGCGCGTACTCAAGGTGAACCTACTCAGAGTTGATTGAACTAATTCATATCAGCTTTTCTGGAACCGGAAACTCAGAGTTTCCCGTCTCAGAGTAAGTTAACTCAGAGTTGAGAGATAGACTCAGAGTTTGTTGAACTTTTCTGGAACAGCCCTCTGTAGAAGTCCGATCCTCCACTCGGGAGTATGACGGAAAAGCGCGAAGTAGAAAAAAAACCCAGGAAGTCAGAGAAAACGCATGTGGTGAGAGAGTTGCTAAAAAGAAGGAAAGAGGTTAAATGGTGCAGAATGGTGTGATGCTGATGTGTGTTTCTACTTACTGTTACCTTGACGAGGTCCGACGAGTGTTTGTTTACCGTGAAAAACTCCGGTGAGTGATGATATTATTGATGTTTACCTGCCTGCTAATGCGGCGGTCGGCTAGCACGTCCGACAGCTACCAAGCTGTAACGTTAGCATGATATGTGCAGTGAAAGCAAGTTATAAACCAGTCGGAGCTTTTTAAGAATGTTTTGGAAGTGGGAAAATGCTGAATTCATTATTTACTCGGTTACATTGTGGTTATAAGTTATCATTTCATATGGAAGTACTGTTAAAACTGGGTAAAGGTTAAAAATATGTTTATGAAGAAATATGAAGAAATTCATGGAGAGATTATTTACATGTTAAAAAAAAATAAGTGTAAAACTTAATTCAAAGATTGAATCTGACATGATTGAATTTATGATGATAAAATAATTTGATTTATTGTTTTGCACAATATGTGCAGACTGGTTTTTTGGTGACCCTGGATCATCTGAGAGACGTTTGAGATTGATGGCGAGCCAGACCCACAAGAGGAACTCTGAGATGTCCTGTTAGTAGCCTGGCCAGCTACTACAGGATCCTCAGCCGGATCGTCATGGAACATACCGGATTTCCCAGATAAGGAGACCAACAAACACACACACACTAATACCTACCCGGGTAGTGTATCTCTAAAACACAAGACCAACCACACAAAGAACAGTGTCAGTACAAATGAACTGACACTAACTAAACAAAAGGAAGTGGATCCAGAGACATTATTTCTTTTCAGATAATTTTTTTTAAAGAAAGAGCTCTATTTTATTTGGGGTATTTTTTTTGAGTCACTGTAAATGTGATATTTTGTGTTCTTCCGCTGAAATAAAACTGTCAGTTGTTTACCTTACTTATTCTCTATTACTCCGTAGAGCCTAGGCCCAAATCTATCATAAAAGTGTTACATTAGCTCCTAAAGAACTTTATGGTATAAGGATCATGACTAAAGTATATGAGCTGAAGGCTGTGAATGAGGAAGAAAGCAGCTGACCCTTAAAAGTTGAATGCTGCGCTATAACATCAGCCTGATCTCAGATAACAGAATAACAGTATTGGAGATCATTAAGAACTACGAGCTCCATTAACTGGAAATGTGTGAGGTCATGTAATCGGGGGAATCCATTTCCTGCCATAAATGACAAGGACCAGTTGTCTATATTAGATCCGCCCAACTGCTTTTGAGTCCTAAATGTTTTCAGCTTCCTGGTGGGTGTTTCCCTGATGTCACTACGTTACATTTACATCTCAAATTAGTTAAGTATTTGTTCTTAGAGGTAAAATTAGCTGACCCCTCCTGGAGTCTTGCAGCTCAACAGATGTGTGTGTGTGTGTTTGTGTCACAATTATGAAAGCAAGACTTAAATTTTCATGAATAAGTGTTATCATCTTTCTTCTGCTGCTTTTCCAATAAAAGAAATAATGGGACACACACACACACACACACACACACACACACACACATATATATTATAACATATAATATATGCATGTTTGTGTGCATGAGCTGGAGCGCAGTGGCAGTTCTGAAGTCCTGCATTACACGCAAAATTTTAACTCTATTGTCATCTTGTCTCTGGGATTCACAGCACAATGCTCATCTTATGACATATATATATGTGTGTGTGTGTGTGTGTGTGTGTGTGTGTAAAGAAGTGGGCCAGTTGTAATGAATTAAATTGACTAGAGACAGAAAAAAAGAAAGTGTCGGTGAACAAAAAGAGCCCATCCTCGTAGATGTCTTGTAAATTGGTGAACAAATGAAATTTTACAGTAAACAAAAGGCTGAAAACATCAGGTCCAAAGGTAATATCCTGGATCATCCCTCTTATCTATGCATCCTCTGGACACTTCCACTCAGATCCAGATAAATCTGCAGCAGGTTTCTGTATTAAAGTGACATTGAAGAGGGGCTTTATCAGCAGCCATAGGAGGACTTAAATGGGATGACATGCCCATCTGTCTTTCTGTTGTGTGTTGATGTGTTTGTAGGCAGCTCCTGCAGGAAACTATTCAAACAGACCACAAGATGTCATCTTCACAATGTTTTTTTTTTTTTTTATGGGAGATTCAGGTGACTCAAAGCACACACTTCACAGGAAGTAAAGTTCACACACTGATTAAAGGGGAACTATGTTTTGCAAAGCCACCTCCCACAACGAAGCCGGGAGAAGGCAATCGACAAAGCTGTGGATACCGTTATCATCATCACATCAAAACCAAAAATGATCAAGGGGCTTTGTAATTAATTGATTACAATAACTACTTTTTTTGTCAATTCAATCAATGATGGCAGATGACTGAATCAATCAATTGACATACCTACATACAGTATGTATGTACCTGTATAAACAATCATCATACCCTTCCAAAATCTTAACCATTTTATTGATTTTTAGTGAGTTCTGATTTCAAAAAGTAATTTTGATATTTCAAAGGGGTATGATGACTTTCTATAGGCACTTTAGGTGTTTATTTGTTAGTCTTTGTACTGTGGGGTATACCAGGCAGTTGGAGTGGTCCGAGGTCCGGCTGCATTCGCACAACAAATGAACCAATCAACTGTTAGCCACGCTGAGACCCTTGAAGCGGTGGTCTCGGTGTGCACCTGCTGCGTTCACACTGACCCAAACACATTGCACTGGGCCCAAAGTTCAACTAGGCCAACCTAGACCGAAACTTTCCATCCACCGGGCCAAGCAACGCGGTCTCAGCTGTTTCTCCCATCACGTTTTTCTTTGTTGTCAGACGGCACTCAACACATCTGGTGCATCGGTATGATTGGTATGCCAGGGACTGAAAGGAATGATCCAATACATTAACAAGTTAACAAGTTCTTTTTGATGAATTCATTACAGAAGAAATAACGTGTTAGAAAATGTACACATTTAATTGTTTGAGTCCCAGTCCTAGTCATGATATGTATATTTACGGGTTACTGGGTGCATTTGTGTTGTAGCTGGGACACTGGTCAGAGGAACTGATCTTGCAAGGTTGGTTTCTGGGCCAAGAGACGCCCGGTGGAAGGCAGAGAGCCTCCATTCTCCCTGTAATAAGTTTCAAGTCATTTATTTAACCATCACAATTACTGAAGCTGTGTAATTAAGGAAAGAATGTAGCATAGTTTCCTCTTTAAAATGAACTGATTCTCATACAACCGTGCATTTTCTTTAAAGGAGCTGTATCAAAAGAGTTGTATCAAAGTAAAGTCACACGCACAGATTACTTTTATATTGTATTCTTCTATAATGTATTTATGTTTTATCTGTACTTTGTGAGTCCCTTCTGTCTTATACAAATATAATTGACTTACCTACTTAAAAGCTAAGTAAAAACAGTATCAGTTTATATTTTACCACTGGAACACTACATCAAACACCAGGACCAATCTGTTTACAAATCCAATTCAGTTCCAAATATATTTATATTTTACAAAAGTGGAAGAAAATAGTTGCATTTCAGGAAAACACACTTCTTTTTCCTCAGATTCTTTTTTTTTTTCTTTTTTTGGCACTTTGAAACACCTGTTTGGTGCATGACTTCCACCTTCTGCTTGTTTCTTAATCCTCTCTGACTTAGCTTCTCTCACACTATTCCTCTCAACCATAAGCCCATTGGTTCCTCTGGGAGACGCATCAACATGTCGACACACAAACGATGAATGTGACAAATATAGGCAAAGCAACGCAGCTTTAGATATATTGCACATTTGATACACAAGGGCAACTCAATGTGCTTTACATAAAAAACAAATTATCAGTATGTCACACTTATGGAATGATATAGAGAATAGAATATAGTGTGTATATATATATACATATATATATATATATATATATATCTGACACTAATTAACTCTCATACCTACCTAATGAAAAAGTAGATATGCTTGGGGAGGGCAGATTGGACACACTTGAGGTTTGGGAAGACAAGAACAAACAAATGCTCAAAGTGACAGGAATGATCATTTCAGTTCTATTGGTAGTTTGTTCCATTTGTGAGCAACATAACAGCTAAATGTTGCCACACCATGTTTAGTTCTCTGGGCTCAGAGTGCTGCTGGGTTGAAATTCTCTTAACATATCCTTCATGTATTCTGGGCCTAAACCATTCAGGGTTTTGAAGAACTTTAAAATCTTTTCTCTAGCTGACTGCGAGGCAGTGTAGACTTTAGAACTGGAGTAATGTGCTCTGACCTCTTTGTTCTGGTCAAAACTCGGGCTGCGGCTGTTTAATGTTCTTTTCAGGGGAGTCCAGTCGGGAGACTGTTACAGTAGTCAAGTCTGCCGGAGGTAAAGCATGAATAGGTTTCTCCTGGTCTGTTTGGGACATAACACCCTTTAGATGTGTTTCAAAGATGATAGAAGGCTGATTTTGGATTTGGACTGCTGATGGTCAGGTCTGAATCAAATCAGCACACCAAGGTTTCAGACCTGATCTTTGGTTTTCAGAGACAGTAGCAGTAGCTTCCATCCACTTGTCAATCAAATTATCTGAAGATTGCTAAAAATATCAATGCAAATAAAGCTGGTGAAAATGTGTTCCCATCTAAGAGCTTTAAATTGTACATCATGTAAATCACATGTAACATGTAAATCTGTACATAATGAGGTCACATTTTTTGCGTTTTGAGATCAAATTGGTGTATCGAATACATTTCTTACATTTTTAAGGTGTTTCCATTCATTTCTGCACTCAATCACAAAACCAAACGCACCCAAGCCAAGTATGATGAGCCACTGGAGATGCTGCTTGGAAACCACTGAACGATTTGAATGCCAGCCAAGTTAAGTTAGCCTTTTAGCAAACATGGATTGCATCTACCAACAAAATTAATGTTAAATATTGCACAACTTATAATAGTGCTTATGTGCAAACTAATTATGACATTTCAAGCAATCATCAGAAGACGGTGGTGTGAAAACACCATTTTGATGATGATGTAGATGCACCTAGCGTTAAAAGTTGCACAACACCATAGGCAACCTGTGGTTTGGGAACAGCAGTTCCAAACAGTTCTGGGAGATCATGGTTGAAGGACACTTCATGGAAAGCCTGTCTGTTCATCTGTCCACCGGCATTCTTTGTGTATTCTGGAAGCACAGAGCGGACTTGACATAAATGTGATCACAATTATCCAGCAAAGAACTGTTTCCTTTAGCATTTATCACATACCGTAAGCCTTTTATTGATCAAGAGAAGATCAGATGAGATCAACAATATAAACATTTTGTTGATATTCAGGATATTTAATGGATTTTTATTGTTTCATATAGCTTTTTTAATTCGATGGGATGGAAGCATAGCTAGTGATTCAGGGTGTTTACCAAACCTCTTCTCATTCTTGCCAAAAACAGTCCCTGAGTGCTGGATTCCTTGTGGTAAACCTGAATAGAGATTCACGTTTAGATTTATTTTTTAATTTGCAGCTACTGCACTGCTTTTGCACTTATTAATGCTCTTTAAACTAACTATACTCAAACAGGAAATTGTGCTTTTGCTAGGGTCTATTTCCAGTGATGGATTAATACACATTGTGCTCTAGTACAAGGGTCAGCTTGATAGTGTGTCTAGTCTTGATATAATATAAACCACAGTCTGTGTGTTCATGGCAACATGGCAACATGACACAGTTTGGTCCACTGATGGGTTTTTAATATTTTTGCAAACAAGCCTCAGGATACAGCCGAGCTTAGCTGGTAGGGTACATTCATCATTGCTTTGGGCCTTACAAAGAGAGAAACAGAGTATCAATGGTGAAATATGATTCTCTATAGGCAGGAGGAGGTGGTAGTTCATAGCATGCACAGGATTTAACTGCAAAATTACATTTAAACCTAAAATAAGTAAAACTTAAAGTCTATATACTTATGTCTGCAGTAGATCCTCTTTCATCTGAAGAACAAATACTTTTTTTCTGTATCTAAGTGCAATGAACCCTGAACCTCAGTGTGAGACTGCACTGATGTGTAAGAGCTGAGTTTGTTAACCCTGACATGAGGGAGGCTGTGGGTTTTCCAATCCAGAAAGAGCAGTAATTAAAACTTTGGGTCAGTCACCATGGCAACTGACACCGTGACCCTAACCTGTTTGCTGGTTTTCTTTAACAAACCCTCAGTTCCCTCAGTGTTTCCTCCCTCCTGCTGAGCCTGATGCAGCTGTCGTTTACGCAATTGATGTCGAAGCCAATTTAATTCACAGACTGAGAGCTTCTCGTCAGGAGAGGATCTTGAGACCCCTGAATAGATGTGCTACCCTTCCCTGACCTAAACAAACATTACTGTCTTGTGTCACACTTGTTATTTACTGGAAAATATCCCCTGACCTTAGATCTATGATACAACCCAGAGGAGACTCTCAGATCAGAGTTGATTTATTTGGCATTGCTCTTTGGGAGGTTCCTGTGTAACTTTGGTGAAGGAGACAAGATCAAGAAAAATGGAACTTGCATTTTAACACCGACACACTTTGGCGTCCTCCCTGACACAGGAATGCAGGTGACTGATGCAGAAATCAATCAGTTGAAGTTAATGACAACGTTTTAAATTACACTCTGTTAATTACATTCTGCTGAGACCGACTGACTGGGGTCAGTAATTAGTTTTTTATTTTGAAGGGTTTCTCAATTTGTTATAGACAGCATGGATGACACACATTCCTGTCAGCACTGCTTTAGGTAATGAAGGAATGTATAGCTAATGTTGGATTAGAAGACTGTCCACAGCCTGCTCTACCTGCTTGATTTAAACACCTTTTCAAGGTTTCTAAAGCACCACACTTTCCAGAGTTAAAGTGCCACTTTCAAAATATTTAAACATTTAACACAATGTCCGAGTTCCTTCTTCAACTCACAAAGCAACTTAAGTAACACTAGGGAATAAGACTAATGACACTGCTAGGAGTTACAGCTCACCATCATCTGCAAAAATGGTAAGCACAAACAGTAAAGTTTAATGGCCACCTGCACTTGTAACACTGGTTTGGGTCCCCAACAGTGTAGCCAACTGCATGAGCACAGCGGAGACGAAATGGCAATTACCAAAATCTGGTTCTGCTGCCTACGTAGACACCAGATAACCCCAGAGATGGCATGTGACATTATTGCTCCATGTGTTGTGCAGCATAATACTACCACATTTAGAGGACAGCAGTACACTGTGGTACAAATGAGTGACCCTGAGGACGGCCATCCCATCTACTCTGCAGATGTTCAGGTTGCAGAAGACAGTCTGCAGGGGTATCATTTGTGGAATCACTTCACAGACCTACCGACCGCCCCCAGTTGTCAAACAAAGGCAGATCATTCATATGCCATGGGATCCTCATTATCTCCTACATATGCAAATTAGTATTTACCTGTGACTGTGCACCCACCTCTGAGTGGTGTTTCACTGATCCAATATCAACCTCTGCCCCTCTAATACCTCCCCAGATACACTGTTTGTTGGTCAGCTGCTGCCATTTCCTTGATGAGATGCATTCAGCATGACTCCTCCGAGGATGACATTAAATTCTACATGCAGAAATAACCTGGCATTTACTGAAGATCTCACTGTGTTAATCTGTGCTGTGGAGGTTGATGAGCCCTCCTTTTGCTGTGTTAAAAAGATAAAAATGCGCATTGTACTTTGGTTTTCCATGCATTGTTTATTCTCATCATGTCAATTTATATAGATCTATATATAGAGACTGGTAACTACAGTATAGACAAAATGTAGATGTCTGCAGACAGCATGTCTATACTGTCATCATTATTGTGTTAGATGCGTTGATCTATATAGAAGATATAGTTTCCCATCTCCTCTCTTACTTCTCTCTTGAGCTCTGGTAACAACACAGCGAGTCAGAAGAAAGGAGACTCTGAGGCTCCTTTCTGATTGGTTGACTGTGTTCTGCGTGGTTGAGGGAAAAAAAAAAATGAAGTCATTAAATTAAAAATATAGCCAATTTCAGGTAAAGCAGACACACCAAGTCCTGGTGAGCCAGGTTGGGTGGGGCTCAGGGCAGTGACGGCTATGTTGTGACATCATAAAGTAACAAAGGACCTTATGACTCGTTTTAGGGCTTAGAGGATAACTCTATCAATAAGACAGGGGAATATACGTGTACACAGTGTGGGATGTTAAATCAATCATGCAGGATATTTGGTGAGATGACATCTGTGTGTAATAAAACAGCCACTGAATGATATTTATTTACACTTTAAAAGGTGCAATCATTAATTGTTATATTTCATTTTCATGCTTCCATGTTTACTTTGTGCCAATGGGCCTGTGCCTAAATTAGAATAAAAAAGTATTCAGTGACATTACAGTAGTTTTCACCTGGAATATCATCAGAAAAATGTGGCCAAATGTTGAATGTTATACTACTGCATCAATCCTCCTCCATGCCAATTGTCTGGTCTCTGCCTCTGCAGCTGTGCTGCTTTGTTTTTTCTGAAAATGTGCTCATACTCGCCATAAGCACGCATTAGAACTTCTAACTCCAGTGGAGGTGAAATTGGACGACCCTTTTTTTCTCGCCAGTTGCCATGGTGAATCATAGTATGGGAGCACAATTGATGGTGGCTTTTTATAGTCGTCACACACATGCTTAACTGTGAGTGAACATGCTCAGTTGATTGAACCAACTCAGATCATCTGTTCTGTCGCTGAGAACTCAGAGTCCCTGAATTAAGGGTTCATAGCCCCAGAGCTCAGAGGTGAGTTTATCAAACCTGCCTCCCAGAACAGACTGCGAGACTTTGACTCTACACCAGAACACAACACTGCTAACCTGCCACTGTAGCTCTGTGTATTCCCAACTGGTAGTATAGTGAAACTTGGAGGATGGCATCTTGAGTCAGATAGAGAGAGAGAGAAAATAATCTAGCAAATTATATATATGTGTGTGTGTGTGTGTGTGTCTTTAGTTATTTCAACTGTCCTTTAGAAATGATTAGAATAAAGCCTGGTGGGCAGAGGTAATAAAGTCCATATTTATTACGAGTGTTCAGCAGGGGAAATCATTTCAGATGGTACAGCTTTACATGTAGATAAACAGTCAATTGAAAACAGTTTCAGAAGTGAATGAGTGATTTTCTGTTGTTCTTCATGAACTGGCTATATTTATATCACCAGCATCAGTACGACAAAGTTACACAGCTCACAGGCAGGGTGTCTGGCATGATGTCATACTGTATTGGTAGTAGGCAGGAGGACCCTGCTGTTCTGCCTGATGTCTGGTGTCTGTCCTCCAGAGTTTGAAAGGCCTGATCTGGATAAGAGTAAATATAATGAATAATTCAATTCAATTCATAAAATGTCTTATTATATGAGTACATTGGGTGCAGTAAAGATCAGATACACTGTTTATTAAACTTACATTGCATTAATGATCAGGTCTGCATGCAGCAGCCTCAGACTAATAACAAATACATTATAGAAATAAACTGTTAATGTATTACTTTATTCATGACAAGAAGGCACACTCTGACAGATATAACACAGCATTAGCTCCGCAAACAAAACTTGCAACACAAGACTGGAACTTTTTAAAATATGTATGTGGCTGTACCAAACACTCATGATAAAAAAAATAAAAAAATAAAAACCTACCCAAAGAGCATATTTGCAACTAAATCCATGCAAACCCCAACCAGATATTTTATAAAGGAACTATTTAAGTTGGCATCTGGCTCCACATCAGAATACACAAAGACAATGAAAACGTGCATGCCAGATGGGCTTTTCCACTGGGTAACAAGAAAAAGCAAATAGTGAAAGGGTTCAAAAATACAATATCTGGCACTGTTGAGAAAACACTGAGTCTTTGTTTACCAGATTTCATCAAAATCTCTAAATCCTCAAGTAATAAAAATGTGTTCTAGGATTGACTGAAACTGAACTATGATGGCTTGTTCCTGATGGAGTGGACTCCTCCTGCACTTCTGTGGAACCCTGGCTAACAAACTGCTTAACATACTGTACCTGAGCATCAGGGCCTCAGGTAAACCTCCTGACTGTGTTTGTCTTTGAAACACAGGGCCAACAGAAGCCTGTAGACAGAGCAGATTATACAGTGACTAAACCCAGTGGAGACACCCACAGACAACCACATTTTGCTTGTATTGTGTAGATGTTGCTGCTTCTTTCATGTCTGTTATTGTAACTAATATGCATGTCCTCAGTCTGCATTATCTTCCTGTGACATGCTCATTGTTGCATGATTACTGTGTTGATTGTCTGTGTCTGCTGTAGTTTCATTCCGTTTGGAAACATGGCCCTATGCATCTGCTGTGCTCCTCTTCTGCAAGCTACGTGCTTGTATGTGCTACATGCTCATGTCGCATATTTCTGTTTGCTGTATGTGTTTCTACTAGGGCTGTCAAAAAATTAAAATAAAAATTAACTTCACAATACTAGTCTGTGATTATTCACAATTAAAATACTAAAATCAATTGTATTTTGGTGGGGAGATCCCAAAAAAAAAATCACATCTAAGGCTTTGTTGTGAATGGAGAGTGTTGTCCTCCTGAAGCTGCCGTACATCTGACAGGCCACCATCCACCACAGGAAACACTTGTGGACAGACTATTCTGATAGTCATTAGCACTGACACCGTCAAACCAAGAGCTTCAATGAAACCCACTCTCGTTTGTGATCAAACAGCCATGGCAACAGATTTCACCTGATCATGTAAAAAGAAGATTTGGATGGCCCTCCACAGCATGCAGGTGGGATGATGCCGCATTCAAGACAATTCAAAATACAGACGACAACCCTAGCAACACAGACTCAGACCATAGACTGTTAACACAGACAGGCTCTACCTAAGTGACGTGACATGTTTAATTGTGTGTTCTGTTTTTTTTTTTTTTTTTTTTATTAAGGCGGTACTTTTTCCAGATTAATTGCATGTGTTATCGCAGCTCTGACAGCCCTAGATTCTACATATTACTATTTTAGTGAGATATGTGCTTTCATATAGTATTATTTTAGGGATGCATCATGTAATATGTATACAGTTTACAATATATGTAATGTTGCTTTTTTACAGGTTTGCAGTTAATATCTTGGCCAGGGACTGTGATTGAAAACTAGCTGCTAAGCTAATCCTGGCACATTCACAGAAATGTTGATTAATGTGTCCCTGTGAGAATAAACAAAGTAAAGTAAAAGCTGGTACACCAATCTGAACCTACTTTATTTCAAACACAGCCTTCAGTACTTGGATAATAAAAAAGAAAAGAAAAACAAGTGGGTGCAATTTTGACAATAACCGACGCAAAACCACCATAAACAGGACCCAAACTTTTACCAGAGTGAAGACATCTATGTGAAAACACACATACAGCAGTAGTAGCAGTGAAAGAGGGAAATGAGCCAGTTAACACCATCAACGTCTATTCAGTGTGGTCCAGCCATTTGTCCTTGTCCAGGCTTTCTGAATCTCACTGTATAATACATGTTACATTTTTAAACATATTTATTCAGCTGTGACCTCACATGGGTGGAGGCAGTTTAAAGATACAGATCAAACAGATAAAGGCATAGTTCACTGACAGACCTCTGATTGTAATCTCACAGACTGAACCTGTTATAAACACTCTTAGCTCATCAGCATTCTGTTTAAACATAACCACTGAAGCACTTCTGAAATGTATCAACTTATTGTATAAACTGTGTTGAACTATATGCCCCTGACTTGACATGGGATGTGACTATAATAAGGATATTCAATGAGTAAAACCACATCCCATCTTTGGAAATCCATTAATTCACTGATCAATGTGACTAAAGCTCTCTAGATATGTAATTCAAACAGATATAACCACAGTAATCTTCAGTCGGTGAGAGCTGTGCCCACAAACTGACAGCTGCCTTATCACCAACCTCTATGACATGAGTTATGTTACACAGAAAGATTCCACTTGGAAAAATAAGGTACTGTGTAAAGCCGATTGTCCATCCATGCTGTGTTATAACAAACTGACTCAAAGAGGAGACCTGGATGTTTGCAGCGTTTTTCACTTCTCTGTATCTTGGAGCTCTTTTAAGCCAGTGCGTCCGAATGAACTCTTGCACACTGTCCTCACTTGCGATCTGGTCCTCAGACCTTCATCACGTTGTCTTACAATGTGAAAGTAGAGAACACCTTAAATGGGTTGGACCAATGCGATCACACACCTTGGTGTTTAATCAATATAAATGAGTGATATATCTCTGTGACTATTGTACTGTAGGTGTGAATGCTGAATCTAAGTTACTGGAAATGAGTAGTTACAGTTACTTGTTACTTTTCTCAGAAATGCACTGAATTACTTCACAAATTACTGCTTCCAGTAAGTAAGTAGTACAAATAGGCTGTTATTATGTGTCCTGTGGCTCAGTGTGGGATAAGACAACTGTCAAAGTTTATCATTCATTGTGTCCATTATCATTGCAACAATAAAACACCATAGATGTTTTGAAGCTTCTTATCTGTGTATTCATTGGAGCCTTTACAGGCCTTCAAAACAAGGCTTTACCAAGTAGCAGTGTGTTGTTTGGCTTGCTGCTTCACAAGATTAGGATCATTGCTATTTGCTGCTGTGGAGACACTTTTCACATCTGCACATAAACAACGGATTACCACGATATTGTTGACCTCTTGTCCACATTTCCACAACAGTAAACTCAGCCCTAAACGAACCATCATTGTGTGGGCTGGTAGCCACCAAGTCAGGCAATCAGTGATTAAAAGAAGAACGCTTATCAATGCCTGTACTACTCGAGGAAGCTGAAAAGGGCAGGAGCACACTCTGGCAGAAGCAGGCCCTGCAGAGAGTGGTGAAGTCTGCTCACAGGACCATCAGATGCAGTTAACCAGCCCTCGCTGACATCCACAACAACGGATGCAGGGTTAACTGACTCACTGTCTCTCTGTAACAGACTCTGACTGCTCGACCTGATCTGCTCAATGCTCCCGGGTGAGAAAGAAGGGAATACAAACATCTGGCTGTTTGGAAGTGCAATCACCAACTCAGCTACCATCTGTGCAAACTTACATACAAGCTTGTGCATATGTTAAATGATTGTTTGTTAATGCTGGATGCTCTTTGACCGGCTAGAGTCTCTGCTCTGTGTGTGTGTGTGTGTGTGTGTTACGCCATGATAACAGGAAAAGTAGAAAGGAAAAGACGACATGGACATGCTTTAGCATTCGTCAGGTCAACACACTTAGTAACACACTTCTCTCTCATCATGGGCAAAGACATAAACAACCAATCACAGATCAGCACTTTTCTAAACTGTTGTGAACTTAAAGAAAATCAAAAACAATTCAAGGCTTTAAAACAGCTTTAAAGTGCACTTTGTCACATTACAGAAGCTTAATAAAATATTTTAGATGTATTGTCAACCTCTTCGACCTGGAAGGCAAAAGCAATCAATCATAAACAGATGATCAGTAGATCATGTTAACAGTAAACAGTGAACTGTCTTTTTAATCCCTCTTCCCTGAATTGTAACATTTACCCACACTGAACATGACATCTGCACCTATGAGCTACACACTCACAGTTCAACAGTGGGATCTCTGTGTAGTAAGTTAGAGTAGCACAAAAAGATTTGAGGCCAAGCTGAAAACTGGAGTCTCCAGCTTTGTGCTCATAATCCTTTGTCGTGCTCTCTCACACACTCACACTCTGTGGATACACACTCTCCCCCTTACACAGATACACACACATACCTGTATGTAGTCTGGCCAGTCAAGCAAAGATGTTTGGTTTTCTGTGTTTGTTATGCTTGAAGATTACTGTCTGTTTTGTCGACGCTTTCGGTGTGTAATGGAGCCCTTTTGTATTTTAATAATTGTCTGTGATTGTTGTTGTGACTTTCATAATCTTTGAGGCCTCCTCTGTCAATACAATACCTCAGTTACCTTGGCTGCATTGTTAATCCATGGGTGTTATAAATCACATTATAATGAAACTACAATGAAATAGAAAACACTAGAAATCTGACAATGTCTCTCATTTGTTTTGACAGTTTTAATATATAAAAAAATGTGATTTTTGAAGTGCTGTGGAAAAGACAATCAGCGGGAGTTCCAACATCTCAGGCAGAGAGTACTGTGAGTTTGGCACCAGGCAGAAATGGATGAGCAGCAAGTCAGAGCAGCTCTGCACCTGTTTCTGAGGATGTCTTGTCTGTATATCCCAGTATGTAGCCTATGTATTCTTTGACTGTATTCTATATGTGTGAAGGCTAAACTCTGTCCACTGTCAAATACTTGTGTTCAGTTTAAATGAATTAGACATGAACCTTTGGGTAGAACTGGATTTGGATAGGTCTGACAATGTTCTGTTTTTTCTCTTCCTCATGTCTAGGAGCTTGTGCACTGTATGGAGGATTATGATGGCTCCATCTTATAGCTACAGTCACAACAGAGATATGACCTGAACTGTTGGAGTCTGAATGGTTCCTTGAAAGTAAGGAAAAACGGAGAGAGAAAAATATATCAACAACTCCTCCAACCAGAACAATGATCTGATACGAACCCTTGGGTTAGGGTTATAATCAATGATTACTGGAAAAGTTGGCAGTTCAGGGTATTAGGCGACCTTTGTTGTCATGGTTACAGTAAGGATGGTTAATGTCGAGTAGTCATCCTCCTGATGTGGACTTTCTGTCTCTCTTTATGTTACAACACTTTTCCCTACGCTAATGCCATAATTTATATGCCACTAGATGTTGCCTAGCAACAAAACACAACTATGGGTCATGATAACCTGCTGTGCAGACGACTTATAGACTTGTTCTTACAGTCTTTCTTTTATAAAACAGATTTTTATGAGACAGTCCTCTGACTGGATACTGTTTTTTAAACAGAAAACATTACAAAAAAAAAAACATCTCATGTCATTTTGGATTGCTGAGTGTAGTTCAATGTGGGGGACGTGACAGTTTTACTCAGAACAGTACATCAGAATAAAGTTTGGTTAGATTGATGGAGTCTGAAACTTTCAGTGGTGGCTGTATTACAAGCCACATATTCTCAGTCATCTTATTTTTTAATATTTTTTTCCCCTACAGTTCACAAGTTTGTGGTATGGGAATTCAGTGAATATTGAGAATTGGAGAACTGAAGTCAATTAATTCCAGTTTCATTTGCATCAGAGAGATTTCCTTTAAAGTGACAGAAGATGGAAATAAAAATCCTTTGGAAATAAAAATCCTAAAATGTAAAAAAAAAAAAAAAAAAAAAAACACCCCAGCTGAGTAGCACATTTTTGGGACAGCTGATCTGAAATGGAATGTGTGTATATATATATATATATATATGTGGTAGAGGGCCGCTACATTCCCCTGCAGAGCTGGCCTCAGCCTCACAAAATGGCTTCCCACAGTACAATTTCCAGCAGGCCTCACTCCTCTCTCAGGTGGGGGTGCTTAGGCCCCTAGTTATGAGTGAGTTGAGGACAAAGGAGGGGAGCCGAGGACAGAGAGGGCTGGGTTGCCAGTGTGGAAGGAGCTGGAAGACAATGGACTGCGAGTGAGTTAAGAGAAGTGGGAAAAGACAGAAATTTGTGGAAGATTTCATTGTGTGGTGGGAAGACTTAAAGGACCCACTGTCTCCTGTGGGACATTTTCAGTTGAACTGCTTGGATTTTTGTTTGGAGAAATAAACTTTGATTGCGTTTGCCTGTTTTCCCCATTGTTGCGATGCCTCCACCTTTCCTGCTCTAACAACCTACATACTATTTTCTTTCCTTCATAGGACAGATGATTATGTTAATGATAATAATGATGTTAATACAAAACACAAAAACATAACTGAAAAAGAAGGAAATGAATGTACCAGGCTACCAGCTCTCTGACACAGCTGTTTGATTTCAGTCAGACCAAGTTCAGGATGATGAGCAGAGTCTCCTGGGTTAATGCTTTCTCAGACAAGTTCAGAAGAGAGCACTATCAGTCTGCTCTCCTGCCTGGCAGCGACACACATTAATGTCTTTATCATATTTCTCTAATGATAGTCAGAAGAATATCGCAGTTTGCTTGACGTGTCTGTAATTCTCACCTACCTGTTTTCTGTTTTTTTCTGACAGAAAAAGTTCTAACTGTTGAACTTGTGCTGCCGCATTTCTCCCTCAATTTACCACTTTTTTTGTTTTTGTTTGTTCTTTCTGTGTTTGTTCTCAATCCTCTATTTTTATGTGCATTTTTATGTGTGCTCAGTGTGGAAGATGAGGAATATCCTCAAAAGTAAATGTGGTCCCGAGTTGAATTAAACTCATCTTTCTAGCAGCTGCTTGAGGGTTTGATGTCACAGAGAGTCAAAACAAATCTCTGCTGCTGCTCTCCAAAGAGATGGGCCCTTTAAGACCCTGTCTCAATGGTGTTCAGCTTTAGGTTCAGGTCTAAACACACCTGAGACACACTGAGGGCATATTATATGAGATCCAGTCACTCAGACCATAGTCAGAGGTGGTCTGGGCCACATGTGACCACATTCCTTCAGAAATGGAATCACAAATGTGTTCTGGCCACACCAAGAACAAATACTTGACTGATGGACCGCCTCCTCTACTGATGTTTTCTGATGGGCCACCTCTTCGACTGACGTCCTGTGATGGACCACCTCCGCTGCTCCTCTGCCACAGTCCAGTTAGTCTCAATACATTTTAAATGGACAAAACTTTACTGTAAAGTTGTGCGCCATGAATTAATTCGACCACTGTTACTGGATCACTGAAGATGGAGTTCAAACCTGGTGTGAATCAGACCTAAAAGGGTTACTGGATTCAAAGCATCAGCTGTTGACTCCAGAATCAAAACATACAACATCCATTGGGTTAAAGCAAAAGGGGTCAGTAGACAACTAAAAAAAGATCAAGGAGTATATTCATACCTGACCCCTGAAATGATCACAGCTCTCCCTGAACATACTGCATTACCACCTAACCACATATCATGTGGCCAAATTCCAGACTTAATATTTCTCCTTCACTCTCTCATTTAAGAATTAGTCTTGCTGTGCGCGTAAAGACAAAGTCAAAAAAAAAACAAAACAAATGAAATGCATCTTTCAAAATTAATTGTAAGTCAGCTACCAATAAAAACAGGCCTTTACAGTTTGTGCATTCAAAACCACATTTCACGCTTCAGAGGCGCAAGCTGCTCCAGCAAAAACAGACCTGCTGTGTAAAGATAGTAGAGCAGGGAGAAGAGTTGCACACACACAGATCCTGCGAACACTGGCCATTAAGCTCCATTCACTGGTAATTGGAGGTAACTGTGGTTGAAAGCTCAGAGAAAGAGCAAGCAGACCTTGAGTTGAGTGACTTAATTCTGTCATTAATGTGGCAATTAAAAAGTATTTCAGTGTTGTGTTTGTACTGCATGGGTTTTTGATAAAATCACAGGTCGTAGTATTTGTTTCATTGTATTGCTCTTAGATATTAAGTGTTCAAGGTAGCTGTGGCATAACTGCAGCACAATAATATTTTTTGTGTAATTAACTTGGCCAATAAGGTAGGGTTGGAGATCTATTTCTGGAGCATTTTTTTTTTACTAAATTGCTTGAAATCATCGTCACCCACCGACTGCAACCAATTAATTAAATGCTTTTTTCACAAGAATGAAAAAAGTCAGTCACCTGTGGAATGGACAATCCTGGAAAAACACCATCCAATCATTTTGAATGCCATGTTCAATTCAGTTGGATCGTGATGTGTCATAAAACTGCCATCTCTGTCCCTCTCTCCCTCCTCTGTGCGTACTGCTCTTTGTGCACCAATCGCATGCGTGCTCAGAGTCGGCAGTAATCCAGTGAACCACGCTAAAGTCCAGTAGGTGACAGCGTTCCTCCAAACTGAATGGTTTATTATGATGTTAGGTGTTTTCTTTCACGTAAATGAGGCATGAGAACAAGCTGATGGAAAGTCAGTGATGCTGTGCAGTGACGGCAATACCTTCACAAAGCGACCCAATGTAATCCCAATGTGAGTGACGCAGCTTTCCATGATACTGTTGATACTGGGGCTTGATGTGAACCCAACGCTGAACAAGTGTTGCACGTTGCTGCGCTCTGGAGGCCTGGCTTCAGAGCGAAGTCTGAGGAAAGACGCTTGGACTTTTGAATTGTGTATTTTCAAAATGTGGCCTGCTCAAACTGTTTTTCCAGGACCTCCAACCCTACCTTTAAAACCCACTAGCTCTGAAAAACACAGGCTATTGCAGCTCAGTGAGTTTGTGGTGACTTGACTGGATGTTTGCACATGAATATGAACCAATGAAATAGAATATATAGTGGAATGAAAAAGGCCTTAAAAATGGTGTGATCTTGCATTATTATAATAACAATGATCTTGAAGCCCTCTGTAAACATCTGGTTTTATTTCCAGTTCAAATTCTGCTCATGTTGGACACACACTGGGGCTTTTAGGGTCTTTATCGGGACCTGGTCCTGAACTGGTCAGTGAGATAAGAGGGAAGATATTTCAGCCTGCCTCCCTCTCCTCTCTTCTCTGCTGTCTTTGTGGATTTCAGGCCTCTCTCTTCTTTGACTGGTGGAGTCTGGATGTTACTGTGAGACGATGCCGGCTCACACTGAGCTGTGAGCAGAGAATGATCTCCCACCGGGTCCTGTGTTACAGTGCAGGTATATTTCCTGTTGAGACGCAGCAGTGGGGAGGTAATCCAGAGGCTACACTGTGGTGCAGACGGGACACACAGCACCCAGCCGAGCAGGAACTAACATCAATGTGAATCATATCAGCTCCACCATGAGCCTGTGAATAAAGTTTTCTAACAGGAAGCAAATAAAAAGAGATGTATGTAAAGGTTCTGTGCAGGCATATCTCTTTAGGCCATGTGGTGTTTACCAATACCTAGCTGAATAGAGACTACGGTATGTTTAAAAAGAATAGGTAAACCCTGTTATGTGTCTGGAATGCCCTGAGGTTGAACCACACCACCAAACAGATTAATGAGAGACAATGACTGAGCTGTGATGTCAGTTGTATTTCCCCTGAAACACCCAGAGCAAACATTTGCCTTTATTCCAGTTTATTCCAGAGTGAGAAAGAGAGACCAAAAAACTGGAGACAGAGAACATATAGAGAGCAGAGGGATGGAGTGGAGCTGAAGTCACCTGAGCTAAGTCTAACCATTAAGCACACAGTCTAGCAGGTGAGCAACTGAGGCACATTCTGAATGTCAGACCACCTTTCCTCTCACTGTCTCCTGCAAAGCGCAGCCTTCGTCTGAGATCCACATCAGTTTAGCTTTAATTTACTTACCACAACATAACTGACTCTTATCAGAGGGAGGTCTTTATGTCCCCCTCCTCCCTCACTTTTTTATGTACAGTTGGTCAGAGCCTTGTTACTGATGACTTCTCTCTCTCCTCCCTCTCTCCAGCTCTTCCCTGCTTGGTGTCTATTATGTTAAGTTTTTCCTCTGCCTCCTTTAAAAATAGACATAGCCCTCATGTAATGAAAGTAGTTCATTTGCTGTAATGGAGGTGAGGCTTAGTGGATTGGAAGAGTGCTCCTCGGCTTCCTTGCAATTCCCGAGCAGCAGGGGAAACAGAGCGACTTGGCACTCTGCTGAGCGGTGGTAGAAGTATCATCAGTCAGTCAGTCAGGGCAGTGCTGGCCCAATGCCGGCCTCACTGTTGCAATCCAACCAATAGGGTCACTCATGGGGTTCCTCATGGTTCAGCGTTAGACCCATTATAGTTGTGGGCAGATAACAGCAAATATATTTGCATATGTAGAGAAACAAAACAATACAAACAAAACTTAAACAATATCTACCTTAATGACTTTATTTTTCTTGAGGTTGATCCCCCTTTTTGATTGCTCCTTGTCAGGTGCTGGAGCTTTGTTCATGTATTGTTTTTGGTCCATAAATATATAGTGTATAAGACGACTAGATGACTCACCCAACACTGCTGCCCAATTTCACGGTGTCGCCACATGGCTGCCACCTTGCCTCAGTCCACTCGCTTCCTCAGAGCATTAAGGCTACGGTGCATGTTCTACTAAAATAACCAGAACATGCTCAATTCTTGACTGATTTACAAACAGTTTGGTTTGTTATGAACGTCAGAAATGCAGTCATGATACTACATATAATTTTCATCATCTTTTTATGAAAGTAACATTATAGTAACATTATGCAAATAGTTAAAGTAATAGCTGTATACAGTTAAAATTTCACTGAGTTATGAGTAGTTTTTTAGTGCAGATGACTGGATCACCAGCCTTACTGTGGCCAGAGTCAGAGGGAGTGGACCGACACAATATGGCCACCTGTGAGTTACATCTGCGTGTAGTCCGATCCACCCCCTTGTTTTGGTCTAGACTGCCTATCATCTGGATTGGTGTCCTGTGGAAACAGGTACCAGATTCTGAATAATGCACTGCAAATATTCAAGAATAAAAACTGTTTCAAAAATGTATTATCTTGTCTATAACTGAAATAGCACAAAATGAATAGCCTAAATTCATTTAATTTTATCCAAGAGGCTTTCCATGTTCCATGTTTCAATTTTCTATGTTTCCACTAATACACTACTCACAAAAAGTTAGGGATATTTGATTTTTGGGAAAAATTTATGGAAAATGTAAAAAGTTCATGCTACAGTGATATAATATCATGAAACTATAAGGCATTTAGTGTAATTTCAACTCAAGTTCACCTGTAAAGGTTATAGTGTGTTTTAGGTGCATTCTGGAAATTCACCCGAAAGCCCAATATCCATAACTTTTTGTGAGTAGTGTACTCATCTACTTATAGTGTGCACCCTCTGGTGTGTGAATGACAGAGAGAAAGCAGAGGCAGAGGGAGGGAGATGTCAAGATGGACAAGTAATCACAGCCTCCCCCACACAATGCTTCTCTAACTTATTTTTAACTTGCTTAGTCAATTCAGGACGTGATCTGCCTGAACCTGGGATATTTTTGAGTACTCTCTAAGTAACCCTCCCTGCTAACAGGCAGGGGGAGGACTGAAGGAGCCACAGAATTGCAATGGCTAGCGCAACCACCAAAACTCAGCAAGAAATTTCAAGGTTCCAGTTCCTGGGCCAGGGGACTTTGTGGGTTGAGTTTGCATGTCCCCGTGTCTGCGTGGGTTCTCTCTCCATACTCCAGCTTCCTCTCACAGTCCAAAAACATTAACACTAGGTTGATTGGCCACACTAAAGCACAAACTAGGTTTTTTGTCTCTATATGTGGCCCTGTTATAGACTGGCAACCTGTTCATCGTGTACCCTGCCACCTGCCCTATGTCTGGTGGGATTGGCCCCAGCCCCCCTGCAACTTTAGAGTACAGAGACACTTCAAGACTCCAGTGGCTTAATGATGGCAGCTGTTTCATTTGCAAACCCATTAATCAAAAGTAGTGACTGTTTCTGGACTGTTCGCCTATCAACTGGGATGGATTTCACATCAAACCCACCATTAACAATGAATGAATTATCTGTTGTGGCCAACTAAGGACACGTTCGTTCATTTATCATTTTAATTTTTTCCATCTACTCTTTTCTTCTACTGCGGGTGGTATGTTAAGAAGCTGGCTATTTGATACTGACACTTCTTGATGTTGAGCTTCTATACCGCTCAGTCTGTCCTGATAGAAGTATCACTGGTCAGATGACACATCATAACCTTTTTCCAATGCAGTGATTGGCTCTTGTAAACGCTGAATGAGGGTGGTGTGGCAGCAGTGCCTGCACTGATTAGTCCAGGAGGGAAGAGTTGATGTTGATGTTGTTGATGTTGGAGGGATGAATTGGGCCGGTTGATGAAAAGAAAGCAGTGAATAAAATGCAAAACAGGCTGAGGAGAGAAGGGGCAGGGAGGAGAGAGATGATTGATGTGGATGGACAGGAGAGAGGAGGAAGTGGGATTTTATCTTCATCCAAAATGAAAATCTTTCTCCGCCCACTATATTCAGATGACGTTAGTCAAAGCAGCAGAGAAAAGCAAGTCAACAAGTCAGTGCAACCTTTACTGTCTAATAGCATTTTCCTGACAAATGTTTGCTGGATATAAATCGGTTAGATGATGTGCGTCATGAGTGCCTTGGGTGCACCTAGATGTGTCTATCATGGTCTCTGATGTGGACCAGTGTGGAGGCTATAGGCCCAGTAATTGCTGCTGGGATTCAAACCAGCACTTCAAACACATGCAGGTTAAACTAAGCTGCTTGTAGATGTGAATGTGTGTGAGCCCTTTAATGGACTTGTAAAAGACTTGTAAAAGGTACATTGTGCCTCTCATGGTATGCAGCTCTAAAAGCACTGATCATAGGGTTTCTGCAGAGCCAATCTGTAGAAGAGGAATGAACTAGAATCACTGCTCTGCGGTTGCACCCGAGTGTTTTGGAGAAGATTATGATGTCATGATGGGAAGCTGACCTTTAGATATATGATATCATTGGGGAATTGACCTCTGGATCTAAAATGTCATCTTTTAACTTTATTTTTAGACAAATGAGTTAAATTGAATTTGAGATAGAGCAAAGTACAATTTGTTATGGCCAAAACTGTGTTTTGCGAGGTCACTGACATTGATCTTTATACTTTAACCACCAAAAACATCCCAGTGAATGCCAAATGATTTGTCCTGAGGTGTTACTTAGATATTGCATTCACCAAAGAAACCAGATTCATAAAAAAAATGCACTCAAAATCACAGCCCACCCTCTGCACTCCTACATCTATGCAATATCAAACAAGAGGGAGTGATGTTGGTGGATGTCAACATGGCTGTGATGTGGTCATAGATTCAGTGCTGCAGGCCTTAGCTTCCTCTCTGATTCTTGTGCCTGCTTGACGGGCTTCCTCTTTGACAGAGCTGTGTGGAGAGGTGCTGATCATCTGGCAAAGATTGAATGCATTCTAATAATGGTTATAATAATCTTTTCTTTTTTTTCTGGGGAGTGTAAAAGATTGCCATCCAGGACATCTACACAGCTCCATCGACATTTAAATAAGCCAGTGGTTCCCTCCTGCACTCCTCTGCACTCTGCTGCTTTGTAAATGAGAAGCCAGCACCAGAGGGATTAGCCACTGTCACCTGCACATTGTACCTGAGATTAACAACAGTAACTCAGGTTAAATGGCTGATTTTAAACTCACCAACAAGCCACCACCCACTGCATACCTGCCTGTTGTCTGGCCCCTACACTGCAGAAAAAAAGAATGGTGTTGAGCCAAGCTGTCACTACACCTGTAAGGACCGTGGTGCTCTCTGCCACACTCTCTGTCATACATTAAGTTAATTCCACTTGAATGATTATAGCACGTACTAAAACAATTTCCATATAATGACTGAAAAACCCTTCTTTCATCTGCTTCAGTTTTCCTCCATAATTACCTAATATTTTACAGCCAGTTTAACTACTACAACCAATTTTGAATATACTTGACTGTGTTTTTTTGGTAATCTTAACATTTTAACAAAGTTACTACATAATTAACTGCCTCACTCAGTGTTATTTTGGGTTAGGGTTTGCTCATGAGGGATGGATATATAAAAATATAGGCTGATGAGGAAACAGCAGCGTCTTCAAGGATTCAGGTTTTACAGTTATAGATGGATTATACAGTACAGCACATATAATATATGCTATGATCCACTAACTGAAATTGCTAACTTACACCTGACATCGCCATAGTCCACCTACTGTGATGCTAACTTGTAAGCTCTTACTGTGCATGGCCAATTTTGTTCAAATCCCATGCTTAAAATCCATTCATTTTGACTGTCCAACAAAACACATTCTCATGAATATCAAAACCAAAGCTACATTTGGTGATACATTTTCATTTTTCAAAACCTTGACTTCCCCCAAGAACAGGACTGTGTTGGTGTGTGTGTGCCATTGCCCTCATTTCTACAATTATCACATCTCACCCTTCACCATGATGGAAGGCTTGTCTCCTCACCCTTCCAGTGTGGTCACGACAGCTGCACTTTGCTTTGGTCTGAAGACACTTCTTAATGACTAGACTGGAGCCCAGACTTTAATTACAGAGGTGGCACATGAAGAAAACTATCATATGACTTACTGTGGGTATTTATATCTCTGTTTCTGTCACTGTTCTCACCAGACCGTCCACCATCATGTCTCTGCTTCTCATGCTGCTAACAGCTGTATCACTGCCCCAGACTTGACTATTGTTATTATTATTATTCAAAGTCTATTTTATTTGGATAAGCCCTAGGAGATGAACCATCTCGTTTGCGAGGGGGTCCTAACATATGATACAAACAAGAACAATCAACAATCTTGCAGATGTGGCAGGATGGTTTCTTCCCTGCTCCAACCACACTGACTATGGATCAGTGCGCTGATCGCTCTTTATATACTGGTCTGGCCACACCTGCTGCCCTCTCTTCTCTTCCGGTTCTGCTGTCCCTCGTGGTGGCTGTGGCCTGGCGTGGCGGAGCCGGTGCAAGCGTGGTGGAGCCGTTGGCGTGTCGGATCATCTTGGCGCACGTTTTACTGGCATCAGAGCAGGTATGCTCGTCTCTTCCTTCCCCTCATTCAGTGTGCCCTGGGGTGCATCTTTTCTCTGCCTTATGTTGTAGCGTGGCCGGCTGCTGTGGCTGTGGGGCCGTGTTGCCCCGCTGGAAGCCCCCTGGGTGTGGTTGTGCCTCCTTGTGGTAGGTCGGCGTGTCCGCTCTGCCCTTTTCCTTCTCCTCGCTGCTCGACCACTGGCTAATTGTAAATATTCCGTGCCACAGTTTGGATCAGGAAGAAGCCGTGGAGTACCTCCGCTGCCTGGCCTGCTGTGACGCAGTGCCGGTGAGGTCCATGTCATTGTTAATTCATCGCCACGGTTCCCTGGACGACACTGCTGCTTTGTTTCTTCGTCTTTTGTTTTGATTTTTTTTTCTTTGGTTCAGTTTTGGCTTTTCTTTTGTTCTGGTTTGGTTCTGGATTTGTTTTGTTGTTCCTTTTTTTTGGGGATTTCTTTAGTAAAGTTTCCCTGTGGCAGAGCTGTGGGTTTTCTGTGCTGCTGCTGCTTTTGTTTATTGATCTGAGAAACTGTTTGATTTATTAATTTGTTTATTGATAACTTTTGTATTCTTTTCATTGTTTTGGGAAGATTTAATTATTATTATTTTGGGTTATTTTGGTTTCTTTCTCAGATTACTTTATTGTTTTTTTGTGTGTGTGTGTGTGTGTGTGTGTGTGAGGTCCAGTCTGTGAGGCCATTTTAAATTCTCCCTCTCTTCCTGTGGACAGGTGCTGTGGGCCCAGAGCGGTGACCCAATCCCTGGTGGTAGGTTCTTCTCTTCTCAGTTGCGTGTGTGTGCAGTGTCACGGGTGATAATTTTATTATTTTTGTTTCTACCCCCCTCATTGGTTATGGGCTGCTGTGGCAAGCATACAATTTTAAGAGTAAATTTGTACAATAAAGAATATTTTTTTATATTTTGAACACCGTTCCCTGCCTGAACCTGTTCCTATTCCTCCTGAATAAAATCAGTAACTACTTCCTAGGGTGAAACTCCCCAGGTGGCGTTGTTTGGCAACTTCACTCATCCCCAGCCTCCCCTTTGCCACACGGATATACTACAACTAAGAACAGATCAACATGCAAACATGAGAGGGCGAATACATAAACAAACACAAGCACTAGGTGGCCAGCAATAGGCCATGACAAATGGACAGATAATTGCCATGCAATATTATGAGAATGAATAAATAATCTGGTAATGAATATACAAAATGCAGTTCCATATAATATATAGGTACAGTATCACCTGAAACATGTGCAATTTAACTCAAAATGAGACAAACCACATGTAAACATGCAAAATAATGCCAAGGATTATATATTAAGGTAAATTATTCCAGTCTGAAGGAGGTTTAAACAGAAATGCTCCTTTTCCAATTGATCTTTGACTGGAGCAGTAGAGAAGTAGGTTCAGTAACTTTATTTGTACCTGTAGGTATGATAAGATGATGACATCCTTTTGACACATATGTACAAAATACAATAAAATGTAACACAAAACCAACACCTTCAAGCTGACTATAAACACGACGATAAAAGTGCTAAAGGCCCCCAGGACATAAAACAGAGAGAGAAGGTTCAATAAAAAGAATGACTCTGGTAAAAGGTGAAATAATAAATACCTCTGGACTAAATCCAACTTCAGAAGAAATTAACACGAAGTTAAAACCCAATAAAAATACATTTACCACCCACATAATAAGTACATATGAAATAAATACATAAATTACAGTATTAAAATATGTGCAGTATATTCCTACAGCTTGTTCAACTCTATGACAGCAGCAGGAACAAAGCTGGGTTTTGCATCATGGGACCACAAACATCCGTCCAGAGGGAAGAAGCTGAAAGTGGCAGTGCAAAGGGTGGGAGTCATCATTTTAAATGGAGCTAGCTCTCCTCTGCACCTGTCTGGTGGAATGCTGGACTCAGCTGTGACTCACCAAGCAGACAACTGGGCCAATTAACTATTTGATATTAGAGCTTCCTCTGTTTTAATATCATCAAACCAAACTCAACTATGACACTAAAGAAAATGATAAAATGCATTATATAAAAGCATGATAAAACATAGTCATTATGGTTCAGTCAAGGTGAAAATGTGCAAGTTTACTGAAACAGTGTAAATGTTGCTGAACCTTCTGACATACCACTTCACAACAGTAGCATTAGTATTGTTTTGAGAGCCTTAATTGATATGTTGAGGAATATGGAACCAGACGTTATTGTGAATAAAGAAGTGTATACATTTAAAAATGAGTTGTACCCATCCTTATACTGAGTGAATTACTAATCATTCAACAAACTCATTCCCTGATTTATATGTTCATAGAATACTGAGCAATTCTTGTTTGATACAGTGTAGGTGGTGATGTTCCCGTCCTCAGACAGTGGTTAAACACTTGAGACAGGTTAGTGCCTAATTTGAGGGGTGTGTTGTATCAAGAAAAAAAAAAGATAACTGGCTGTCTGACGGCTGTCTGAGCCCACACATAATCCATCCTGAAAGGCCTTCAGTTGTCCCAAGGATTTCATTATAGTGAGGGCAGCTTCTAATTTGTCTTTGTGAGTGGTGTGTAGGAATAAGTGTAGGAGTCACTTGGCAGTGAGGAGTAGGTAGGTATGCACATGTTGAATTTTCCTCAAACACAAATGAATGAATAAAAACTATATAAAAACAACCACAAGAGTTTAATGAGTAAGGAATTCAAGGTTTGTGTTTGACTCTGAAAAGTATCATATCATTTCCTCTGTGTGACCCTGACCTCTCAATCAGTCACAAAAAAGAGCCTTGAAGTAAAAGAAAAAATACAGGCGTGATGGAAGCAATGACAATGTTGTTTACACTGTCAATGCATTGTTAACTTAATCGTCAGAGCATAGCTGGTACATCTCTGACACTTTGACTCATATACATAGAAAAAGCATGTTTTCTTTGAGAACAGAAAAAAATATATATATAACCTGATGTTCTTTGTTTCAGATGAATTTTGTTTTGATAAAATTCCAAACATAAATATACTAAATATAGTTGACATGTGACATGTGTGCTCACATCTTATTATTTCATACAAATAAAAAAAGAAAAACATAATTCAGGCATTATTTATTCTTTTGCACTGACTTTTCTTCCGTGGGTATTTCATATAGACATGCATAGTAACGTCACATATTGATATACAAATACAAATACGAATGACTTTATTAATCCCCAAAGGGAAAATCATTTGTCTGTCAGCTCATCAACCATTTGCAGAAGAATGAAGAAGCCTGATGACTGAAGGTACAAAGGATCTTCTATATTTCTCCGTCCTGCAGTGAAGAGAGAGGAGCCGTCCACCACCGCTCTTCTCTTGGTCCATCAAGGTGTTATGAAGAGGATGATCTGAGTTGTTCAGAATGGCCTCCACCAGTGTGTATCTCTCCACCACATCCTCAGTGAGTCCATCAGGGAGACATGACTGATGTCACATGCCTCAGGGTGTTTAGTCTGTATCCTAGCAACGACTTCACATGGAACTTCAGCAGTAGCCGTTGGTGGGATGTACACAAGTAGAATAGAATAGAATAGAAATTACTTTGTTGATCCCAAAGGGGAATTCATTTGTCTTTTAGCTTATCTTCTATTTGCATAAGAATTAAACAGTCTGATGGCTGTGGGTATGAAAGATCTGCACCGAAGAGAGAGGAGCCGTCCACCACCACTGCTTCTTTGATCCATCAAGGTGTTATGAAGAGAATGATCCGTGTTGTTAGGGTTAGATGGCCTCCATCATCCTCACTGTGTATCTCTCCACCACCTCCTCCAGAGAGTTCATCTTTACTCCAATCACAGAGCCAGCCTTCTTGACAAGCTTATCCAGCCCCTTTGCCTGCTTTTTTCCTAAGCTTCCTCCCCAGCAGACTGCAGCATAAAATAAAACACTTGCCACCACAGACTGATAGAACATCTGCAGCATCTTACTACAGATGTTTAGAGATCTGAGGCAGCTCCTCCCCTTTTTATAAAGTGCATCTGTGTTAAGGGACCAGGGACCAGTTATCCAGGTGAACACCTAGATATTTATAGGTTGTCACCACCTCGATGTCCGCTCCACAAGTGCTCACTGGCTGAAGAGGGGGCTTGGACCTATGGAAATCCATGATCATTTCCTTTGTCTTTGAGGTGTTCAGCATGAGGCAGTTTTTGTGACTCCAGTCACTGAAGGCTTTTATCAAATCCCTATATTCAGATTCCTGTCCATTCCTAATACATGCCACAATGGCAGTGTCATCTGAGTATTTCTGGATGTGTCAGGACTCAGAGTTGTATTTAAAGTCTGGTGTATACAATGTGAAAGGAATGGAGCCAGGACAGTCCCCTGTGGAGCCCCCGTGCTGCTGATTAATGTCCCAGAAAAACAGTATTGTTTTGATTTGAAAAAATGTCTACTTCCTGAGTCTTCATCTATATCTCCAGCTCCTCATCACTCTTGTTGGGCAGAGTTGACAGCAGAAAGGACCTACAGCACATCTCCACTTCCAAGCCTTTAACCTCTGCACCACCAGCACAGCAACCACGGAGGCAACTCCTCATCCAGCTGGAACAGGGTGGCATCCTCAAGACTTGCTCCATTTTCAGTAACAGAAGCTCCTCTCCTGAAGAATCTCCTCTCCCCACAGAAGTGTCCATCAGTAGTTGACACGATACGACAAAAACATACAAAAACACAACAAAATAAAGCAAAGGTTGAGTAAAAAGTCAGAGCTGCCAGACTTTGCTGCTCCCAGCTGAAGCGCATGTTCTGGAATGATATAGGGACATGTACAGTATATTCTATTCTATATTCCTGTATTTGCACTTTCTCTGTGAGTCCTGAAAAGCAAGATTCACAGCTGACACAGCTGCTCATCAGTTCACCATAAACACAGGTCACGCTCAGTCATCACAACAAACAAGATTTGTTGCCTTTCATTCCGTCTTTTCTTTTACCAGCTGTCATGCGTTTGATCGTCTCCTTCAGTTTTCAGAATTATTTAACTTGTCCTCAGTGTGTGACCCTGTAGCTCTTAAATCAAGGCTGTCAGTTGCGCAGAACAGCTACAAAGTAAACAGTGGAAGTGACACCATCCATGAAAAGTTTGTTGTTTTCCACTGTCACTACATTTTTCTTTTTTTTTTTTTTGACTGAGGTAAGACATAGAGAATCCTATTACCATGGTTCTCACATCGCTGGAACACCGATGCACCTTTTATGTGTATGAGATGTGGAGTAAAGGTGTTTGGTGAGCACATAAAAGCCTACAAGTGGAGCGTAGGCGGAATTTCATTTTACCGAGTGTTTAAGGTTCGATTTACAACTTACCACAGGGGGGTGAGAGTTGGCAAGTTGTTCTGTGGGGTTTATGTAAGGCCTAACAAGGACAGCCACCCACAGCGGCACCCCATCAGGGCCCTCAGGGCATGGGGGGCCCCATATATAGACTTCTATACTGTCTCACAGAAGACAGTGCACTCCAAAGACCCCTTAAAGTGGTGACAGGTGCTGTAGGTTGCGTAGCCTTCAGTGACTGACTTTTTTTTTTCTTTTTTTTGTAGACACAGCTTCTTGCTGCTTGTACTGTGTAGTGAAATGATGAATCGGCACTGTTCATTTTGGTGATGATTATTGGGTTTTAATATTTAGGCTGGTTGAGAACTCAGGTGTAAGCATTTACCCATACTCTGCATGAGAGGCATTCAGGGACAACTGTAAACTGTAGGGTCAACCAATAGTCGTCATGTGAGGCATTCTGGGGGCATCTGTAAATTATAGCACCTACCTAGAGTCTGCATGTGCGTTGGCATTGTGGAGGCTGCTTTGATGTACTTCTGTTCGCTACTTTGCCTTTGGCTCTCAGAATGTAGGACCACCACTGGTCTCACACACACACTGATGTGTGTGTAGAGAGGTGTGGACATTGTCTTTGTGACAGCCTATTGCCTTCATCCATGCCCTGACTGAAAGGAAAACTAGTATGAATCATTAGTATGTCACTCTGCTTTGAGGAGAGCAACTGACTGAGTGTTATGAGTCACAATGAAGGCCTCGCTCACCTGGAATCTCTGTGCATGCACTGAGTGTATGTTAGCGCATGAGCGGCTCATGGCTTGTTGCCAGTTGGTTGCATGGGTGTTGAAACCTGTTGTCAGGCAGAGTGGAGCTCCTTTTATTTCTTTGTTCTTGTCAAACACATAAAACAAGAGTTTGATCGTTGTTCCGGGTGAATTTCTGCTCGCTCTCTGTTTGTGAAAACGAATGTTCCACTAAATTAGACTATTTGTATTTCATACTTATCTACTACTGTGTTCTGTGTTTGTATTATTGATATTCAGACAATATCCATGACACTTTGCTTCATGTTATTTACTTTTTATTCCCCCACACCAGACTCTATTTTCAATACTTCTCAATGACGTTGTCTTTTCCTGTGTGTTGCTGTCCCATCACAGCTTTGGTTGGCTTTGGTTATATAAATATATATTTGCCTTTGATTTGTTCCCCAGGCTCCACTGTGGCCTCAACTAAACAATCTGCAGATCTGAGCTCCTGAATTGGAGCTTTGAAGTGTCCCCCCTCCCTGCCCACCCCTTCCTGGCCTCATCTCTCCACACTCCTACACTGAATGGTAATGTGAGCACTGCCTGCAACCTCTAATTGAAGTGCCACGCAGTGGAGAGACAGATGGAGGAGGGGGTGTGGTGGGGGGATCAACCTGTCAGGACAGTGAGTAAAGACATTTCACACAGCCAAAGCGACAGTCTGATGACGGCGTATGCAAAGGTTACCCAGCTCTCTGCTTAGGCATCGCTCCATGTGCTCCGAGTGTCCTGTGGCCGCTTTAACAAATTGATTTTTACTGTAGGAGAGAGTGGATTTGTCCGTCTGCCAGGGTGTCTCCACTTTCAGATTAGCTCTGAGGCCTGTTACTGCAGTCAGCATTATGAGAGTTGCAGAAACATGTGGATATAGAAGATTTGCTGGTCCCAGTCTCACCCAAAGGACCTGCAGACATGCTTTGATATTTCCAACCCGGTCTACCTCTTAATGTTGACAAAGCAGGTGTCGTCGTTGGAGGACATGCCATCTTCCTTTATTCCTTCATTTCTGTTTTTGTGTCTGTCGTACTAAAACTGTCAGAACCTGAACAAAAATGTACACGTCTGAAAAGAATAGGTGTTCTGGTGGCACCACAGCCGCTGTAAGATTTTTGAAATGAAAGAGAAATAATGACAAACAAATGTGAAATGAAATCGTATGTCAGTGATAACACTGACCTTGCCACAATGGCTGAATGTACCACAGTCTACATTCATTACAGTATGGGCAATGTATTACTATATTCTGCTTTCTGAACAACCCTGGATCACCAGTAACATCAAAACCCTCTTCAGTCAGAAAAAAGGAGGACTTCAGGGATGGAGAGAGGAAGCAGCTCAGGTGTATGACACAGCAGCTGAAGACGAGATTAGAGCAGGGGAGGGAGGAACTGCAAAAGAAAAGTAGAGAGTATGCTGCAGCAGGAGCATCACTGACTGTAAAGGAAGAACAGTCAGACAAAATCAGCTGATGGAGACAAGGCCAATGAGTTTCAGCTGTTCAGGTTTGACACAGCCTGACTTGATCCTCCTTCACCACCTGGCACTGAAGCTGTGACTCCCGCCAGACAGGGGTCAAGTCTGCAGGCTTCTACAGCAGAGGAGTTGAGGGGGAAGCTCATGGAGAAACAACCAGCCTGGATGGTGTGTGTCTGAGGCTGTAAAAGACTGTGTAGTACTGGCTGAGCCTTCCCAGATGATCTCCACCTTAAACCTACAAACAGGGAGGGTCCTGCTCCTGCGGAAAACACCATGTCTTGTACCTAAAGTAGGGCAACCAGCTGAGACAAATGACCACAGACCAGTGGACCTCACATCTCATGTTACAAAGACAAAGACACAAAGCTCCCCCATCTTCTGAGGCCACAGCTTGAACATGCACTAGATCACCCACATTTTCCCCACAAGGAACATACTGGAGTGGATGACGTCGTCCTTTGTCTGCTCCACTGGGCCCATTCTTACTTGGATGAGCCAGGTGGTTACCTGATTATCATGTTCTTTGACCTTACAAGTACATTTAAAACCAGCCAACCCCCAATTTTTATATTATTTTTAGATAGGCAGGCAGAGCCAAAGACCCCCACCGCACAACCAGAAATCACTAATTCAGTGTGTGAGAAACTAGCATCCACAATAAAAAACACAGTTTCATGATTGTGTGCTGCCTTTCCTCCTAAGCTCAGAGCGTCTCTCACTCTGCCTGGACATCTTCAGCTTTACTGTGTTGAAAACATTAATAAATATGTTAACTGTGAAAAACTGCATCAAAATGCTTAAGAATGAATTCAGAATTAAGTCTTAACAGACCAGGCTAAAATCTGAACTTGTGAGAGCAGTGAGACAGACCAGGGTTTATGGGAGTTTATGGGAGCGAACTCACACCCTGACACTCCACAGTTCACCATAACTCTGAGCACTCACACATGCTGACAACTGTGGCCAGTCTACATGAGAAATGATTCATTTTTTTGTTTGTTTACTTGTTTTTGCACACGGTCTCACTCCCAATGCGTTAACAGCCTGACGAACGGTCAGGGTCCCTTAGCGTCAGATGCCGACTCATTAGGCACCCGTTTCTCATAATTTTTCAACGTGTTGGGTAACCTGACAGACTTACATAGAACTCCCACTATGTCTGGAATAGATGCTACGGTAAGCATTTGGGGTATAAGCATGTTGACTGACAGGCCTGCCCACCAGGTCACGTCTGCACATGTGCATACGTCTGCAAGTTTTATTTATTTATTTATTTTTTTAAGATATGAAAAATGAAAGATTAAAGGAACTGATATAATTTAGTAGGTTAGAATAGCAATGCTCTATTGTTTTCATTTATATTTGAGAGAACTACCTCATGTGCAGTTAAAACAACAAGTTTGTATTGTATTGTTTCACAGGTATTGTTTTTCAATAAAATAAGATTCAATCTTTGAAGGTGTATGCTGTCAGTTATATAAAAATCCGTATTGGCCAAAATTGGAATCGGCAGGTCAGGCTTTTTAAAAATCGCTGATCGGTGATCGTCCAGAAAATTGCAATCGTCCCTAATTCATACGTATCCACATCCCCTGGTGTTGTACAGTAGAACGGTCCTGGTAAGATTATTCCTCATAAACTATTTATTTATGTACAATCATATTTTTGAGAAGAGTTAAAGGAACATGAGGTTCCCAACATGTAAAGTCATCAGTCGTCATATAGGTTATCAGGTACACACTGCCCATCCCCCCACAAAAAAAACAAAAAAAAACATTTTACTAAGGATACACAATGTATATAGGGATGAAGATGACTTAAACAAGGATGACTACAACAAGGCTACAGGGAGGAAGATAAATCCTCAACACTTGTCATGAACCCCAAAGTAACAGACCCACCTACTTCAGTATTTTTCTCCTTTTTCTTCCTCCAGGTGAAGAGCGTATAGGTCAAGGAATTTATATATTGCACAATTCCTATACTGGAGCCAGCATGCCACCAAAAGACTTTTTAATAATGTCTCCCTTACATAACCTTTCAAGAGCGTCACTGAGAAACACAGAAGAAAACCCACATTTTTCCAAAAAAGGTTGAATTTGTGGGCACGGCCAAAATATGTGGACATGGTCTAGTTATGTTGAGCCGCACTCCCTCCAGCAGGGATGCCGCGTCCCTCTTAGTTTGGATTTCAGCTTCAGTGTTATAAAGAGTCTAATCAGGCCCTACCAGCCCAAGTCCCTCCACATCAGTGAGTTTGTGGTGGAACACTGATCTTTCAAGGCACGTAACCACATCTGCTTACGAATATGAATACGAATACGAATAACTTTATTGATCCCCAAAGGGAAATTCATTTGTCTGTCAGCTCATCAACCATTTGCAGAAGAATGAAGAAGCCTGATGGCTGAAGGTACAAAGGATCTTCTGTATTTATGCTTAGGTGTTTCTAGACCCAGATCTTTTCCCCAACGCTGTGCTGTGTATGAATTATTGAGTTTTTGTTGCTTTTCATAGTTTACCAATAACCCCTTGCTGTCCTAGTGCTCACATCCTTGCCCCAGGTGAGATTGCTCATATGCTCATATACACTCTACGTGCTGAAAAGTTAAAGAATTAAGAATGACGGTTAGGTTTCTTGCCTTCTGAGAAGCACCATAGTGTTGTCAATCAGGATGGACAGAGTCCAGGTTGAATAATGCTTCAGTTTTCACACTTGCTCAGTACTGTTTTATAATACTGATGGATAGGTTAAGCCTCCGTCAGTCTTGCTGTCCTTCCATAAACACACACACTGACAGATTGTTCCATTTGTCGCGCTGTCCTGATTTATTTTGACTCTGCTTTCAAATTCCAACATGGCATCACTTCAGTATGTAAGCAATTTCTTGGTGCAGCCCCTCATGCACCATTAGCCTTTGCACTCTAAGTGAATTTCTGCAGCCTTAAATCATCAGCACACACAGGAAGAGGGCTTAATGCAAATCTGTGCTATGACCTATATTTGGCTTTGTACCCTCCAGCACTTGGACAATTTAAATGTTCCTGTTTGGATATTTACAACAATCTCACAATTATTCATCATGCAGGGATGAAAGCACACCATGTGTGAAGCTTAGCGATATTAGCATGTGTTTGTGCCATGCTACATCAGATTAAAGAAAATACGGAGGAAGTAAAGGAGCCATGGGTGCTGATTAATTTTAATGTGAGTGGCCAATTAAGGTAATTATTCAATTTGCAAAAAAACATAAAAAAAACTCAAATTTGATTGATTTGGATGATTTATGAATTCACCAAATCTGAAAAATGACTTGTGACTGAGACATGACCCCAAGTCCAGCCTCTCAGCCACTGTACATACACAGAGAAACAGTTATTTTCATGAATATAACATCAGATGACTGGCAGCAAATATTCAACAAAATATTTCAGCATATGCATGGATGATGAATCATCCAAACACCAAAAGAACCAAGGGTGGTTTACTGTACCACTGGATAAAAATGTATACATATTGATTGCCAGATTCATTTCATGTCATATTTTTATCAAGCAGGTCTAAAGGTTCTGTATTGACTGACTCTGCTGGCTACTAACAACACACACACTCTTTACAGACGTGTCTTCTATAGATGAGGGATGAGCAGCACTTCGCAGTTGGTTAGTCGATTCTCAGGACCGCTGACCTGTAGAAAGTCATCCATGCCTTCATATCATCCTGTTTTGATCACTGCAGCTCACCGTATTTTGCTGTCTCTCAGTCTTCTCTCTCCCGTCTTAAGCTTGTCCAAAACACAGCCAGATTGAGTCCAGAAAGAGAGACCACATCACTCCCATTCTTTTCAGGATTAATTTAAAAATTCTGTTGTTTGTCTTTGAGACCCCCCACCCCCAGCCAACACATACCATCCCATCAAACAACTGAGATCCTCTGACCAAAGACTTCTGTCTGTCCACAGAACAAGTACCTGGCAGTATGGGGACAGGGCCTTTTCTATTGTTCCCCCGAAAACTTTGGAATTCCCTCCACCCACACATGTGATTCTCCCCCACTGATGAGCCCCTCAAAAGTGAGCAAAAAAAAAAAAAAACGACTACTCTATTCTTATAACTCTACCCTTTCTCTTCTATTGCGTTTATGTGTTTATGTATTGTGTATACTGTGTCTCCTTTTGTTGCTGTCTTTGTGTTCTTTTTTTGTGTCGTGAAACACTTTGGAACAATTTGTGTGGAGTTGGTTTACTATAGTAACTACCATACCCAGTGTCATTAAAAAAAATACAAAAAACAACAAACATTTATTACAGGGAATTAACAACAATTAATCAAGACTAACAAACAAACAAAAGAACTGGTTGTGTTTAAGTGAGAATACATGTGTCTGACTGTGTCTGTATTGAAACTCACCTGCAGGTCAGTAACAGCCAAGTGATCTCACTACTAACAAACATGTTCTCCGTGTGATAGGCAGCACTTTACAAACCTAACTAGGGAGCAAGTGAAAAACAAATCAGCTCCTGGTTAAGTCAGAACCTTGGAGTTATTAATGAATGAGGTAGCGATTAACTTTGAATCTATATTCTGACCACTTTCTCCATGAGTCATACCCGATTAACTCTGTGTCAAAGGTCAAAGTGTCAGCACAAAATGAATTGCTTGATCATTAGTTACACTTTTATTTCAACAGTCAGGTATGAACATTTAAGCATGTTCTCCTTCAGTGACACTGTGGGGACCAGTTTTCTCTCTTTAATTTCACCCACTGCATCTTTTAAGCAGCATCACCAAAGCTATGGTGGAGGCTTGCAACTGGAGATTAATGCTACATGACACTAACTCTACCCAAGATGCTGCAGTTTAGAATGAGTAAGTGCTGTAACAGGATCAAGGAAAACAACTCAGGGAATATGCTGTGTCACATTATCAGCAGTCATTCACAATGAAGCTCTGTTCAGTCCCATAAAAGTTGCTCACATGGCAAATATAATGGAAAACACAATGTCTCTACAGGTTTCTTCACACAGCATCGCAGACCTATACTTCCTGAGTCAGCTGACTTCTTGTTGGCCTCCTGTGGACTGCTTGCACATATGAATGGGGCAAAGTTCATTCATCTTACATACAGGTCCTCTAGATCAGGGGTTCCCAACCACTGGGCCATGGACCGGTACCGGGGTCATTTGGTTTTGGGACATATATATATATATATATATATATATATATATACATATATACATATACATTACACTGCAGGGTATTCTATTTTGGAAAATTTGCCACTTCTGACTGTGCCTCTTGCACCTGCTTCCAGCATTGTGCAACTGACAGGCAGACCCACAAACTAACCATTGCAAAAAAAGAGTAAGAAACAAAGATATGAGACAACAGAAGAAAGGAAAAGAAAGCCCTTTTTAAATAACGGGTTCATTGCAACAGGTGATTCACATGCCTGCTGTCTCTCCACCACTTCATCACTTCACATACAAAAATCTCCCTATGTCCTGGATTAAGGTTGAATATCCTGAGATCACTGCAAAAGCACTGAATATCCTGCTTCTATTTCAAACACATTATCTTTGAGAAGTGGGCTTTTCTTGAGTGACAGCAGCAAAATGAGATCGCTGAATAGACTGGACATAAGGAACACACTTCAAGTGTCACTGTCTCCCATCATCCCCCAGGTGGGACCGTCCAACTGCAGGAAAACAAGCTCAGGGCTCCCACTGATGCAACATTATAGTGAGTTGTAAAAAGAATGCATTAAATGAACTAAAAACTTAACAGAAAACCAATGGTACCCCCCACCCCCCACAGTAAAATTGTCAGTCCGTGGGGCTGTAAAGGTTGGGAACCTCTTCTCTGGACATTCCAGGTGACACTGAACCAATTCGTTCCAGATCAGTTCTGTTCCTCCATTTAAGTGGTTTATGATACTCAAAAAAAAAAAAAAAAAAAGGGTTTATTCATTTTGCTGTGATTGTTTGTGGGAAAACTGCTTTTCAGGCCTTTTATAGTTGCAGTCACCTTCTGTGGTGTGGTGGGGACAAAGTGTAACCATGCACCTGTGGAAAGCACTTAGCCTGTTTGCAACAGCAAAAAATGGTAGCATGTGGCTTTACTAAAAACAGCATGATGCTAACCATTAGTTATACATTTCAACAGTAGAGGAATTTAAGCAAGGCGATGTGCTCCAGTGCTGTTGAAACTGAATTACTCCACCAGCAGCTCCTATGACCTGTGGTAGGGAAAGAGAGGTGGAGGAAAAATGTACTGGTCAATAAACTAAGGGTTTTTGCTAAAGTCTGACTTTTTCTGCTCAAGTGTAAACATGATGAATCATTAAAGAGTATTTCATTATGGATTTGTAGAGGTAATATTCAATCTCCCTTCTTACTATTCTCTACAATTCCAAACACGTCCAAATGACTAGTTACTATTTTTCTAGACACTGAGATATTTTATGAATAATTAAAACCCCCAGTAGACTCTGTAAAAACAATCTTTAGTTCTGTTTTTTATTCTCGTCTAGTCAGGTTAACTATTGCATGTGTGTGGACTGTGGGAGGAAGCTTTAGCAGTTCAATTTAAGTTCAAATTAATGAAGTCACTGAAGTTTTTGTTTGTGTGTATTTTCACTCAGCTCCATAGCTTTCAGTTTGAGACCCCATATGTTTTCTTGAGTCCTGTGGAGAATTGGGCACATAGGGATCCTGGCATGGATTCCTGCTCCCTAACAAGCAGCAGTAACGGTGGCTGTTCTGCCTCCCACTTGTCGTGGGCAGCATGGGCACAGAAAAACAACCTGTATACTGTACGCTCTAACTGCAACTTAATGTCCGTTTTAAATCACACATAGATTCAGCACAAGGCCTTGCAGCAAAAATGCTAGTGATGAGAAAGTAAAATGTCATAATAAAAGCACTGGAATTTAAAGTGTTATTGCTTGCTGCGATCTCTCCAAATCACATAATGCGGATACAGTCATTTAAGTGAGTCTGAGCCATCATTATTTTAATGTACTACCAAGAGAGACAATATCCTCACATAGAATAGTCATCAAAACACATCTAGTTATGGGCCTTTAATCATTTTTGTAAACATAATGTTGAAACACTTTATTGTTTAGAGAGACATTTCCCTGTCGTGTCTGAATATAAAGCAGACATTTACACTGTAAAAGTAGTAAAATGTTCAATGTGCACAAATCCTATGTAGAAACTGTGCCTTCAAATGAGCTATCAGGACTTTTGTCCCTTGTAACATATGAAACCTTCAGCCTCAGCCCCAGTATGCTTGGACCCAATGTTTAACTTTATTAACAAGAAAACATCATACAGTCATTCCATAAGGAATGGGTTGTTTATTTCTGCTTTTTAACGTTGGACATGTTAACATAAGAATCTGCAGGGAGTGACTCACTGTTGGAACCCAAACCCGTTCATTCATTAGAGGAACTGCAATATTTCATCACATCTATGTTGGCTCTCATTTCTCATCCCTGGAGGTTGCAGCTTGGGTGAGATCTGGTGGTGTGGTAGTGTTTATATTATTTCTTTATGATGGTATCCCACTAGTGTGTTGTGTTGTAGAGCTTAGGGTGTAAATATCAATTGATTTCCTCTGAGGTCCGCGAAGAAGGTGAGAATCACACGGATGAATCCTTCATTAAAAAAAGGGGAGTATCCAACTTTAACTAGTTCAGATACACATGGAGACTTCTCCAGTAACCACCCCCTGATGGGACTGATCCTGCTAACTTGGATCAGCAAGTCCTCAGCAGATCCAACAATGGCAGTAGAGATAGAGACACAGCGAGGGGTGTTAGTGAGAGGAGGGGAAGATGGGAAATTTGCCCAAGACATTAGGGCACTGCAGTAGCAGAACTGTTTCTTGATCACGTTCTCGATCTGTCAGTGTCAGGACAGGCAACATCAGCTGGTTTTCTCTGGGAAAAGACAAAGAGCAATGATTTCTACAGACTGAGACCAGGCTGAGTTGAGTATAAGTAGCCTACACATACATTATTACTTTTTTCATTAACTTGAAAACTACTAAGTCAGTACATAATCCCTCTTTGGCAGACATTACAGTTTGCAAACACTTTTTGTTGCCAGCAAAGAGTTCCTATACTTTTTACAGTCTTCTTCCATACACAGTGCATGTTAAACACCTATCTACAGATGATGCTCAGTTGGGGGACTGAGAGGGATGGTACTGAATCTTCAGCCTGTGTTTCCTGAGATAGTTAATGTTGGATTTTTTTTAACTGTTTTGGGGTCATTGTCCTTGTGTAGAATCCTTTATTCAGTTTCCCTTTCTCACAGATATGATGTAGCCTGTGTCCTGTGGCATTGGTGTCCCATGACCACTGAGAACATTGTTTTACTGTGTAACAGCAGGCACTGTGCACTTTTACATATCTGATCATTGGGAGCGTGTTTGGAGAAAAGAAAAGGATCAATGTCAAATAGCAAAATTTTAGTGTTATCAGTCTGCAGTGATTGATTCACAGGTAGGGTTTCCATCTAATGACTCTTTCACGTAGACTTTCTGAACTTCCCTGCAGGTATTTTCTTCTGCTTTGTAATATCATTTAGCTTCATTCCAGGTCTGCAGTCATTTGCTTTGGAGGAGCCCATGGTTGCAGGACATTGTTGAGCAAATTAAATCTGACGGTTCCTAATGGTTATTCTAATAAGTCAATTTAGCACTAATGAAATAATGACACTCACTGTTTTACAAGTAGGCTGGGGGAGGTACAGTAGGTGGTTTTAGGCATTTTTGATAATTTATTAAAGATAATTTATTAAACAGATTCTGTTTGGTCAGGTACATAATGGTTACTTCAAACATACTTAGGATGCAGACATTGACTGGAGTCCACCAGTTGACAATATAATTGTCTGGATAAGGGCTATGAGGCACAAGTATTCACAAGTATTCACAGCCTCAACAACCAACTGACAGCATCTGGCCAGACTGAATACCCTGGTTAATACCATCTCTTCAGTAAAGCATGCAGGTAACAGCTTCAGGCTACTGAGGACTTCTCAGTGGAGCTGGTCAGAACTCATGGAATGGAGCAGCCAAATACAGAGAGGTCACTGAAGAAAACCAGGTCAACATGACCTGAGGCCTAAGTGACAACTCACTCTTCAATGTGACAATGACTCAAAGCAAGCAGCCAAGGAAAGGCTGAAGTGACCTCAGGAAAAGTCTTTAACTGTTCCTGAGTGACCCAGACAAAAGCCCAGACTTCAACCTCATGACAAAAGGTTCCCATCATCAAATGGAGCTGGAGCTTGTAATTTACCCAAGAATCAAGTTCATAATTGAGGCAAATGAAGCTTCTACCAAGAACAAAACACTTGTAAATGAGTGATATTTTTAATGTTTATCTTTTTTTCCATTTTTAATACATGATAAAACTTGATTTATCTTTGCCAGTGTGTGTTACCTAATGTTGATTGATATGGAAAAATTACTGTGTTATCCATTTCAAATTAAATCTTCGTCAAAATAACATCTGCAAAAAAGTGAAGGGGTCTGAAGACTTCCTGAATCCGCTGTATTCATAATTCATGAACGACGTGTTCCGGGGAAGAATGACATTCTCTCCTTAGTGTGCTGATTATATGGAAATCACCTCCTTCATCTTCTTCATTTCCGCGCCTGCCTTCAAATCATCCTCCTTGGTGCCAAAATGGTGACAGAGAATTGAAACTGAAAACCACTGTCACTGAAGAGAGACTGTCAGCATGAAAAGAAAAAAAAAGAGAAAGGGAATGTGACATGAAGAAAGAAATTGGAAGACTGTAACAGATAAACATGTCAGAATTTAAAAAATAATATCAACATAAAACAAAATGGTAGAATTGTAAGTGTGTTACATTCATTCTTTACTGAAAGCTCAGATTATTTTAACAAAAGTTTCATTTTGAGTTTCAGTGCCTTTTTTTTTTTTTTTTTTCTATGACAAAATCTAAACTCTGTGTGTTATGTTACAGCCGCCGGCTACAACTCTGCCCCTATGGTGTTCACTGATAAATTAGTATGTAATGCAGCCTGTGCTGCCCCCATCCTGTGATTGGCCAGAGAAGCAGGAAGGCTGACTGGGACTCCATGGTGGCTGGGCCTGGTTGCTACAGCAGCAGTCTGGTCTGGGTTGGCCTACACCTGCGACTTCCTTCCAAGTTTGTCAAAAGGGGGGTGCCGTACAGCTCAGTAGGTTGAGCAGTGGGTTGTAGAGGCTACAGTCCTCGCTGCAGCTGCCCCAGTTTGAATCCCGCAAAGGGTGGCCATTCGCTGCATGTCACCCCCCTCTCTCTGCCTCCCCATTTCCTGTCTCTCTCAACTATGCTATCGATTAAACTAAAAAGAAAAAAAAAGAAGAAGAGCGTCACTCGGTGTGGCTGAACGGCTTCCCTCACTAAATCTAAGAACTGTTGTGTAATCTTGTTTGTCTATGAATTGTGTGCTGGTTGTTGTTATCCATTTCTTTTGGTCACAGAGTATTTTAGTTTGACCTTGAACTAGTCCCTGAGGCTAAGCATTTTTTTTCAGTGCTTTGTTTGCCCTGTTCATTTTCTCTATACATATCTCTGCAGAATAAATCTTTTCTTTATCTAGCCTATTTACACCTGGTTGTTGAGATGTTCCTTCCCACCTTCCTCCCTTCCAAACCAAACCAACAGTCTATATACAACATTTTACAAATACAAGCCTGGGCTGAAAATCTCTTGAACATGATGAGAAAAAAATGAAAGAAAGAAAAAGAAACAAGGAAATAGCACTCTGACATTATGATTTCTGTGTTTCAAATCCCAAATGAAGGTGTTTTTATATTTCCGCCCGCTCATGCTGCACAAAAACTGGGAAACCAGTTTAGAGTGTCTGTCTGTTTAATGACTTGGAAAAATTCAGCACCACGGACAGCAACCCAGATCACACCAGGGTAAAAGAAAGCAAGATAGAGGAGTCACAGTGATATTTCCATTATAAAATCCCCAGAGTCGTGTGTAAGTTTTGGCTTCAGCTAGCTTACTAATCCATTTTCAAAGGGGAAGACCATGGTTAAATTGCAGCAGGACTGAGTCCATCCTAACTGTTCTAGGGTCAGATAGGACTGGATCCTCCATTTACCATAATGCACACCCAATAGTTTCTTTCACACTCTCCCTGCCTGCTGAATTGAGCTCTGTTTGTCCCACATCACCAGTCCTCCCTCCCATTGCAGCTCATCTGTAAACTATGCTGAGACCTCTCGCTGTTTAATGATCATTACTGGCCATAAAGAGCTGGGCTAAAACACAGGGCCAACAGATTGACTGCCCACTGATAAGAGTAATCCAATTTATTATTCGCTCCATTTGACCAGGCTGTCTCTGGGAGAATAAGAAAGCCAAGGACTAAAGCCTTGGGGACTTGTGAGCTTGGCAACTCAGATTATTTTATTCTTCTCTCACTGTTTTAATTAAAGTCTCTCTTTTTTTCTTTTTTTTTTTCCTGCCACTCGTGGAGATGTTGGTTGCTCCAAATTTGTAGGTTGAAGCTCAAGAGTTGTTATAACAAAGTGTCTTATTTAAACAGAGACAGTTTAGTTGCTTAAAGTCCTGCCATTCCCCTCATTAATAGGCAAATGTATGCAGCAGGATACTTCAAAATCTAATCACATCTTCTATCTGAGCACAAGGCTTTTGAACAGAAATACTGTTACAGTGGCAGGCACAAAAAAAGCACACTGTTCAGTGAAAGAAAGTCATAATTTTAGCATAACAGCCATTGCTGCCCTTTTCACAGACATGGACAGAAACATGAAGGAATTTAACAAATAGTATAAAAAACACATAGGTCAGCAAATCCTCCAGCAGTGTCTCTGCTGAAAGACCTGAAGTTTGTCCAAACGGACTCGAGCCACCATTTGAACAACACCTAGTGGTGACTAAATGGCAGTGTGCCCAAGGCAGAACTATGCAGAACTCCTTATGGTCATCAAAAGGGACTACATAGGCTATCACTGTGGCACCCATTTGATGGTGCTATCTTATCTGGCTTAAGTTAAACTACTAAAGTTCACAAGTTTGGTGTTGTGTTCCACCTCTGGAGACAGCTGTTTGTGAGTAAAGGAATGAGGTTTGATGCTGAACTCACAAAGTATTTTCCAGACTGTTAAGCAAACAGCTGTTTATGCTAATGTTAGTTATGTAGCAGTATAGCAAATAGTTCCTTTGGGGGGAAAAAATGCAACAAATATGGTACAGCTCTACAGACAGTCTGTCCACTGGACAAGCTTGTTTTACAGGTGTGTGTGTGTGTTTAACATCCACAGTGCAGGGACCTGTAGATGTTCAAAATCAGCTGCAATCAGGATAGGACTGTAACTCTGATGTGGCAGAGATGCATTATAGGCCTAGGAGTGGTGGTGTTTGCACAGGTAGGTTAAGTTAAGTTCACGGCTGACAGAAGTTGATGGCGATGATGTGGCAGAACAACGTTCCATGAAGTTATTTGATAATACTGAGATCAAAGCTGTCAGAGTTGTTAGAGAGGAGGAAAAGGAAGGAGGAGAGAGAAGGAGGGGAGGCAGTGAGTCTGGCCTCGGGCTGTAAAATGGTTAGAAATGACTTTGACTTGAGATTCACTACTGTAAAACTAACTCAAATCAAATGAAATGACCATGGATTATTTGAAGTTTTCCCTTGGATCAGATCCTGTGGATCACAGTCGCACTGACATGACGGCGCTGCCTGACTTTAAATCAAGAATAGTCCAGTGAGATGGCAGCCATCTTTATTAGCCCACAGTCTCAAGAGGAATATTGAATATTGAATTGTCTCAAGTCAGTTCGGTAGAATAAATGCTGTATCGTTCGTGTATATTTAATACAACACCTCGCTTTTTCTACTAGAGAAGAAATGGGATTGATCGCCATGGTTTATGATTTGACAAATCTCATGTCACAGAGTAGCTCAAAGTGGTTATGTGATCACAGTTGTTTGATTTGGGGTTGAAAAACAATGTGCTGACAGTACAGGACTAGGTGAATTATATTTGGGTTTAATCACCTTAGCTTGGTTTTTCCAAGTGTGTTGCAGTTTCTTGGTTCCTTTGTTGTAATTACACTCAGATGTTGTGAAAGCCCATTGGTCGGGTTGCATACCACAGGACTGTGAACGCTCTAAAGCAGGTGTGTCTCTGCTTTAACTTCCTCCTCTCAATTTGCAGCATGCCATTCTGTTGCTCTACTCTGTCCGTGCTTTAAGCTTGCTTTGATGGGAACAAACATTGCATTGTATACAATGCATTCATATCCAAATTCATGGTAAACACCTTCTGGTAAAATCAAGTTTGGTTGGTACTGTTTGAGTGCTAAACAGAAAGTGACTCCACTCAGAAATCTGACAGTTTATTGTGTCTTTGATAGGAACAAACTGCATCATAAATCTCTATTTATGATACATTTTTTATTAGTAATACCTTCTGGTAAATTCATCATTAAAGGAAAACATAAAAAAAAAATGGATGACAGGTTTTCTACTGTACAAGCAGGGCCAGTTTTTGCTATGGGCAATGTGGGCGACTGCCCAGGGCACAATCTACTCAAAAAAAAAAAAAAAAAAACTCCCCAGTTTTCTCGACCATCGCTCATTTTTCCCATGTCAAGTTAGGGGAGTGGGCGCTGGGGTGCCCTCTTCTCACGACAACTTGCTGCTAAGAGTCATGTAGGCTACAGGTTGTGTGTGTCAGAATGGGGGAGGGGGGCGGGGGATCATCTTGCGACTAGAGAGGTTGTATCAGAGTCTCAGAGGAAAAGCAAGGGGGAGGGGGGCGAGCGAGGGATAGACTGATGATCCCAGGTCCCCTTTTTTTTGTGTGTGTTTTTGCTCCATAGAGTAGCCTTTTTATTTATTTAATTATTTATTTGAGCTTTCTTCAGGGATTTTTCAAGCATTATTAGATCCCCAGACTCAAATATTCAAATTATCTATGTTTATCCATGTGTCAAATGGTATTTTTTTTTATTTATATCATTTCGTTTTGTTCATTTGTATTTATGTGATGAAGGCTTGTGCAATTTGCTTTGGTGTTTACATACTGTGGCCTAGTTCATTTATTTATCTTGTTTTTTCTCTGTTCTTGTTTTCGCTGTTCATTATATATATTTAAGGTTATATATAATTAAATAATAATAGCATAATATAATTGTTCTGTCTGTAAGTTGGTGGGGTTTGCGTTTTTTTTGTTTTTTTTTTTGGGGAGGGGGGGCGAGGGATGATTCGCACAGGGCGTAAAACTAGCCAGGACTGCCTCTGTGTACAAGAACAAAGCAGTTTTAGAATAGAGTTTGATATAGATATAGATATAGATATACGTTAGTCCAGGGATGTCAAAGTCAAATACACAGAGGGCCAAAAAGACAAATTTGCTACAAGCCGAGGGCCGGACTGATTCAATGTTTATTAACATATTGAAATGATTGCACATAGTCTATTGAACATAACACTGTGTATTTTTTATGCCCATCAACCTCAAGTGAAACATTTTTCAACACACAGACAAAAAATACTTCCTGAAATAAAAATCACATGCCCTCTGCATTAAATGAATAAAGCAATATTGTCAAAACAGGTAAACAGCAAAAACGTAAATGTCTGTGCAAAACAAAAAATCAAGCTGATGAATAATGAGGCCGATGCCCGCTTGCTGCGCTGCAGTGAGTTCGCGCGCTACGGTTGCATTGTGGGTAATGTAGTATTAGCGCGCGCAAAACACCAACGGGCGTTTACGGCCAGCGGGCCGGTTCTAATACTAATCAAATATCATCCCGCGGGCCAGAGATAATTCATTCGCGGGCCGGATCTGGCCCGCGGGCCTTGACTTTGACACATGTGCGTTAGTCAATATTCTACCAACAGTTAATTCCACCAACCGCTTTGGGAAAGATTTCTAATTTAGATTTAAGGTCCCTGCAAAATTACATATGTGCATGTGTGTACTGCATGCGTGCATGTTTCTGATCTTCAGATTATATTTAACTAGCATGTAAAATACTGAACATGAAAATCATTTCCACCCTCTGAGATTCAACCCCACGCATCATGTAAATTGGAAACACTGAATGCCACATAAGGAAAATCGAGGTCATAGTCAGGGCAGCATTATTCTTATTCTCTCCATATACAGTACTGAGCATGCTGAGGGGTGACACTGGCTTCCCTCAAAGTCACACCTTACAGCATTGCTTTATCAGTCATCAGACAGCAAGTGTTGACAAAGTGACAAAGTCTCACCAGGTAGTAATAATGAAAAGTGTTAATTGGGGGTGGGGGTGGGGATGAAAAGCATGGACTGGAACTTCAGGTGTGTGTAAGTGTGATATCAGTTCAATAATAGTTTCAACCAGTGACAACCTGCTGTGCTGACAGCTGATGTCAGAGCAAACATTAAGTCACTAATGTGGAGAAGCTGCATATAAGCATCATATTTTATTAACAAGGGACAAGGTTGCATGGAAATATAATGAGTGCACACGCAAATAAACACACACACACATACACACACTCCTGACAACTTGTATTTTTTTTCTCAGTTTTATAAATTACTGTGGAAATACCTGTTTCTCATCCCCTCCACAGATGACAACACTTTCTTGAAAATTGCTGCAGTTGATCCTGGAATTTAATTATGGCTGGCGGCCTGGCCGCAGTCTGCCGTTTATTCACCAGGGGTAAAAAGATCATTTAAACATTTTTAGCATTTTCTTAGGATTCAGTCTGATCATCTTCACAAAGATAATGAGCTACTGCCTCCAGGCAGGAGCTGCAGACCAAAACACCCTCAACCTCAACAGAGAACTGCAAAATTTACAATAAAGGTAAAATGACGTCAAATGGCTCACAAATTGTTGTTAATTGCAGCAAATGAATCACAGTAAATTACTGGAAACACGTTTACACTTTACTCTCCAACCAGTTTATTATGATTCATTCAAGAGGACAAAGGAGGAAATGCCTAAAGAATGTTTACCACTCAGCTGTGGGAAATCATCAGTGTTTAGTTTCTATAAGGGTGTATGCAGACATGTGGCTCATTTTCTTTGTTCCGATTCAGGGGCTAAAACCATACAACTGTTGAAGTTTTCTTTCGGGTCGTTGTATTCACAGGGTAACAGTCCCGAGTGGTCCAAAGTTGTAAACAAATGCCATGCGCCAACCAAACGCTGTCTCGTGTCAGAAAAAGGTTGAAGGTGTTCAGAAGCAACTGAACACAAATTGAACTGCAATCAGACTGAACATTAAACACTTAAACAAATCAATACTCAGTGTACAGTAGACATTGATGTATATTGTATGCAGGACTATCAGCAGGGTATTGATGACCTCCTCCTCTGCTCTCTACACTCGAATGTTTTACTTCCTTGTGTGTGTGTCTGTGTCAGGCCAACGTGTTCTCCTTCCTCTGTCACTGCACTGCACCGTACTGTACTTGTCATGGTCAACACATTTTCTCTCTTTTTCAAGTAAGTTCTGGGTCGTTTTTTATGCCTTTAGTTGACGGTGAGAGCAGAGACAGGCAGGGAATGTGGGGAGAGGGTAGAGGAGTGAAACACAGCAGACGGGGGAACAGGGAGCCTGAAGGTCAGGGCTTTGTACCCTTGTGTGAAATGCGGCCTAACCACTCAGCCATCAAGTCACGCCAATGTGACTGCACTTACGCACTCAAAATAGCTAATGTGAGAGTGGAAGTATGCAAACTGAAACACGGTCAAAGACTTTTTGGAAACTTCTCAGGCTCAAGATGAGTTACAGTCTGTGGGTGTTTGTGAGGTTCATGTCTGTGGTAATGGATGAAACATCTTGTGCCAAGCGACACTAAGAAAACCAATTTTCCATTTTCACACTCATTGACAGTCTTTCAAGAGCAGTATTTTGGTTGAGTGACTTTTCCATTATTTGTCATTAACATAGGAAAGCTTTAAGCTGATCTCAGAATGCTTCCATGCAATTATTATACATGCAGGGTTTTAAAATGATTAGTCAAAACCTGTTGTTACAGTTGGTGTAGCTCAGCATAGAGCATAAAGGCAGATAGAAACTGATAACCAGCTACCTACCTGCACTGTTTTTAGCAGAGGTTTACTAATGTTGCTGTTTGTCTTTAAGTTAAGCTAACCTCATTCAGACTTCAGCTGTCAACTTAACATACAGACATGGGTTCATCCAGTACACAGTGTCACTAACACAAAAGCATTACAGCCATTACAGCCCTTGACCCCCCCACCCCCCCCACCCCACCATGTCCGGCCCTGTACGTTGAACAGAGTGTGTGGTCCCTCAGGTAAGATTGACTGCAGCTTCTCCCACCTCCTTCCTCACTGACCTGATGAGAGCAGTTATCAACCAGATGCATTTTGGGACAGAGAGTTTAAAAACCTGGCCACGATACATCTTGTAGTTGTAAGTGCTGAAAGAACTAATGAAACTTATACTTAATTAATGCTTTAGACTCACTGGGGAGTGAGCCATACAGATATATATATTGTTTAGATCCACCAGGAACCAGGTGCTGTTGCTCTTTTTATTTGATTCTATTGTTTAAAATCAGGACAGCTGCATTTTATTCATTCACTTTCATTTTGTTTTCCTTCCAGCAGCTAGTTGCAGTTATCATGTTCATCCTCTTTTCGCTGTATTTGACTCTTTGTTTTAAACACAATTTGTCCCATTTCCAATTTTATATTTACATAAAAATGGGCAAGTTTAACCAACTACATATGTATCACTGTATCACTGTATCATAGCTGAAGTGTGTATAGACAAACATATATCAGCATGATAACACAGATTCTTTTTTTTTTTTTTTAACACACCAACCAGTCTGTTGTTCCTCTCATGCAATTTCACAAAGCCAGGTTTGGATGTATTTGTCCATTAGTCTATTTCAAGCTGAGGAATGTGCTCTGTGGCTCCATGTCATGTAATATGCACATCTTCAGAGTTGTAATTTAGTGTGATGAAGTGTGAATTATCAGAACTGATGGTGAATCCATTCCATCCTCCCTCCACAGAAAGAAATGAGCATGTTGACACCAAAAATTGAGCAATATTCATTCAGAATCCACGTCCGGTTAATTGTAGAAAAATATTCCAAATGAAGCATCTCTTGCCCACTCTTTCATTTTCAGCATTTGACCTTTGCAGATCAAATTAAGTGGAGAGGGAGGGAGGAGGAAGGACACATTCTGAATTCAACCATTAATTCCACTGAAGCTTGTACAGTCATTTAGCTGGCTGGTATAAGGCTGAGGAATCTATCCATTTTGGCTCTGGTGTGACTGCTCTCTGGGAAATGCAGGGCTAGTGTGGCTGTAGTAGCTGTGGTGGTGCCAATGGACAGTTAGAGCCCCACAGTGCAGGACAGATGGCTGCGACTATTACAGGGCACAGTAGCCAAAACTGGGAGATGGCGTGGCAGGGAGAGCCTGGGAGTGGGAGATGGAGGCTGAGATGACCAAACAGAGAGGGAGGCCTCGGGCTCCAAGCTCAGGGGCCGCTTTACATAGCTGCTGCAGTTTAAACCCCGGCCAAAAAACACAGCAGCTCACTGCACCGACTGTGTCTGTTTACGCCTGACTCAACCAGAGATGTGCTGGAGCTAATCAATACATGTTCTCTTTGATTGATATTGACTGTATTATAATAACAATTTATAGGTGCTAAAGCTTGGGTTCATTTCTTATCCTGTCAATAATAATAGCACCGTACTCACCAAGGTCGTTGATGAGACTGAGGTGAGGTGGCTTCACTAAAAACATGTCGAAGGGCCTAACGTCACAGTTCACAGAGCACCTTCCTGTTTCCTCTGTGACCCACTGTGCTTACTGTAGTCCTGTGCACAGTGTTCCTGTGCAATAAAGGGATATTAGCAACACATTCGCCACTCGTACTTTCACTTTGACCTTCAAATGAATTGGTTCAGAAAATGGCAGAGTCACTGTTCCAGTCTCAGACTCACAGTTTTTGCCAAAATACATTATCAAGAGCAGAGTTCAATGGCAGGAGACAGCAGTTAATGAATGAGATGTTTTCTAGCTGATTGCATCAGATAATATGAAGGACAAAATAAGGATGTAGGATGATGAAGTACAGTGAATAAATAAATCATGTAAATGTAGAAATAGATATTTGATACATATTTTCATGGCTGTATCCATGTGCTACTATCATTTTTGATCCCCCAAATCAGCCATCCATTTACCTGACTGTAGATGTAGTTCATTTAATTCACATGACTGTATGATGCTGTAAGAAAGTCTGATCAGCTGATGTCAGCACATCTGTACCTGTGAGAGAGTGAGGTGGCACAAGCACCTGTTTTAGCACCAACACCCACACACATCAGCGAAGGTGCAGGAGGTGCTAATTACAAGTTGCAATAACATGAACAAGACACATGGAGTCACATTAGCAAGCTATGCTAACTATTAAAGGCCTCCATTGAGGCAGAGCAGAGTAGCTCTGTGACATGTCTGCAATTGATTGATTGTTGTTTCATTGTCTTTCATGGTCAAGCATACCACCATGTACCAATTCCCTACATTTCTCATACCAATTTACTACATTTCCCACAATCCTTGCATGCTGTTTACACTTTCTGTCATGGGGTTAACCCGTCTGCTGCTTCATGGCTCTGTGGGGAAAGAAAGCAGAGAAGGTGGTTCTGTATAAAGCTGCTAAATGCAACAAGGGATGAGGAAGAGGAGTTCACCATGCTAGTGTGGGACACGCAAAGTATTGAAGATGATGAAGAAAAACACTTTCAATAATTCAGGATGAACAGTCGAAAGTTTGACCATCTGGTAGGGCGCCAAGCCCCATTCCTTCTGCACCCTGGTCAGTGCTGCACAGAGAGTGGCCGTCACATTGAGGTGATGCAGTGGTCGCTTTGAGACCACATGGACCTCCGCTGATTCTGTTCCACCCGACTCTGCAGGGGCCTTTAAGATAGGAAAGAGAGACAGATAAAAGTGAATTCCTGCTTCACTGCTACTGTTAGCCACCCAGGCAAAAAACTGTGAGCTGCATTCGTCATTATCCACTCTGTCAACAAGGATGCACTGTTTCATTTTGACTGATTAGTTACAGAGACAATTTTGGATTTGGAGAGTTAAACAATATTAAAGTCAACAAGATGTCACACACACTCCTCAGACAGAATCAACATCAAACACCTTCAGCCGGGAAGTGGAGAATGAAGCAGTGAAACCAGCAGCTGCCGTCTGAAGTCCTGAAACTCTTGCAGATGGACGGGCCTCGCCAGCACAAGGCTGGGAAGTACTCATGTTCAGAGTGAGGGAAAAAAGGAGATGAGAAGAGATGGAAGAAGATGGGGGTGGAGGTGTAGGGTGGAGGAGGGTTGGCTGGATGTAGAAAAGAGGTGTGGGAGGAGGTGGCCTCAGGCTGAGATTTACAGGAAGAGCAGTCTAGCCTCCTCTTGACTTGTGTTTCCTCCGCTCTCCACTTTTGCTGGCAGCGTTTTAGCTACAGCGGAGAGTTTATGCAAGCCTTTTGAGACTGGAAGAAATATAGATCAAATTTGAATATTTACATACATTTGCTTTCAAATAACCTCCACTGAATCCTACAACACCCACACAAGTGACAGAAACTGTTAAGCCAAAAAAATTTTGACTGTAAAAGCAAACTGCCCTTTTAAAGTGCATTATATAATTTCAATTTTATTTACTTAAAATACATCCAGGAAATGTATGTTTTTTTATCGCCTCAGAATTTGAAAAACTCAAATGTTGACTGATTTTAAAAGTGAAAAGTAGCTCATAACCCTTTCTTGGCAGATAAAAGTAAAAAGGGAAGAGGATTTTTAGTTTTAAATATGGCATGTGTTTGTGTTTTTCTTTAATAAAAACATACATATACATTTACATTATGCAATTGTAGATTAAAGGGCCAGTATTGTATAGAGGTAGATGGCAATGTGTTTTGGTTATTGATTAGCTCTAGGCTCTATATTACTTTGAAAATATTGAAGGGATATTCCAGCGGAAGTTTAACCCATGGTCTAACACACCATGACACCGAGTAGAGATGAAGTTTGCCGACCGCAAACTTCTCTAGTTGTAGCGACTTCAGCAAAGACCGCACGATAGCAAAACACTGCTGTCTTTGTAGCCATAATCTAACCGCGGTCAAAAAAGTCACTCATAGCCACAGATGATGCTCAGAACAGCACCAAACATCATCAACATTACAAATAGGGTCCCAGCACATAAAACGAGGCATCAAACATTTGCTAACTTTGCCTGGTTTCTTTTTAAAAGAGACACAAAAACAGAACACAGCCACTCTGCTCCAGCGGCTTCCTACTAATGCAGAAGCTCTTACAAGTTGATTACCGGATGCAGTAGAAAAGTAAGGAGTCCAGTGGTGTTTACTTTCAAAAATGCACACAGGCTTTGCTGACTGTGATAGAGCAACTCAACAATGCATTCGATATTGGACTTTCCCACGACTAGTGAGTGGCTGGAGGAGAGTGAGTGAGTGAGTTCTGTTTTCGTCTCTTTTCAGTAGAAACCAGGCAAAGCTGGCAAGTGTTTGATGCCTCGTTTTATGTGCTGGGACCCTATTTGTGCTGTTGATGAAATTTGGTGCTGTTCTGAGCATTATTGTGGCATTTTTGGCTCTTGTCTACAAAGACAGCAGTATTTTGCTATCTGGCTGACTTTGCTGCACTCGCTACCACTAGAGAAATTTGCAGTCGGCAAACCTGATCTCTTGGGGAGGTGTTCTACTCGATAACCCGGGTTAAAATTATGCCAGAATATCCCTTTAAGCATCAGTCCACAGAGAAATGTATACAGCCTGTGTCCAGAAACTGAATCATTATGACTTTAGTAGCTTTGTGATGTCACAACAAATCTGCCCATGCCATGTCCAAGCCCCGCCCACCCAGATCCATTATCCAGCCCTGCAGGATTTAACTCATCATCATTTTACTTTTATACTTTGTTATCTTCATAGTGTCCATAAAACACTGAAAACAGTAGCCTGAACAATATCCTCTGGCCAATAATGAGGAGAAATGGAAACTAAACACCATTAATAGCTGAGCTAAAAGTTGCAGAGCCACTTGGTTGTCGAGTAGCTTAATGCTCTGCATTCTTTCACTGGCTGTCATTCCCATTAACATTCATTATAACCCAACCATGAAGGCCACAGAAGCTCAGAGACCCTGCAGTCCTGTGGGATCAGGCTCTGGGCTGCAGCAGTCCAGCCCTGTTTGTGGACTTTCTGTGTGGGTAAAGCAGTCAGGCAGATGGCAGGCCAGACAGCCAGCTGCCTGTGCAGGTGTTGGCCGCTCACCGGCTCCAGAGGTGTGCAAGGGGAAGAGCCAGGCCTCTGGGCGGAGGAGAAGGACAACGGCCTGCGGACATGATGGTCTTCTGGGTGGAGGAGATGGAAACATGGAGGGCCACTGTTGAATTTGGCAAGAAGATACTGTCTGACAGACCAGTGCAGGCAGAGAGAACAGGTATGTGGAATGCTGAAGGTGATTTACATCATTTTCATCTGTGTATTATTTCTGAGTCTGTTTAAAACAAGGCCCTGTACATAATTTAGCATTTGGATTTGCTTTTTAATGCAGGCTGTGGAAATGTTCTTGTTTTTTGTCTTTGCTCTCTGGAAACATTGTGCAACAAATAACTTGAATTTTAACTTCTTTGAGATGTCAATTATACAACTATTAGACATGCATTACAATTGTACTGTCTCAGACTAACCAGGGAGCCAAACAATGGAGAGAGGAAAGAGAGAGAAAGAAAGGAAAACATTGCATTGGCCTTGATGTTCTCAGCTGTATCATTAATCATCTAATACTGGTGTAAAGGGAAAAACACACGCACACACACACACTGCCATCTGTTCCTTTGTTGCTCATATCTTCAAATCTATTTCAAATTAATGCAGCTCCACTCTCTGATGGTCACACACATGTACGTTTGAAGCTTATTTATGGAGGCTCAGACAATGAGGCGAGCATGACGCCTGGGTCTTGAGCACCACAAAGTTCTGTGATTCTTCTGAGGCCGTACATTGAAACAATATTTTGTCTGTGATGATTGTGACCTCTGTGCCATGTATCTCTCCTGTGCTTCTCACAATCATACTGTCCCACAGAGGGCCGGCTGTGTTCTCAGCTTTTTCCATAATCCTTGGAAAGTCTGGGGGACATTTGTTTTATTCATCTGTTCCAACCAGAAATGATATTTACCACCTCATTTGTTGCTATGCACCATGGTTTGGTTATATACCCACCCAAACTACAGCCTGTATAGTCGAAGCAGCAGGAGATAGCATGCTTACTACTACATACTGCGTCAACCCAGTGAACAGGGATGTGACACAAAAGGAGTTTGAATATCTCCCAGAAAATGGTCTTGTTGTGCCAAAGCTGCAGGGCCTGGAACACCCATTTCTAGTTCCAAAATCTGACTAAACTCTCATTATTGTAATGAACCCCACACATTGTAATGAAGCCACAGTCATTTCTATATCAATATATGACTGATTGTGTGGTCTGTTTGGGGTTAGTTAACACTAAGTTAGAGTAACTGGAAGGTTACTGGCAAGTGCTTCTGACACACTATGGTCTTAGAGTCACCTGGTTTTGCATGTCACATTAAGGTAGAAGTAGATGCTTGACCCTGGGTCCATCCATCCATCCATCCATCCATCCATTGTCTATACCACTTACTGGTGCAGGATGGCAGGGGGCTGGAGCCAATCCCAGCTGACAAAAGTTGACATTGGATACGTCCTGGTCAGGTCTCCAGTTCATGACAGGGCCACCCACAAACACACTCACATTCATGGACTTTCGAGCAATTTAGAGTCTTTGATCAACCTAGTTGAGAAGCTGGAGAACCTGGACAGATCCCATGCAGACATGGTATGGCATCCAGAAGGACATAGCCCAGGACTGGGAATCAAACCCAGAGCCTTCTTGTTGATAATCTAATGTCCTTGGTTGTCATTTGTCTATGTTGTTCTCCCTCCGTGCCTACAGGTGGTGTTTGTTGTCCTGTTCCATGCTTTTTCCAAGTATGTTGATTTGCCAGTGGAGACTGCTGATTGGAGGTCACTGACTTTAAAATGATACCTGCTCTGAGCACCAGCAGGTACCATTGGCTCTCAGTCAGGTCACCCACTGCTGTTCAGCAAAGTGATCAGTGATTCTGTGTTTGACTGTTCATGTTATGGAGGCAGGTAAGATGCTGGCATTTCATTTGGTTGTCTCTTTGTTGTTCAGGTAAGTGGACACAGTAATAGATTGTTTGTTTGTTGGCTCACCTTGATACCTATTTATACCTTTAATGATAAATAAACCAATTCAGTTTGGACTACAGTCTATGTAGTCACTGTTTGTTCTTGGGAGTGGAGAAAAGCTGAGTAACTTTATTCTATGCTCGGGTGGCTCTTAGCTGGGCCTTACACAGACCATGGTATGTTAACACTGCCACTGTGAATGTCTTACTATGTTAATGTTAGCCACTTTGACTTGACTTGTAACCCAATCCCCCAACAGTTAGTTAGTTTGTTTGGTGAGATTCATTTCAAAAGATCTGAACACAAACCCCAGCACATACACATTACACATCATCATACAACAGTAAAATTAGCACATTATCCCACAGCAATAGCTGATATGCAGATCAAAAGATGCTATAATTTACAGATCTAACCTAAAGGCCTCACATATATACTGTCAACAGACAACAATTTACAGATGTCTCCTAAACATCTAACATGCAAACTACAGACTATAGTATTATAGGAGTATGTTACAATTTGAAGAGCTATTGGGAGCCAAAGCATTTTCCTGATTCGCCTCACTTGCCCATGCATCGCTGTTGATGATATAAAAGACAGAGGTTTCCATCTCTCTCTATTGATGACCATTATGTAAAATTACTTACTTAGGTCAAATGATGACAGCTGAGCCATATGTTGTGTTTGCAGTAGCTCATGGTATTACCTGCTGCCTCAGTGTGAGGTAGCAGGTAATAGATGGCGCTGATTGAGTCGAAGCTTTGGAAACACTGCAAGGACCAGAGTGGGGTTAGTTTGAGGGTTGAAATATTTTATGCTGTGTTGTAGTAATAACTCCCATCTGCTTGTAAACTGATGTGTTGCATGTTGAGGTGTGATTATACTCGACTGGGTCTTGGGGCAGTGGTTGAGCTGTCCCTGGAAACCTGCTGTAATTGGTGAAATGAACAGGCATTAGACCAGTTTAGTGAAAATACTCAAAGAATATAATAAAAGTAATTCATGCAAACGTACGGTCATAAATTCTTGTCCTAATAACTCTAGTGTGTGGCTGGTCCCTGGCTCTACACCTCCCCACCCCCTCATGAATAATGGTCAGAGTCATTTAGAATTGGGGGATGAAGGCAGTGGAGCAGTTGACTTCACTTGACTTGCAGCCTGTTATTAATGCTTCCTAACATCCCCTGTATGCTGAGGAAAATCCAAATATGACAGAGGAGGGAGGGTAGGGTGTGTGTGCATGTGTGTGTATGTGGGTCTTGGGGGTGGGAACTGGGACTCTGGGTGATGGTTAAATGTATACTAATGCACTTTCCTCTTTAGTCCTCCCCTATTCATTAATATACATATTTAAAAAGGGAACATTATGCAAATCCTGCTCTAGATTAAATAGCAGAGTTTGGTCTGAAATATAATTCTGCGCACATTAACAAGTCACCTAAGGCAAAAGAGTATATTTCAACTTGATTTAATCTAATTATAGAGCAAACATTAAAACTCCATTTGGGTTGCCTTGCCTGTTTTCTCGGGGCTGTGTTGTAGCCTGTGGTGCAGATGAATGGTTGTAGATGATTGCTCTTTCATTTGTTGTGCTGCCGATGTGAAACAGTGTGAGGGCATGATATTGCATGGGCACTGAGCTGAGATGAGTCCAGACAATAAGAGATTGTGGCCAACAAATAATTATCCCTGAATCTTTATTCAGAAAGACTTCAGGAGACTCATGATTTATACATGACGCTCAAAACAAGGTTGTCATTTTTGACCCCGCTAAAGACGCAGCGGATCCAGTGGCGGTAAAAGATTCATGCGTCTTCATTTTTATTGTGGCTGCTCTCGGCTCTGACGGAGGTTGGGGAGATAACAAATGGAGGGTAGAGGATAGAAAGCAGCTTCCACGGTGCTCAAACCCAAAATATGACTTCTTCCCTCTGCCAAGAGATATTAAATACAGCAACTGTCTGTCAGAGCGGAGCTGAAGGGAAAATGCCACAGGAGAGGCAAGAGACCTTTCTAAGGCCACCTCTGATACAAAAAGGCTGACAGTTCATCCATCCCATTTCCTCATGTGGATGTGGGTAGTTAAATAGGGACTGGGGGTTGTTTTCATGTGTGCAAGATCTCCAGGAGGATACAATGTTTACCTGGAGATTTATGGAGGGCTTAAGCCGAGTTCTGACTTAAAATAGAATAAACAAGGAGAGAGATCACTGTAATTGAAATGTCAATTACACTCATTTTGATTGAAGGACTCAAAACTGAGCTAAATCTGTCTGTGAGCAGACTTTTCTCACCAGATACTGAGACAGAGGTCGATTGCAGCAAAGATATCTTTCGTGGTCAAACGTCCTGCCAACTGATGAAATTATTTACTCTTCATATTGTTTTCATTTGTCAGATGGTGAAAAGGTATTTAGAGCCGAGACAGGAACAAAGACTGACAGGAAAGACAGCAGAGCAGGTAACTGCAGCCTCCACAGCAAGGATAAAAAACAAACACACAAAAAAATAGCTGTGAACCGAAAGAAGTCCAACTATTTACCACTGCAGTGAACTACACACAACTGTGACTGATTCCTCCCTCTTTCTTTACCCACCAAGGCCAAAACCAAACTCCAAACACACGCACACACACGCACACACATACACATACACACACACACACATATATATATATATATGTGTGTGTATATATATGTGTGTGTATATATATATATATATATATATATATATGTGTGTGTGTGTGTGTGTGTGTGTATATATATATATCACATACATATATATAAATACATATATACATATATATAAATTGTATGGCCTGCCACAACTCAAGTAGTAGTGAGCAGTGCTAAGAACCCTCAGGGACTTGATTGTATTTCCTCCATGCTGAAAACAAAGCTGTAGGGACCCCCTCCATTGTGAGTATTCCTCATTTTTCCTATCAATAATATATTCATACTATGGAAGAAATATTCTTAACATCTCTTAATGTCTTACAGGATCTGCTAACCAAGCAGATCCAGTTGCAACACAGAAGCTTCTGCCCTTGAATGTGGTACACCGTCTGTTCATCATGTGGAATTACTGACATGACAAGACGCCCATCTAGCCTTTATATCAAAACCTTGCTACAACAAAAAAACATTTAAATCATGTATGAGTCAACATCAATTCAAAAAATCAACAAATCAACATCAACAAATCAATTTATGAATGAATCAACCAGAAATAACAAAAGAAAAACAATTAAAGTGCACAAATTGAGCAATTAGTCTACAGTACCTTACCTCCCATGTGGTTCAGCAAGGTAGACTAATGAATGCCTTATTAATGCCTCTTTAATTCCCTTTTATTAAGAGGTTGCAGAGGTGAGCTCTCTACCAGGTGGAGGATGTCATTCCACAGCTGTACACATCTACATTTAATTGAATACTGTCCCATGTTGGTGTCATAGAGGGGATACGCAGTACATAATATATGTCTGGTCAAGATAACATCTGTACCTGAGAATATATACACAGTCATTGCCCTTTAAAAAGAGTTCAATTTGAAAGGTCTGATAATTTAAAGGTAGATATGCCTGATCAGCTATACAGATACTATATTAATACTGTGAAAGTCTCAGAGCACTCAGTCCACAGCGAAATGTAGACAACCTGTGTTCAGAAATTGAGCCTTAAAGCCAGCCTTCCTGTTACTTTGTGATGTCACACATCAGAAACAGCTGGCCAATCAGAGGAGACGTTCTGAACCTCCTCCACTCTTCCTCTTCCTTATTCTTGCAATCACATATATATCTTCTTATGGATCAACACTTATAAATAAATAAAACAAAGTAAAACAACAAAGTAAAAGTAAAATACAGGACTGTTAATAATTCACACTCATCAGCCCACAACAGTGAAACAGGTGTAACTCAACTGATCTGTGTTTATCAGACTTTGCATTCACACGCACAACTTGGCAGAAGGATACATTCACTCTCGATGTGGGTCAGCACGTGGGACATGATGCCATCCTATACCTGAGTCCGCTCATTAACTGTACAAGCACCAATATTATGCCTCCATGTTCCGCTGCAGCAGCTATAAACCACATGCCTTTCCCAGCCTTGTGCGAGCAGTGAATGTGTATCTCTGGCTACCTCGCCGCGGTGATGAGCCCGGACGCTGTCACATCATCCCTCCTCTGAGCCCTCCGTGTTTACGCTCAATCACTTCCCATCTGCCTCCCTGTCGCAGACAGGTGGGGGAGATGATTCATTGGGCTTCCCTCAACCAGTGAGACTCCACTGAGGGGGAAGGCATTCAGTCCATGTAACTTACAGCAGTTACGAACTTAACAAGCCTCCAACGCTCCGCGGAATAGAGCGGTGATGACGGGAGCAAAACGTACATTTTCAGATAAGCAGCAGGGATTGTATTTGTTTCAATTACTTTGGATGTGAAGTAGCTGGGGGCTCAGTTTTAATCTGAGCATATTTTCACCCTGGGATATATCACAGTTGGTTTGGCAGAGGTGAAAAAGAAGGTGTAAATACTGACACAACTTCTGTCTGTTGTTGCTGGCTTCCTCTCTCTGTGCCTAAGTAAAAACACTCACAAACCTGCCCTATCAGAGCTTTGTTTTTTTGCTGTTTTTTTAGCCTCATTTACTTCTCTGTTTTGGTTTAACAGTACATTGACTGTGTTAGTTTATTCTCCGCCCCTCTGCCACCTGGTTTCAGCAGCAGGCAGCCATTTAGAGTTTGGAAAAGGCTGTAAAACCCCAGTGTACAGCCTGCTCAGCACCAAACAGCTCACCGACTGCATTAGAGATTCACTGCTTTGAACTTAGTGGAGCATCTAGCTTCTAAATAACTGGATATTTACTGGTTGGTGAAGAACAGAGATATCAGAGTGTGGTTTGTTCTCTGACTTTGTTTTTTTTTTTTTTTTTTTTTTTTTTTTAGCTTCTTCATTGTGCGCAGAGTTTGGCATGCTACTGTCAGGGTTAAGGAAAAACTGGACCTACTGTAGATGCAGACAGCATCAGAGGGAGCAGGGCACAAACACAGTTTATTTAGAAAGGGCAAAAGACATAGAGGTGAAGTCCAAACAGAAGAAATCCAACTAAAGAACACAAGTGTAAAAAATCTCCATAGCATCTCCAACCAAAGTATCCAACACTCTCACTTTGTCAACTATGAAAACACTTTTTTTTTTTTTTCATTTCTGCAAGGAAATCTAATGTTTTGATGTTGAGCTGATGATGAGAAAAATAGAAGTCCTCTAGGTAAAACCAAAAAAAAACTGACACACAGCCATCCTAGATTGAGGTGGACTGGATCTGCAGGTGCACTGGACTCTTTTTGGAGTGAACAAGCATCAAAGAAGAAAAAAACATTATACATCATATATGAACAATCAATGAAAATATATCAAAGTCAAATTTGGGTCTGTTTTATTCTATTCTATTCAGGGACAGTAATCGTCTCAAGCTGGGGTCTTTTCACAGCAGCCTCAACATGTGATTCAACAACAAATCAGCCAATGAGAACAAACACACAGAGGGACACTAGAATAAAATGCAGCTCACAATGACATAAGGATTGCCTTTAATATACACTCACACACCATCATTCTACCCTAATATACACTCACACACTATCCTTCTACCCCAGTAAAGCTCAGTTCTCAGTTCTCCTCTTTAGAAAAATTGTCAAACCTAACTTTTACCACACTATCTTATTGTAATGTTGTAGTCATGTCTCAGGTTTAAAGAAAAACAACACAAAGACAAACTCAGTTGAGATGTCCATAATGAACTTTTGCAAATTTTGTTTTCAGGTGTTATTGTTCATCTTGCTCGGGGCCTGGCAGGTGCTACCTGGCTAAAATGTTTATGCTGATGATTTTCACACACTTTTATTCTGCCTACTAATTACTAAGTGTGAAAAACAAGCTTATTTTCATTCAAATAAATAAATGATTATTCTAAAACTGTAATAATTCAAATTTGTTCTGAAGGACACATTTAATGATTCACAGAAAAAATATGTGCAGAGTGTTTTGAACTTGTCCTTAAGGCCATATTAGGGCCTGGTCTAGACTGAAATATCACAGACAGCAACTAGAGAATGGACTGGTATGAAATGTGGTGCGAGCTCAATATGTATAAATCTGGAGCCCCTGATTATTCATCTGGAGGCATCCATCAGTGGACAAAGAAATGCACATGGCAAGTCAACAAAATCATATCAGCCTCAGCCAAAACTGAAACATGAACATGGTAAGAGCTAAACCACGTAAACATCAGTGATTGCCCATTTCAGACATTGCTGGCTTCATCTGTTTCCTAACACAGTGTCCTTATGGCATTATTCAGACATGACGAGACCTTTTCATAAAGATCCAAAATGATGTGTGATGTTTGCTTTCTGGGGTCTCTGTGGGAGAACGGAGGGTTGGAAGGCAGTGATGTCAGGGACAGTTCAGAGAGGAGACACACTGCCCCCTTTGTTTGAGTCCTGTTTCTGTCTCAGCGACAAACACTTGTGAGATCTGGCAACACAGATCTCTTCTCTCTGTTGGTTCTGGTCTGATTCTCCTCCTGCAGAGCTGCCAACATCATTTTCGGACTGGATGAACATTAGCATATAATTTGTTATCTAATTGTCCACCTGGCTGTGTACCGAATGCACATTTATATATAACAATGCATATAACAATGGAGCTATACATCACCTTGTGTGTGTAGTTCAGTAGGTGTGTCATACTCATAGATACACACGGATGTTTAAAAACAAGTACATGCAGATTAATTTCAAAGTAAACTTGAAATTGCTTTCCAGTTTGCAGCAGTGAGCTGAAACAAGGCAGTGTTTCACACATATTTACTTCAGGCATTGAGATGTTTGGGAGAGGCTCAGAGCAAACCAAGGCTGTGAGGATAACCTGTGCCTCCCAGCTCTGTTTTTATTATTGGAGGATTTAGAGGTTTAGAAGTAGGAGGAGGAAGTGGTGCAGGCTCAATTGAAGGGTTTGTTTTCAGCCTTAGATAGTCGTTCACTGAGAATGAGAGATGGAGCTGTTTGTTCTACCTTGGGATCGGGACAAGAATGGACAAAAACTTTTTCCTTCATGTGTTTTTTTTTCCCTCCCTTCTCTCCCTTCCTGTCTCTCAGCAGGCAAGAGCACATTCACTCTGCTTTCAGTCTAGTTCATGGTCAAAAGAAGAATGCTCCACTTAATGATCCACTTATTAGTTCTTAGGTGCTTTCAACCACATCTTGTAGTGTTCTTTAGTGTCCTTACAAGAATGAACTTCCTCATTTGACCTCAAAGGGAGGTCAGCAATTAATCCCAGAGTTTTAAAATGAAAATGGGACTAGAAGTACCTTCACACAAGTCTCAGGTTTATGAGCGTTGCACTATAGGTAAGACACTTGAAATGTCTGTTTAGCTAATGAACCATTTCCACTAGCACTACTACTACTACTCAATTTTCCATTAGGAATAGAACCTGATCTTTTTCTTCACCTCTCTTGCGAGGTCCCAAGTGAGCCGAGCCCATACTAAAATGTGATATCAACCAACTGAGTCAGCCACTGATTGGCCAGAGTGCTTGTCATTGGAAGAGTGATTTTTAATTAAAAACACACCGGCAGCAGCACCCACTGATCTGTGCTGCGACTGTTGTTGTTCTTTCATGAAAGTTAAATGGCTGCTGTGTGGAAAACCACACGGTGGTCTGTCGACGAGGTGCAGACAGGTTTGTTTGGAGCTGATGAAAGGCTCCAAAAAAGAGAACTAGACCGAGTGACTGTAGTAGCTGTCGTGCTACCCCGCCTACACTGAGGAGGTACTATGAAGTACTCAGTTGTATTGGAAAAGGACCAAAACTGAGTCCAGTCCAGCAGAGCCGAGCAGAGCTGTGACTGTGTAATGGAAGAGGGCCGTAAAATGAAACCCCAATTCATAGAGAATATAAAATCAAGTTCACACTCATCCTGCTTAGACTTCACTATTAAACATGACACCTCCTGGCCTGGATTGAACACTCTGTGGTTAGACTTTACTGCTAAACGTACAGTATTTGACTTATCTGATTAGTAAACTATTAAAAGTATTTTGGAGGCAGATTGCACATTCAAAATCACAGCAGAATCATTAAGCAGCCATGACACTCCACGTAGAGTCCCCTGCCAGCCACTTCACACTGGTGCCAGGCCTGAATGGAGTTGATGTGTGAGCACTTCCACTGGCCCGGTTCCCCCTGTCTGCTGCTGCAGTGATGCTGTGACGAGCTGACAGCCACTCAAAGGGGAGATGACTGCGATGGTTGAGCCCCAGCCCCGTCTCTGTCTCCTGTGATCTTTGTTTGAGCAGGAATGAAAGCTGTCAGCTCAGTGTTACCTGAGAGGGCTGGTAGCAGAAAGAGAGAAAGGGAGAGAGAGGGCAGTACATGGAGTGGTGACACAGGACGGAGGAGAATAGTGTGGAAATGACTGTGCCCTTCACCTGTGGGACTTTCAACTGGACAAGATAAGTTCAGTACAAAAGTCTCACAGGAGAAATGACTGAATGACAGCAGAGGGATCCTGAGACAGTCGGCCTCCTCTGTTTGACAGTCTTTAACTCAACATGTGATCGGATCGATTGATTGCATGTGAATAATACTGCAATTGTCCACATTATTCATCTTGTTTTCGGACTCATTAGTTATCAAGCTTCAAGGCCTTTACACACTGGGGATGTGACAAATCAAAACCATTCAGCCATACCAGCAGAGATGCAACAGACGCAACAAGTGTAAACCAAAGTTTGGTCGGGTGGTTCTATGCCTCCATGTTGTGCCCTAAACCTGTACATGGCTCTATTAAATGCTGTATTCAGGTTAGTCACTGCTTTATAAGGACTGATATTTCTCTATAACAGACTGTTGCTACGGACACCGCTCTGATCAGGTCTTTCTTTTTGGGCTACTGCTTCAGAAATATTAAAAAGAGAGGAGAGATTGAAAGCCTTCATTCATTACGAGTGGAACACTCTTGTAATGCGGAGTGTGGTTATTACGACAACTTCTACTTATAAACATTTTGTTCAGTTTTTCACATCCAGGTCCACCGCATGAGAAAAACACATTACTTTTAACAACAGCAAAGAAGTCCCGTTCCCCGTCTCCTTTCTTTATCAATGGCAACGTCCAGTTTAAAGGTAGAATCTGGAGGTTTTTGCTCAAAAATAAATGCAGACTTATACAAATGAAATCCTGCTTAATCGTCATCTATGGGCTTCTAGTCCTGTGTGCTGGTGACTGTGTCTGCAGAGCCCCCTCCCCCTGCCTCTGTTTTGGTCTTTTGCTTTGTATTGTGTGCACGGGGACGTTTCTGGGTGGAGAGTCTGTGTTTTCTCTCCAGCCAATGACAGAGCAGGTGAATTTCGGTGCAGCACGAGTAGGAGGGCTGCTAGCCCCACTAGCTCTCCTGGATGCTGGCGAGTGCTAGCACTGGATGCTATCTGCCACGGCTAACACCTGTTAGCTTGATGCTAACTTCCACCAGCGGTAGCAGCTAGCATCTGCCACTAGAACCCACTTCCCAGCTCACCACAACGGCCAGTTCACTAGTAAGCAGGTTGTTACAGTGAAATAAACCCTGACAGGAAAGATACGGAATCCCTTTATTTATTTATAACAACCTGCTCACACTACACTATCCCTTACATAACACACACACCTACACCGGTTTGTTAGCTGCAGTATATGCCACTGTTGTCTTGTTACCAACTCCTGCTAAACAGCAACTCACTACCTGATCAGTATCCTGACAGCCGAGCTGTTGGGCGAGCTTCACCACACATCCTTTCATTCTTTATCTTTTTGGCTTTTTGGTTATAGGCATGTGGGTAAAGTTTAACATGGCTGAGTTTAGTATTCAGAAGTCTGTGTGATTAATTTAAAAGAAGCAGAGGAGTGGTATCCCATGTTGTTTACATCCCAAACTTTGACTTTAGTGTGAGAAATGTGTTTAAGTAAGAAGAATTGAGCCGTTGATTCATGTGGACAAGTCTCTTAACTTTCTAAAGACGTCACCTCCCTCTGAGAATACCAAGCACTGAGTATTTCAATTGGGCCATAAAATTCTCTGCAGTTCTCAAGCACCTCGGTGGGAGATAGTGAAACAGCTGAGGAGGCGTTTGCTGGCCACTCAGAAGTCCTCACCAGAATTCACTTTTGTTTTCTGCTGTCAGGTTTGTGCCTATAAGTTTTCACCTGAACATTCTTTATCCAGATATTTCCAGAAAACAATGTGTTGAGGTCACCCTGACCCAGCCAAGGATGGACGTCCCCTCCAAGTCTCTTCACCTTTTTAAATGTCAGATTGATAACACTCTCAGCTTAGCAGCAGCAACACAGGACATAAGTCCACACAAAGATAAAACATGTCTCTTCCATCACAGCATCACAACTTCCTTCACAACACCTGCACTTCTTCCAGTCATTGTTGTCGACTATCTCATTATCAATCTTCACATCTCACTTTCAGAGACAAAGCAAATAAGTTTCCAAAGGTCTGCACGAGGGGATGCTAACTGAAAGGTCAGCTACTTGGGTGAGCTTGAATTTTCTACCAACTCCTGTGACACTCTGTCCAGTAACACTGAGTTATCCTGCTCTGAAGCCAAAGTGTGGGACGGACACAAACTGGATGCACCAGATCAACAGACTGATTGAAATTGCTGTTGTTAAGCCCCACTCTAGCTACATGGAGGAAAAAAGTCAATCCAGAAAGCTGTTCATACTCATTCAGCTGTTCCATTAGTCCAGTCAAGACAGGGATTAAAGTAGGATTTGGCAGGTGGGGGGAACCATAAGTTTTGAAAGTGTGTCTGGGGGGTGCTGTCTTGCTCCTCAGTGTAGTCTGGCTGCTCAGACGACAACTGCCTTTCCATATTTTTTCAGATTTAAAAAAAAAAAAAAAGAAAAAAAAAACTCATGAATTTCTCTCATTGATCTTTTTTGTGGTTTTTTCATGCATAATCATGACATCACTTCTTCTGCGACACTGATGTTAAAAGGGCCATTGGCTTGTGTGATGAGCTGCTGTGACGGGCTTCTCTCCTGCCTCTGTGTGTGTGTCTGCTCGTCTGTCTCACTCTCTGACACTCAGATTTATTTACTTATTAATCGAAGGTGCCAGAACGCCGTTCCAGCCCTGCTTTAACCCCCGAGTCAAGACTCAACAGTGCCGTAGTATTTACTGTGCAGCGTTTAATTTCACAGTGAAGCAGTGATTTACTGCAGCTGAGCATCAATCACTTTCATAGCATGCTTGGCATTTGAACTGTAAGGGATGCAGCCTAAAGCTGTCCAGGCCTCTGGGCTTTTTCTCTTTGCTCTCCTGTGGGGTTTCAGAAGTCGAGCTCTTCCACTATTAAACAGCTAAACACAATTCATAAAGAATACTCTGCGTCTGTTTCATGCTGACACTCTCTTTTTCTTTGCCCCCTCTCTCTATCTCCCTGACACTTGAAAGTCTCTTCCATTTTATCTTTACAAACAAAGTGGCTACCAGTCTCTGAGCCAGCCACCCAGAACCTACAGCCAACTGTGGGGTGTCATCAGTAAATGTAGACTAGGTGTCAGGGTGACAGGAGAGGAGCAGGACGTGGTGTCCAAAGTGCAGTCGCTGTGAGGATGCAAACTCCACTGTCAGACATTTTGAGCTCATGCACAGTGTTTTGCTGTCATATCGATAAACTCATGCACTGTGTGAAAAATATTCATACTTCTATACAGAGTGTCTGCTGTCTCACATTTGAAACAAGTCATTCACATGAAAGAAAACTTAGCACAAGAAACAGTTCATAATCATCAGCCTGTGTTGTTGTCAGCAGAGCCCTGAGGGCTGCTCTGCAGTCACGGCTCTGAGTGAAGACTTCAGTCTTCCTCACTGCAACTGCTTTGAATTTAGAATTAATTCATGTCCATGAGGCAACTCCATGCATGCGGTGACCGATTAAGTCGATAACAGGCCCTTGGGCTCTGCTTTTGTTGGGGGGAGGCCCTGGCATTGCATCCTACCAAAAAAATGAGACAGAAAATCATAGTGCAGAAGCACAGTTTGATTATTAGTGTACTGGATCTATGACACAGGTGCTGATGGATAAGATACACAAATTAACACACTCACACACACATGCATATACACATGTATGTACACACAACCTTGTGTTGCTCCTGCCAGAGCAAAATGTACAGGCTCAGCTGCCCAAATGGATACTACATGTGACTTAAGTGTTTTTGAAGCTCAAAATGAGCTGCTACCCAGTCGCCATCTTGGCAGAGCCTGACTTAAAGCTCAACTGATAATGAGCAAAAGGGCCGGGTTATGGTGAATAGAAGGGAGGAATTAAAATGTTCACTTGGACAAGTTTGAATTAACAAAACTTATAGGTGAATTAAATGTGGTCATTATATAGATGACATATAGATACAGGCTGGAATAACAGAAAGGTGGCATGGCAAAAAGGTTCTGAGTGTGTCAGGTTCTCCAGCTTCCTCCCCCAGTCCAAACACATGCGTAATAGGTGGGTTGGAGACTTGTCTGTAGTGTATGTGAGGTTGTATGTATCTCACTGTGTTGTATGTGTGGCCTTGTGATAGACTGGCAAGGGTGTACCCTATCCCTTGACATCTGAGATTGGCCCCCGCAACCCTTAATGGATAAGCAATACTGACAAAGGATGGATGGAATAACAGAGAGTAATAACCACTGCATCTTTTAATCTTTAATCAATAATATACACTATGTACAATGCACAATGCAGAGAAGAACATTCACTTTACCAGTTCCTTCATATAGAAAAGTAAGTTCATACACAGTCTTGAACAGTTGAGCACCTATCCAGTGACTGGTCCCAACAGGAGGATGTCCTCATGTATGGAGCAGCTCATTTGTTTCCATCCATCTGGCTGTGGAAGAGGAGAGACTGGTTGAACATCCTTAGTTTCAAAATGAGTTGTGTTGATGGTGCCAGTAAACCAGCTCCAGTTCAGCTTCCTCTCAGTCCCCATTCACACATGATGGAAAGGCAACAGCTGGAACATGCCAACCACAATGTAACTACTGCAACAGATATGCACTGCTGACACCACTGTAAAGTGCTTAGTAGCCTGTACTGAGACGTGACAGTGAAAATTCAAAACAGTTATGTTAAAAAAAAAAAAAATGCATATCTTTTTTTTTTTTTTTTTATTTTGACTGAGACATCCAAAATGCACTATGTACATTAGTTTAAGGTGTAAATGCATGCATGTATTTTGTTGAGTGTACCTTGTAATTTGTGATCATGTTTTTCTTATGGAGTTTTACATGAACCTACCTTGATTAAACAGTAGTGACAGCATTTGCTATTAACTACAGACATGGTGCCTGGGTTTTCCACATTTACCATACACATTGTCATTTATCTAATAAGACAGCTATTTAATTAATGTTTTCATTGTCACTAGAATTAAAAATGTATTAGTGCTTTTTGGTGTTTGTAAAAGTACACATGCTAAGCACTAACTGTAATGTTAGTCTTTTATTTCCTTAATTGTTAATGTTTTAGTGCATCAACATTTGATAAATATTTGTACTATGTGCTACTTACAGAAGCAAATGCAGAAGTAGTCTTGTAATTACAATTTATGTCAAAACCTCCATCAGTGTGTTCATGTTAATTATGATTCTGTGCATTTTGCCGTTAAATGTTTTACCAGATATAATTACATACTGTAAGGCCATCAAAAAAGTCACACAGTTTTATAAAAGCCATTATTGCTTTTTTGTTACCAAATGAATTTCAACAACACTGGAAAGATATGGAAAACAATATAATAAGCACATGTATTAGGTAAAATTTTCATAAATGGCATACAATTGTGGGTCAAAGTAAAGCTGGATCTCTCTGGGTTTAACCACAGAAGATCTTCATGCTGAGGTACCACAGGTGGAGGTGGTGCAGGTCGGTCATTGCTACAACAAAGTTGACACTTGTCACATGTCCCACATTCATGTTGCAGTGGAAGAGGATGATGTCTACTACTGAAACTGAAGGTCACTTTGGTTGTATTGATCGACTGCAGATATCATGATCAGGACAGTCAGGCAGTGTTGTCTCTTATTCTGAAGGAGACAGTCCGTCCAACATATTTTTAACCATGCTATTAACATCTGGCTCACAAACACTGGACCAGATGTTCACTCATATCGTTCATTTGTTCTTCATTAAATTCACTTGGAGAATACACACGCATCGATAACAGTGTGTGTTAAATGAGCTTGTTTCTGCTGATCTGCAGAGCTGCCAACTTCATGTTATTGGTTTATGACTTCGCCACACTGACAACCCATTGTCTCATTAGTTAAGGAAGCTAAGGCTTTGATTCGCAGCACCATTTTTGAATGCGTAAGGGATAATCTAGAGGGAGCAGGTTGTTATAGAGACATAAACACTGGCAGGATGTATAGAACCTGATGCGACCCAATGACTTTCTAGTGAAATAAATAATTTGAGACAAAATTCTGGTTGAAATTCGATCTTATTGATCAAGAAATTGCTTAATGGAAAGGTAACAGCTGTCAGTGCCGATTAGAGAGGCATCCCTAGCAACAGTCTGTTACACATAGCAATCTCTTATACTATTCTCAGTCTCTTATCCAGAAATAACAGACCTTAGAATGCAGTGATTGACCAATCAGAATACAGCATTTAAAATAGCTGTGTAATAAAATGTTACAGTGTTTTACCATTCAGTCTGGATTTACCACAGGTTGTTACACTGTAAGTAGCTTATCCCATGCTCACACTGTGTAAGGTAACTTTGGTTACAACAACACGATGAGGTTACACTTCATGTGTGTAATATTTTCCAGATGTGGACATTTGTAATTTGCTGTCAACAGTAGTTAAACACTTGGTAATACAGTTTTGCCTAGACTTTTGGAAAGTAACTGCTGAGCACAAGTCAGATCCACCCCTCCCTCCTCTACAGCTCCACCCCCTCTTCCAAGATGACAGATCTTCTCTTCAAAGCAGGTGTTCACAATCCAATGGGTGCAGTCAATAACAAGATGAGATGTTGATGATGACTCAATCAGAAATTCAAGTCTATAATTTACAGTCATCAAACTCATCATTTCACTGTTGTTGACCTGAGTTTATTGAAAACTAATGTAGAACTGTGTCTGTGATGTAACGTCCGTGTTCTTTAAAGTCTAAACCCTGAGTGAACAGACGTGATTTTCTCTGGTTCCCTGGCTCAGTCAGGCAGTGAATTATGGGAGAGACAGCTTTTTATCTCCAGCGTCTATCAGGAGTGTACCTGTTCCACAGGGGCTTAGCTGTAATGAGATAGGCTATTGCACAGCATTCCTACTGTCTCAAATAACAGGGAGCACAGAGGGGCCAGCGCCCAGACAGTGGCCTCTGCTCCCCCATATCCTCCCTCCAGTGCTCCCTCATATCCTCCTTATTATGACCAGTGCCCAGCGCCTACAAAAGCAGCTCTCCTTTTAAAGTTCACCACTAAATCACAGCTCTCAGTCTTCAAAGGAGTTCGGTCCTCCACTCGGGTCGCCTGTCTTCCTCAGGCAAAACAGAGGGATGAAATAATTTCACAGCCAGTGACACAACATGTGTCACAGCATGAGGGCACCAGCACTGGTGTCATTTTCCCTTTTGGCTCCAGGATAGCGTCACTGCTTTGCTGTCATTTTGGCTTTCATTACTCGTGTTTGTTTGTTCTTGAATGACATGGCTGCCTCTGACACATTGCAGCTTGCCATACCACCCTATTCAGCTGTGAAAACGGGAAGCTCCAGACTTATATGAGCGTGTATAAAACAAATTGTTCTGTGTTACTGAGCTGTGCTGTGTCACTCTATTTGGGGGGGGGGGGGGGGATTTGTGGAACTGCACGGCAGAAAATGATTTTGTGCTTCTCTTCAAGATTGCATTGTTTTTTTCTTTGTCTTTGTCTCTTTCTTTTTTTTTCCTTAATGAAATTTCAGTCATGGTGTTTGTGCTGTGAGCTAAAACATCTGCAGTCGTGTGGGTCACTTGGGTCAAGAAAAGTGAGTTGGTAATTTACAATGTCTTCCAGTCCAGCCTTCATATTCTGTCTAACAATTTAGATGTGTTAGTCAGGGTCCAGGGTTTTGGAATCAACACTGGTAGGCACTCTCCTTTAAAACAAAAGGAGTTTTTAATTCTGTCAACACACAAGATCTGTATTTGAATAAAACTATATACTGCAACAGAACAAAGGCTAAAAACAATCAGCTTTTCTCCATCCAATATCAACATTTAAAAAAAAAAAAAAAAAGTAGGTCTATCAGCGCTGCAGGTCGTCTTTTATCCTTGATTTAACATTTAAGATTACTTTGTAGCTAAACCAGCAGAGCTCGCCGACCCTGAGGCTGTAGACCAGCATCAGCCTGGGATATTTTTACTAAAATACGGCAATTGCCTGATAATAGGCTGTTTAGAGCCACCACAGTTAATTGCCATGCAACCATTCAATATTAACTACTTCTATCTTTTCTATCCATCATTTATTGTATGGTCACTCTGCTTCCCTGCCCATACACATACATACACACACACATACCTAGGGCAGACAGAAGAGCAGAGACTGCAGTGGACACTCAATCAGGTGTAATATAACTTGTGATTACTGAAATTGACAACAGTCTCACACACACACACACACACACACACACACACACACACAGTAAATAAATAATAGATAAAGTGTAATCATCAGTGATGAAGCAGTACTGTAATAATGTAATCCTGGTGATGTTAGTAATCAAATGCTATGTTATTTTACTTTGTAACACACTGAGGAAGGGTAAGTAGTATTTTTTCTGTGCATGTAAGCAGTTTACATGGAAAAACAAGCAGTAGTAGATTCAAACAACCCACCAAACTGCAAAAACACACCCCATTGTTCTTTTAAATGGCCCATCAGTGTGACCCTCAGAGGCAGCAGGACGCCCAGCCACAGCAGAACAGGCACAATCATCTGATGATGTGCGTACCTGAAATTACTGGAATTTGAAAACAAAACAAAACACATTCAGCATTTCTTTATATATTTATATCAAGTGAATGCAAGCTGGAGTAAAACAATTAAACTCACTGAAAAATGTAGCCTATGCCAGAGGTGAAGTACAAAAACAAATCAATGATTTAACCAGATGTAGTGTCAGAGTTTGTGCTGAACTGAAAGTTTCTAAGAGGTCAAGGATTTTTGTCATTCTTCCTGTTGTATTTTGAAAACTCTTTTACTTGTTGAGTGGCCAACCCTGCTTAGTTTCTTCCTCATATTCCTAAGGTGAAAAACTCCTGTTTGATGCGACTGCTCATTCCTCCATCCATCTGTAAACCTGGCACTATTAAAAGTTATAGCTAACTGCATCTCTCTGTTGGTGTGCCTGCATTTGGACCCTGCAGCCATTGAACAACTAGCAGTACAGTATAAGGAGGCATGTCTTTACACTGCTGGTAGACAGTATAATGACGTGGCTCTGAGTTAGGCCCCTATGATTAAGGCCTCTAAGCCTTGAGCAGATGACTGATGTACCTGATTAGCTTTTGAGTTTTGTAAACGTTCCCAGCCAGTCTCCCTAACCAGTCAACATGGGGCCTGTTAGCTTCCAGTCTACATTCAAGCCAGCTGTCCAATCTGCACACTATATGATTCATCTCCACAGGGCGTGAATTATGAGCCCAGGCAAATTGAGGAAGTCCAGTAGAAGCAGCATTAGCTAATCCTTGGCCTTGTTGAATAAACTTTAAAATGGACCTATTATGCTTTCCCAGCTTTTCAGACTTATAAATATGTTGAAGGATGTGGATGTGCCATTTCATGGAGTAGGCATGTGTTGAAGGGGGCAGTTTCATGTACCTCTGAGCTGCTGCAAATGGCTAAACTCTCATGTTGTTATGTCACAAGTTCAGCAGAAGACTCGATATGGTGAGTTGCCATATTATGGCAACTCAACATATAGATAGGGGGCTTCAGAGCAAAGCAGGAAAGAGCCAGAATGCAGGAGAACACAGACAGCTTGTACACAATAATCTGGAGATTTTTATCGATCTAAACTTTCATTAGTGCCCCACTGGAGTCCAATATCACATTAAAAGCCCCTGAAATGAGCATGAAAGGTCCTCTTTAATTTCTTGCCCTCAGTGTTTCTTAATGAAACTGTAAGGACCTACAGATGAACACTAATGATGACTAGTTTAGGGCCTTGACAGTTTAGCTAACTAATGCTAACTAGACTAATGTGTACTAGCATTAGTTAGCATTATCGCTAATTTTCAACATTAGCTATTTCCACTATCAGTTTGCATTTCATTTCCAACAAAGAAATTCCATTTCTCATCTAACACTGGCATTCAGCGATGAGTAGTGAGAAAATGAAGGATTTGGTGTTGCAGAGATACACCAAGATAACAGTCAATGTAACGTCAATACACCATCGGATTTGTTTCATCTTAATAGTCCTTTGTGTAGCTCACTATAAGTCTTTATAATAGTCATATCCATACAGTGGCTTTTATTATACATAGCAAATAGACTACATGTGTTTCGTACAGGAAATAAAGTGCAGGTGTAGCTTAAGGATAGCTCCGTGGTGTCCTTGAATAGCCCAGCCAGAGCCCTGACTTGAACCTAATTGATCATCTCTGGAGAGACCTGGAAATATGTGTCCACTGATGGTCCCCATCCAGCCTGACAGAGCTGGAGAGAATCTGCAGACAAGAATAGGAGAAAATCCCCAAATCCAGGTGCACAGAGCTTGTCGTGTCACACCCAAGTAAAAGTCTGGGCTGTAATCGCTTACAGAGGTGCCTCAACTAAGCACTGAGTGAAGGCTCTGAATACAAATGTCTATGTGATGTTTCAGTTTTTAGCCTACTTAAAAAAAAAAAAAAAATGTGAACGACCCTGAATGCACCTTATAACTGATTAATGAAACATGTAGTCTGACCACAGATGAAATCAAAAATGGTGACACCAACAGTTCATCTATCCCTCTATCTCAACCTATCCTACTTTGTTCCACTTGCAACACCTCCTAGAGGTCGCCTGCCGCTATCTAGGACAGTCACATTCACATAAGACTGTAAGAAAAGCCAAAGCCTGCGTGATAGGTAGTTGAGTGAGCTGCTCCACTGCCACCATGTGTCTAACTCCTCCTCACTCCCAGCTAATCCAAATGTGAGCAAAGAGGCGTGCGAGAGAGACTTTGGTGCATCTTGGTTTGCAGCAAGCTTACACTCATCCACCTGCCATTCAGAAAGATCAGGCCCTCCATTCTGCATAATAAATAAATAAACATTTGAGTTACGTAAAAATTCATCCCTGTGCAGTTGTCCTGGAGGGGGAAATAAGTTGTACGGACCAAACTGCTGTTTGGACCAGACTGTGAACATGTTTATTTCTTTTGGGGACAAAAATGGAAAAAAGGACACAGAGAGAGTTAAACCTTGGCTCCTTCCTCATCTCCACAGCTGGCCAGTCACTGCATGGGGTGTGTGTCACTGTCAGACTGTTGGCTTGGGAAAACTAAGGTCCACTGACCAATTTCTTCTTGTTGTCCCTAAGACATGGCTTAACAGGGGGTGACTAAGCTTTCTTAACTTCCTCAAACTGTGGAATGAGTTGTTTATTTTTCTCTCTTGTTTTTACTTCCTGTACAATGATTTAATTTATGTCACTTCACATTTCATTTTTTGCAAGCCTGGTTGTTTTTAATTGTGCTCTGAGAATAAAGTTGGATTTGATTGGATTGGAAAGCTGCATGCTCACACAGACTGTAGTGGAGGGATGCAGTGGGCACTGATTAAGGACACTATAGCGCCGTAATGAGACGCAAGTTGAAAAAAAAAAAAAAAGTTCTTTTTTTTTTCTTTGAGAAAAGCGACAGGACCTGAGCTGTGAGTCCTCTTCGGTACAAGGACGCTCCTTCACTTTTTAAAGTGGTTGCATGTGATGCTTGTGAAGTGCATGCATAAACAGTGTCCATCCCTCGCAGTGTTTTTCTCCAGGGATGAAGTGTCTCCGGCCTGTCTATCGTGGTGATTTCTCTCTGGCAGAGCCAACAGGGATGGACAGAGAAATCAATCACGCTGTGGCCCAAACACTGATGCTGATGTTTGCATATATTTTCCAACCCCCTCTCTTTTTTTTCTGTGTTGAAGATTTATTGTAATATGCTGTCATCCTATTGTTACAGGCATCCCATAATGGCATAAAGTTGCGGGTGCATGTATATATAAATATAAATGTATACCTCCCACTCCACACCATTACGGTTGCTTTCCCCCAAGGGACCTGTTGTTTCTTCTAAATAACCTGCCTCATCCAAGCAGCTGTGCTGCTAAATATGGGCCAGCTTAGAGGAGATGCTTTGTTTTCTGCCGCCAAATGCTCTTTAGATGGTAAATATCTTTGATTAATGAAGTCATTTTTTTATTGTTGTTGCCATGGTTCCCTCGGAAAGCCTGCAGAAATGGATTGAGAGAATACTTCATCATTGACAAAGAGGGGTCAAAGCAATTCGAGCTTGTCCTGGGGAAAGATTAAAAAGCTACCTCTTGGAGGCTTCTCTGAGATGAGTGTACATAATGTGCATTAGCAGGCTGCTGGAACAAATAAATAAATAAAATAAAGCTACTTGGTGGAGATAAATCCCTCTCTGATGGTCTGTTCTTGGCCAAGTGAGAAGAATGAGTCACTCAGAGGCCAGGAGTGATGTCCTGCATCTCAATCACAGGAAACAGCAGCTATGCTAAAGATAACCTCCGCAGCTCCCTCTGTCCTGTCCCTTCACTACTGATGCTGCTACATCAGTTGGCTGATTTAGGCTGATATGAGCTACAGTGGACTCGATACACTGGACCTGTTTAATTATAACTATATTTTATTGTTACTAAACTTAAACTCTAATTCTTAAAGCAAAATAACCTGCATGTCATACCTGCAAACGTGTGGCATCAGTTTAGCTGTTGCTGCTGCTTCAGTTCAGTACATCAGATGAGCTTTGAGTTGTAGACTCTGAGTCTCTTACTAATCCAGTCCCTGTGCAGCTAAAAAAGGTATATATATATATATATATATATATATATATATATATATGGGTCTCACAAAGATGGGCTCCTAGACGGGGTTGACTCTCCTTGAAGCATCTCCTGCATGTACCATGACCCATAAAAATAATTCAGAGGCAAACACCTATTTCAACTGAGGATAGGCATGGTTTCTGAATAACTGAGTCATTAAATCTGAAAATGAACAGATTATGCAACGGCCATGTTTATGTAGAAAATCTCATTTCCCAGTTTGTTTACCGGAGCCCAAAAATGATGTAAAACTATAGTAGTGTGTAATTACCAGACGCCCGTGAATTGTGTCGCATTTATCATGTGTAGCATTTAATAGCATTTGCGACATTGGTTAAATAAACTAACTTTATAGACTATTACAGTAAAAATCCAAATAATGGGTATATTTATCTATACTATAGATAAATATACTCATTATTTTACAACCCTGTTAATTCAGACATATTAAATATTTACCCCTTATATGAAATTGTATGGGAAGTCTTGTGTTTTTGTGAGGTAACACTGACCCTGACTGTTGACCCCTTCAGTTCACCCTGACGGTTTGTTCCAAATCTGAAGGAATTAATTCAAGTTATTACACAGATATCGAGTTCGCAAGGCCAAAGCTACATTTTGTGAGGTCACCACACTCTTGAGGTTTGACCCCCCAAATGAGTCAAATAGAAACTGATGAAGTTGGGCCACACTGCAGGAGCCATCTGCTGAGGTCTCTGATTGCTTTAATATTCAGCACATTCTCACATACTCTGTTTAAGTTAATCTGATGTGTTTTTAGACTGTCAGTCAGTGCTTGTTTGTTGCATATGTGCTGTTTGTGATGAATATTTCCATGTGAACCTCAGCGAGATCATCAAATGCTATAACAGAAATTTACAGGGATCCAATAAAAAATAAAGTCCATGCTGTTGTGAGCTTGGTGTGTCCTTGTGCTGGCACTGTACATATTCTGCATTCATATAGGCTGGGCAGACATCTGGAGCTGTTGACTGATGAAATATTTAAACTTAGACCCAGCATTAATATACCAATGCTATTTGGATTTTTGATGATGTTTATTTTTATGTTGATTTATTTAGCTGTGTGTAATCAATTTTGTAAATCAAACCTATACATATATTTAGCATTTATTGGAATTCTTGAAGTTACTTCAAGTTGGAATCGCACTGTATCAAAACCGATGACCCGGACAGCAGCATAAAAACAATCAATTGTTTTTATTTTGCTTATTACTAAACGTTGTCGAGTCTTCTCTGGCAATGAACAGAAATAAATAACAAAGTCCTTTTGTCTAACGGAATACTAAAAAAAGCCTTTATTTTTAAAGTTAGAGGAAGTGTAATTGACATGATGGTGGAGTGAGACAGAGAGGTGGGGAGAGAGACTGGGGGAATGACATGCAGTACGCCTACAGATAGGCAAAGCCAGAAATCGAACCAGCGGCCACTGCATTGGTTATTGCCAACATGGGATACGCTTTTAACCTCTCAACCACAGAGTACCCTCAGCTGTATGTGTTTCTATACAGTATTTCCTGTTATGTGGGAGTGGTCTCCGCTGTATGTATATTTGTGTCTGTGTCACGTACACTTCCACACATTTAATGCAAATTGACTCTTTTTACGTGCATCATTGTAATGTGCATGTATGCTATGAGTGGCCAGCACCTGCTAGAGCCGCAATAAGAAGCACGCTCAAGCCTACACATTGGGAGTATGGGAGGGAGGATCAAGCCAGGTCAGGATCTCCACAGCACAGCCAGCGCAGCCACACTGCAGCTCTGGGGCCAGGGACACAGAAAATGATCCTGACACTGCTCCTCAATCCTTAAGGTTCACGCCCCACAGAAGACTCCACATGTTCACCTAGCAGACCACTTACAGTTGTTTTTCCCCACTGATGGTTGCAGATCAGTGCAACACCACCAAAAAACATGCAGCAAAAACCTATAAGTGGGAAGAATCCCACTGAGACTGAGTGAATCGGTTACTTGTTCAATTAGCAAAGGGAAAGGTCACTGTTAATTACAGAGGCATCTCTCCTGATCTGTCTGGGTAAACTGTTCACTACTAGAAGCAGGTGATGTAAGCTCTGGCCAGAGGGAAACTCAGACTTACGCCACAGCTAATCATATATTTCTATTGAAACTCAGTGAGTACATATTGTTCCTTTATTGTTCCATTAATCACAGTGAGGCATACAAACTGTTTATGATGGCTGTTAAGAGTAAATTCTAAGCTGCAGTGATGAACATGTATAACGATTTCAAATCATGTGTATTTGTTAATAGTATTAAATCAGAGTTTTTGTTAGTCTAGCAGAGTGAAAATGTATCATCATTGTTGTTTTGAATTATTTATCAGTGACCTTGAGGACAGTCTCCTACAGAGTGGCTGTAAGCCTATTAAATTTGATGACACTGTAATAGATAGTTACACCAAGCCAATGGTACTGGTGCATGTGGATGATCCAATTATTATGTCAACAAAAACAGTGGGCTACAGAAAACATTAGTCCACATGTGTGATTTCTGTGAGAGATGGAGATCAAAGCTTAATAGTGAAGTAGGAAAGCTGATATTGGACATATATATATAGGATGAAACTGAGGATACTGACTGTGTACTGCAGAATTATTGGCTGATAGAATCTGTCAGACAACATACAATTATTTGCGCAGTTTGCATAATATGCCTGTTATATGTGCTGCCGTTGTCTACACAGGTTAAAGGTAGAGTCTGGAGGTTTTTGTGAAATCCGGCTTAATCATCACCGGGCTTCTGGTCCTGTGTGGTGGTGACTGTGTCTGCAGAGCCCCCTCCCCCTGCCTGTATTTTGGTTTTTTGCTTTGTATTGTTGTGCACGGGGACGTATCTGGGTAGAGAGTCAGAGTTTTCTCTCCAGCCAATGACAGAGCAGGTGAAATTCTGTGCAGCACGAGTAGGAGGGCTGCTAGACCCGCTAGCTGTCCTGGATGCAAGCAAGTGGTAACAGCGGATGCTACCCGCTACCGCTATTGTTAGCACCCACTTCCGACTTCACCACAACAGCCCTCCTAATCGTGGCAGCATAGACCTCCAGGCTGGGGGTTACCGGTGACTCTACCTGTGCACTACGTTTACACGTGGGCTGCTATTTTCATAAACGGACATTTCACCCTCTCCATTTACAAAAATAACATCGTGCACACCTGTCTGTTTACAGAAAAGTTTTCGTTTAGACTAACCCATGTATATATGCCGTCAAAAGCATGCCAAACCTGTAGGTGGCAGTGTAACAAGAAGCTCAAGCCCACGTTAGCCTATCAGAATTCTGAAAATGGCATCAACAACAACAAGCAGCTGTATTTGTAATAGTATTTGTATTTGCAAATGCAAACAGAGAAAGAGGGTTTGCACCAACATAAATGCAATTGCTACTCTGAATGCCTCCACGATCACCATGATGACTTTTGATGCAGTACAATGCACAATGTGACGTTGGCTGCCTAAAACTCAGTTTTTCTCAGTTTACATGCAGACGTGCAGAGAAAGTTTACCAAAATCTCCACTCTGGCCAGAGTTTTTAGAAAGAAACATTTTCAGTGATGAATTCTCCATTTGCGTATAAACCCAAGGTCTAAACGAAGGCATATGTCTCCTTTTTCAAAATGACAGTACGTGTAAACAGGGCATTAAGTAAATATTGGATGGCTGTGGTCACACTGAAGTGTAACAGTGTTAACTGAGGGGAGCTGTTGAACACAGGCTGGAAGCTTGGTTCCTGCAAAAGTGGCAAAGTGAAGTGTTTTGATGGAAGGTGTGAATGTCAACATAATGGAATATGGTAAAACTTATTTGACAAGATTTATTCATGCCATCATGGTATTGAGTCATATGTACACAAATGAAATGACATGAAGTCACTGACATTGAAGTTGGGCAGCTCTACAACGTACTGTCACTACCGTTTCCAGTTATTGTTATGACAAGAGGGGACATGTGACATAATGATCCAGCTGCCTATGACAACACGAAAGAGACACATCAGTATGATGTGTTCAGAATCCAGCCTACAGACAGGAAAGCAGGAAAAGGTCCCAGTGGGAGAGCAAAAACCTGCAAGAGAAAAGCAAAAAGAGGCACATTGAGCTGGATCAGAGAGGGCCTCATGGTGTTTGTGAGGTGGAAGCACACACAGGAGGAGTATATGTGCGGTATTCAACAATCCACCCAGTGATTTCTAGTTGTCATAGCACAGTGTGAAGGATGGAGGTGGACACTGGGCAATACCATACCACTAAACTTGTGCCACGACAAACAAAATCCCCATCAGGCTGGGAACAAACTGGAGGCATTGCATGATTTTCCATTGTGGCAAATGCTTGAGTGAGTTCATGCAATGCATCCAGGACGCATGATTCAAAGAAGCACCCTTGTCTATTCATCACACATGCTGCTCACATACAATAAATAAAGAGAAGGTCTGCTTATGTTATACTGGTATTATAACACCGACACTACACACAACCGACCCCCTCCACTGTAGTTGTCTATGCACAAGCTGAATCTGAATATGATGCACATAAAATATAAAAAAAATATACAAAAAATATAAAAAAATATACAAAACATTTTAGCACTTGGAGAGAGTAGTACCTCATTATAATGACTGTAACCTGGAGTCATCTTCATACTCCATGCATATGTTCTGAGAAGGGAAATAACACAGAGGGTATAACAATTTCTAATGAGATGCCTTTATATTAAGGAAAAATATATTCAGTTGAATTAAAAAGTTCCAGCCCTGATCGTTATGTTCCTATTTGAAGTGTCCATTCTTTTTTCTTTACCATGTGTGTTCCTTCTGCACTATTTATGCATTTATTTATTTACTGCTTCTTCACTTTTTTACTTTACTTCTTTACTTCTTTTTTTTTTTTTTTTTTTTTTTTTTTTGCAAACTAGCCATTGGTTTATGTGGTGTATAAAGGTGAAATATATCATTCAAACTACCCTTATAGAAATGTACTGTAATATGAAAGATATGTCACTTTATCAAGAGTGATATGGCCTAATACATAACCCATGGGGATATGTTATTATCAGATATATATTATCTTAATATATGCAGATATAAATTCACAACAGATGTAAATCACTTTTATATGGAATAACATGTTATGGAAGTGTATAGGTCAACGGTATTTTAATTGGCTATTATTAATCAACATTATAGGAAAGGCTCCTTAAGTTTTGAAGAGCAGACTTTAAAAATGGAACCAGCACCCCCCCTCCATACCCACAAGTCAGCAACACATTGCTGAGATCCACAAACTCCAAACATGAAAGTTCAAGATAAGAAACCCACATCTCCTGTATGGCTACTTAACCAGAACCTCTCATCCTGTCACCGTTGACCCTTCGAGCCCCTTTGCAGTCAGGAGCAAACAACATGGGATGCAGCACAGCTTGGATAAATATCATTTCACCACCACAGCTCATCACCAGGATGGACTCACACAGACTGGCAGCCTGAGCTGACAGCTGAACTTTTAGTCTTACTCTTCTCAGCTATATAAGTTCCCACAAATCAAAGGTCCCACCTAGAAACTCAGCAGGTTTGAATACCTGTTAAGTCAATGTATCTACAACATAACATCATCATATTTGGATGCTGCCTATTAAAGTTCAACATACATCTATAATTTAAAATGCAATTTCAGGAATCATTGTCATAATATCACAGTCAGAACATCTTCCAGAGGCAGAGCTGTTGGCCTTGCACAGTATGGGAGCACCATACTACATCTTGATTATGTTTACTCAGACCGACCTCTGTAACATAAGGAGACTCTCAAAGGTTGTGTACAAGTATTCCTCAAAAAACTTCCAGTCAACTTCACTTAAACCCTGGTGCTTCCATAACTGATAACTTTAATTGGTAAATCTCAGATAAGCCTCTGTTGATTTGAGTCACTGCCTCTCAGAGTAGCAGTCATTTCATCTGTCTTTAGGTCTTAGATACCATCTCCAAAACACATTTGAACTCTGCTTCTCATTTATTCACTTACCATAGCCTTGCATTTTTAATCCCCTTTTTTATTTTGCTTTTGTGATTGGTGTGACTTCAAGTGTGTAGACTTTGTCACCCTAGTAGATGTGTGCGGACCCAAAAGTTAACTTGTGTGAAGTTGTGCTTTTTCTTTCATCTAAAACATACGCTCTAACCGACAATTAAAGATTACCAAAGAGACTTGTTTCCAAGAAGCAAAAATCTGAGTGAAAGGCCCTATATGTTATAAAGGTAGATGTCCATGTATTTTTTGATGATGTTTTAAAATCCAATGTGCTTTAGAAACATTTTATTATTATTATCATTATTATTACGATATAAAGCAGACCTGTCTCAGAAACTGAAGCCTAAAATGAGCCGTCAGCACATGTGTGTCTTTGTGATGTCACAACAATGCTTTCAATCATCTCCAGAGCCCCACCCACCTAGATCAACCATCCAACCTTACAGGATTTGGATTCCCTGAGAGTTTTACCTAAAATTTGCAATGTTTTTATTCCACACCCACTCCTGATGGAAGTACATGACATAATGACATTAGATCACTCTCATTCTGATTCACTTTTTCATACAGTTGATTGATCCATGTGTCTCCAACTGTTACCTTACAAACCGACTTCTGTTCTCTGTCACTGAAGCGCCTAATTGAATCTCCAACAGTCTTGATGTGTAATGATGTTGCAACAACTCTGGCTGGGTTTCATGTCACAGCTAAATTCAATAAGGCCCTGGAGATTGAGTGTGGGAGTTGTGGCACTTGGACAGATAAAGTATATCTAAATTTATTGATTATATTTAGGTGTATTCAGGTCAATTGCAGCATTAAGTAAATTGGGACAGCATAAGAACATACCAGAAAACGTATCCCCCGATGAGAACAAGTCAAGGCAACTGGTGCTGTGACCAGAGAAGTCAAGAGGGAAGCACACTAAATAATGTATGGCTATAAAACTTAAATTCCCTAATTTAGTGCACAAAAATGGAAAACTGATAATTAAAGCAAACACAGATGGGAAGCAACATCACTACGCCGATTGATAATCAGCTTGAAGCTGCACATAAACGGCTGAATAAAGTGGATTCGGTCAAGAGAGTAGATTATTCATTCTGTGCATGTGCGCCCTAGTACGTAGGAGTCACATATTGACGTTTGTGAGAAATAGGAAACAGGAAATAGGAAAGTCAAAGCTGGTCATAACAAACATGCTGAATAAACAAAAAAATTGGACAGTCGTTGAGACGAACTATATCTCTTGATGATAACTAACTGCTGAGACGTGGAGCCACAGATAAATGCCGAAACAATGAAATAAGTGTCCCCAACAAAACACGACGTGGATCCATGGCTCTAAGTTTAAACATGGAAGGGCACCTCTTCTTCTCTTGCACATTTGCAGGTAGTGGGAGTGAGACTTTCTGCGCATGTCAATGAAACTATACAACTGGCTTCAGCTGGGGCCATGTATACATGGACTGTATGTGGATCGCTTTATTTAGCATTCATGTATACAGATCGAATAAGATTCATTTAATCTGATTGTTTTCAATCAGATTGAGGAAAACACTGCATGTAAACACAGCTACTGAGCATGTTTAGAGGAAACATGAGCTCACATGATGCTTGGAGCATGATGCCATTGAAACAGAGGAGGATTCAGAGTGATTTCCCTTGTTCGGTAAATTCATTTCTTCCTACTTTCTGGGAAAGGAAACACCATGATTAAGCAGAAATTTACTGTAGACAAACAAAATAGAACATTCACAGCCACAGGCGCTTAAAGAAAATTAAAGGTGACATTTATAATGTCTTCTTATTTTCCTCTTTTTGCCAACTTTACATTTTTAGCTGTGTTTACCCTTATTTCTCAGGCTGCATGTCTCTGCTCCTGTGTTCTGCTTTTCCTCCCTCTCCAGTCCCCGGCTGCTCAGCTATGGGACTGAGAGACCTCACCACTGCCTGTTCCTCAGTGTTGATCCCTCCCACCAGGGCATCATCAGACCACATACAGCACTGACCTGGCTGCACCTGCTACTCAGCACTGGTTAGCCTTAGGAAAGGTTTGAATTATTATTATTTATTTATTTTTTTTTACATTATCAGGATAATCCTTAAAAGCTTTCCATTGATTTATGGTACATGAGCAGACTTCAATTTCATGCTAATCCTCCAAGTTGTATGTTATATTTGTTCTTATACTTGGTTAAATCAGCCTATTCCAGTGATCTTCTCTGAACAATCAAACATGATCCAAATGATTTTTACGATGCTTAGTGGAGTGAGAATTTTTTTTTTTTTTTAAATTCAGGAAGCAATGCAAGTGTCTGCTGGTGCAAGTAGAGCATAAAAACAAAGACTTGCTTACTTTGTCTAATCTGTTGTTTAGCCTGTGGACAGAACAGAGCAGGAACAGCAGGCTGAGGTAAAAGTAGAGATAGAATGAAGGCAGCCACTGACATCAGATCAGATTTATGAATAATCCTGAGCTGTCTCTGGATCAGTTCATTTCCCTAACAAATAAGGCTACATCTGCTTTCCACTGGTCAGTTGTGTAATATGCATTCACGCCTGCGTCAGTGTCCCAGCTGTATCTGTGAAGTTCTGGTCATCCCTGCTGTGTCAGATGAGAAGCAGCTGGGATCCAAAAGGGCTCCGCTGACCGACCCTCCCGGGCCTGCACCGCTCGGCCAACATGCAGAGTGAAGCAGGACGTATCAGTCTTGCCCATCCTCTCAGGGTTAATTAAAAACTCATCCCACACCACCAAGCAGCACGGCCATAAGTCATGTCATGCTCACTGAGCCTGTAATGTGGGAGAAGAAAGAGTAATACAAAGCGTACAAGCAACATGCCTGTAATGTTAATTAAACACACCCAGCTGTGCCCCCTTTTCTCTAGGACTCACTAGGTTCACGCTTAATTTGAACCATCCGCTCCTGTGGAAAAACAGAAATGGAAACGCAGGAAGGAGGAGGGATGGAGAGAAAGTGCTGCGTAGCACAGAGAGGAGCCTGGATCTATAAAAGGAATGGCTGAGTCGGTGATTAAAGCTGGTTACTGAAGCAGTTTAACAGTAACCCCGGACATCCTCCCTGTGCTCTGGAAAAGAGGAGTGGGGACGTTTTCACAAAGAACAGAGGGGGAGGTGCCTACACACATGTAGCTGCTGGACATTATTCATTAGTGTAGTACAGGTGAGATTTACAACACCTGCTCTCTCCTCTTCCTCTTTAACAGGAAAAACAATGAGCACTCCTGTGGTACTGTCAGATTGAAGACACAGGCCTGAAGCTCAGTGATTTAACTTGATTTTAATAAGGTCACTTTTGATCATTGGAACCAACACTGGACTGAATGACCTTGAAAACAATGCTAGTTATAGTAGGCAGTTTTTGAAGGACTGCTCCAATTTTTTTCCCCGTTACAGGTTTTCTTGGGAGTTTTTCCTCAGTTGATGTGAAGGTCTAAGGGCAGAGGATGTTGTAATGATGGTGTAAAGCAGGGGTGTCCAAACTACGGCCCGCGGGCCAACTGCGGCCCGCGGTCCATTTTTAATTGGCCCGCAAGAATTCTTTTAAATAGAATAGAATATGGCCCACACTTCAACTTTTGCCTGAGTGTATTGCACTTCTCCGTTTTAACACCAGGGGGAGCTACTGTTGATCAAGGCAGTTGCTCCAGCACACATGCAACAAATATCAATAATGCGCATCAGTTCTGTCGCTACTCTGCTTTTGCGCACCACTTTCTTATATGCGTTTTTCTTGTTAACACACAGAGTACACACCGCTGTGCACAGCGCTGCACACTGCACACGCAAAGTCAGCTGATCTCATCTGATGAAGATTTGCTCCTTGATCAAAAGAGTTTGCCCGGATTTTTGGCACGAGTGGCGTCGGATCAGCACTGCAGCTGGATGGCCCGATTTACATACCCAGCGCAGCTGATACTCACCAGAATAATTTACTAAAATTATATGCACTCCTGTTATTAAGTCCAGTTCAGTCTGTTAATGTTGATAACCGTTTCAAACCAACGTTAATAGGTGTGTTGCTAACCCTAATAACTTAAATAACAAGCTTGAAATTTAGCCGTTCCATTTTCCACTTTATTGTTTTTTCTCTGTACTGTCAATCTTCTGTCTAAATCTGAGGCTGCTGTTCTGAGAATGAGCTACCAAAGCTTTTTCTGAATAAATCAGTACAGATCCATGTATGGAAAGCTGTGATGAAGGCAGTTTTGTTTTTAATTATATTCAACAATATAACATATTTGTCCACTTTTAATTGATTTTTCTAACTTTAATACACTAAAGTTAAGGCTATATACCTAATTTCTAGTAAGTGGCCCAGAGCCTTTTATATTTTTATGCATGTGGCCCTCAGTGAAAAAAGTTTGGACACCCCTGGTGTAAAGCCCTTTGAGACAAACTGTTTGTAAAAATAGGCTATACAAATAAAATTGCCTTGCCTTGCCTTACCACAGCTGGAGGAGTAATGTTTTTGGGTAGAAGGTCAGTCTTAGTCTTGTGAATGTGGTATATCACTGACATCTTGAGGGACTGTCATGAAATTTGAAATTTGACACAGGCAGTCACGTGGATTCAATAAAGAACTGACTAAAGTTGATCAGAGTCAAAAAGGTCAGAGGTCAACTGTGACATAATAATATTTACTCAAGGAGAGGATGTTGCAGCCGTACTTTCGCTAACTTTGTTTGGCACCAGGTTTTATTTCTATTTAAATCACTTCTTTTCTTCTGCTCAAGTTTGCATGCAAACCAGCCAACTCTGGCCCACTGGTGCTGCTCAGAGGGCAGTTTTAACCTCTTCATCTGTAAATACTCTTCTGGTTGGAGCTCTTGCAAGACTTTATAAAAAGCTATTGATTCCAATGGATACAGTATGTAGCATTAGCAAATACCTTACAAATACCTCTGTTAAAGTAACACCAGTAATAGCTGAAGCTCATACAACAAAAGTAAGCATGTAGCTGTTATGAATAAAGATCTGATACTTCATATTTGCATAAGTGACCAGTGATTTTTTACCCAGAGACCATATTGTGTGTGTCACAGCTTTATAAAGATCACAAATTGGCCAATTGACGTATGACATAAAAACACTGAGCTTTTCAGCGAGGTACATGGAGATGGAGTTTTTCATTATTTGGAGACAGCTGGAGCTCAGCTGATGACTCCTTCTGAACTGCACTGTCCTTCATCTTGATTGTTACCTACATCCATCTTAGCCTGGCTCCACCCACCTACTCTATGTACTTCTGCTTGTTGTTAATTTTCCTTCAGTACTCCACCTGGGATTGAAATGCTTTCATGGTTTATCTCCTGCAGAGAATCTACCAACCAATCAGAGAACAGAGGGAGTGACTGAGAACTATGACATTGAGGTCCTGTACTAAGTTTGAATTTGTAGTTCAGTAATGGCAGCATTTTAATGGGGGATTGTCCTTGTTTACAGCGTGCGGCAGCTTCAGTGTGTTCTGGCCAGTTCCAACACATGCCGTCTGTCATGACCAAACGTTAGCGATGGGGTAAAGGCAGATCCAATAGTTTTTAAATTCAACAGAGTATCCACCTACCAGGAAGTAAACATTTCTCAATGGAGAGTGGCCAGTCTCTTTGCACAAATGAAATGAATGAATCACCCTATTAGCAGATATTCTCAATAGGATAAGGATAAATGGATGGTTAGAATGGATACAACCACCACTGAACATAGTGTCCAACAAATCCACCAGTTTGAGTTTGTTAACTACAGGGACCAGCTGTTTTAGGAAACAACTTTTATGAGAATGGACCTATATACAGTATTGATGTGCCGTTTGTCTTCAGAAAGAACCAGCACTGTTTGTGGACAATGATTAATTTAATACATAGGAAATTTGCCGGAGAGCTCCAAATACATGTTACACAGCTCATTACTTCCTGGCCTTTCACTCTTTCACCACCAACTTATCGATCACTGCTGTCTGTCAACAGGAGCTTTGTCAGTAATGTTCACGGCTGCAGGCTTAAAACAAACAAGCTGATGTTTACCACACCATCAAATTTTACTGAAGAGTGAAGTGTTAAACTTCTAGTTGTCCTCATTAAAATGATAGAGACTACAGCGGTGTAAGGGGCTCAGTGAAACTTGTCGTCTGCTTCAGGTGTGTCTGACGGGACAGACACTCACCACAGCTGTCCACGCAGGCCGTGAAGTGGCTCATGTTTCACTTTTTACTTTACACTCCTCATCCAGACACAAAAGCATTTGATAGGACTTTTTTTTTCTTCCATTTCATGTGTGTGACTGCAGTGATTGTGTGTGTTGGGTTTGGACCTCTGCTAAACCACAGGTGACCTTTTCTTTGATACTGTGGCTGAGCAACAGCAGAGGACCAAATAAGCTGCTGCTGCTGATAGGCTGCCTTTAATACTCACCAATGTAGAGAGTGGTAAAGGCAACAGACACACACACACACACGCACACACTGAACCTGAGACAACAGCAGCAACCTGCTTTGGATTAGCTAAGAGTGAACCAAGTCCTTTTCAGGATTAGTGGACACTTCTGCCTCCCAGCGAGAAGATTTTGGGTTCGATTCCCGGGCCTTGGGCCCTTCTGGGAGGAGTTGTTTTCATAGGTTCTCTCTTCATTCGTCAGTTTCCTTCCACAGTTAAAAAATATTTGCAGGGGGTTGATTGGTGACTCTAAATTCCCCATAGTGTGTGTGTGTCTGTGTGTGTGTTGTTTGTCTCTATATGTCAGTCCTGTGATAGACAGGTGCCCTGTCCAGGTTGTATCCTGTCCTTCCACTATTTCAGCTGGGATTTGTAGTATAGTACAGTGTATAGACAGTGGATGGATGGATGGATGGATAGATGGGTGGATGGATGGATGGATGGATGGATGGGTGGATGGATTACACGTTGGACTATCTGTACTGCTGTTTCAATAGCAAATAGTCTTCCCATCTGGACTTCTAAGTTAAAGTTGTCTAGTTTGAAATCCTGAGTGTTTGAACTTAGTGCACTCTGTGATGTGTGATGCTGGTGCTCTCAGGCATGCATGTAATATCACTGCTGCAGCCAGATATTGGTGTTTGCTAACGCTATGTATATCCATGCCTGTGAACACAAGGCGTTAGACCTAGAGCCTTACAATCAGAGCCATTAGATGATTGAATCAGTTGACAAATAGGCCTAGAGCTGAGGCTGATGGGAATGCCATTAGTTCTGATGGTCATTAAGCTGATGAAGGTGCTAGTTTTCACAACCCATCCTGAAGGGGACATGAACATCTGAACTGAGATCAATGGGAATCCAAGTAATGGTTGTCGAGACATTTCAATCAGGATCAGAGTGCTGAATGGCTGACACACTGACAGACACTGTGCAGAGTCCAACCCCCTCTGCTCAAACAAGAAAAGGTGACTGACTCAAAGTTCCGCCATGTCCACAGACAGACTACAATAACTCCTGGTATTGTAGCAAAGTGGCAGTCCGTGCAAATAGCAGCGCTGTGTCTGACACTTCCTCAGAGAGAACAGCCAGTTGGCATGCAGTGGGAGAGCAGAGGACTTTCACTGGGAGCCTTATGTTAATAGGGACCTTTAGTGCAATCCATATTTGGCAAACACTGGAGTCAGAAACAGTGGAGGAACCCTGTGCCAGCCCCCCTTATGATTCTGCACACACAGAGAGTACATACAAACACCAACACAGACAGTCTACTGCCACACCTTTGGGACAAGAATAGAAAAAAAAAATGTTGTTACAAAAGCCATGAATCTAAAAATAATATCTCATCTCATTGGCACAGCACACATTTCTCTGTGTGTTTGCAGTGTGGGGATTTCATGTCCCAGGTCACACACACATTAAACTGTATATACAAAGGCTAAAGAACACACACACACACACACACACACACAGTCACAGTCACATGCATATTCTTCATTAGCTAGTCCCCTCAGTTGCCTCACACTGGGCCTACTCCAAATATTTACATCTAATAACATTTAAACAAGCATCGATGGCATTCAGATCAGTACATGCTGCCACCCTGGTGTGATTTGTGTTCTGAGGATGACAGAAGAGACTGACAAGAAGGATGACAAATGTCTTTTCCCTGTCTTTCTCTCTCAATTCAATTCAACTCACGGACATCAGGGGAACAAAACTGCTGAAGCGTAAAGGATTATAATTAAATAATTAGGAGAGAGAAAAAGGATATAATTCATGAAATAAAATAAAATGAATGGACGAGAGGAAGAAAATGAAAAAAGAATGTAAATATATAAATTGTGGAATTGACTTTTTTTTTTTTTTTTTGAAATGTTGACTCAAATTTCCAAATGTAGTTTTTCAAAACAGTCTTTCCAAATGCAGGACGAGGCTGTTCAGGTGTTTAAACTGTTGATTCTCATCAATGGATTCACACTTCCACTCCAAATTGGATTTTTTTAGCATCTCCAGATTATATCTAGTTTGAGTTGTTGACAGTCTGAACAGCCAAAAACCACATGAGATCAGATTTTTACAAATCCGATTCAAACCACATACGGAGGTGGTTTCAAATACCATTCTGACCGGATTTGTACAGATCCGTTTCAATGTGAACGGCTCCACTGCTCAAATAGGATTTCACAACGCAACACAAACTACAAACAAAAACAACAACATCGATAGCAGTGTGTTAAATGACTGACACCAACAAATCATGTGGAATGTCTGCTCTCACATCCAGAAATGGATGAATGTGAGTGCCACATTGCATTGTCCAGCGTCCCCACCATGCAATTCCACCAGGCATGGCTGCCCCACCTGCACCAAACACCCGGTTCCACTGTCATTCCAGCAGTGATGGCAGCATGAAAAGGCAACACAACTCAGCAGTCACCTCTGTTTCTGTCACTTCCTTGCAATTAGCAAACAATAGTTGTTTTTTTTTAGCAGACTATTTGTGCTGCAGCTCCACATAAAGCCTGTTACCATAGAAATCAATGTGGATAACGCACAGACAATATGGACACAGATGGGATCTGATCACTTGCATTATGTAATGTGGACTGTCAGTCAGTAAGATTGGATTCTGATCTGATTTGCAAAAAAGTCAGATTTGGGCTGCAGTCTGAACGAGGCCTTAGTTCCTGACTGGGATGTTGTTTTTGCCATTTTGTCACAGGTGTGGATTTTGTGGCAGTAAACTCTGCTCTGTGTGATAACCTATAATAAACTTGATTTATAACTGTGAGAACAATATGTTATCAGTTTGGTTGAAACTGAACTCTGTGCTCCAAATCATGTTACAGCAGTGAAAATTAGTGGAGCAGAGCTGATGAACACCTGCATCAGGTCATCTGATGCAGATTGAACCCTTTTCCTTTGCCACCTCATATCAGCACGTCTGAGTGGGTGGACCCAAGGCTAGTGGGCCCTCCTGGAAGAATATTGCTGGGTCTTTCGCCAATTAGAGGCAGTAGACATCCTGCATGTTATTGCCGTCCTCCTCATTGTCCTCCTTGTCCCAGGGCATGGACCTGGGTGCAAACTGGGTGCAAACTGTCATCAGTGTCCATCTCAAAAAAAAAAAGAGAGAGAAAGAGAGAGCACTGTCATGTCTGTGTTTTAATGGCGACTGCAGTGTGCAGTTGCTACACCCAGATTAGGTGGTTAGGTGCAAACATCTGTCTCAGGGTGCCAAGGTGGAACTCTGAGAGCTTAACCAATGGTAAGCAAATCTGGTCTCATCTGGTAAAATAGATTCATAATTGATGATACTCATAAACTGTGAAGAATGACCAATCTCCAATCACTACATACACAGACACACACACACACACACACACAGACACACACACAAAAGACAAATCAGATTAAACTGAGGCATGACTTTAGCAATATGTAGATTACCAATAATGTTAAATCATTTAATGTTCCTTCTGTTACTCTTTTATCTCTACACCGCTGTGTGTCTGTGTGTATGAACCTGACAGATCTCTGAACAGGAATAAAGGAAGAAAATGAAGCACAAAGGGAAAACACACACACACACACACACAATCATTTCAAATATTATCTCACCTGCTGAGCAACTCATCATCTGTTCATTATCCATCCAGGCTCACAAGCACTGACATAGAGTGTGCATACACATATGCACACACATGCATGAAGACAGACACATATCATGTGTGTGTTTGATCTGAATGGAAAATGCCACAGAAATGACATTTCCGCTTTGTGTCCACAGCAGAACAACAAACACTGATGGCTCAGACACTCCTCTGTTTCCCTCACTCTCTCTGCCTGATACACTCTTTTCTTCTTCTTGTTTGTTATTCACATGGACCGATGCACAATAGAAGCTATTCTTCTCAGACTTGTTTAGCAGGAGTTTATTGTGCTTGTTAGCAATTGGAACTGGCAGTCAGAGAAAGATACCACACAGATTTTGGCTATTTTAGCTGTAAAGGACTAAGGATGACATCGACCTTCAATGAGAAGATTTCCAAAGAGTTCTCATAAATTTGACTGTAGAGGCACAACAATATCCAGTGTTTTGTGCTGTTGGAAATAGTCTCTGTTGTCGGTGTTCGGTCCCACCTCTGCAGATTCATCCTGAAGCTACAACAGACAATTTGGGGAATTAAGTATATACCACAGTCAGAACTAACAGTTTCTGCGAGGAGACACTCAGCACCTGACAAGAAATATGTCTGCCAAGAAAGTTCTCAGTTCGATTCCCACACATGGCTGAAGTCTGCATGTTCCCCCGTGCCAATTTCCTACCACAGTACAAATACATTGACATTATGCTGAGTGGTGATTCCAAATTGTTAGTGTGTTGTTCATCTCTATAGTGCTAGAATGTATTGGTTACCAGAATGTGTCCTGTGCCTACAAAATAAGAGTACAAGAAGGCTTTCTTTCTTTCTTTTTTTTTTTTTTTTTTTTTTTTTAATAAAGCAAAGCTTTATTTAAGGTCATTGTAAACTTTCACTGTGAAGGTTCTGTTTTCACCTACCCATGTATGACCTGCCATCTGCCTTACTGTATATGTTCATTTGATAAAACTAGGGTTTTGGAAAAAAAAAAAAATCAATTGATAAAAGGGAAGCATTATAAATGCATTAATGATTAATTAATTAGTTAATTAATAAATCACAGTTTGATGTTCCTTGACACTGTACATGAGAACAGTTGTGTGATGGGTTCAGTCTGTACGTCTTGCTCCTGCTCTCCCTTGGCCCCACCGACAGTGAAACATATTGATCTGCTTTCCTACAGAAAGATCACTGACGCTCTCTGCAGTCCCAGTTTTCAGACAAGGAATCAGCAGCTGATCTTGAAGACAGCCTCTCTCCGACACTCAAGTCTCACAACAGCTTCCATGGCTGAGACACTGCAAAGAAAAGAACGGCGTGTACATCAAGTCTGTCGACTTGACTGAACACTTCAAACATGAAAAACCTGTGAAGCAACAACAACTTGGATCAACAACTCTGCAGGGACAGATGTAAGGGGAAAATGTGTGGGCATTTCACAAAATAGTGAACGATTCTGGTGAGGATCACTGTGTTATCAATAGCAAACTCAAAATCTGGGCAGACAAATCCCACACAGTGCAAATAATCTCATCTATGTTGATAATATATATTAAGTAACAATGGCAAGATGTAGCACAGAAGGTGTTTGCTAACTGGCAATACGCCTTTGAGCATTTACTTGAAAATTTCCACCTGACTTGAGGGTGTAGCCTTGAAATTAAGACCACGGTGAAAAAGGTAAAGCTGGAAAGCATCTGGGCTCACCTGGCACACCTGTCATGTCCTACGAGCAACTTTACTAACACACACAGAATTAACAGTATAGCATAGTTGAAGACCCATGTGGGGGAGCAAGTGTTTTTTTTTTCCCCCCTTTGTGTTGCGGGCAACATCATCTTCCTCTGATATTAATGGCAAAATGGCTTTTCAGTGCATTATCACCACCTTGCAAGCAGCTACGGCGCCTGCCCCAACAGATAACAGTGCAGTGGTGAGAGGAGTACCCCACTGTAATCTCCAACCGTCTCATTGACTTTGATGCAAATTCTGACAGAAACAAAATGTCTTTAGCTCTTGGCTGTGTCCTTATCTTTGCCTCTAGAGACATGAAACCCACACAAGGTTATGCAGGAGAGTCTCTTGGGGCTGCTGGTCACACTGCTTAGGGTATATCAGGTAGGACTTATATTTAAAACAACTAAATTGCTCCGGACTCCAGAGCACAGATTGGCCATTTCTGCTCATGAGCTGCTCTTTATCCTCTCTCTTTCTGTGAGCATGTGTGTGTGTGTGTGTGTGTGGTTGTGTGTGTGTGTGTGTTCACTCCTTTCCTGACGTTTATCTACCTCAATATATCATAGTAAACACAAATATTTACACTTAGAGCAAATGCAGGTAAAATGCAAAAATGGGTTTTGATATTTCTAATCATTCTGTCTCCCTCCCTCTGCCTGTCAGTACTGGGGGAGTAATGAACACCTCTGACCAAAGGCCTCATCCATTGCCAAAAAAAAAAAGGGCAGGAGGCTGCAGTTATGTCATCACAGTCAACTCCCAGCTGGTGGGAACTTCAGTTACTACAAGAACTCAAAGATGTTGCAGTTACTTTAAAACCTGAGGAAATTTGACCTGACTGGACAGATGACCTGCTTATTGGAAGAGTGTGCCCATCTGTTTTCTAATTTCCTGAGCATCCTCCTCCAAAGTTTCTCAAACCACACATTATTCCAAATGAATCTGACAAAATAAATACATTTTTGGAAATTGCTCCCATTGACGTTTTTTTTTTTTTTTCCTCTAGCTGCCCAACAAAAAAAGCCAGCTGCAGAATTTCCACGGTCATGTTCACCTGTCAGAGGACTCAGAGAGCTTGACCTCAACCAGGAGTCAATCTAAGTGAGTGATATGATTTTAGTTTTTAACACTTTTGCTGCATGCTGGTCTTATGTAACAGTGATATTCATGAACATGAGGAGAAATGACTTCATCAGTACGTCTTTGACCCAGTTAAAGCAAAACGTAAGATAACTGAGGATCAGGGGAAGGTTGAGAAATTATGTCATACCATAAGAAATGCCATTGACTGGGAAGGAGGACACAGGAAGACAGAGGCCTTAAAAGACAAAAAGACGCTAACAGAGGAAATGCAGCAGGAGATGTGGTTGGCTGACCTGGATGCATGTGTGGCATTCCTGATTTTGTGGTGGCTGGTCACATCACATGTACTTTGTTTGCAGTTTCAACATTTATAATAATTTCCTGGGAGAGACATAACACTTTAAAGTTGTTCTAGAAAAAAAATGCACATGACCAAGTTGAGGCCATGACTCACTGGACAAATAATAATTACATACTGTACTGCTATTACAAATATCAAGAAAATATCAATATCAAGAAAAATCTAGCTACAATCCAATCAATATTCATTATCCTATAATATATATATATATATATATATATACCGTATATTAGCACAAAGAACAATGCACATACTTCCCTGAAACATGTATTTAATATTTAACCAACAGACATCACCTTTCTCTGTGGCAGCGATGCCCTCTTTAAGAGGTGAAGACAGACACTCACAGAAAATCACACCCTATTCATCGATACTCTTAACCAAAGCACAGCTGAGCAAGACAGGAAGGGTAAAAGGAAATGTCAAAGTGTTAAATAAAATATAACAAAACATACATTATAACACCATTATCATAATTAATATTTGCAATTACAGCCATTTGGTGCAGAACTGGATCCTTAACCACTTCTTCAAGCAGAATCCAAAGGGCTAACAAAGACTCCTAGATGGCCAATCTATATGTTTGCATTTCTTACTGTATTTCTGTGTGTTTGTTGATTCCGTAGGTGGTCCGAACATCAATCAACAGTGTGACTGGTTAGCAGACATAAATCAAAGCAGAAATGTGGAAATAGAGAATAAAGAAGTATAAAGAAGAAGTGTACAAAACAGAAATAGCATTTTTCAACACCAAAAGGCGAGTTTTTCTCTCCTCCGTCTGAAAAAAAAAAAATCCCTTTCACACCAGCACATGTAAATGCAGCAAGCACACCACATGTAATAAGAATTAACCAACCAGATCTGCCAACCTGCTTCTCCAGCAGCAACATGCTACTCAGCACCCAGAGCTTGCTGGTGTCTCCGTCCAGGTTAGCTATAGCACACCGTTGGGTGAAATGTAAAATCATGAAATTAGGATTGTGACATTGAGCTTTGAGCTTTTATTCAACACTGACTTTTTAACTCAGACTACAGGTCATACAATGAACCCAACCTTCTTTTGGCTTTGAGTTGCTAAAGTGCTCCATGCACACAACACAATACAGAAATTCTCATCAGCATCTGAGGAATCTGTCTCCTGTGGCTCGATGTTATGTGTTTTCAGATTTTTCTTTCCTGATATTTACTTAGACAGCCTTGGTCGTTGTTGGTCTGTGTGAGTTGATTGGCCTTGTTTCTTCCTCAGACCTTACTGGCAACACTATTGCCAGTAGGTTACTGTAATTACCAACCTACAGTATTTGTACTGTTATGATGTTTTACAGTAAATCAGCTTTACTGTAAGTTTGTTTTGCAGTAAAACTGCTTTACTGTGGGTGCTTTTTACGGTTACACAGTCTTACTGTGAGTATGCTTTACAGTATATATGATCTACTGTAAAAATGGTATAATGTATAATGTTGATGCCGTAATGATGTTTTACAGTATGTTTATGATTACAGACTTACAGTATTTAATGTAAGACACACATCAACACAGTTGCAGTGACACATGACACACAGACACTCTTTTTTAATACTTTGTTGCAAAGGGTTAGGTTAGGCGACTCTTGTCCTTATAGACTTATTGGAGCTCTGTTAGGGTTTGGGTAGTGCACTCAAATTGCATCCACAACAGTCCAAACCATTATCTATTATCCATACCATTATCCTTCTGTCTTCTGGATGAGCCAAATGACCACTTGCCATGGCCCGTGAGAGTCTTGCTGGCATTGTATCCCATGGGATTGAGCAACTGCTGATCCAAGAAGTTTTACTTGTATTTGGCTGCGTAGAGGGAAGTTGACTTGATGCTTGTGCAGAATCAAATGATATTAGTGAGACGGCTTCAAGGGAAAATAATCCCCTGGCAATAAAATCTAGATTTCTTTCTCTTAACCCTTGTAACCATGAATTTAGACATACTGGACTTGGTTATAAGTAGTCATACACAACTGAATAATTCAAATTAACTATATACATTTATTACCTCTAAAACAGTTTGTGGCAACTGTTCTGTATAGACAAGCCCTCTATCATGAAGTTAACAGATATGTTTCAATGGATCTTCGAGTTTGAATTGGAGTCAGGAAAGGCATTATATCTTGTTCAACAAATAAGAGGCCGTCTCTTTTTTGGACTCCGATATTGTCTCTTAAATGGTCAGTAAGTGTCCTCACTGTGTCTTGATCCAGTTCAGGTAATGCCATGTTGATCTCATGTTGAAGGCTCCAGTCACCCATATCTGCAATGGTTCAAAACAAGGACACAGACTGATGCAAGGAGACAACACTCAGGCCTGAAGCATTGTATGCTGGCAGAGGGTAGTAATCACACAAGTGGTCTGCATGAATATACAAATCGTTTTTTTCTGAATTCTGCAGACAGTGAAGTCCAAAATCCATCAGTAACAGTGACTGAAGCATGTCCACAACAAAGTAAACTTCTTTGTCACTGATGAGAATCACTGAGGTTTTTCCAGAGGTGTAGCCCTGTTAATTGTGGTTCATGAAAACAGCAAGCCCTTAAAATAGGAATGCGTACTCTCAAACCTGAGAGTCTACAAACAAATAAGAGGGCCAAGGTGCAAAATGAGGTCACTGACCGCCACTCCTGTGTACAACTTAAAGTTGATCACATCTCCTTGTTTCCAAATCCCATGACAAAACAAGGAATGACAAAGTAAAATAAACAAAATCTCTGGAGTCTCCAGAAAACCACAGCGATCATCTTCTATGGAGGTATCTGGTGACAAATAGAAATAGAACTCAACTGTTCAGTAGATGTCGACTGCATAGGCACTGATCTTGTAAGATTGGTTTTCGGCCAAGAGATAGGTTGAAGGCTCTGAAGCTGTTTAATTAAGGTAAAGAATCTTGCATTGTTCCTCTTTAACAAGAAAATTGTCATTTATGAACAAATACATCTATGGAGTAATAATATATGACAGAAAACACATTCTTCTCTTGGTTTAACACATTTGGCTTTTTTTTTTTTTTTTTACCACACAAGTCATCATTTCCTTCACCCCAGTGGTTTGTCAAACCAGGGGTTTCCTTCACTCAAAAAGGTCAGTGTTGATTTCTCTTTTAGAAACCTAAACACTTTCTGCTGCCCTCAGGTCTTCTGGAAGGCTGCTCCACAGATGAGAAACATAAATGTCTCACTGTGGGTGTTTGTTCTGACTGTAGGAGCCAATAAAAGGCCACAACCAGAAGACTGGAGGGCTCTAGAATCTTCTTAAGCTAAAAGCAAATCTGATCAATGAGCAGAACAAGAGTTTTAAAAAACAATAAACTGATCAGGTTTCACATCATATGCAAAAATTGTGTTTGTGCCACTTCGTGTGTGATATGACATTCATTTTAACAACAACAACAACATTGTTTTTTCATGCACAATTACACATATTTTCTGTAGCAAATACAGAACAGTATCTAGTTCTGTTTTTTGTTTTTGTAAAGGGACTCTTTCATCATTGCATCTCTGGGCTGATGATATCACTATGTCCCTCAACTGGTTCACAAGGATGCAGTCTACAGAAAGCTTCACTAATGACACTTAAACACCTCAAACAGACCTGAATGCTTTGTGTTCCGACATCACATGAACAAAGCTGCAGCTCCTTGGTTATTCCAAGCGGCGACAGTGAGAAGAGATGGACTACCCACAAGCAGGAATCTTCTACCTGATGAATATGAAGAGAATTTCCCACAGAGCTGCAAGAACACCATCACGCTCTGCACATTCCTGCTGACTGCACCAGTGGGTAATGGTAGTGTACAATCAGTCCAGAATACTTTGATTCCACAGTGTACAGTATACTCCCAGTGCCAAACATCAGTGTCACTGTGAAAAATCTTAAGGATGCTGAGGCAGGACTTGTGGCTCAGGTGGGACTGTCTTCCTCCTTCCTAGTGTATTCAGTCTTTGTGCCCCCTATCTACACTTTGTCTTGTAAAAAGTGTCCAACATTCTCTTTGCCTCAGTGTCTGTTGACCAGTTTCCTCATTAACGTAGCATTTAGCCTCACCTGTGTACCAACCAAGGTGCAGCAACAGAAGATACAAATATCCATCCATCCATACAATGGCTAATGCCAATCCATGCAGGGTGATGAGGGGCCTGAATCCCAGAATCTTTTTTTTTTTGCTGAGGCAGCAGTGCTAACCATGGTCTGCTCCACCTCCCTGCAGCCCAGATTAACTCCAAAGGTTTCCATCGAGGAATTGGGGCAGATTTGAAATCCTCAGAAACGTGTTTCAAGCAGTTATTCCTTGTTGCCAGGAGTTTAGGATGAGTGTACTTTGTTGCTAAGCACATGGCATCTACAGTAGTTCTCTATAAACAGCCTCTTGTTCCACATTTCTCATTTAATGATTGTTTAACTCACTGAAGAGGAGGTGGACAAATGGATTCAGTGTGCATTGATCAGAAGAGGTCAGAGTCACACATATCTCAATGTTTTCATGTGTAACATATGATTGTCTATTAATGACAAATAATAGGTAGATGTTAAATTCTGTGTGTGTGTGTGTGTGTGTAAAGCTATACATTTCAGACCTACTCTTTGTCCTTTCACTGAATATTAGATATTAAAGTTGAGTGTTTGTATAATTGGAAGGTTGGTAATTGTTAAAATCACATTTCAGATTTGTCCTGGTGTCAAGTGATTTCCCTGAATTGTCACATAATGTTAATATGAAAAGATTAAAATTTAAAAAATAAATAAATAAATAAAAAGAGAGCAATCAGAGCTCAGTGCAGACGAGAAAATGAGAACCATAGCAACCATGGGATATGACCTTTTGAACCCTTTCCTCCACGAGGTGCAAAAGAACTGAATAATGCCAAAGAAAAGAAACAGTAGAACAGGCTTTTCTAATAAAAGGACTGATAGAGAAGAATGTGCTTCAGTGTTCAGTGCATTAATGATGGCCTGGAAGAGCCTGAGTGATTATCAGTACCAGCCGGTTTAATTGACCAAATCTAATCAAAAGATCAGTATTCTGGAGTGTTCACTTCAGCAGCAGCTTGACCTTTTTCTACAATCCATGTCACATTACATGTCTAGGTGACACACTCTCTTTCCCACCACACTGATATATTTAGAAAGTTATAATTTGAAAAAAAAAAAAAAGTGCTCCGTGGGCCCCGCTTCAGGGATTATGTCACTGTCTCTGAGGTAAGCCTCTGAGTTAAGCCCCTACACTCCAAATCTTAGATAGCACACTGTGATTTTCCAGCAGAAAAGGAAAAAGAAAAAAAAAGACTTTTGCTTTTCCTTCACCTCTTAATTTAAAGTATTGTTGTCGACTAAACAGAAACGGCTGCTGCAGTGAGTGTAGGAACATCGCTGTTTATTTTTGACCTGTGGGAACAGTGAAGAGACAAAAGCAGATATCTGTAGATTGATACAGACTGAGGTGGAGAAAGAGATAAATAGAAAGATAAGGAACAAGGAATGGAGAGGGGAGGTGTACTGTGAGACAAAATGTCTTTGCTGTAATTCTCAGGGATTCAGAGGGGATGTTTTGGTGACAGCCACAGTGAGGATGAATAGAGGCCACATTTTAAGCGACTCAGGGCTCTGTTTTTCCAGTTTCAGGCAGACACAGTTGTCATTTTACCGTTGTTTAAAAAGCAGCCGTGCCTGTCAGAGCACTAACGGGTGCACTGGTCTGAAAATGAGGTGTACCTTGGTACTGTAGGAGGAGGCTGGAGAACCTGGAAAGAAGCCACATGCTGCTTCCAGACAGACATGGTTCTGGTCCTGGCTCCGTTCTGGAGACTCAGAACCTTGGTGCTTTCTGGTGAACCAGCCCTCGTTCACATGTTAATCAGAACCGAACTAAACAGACCAAACAGAACAGGAGGATGTTTTAATTATTTGGTCTTTCGCTGGAGTGAACCCCGCCTTGTCCATGCTCTTTCATTGCTTTCAATCTTTCCTTGAAATTCCATATGTGCCAAAATCGCTACCAAACAATTCATTTCCTCAGCAGTCCACTGCAAATTCCTTTTCTCCATGTAATCACTCCCTGACACGCCCACTGATGATGTCACGGTACGCAAGGAAGACCCATCTATTTTTGGGTTCCATTGAGATCTGACTTTTTAGATTCCCAACCCGTTATTTTTTCCATCTGAATGCACTGGCCGGTTCAAAATTGGGTTCTGAAATCGAAATCAGCACAGAGCTCTGCCAGTGTGAAACCCCCAACAGATACTACAAGGACATACACACACTGGAGTTCCAACCCAGGACCTTCTTGCTGTGAGGGAACAGGACAAACCACTGAGCCGCCCCGATGGTATTTTGTGGATGGCCCCATTTACAGCAGCTTCTGTGCTATAAGCTATAAATTAATCAGTGACATAACAATACAACTTTCAAACAAAGTAAACTCACATCATTAGTTAATTTCAAGTCATGTGAACAAATGCAGCACTCTTCAGCACCCTTAGTTCACCTGGTCACTTCACTGGCACAAGAAAAACAGCACAAACTGATTACCAGCATAGGTAATCAGGTTAATTACCAATGCTACAGACTGGAAATTGTTATTTGCATTATGTCAGACTTTTACTGGTGTGTGCGTATATGTGTGGGTGTGTGTGCGTGCGTGTGTGTGTGTGTGGCTCTTATCAAACATCCATCAAGTCAATCATTCTGACATGCTTCAGAACCAATTTAAAGCAAATTAAAAGTAAACAACTGATGGGTGCTGTGCTGAGAGTACAATGACACAATGCCAGGAGGGCGGCTTGTCGTCAAATGTGTCAGAACAGTCAAATGTTCGCTGGTTTATTTAATCAAACAATCAAAGAACAAAACAAATCACGTGGATCATTATATGAAAAGCACTGTGGATGCCGTGTTCACATCAATGAATTATTGACAGTAGTTGTCAGACACTGGCACCAGGGCAAATTTGCACAATTAAAGATAAGGACATTAAATTGCACTGTGGATTGAATGGATGGATGCCTCAGTCAAATACACTTAATTCTATTAGTCCCAACAGAGTGCAGGTCTGTTTTAGTGCAGAGATCCTGCAGTATGTGTCAGTGTACATCTTGTTTATGTGCATCAGTTCCATACATGTTTGTATTGTCTCTCTGTCTCTCTTTTTTTTTCCCTTTAAGTTTTAATGCAGCAATTCCCAAAGTATGGGCTGTGGCCCCCTGGCAGACTGTGAAGGTATTGCAGGTGGGTTGCAAGAGGTCATTTACAATAAGTACACAAAAAAGTTTTCAGTTTTGTAACTGAGTTTAAAATGACTCACACATACTGAAGGACACCTATCTAGATTAAAAATTAAACCGTACTGGTAGAACAGGGTGCTTAAATTTTGTGTCATCCTTTGTGAATATGGCCTATAATTATATGGTCTGGTCTTGACATGTCTTTCCCATGTGTGCCACCTGCTGAACCTTCCCCTGCACCCTGAAAATGAAACGCCGCATCAGAATGTTCGTCACAGTGCTCAGTGAATCCTGGATGATCTGAATGCAGGATCAGTGGAGAGATGGAAAATGAGCTGTGGCCACTTGGTGAGGAAAGAGAAAGCTGGTAATGAAGAACCAGACTTCAACAAGTGAAACATCAGAAACTCAAGTCGAGTCAGTGAAGACAAAGAAGACGGACTGGAGAAAGAACTCAAGAGCTTTTCATCCAGCTACAAGAAAAAAAAAAAACTATTTATTTATTTATTTTTCAGTTGGTTTGTTTGTTTGTATTTTGGGGATTGTTTTAGAAACTTTTCCCAACTACATGACAATGACAGGAATGTTACAGGTGAAGGCAAAATATGGATCATCAGCTGTTTGTCTTGTTTTAGCAAATTACACTGATCCCAGATTTTTATTGTTATAAAGCAGTGAGACTGATGGGTACAGTAGTTTCTACACCCAGCAGACTTGCCTACCATCACACTCGCCTACACACACACACACACACACACATATGAACCAGCTTCAGCTGATTAAGAATTCTGTTGCAGAGTGCTGACCAGGAGCAGAGGGAGAGAACACATTACACCTGTTTAAAAGCCCCCGTGTCAGCTTCCTCATTGATTTAAAAAAAAAAAAAAAAACTTTTACTTTCAGCGTTTATGCTGCGAGCCGATGGAACAGTCTCCCTGAGGACCGAGAGCAGCCGGAGGTGCTGAAGTTTTTAAGCGTAAACTCAAATCACACCCCGCTCAGCCTGGCTTTTAATTAAATGTGCCTACCAGTCATTATCCACTTAGTTTTATTCACTTATTTTATTGTAATCATGTTCCAAATTATAGTACTTTATTATATTAAATCTGTTTTATTGTTAATGTTATGTTTATCTACTGGTGTTTCACAGCTTTTTTTAGCTTTTTTTTTTTTTTTTTTTACCTCATCATTTATCTACAAAGACTGATTGATAGGCTAAGGGTATGATCAGATTCCCACAGTCCTCCATCCCCCCTTTATCGGAACTTAGCTTCTGGACCCAACACTCACAGTGATCACAGGTAACTTAATCTGATGACACTGTGTCTCTGTCCACTGCAAATAGTAACAGTGATTACAACCACCTAGGTTTTTACATTGTCTTTGAACAGATCTCCTTTCACTGCTGCACTTGCACGACACAAAGATGCACACCCTGGCCCAGCTGAGAAGCAGCTCAACACTATTCAGTGGAAAAGACAGGTTCACAGAGATCTGGTAGCATACAAGTGTGATCATACAGTAACACTGATGCCTGGGTGAAGTTAGCAATAGGAACACGTGACCAGGTGCTGGATATGCTACTGTGTTCTCATCACAATATCCTCAGTAGAATAAAATGGTTCCTCTTGTATGCCTGTCTCTCCCTCTCTCTTTCAGTAACGTGCAGGACACACATCCATAATCTCCACTTCCTGACCCCTGCGTTAGGATAAAGTTTGACTGTGCTCTGAATCCTTCGTCTGCTCTTTTTAACCCCACTCTCTCTCACCCCCACCTTCATGAGCCTGCACCAGCTGCTTCCCTTTATCTCCCTTTGTCTCTCACACACACACACAAAGAGGAAGCTGATCGTCTGTATATAGCGTCAACACCAGCTAAGATTTATAATTTGTGCCTTGTTATAGTTTAATAAGCAGTTGTCACTGGTTGTTCTTGGCAGAATATGCTCTGAATCATTCCTCTGCCAATAAAGTACTCCAAATTACCTTCATTATAGTGTTATTTCATTGGTGTTATAAACCAAGCTGTAAAGCAATTATAATTAAATGGATTGCAATTTAACAATATAAGTGCATGGTCTAAAGCGCGCAGAGGAAGTGTCCAAATTCAGTGGTTTAAGCGGAGAAGAAATAGACACCACAGCTGCAGGGTTCAAACTGTTGTAGTGTTGTATATTATGGGTGTGTTTTGGGGTAATACGCATTTAACCATTCACTGTCATTTCTCATTCCCTTCAAAACCCATGTGTGCTTGCACTGTGGCTGATTGCTACTACAATGCTGAATTTCCCAGGTAGGAAATAATGCTTCCCTAAAGAGGAAGCTGATCTCTGGTGGAGTGTGTGTGTGTGTGTGTGGGGGGGGGTCAGGAACAGCTGTTTGTGGCTTGCAGGGCCTCACCTCCCTTCCTCACCTCCTCTCTCTCTCTTTTTCCCCTCATATCTGTTTTCCTGATGGGATGGTGGAAACGAGGTTTTACTGCAGAAGCAGGTGTTTATGTGGGATAAATGCTGTGCATCATCAACATGAGCTGCTATTAAGTGGCCTTGACTTCAGAATGTGTTTCCGCGCTGGTTTATGCTAATGTGTGTTATTTTGGCTCGTTTACTGATGTTCAGGTAATATTAGCCAACTCGCTGTGTTTTATTGTATGTGTTACATTGTAAGGAAGCTGGAAGCTAAGCTAGTTTGTTCCTGCCATTTCTTTTTGAAAGTCTTTTTTGGGATACTGCCAAGTGTACTGAAGCCTGCTTTGTTTTAAGTCTCTGATTCTGTTTTACATTGTTTGTATATTTTTATTGTGTCTTATGCTGAAGATTTATCTGTAGTGCTGCCAATCATCTAATTCTCTGTCAACAACAAGAACTGTTCCCTTTGTCTGCATCTCCTCTGATCACAGTGGCTACAGTGAATGAACGTGCTTCCAGCATTATGTTACAAACTGTCACATTTGGATTGTTATGTCATTAGTCCTGCTGGAGCTAACAGAGCCCCATGAAAGCTGCAGGATCTAGTACCTGCAAACACTTCTCTATGTTTGCAGGTACTAGTCTCTTTTAGGGCAGCATTTGCTGAGTTGTGTATTTTATCAAGCAAACAGCAGAAAATAAGCATCTACATAAAGACCATCAAATCCCAGTTAGAGGTAATTGCTTTGTTTGGGTGTGATGGAAGGCAAGCATGGCAGGGCATGCTAATGCCTTTATTACCATTCCATGTCTTTCACCTGCAAACTATCTCACTCAAAAGGCAGCTAATGTCGCTCTGGCAGCACAACATTATTGCAATCACTGGAGGAAAGTGAGGTGAAAATGACAATAACATTGCTCTCTGCAATAATACTTTGTCCCGTGCAGCTGTTGCCAATAACAACACAAAATGCCTGGAAAAGCCTGCTCAGGCATGCAGGGTTTACTGGGGTCCATTAAAGTTGTGTATCGGGACAGGGAACAACAAGAGAAAGAAATGAGTAACTTGGTTTAAAGAGCCACAGATTTCAGGATGTTCAAATCTTCACCATGAAACATTAAAGATAAACGATTACACAAAAGTCAAATATTCATTGCACCTAGAAAAAAAAGTGTTACACAGAGAAAACAACACACTGAGAGGGTCTCAGTGCTAAAGGCTAACACCAGACTTAGAAGATCATCAAACACTGTGTAATTCTGGAGGCAGGAGAGCTGGCTCAAACTAGTTTTTCTAACTTTCCAATACTGACAATTTAACTAGCACTTCACAAAGTCTAATCTGTCTGCAGTCTCTGGTTTTGCTCTGAACATGCTGCTGAGTCTGAGTCCACTGACCATCATGATGCCCACTGCTGCTTCACCTATCAACCAGTAGTGAGCAGATGGTGGGTGGGGCCTACGGTCTGATCCCACAGAGTAGGTGTCAATATACCACATGCCTGAGTTAGGTGTTCTATTTGTTCCTTGTGCGAGAGGAAACAGGTACTGATCACATAGATCAGGGACTGATCTAAACAATGCAGTCCACTGAGACCGCGTTGTCCTAATGGACATTTGACTATTGGTTCATTTGTTCATAAACCACAGCTGGACCCTCGAGACATTGACTTGCTTTATTAATTTACCGTGGCTTCAATGGCTGCTTCACTCGGTGACTAAATACAGAAAAATGCAATGCTGAGTGTAGTTGTGCCTTTTGAGCACCACCAAACTGTCATGAATAATTTATAACATCAACAGGATGTATTCAAAGCCTCCGTAACCTGCTGCACACTTTCATTTGCAGCTGCTGAAGCTACAATGAAATGGAGATACTCTAAATGTAGATAAGAGAAATTAGCCGTCATTATATATATAAAAAAAAAAGTCTATACACAAGGAGCTCGGCATTTTGCCTGTTTTCCTCCCTGCAGCTGTGCAAATGATGGCATTAATATTTAAGATAATTAATAATATATTTGTCATTTGTCCATCATGCTAATTGTTAGAAATAACCAATTATTTGTTAAACTACCCAGGGGGGACAGCTAACTAAAATGTCACATGAACTGGTCTTGTGTAAATTCTCTTGGGGCATAAAGGTCCATTTTACACTTCCAGTTTGTCTGTGAATGTTCTCATTCATCCAGGTCATTGTTCTCTCTGTCTCTCAAATTGAATCGAAGGCAACTGGACTTGTATTTGTCTGTGGAAGACGTTTCGCCTCTTATCCAAGCGGCTCAGTTCCTATTCATCGGAAAGACGCGATGCATAGTCTGACGAGTCAGACTAGTGCGGACTAGAAAGACCGATGCATAAGAACTGATGAAGCCGCTTGGATAAGAGGCGAAACGTCTTCCACAGACAAATACAAGTCCAGTTGCCTTCAATTCAATTTGAGAGAGAGAGTACACTTCCAGTTTTTAACATGAGAGTTTTGATACCAAAAAGAAGACACATTTGTGGTTTTACTAAAACTCATCTAATTCTTATTTTACGTCTTATCTCTCAGGTTTCTCTTTAGAGCTCTATTACAACAAGCTCTTAGCCTCTCTCCTCACAGTTAATGGAGCAGAGCAGACAGTTTGTATGGAGCTATACCCTTGAGTCTTAGGCTGAGGGCAGCGACTGCTTAGTTGTGACATGATAAATTTAGGAAGAAGTCCTGACAGCTGGTTTTAAGGCCCAGGTTCTGAAGACAGACTGTGAGCACAGTAGCCTATGTATAGCAACACATCATCATAAAAGACATGGAAATCTCACTTTACACTGTGTGTGACATTTAATGATATTGATCTTAACTGCTGATAGTTTGGCATTACCTCACTCTACCTTTCACCAGTATGTAAGGGCTCATACCTAAGAGGGTAGTTAATGCTTGGTGCAGTTGAATTCTCAAACAGTAAGTCAGAATCTTTTGTCACTTTTGCTTTCTTTGAATCTGATGCTCAGTGTATAGGTAGCACTCCTCCCCTTCCCTACAGCCGTAGTCATAGTCGTAGTCATGTACGCACTAGGAGCCAACAACGGCTTTAAATACCTCCCTAATAAAATGTGCTTCTACAAGAAACTCCAACTCAATGATTCATGTAGAAATATAATAACTCACTCAGTCAATTAGGTGCTTTCAAGTAGGTACTCTTTCTCACTAGTTTCGCTCTCCTCTCTCTGAAGCCGTCTGTGGATCTGACAGGATTCTGTGACTGATGCATCACCAATAAAAGTCTGATCTAAGCATGAAATAGGCTCTAATACAATGCTGCTCTCAGCTATATGTCAGTGTTTTGTTTGTTGCCTTCTTTTCCAAGGCCAACAGATGACATGCAGCAAAGGTCTGCAACCTGGACCAGACTCAGCATGTGAATGTAGAGATTTATACTCAGTACCTTAACCACCAGAACACACCTGAAATATGACCTCGCTTTGAAGCCCTATAGTAAGAATTTGCCATGAGTTAAAATGTAGTTTTAGAATCTTTACTTCACCAGCATACTGTACTTCTTGATTTAAAAATGAAATGTGAGAGCTTGTCTCTAAAATATGATGATCTGACCACCTCATATGAAGTCACATAGGCCTCAGGAGCTAATGAAATTATGCAGAAAAAAAAAAAAAAAACGCAAAACACTCAAAGGTAGCCAATGCAGATGGATCATGTGATCTCTATATGGCTCAAGCCAAGTTCCTTTCAACATTCACTTTCAACAATCAGTGAAACTTGCAAAATATCAGCAAATTAGTTGGTAAAGAATAAAGAATGTGGTTGTGGCAACTAAGTTCACTGAAATCACTGTGAAGTTCATGAAACCAGACTGAGACGTCTTTAGATTTGGGTCCTGATATGGAACATAATCCTGCTGGAAGTAGCCATTAGAACACAGTAAAAAGATGATCATGGTCAGCAACAGTACTCTGAGGCCCTGATATTGAAACCACCATTGGCTGTGCTAAGCAGCTTAAACGAGGCGAGGAAGCATTCCCAACATTATTGCACCACCACCCCCACCAGTTTGGACTTTTGGCACAATTCGGTTAGTCCATGCATTCAAACTCTGATCCTGATCTGCTGCCTCGGCACTAATCCAGATCCATCAGACCAGGTCTTCAACTGTCCAGTGTTGGTGAACCTGTGTCTACTGCAGCCTCACGTTTCTGTTCTTGGAGAGAAGAACCTGACATGCTCCTCTGCTATCATGTATTGTATATCGTTTATTCTGAGAAGTTTCTTGGTAAGAGTGGTTACCTCAGTGACTGTGGACTTCCTGCCTCCTCATTCTGTAGAACAGTATTTTTCCGCATCACTCTGAATAAACTCTCTGCATGATTTTATGCATTACATTACTGCCACATTATACACTGATTGGATGATTGCATGCATAATCTGGTGTTCAGGTGTGACTTGACCTGCTTGTCTTTAACTCTCTTCTCTTTAATGCTCCTCTACCTCCTCCTTTCAGTTACCTCTTTAATTCCCCCTCTATTATGAAATAAGAAGACATAAAAAAATGTTACTCTACTACTGACACAAATACATGTTATTTTTTCATGTGGCCCGGTGGCAGAGGTCTGAGACATTTAAATGAAGTAGTTAGTAGCATTGCCATCAGCTGACATCAGCCCCACACACCCTCCTATTCAGCAAGGCTGTGTTGGATTTTATTATTGCTCCCTGTTCTAATGTTGTATAAGTGTAGTTTGTGGTATTGGATATCAAATATGGTGAAATTAGAACCAGTCCTTATATATTTATGTGTTGTGTCATAACTGTCCACCACTGCAACAGACAGGTCATGGTTGCGAGTGAAACCTGGAGCACAGCAGCACCTCAGAGTCCAAAAGGCCAGAGTTGAAATAGAAGTCAGATTCAAACTCAGAACAATGGTTTATACCTCAATCACACAAACACCTACCAAAGTGCTTTGAGCCTGACTAACAGTGGCTGCCACAAATACCATATACCAAAAGCAGATATCTCAAAACCCATGCGACAGAATTGCAACAGTGTTGATGCACATGCTCTGGGGGTAAATATTAACCAAAATGTGAATTGTTGTATATTGGTGAACCACTAACAGTACAATGCTTTACATACACACACACACATTCATACATCACACATATACTGATGGAGCCTGCATCAGGTCAGGCATGTAGACTGAGGAGCCAGAGATTGAACCACCTTCCCCATTCAAGACACTGGGGAAAAAGCGTCCGGCTTTTGGAACCCCATTGTAGGTGGCTATGAGCTTCTGGATTTACGAATAGTACTCACCTGACTTGACTGAACCATAAGAAAAAGTTCAAATCAACAGTAAACTGAACTTGGAGTCCTCAACTGAACTGAAGCAATCAAAACAGAAAATAATATCACACCATCAGAGCAGTCCGTATCTGTGCAGCTTCATATTTAACACAAAGCTCTTCTTGGCAGCAGCTTGCCGGGTCTCCTGCGAGGTTTGAAACAGCTAACTGACTGTTAAAAGACATTTTATCACTAGTAAATCAACACAACAGAGTCACGCATATGCAATGTAATCACAAACTAATTTCCATGCCTACTGTATCTCCATGCTTTAACAAATTTAATCAAATACATCCTCCCCACTATGATGTAGAGACCTAATAAAAATCCCATCGCTCACTACCTCTAAATAAATCCAAATAATCATAGTGTGTGCAGTCTGTTTATTCCTCTCTATTCATGCCTAATCAAAAGGTTAATTCTCAGTGTGTTTGAAGGAGTGAAAAGATGCTTACTCAAGCTGGAGTGGTTATCTCTCAGTCTCAAATGTCTCCTGTCAGGTCCAACCCCTCAGTAACAAAACAAAGGAGTTGTATTTGCTGTAGATTTTCTGATTTACTGTGACAAGTCCTGTGATTGACTGGAAACCTGTGCCTCTCAGCCCTCTACCACCACTGTGAGTTAATTTAAAATTAATCAGTGTATGTTTTTGCATGTGGAAAAACATAGTATCATATTCTGGAGGTATAGCAAAAGCTTAAAAATTTTACTTTTCTTTATAATTTAAAAACTTTGTCTAGACTATACATGTGTGTATACATGCTATAACTTTCTGTGTGTGTTTTCTGTCTTATACAGAGAACAGAGTTAATGCTCACTAATCCTCACAGGTGTTTCTGTGGCAAACAATTAGACAATGTAGGGAATAATTACGGATACTTGACCAACACGTTTGGAAACTGAGAACTAGTTACACCATTATGCAAATAAATATGGACCATAGACTGTAAATAAAACAGGATGCAGCCTAGTCTTTCAGGTGTTACCCATGTGGTCTGTAGTCAACTGTCACTCAAACTGGCCACGTCCTCAATTATACAGAACCCTTTATAAAATGTAAACAGATGAGTGACTTTTCTTTTTTTTTCTTTCTTTTTTTTTTGTTTATTTCTGCCATGATGTTGGACATGGGAGAATATGAGGATTGACAAGCTTTAGGAGCCAGACTCTGGATGAGGAACTACAGTATTTAGCACTCCCATGTTGACTCTATTATTGAGTCCCATAGACTGTAGTTTGATATTGATGCCTCTCAGCAGCCAGGCTGTCATTCAGCATAATTAAACACAATAATAATAATAAACAGCACAATTTTACTTTTGAGATGCAAAGAAGATGCAAACAACATTGTCAAAATGAAGATAATTTGGTGGACTGATCTTGGACACACCATGCTTATTATAAAGCAGTGCCTCTCCTTAGTGTCACAAATGAATATTCTTTATTGTATGAAGTATAAATGGTATACATTTATGAGTACAAATATTTTACTTATGGGTCAAACAGCAGACAATTCCCAGCTCTCAGTGTGTTGAAACATTTCAAACAATCTGAGTACGTGAGTCTTAACTTAACTTCACCAGAATGCAAATGGAATCAAACACACAAAGTCATGTCCTTGTACTGTATGTGAGTCCTACAGTACTTCCTTGTAAAAAGAACGACTGAGAACATTCAAATTTATCTGATCAATATTCTACAGCTTTCTTTTTTTCCCTTAAACAAGACTAAACTTTGTATTAGAGGTGGTAATGGCAGAAACCAAGTCCAACTCAAAGTGACGTGCCACCTTCAAGTTCAGCCTCGGCGGGACCTCAGAACCCACCCAGAACCCCAGCAGGCTCCTGATGTGTTCTGAACAGGCTGCTGAAAAGTAGAAATGTAAAGAAGAAATGTAGTTAATGCAAGTCAGTCAGATAAAAGACAGTTATTGCACATCTGATAAACAACTATGTAGTCACTGAAAAGATGTTCAAACAAAGTCTAGGCTGAGACCAGACATCTTCTCAACCTCAAATGACCTCAATCTAAATATCCACAGAGAGACAAATAATACACCCGTTGAATGTCTTTTCAATGTCGCGTTGCACTGTTTGTATGAAAAACTGCATGAGGGCAAATGACTGATACAGCATAGTGATGGTTTGATACCGAACCTGATGCTACATCCTCTGAAAATGATGCCGTTCTAATGCCCTGAGCTCCTCATCTCCTTTAGAAGTCATGGTAGCAGGAGAAAACAGTGTAATTTCACTACTGAACTGTTTAATTATGTTTTTTTAATTATGTCTTTTTCCACATATAGTCCTATGCATTTTGCTCCATTGCAACACAGTGCATATGATTCCCAAAGTTTCAGTGGAACTCAAATTTCACTTTTAAGGCTAGTTTTGCATTTCTAATGATGTACTGTTTTCATAGTGGTGACTTGATGAACATAGCAGCTGCTCTGAGTGGTGAATGGAGGCAGTGGCTACCCTCGGGCAGGGATTAGTAGATGTTCTTGCCTCACTACTGCCTCCAATTAGATGTCATTGAACTGAAAAAACGATAGTTCTGAGACTTGACCACTGAGCCCAGTTTTTTTCCTCAGCAAAATGTTACATGGAGCTACTTGAGCTAGAGAGAGAGACATCATGCTGACAAGCTGCTGTTGTTTCCACTTCTTGACAGTTGTCCACAATGGATGAAGCCCCTGTGTTCACAATAAGATGACTGATCAGTTGACTTCATGCAGATCACATCTTGCTGAGCCTGACAATGACCTGCCTATTTCAACTGTCATCCCAGACACTCTTTTCCATGAGTTCCATGAGATTAATGGGATGCCAGAGGTCTAGAACAAACCGACTGTCCCTCCACTGAAGTTTCTAACTGACATCATGAGGGCAAACTTCACCTTCACCTTCACTTCACCACAGATTGTGACTCTGTTTGGCCCCAGTTCCCAGCACACTACAGCAGCCAGTGCAACAGAACTGAGGTATAAACCTGTTCAGTTCCTTGAACTCTAACCTCCCGCAAAGACCAGAGTTTTGCTGACAGATCTCCTTGCTGATGTAACACCTAACAAAGATGGCCACCCATCCTGCCTAAATGTCAGAGTTCCTCTTCCCCTCATGCCCCTGTCCTTCCTGTTCCTCTTGCTCCTCAGCTTCCTCTTCAGCTGATGCTCCTAACCAGCAGGTCACCAGGGTCACAGGTAGGGCAAACCCAGGACCAGCAGCCACTGATGAATCAAAGCAGGAGGTAATAACCTTTTGGCAAATGTTGTCACCTGTTGACCATCAAATGACTCTGCGGTGTATTCACCAGGAAGACTGGTTCACTTTCATGTTCCCATCTCTCCAGTATCCTGAAACAGCTGTTCTGGTAGACTCTTTATCAATACCATGGCCTGCTATTCGGTTATTCACTGAATTTACTTTCTGGAGAAAGCTCTGCCGTCATTAACCAGCACTGAGATGAGATAGCAGTGAGATAAAAGAGGAAACCAACAATGTATTTGTGGAACTCGGGTTTTGCCCTAAATGGTAAAAGTCCTGTCCTCTTCCCTAGCAGCTGGCTGTCTACCAGAGCGTCATGTGGTGTCTGTGTGACAGACAGACAATGTGTTTCTGATTTGGTAAAGGTTTGGTACCTCTCTGCTGGGAGTGGAAGCATTTACATAATGACCATGGTCCAGGATGCTCCTCTGTGAATACCCACCTGTCCCGTTCATCCACTGGTTCCTGGATCAAGTGCAAGAAGAACAGTTGTTGGTGATCTCTTGAACATAATGGCTGTCACCAGGCCACCCATGGGACCCTCTTGTGGCATCTCAAACCCTCTCCCAGGATCAGTCAGCATCTGTGGAATTAACTGCTGAACAGGAATACCACGAGAGAGAGACTGGCCTTCTCTCAGGATGGCATACACACTGTCCAGGAAGCTTGAGCCAGGTCTACCAGAGCGTCCAGATCTTTGAGAAAAGGTTTGCACCCCACTTGGTGTTCCCTGTCCCACGCCTCTGTTTCCTGCTGGCATGTAGGGACACAGGCCTGTGTCACTCAGGGATTGCTGGTTGGCTGGTTGAAACACTCTTTAAAGCTGTGGATCAGGGATTGCTGAAGGTTTTTGTCTCTGGCTCTGCTGAAGCCTCTGACGTCAGAGTTACTGACTTATCTGCTTTGTCGGTGGCCCATCCATGCTTTTGATTTTACACCCTCACCCGGCCTGTAGAGTGAAAACATCACTAGTTTATTTAGATTGAGTGATAACTTTGGGTGTATTCATTCTTCTTGTTCATGACTCTAAGGAAAAAACAAAACAAAACCTGTGACATCTCCTCTGCCCAGTGCCCGTGCTGTCCTGTTATGTTGCCACCATTTCCACTTCCTCTTTGTGCACAACAGAGCAATCTCAGGGGCTTCCACTGTCTGCATGGCGCCTGTCACACTGGCAGTGTGAATCCAATTCACAGGCATATCTCTCTTCTGGGACGGATCCCCCAGAGAGTATCAGGACGCACGCCAACCAGGGGGGAATTTCATCCTGCATGGATTTGCACTGAAGAATGACAGTGGAAGACATTTGAGCTGCAGTTCCTTGGTCTTCCCCCTGCTTTCATCAGCTTTTATCAACGGGATGTCTCCTGTTTGTCTGTACTGACAGTTTTGTCAGAATGATTAATATTGGATGTGCGTTCCCCCTCCTGCAGGCTGCCGTACGGAGAGACACCTGTTTTCTACTCTGCTCCTCGCTGGGCTGTTACAGTGCATAACCTTTGTCTCTACTTTCTCACAGCAGTAGACTTTATTGTTTCCCGGCCTTCACCCCATCATAGAGAATGTTTTTATTCTACTATGCTGTGTCATTCAGGTGCATATGGGGCCCTGCAGTGCATCATTACGCATGACACAGTGGCTGTGCATGGAGTGCTTATTGATTTGTTTATTGTAGTAGGTGTGCTTGCACTTTTGGTTCCAAACAGAACCAGTAAAGTATCGACTTTATCCTGCTTGGCTTTTGACCCACAAGCAATAGCCATAAAGGGTGAAGGCCAGAAAAAACAAACATTAGTTTGATATTGTAACTCCAGACTACAGACTGATTGAAACTCACTGCCTCCTTCAGTGGCTCAGGAAAAAAAATGGGAGCCAGCAAGCTGTCTGCATTCTCAGGCTGATTTATACACAGGGCGAGACTAAGGTTTGGTCCACTCATTCAGCTGAGTGTGGAGTGGTTTTTCTCACTGCTTCACATGTGCACGAGGTACAAACCCCTGAGGTATGGTGACCGGACGCCCCAGTTTTCCAGGGAAAAGCCCTGCTTTTGTTGGTCTGTCCCTGCAAATGCCCCTTTTATTAAATGTGAAATCAAAACAAAAAGTGTAAAGCACACAGATGTCTCCAACCAGGGTTCAATTAGGCGGCAGCGACTTCTTCAGACCATTTGGGGGAATGTGAGGAATATTTGCAGATCTGTTAGGACACTTCATGTAGCTCTTCTCACAGACCCTGCACACTGGAGCACTTGATGATAGAACACAGATAATAAAATATTTTTAGATCAGTATGTCTTTACAAAATTATGAGTGTGACTCAGCCCCGATAGTGAAATCTAGTGATATAATTTCACATTTTAGGGAAATATTAAGAGGAAGCCTCAGAGCTCCTTAATGAATAATAAATCATTTCAAATATGACACAGACATTCTTCTTCTCATCATTTTCCATATTGACGTATTCTTGGGATGGATCTTTAGAATTTAATAGTTATTCAGCCAGAGTCAGTTTTGCGCATTTACATACCTGGGAATTCTGCAAGGTCAAATAAACACAGTCAGACAATGTGTTGTTGTTGTTATAATTAAACCCTCATATCATGGTCAGATTTACTTGATAAGAGGATGAAGCAATATACTGAATGCTCTTATTTAAAGCAGTTGTGCTTAGTTATATGCAAAATAAAATGGCAGCCACCTTCCTCTTTCTTCATGGTCAGTGCACAAGTCTCTTACATCCATGCACCACAAGCTGCACTGCTGCAGTCACAAGCCTTGGGCTCTGTTTAGCAGAAAACTAACTTAGTAACTCATATAATTACTGGATCACACATGGTCATGTGGTCATGGCATCTACAGATGACAGGACCCTCAAGTTAACTGAACAGAAAAAAAAACAAAAACAAATTACTGAATTAAAATGTTGAATTTTTATTGATATTCATCGATTGTTATTAAATAATTGAATTGTGATAACCTCACCAGGAAATGCCTTGGGCCCTGTTCACAATTACCTGACCCACTTCCTGTTTCATTTTCAAACTACTGTCCTGGCTGTGCTTGTGTGCATGGACTCTTTCTTCGCAGTGATGAATTAGCACGATTTTCTGCGTGCCCACTTTCAGTTTGACCTTTGACAGGTAATCAGGCTGAACCAGGGATTCGTTTCAATGACACACTGATCATCTGACTAACTCTTGTTTTTTTTGTCCCACTGGAACTATTTTTAATCACGCTGCTGTTTTTCAGGACATCAGCACTTAACTTCGTTGAGCTCATTTTCATCTCAAGCAATTCTCTGCAATGGATGTCCTAAACTTCAGAAATCAAACCAAGGTTGTAGCATAAGTTCTTTGATGAACCAGTTAAAGTTTCCATTAACATGTGCCAAAGAAAATATATTTGTGGTTTTAACAACTAAAACACAATCTCATCTAATGTGATCAAATAACAAGACTATGCTAAAACCTAATATGTGGCTGCATGGGCCACATGCTGTCAAATCCTGTGACGTATTCTCACAAAATTATTGAACAGATTAATTAAAAACAAAGACTGAGCTGTGATCTCCGTTATCTCAAACCATCTTTCTTGTTTCAGTTTTTTGCCTTTATTCCACCCACATAATGAGGATGACAGACAAAAATGCTGAGAGAAAAAGAACATGATCACACAGCAAAGGGCTTCCAGGGCCAAGAATAAACCTTAAAGTGCACTTTCTACCTACTGAGCTACTGGGGCACATGCTGGATGACAACATTTTTCTTTTTTTCTTTTTTTGTCTGTCCCACAGAGTGCATACTTCATCTTGGATCCACCATAATTTGGTCTTCACTTCCTCTAGAATATAACAGACTTTTATTTGAGGCAGGTCTTTATGTCTGACGCTCTCTGTTTTATATGTAGAGCTGGTCGGAGCCTCGTTACTGATGACCTCTCTGTCTCCTCCTGCTCTCTCTGCTCACAGTCTCTGATGTTTAGTTATTCCTCTGCCTCCTTTAGTGAAAATTATACATAAAAGCAGTTTACACTGAGTCTTGCCTCTGTTTTATTGTATTTGAAGAGCCCCTCTGCTTCCCTGCAGCTCCGAAGCAGCTTGGTTATACTGTACTACAGCTCTCTCCGCTAAGAAATGGTCAAAGTACCATCACTCAGTCAGCCAGTCTGACATCCATGATCCAGCCAAGAACAAGCCGCACCACTGAGCCACCCTGCTATGAACTTGTCTCCTACAAATGTAAGGAGGGTTGTGTTTGGCAGTGCAAATGCAAAAGAAAAAAAAAAAAAGCTGCCTTTGAGGGCACAGCCCTTTTTTTTCTGTGAAAGCAAGTGTGAATAAACTTCCCCTTAATTGAAAACCTTGTAGGTCTGCCCAGTTAAAACCTTTGTGAGTATAGTGAGAAAGAAGGAAGCTTCTAAGAAATTCTTATCTTCCTATTTTAGATTCTGCATGTAGACAAATGGAGAGTTCTACACTGAGATAATCCATATCTGATCAGTAATGGCACAGCTGAAAAGCTCCATTCTCCCTCTAACAAGTTACAAGTCATTTATTTAACCATCACAATTACTGAAGCTGTTCAATTAAGGTAAAAATGTAACATAGTTAAGCTGAAAAAATCCTGCATAGATCATCTTTGATTAATTATGTCCTCAATATCAAATCTATCCATCACAAATAAGAAAACTGTTGTTGCTGGTGGCCATTTTGAAAAATGGCTGCCGTAGCCACCATACAAAAACTAAACCTCAACATGGCTCCATATCCAGTTATTTTAGAATGCCTTGGGCTGTAAGTGTACCAAATTCATGCTTTTATCACAGAATGCTTTTTTGAGCTAAGCTACTCCACCATAGAGACTGGGTTTAGGGCTCAGCTGTGTGTATATCTCTATATAGAACCTGGACCTGCTTTATAATCAAAAGGATGTGGACATCTACCTTTATGGTCTCTCTGATCTTTGATCAGTCGCAGATAACTCCTATCTTTGATATCCTCAGTGAATCACTGCCAGCGAATCAGCAGTCTGCCTGGCAGGGAGCTGCAGTGGGTGTCTGGTTTTCTTACTTCCCCCTAAATATTGCGTGGAATGTCTAGTTCATTGGGGAGTTTTCCCTCTTTCACGGATGCTCAGGATGAAGGCTGGTTGCCTGCCTGTTGGCTTCAGGAATGAATGTTATGTGTGTCTTTCTGTCCCCTCCCACGTCATTCCTCTCTACCTCTCCTCCTCCGTGACAGAATGAGGACACTAAGTTCTGCTGTGGAGCATCACTCGAGAAGGTTGAAGTGGCTGTAAAAAAGCAGCCCTCAGGGTTAGCTGCTTTGGACGTGTGGAATACGGAGAGCGCGTTTTATACATTTTTATCAACATCTGTGGTTCTGGTCCTGCGTCTGTCATGCATTCAGCACACTATGTGTCTGAATAGGATGTGAGCTGATCAAACTGTGATCAGGTGAATATGGTGGTCAGTGAAATCACCTGGAGCGGTGCCTGGCTGGAATAAACAACCTAAAAACTATCAGCTCTCCTCAGCTCATACATCTGCCTGTCCACATTAACTGTAACCAACACTCTCCTCTTTTTGCATGCATGGTGTGATGGCAAGTCATCCCTCTGAATACAGATATCCCATCGCCAACTGTCTGTGCACTGCGATTTGTCTTGTGCAAGACATATTTCAGATCTGTGAGTTTCACCAGCAAAGCCAAAGCTGTCAGACCATCTGGGATTTTATTGTGTCAATAACACACTAACTCTCCATCCTTGACTTTTTTTAAATGTGTGTGTTTAATGTTTTCTGACAGCTAGAGCATATATAAACATGCAAGTTTTCACATAGACCACTATTATATATTTTTTTCTATTTCCCTTTCATGTTCATTATGTAATCTGCAGCTTTCAGTAATGCATGTTGATAGCTCTTCTGTAATGAAACTTATCAATAGCATAACTCATAACTCTCACTCTGGCACAACACACAGCTAAGAGCACAATGTATGTTTGTATACATGTGTTGACTTTTTTTCTTGCCACACATGTATCACATTAGCATTTAGGAATTATTTTGATGGGTTTGGTTGACATGATCTCATGTGAATAGTACAGTTGTATTGAGCTGCTTTGATTTGCCACTAGCTGAAGCTTGCTGTCTGACGAATGTAAGTACTCAGTGAAGTTAGATAACGGCCACAGAGACCGTGCATCCACAAACTTTTCTTCTACTCCTCCACTGTGCATGAGCACCAGTGAACTCTGACAGTAGTCAGAAGTCAGTAGAGCGGTAAGTAAGTAAACTTCACTGATGTTACTTAAAGGGGAACTATGCAAGTCTGGTCACTTTTCCGCTGTCTTGCTAACCCTCCTCCCTCACTCCTTGGTCATGTGCATTTGTTTTCAAAAAAGCCAGTAAACAAGCAATCCTTGGAGTGGTGGATAATGTTATATATCACATTTTACTATGTGTATATTTGTGTAGTCTTATCTTTCATAAAAAGAGATTACAGGTCATGTTACCCAATTGCGGGTTAGATGTTTGTGTCGTGGTGCCGCCAAGACGAGAGCTGGGACATCGGGTTGGAGGAGCTGATCTTGCAAGTTTGGTTTTTGGCCAAGAGACACAGAGAGCCTCCATTCTACCTGTAACAAGTCATTTAACCATCACAATTACTCTGACGCTGTTTAATTAAGGTAAAAATCTTGCATAGTTCCTCTTTAAATAATCATTGTTGCTATAGTGTAATAAAGAAAAGGTTATAAAGTGTTTTAAAATCTGATACTGTGTTCCTTCCTTTGGTGAGTTGACCTCTTTTGAATATCTCCACACTGAAATGCAACCCACCAGTATTAACAGCTACAGTCCATCATCACACTGTTCCAATTTCATAGAGGCAGCAGCTAACTAATTATCCAATCCTTTCAGTCCAATCCCCCCATTATGATTACAGGAGAGGAGACTACTTCACATGCATAGATAACAGCACAGTTTATTAGACTGTACTGTAATAACTGTCTGGCATAAACAGTCACACTTCAGACCTTTTAATTTCAAATGTATTTGCAGTGTCTGTGCTGGATGTTGTCTCATCAGACCACCTCTGTATTATAATGTTGTAGCCTCTCCTGTGAAACCAGTTCAGGGACGACTGTAAAGAAACGCTGTCTCCCTGTGTTTACCACCATCTACTCTGCATTAGTCGCACCAGTCACGTCTTCCCGTGATGACACGGTAACAAATTTTTGCAAAGTTTTGGAAACATCCTTGATGATACGGTTCAGTTAAAAAACTAAAGTGGTGTCTAGTAAATACCAAATTCCCCAAGAAAATAATATATCTGAGGAGAGAAGAAAGGAAGGAGAGCTGAATGAAAAGCCAGGCTGCAGAAGGATGCTGACAGTTACAAAGCAGAACCCCTTACAGCTTCCCATGAATGAAATATGAATATGAGATCCAACTACACTCAGTCCAGATACTTCCTCATCACTCCTTCTCAGCACAGGTTGCTACACCTCCTCACCCTGTCTGTCATCTTGATGGACAGGGTCATAAAAATCCTGTTGTTATCTATTACTGCCTGCCATTTTTATTTTAATGCTTAATGGTGATGTGACATAACGCATTTAGTAGCATTTTTCAAAAACAAGTCTGATTATGCTTTTGTAATAGCACACAGAAAAAGATGACACCTGTGCCTGTGCATCACTTCTCATGCCGACACTAAAGTATGTACCAAAACAGAAGGTGAACCTCAGCTCGGCCTCTTGTCTTAACATTACAATTTCAGTAGACTGCTGCAGGTAACAATCACAATGTGTTTAAGATTTATTTCTAATTTTAAAATCCTTTGTGTTGTGAGCTGATCTACATGTCAAAATTTCTCCTTGCACAAAGTTTACTTCCTGATTGAGAAATCTGTATCAGATTTCTGTATCTGATTGAGAAATCTGATACACTCCCTGCTTTCTACAGGTGAAAGTGCAGAGAGCATCAAATAGTCAGAGGAGAAAACATCAGAGAGACTCAGCCACACGTTTGAGGCTCAGTCAGACCCAGACCCAGCCGAGTCTGAGGTCAGAACCAGAGACCAGCAGATCGATCAGAACAGTTAGTATAGCCAATAAGTCATATTTGCTAACTATCTGATTTGTACTGACAAGGTTTTGGTGACTATCAGTCAGACCCAGACTCACCACAACAGCTGGCCTCCCTTCATTTATGTTTATGAGCTTGTAACTGACCCAATGACCCTTTGGTAGCAGTTAGCAGTAATTTTGACCTAGACTTAGCAGGTAGCAGTAACAATGACACCGTGTAAACACGTTGGCAGCATTGGTTCGTTTGGTTTGTGACATATGAAGCTCTGACTGTTCTAGTTGATGTTTACTGTCATTGGGTCAGTCATGCTGTTGACTGATGATCTCACCCATGCCCTCTATGATATAAAAACCCATCATGTCTGTCATTTGGAGTGATCTTGAAATAATCTGTCACCTCCATTTTAATGTGACTAGACTGTCGTCACTATCCACTGCTGGTGTGTGTCAGTGTTGAGTGCAACTTGACCTAATGTACCACCTACCTCGGAAACCCATCCCCCCTCCCACAAGTCTTCCTAACTTAATGCCCTGATACAGGCAGAGCTACACATTAGCACACATTATCACATTTTCATATGCACACACATGCTTTCGCGCACGCTCTCCATTGTACTGTAAGCCGGGTCACGCTCCTCAAATCTCAGCATGAAAGGGAGTGTTTGACAAGTGGTATTAGCCATCCCTTTCTGGATCATAGCGAAGCTAAGAGGGATGGATTCAATCAGCAGCGTCTCCTTTACCCCCCCCCCCCCCCCAGCGTTATCAGCCCCCCCTGCATTCTCCCCTTCTCCTCCTCCTCCTCTTCTTCAATTTGCCTGTCAACTTTTTATCCCTCTCCGCCGTTTGCCATTTTGCCCGCAGCACGGTCTGTCGGCACAATCTGAGAGGTGCCATATACAGCGGCTGCAATCACAGCGCCATTCACAGCTTCGGGTTGCACTGTGTTTGCTGAAGCATCCATTCTGTCAAAAGAGTAGCAAGTGGCACCCCAGGTTTCTTACACCTCTCTGTAGTGGTTTTACATCATGTAAGTCACAAAGACAGTTAAAGGCATCCACGATTGGAAAGCACTATGTGCTGACATCCTAATCTTCCTCTGTCTTGCCTTGTGACTGATTGCTGTGTTTGTGTTGCTTAACGCTCTCCTGCTGGCTCCGGAAAGGACTTTGATTTTGCAGGTTATTTCCATGAATTCACGGTAATGCTCCGCTCTGTTCTGATTCCTGATTGTTTTGAAGGCTGCTTTGTCTTTGACTGAGTGTCTCAACAAACTCAGCTTTGAACTTATGTTTCCAGAGGAGACTTTTAATGCATTGAATGGATTTCACATGCATTCCATTGTGAAGCACTGAGGGCTGTGTTGCACCAGATGAACTGCGACAAATTTAACGGCTGCTGCCGGGAAGCTTCACCTTTAAAAATAAAATATACAATTTCACATACTGGAGGTGTTGATAGAAACAAATAAAATAAGAAGACACATTGTATTGTAGTGCAACTGGCCCAGCTGACATTTGTTCTTTGCAGCTTTAAAGGTTATTAACATTAACAAAATTTATTTTAAACTAAAAATAATATGTATGAATTGTATGAAACTAACACCTTCTTCAAAAGTAAAACTAAACTTAACCAAAGTCCATGAAAATATGAGTTGGAATTAATTATCACCTTGAATATTCTTGATTCAATAGTTAGATTAGAAATTATAATTCCTCTGTTTTTACAAGGGTCGAAGCATTTATTTTGATTATCCAAATCTATATTAACTCTAACTACTGTTGGGAATAAAAGTTAAAAGTGAAACTTGAAATATACACACACTATAGCCAAACATACATTATCCCCATATTCTCATTGTGCAGTTCAACCATACTCCAGAGTGTGGGAGAATTTATTTCCTTTCCACCTGTATATCAAAGTTGTCAGATTCAATTAAGTCTGTAGAGCCCAGAGTCACATCCTGGTGAGCTGATGCTAACAGCAACACAGCAGAGACACAGGTTGTGTGTCAATTCAGGGGCTGCATCTTTCGGAGGACAAAGCCTACATGGTGTACAGAGGCAACAGCTTTGGAGGCACCTCTGATGACACATCACCATTGGTAGTAAATGGGACGGTCTAGCCTTGGGAGCATTTTCTGACAGTATCCGAATGCAATTAACATCCTGCCGTTAAATATTTGAAAGTGGCAGGTTTTTTTTACACTTCCAAAGGCTCCTTAGCTCCTTGCCGCAGGTTATGTGGCCAGCAGAGCCCTGCTCAGTGGGCGGCCACGCCTCCAGGCCGGCCACTAAGCTGGGCTATCATGACTATAGTGGTGTGCAAAGAACCTTGGGATACGTGAGGACAAAAAGGATAGTGGTGTGAACAGGCAAGTGAAGGCCGCATTTGGAGGAGCCTTTGAATGAGGACAGGCCTTGTTGAGACGCTGTGATGTAATCGGCCTCCAAATGCATCCTGTGTAGGATGCAGCCCCTGTTCTGACACACAGCTACAGTGTACACACACAGGGCTGCTGACATGACACCTGAAACGCACACACTGTCTTCCTCCACTCATATATCTTCTGGTGACAGCTCTGAGTTGACACTGTATTGTCCACATCTGATCATCATTTCATTTGACAACAGGAATCACATCACAGTCCGACTATATTGATGTGTTGTCAGTATTTACTTCTCTCTGCCCCACACTGGGTATCAGAAACAACGCCTCGAATGTATTCCCTTTTATTTAAATGTATCCCAGCATTTTTCAAAAACATCCCCTGTGAGTTGATACAAGAATGTAATATCCAACGCTTTGATTGTACACAATGTTACTTTGAGAGCTACATTCAACCCAGTCACACAGCTCAGAGTGGAATACAGTAAACATGAGATACTGACCAAACTGTGCAGAGGCTTTATATAAAAAGATGTGAGGTTTCTGGCACCAGGCCAGAGATATATTCACTGAGCACTGGAGGAAGATCCTGAAGAGCTGGTCCTGTCAGAGTGAGTCTCACTACATATCAGTAAACGCAGACTGTGTTTTAGAGAGGCGAGCACAGGCTGCACAGGATCATCATCATGTTTCTGTAATAAAACATAGGAATGCTAGCATTCACCTGTAACACAACGTGCATCAAGCAGCATTGACCACCTCACTGTGTTGATTCAGATGTCTCACACACTCAGTGTAAACTAACATCCTTCACAGGTAATCTAGAATTACATTTACAATTCACCCTTTTTCCCGACCTCTTTTCCGCTTCCATCATCCATTCCTCCATCTCTCCTTTTTCATTTTCATCACTGTCTTACTTGCTCGTTGCTCCTGTGTAGGCCTGGTTATACGGTATGTACCCATGCAGTGTCAAACATTTGGTTAAACATTATTGAAATATATTAGAAACAAAGTATGTCAATCTTATCTCTGTAGAGCATATTTCTCTGTTACCATGGATGCAGGGATCAATAAAACCTCTGCTTAAGCTCATAGGTACAGTGGGCTTGAGCAGAGGTTTTATTGATCCCATGCAAAATGCATATATTAAAATATTTTCTTTTTGACTCAAACAAATATTTCTCATGATATAGCTGTGGTGACACGTCTTTGCACAGTGAATATAGGGGGAGCTATATTGGTCAAAATGTTCAGTTGCTCCTTGTAGTAGGTGAAGTATCAGGATGAGAAATGCTCTATTGGTTGTGCTAACTTATAAGGCAGCTTTCAACTGCTTAGTTCACCCTATAGCCAAAGGCAGCAGGAGAGCACAAGGCAGCTGTCAGTTGATGTGCCTCTTGCTCACAGAGGACAAAGTGACATCAGTTTCTGTTACACCGCTCATGTTCCTCCTCTGCGTTTGCTGCATGTTAGTGGTGACCGTTTTAGATGGGTCCTCTGTTTGTTATTGATTCCTGGTTGGGTCCATTTGGTTGGTATGAAGTACATGCTGATCGTTGACAGCAGGTCTTCTAATCTCATGCGCTGTTCTTTTACGATGCTGCATGTGTTGCAAATGGTATGTGTGTTTACACAGCATGAATCGCTTCCCGCCTGCAGAGTGTATGTGTGTGTGTGTGGACAGCTAGCTGATTGCTATGTTGCCATGTGGTGGCAGCTGTTTTTGTCATTTCTTATTTTTTATATAGTTAACTGATTCTCCAGCCGGCCTTCTTAAAATGAACAAGTCCTGTTTATGTATCACAAGGTCCGCATGTAACCAGCAGCTACACTGAACCACCTGCAGAATCGCTGCTGCTTTGCCTTGGGACTTTGCCTTGTTTTGGCAAAGCCATATCCCACTGCCTTGACCATACATATGGTTGTTACCTACAACCATATGGTGACAGCTGTAGCTTCCCTTTTCCCTAAAGCCAACCTGTGTGGATGTGTAGATAGTGGGATGAGTTTACATCATTGTTTAGTTTTGTATCTGACCACCCCATGTGGGTAATCTGACCTGATCATGTTGGTCTACTTTGTTATTAACTTTTCATTTATTGGGGTTATTTTGAACAAGTTGCAGATAATTGTGGGTTTTTTTCTGTTATGTTGTGATTCAGTTTATTCTGAATGATCTTTATATTCTGTTTAATTTTTTTTCTTTAATGGTTAAGTGGCTTTGTTTTTTGTTTGCAGTCAGGTATATTGTGTTTGTAACCCTTTGACTTTGTTTCCTCTCCCTCTCAGATGCTGAGTCTGTGGTGTTTGTATCGACTTGCCAGTAAATCTGTGTTAATGATAGGAATTAATAGGTTCTATGTGTAACACATGACTTTTGTGTGTGTGTGTGAGTGAGAGAGAGAGAGAGAGAGAGAGAGAATTTTTATTGGATTTTTCCCTTTTTCAGAAATAAAAAACAGAGACATGTGGCACACAATACATGTGCAAAAATGATTGATGTAATAGATAGATAGATAGATAGATAGATAGATAGATAGATAGATAGATAGATACTTTATTCATCTCCAAGAGAAATTCACAGTTCCAGCAGCTTGCAAATGTGGGAACATGGGGGCATGCAGGGTTCTAGAAAATATGAAGGAAATAGTACTAGATTACACAGTATCATTCTAAAAAAATATAATAAGAGTGCAATATAATAAGAGTGCATGCAAAGTAGAATAAGAGTATAAATTGGAAAATATAGTAATCTCCACTCTTTGTGCAGTTGTGCAAAGTGACGGTGTGCAACATATGTATTTATATTGTTCAGTATGGATTTAATACACATTTAAGAGTCCATCTTGTTGATGTGTGTGTGTGGTAAAGTGCACGTGTGCCTGTGTGTGTGTCCTGAGGTGCATGGTGTGGGTGTGCAGTCCAGGGCTTAGCGTCTGTTATTGTTGTTTCCCCCGAGAAGTGTTGAAGAGTCTCATGGCATGGGGGAGGAACGATTTCCTGAGTCTGTCAGTAGAGCAGGACAGTGACAGTAGTCTGTCGCTGAAGGCAAGGCAAGGCAAGGCAATTTTATTTGTATAGCCCGTTTTTACAAACAGTTTGTTTCAAAGGGCTTTACACAGCATTATGACAACATCCTCTGCCCTTAGACCCTCACATCGACTGAGGAAAAACTCCCAAGCTGCTCCTCTGCCTGGAGATGGTGCTGTGGATTGTCTATGATGGACAGTAGCCTGTTCAGTGTCCGTCGCTCTGCCACAGATGTTAGGCTGTCCAGCTCTGAGCCGACGACAGAGCCTGTCTTCCTCACCAGTTTGTCCAGGTGTGCGGTGTCCTTCTTCTTGAGGCTACCCCCCCAGCACACTACAGCGTACAGGAGGGCGCTCGCTACCACAGACTGGTAGAAGATCTGTAGCAGCTTCTTGCAGATGTTGAAGGACGCCAGCCTTCTGAGGAAGTACAGACGGCTCTGTCCTTTCCTGCACAGGGCGTCCGTGTTGGCAGACCAGTCCAGTTTGTCGTCCAGCTGCACTCCCAGGTATTTGTATGTGTGAACCACCTCCACACAGTCCCCCTTGATCTGAACGGGTTCAGGCTGTGTCCTGGTCCTCCTAAAGTCCACCATCATCTCCTTGGTCTTGCTGGAGTTGATGAGCAGGTGGTTGGAGTCACACCATGTGATGAAGTCCAGAATCAGTTTCCTGTACTCATCCTCCTGTCCACCCCTGATACATCCCACGATGGCCGTGTCGTCCGCGAACTTCTGTACATGACAGAGCTCAGAGTTGTGTTGAAAGTCAGACGTGTACAGGGTGAACAGGACCGGAGAGAGCACAGTACCCTGTGGTGCTCCAGTACTGCTGGCCACAGTGTCAGACCTGCAGTCCCCCAGTCGTACATACTGAGGTCTGCCAGTCAGGTAGTCAGTTATCCATGCCACCAGATGTGATTCTACTCCCATCTCTGTCAGTTTGTCTCTGAGGCTGGATGGTGTTAAAGGCGCTGGAGAAGTCCAAAAATGTGATCCTCACAGCACCGCTGCCTCTGTCCAGGTGAGAGAGAGATCGGTGGAGCAAGAAGATGATGGCATCCTCAACTCCCATCTTTTCCCTGTAGGCAAACTGCAGAGGGTCGAGAGTGTGGTGGGTCTGTGGCCTCAGGTGATGGAGCAGCAGTCGTTCCATAGTCTTCATCACATGTGATGTCAGGGCAACCGGCTTGTAGTCCTTCAGCTCCCCAGGAGGTGGTTTCTTTGGGACTGGGATGATGCAGGATGTCTTGCAGGGGAACTCTCCCCTGTCCCAAACTCAGGTTGAAGATGCGCTGTAGAGGGTGACCCAGCTCTCGCGCACAGGCCCTCAGTAGTCTGGGGGATACTCCATCTGGACCTGCAGCTTTGCTGGGGCATAGCCTCCTCAGCTCTCCATATACCTGGCTTGCAGTGATTGTGGGTGGTATGAGGGGGAGGGGGAGGTTTCCTCTTCTGTGCTGGTAATGGCTTGTGGGGGTGGGTGAGGTGGGTGGGTGGGGATTGCTGTGCTCAGAGGGGTGAATGGAGTGGGCTGATCAAACCTGTTAAAAAACTGGTTCAACTGGTTTGCCCTTCCCACATCTCCTCTTTGTGTTGTGGCCAGTGATGGTCCTCATCCCCTCCCACACCTCTCTCATGCTGTTCTGCATCCTTTGTTCTATTTTCCTTCCATATTGCTCCTTCGCCATCCTTAGCTGGACTCTGAGTTCCTTCTGTACCCGCTTGAGCTCCTGTGTGTCACCTTCCTTGAAGGCCTTCTTCTGGTTCAGAAGGCCTTTGATGTTACTGGTTATCCAGGGCTTGTTGTTCGCAAAGCAGCGTACAGTTCTAATATTTCTAATAAAAGTACAATCAAATAACAAAAAATACAACAATAATACTGTTAATAGAAACATCACTAACAATAAGAATTTGGTTATGATAATTTAAAATAAGAATCAGCCCCCTCCCCATCCTCTAGATTGTGTGAAAACCACTGCAACACTCATCAAACCACTGCACTGTGGCTTATACATCCTAAAGATTGTGTTCCATCCAATCAAGCAGATTGTTTCCATATTTGGATAGATGTCTCTTTACACATCCTAACATAGTCCGCCCTGAGGTGGAGGAAAGGGAGCCGAGAAAAACAAACATCTGCATAATGCAGATAGTGAAGGTATGTGCTACTGTGTTTTACTCTGACCATGGGAAACAAACAATCTGTAATTTTAAAAATGATGAGGCATAGCATAATTACACAACTCTTACACTTGCTCTTACTGCTAATCCTGGTTTACTGTTCAAAATAGTTTTGTCTCAGTTCAGGATTTGTTTGATGAAGTCAGTATGTGATGAGTATGTATGTACGAATGTCCTGCATGACCTCATCTCTTGTCTATTATTTTAACAGATGCTGCAGACAAGCGTCTCTGATGTGTGAGTGATTCACATCAGACACACAAGTGCAGTAATGAGCAGTAAAGCTAAAAACCAAAAAAACTAAAATTAAAATTAAGGGGGGGGGGGCATGTGATGGCATGTGGGAGTGAGGCTGTGGTGCAGTATGTTGTTTTTTATTCTTCTGCTCTGTTAATGAGAAACGTTGTCATTCTGTTCTGTGAAGTTTAATTAAAACTGTGTCTCTTTATTAGTGACGGTGTTAATGTACTTGAATTTAGACAATATCAAAGCAAGAACACTGGGCACAAGGAAACAGTCCAATACAACCTTGAGTATACTGGTTATTTGCAATGTAATAGTATGTGTATTGTATATCGTAACATAGAAATGACATATAAGTGCTACTGTGTGTTTATTTCAGGAATTGGAGCTGACCTACTCCAGCATTAACACTTACATACACCTGACAAGTGAATAACACTGAACAACACTTCATCATGGCACCTGGTAGTGGGTGGGATAAACTAAGCAGCAAGTGAACATGTTGTTCTCAAAGTTGATGTGTTACAAGCAGGAAAAATGGGCAGAGTCAGGATTTGATCCAGTTTGACAAGGACGACTGGGTCAGAGCATGTGAAAAGCTGCAGCTCCTGTGGGCTGTTCCTGGTCTGCAGTGGTCAGGATCTATCAAAAGTGGTCCAAGGAAGGAACAGTGGTGAACAGCATACAAAATTATATGACATATGAAGTACAAAATACACAAAGGTTATTTTCAACAGTAATAATAATATATAAACATTTCACTCAGAATGAAATGCTCAGCCTATTAGCTGTCATATGTCATTCTCTGTAGTGTAATGATATAATCTATTGATACCTTTACTACACCATACACATTTTTTTTTCTGTAAACTCCTTAAAGCATGACATGTGATGGATGGGATAGGATGTTCAATCCTTTAGGAGAAAATGTTTGTAAGGTAAAGAACCGATATATTTCTCTCCTTTTCAGAATTTCATCAATGTTCCCACCTCTCTCTAGTTGAGTTATCTTATCTTATCCTGTCACCATGGATTGTCTATGATCAAAAAAAATCGTGTCTTGTGTCTTATGAAGCCTTGATAAAACTGAAATGGCTGAGCTGTATAAAACTCCAGTAGTTGTTATGAAGGATGTCAAACTGTTTCGTACCAGGCTGTAAACATGTTTTATTTCTTACGGTATTTGGCCATGAGAGTCTTAAGTGAGTGACTCGCTGGTGGTAATGGGCTCACGTGGACATTCAAGGAAGTGCAGTGTGGTGCATCTGTTGTAGGGACGTACCAAATCCTGATTTTTTTTTGGCTGAGCCAAATACTGAATCCTACTTTCACCATCAGCCCATACAGAAAACACATTATCAATGCAGTAAACATCACACAGTGGGTTTCCTTTTTTATGCTAACTGTAAAAACAATGGAAAATAAATTTCACCACTATTCTGCATTTGAACAGAATGCTCTGAGAACATCACCAAACATTTAAGGTAAAAGTCATTCAGGATACAGGCTTTAGTCGTTTTTCACACTCAAAACAACAATGAACAGGTCCAACAAGTGAAATTATTTCCATGAAGCAGAGAAAATATATGCTTATGTGTTACTTGTGTCATGTTTACATGTTGTACAAATTACCACGGTGGTGATGCTAATTTCTGTTAGCCCTTCTATGATGTTTTCTATTATATGTTAGCATCAAGCTAACAGACTTTATATTTAGTTTGTGATAATAACAGTGATGCTGGCTGTGCTGAGAGAGCTTTGAACTTTGTCATATTGTTCATAAATCTCCCCCGAATCATTGGCGGTGTCATTAGGTTGATGTGTGTAGGGCAAGCATAGAGTTCCGTTCAGTTGCTGTTCTAAGGTTCGGCAGAAACTGAACCCCATCAAAAAGCCCCAAACTTGGATCCTGAATTCAGTACATCCCTACTCTGTTGACTTAGTGTTACAGCTGCTTAGTTGTGTCACAGGGTTGGATTGAAAAAGCTTTTAGTGCAGCCAGGAAATTGAAACATCCAATTAAACGCACATATGGCCTATAGGGATTTAAGGTGCCAGACATAAACCACTGTGTTCCTGGAGGACCTTTGCTGCATGCTGTTCCTCATCTCTCCCTCCTCTTATTTCCTGATACATCTCCACTGTCACTTCTATAACAAGGGTATAATGTGCAAGAAAATTGAATCTCATTATTCTGAATCTCAGTCTCACCTAATGCTTTTTTTTTTTTTTTTTGGTCACCTTTCTTTTTATAAACAAAACTAAATCAAGTTTATATTCTAAAATGTAAAATCTTTTGTCTCCCAACAGAACGGTACATGCTTCATAAGCTGTCTTTATTGCCTGAATTGTGGTAAAAAGTAATTACAGCTCCAGTCAAAGGTGACAAAACAAGAATATTGTCATGGGAAAGACGAACCGACTCTGCATGTACATACACATATTAAAGCACTTTGAAAGAGTTGTGTAACAATCCTTGGAAAGAGCAAATATGACATTAGAAAAGTTTGCAGAGGAACATTTCGGTGGCAGAGCTATGATCTCCTCGCCCCTGCTGACCCAGCGGTCATCCCATACAGTGACCCCCAAACTGGAAGCTATCAGCTCTATGCAAAATATGCTATTAAATTACAAACAACCAGCTTTTGAATACAAAGGAGAACTGAAGAGGCAACAACAAGCTTTCCCACCATCTGTCTCTTTTACCACCTCACCTCCCGTGTCTTTGTGTGTGTCTGTGCGTGTGTGTTTGAGGCCAAAAGTACTCATTTAGATGAGAGCTGAATGTTTATTAGCTTGTGCGTTAACACACACACATACACACACACGCACACAAAGATTAAATTCTAATTGGTCCCTTGCTCTCTGCCAGTGAGTAGCTGTTGTTGTCTTGTTTTGGCTGCTCCCTGTTTTAGCGTCTGAACACTGAATATTTATAGTTCAACATTTCTCCTCCAATGTTTTCTATGTGTGAGAGTCGTCATTCGGCGTTAGCGCGTTGGTAGTGGGGAGTCCTCACTGAACTGCCACCAGCAGCCAAATGTTTCCTGCAAGCTCTGCTGTTCCAATTGATCTTTTGAAAAGTACTGAAGTTTCACATAAAGTTGCACTGGATTTTTTTTTAGAAACAAGATGTAAAAATAAGATGAGCAGCATCACTGAATCTATATCCTGCATAGCACAATCAATTCCTGGATCCAAAGACCATATTAGTGCAGTTTTTGGGGGGAATCTGAAGTCAAATATGTAAAGGATAATGGCCGACAAGATGTCCTATTATCAGAATTAATGGACGACGTGGAGGCGTGGACCAGTTGCGTCTGTCAAGTCCATTCATTCCTGATAAACTGGTCACCTCGAAGGGCATTATCCTACCTGTCACAAAGAAATAAATATTTAATATTTGACTTTTATGCATTTCACAGTGTCTCTGCTGATGTTGGCTGAATGTTACATGACAAAGTGCTATATATTTCAGAAGGCCAGTCTGCTTCTGACCTGCTTGTGTGTTACAGTCTCTCAGGGATTAAAGTTCTCTGTTGCTACAAAGGATTTCCATCATTTTGAGTCCACAGAGACCATATGGTAATTATAATTAATTGATTATAATTTAATAATTGACTGGAACATCTTTAAAGGTATCCCATAACACTTAAACAAACACCCTGCGGCCAATCAGAATTGAGTATTCACCCAGATCATGATATAAACAACGACGGTTTAGAAACCAAGATGCCCCATGACGAGTCAGCTTCCAATGAGAGAAGTGAACGTGACTACAGATTATGATCGATTGTTTCGCCCCATAGTCACTGAGGTAAATGTTGGGCTCATTTATCACAAGCCACATCTCTTCTGAACACTTTGACACTAAAATGGCAAATTTCAGAACAATTGGCTCAGATCTCCAAGGCAACGTCAACTGATGATCGCGAACGCCGGTGCTAACTTATTCTGTAACACTAAATATGACTGTTAGCTGTGTAAATATTTAATGTTGTCATAAGAAAATATAAACAGCTCACTTTCGTCTACTAACAGCTTTCATAAATCCACACACACATTCACAACACGAGGTGGGGAGTACAGGTTACCATGCCCACTCAGGACACAAGAAGTGTATACCATTTCATTTCATTGGCACAGCTTGTCATGGGCCATCTTGATAGTAATGGAGTATCTTTGGTATAAAGGATGGTGCATTAGCTACATGTGGGTCCTATTTTCACTGTACCCATGGCTGTACAAACAGTACCCATCTGAAATCCTGTTCATTCTGAGCCATGATCTAAAGCTGCACAGAGAATCATATTTTAGGTGGATTCATTGTCATTTATTGGTGAATGTTATCTACGATTCTGAGGTCTGTTATTTCTGGCAGTGTGTGTACACTGTGTGTGCTCATGTTTGACAGATTTTGCTCCAAACTTGTACACCCAGTGCTAATCTTGGGTTTGGTGTTTTAAGTTTCAACATCTGGAGTTTTCGGTGCTCAGTTTGGTTCATTCACTCCACTAGGTTCTGTAAAGAGATTTCTGGTGGCAGATCCACACAAAAACTCATGACCTCTGGCTGAATGAAATAGTTCAGTGAGGGGACTCAACTGTATATTTGGCCTTCTGTTCAGTTTCCTTTCTTTTCACACTTATTTCTCTCTTTGTATCTTATCTTCAGAGCAAAAATACTTCCACTCAAGCCAATTCACAACCTGAATTAAAATAAAGAGCCCAGAGCAATAAACTAGGAAATGACTGAAACCAGAGAAAGACTCATCTGAAGAGCTTCAGTTACCAGACTCTGTCCCTCCTCTGAGGCTTACCCAAGGTTATACATTTAGTCAGTTGAATTCATTCACACTGAAAGCTCCTTTAAAATGATTGGTTACTTTAGGTTTCGTCACCACATCAATCTTTTCTGTCTGGGAAAAAAAAAGCAGTGATGGTGATGATGTTTTGGACCATATAAGAAGAACCTGACAGCCTTGTGGTCATGTGTTTGCATCAACTATTTCAAATTTGGTCACATGCACTGTCCCCCCCTCCCCTCAGCAGTGAATTGAAACTGCCAGAAGTGTTTTTGCCGAACATTATGATGTCACAGTGATCCTTGTGAGGTCACAGTAATCTTGACCTTTTACCCTCCTGCCAATTATACAGTGTCAAAATAACGAATGCAGCTCAGAATGCACATACACAAATTACCTCACCATCTCATGAACTTTACCTCAGCTATTGTCCTGACTATTTATGTAGCACACAGCTTAATTTACTAATGATGTAATCTCAAACAGTGAGCAGGCTTATAGAGAGGCCTTTATTTCTAATTCCCTCAGTTTTATAAATACATTTGTTTTATAAGTGCATATTTTAATATGAAGCTTCCTTATTTTCTGTTTTGTTTTCCGTTTGCTCTGATGGTTTTTAGCGACCGTTTGCAACAACAAGCTGATTGTCCAGTAGCTCATCTTCATCTTCCTCTTGTGCTGCTTGGCACCTGTTCTCACTGTGCTCTCAGAGCTAGATCACCCCCAGTGTCCATATACAATGTCTCCACTTTGGTCCGTCTCCGGTCCATCACAGCTCCAGCAGTCCAGTGGCAACTGTCCCAGGTGGCGCATTTTTTGTTTGCTCTGGCCTGTTTTTGGAGCCGCCCACTATTTGTTTGTGTAAACAACACCCCCAGCTGTTATATAAGACCCAGTTATTAATTGAATACTGGCTTTTAATTGAGGAGATACGGTATCTATCTATCTATCTATCTATCTATCTCTCTATCTACCTATTTATCTATCTATGAACCTCAGGTTGGACTCAGTCGTCTGCAGCTAGTACTGAGCCTTACTGGTATGCACTCTGCCAGGTGAGCCACTGTGGTGCCCCCGGAGCAGATGGCTTTTAAATCTCATTTTGAAAACTGAATGTAGTCACATTGTGTATCCTCACACCAACTTTGCCTTTGTCTGACAGCGTGATAAACTGTATGGATGTGCCTCTGTGCTCGGGTACAGTGAAGGTTTCATAGCCTCTGTCCAGGTAAGACTTTCATGCTGCAGCTCTCGTCTTTGGAAAGTGAGAAAAATGACGGAATAAAGTCGCCATCCCTGCGCGTCGCTGGCTCTGGGCCGTTTCAATGCATTTACCATAAAGGTCAGACCAATGCCAGTGCAACCACTGGGAGAGGTGGGGCTTTCCCCGACGGGGTTTTCACAAATTGAGAGAGAAAGAGAGAGAGAGAGAGAGAGAGAGTTGTGGTCATCGTCACAGTGGATAAAAGCTACACACAGTGGTTCTATGAGCCCCTCATCTTTACTCCCAACTTGCATGCATTTTTTTTTTTTTTTTAACCTGTAACCCCCCTAAATACACCACTAATGTCCACCCACTACCTTCACCTCATGTTGCAGTTTGATGTACACAGTTCCTTGTATTTTCAAACCTCCCAGTTCTTGCTGCTTAGTCATCAGACAGATCACGTCTAGGCATGGGCCGTTTACCGTGCTCAAGGTATGCCACGGTATGAAAAAGTCACGGTTTCAAAATCACTAAAATGTTCCGTCATAACGTTCCTGCGGTATGACGAAGAGCGCAGGTCAGAAATCCCACAGGTCGTCTGCAGCTGCAGCGTTGACTATCATGTGTGGAGCTGTTACACTGCCACAAAAAACACAACGACAACAGAGGAGAAGATGTGGAAGCACGCGCGCGCTGTATTCAAACTCCAAGCCCCGCCCACTTGCGAAGCTTCATCAAATTTCAACTGTCAATCAAATACCAGCCAACAACGAAATGCTAACTGTCACATCGTACCCGAGCAGCTATGGGTTTAAGTCTCAGAGTCTGACTCCAGCTCTGATTCTGAATGTTTCAGATACACAGACTAAGCAGAGAAGAAAAGTAAATACAGTCTGAGTGAGGCGCTCGAGCCGCCACCGTCAGCACGGGAGTCTCCGCTAGCCCTGATAGCATGGCTTGGCAGCTATCAGGGTTATCAGGGCCTCTCGAGTGGCTCAGAACCTCACACCGGCCCACGCCTAATCACATCACACGCAAGCACTTGACATGACATCTTCATTCAGAATGATTTGAATCAAGAGGGGAAAAAGTCTGCATGCAAACCTGGCTAGTGAAGAGAAGTCCAACAAAAAACAACTCTGATCAACCCTGCATAACGAAGTATGAGTGTGAGTGTTGCATTGCATGAGGTAAAAGTTGGTTCTGACTCGTTGAGAAAAAATGCCACTTATTACCTAATACACACGTCTTTTTCTAGATAAACCTGCACATGTTCAAGTGGTCCTTTATTATGAGCAGCTCCACAGCACACCTGTGCACTGATCACACTGTGTAATCAGGGTCTTGATGTGACACACCTGTGTGAGTGGTGCAGGAGAAACACTCGTTTGACACACACGTTGAGGAATATGTGGAAGCTTTCTGTGTTTCTGTGTTGTGAGAGAAAAAGCACCAAAAACAAAAGTGTTGCATTCACATTCGATGAGTGTATGTTCAGTTGTGCTCTGTCTACTTACAGTTGATATGTTCATACATATCATCATTTAAACACTGAGGCAGAAGTGCAGTGTTGCTGACTTGGTTTACACAAAGTCAACACTGGAACCAACTCGTATAGGAAATTCTATCACAGTAATGTGCTGTATGAAGTTATGAGTATTGGCCATGATTTGGTTTGTAAGGTCATCATGAAATCTTGGCCTTCAACTACAAAATCTAATCACTGAGTCCACGGCCGTCTTTACTCTACATCAGGTGTGCCCAACCATTTTTGAAGATCTACTTTAAAAGTTTCCAGTCTGTCGAGGTCTACTAGTTCACAGTCATCAGAGTGCCTGCCGATGTATGTACAACACACACAAGAAACACATCCAGATATAATTTTAAAAAGTATTTTGTGAGTTGCAGAATGGTTGAAATTCACAGGGCAGGTCTGTTCTGATGATACAGGTCAGTGGTCCTGAAATGTCTGTTTCTCTTCCATAATACACATTCTACATCTTGGAGGCAACGTCTTTCCACACACAGGTTTCCTCTGCCTTTCAAACGGGACAGAGATCTGTGGGAAACAGTAAGAGAGCCACAGCCTGAGGGGAAACCAGGACCTACACAGCACCGACAGGAGCATGAAAAACAAGCACATTGCACAGAATGTGCACGGCTACTGTGCTGCTTTTGTCTGTGAGTGCAATCTGACACACATCTACATTAAAAATAATGGGTTTGTGCATGTAAAAGTTGTTACATCTGAACAGCTCCAGTGCAGCACCAAAGTCCAGTATAAACACCAGCCAAGGTTGACACTGACAGCATAATCGACTGGTGGAATACATGACGGGACTTGTCATAGTTTACTTAGGAGGATGAAGCCTGTGTGATAAGCTCAGAACTACAGAATTTATCAGACCTCCTACTCCAGTTCTTTGATGAGTGTCCTTGTGTAGGGGTTCTGACAGCCGCCTCACCCTCTACATCCAGCTGGCTGACCATGGGAGGATGAGAGTCGGTGGCCCTCAGCTCAGCCAGCTTTTGGACTGCAAGGTGGGGTGAGGTGTTTATCGAGGTACAACAGGGGCACAGGGCAGCTCCCTCTCCCAAGCAGGATTCTCCTGGGGGCCAAATTGTTGAGGATCGCCCTCTCATTTTTATTTTGAAGATGATGGTTTGCAAGTGTTTGGCAATACACAGCAGATTTTTGCCACAAATCGGACATTCCTCACCATGTTTTGTCTTCATCATCTACAAGAAAAAAAGTTTAAATTTAGGGTCATACAAAGTGTAATTACACTAAGGGTGGAATAGTTCACAGAATCATCTCAGTTTGGTCACAGTTTTTGGTTTGGTTCAGTGTATGTTGTTGTCTTGAACACCACAGAAATTTCACTTATAAACATAAGATTCGCCAGTTACAGTTTTAAATACTCCAGTCATGTAAAAACTGGAGGAATACATACACAGCCATGCTTTCTAAACTACTATTAATAAAACACTATAATAATAAATACAATGAGGTGATAGAATGTATTTATTTTAATTACCAAGTAGCCTACTTCATCTGAACACCTTTATAAGAGGAGAGAGTGAGAGTGACAGAACCAGAACTTTCTCTTCTTCTTTGCTCCATGTTTCCTTTTTTCCAACCTTCCATTTCTTGCAACAGCTGAGTTCTGATATCTTTGATTTCTACTTGCTGTATTTTCGACTCTTCAAGGCCAGAATGTCCCAGTGCTCCAATGTGCAGACTGCCGGTGGTTTCGGTGAACCAGTTTGAGACAAAGGTCCCAGGCAGATTTTTATTCCCATCCTGGCCCTGAGTCACAGTGTTCTCCACATGTAAGGGGAGCTGGCTCGACTACAGTCAACCATAGAAGACAGCAGAACTAACAAAAACCTCTGTCTCTCCCTCCCCACCTCCTCCCACACGCTTCATAACTTCAGTTTTGAAATACATCAAAAAAAAGTATGTTCAGACATGCAGATTCATCGGTATGTGGTGTGAGAGCTCATGTGTCAACAACAATCAGAGGTGCGGTTGCAGTGGAAAGGGTGGATTACAAGCCACCCTTGCAGCTGTTGTTGTATTTATTTTGTCCATGACTTCACATTGAACAGAACAAGTGTGAATATATATATATATATATATGTGTGTGTGTGTGTTTTTTTTTTGGAGTCAACTTTTCCTCATGAAAGCATGTGACTTTTTGTCTTTTTTTTTCCTCTGTGATTTCACATTCAGTTTGTGTGTGAGAAGGAAACACTGTGACATGAAAGTTCAGGTTTTTGTTTTCCAGCAAGTTTATAGGTTGTTGTTGTTTTTTTTGTTTGTTTTTTTTTTCTATCCTCTGATACGACCTATAGGACTGTCTCCTGAAATAGGGCCCCTGCTGTGACAGGCACACCAAACTTTGGTTAGATTGACTACAATAATAAAGAGCTGACTCAGCCTGGAGAGCCCACCTCCTTATATCACCATGGTTACTATATTAACAAATTAAACTTTTTTAAGTTTAGGAAAAGATCTGAATTTGGGTTTAAATAATATCTTAACATTAGACAATTTGTTGTCATGGTTACAATACAAGCTGCTGGTTTCACATGGGAATCAAACACCTCTCCACTGTGTTTGTTGACTCATCTATCCACTGCATCCTCCTAATGTGGACACTTTTCCCTTTACCATAATCACTACAACCAACTGATATCTAACAACGAATGGGTCACTATGGGTCATAATAACCTGCCCCACATACGATCTATGGGCTTGATTTTTACAGGACAGCCTCACCTACCACCTGCTACTGCTGCTGCGACCGGTGCTGATGAGAGAGCTGGCTCTGAACCAAACAGTGAATGTGATCTAAAGAGGCTTAACAGCTCTGCACAGCAGGAGGAGGACAGTGACAAGTCACAGTCATTGATCCACTGTTTTCTTCATTTTAAAATGAAAACTTCTGTTCTTTCCTGTCTGACATTCAGGAAATGAGCTGAACTACAACTCTAAACGAGCCTCTGTGGCTGTGAGCATTGGTTAGCTGATCAATATGTCCTGTGAGAGAGACTTAAACGAGGCATCTCAAATGTAATGATGATGGACAACAGATCAAGATTTGTATGTGTGTGTGTGTCTGTTTCTGTGTGTTTGTGTGGAAAAGCTTCTTTCCGTCAGTTCCTGCCTGGTCAGAGCAGATTTGACTGGAACTCTCTCCACCTGGGACCATCTCCCTTGGAGTCAGGGCTGTTAGAGCGCCTGAGTAACTCGGAGGAACTTCTGACATTATTTCATGCTCACATGGGAGGTTAAGTTGCGTGTGGCCTGCCTCTCTCTCTCTCTCTCTCTCTCTCTCTCTCTCTCTTACACACACATACACACACACATGCAAAGCTAATGCCCACCAAAAAGTTTATCAACTAACTTCTGATTTTCCAAATTTGGCTGTAATATACTTTGCTGAAGCTTTGATCATATGCAGGATTTTTACATTTAATCATCTCAAGCTACAGAGGTCCAGTCGACCGGTGACCCATGATTCATTGCTGCTCTGTCATCTCAGACCCAGTGAGCTGGAGTGAGGCTGACTCTCGCATCAACATACTTATACAGCTTGAGTTTGAAGATCATTCCAGCGTTTCACAGCTTGGGTCAAATTTTCACAGTCTTTGCCCCCATCCTCATCATATCTATCAGTTATGTTGAGGATGGTACCGCCAAAGTAAATACTGGACACACTGGGACATATAGAAGTCAGACGTGTCAACAAATGCAAGCTGATCAGGCATGCCATGCTTCTTTCTTTCTTTCTTTTTTCTCTTTCAGGAACCAGTCAGTACAAGTTGTAACTGCAAAGAAGAACTGTACTGTTGTACTGCACTGCCACGTTACTGTAAACTACTATAGAGTCTCAGACAGAGGTCACTTACACAAGCAAAGAAACAACAAGGTGAGTATATGATGTTTTTGAGGGATCTTGCTGGTTCATGCTCCTAACCTTTGATTTTCTTTGATAAAACTTTGAACAGTTGTCTTTATTTTGGTCCTCTGTGGTTGTTTAATGTGCTTTTAGAAATAAAGTTGGTGTGGTATGGTAACCCACTGTTTTGTCATTTCAAATTCGCTGCACATGTAGCTGACATTCAGAGTGTTTTTTGACACCTAGTTAACATAATTGACACTTTGGACTCTGCTCTGATTTGTCCTTAAAATTAAATTCAATTCAAATGTTCAGCACCAGCAGCTGCATAGTTTGAAATGCCAGCACAAGACAGTGCAGATTTGGTTTTGTTTTTTTTTTGTTGGAGTTGAGCAAACAGCTTGTTGGTGACCACCACCCTCTGGTTGTGGAACTGTTGTTCTTAACCACCAGCTTTCCCCTTTCTTCAATAAATGGTGCTCATTTGCTTATTTAGTTCACAGAAGTAACGGAGTATCATAGCATGAACGAGTAGTTACAGTACAGGCCAAAAGTTTGGACACATCACAGTCACCGGACTTGAACCCAATCGAGATGGTTTGGGGTGAGCTGGACCGCAGAGTGATGGCAAAAGGGCCAACAAGTGCTAAGCATCTCTGGAAACTCCTTCAAGAGTGTTGGAAAGCCATTTCAGGTGACTACCTCTTGAAGTTCATCAAGAGAATGCCAAGAGTGTGCAAAGCAGTAATCAGAGCAAAGGGTGGCTACTTTGAAGAAACTAGAATATAAGACGTGTTTTCAGTTATTACACAATTCCACATGGGTTCATTCATAGTTTCGATGCCTTCAGTGAGAATCTACAATGTAAATAGTCATGAAAATAAAGGAAACGCATTGAATGAGAAGGCGTGTCCAAACTTTGGCCTGTACTGTACCACAGTGGTACACTTGACTATGAAACCTTAAACAACCGTGGACAGTCCGCTCTTCGTACTGTCCGCTCACAGGACACCTGCCGATGTGCCTTTAGAGGCTGTGAAAATGACCCATCATATTCAAACTTGCATTCCCTGGTTTTCCGCCATGATCCTCTGGCAGTTTAAGATTCCTGAGTTTTTACTATGTGGAATCTTGATGCACACAGTTTGAACATACCACAGATGGTTTCATTTTTATACTGAAGTTATATCAGGAAATGAGCTTTTCTGAAGATGTTGAAAATGTCATTATTGTGCAATGTGTCACTTACAGCTAAAAACCACCAAGCGACATCAATGAAATCAAAAAGAAACTTTAAATGCATAATTTCTTGCAGACTCTCTCTATAAAGGATATATTCTTTATATTAGTCTTATGCAATTGACAATTTTACATGACAAAATAATTGCCTGTACTTTTACTAATTGTGGCTCTTTGGCCAACTTTTTAAACGGAAGATGACACATAATTGTCGGGGTGGGTGGGAGAGGACAGCAGTAAATGGCAGAGAGAGGAGTTTTAATTGATGTTCATTTATTTTCCAGGAAATGTGTGAACTCTCAGGATCCAACACTTCTGCTGACAGACAAAGCTGCAGAATGATCATATCCAACAAGTTTGATGAGCACACAAGGACAGATGTTTCCCTGGTTATTTTACAACAATTGAGTGCACAATTAACAGTGGTTTGCCGTGAGGGATTGTATTGTGACAGAGCACAAGATCACAAAAGTTAGAGACTAGAGATGAAGCGGATTGCCAGCTGCCTTCAGACAGAGAGTCAGCGGAGTACAGGCCATCAGTATATTACATGACACCATTAAAATGACAGACAGTTAATGAGCTTTAAGTTTATCTATATTTATACTGAAGATTTGTTGAATTGATAATTAAAATGAAAATTTTAAGATGTACTTTTGGGTCTTAATTGCTTTTGTTATGATAGGACAGAGCAAAAGACAGAAATAGGGGGGGGGCATGCAGCAAAGGGCCATGAGTTGGATTCAAACCTGTGCTGTTGCATGAAGGACAAGTGGTCAGTGGTCGTGTAGTGAAGAGCACGACCCATGTTGGCAATGCCCAGTGCAGTGATCGCTGGATCGATTCCTGACTGTGCCGATCTGTACTGCATGTTATTCCCCCAGTCTCTCCCCACTTTCCTGTTTCTCTCCACTATCCTGTCAAATGAAGGCAAAAAATGTCCCATTTGCCCTGATTAAAATAACATTTGAGCTTTTTTTCATGTGTTCAGGTCTAGTGTGGCCCTGATGTAAGTGTGTATGTTACCAACATTGCGTGTGAGGTTGCAGACAGACCACAGAAATACCTGTCCTGTGTTTACCTCAGTCTTTCTCATGCCAGTCTCCCACCAGGATCAGTTTCATCACCAAACTGTGAGGAGTGGATCAGCAAACAGACCAGATGTAGAGCCCACACGCTGTCACACTCCCATCACACAGGACCTCTGATTAGTGTCCAGCCTATTGAAAGTAACAAACAATATCTAATCCATGTGTATACATTTCTTCCTCTTGCCGCAGTAATATCCAAGCTCAAATGCTTGATATTTAATCAGCCTGCAAGTGTACACAGTTTATTCCGCTGCAAGCCTCTCCCCTCCTCTGAGCTAATCAAACTTACAGAAGAAGGAGGACGGCAGTCAGGAGGTTGAAGATCACATCCACTCTCGATGCCTCCCTGTCAAACAGAAATCCAGGCTTCACTGGTTTACAGAAGCACCTCTTAACTATAATTCACTGTCAAAGGCAGTAAGTTGTTTTTTTCTCCCATCAACTAGCTCTTATTTTTGTACCTCTGGCCATTAAGGGGGAGCACTCTATTAGAGACAATCATCAGCTACAGTACTTCCTGCTTCAACCTTGATCTGCTGCACTTACTTCAGTCATGAACAGTGAGTGTGTACTCTGGCCTGGACCTCTAACTGTACTGAGGAACTGAAAGAGAGTTTTTCAGAACTGGGTGGTGTGTACTTTCCCTCCTAAAAGATGAATCTGTGTAATACACAAAACCGATTTTCTTTATCCTCTTGTGATAACTGTGTTGTTGGTATTATGTTATTCTCACAACAAATTTAGAGATTCTACAATGCATAGCCAAAATCATGTCATTAAAGCAGAAGAAATAAGGAACAACCTTTAGTCTGATGGTTTAGGCTGCGGCAGAGCAAACTTCCTGTTAAACTGGAAAGCCCCTTCCATGCACAACTAACAGCAAGATATTTCGGTTTTCAGCTCACCGTCTGTGTGTATGTGCTGCCCAAGCTGCTGCTCCCAGGATTCTCAAAGTGCTTCCCAGAGGCATAGAAATACATTCAAATCATAGATAATAAAAATACACTTAAAGACAGAGGGAGAAATAAAGAGAAAGTTAAAGGACCCTTGTAGATCAGAAAAATGAATCCTGCTTTACTAAAAGTTACTAATGCCAAATGAAAAATCTTTGGCTCAGTTGTCAGCTAGGAAAAAGAAAAGGCACTGGATGTTGATCTGTGCCTTTTGGAGATTGGGGGCCTTTTAAGTAAGTTAATAAATAGTTAAATTAGTCAAGGACTTACACTTTAATATAAACCACCTGACTCTACAGTATAACCATCCATGTATAATTCTGCAGTGAAACATTAAAGCGCCTACAAAGAACTTTTAACTGGATATGCAACAGTCTCTGGTTTTCTGCTGATGTCTCTCTGTGACCTACGACAGCAAATGAAGCCATCAGTGGGAAGCTATTTCTAAATAGTGTAATTCTTTACCTTCAGGAGGCAGTGGACGGGTCGGTCCACCAGACGACGAAACGATGTACAGCACTCAGACCACAGGAGACGGCACATGTGATGAGGCTATAAATTAGCATTTAGTTGTTGCTATGTTTGTGAGTAAAAAACAAGCTCAATTTCAGCGCTATATTTTCAACATGGCTGATATTGTGACAGGATCCGCTAAGAGAAACCTACCACTTTAGTCCACAGGGGGCGCCAAAATCAACACAAAATGAAAGTTCTTTGTAGTTGCATTAAAATATCAATCAATCAATCAATCAATCAATCAATCAAAGTTTATTTCCCGTTATCCCTTTACACAGCTCAAATGTGACCAAAGTGCTTTACAATGTGTTAGCAGTGTGTTAAAAAAAAGGTTTTGAACTTTGATTCAAAAGGACCCAGGTCAGGGGGAGCTTGACCTCAGGACTTCCAACAGAGACTGGTTGGATGACCTCAGAGTTATGTTTTTGTTCTGTAGTGTGAGTAGGTCAGATAAATAAGGTGGAGTGAGACTGTAGAGTGTTAACATTAAAAGAAAAAATGATTCTGTTGTGAACAGGAAGCCAGTGGAGAGAATAAAGGACAGGGTAGCCTGTACTAACAACTAACTGACGAGCTGCTGTTCATTGGTTCAACCACAGAGCCTTCATCTATTGCAGCCACTGTTGCATCTACCTGACGACATCAGAGGGTATAAGATCGGGGGGTTTCAAAGTGTGGGAAAGTAATACCCCGCCCTCATCTTAAAGGTCTTTGTGAGGCCTTTTGTGTCATTTTACTCAAGTCAAATAACTATCCAGCACATTAAAGTAAGTCAGACAACAAATTAAATGTTCACTGTGCACTACAAGTACAGCACAAATCAGAACATTAGACATTTTATATTACAAATAAATCTTGAATTAATCATGCAGTGGTGGATAAATTCAGGTGAGTTACGGGATCGTAAAAAATAAAACAAAACCTGTTCATCACGGACTTCTCCCACTGTTGCGTAACACACTAAACAACACAGAGAAGCTCGGACCTTCTCTGTGTTCCACCTGACTCCTGCAGATATCCAAAGCTTATTTTCAGCTCACTCGTCTGTGCGTGACAAGCCATGTACATGTGAGCTGTGCACTCACCTCAAGTCTTATTATACTCTCTTGATAATAGCCGTTGATTTGACATTTGACAAATTAACGACAATTTTGACATTGGATAGACACAGAGCACACACATCAATAAAATTGCTTCACATGAATAATTTCTATAGATCTACTTAATAATTTACCAAACATTTCTAAGACATATTCTGTCTGTTGCAATCTCACCGAGCCTCTCCTGTTCCGATGTCAATAAAGCAGCGGGCACAGCTGTAAATGGATGACATATCCAACAATCTGTCCTGCCAGTTTTGGGAAAATACATGCAGCCAGCTCACAGAGGTGCGCGGTTATGTCATGTCTCCAACAGAGGTCATTTGTGCAGAAAAAGTCTTACAACAACAGAAGGATACTGCTGTCAACACAGTTGGACCAGGTGTTCAACTTCTTTATCATGGCCTCAACTTTATCTCGCACAGATTTAGTTGTGGAAACCCTCATGTGTGTTCTAATGGTACTATTTTGTGTAGTGCGGGGCATAGTAAAACAATAAGTGTACTTTCTTCTCATACTTTCTAGTACAAGTTAGTTCTGGCAACATGACATGACAGCCAGTTAGTCAGTCCAGTGTAATGTTAACCATCTGTCAATTGATATCTCACATAACACTAACACCCTGTAATCTGAGTGTGTGTGTACTCCCTACATCACTTTGTGTACCCCCTGAGAATCACTGTGCTCTACAATGTCTGTAACTAATCCTATAAATACTGCATGGTAGAGCAGGCATGGGGACCTATTCCACAGAGCGCCACTGTGGCTGCAGGTTTTTGTTCCAACCAACCAAGAGCACACAGTTTGACCAATCAGCTGTCTGAAGACTGAGATCAGTTGGTTGAATGAGTCAGGTGTGGTGTCCTGCTGCTTGGTTGGAAAGAAAACCTGCAGCCTCACCGCCCTCTGTGGAATAGGTTCCCCATGCCTGTGATAGAGGGAAAAGGAGTGAGGGGACACTGCGTCCTGTAGAAAGTTTTACACTACAGCCATTAAAACAGATTTGATGGTCTGAACCAGAGCAGAGAAGCTGAAGGTCCAATCCTCCCCACACTGTTATGAATCCACTGTGAGAGGAAGGGTCTCAGAGTGCACAGAGAATAGCCCTAGGCTTCTTATATAGCAGGAACCCCCAGAGGCAGTCTGTTACGTGATAAATCACATTAAAACTGAATCAGAAAGATTATAATCCATTATGTATGATCACTCGTATTAACAAAAACAGTTCTTATGAGATCATGATTATTAACAGGTACTGTGAGAGCAGAGGGGTCACTCTAGCCTGGGAAAATCTTCTGGGAAAACTATGCAAAATTTTACAAAAGCCTTCAAGAGAAATGAAAATTACTGTCTGTCCTGTCCTGTCTGTCCTGTTTATGCTGGCCATTGTCCTCCTGTGATACTCCACCTGTCCACCAGGTGTCAGACTTCCCTCCTGCTCCCAGATCTACTTTCATAATTTCCAGACAGTGGGACTTCCCCCTCCCACTTCCACACCTGTGTCTTCTTCCCACGTCTGCTGCCCTGTGTTTATCCCTGGGTCTTTGCCGCATCATTGCTCATGTCTCTCTTTACACTGCTCATGCTGAAGACCTTTGATCGTTACCTTGCCTGTGACCTGTGTGTTGCTGCCTGTTGTGTTATCTGCCTGCATGTCAGCCTGTCAGCCTGCCTTTGATCATTGTTCTATCAAAGTAACTTTACTGCACCAGTCTGCCTGGCGTGTCTGCCGTGACAGGCAACAGTCTCTGTGTTTTTGATGAAATGCCCTGAGGTCAGAGTATACATTAATAAACATGGTGTCTTGTCATTGTTGTTGTGTTTTTCTGTTTCTCCATACAATGACTCCCCAGGTTACATGTGATGCTATGTCTCTTTTATGGTAGTATATGGGTTTGGACTCATTAACACAATCACTTTATAGTAAAGATAGACATAATTAATCAATGATTAACAACTGATTGTTAAGAATTTTGTCAGTCACGTGGACTCTGATTGAGCTAACGTGTTTTGGTGTGTATCAGTTACTTCACCCTCTCTGCTCGATGCTTTTCAGCCTCTCATTAACTGTATTTGCGAGACTGAACCTGATTTAAACCTGAGATTTTTAGCTGCCTGTTATAAATAAAGTTTTTTTTTTTTTTTTTTTTACTTATTTATTTATTTTTGGGCAGTTTTGCCTTTATTTGATAGGACAGTGTAGAAAGACAGAAAAGTGCTCTAACCACTGACCTCCCAGATAAATAAAGTTTTAAACTACAATCCTGAGTCACTTGAATGAAATAAAACTGTTATATGAGACCATAATGAGTGCAACATGGAGGAGTGTGAACTTTGTTGTAAACTTTGAATACACTAATCATTCTTGGCTGTGGTTTAAGTTCACACTGTTAGTACATATAACATTTCTAATTATCACACAATAGTTTACTGTCCATTCCCCACGGCAGCTTTTTATTTGACCTCAAGACCGGCCCATCCCAGCCCTGAGGGAGGTCAGGGAGATCCTGGCCCCGAGTTGGGTCAGGCTGGTCTCAGCCGAGAATCTAAGCTCTGCCTCAGAGCCTCAGGCTCTGCAGCATCAGGAGAGCTGCATATCATTTTTTTTCTGTTTAATAGTTAAACAATTAAACTTGAACTGCCCTGTTTGAGAGGATTGTTGGAACTAAAATGTCTTATTAGAATAGATTCCAGGAGGAAAGACACACTTTCTCTAATATATTCTGACACTGATATTTCTTCAGAATTAAATAATAATAAGAATAATAATGGATCAATAATTGACTGTTAATTTTCCTGATTTTTTTTTTTTTCAAAAACCCATCCCATGTCTTACTGGTCTTGTCTGGGTGGTGAAAAGACAAGGAACTGATTGGTAGGTAACACTGTACCTTGCAGGTGGCAGGTGGCTTCTGTCTGATGCTGTCTAAACATAAGAAACTTATATGTTGTGGCCGAGCTGCAAGGGAAAGAAATACCTGTCCTAGGATTAAATGAAAAATCTTCATCCTGTCTGAACCAGCCACACCATTGTCTTCAACATTTGAGAAACTGTCTCTCGGTGTCTGATGGCTCTAATTGTTTTTGTTATGTGAAGACAGGGACCTGTAGTCTGTTGCAGTGGCTACTCGTGGAGGATGTGGTACTCATCGGTCACCCTCACACAGGCTGTAAGATGGAAGCGTGCAACAGAAAGTACCACACCCAGGGACTTTATTAGGTTCAAGCTGTGCAGTGGGGGGCTGTCTAATGGCTTGTGCCTCATCAACTGTGTCGTGATGTCCTGACCCCAGAAGTTGGTTTGATGAGAACAATGTTGACAACAAAACACTCTCCATCTTTGACAGTAAGATCCCAGCTGTACTAAACTGGCATTAATTTTTAATCAGTGCAGATTGTCATTCATCCTCTAATATGTCTTGTTGATTCCTTGTCTTTCCTAACTTCTCTCAGAATACCTGGTTTCAGAACGAGTTGTCCCTTTTATATCCCTTTGAAATTCTGAGTCCAGCTGGCTTCATTTTAAATTCCTGCTCCTGTCGTCCTCCACAGAAATGAGCTTTTGCCCTTCCTGGGCCACCTTAGTCTTACAGCCACACAGTTCCTCAGGGCTGCACTCTTATTCCTACATTATTAGATGTGACCTTCTCCTTAACTCCCTCTGCTGTCAAAGGTGGCTTTCTGCTTTCTTACTTCCTGCTCCCTCTTCTTCTCTCTCTCTCTTTCTCTCTCTCTCTCTCTCTCTCTAATGGCATTTTCATGCATGCAGACTGGTTACAGTCAAGGCATGATCACAGTTGTCTCGTCTCTATGAATGTTACATTCACTGTCCTCTATGGAAACAGCACATTAGTTAACTGTGATAATGAGACAGTTAATAAGTAATAACCACAGGACTTGTTTGGCCTCTTACTTGTCATTAATAATTGTACATAATTAAAGTTTAACAGTTTGAGTTATTTTATTCAAATCACTTCCATGAAGAGTGCATTATATCATGGGGCTCTAATTTCGTAGACCTGGTGGAAGCGAAGTGCTGCGCTGCTGCGCCAACTTCGCCGCACTTTGCAATTTTCGTGCACCGAGCACGGCTGGCGCAAGTCTTCCTCTTTCCCCCCGTCGTCCCTCCTGCCGGCGCAAGTGGGAAAGAGGGAGGGAGAAGGCGTGAGTGGGTTTAACACAGCTAATTCAGATCTTCACCAACCAAATGAGCTCCTCTACTCATCTTTGAATCCGCTGCGGGCGGGGCGCACTGCAGTTTTGTCATTTTTTTATTTTGACATGGACGAAAGAGACAGTGACACCAGACGCCAGACTTCTCCCAGGAGGAAACTGATGTTCTGGTCCGGGAGGTCCAAGCTCACAGTGGCCGAATATATGGTAACATGAACAGACCTCCACGGACTGATGAAGCAGAGGTAGTCTGAGGAGGTTACTGATACTGGTAATCAGGTTTGTCCTGATACACTGAGAAACACACCTTTTTTTCCATGAATAAAGACACTTACATTTAGAAACCTATATTTAAAGCCTGTGTAACAAAGATGAACAGTGTTCACAGATCACAACATAAACAAATAACGTGCGTAACCGGAATGAAATCTGAAGCATCTGTGCGTAAGGACGCATCACCAAGCTCCGTGGCCTGGTCCTTGTCAGCGAGCGTCTCTCTCTTTCTCTTTTCTTTTGAATTCTCTGAGATGAGAGATGCTGAATATATCCTCACTATCTGATGCTGAGGCTGTTTGTGGCTGAGAGAGATGTGAACTCATTGGTTTCAGCTGTTAATTCAGTTTGAGTTTCCATTATGTGCCAACCGCCTTTGATCTGACATCAGATGTGACGGGACAATCGATATAGATATAAATGTATGAGCTGATTCAGATAGTTACATTGAATAGTGGTTGTTGTGATTATTTATTGCATTGAAATTTGTCTGACATTCTGGAAACCTGCCTGTGAGGTTTTGGTGACGTGTGCGCACAGCCACGCCCCACCTTACGCCAAGAGTAGGCCAGGTTGGAGCTGGCGAGCTTTCAGCGAACTGTCAGCGAAGCCTTTTGGCACAAAACTGTCACTGCGCCAAGTTGAATCTGTCGACCCCTCCCCCTACTGCGCAGCCACGCCCACCTCTGCGCACCTCGGTCTACCAAAATGCCAAATTGACTGCGCGCCGTGTTGCGCCAGACGAAATCACCACTTCAACACCGTGCGCTTGCGCCTGGTACGAAATTAGAGCCCATGAAGTTTTGATTTTTTTTTCTTCCTCCAGCTGTCATAAATATTCTTAAACTACTTTAACTACCAGGTTATATCTCATTCATCCATGGCAGTAACTTCTCTGCCACCCTGACCTTAAACAGGTATATTCTAGCTCATTATAAATATTCTGGAAACCTCAGTAAATAACCAGATCCCATTTGAGTTTATAGGGCCTCATTTATCAACCTTACTGCGGTGTATTTCCATTGGTGGAATAAGATTCATTATTAGGGACCGTGACAGCAGGGCTTGTCTTCACCATCACAACTACACAGACAGTTTGAGTACTTTGGTCTGACTGTGGATATGTGCACATTTCATCGCTATAGTGACATACCTGTGCAAGTAATTTAATAATGTTGTGAGGACTGCAGAGTGCTCATGTGATGATGCACATCTTCAACATGGTTATTATGAACCCATTCTGAGCACAATAGGCTTTTGTGTAGAGAAATGGTAAATGGACTTGTGCATTTATATAGAGTGTTTTCTAGTTGATCACTCAAAGCACTTTACACAATCACATTCAACCTTTCATTGTGTACCTGCCTGTGGCACATTTCAAACCAACCACTCACACACACATTCATGCGCCGGTGACACACTGGGGGCAATTGTGGGTTCAGTGTCTTGCCCAAGGACACTTGGGCTCAAACCACCAACATTCTGAGTGGGCAACCTGATACGTATACCAACCAAGCCATCCAACATGTCTGAGCGTTGTGTTAATGTCAACAAATTGCAGAGGAGGGATGAGTTTGATTCTGTGGAGAACTGAGTAATGTAAATGTGTCTGTCCGTCTGCATAGTTTCAGTAGCCTGTTTGTTACTAGGCAACACTTGATGCTGAACACTGGTTAGACTGTTGAAAGATGAAAGAAATCAAAGCCTGGTGTCAAAGTCAGCCTATTGGTGGAACATTTGCATTACATTCAAAATACACTTTTGTTCAATGCAACTCACCACTGAAGATCATCAGTAAACTTCAGTGCATTAGAGAATCTTGATGGGAGAATTAATTTATTCGATAAGGGAAGAGAATTGTGTGAGGAGGTCCAGCAGAAATGCATAGTGACAGATTGACTATGAAGTGATGGTCAGATATGTGAAGGTGCTCCCAGAAGACACGAGTCTTCAAGAGACTCTTAAGGCTGGTGAGGGACATCGCTGCTGTGATTGGATTCAGCAGCTCGTTCCACCGTCGGGGAACTGGAGATTAGAGGATCAGAGAGCCGCTGCATAGATGCAGTGTGACACTGGTGTTCACGGGGTTGGTGGAGAAGTGTCCCCGCAGCTGTGATTCAGCCACAAGTAATCACAGCTGTGATCCTGAAGAGCCCCACTCACAGCACACATCCTAACAATATGTCTGGGCTAAAGCACTTCTGTATAATGGTCTGTATTTCAGCTGATCAGCAGCTACTGGGAGAGCTAGTCTGGCACCAAGTACGTGCAGTTATCAAATCCACGGGTTCACTTCCTTTTCCCCACCAACACTATCAAATGCTTAATGAATGTGCTCAATAAAGATAATTAGAACTGTTTGTGTCTTATTAGCTTAAGGACATTGCATTTCTGTGTATTCTCAGTTTGTAAACAAGAGGACGATCAGATCACATTTTATAGCCAATTAAAGCAGAGAGTCAGGTCGGTCCCATGGGAAGCGGTTGCCATAGACTGAATGCAGCTGACTCACGGAGCACAAACACTGATCATTCTGCAGAAACTGGGATTTCAGCTGTTTGACATAGGTCATAAATTATGTAATTAAAAAAAAAAAAAAACAGCCTCTTCATTATCGGCCATTGAGGGCATGTTTGACGTGTTGTGTATTAGTATTTTGGCTGTAGAATGACTTAGTTGTCATACAGCACTACAAAAAGAAAAAGAGGAAGAAAGGAGAAAAAACAGGAGTCATTCCTTGCTTTTCGCTCACCATTGTGTTGGTTTGGGGTTGGGTTGGGCATGTTTTGGGCTGATTCCTTGCAGTTTTGGCCATGTGTTCTAATTGGACGGTAAAACCTGTTTTAAACAAATCTCGAAGAGTTCTCGTTACAGAAAGACTGGAGACCATGTGAAACCTTGTTGGTGGAACATGGCAGGACCCCTATAGCTCATGTTCTGCAACTTTGCAGAGGTATGACATTACATCATTACATTGTAATGATGTTCTAAAATATGGAACAGCATTACACGTCTCCTTTAAGATTTTGGTATATCTTAGATTTATTCCTCCTAAACCTATTATCTCTCCAGACTTAGTGCAGGGGTTAATGGAAATTTCCACAACATGCAGTGTGAATTAGCATTTAGTCCCCTGGATCAGAGTGATTAGATGACCAATGAGTATGCAAGAAGAAAAACAAGCACAAGACCCTGAACTGCGACCTGCAGCCTCCAACACTGGTCACTGCTTTCCCTCCAGATTCAATAATACTATTATCATTCTACTGACCTTTTGTCTTGTGATTGATGCAGTGCATTTTATTGTGCTCCTAATTTGAGGGTGTGTCGGGTGCACATGTATGCTTGTTTGTGTGTCTGGTCTGATTGTGGCTGCTTATCTGTGGTCCCTGGCCTGTCCTTGTCCTCTGCTGTCAGGACTGTAGCCTGCCCACTGCTAGAATGGGACAAATTATTGTGTTTGTGTGTGTGTGTAATGAAATAACCTGTGTCCACCAGACTCCACCCCTTCAGAGTGCTGCCAGTGTTTACTAAAGCAGAGTCCTGTTGAATCGATGCTCTAATTAACAGTCCAGCCTCTGTCCATACTTTTATCTCTTATCTGTCCTGATAAGGAAATGGCTGCCTTATCAACTCACAGCATCCCTGCCTTCTAAAGTTTGGAGAGGATAACCATTGTTGGCAGATAGCCATGGTACTCAAACAGAAATAGAGCTGGTGGTAATGTTACGGTCATATAAACAGAGGAGAGAAAAAGAGGAGGCAGATCTCCATTCAGGACAAACCCTCGTTTTTTGTTTTTTTTGGTTTGTTTTGTTTTGTTTTCCGGAGTCCTGGACCAAGCATTGATGGAGAAGGCTGATGGTCTGCCTGGATAATGCTACACTCTGAAACAGTAGTTTTAATGTTACACATGATTAGTCACTTTCTACAAGGTCCCGACCAGTGACTAAGACCGGCCTTTGATGTCAGAGCCCCCAAACCATGGACCAGTCTACCTGCTGTAATTAGACAGGTGAGTTCCTCAGCATCTTTTTAAACTCTTCTTAAAGCATTCTTTTATCAAAAAGCCTTTGTAAATGTTTGATATGATGTGTTTATGTGTTTTATGATGTGTTTATTGTCCTGTTGTTTATATCCCTAGTTGTTTCTGTTTGCTAAGAAAAGTGCTATAAAAATAAGTTTATTATTATTTATTATGATTATTCTGGATTTCTGTTTAAATTCCTCTCCTGCACATTAAAACACATGTTCCTAAATCTGTAGTCAGATTAAGTAGGTAATGTCCCCTGATCTAAACACACAGAAAGGAGTAGGTTTTCTATGCTGAAACTACTTCTTGACCCTGATTGGCTGTGCAAGTTATTACAACAGTGTGTAAATGAGGATAATATAAAATGAAGAGTTCAGGATGAGCTCTCACCCTGGTCCACTCTCTTGTATTCCTTGTATAGTTTGTACATTGACTTCTCATCATACCTCTAATAATCTACTCTTAAGGTCTTTGCACAATAAGTCCATTTTTTGATCTCTGTTTTTCTAATCCATCACCCGACAAAAATCATTACAACACCTTACACACTGAGTCCCATGCATTTTATTACTATGCAACATTTGTCTCCTTTTGCAAATTTTGGAAGAGAAAATATAAACACAGCAAGGATGACTTTGTGGTCCTCCCACTTATTGAAAATAAAAAGAGAAAAAGAAAATATTGGGTCCATCCACTCCTGAGAGGACGTCAAGCGCGAGGGGACCTGTTTGTAAATGAGATTTATTTTAGGATGTCAGTGGTCCAGTTTGACAGATTATTAGCTCTACTGGAGCCACACATTAAAAAGAAGACGACAGATTTCCATGATCTAATTGATCCTGAACAGCAGGTGACCGGATATCTAGGACACACACACACGCACACACAAAGGACTTGGTGTGCACCTTTAATACCCTGCATTCACATTCCCTAATATTCAGACTGTTCACACTGTGCACATCTGACAATGCCCATGCTGTATTTATTGTAGCGTATTCATATCTGTCATCCTCTCATTATACAGACTTGACGTGGGAATATAAAGGACAAATTGTTTTAAGACAGGTTTGTCTGTATCCGGACCGCACCGTGCTTCCTCCTCTGTGTCTGCCCTCATCCATCACCAACAACCACATTACAGTAACACCCCAGAGTATCATGACTGCACATAACACATCTTGTCCACAGTCTGTATCTTTTGCACATCCTTTAATAAACACCTGTAGCACCTGCCCAGCAAAGTTGTGATGTTTTTTTTGTATCGTTGTTTTATATATATATATATATATATGAATGCATATATAAATGCATATGTGCATATTTTGGCTGCTTCACATCTTGTAAGTGAAAACCAAGCTGTCAATAAACTTTATGTTGGATCCTGTCTCTGTGATGATGTCATCATCCCTTCCTAATGCTGCTGAGGCTGTTTTTATTTCAGCATTATCAACATTTTTCAGAATATCAAGAATAATGCACATATAGATGATGATGAAGATTAAGTTATAAGGATCATAATTAAAAAAACAATGTAATTAATTGGACAGGGTGAAGAGGTGACGTGCTGCCCCCTATGGATGAGAAGTGAGGAGCATGATCTTACGCATTGCTTTAAATAACTAAATATGTTTTTACAGTGTTTGCACGGTTAAAGGTAGGGTTGGAGATCCTGGAAAAACGGTTCTAGCAGGCCACATTTTGAAAATACACAAGTCAAAAGTCCCAGCCCCTTTCGTCAGACTTCTCTCTGAAGCCACACAGATGTAGGTGAAGACACACAGCGCACATCGCCAGAGCTACATTGCCACCCACCCAACTGGAGTGAGGCTTTTCTGCGGACGTAGGTGAAGACACCGATCGCGCACGCCAGAGTAGGGAGAGAGGGAGAGAGACAGCAGCTTGATTGGGTGTAGGCAGAACTAGACATGAAGCATCTGATTGGTTTTTGCTTTTCGGAGCTTTAAGCATGGATTGGTCGGAGTTTTGTCAGTCCTGCAGCTGCCACAGAGGTCTGATTGTTTCCGTTCCTTTTTCTGAATACGTCATGTAGACTACTCTCAGGATAGAGGGGCCATTTCACCCAGTGTAACAAAAAGTGTTTCTGAACATGATAACCAACCATAACTTTAATTATTTATATATCAAAATATTACAACATTATTATATCATAATATTATAACAAAAGGATCTACATTGAATTAAAGTGTCAGTTTCATTCATTTCACATATTCAGTGTTGAGTTTCATTACATACAGTTCAATTTAAACGTTCCATGGTGTGGAGTCAAATAATTTGACATATTTGAGCATTTTATAAAATCTCCCTGGTAGTTTAGAACATAGTAACTCAGCTACTAACTCAATTACTTTTTGTGGAAAGTAACAAGTAACTTTGACTGACTACTTTTTAAAAGTAACGTGCCCAACACTGTCCTGATGAGCTCATAGGAGCTGAGTCCCATCATCAATCAGGGCTTCACACACAGTGTCAAATACAAAATAATGAACAGTAGAGAGACCATGAGGACCTGTACCTGATCCAGGCAAAGTTTAAAGGATTTTGTATCAGCTCTTTACTGTACTCGTGCATGTTTACCCACTCCTAAATTATTTTAATTGCCGGGCTGGGTAATTACTCCCACACTGCCCCCTCCATCCGTGTGTAAGGGTTGTCCACAGCATCGAGTCGTGCTGTTGTAAACCTGCTATCAGCTGGAGGCTGCTGTTGCCTTTAATCCTCAGAATACACAGTTGTATGACAGCAGAGAGAGATTTTGGTCTGACACCGTTGTTATCTACCTCCACCACAGCAACACAGGACAGAGATTACACTGGTTCACCCAGACATCCCGCTGTTATGTCTGACCCTCAGTTTACTGACCCGCACGTTTACGCCGGACCCACGGGTCTGAGGCTGACAGGCAGAGACAGACACACACATAGACAGAGAGCAGGGAGTGTTGAATTTCATCAGATGTATCTTCTTTTCTATTATCAAAGACAAAAGTTTTTTTTTTTCTCTCATTCTCTCTTAATGTTCCTATTTCCATGATCTATGTTTACAGACTGTTTATCTTTGCAGTTAATTTCACAGCAGTGAAAAGATATTGGTGTCATTGATAAAACAGCATTTGTTGTGGCCTGTGCACTTGTTGGCAGACAGTACGTGAACAGAGGTACTAAACAGAATTATTGTTCATTTTTTGTTTTGTTTTGTTTTTTTGTTTTTTTTGGCAGCGATTTATCTCTGAACTTTGTGCCTTGCTTCAGCATAATGAATGTGATTGTCTGCGTGCAGGTGTGCTGTGCTTCCTCAGTAGTTACTCAGTACTCAGTGGCTGCCTGAACTCAGTTTAGCTTATAGCTTCACCACTTTGTGGTAATGGGAAAGCAGGGTGATGATACAATTTGTGATATGCATTGCTGATAGCAGATTTTATTACATTTCATCATCATACCATCTTATCTTTATGGTTTGCTCAATAACTGCAGTGTGATGTCTCTACACATGACTAAGCATCATCAGAAACTTGGATCAAGTGTTTTCGGGCACAGTGTCCAGACATCAGAGTTTTCAGATGCAGACTACTGGTCAATGCTACAGTTCATTGTTGACCCCTGAACAGACTATTACTGGATGCTACAGTTTTTCAGATATCTTACAAACACCTTACATGCATTCAGCAGCTAACATGTGCTAGCTACCTCATACATTATCAGAGGCTCAATTGAAAGGGGGATTTGGGGTCCTGGGAGACTTAGGGCATGTTCACACCAGGAATGTCCAAATGTGGTGATTATTTGCTGTTCACTTTCACCTTGCACTTTTTGCATGTGGACCAGAATTTAACAAAGCTGAGGTCCTTCAATCACTGGTCAGAAAGGTCTGGGGCAGGGAAACACAGCAAGCGCTAAGTGATAGTAAACAATGATGGAGAGCTTGCATCTACTGCACTTGTTCTGATATTGATCTGGTTTATACAAACTCAGACATTCACAGAACATTTTGAGCATTAAGAGCATTTCATACAGCGTCAGTTTGACAATCCTGTTCTCATAATCTTACAATGGAGAAGACCTGTTGCAAGAATGCTGCCAAGGAGAGCATGAGTTCTCATGTGCACTAGAGGTGTATGCTTTCTGCAACTGGGTCAGATGGAGGTCGGGCTGCTTTCAGACCTCAAATAAACTCTACCAGGGTTCATTTGGAGCTGCACCTAGACCACTTCTTCAGCTGGGTCTCAGTCCGCTTGTTAGGTCCACACCTGAGTTCAGGTGCTGTGCTCACAGCTTGCCGAAAGGTCCACACCGGGGGGGGGGCTTGGGGGTTGAGTTTGCGAATCATGCTTCATCAGTGTATTGATGCTGCTGCCTTGCTCTGTACAATATCAGAAAAAAACAGGTCTCAGCTGATTCAGTACACCATCCAACTCTTGTTCCCAGCCATGGCTATCTGTCAGCTCAACTAGTGCAATGCTCCTCTCCACTCCAGAATGCAGCAGCTGTCTGGACTTCACTTACTCTGCTACTCATCAACAGTAGGGCTGCACAGAGTTTAGCCCCCCAGAATAATCTGTATCACTATCTGTATTTGGATTTAAACTAAAAGTGTGTCTGAGTCTGTTCTCATCTGTGGAATACATGCTGTGAGGGGCCTGTTTTTTTTTTTTTTTTTTTTTTTTTTTGTTTGTTTGTTTTGTTTTTTTCTTTTTTTCATGGATTAGGACAAATTATAGATGACACAGTTCGGAGCACATTTCCACATGTTTTTAAATAAACTTAATAATATCTCACTGAAGACAAATTTGACATGTCAATAAAATAAATCATGTTCCTGACATCACATTCCTTCTCTCCCTCTGCTTCGTCTGAAGCTACTGATGCTCTCCACTTATAAATCAATTTGGATGAAAGTGTTATTGCAATGTTATTTCACAGCTACTTGTGATGCACCTCTGTCCAGGACTACAGGGTTTACCAGTAGCACCTGGTCATTTGTGATCATGTTCCTACTGTTCATATCCAGATCTGACTCTGTCTCATCACATGCCTGCTAACCAGCTTTGTACTCAGCTGTAGGGCCATTCATCACTCAGATGTTGATGTTTTCCTGCACTTTCCTTCATCAGCATACAGAAGATAGACCAACTTTGGAGGGTGGAAACTAGTTTGAGCAAACCAAAGCCTGTTCTAGATACATCTCACTATCTTAATAGGTGCTAAAAAAAAAAAAAAAAAAAAAGTTTGCAGCTTGCACCTCCCACCCTGTGAATCCAGGCTCATTTTGAAAGATTTGCAGCAGTGCAAGGTCACATTGGCACACTGTTCTACTTTGCTGACACAATTAAACAATGATAGACAGGCTGAGCTAAAAAAAAAAAAAGAGAGAGAGAGAGAGAGAGAGAGATACATTTCTCTTTCTCTCCCATTTCAAATAGGCTGAAATAATTGCAGTTGTTAAAATGGAAAATGGTTTAGAACGCTAAGATAGCATCTGTCTTTCTCTTCCTGAAAAAAGGAGGCTGTGCAGAAAGATTAACCCTTTCATAAATTCCCATTAGAAGTCACTAATCTGTTCTCTTTGTGCAGGGAGAGGGTTGTGTGCAAGGCTCAGGCTGTGCTTTGATAAGAAGGAGAATACAGGAGAATGTCAGCCAGTGTAAAGAGGGTGAGACAGAGGCAGACATGTCAAAAACACACACAAATACACAGGAGCTCCCACTAAGTCTGTCATTGCCCCCCTCAGTTAGAAGCATTATGCTTCTTCATGAGGCATGAAGGCGAATATAAGAGAGCGGTATGTAAATGATGGTACTCATCAGTAGACTCCTATCAGCCAGCAGCCAGGCAGGGCTCAGCGCCCATGAGCCCCCTGGTCAAAGGACCAGGAGGCTCATGTGGTTTTGACATATACACAGTGGAAAGCATATAGTGTGGAGAACTACTGGGAAAATCTATTTTATATAGTTACATCCCACCAGAGCATCCTCAGTCATTCTCCTCTTTGTGTAGTGAGTCCGAAAATGCTATTTGGAGACTGGCCAGGTGTTGCACCATCATTATTATAGTTTTCAAGCCAGAGTGGACGTCATTATTTGGCAGCTCTATGGTGGAAAGAAAGAAAGAACAGCCAATTGTACTCCACATGGCCCATAAAGCAGGGACAGTAGCCCATTGGTTCATTTTCCATCACTAGGCTGGCCCAATCACATGTAGGCCCCACCCCCCCTGTGTTACTTTGCCTGGCCATTGATGGGTAAGCATAAGGATGGAGAAAGAGAGAAATAATGCAAAACAAAAGTGCTAGGTGGGCGCCCCTGATACAGGACTTTAGCCAATGACAGGCCAATACTGTATATTCAGTACCAGTACTCATAATAACTGTGTGGCTTGATATTTACATTTACACTCAGCAAAAAGAAGAGATACTTCTATATAAAATCTATTCCATGTCTAATTGAAACAACAGCTTTTGACTCTGGTGCAACCAAGTTTTCCAGATAGTTACACAAGCAGATACTTCTGTCAAACAATTTTAATTATCTTGAAGTTATTGAATTACATTACATAAACCAGTGAGTGACAGGGACATCTGCAGTTCAAAAAAAAAAAAGATGTCACTGCAGCTGTGGTCTTGACTGGTCTTGAGAAAAAATCCAGAGTCCAGCTCAACCAAGACTGAGATGAGACCGAGTAAAAATGTAGTTGATTTGGAAACAAGACCATGACAATGTGGTCTCAGCACCAGTCTTGAGTACTACAACACTACATAACAGGCTGACATCTTCATGTCCCTCTATCGTTTGACTGGTTGATTGTGAGGCAGGTGATGAGTGGCTCTATTGAAAGTTGATGACTGTAACCAAAGACATCTACAGCTGTGTTGTGTCAATCTATGAAAGAATCATTATACCAGATATACCAAGATGAAAAGCTCAATTGTAAAGCACAAGACAACAGCACTTCACATCACAACATGCATACTTAGGAATATATGCAAAACTACACAAAGTGTGTATGCATTGTATATTGTGTTGTTGGGTGTTAGTGCATGTTTGCATTGATCATAACTATATAATGAAGTGTGTGGAGAGCTGCAGGGGGCAGCTGTATCGCCCCTGTTACAACTCGTAGCCTCGACACTGTAAAGAAGGCAAGGGCCTCCTACTTTGCAACCCTAGTTACAACTAGCAGGTGAAACCCAAGGGCCCACTTCCAAACCATTAACACTATTGTAAATCCCCCTCTCCCTATAGTCCTGGTCTCTTCCAACCAGGACAGTGACAACGACCTTTCATTTTCTGTAAATAAAGTGTCTGAGGTGAGGGTCCTTATTACCCCCTCTGCCTTACCCCTCCTCACCTCCTCACCAGTCTTCCCTCAGCATCTTCTTCTGTGCCACAGAGTTAGTGGGCTCAGTGAAAACTTCCTCCAGCCCCTTAGACCTTATTCCCACCTCCCTTCAGAAGGAGGTTATTGGCTTGGTCGGCCCTGGCCTGGTCTCCATCATTAACACTCTACTGCAAACAGGTTGTGTCCCCTCCTTTTTCAAACAGGTTGTTGTTAAAAAATCCAATCTGGACCCATCTCTGCCCAAAAATTAAAGGTCCATTTCCAAACTGTCATTTATCTAAAAAAAAAAAAAAAAAAGTAGTTGCAAACCAGCTCTCCTCGTTCCTGACAAATCATGACATCTTAGACAAACTCCAATCAGGTTTCCACCAGAAGCTCTCCACAGAGACAGCCCTCCTCACAGTCTCTAATGACATCATGATGGCATCCGATACAGGGGAATGCTCCATTCTGGTGCAATTAGATCTGCGCACAGCCTTTGACTCTGTAGACCACTGCATCATGTTTGACAGGCTTAGAGAGGCTTCTCTGTGGCCATTTTGCTTCTGAGCCTACACCCTCACACTACGGCGTGCCCCAAGGCTCTGTTTTAGCTCCGATCCTTTGGTCTCTTTTAAGTTCTCTTTTAATCCCCACACTTTAGAAAAAAATGTTTTACTTGAGTGCTTATTTGCTATAAAAAATGGAGGACTAGCAACCTCCTCCAGTTAAATCCAGAAAAGACGGAGGCTATCATTGTTTGTCATGTGTCATCGTTTTTAAAGTGGCTGCCCACATGGGAGCTCTAAGCTGTAATACTTGTTCCAGCTTGGTAAATCTTGGTGTTATACTCAACCAAAACATGCACCTGGACAAACACATCAAGTCCCTACTCCACACCTGGTTTTCCCACCTCAGAAACATTGCCAAACTCAGATCCACTGTCTCTCACTCAGAACTCAAACTGGCTGTTCACGCTCTCATTTCATCTAGAGTCAATTATTGTAACTTGATTTTCACCTGCCTCAGTAAATCATCTCTGGATCACCTAAAACTGGTACAGAATGCCACCGCCAGGCTGTTAACACGCTCATGGAATTCCTGCCACATCACCCCCGTCCTCCACTCTTTCAGATACCAATTCAAGGTCCTGGTAATCACTTTCAAGTCCTCACATGGGGCAGCACCCCCATACATCTTCAACCTTCTCCAGCCCTACACCACCAGCCAGTCCCTAGGCGGTCCTGGTTGTACCACAGACCTGACTAACAATGTGGTCTGTGGCCCCCAGGCTCTGGAATGCTCTCCCCCTAGACTCAGGAGCGTCTGCCTCTGAAGACATCTTCAAGGTGCAGCTTAAAACGTACCTGTTTTGGCTAACCTTTGAATAGCGAGATATTTTATTGTTACTTTTACTGTACTGTTGCTTTCCCACTGTCGCTCTGGTTTGTTTTGCTCCTGCTGCCTTGTTATCATGTCTTTTGTATTCTTTGTGAGGCACTTTGACTCTGTGCTGTGGAAAGTGCTATAGATAAAAATAGAAAAAAACATTATTATACTCTTAATTTCAAGTTCTTGTATTATTTTTCTGAATGTCTTCCAGTGTCAGCTTCAGAGAACCGGTATCATTTTTATAAATATATATATATATATATTTATAAAATGATATATATATATATATATATCATTATTAAGTTAGGTCAGCATTTTTTAAATATAACTGATCTACATAGATTCATGCCACTCATCCATGTGTCTGTACATCCCTCACATTGTTCTTTAAAGGCAGCTAAAACATTATGATGACGTAATTTACTTTACTTCTCATATTCTGTGTATTCATTTGAACTATACAAATACTCCACCTGAACTACAACCATTCTATTACATGCTCTATTTTGTGAAGACTACCCACAGAGTATGATGTGCTATATGCTATGCAACTTGTTCTTCCCTTTATCTCCACTGGTGAGATACTTGTTTCTTTTCGATTTGGTTTCAAATAATATATATATAACTATTATTGGTGGTTTGTATCTTTTGTCTCAAGAGGATACAGTTTTACAAATACCCACTGACACCTCCTCTGAATAAATGACCACAGTCGACATACATGTCATGTCTTCTCAACAGGACCAAATGAAGTGAAGGATTTGGTGTTGTCTTCATATGTTTAAGTTATAACTGTGTTGTTACACCATGGGCCACAAAGGTGTTAAGCAGGGTGTACTGTAGATCAGGTGACAGTGAAACCTAACATATGAATTCCATACATTTCAAACTCACTACACCCTAATCATTTAGACCTCCCAGTAAGTGGAAGGTCAGTGGTTTAATTCCTGGGTCCCACAGTTTTAAAAATGTTATTATGCAGGGGACTGAGCCCCGAAATTGGTGCATCAGTATATCATTGTTGTGTGTGTGTGTGTGTGTGTGTGGTGTGGTTTTCATACTTAGAGTGGTTGACAGAAGTAGAAATGCACATCATATAATTGCAGCACATTTTAATAGTCACATACCATCCATAGGTGTGCAAGAGGTGGTTGTTTGACTTTGTGGAATAAGATTATTGATTGCAGATTATATTAGTAACCTCTGGACTGCTGCTCCCTCACTGTTACTGGAAGATGGAAAAGGCTGAATATAAAGTATTTAAAAAACAAGCAAGACCCCATCTGGTGAAGGCCAAAAGCTACTTTTAATGAGGAATATTTCAAAACTACTAATGTCCTGTCTTCCCCCAAAGATGCAAACATACAGCAAGCAAACTGTTTGATCACACATAGCCTGTCTGTCTGATCTGTCCACAGGCCACAGAGATAAAGGCAACAAGAAGAATCAAGAATCAAATCCTCCATTTTTAATATATGCCATGAATAATTGACAACAGTAGGCCTCTACGTGTGTTGTTGCTCCTCCACCCAATCACGTGGTATTATTATATTCCTGTGCGAAATAAGGACATTGCCTATCTAGTATTGCTGCAAATGAGTTTTTTTTTTTTTTTTTTTTTGTTATTGTTGTTGTTGTTGTTGTTTTTTGTAATGTTGTTGTGTATTAGTGATTATAGAAAATACATAAGTTTTATATATATATATATATATATATATCCATGTATGATATTATTGGGGTAAGCCTTAGTTATAGCTTTAATTGGCTATGCCCACACTCCGCATATACAGTAAATGTACTATACAGATATACTATAACACTTACATTCTCAGGCTTTACCCTACAATCCTCATCATGATCTCCTCTAGGTGCCCTGAGCCTTTATCCTCCCCAGTGGTCACTTTAAAAAGCCACGTAGAGCAAGATCACCCCCCCCCCCCCCCCCCCCCCCACTGAATTTTAAAATCTCTTAATTCCTCCCAATTTATATTCATTCTTATCTTCTGCCACTCACTCTCACAGTGTTGCATTTCTAGTGTTAGCCTCTTGCTACCCTGTTAGCTGATCTTGCCTAGCCTCAGATTAACCTTTATTTATTTACCTTTATTTAACCAGGAAGTCCCACTGAGATCAGAAATGTCTTTTGCAAGGGAGACCAGGCCAAGGGAGCAGCCATGTGAAATCAGCACAAGATACACAATAAACAATAAAACAAAAAGTCAGCTATTCAGACACAGTGGCCACTGCAGAAGAACAATGAATGAACATTCCTCCCTCACTTCATTCTTTATGATACAGTTGAAATCATTAATAAATATGAAATATGTTTTTAGTTTAAGAACTTTTTGAAAATTATTCCATGACCATGGTACATGGTCGAAAAATGATGTTTTGCCAAGGTCTGTCCTGGCCCGAGGTACATTCAAAAGCAACCACTTGGATGCATGCAGATGGTGATTACTAGAACTGACAGAGAGTAGGGTACTGAGGTATTTTGGGAATTTACCCAGCAAGGCTTTGTAGATAAATATGTACCAGTACTGTTGTCTATGAATAGTTAGTGATGTCCAGCCAACTAAATCATAGAGAATACAGCGATGAGTGAGAGAAATGAAACATAGAGAAGCATGGCACACTGAGTCAAGGCTCCTTAGAGTGGATGAGGCTGCATGCATGTACAGTATATCACCAAAATCAATTACCAACATAAAGGTGTCTTCCGCACATTTTTTCTTTGCAGAAAATGAAAACAGGATTTATTTCTAAAATAAAAGCCAATCTTCAGTTAAACTATCTTGACTAGATTGGAAATGTGTATAAATGAGAGCTTTTCATCAGTTCATGTTCCCAAGTACTTATATAAGGACACCCTTTCATTCTCCTTAAGCCCTTTAATTTCCAGCTAAGAACTGTGTTTTCTGCAAGAACAGCTCATGTCCTTTAACATGTTGTTTGGATGTGATGGACAGCCCGATTGTTAGTCCATTGTCATGGATTGTTATATGAACAGTGAGGGACATGTCCTGCGAAAGTTAGACATAGCCTTTGTGATTTCAGTCTGAAGAGCAGTTTTGGAACCTGCTGCTCTGTTGCCATCTTACTAGTATCTGAAGACTGTTTGCAACAGACATACGCTCACCCACCTGCCACTCAAAGAGGCCCCATCCTCAATCATTACATTGTAACACATGATATATCTACTCTCCGCACTGGAAGAAATCTTGTCACTGTAACATGGGGCTCCTGGAGGATTTACTTTGTTTTGGAGCCAGGCTCATGTGGCCATATGAAAAAGTGTGGTTTTTGTTGGTGTGCCGTTTGCTGCATGTCATTCCCTCTCCCTCTCTGCCTTTCCATTTTCTGTCTATCTCTACATGTCCTGTTGATTAAAAGCAAAAAGCCAAAAAAATACTTAAAAAACAAAATAAAAGAAAACAAAAAAAAAAATCACAGCTTACCCTCATGGCTCAATGAAGCAGGCAATCGATGGAGGGATGTCTACCAAGCTGGTGACATTATTTATGATGTGTTTATTTGTGTAGTTTTATTTGCCATAAACACCAGATTACAGGTTCTGGTGGCTAGAGACTGTGTGAGTGAGTCTCGGGGTACCATAGCCACAAAGCTGGAGCAGGGCAGGGGCTAGCGTGTGACTACCTGGCAACCTCAAGTCTGGAGGTGTGGGTGCGCTGCGGTATTTTTAATTTGACTGCAGCAACTGTTTTTGCCACAGTCTTACATACAGCTCCATTAACCATCACAATTACAGCAAAGCCAGGTAAAAATCTTGCACTGTTCCCTTTTAAAAATGTGTACTTACATACTGGACTGATGATGGAATTGTGACGAGGTTTATTATATGAGATTATTTAATTATTTACTTTACGTGGCGTTTTGGCCAGCATCAAATCATTTCAGACAGCTGATCAGCACATCACTGATTGCCAGTCAGGTGTGTGAGTGTTGAGTTACTTTCTCTTTTGGGTTTGTGGCAACAAGTTTTTTTTTGACCGTTTGCATTGGAAAATACCAATTCATTTTTCGTTGTTTGGCTTTTCAATTTGTCGTGCTGGCCCCGCCACTGTGAGATCAATCCATGAGATTTGTCAAGTAAAGAAAAAGAAATACATCATGGACAATAAACACAACAAAAGGAAATGTGTACTCATTCAGCTCTCAACCAAACCCACAAACCAGTAGGAACATGAGCCAATGAAGAAGCTGCACTTTTACACGCATCTCAAATAGTCTTGCCATTTTACCAGGCATCTGTAAGATTTGCAGCAGCTACAGAATGAATTGCCGGTTTAGTTATTTTGATCTTCTGATTCAGATTCCACCTCTGTGTTTCTTCCACTTGACCTCCGTACAGTTTGGTGTCTATGATCTCACCCTCGCACTTAGCTTTTCCCAAAGACTGTCTTTTAGAAGTTGAACTACATCCAGAAAATCTGGGTATGTTACATCAGCTTTACCTGGTTCCTTCTGCAGGTTATGCATGCATGTTTAAGGTGCTTTTAATGACACAGAGAAGGCCAGGCCTTTCGTACCTTTCTCTGATCTCTTTAAAGTTCATATTTCATCCTGTGCTCTTCGTTCTCAGTATAAAGGGGCTCATGTTGGATGTCAGAGTTAAAAAGAAGTCAGCAGGCTTCAGGGCCTTTTTCTATCACGCACCCTCCTTTGGAACAACCTCCCTGCTGACATCAGACTGTCTGATTCAGGTTTGATTTAAATGTCCATGCATTCAAATCCAAACTCATCTTTTTGCCTAAACTTTTAGATTTTCTATCAGTTAAGGCTTTGTAACATTTCCCCATGGACTGATTTGTCTCAGTGTCCATCCATTAAACATAGTACACACAGTACAGTCCTTATTGTAAACTTTCTGAAACCCACCATCTCTCCAACCCTCTGTTTGTTTGCTCCCTCAACACATGAGCATCCAGGCAGTGTGCCTACCTCAGGCTCTCTGTGCTGGACCATCAGTCGGCCTGGGACCCGTCTCCCTCCCCTGGCTGTCTGTGCCTCACTCCAGATGCCTTAGATCTTCTTCCAGGAGTCCCGGCCTGCTCTCTTTCTCTCTCCCGCTGTGTGTTTGTTTCCGTCTCAGTCGTGTGAACAGTGTGTTTGTGTGTTTTTGTGGTCCGCTCTCTTCCATGTCGTCATGGTGGAAAGTGGGTGGGGGGGCATGTGGCTCAGGTCCTATCTTTAGACTGCACCTGAAGTTGCTTGTCGTCCTGTAGGATCATTTACTTCATTTATATTTACCATGTGTTTCTTTTTTTTTTTTTTTTTTTTTTTCGTTTTCATCCTGATGATATGATATGAAACCATTCCCTCAGTGTTTTTTGTTTTTGTCACAGTGCAGCAACATTCAGTTTTAGGGCTTTTAACTCGAGTCAGTCATTTTTAAAGACATGCATGTAAACAAAAGATCTTACACCAGTTTCATCAGTTTCTGGGTCTGTGGTGTAATCCTCACAATCCCCCCCCAAAAATCAGTTAAATATGAATGACTGCACTGTTAAAAAATAATCATTTGTTCCCCACTGTTATTCTTATCACTAGAAATGTGAGTTATCTGCACTGAGTCGCAGAAATGGATATGGCTGGATTCTATGTTTCATTATTAAGCAACAGCAAGAACCCAGCAGCCACAGAACAGGTTTTATATGGATAAATACACAGTATCCCTTCAACCAGATGGATTTCGAAGAAACAAGTTCAATTCAGTTTAAGATGTGGTGAAAATATTTACCCAATACTGTCTGACATTTATTTGAAAAGATGTAGTAAATATAGTTTGACTGCACAATTATATTTGACTTTGTTCAAAGAAAAAAATAAGCAAAGTATTTTATTGTACTGGGGTTTAACTGTTCTGTATATACATATGTACCATGTAATTGTGTTACACTTTCATTTTTGTAGTCTAATTGTTCACCCAAATCCCACTCAGGTTCACCCATAACCATCAGGAGCAAATAAGGGCTCAGTATCTTGCCCAAGGACACTCCAGCCTTTGGACTGGGGGACCTGTGGGGGTGGAACCATGGATCTTCATGCTAATTGACAACTTCTCCCTCGTCATTTGAAATGAGAATCTGTACCAGAGAATATTGTAACAGTACCGCTTCTCATCACGGCAGTACCATGCAGAGTTTGCACTAGTTTCACTTTATTATTTGACAGTTTCACACAGAACTTTCTGATTGTTGTAGGAGTCTTCACATGTTTCTCCTGCAACAGTAAAAAGGAACATTTACTTTTTTTCAGACAAGACGATAGTCTCATAAACTATTCCATTTTTTTTAACTGAATGACTATTTGAATATTCAAGCTCACGCCAGCGAGTGAAAGCCGGGCCAATATGAATCCTTGTCTGGACTTTGATTCTTTTCCTCTCCCTCTTTTGTTTTTTAGTCTCCTCAGACAAAGCTTTGAATTTCTTTGGTTTTCTTGCTGCTTCTGCCATGATAGCGGTAATCCCACAGGCGTTCACATTGACTTCCGTCTTTTTAACGAATGGGGAAAGGGGGAAGTGACGTATGCCGTAAAGCAGTCAGCACATTTGTAGTTTTTTGTGTGGAGGGGTTCCTACCATCCACCTGGAAGCTGCTTAGTGCCAGTGAAGGTGACACAGACCCCTCAGGCCATGACAGAGATGTCATTCAACCTGTTGTAAGTCGATGTACCATCACAAAAGTTCTGAAAATATTATATGGAGGTTGAAAAGTTACTTAGTCTTGGTTAAATATATTAGATCATAACTAGGTTCCTATGTAGAACCACAGTGTGGGCCGTGCAGTCCAGTCCAGTCAACAATAGACTTGTGTCCTCCTCTCTTGACCAATGTGGTGTTGTACTTATGTGTTCTTCATGTCAGTCACACCCACACTCTCCTTAAGAGAGTCTTTTTAATGATATCTAAGCATTGTGGGTCAGTTTGGCTTAAGGCACTGCTGAAATGCAGCTGATAGTCCAGATGGTTCTGATAAGGCCGATGTCCAATGTGGATGGCAATGTGTGTAGGAATTCTACTTGTATGGGCTGACCCGTACATATCTGCCACTCTGGGTGAAAAACATTTATGCCACTCATGAGCCCTACATGTGCCACCTACTGGTCCATACCAGCGACAACACACCAACGGCAATGTCATACACATTAGGTCTCATTCATGAAACAGTTAGTTATCTGTGTGTGGATTTGCACATAAAAGCCCACACTACTAAAAACCTACTCCGGACTCATGAACACTGAAGGAATCTCAGATTTGACCATAAGAATGTGTAAGGTCATGAATGCCAACCTTTTGATAAATTGACAGCACGCCCCTGGTGATCAGCAATTAGCATAGTTCTCTGCCCATGAATTGCCATATAAGAAGATCATGACCACCATATGAGGACGTAGGCACATCCTGTCCACCTGCGATCATGACGCAAACAAGAGGGAGAAAGAAAAATAGAGGGATTCCGTTAGTAGTGGTGTGACTGTGACAGGTAAATCAAAGATCTGGAAGGAGGTATCACGTGTTGTGTAGAAAGTGTCCTCGGGTTAAAGAACCATTAAAAAATAGTTCAAATTTGAAACATGGAAAAAAAATACATTCAACACACGTAAGAACTACATCAGCTAGCAGTGAGCTGCCAGTTACCACTGGTTTTTGTTCATGAGTTGTCCCACATTTCACTACACTCACCAAAGTGCCGCTCTCTGCAGTCGCCTAGTTCACCTATATGGACAAGCTGTCCGTATGTATAGGGCTGCAGAGGTGTGGGCAGTGGGCAGGCAGGGACAACCGCAGATGGATTTGTAACTTATGGCTGAGTTAACTGCGTAGTGACAACATTCCTCAGGAGACAACTGACATAGACCACAGGGCTAAAGGTCATTTTTATTTGCCACTTACATCAGAGCAGCATCACTCCAGTTAATAAATTCCTCTGTAGTTTACATTATTGGCCTGCTATTTGTCACCTATACACCATCACAGTTATCTGGTCTGTCGATATAATTAATCAATGTAGATGATTTAAAAACTTTTACAACATCTTAATTACATCCACTGTATTATTCTGTTCCCAGCAATTTAGCCACACACTGTTCACAACATGGATAACAATTTAAAGGTCTGACAAGTTTATCAGGTTAAACACAGATGACATTGCTGTATCTGTTTAAGTCAAATACAGTTAATTAATCAAAATGAATCCCTTTCTCTGATCAACAGGTGCAGAGCAGGTGGAAAAGAGAGGAAGTGTGGAGGGAGCAACAGGGAACAGACCCTGTGTGAACAGAATGGAGAACATGATCAAGAGCACAATAGAAGATACCAGCCAACAGCTTGGAACAGCACCAGTGAAGAGTTCAGAGTAATAGGAGGCGGATGAGACAGCACCCGGCTGGACCCACAACAAGGAAACAGAGGGAAGAGACAGAGGCACACGCACACACACACACACACACACACTGCCTGCTGCAAAGGCAAACCAACACGGTCAAGAGGGAGAGACACTCAGTGGGAACATGGAGGGTGAATGTACACTTCAGCCCACTTTCAGTCAAGTCCTGCTTTTATCTTTAAACTGAATAAGTGGAGAAGCCATTTATTTTCTGTCCATGGCCTCACACTGCAGATCTGGAGCCAGTGACTGCAGCTACAGGGCCAATATGAAAAGAGCCTTCTATACTTTTTTGCATATCACATTTGCTCTGCATGTTGATTTTACTGTTTTTTATTCATCTTCTATGAATTAAAGGTTCCACATTGTGTCAGCTGGCATGTCCATGTCTCTTTATCGTTTCCCATCTTCCATACAAGAGAAACAACAGACACAGAGTCATTACTTTGGTAGATAAAGATCCTATATTTTAAAGAACATAACTCTGTCACAATTGTAACATATATTGCATATATTGCATTCATATGTGGACATATGTGGATATATGTGTGTGTGGATCTTGTTTTTGTCCTTGAACATCCCTCAACCTAATGAAATAACATAATGCATGGAATGCACACACACAAACACACACCAGTGGTGGAGCATCACAGATGGAGCTACTATCGAGAAATAACAGGAAATCACATAAAGTCTCTCATTCTTAAAACTGCAAGGTTCCACACAGTGTTGAGGAGTAACAAATTAGACTTAACAGCGTTACGTAAATTAATAACAAAATTGACATAATTGTAATAAGTTACATTACTGGTGGGAAATATGTGATGAAATTACAGTTGCTTTTGGAAATTCCCATGATTAAAATCTTAGTTACATTTGAAAATTGATTTTGAAAGCTTGGATTTATCAAATAGTTTTTTCATGTCAACATCCTCCCAAAGCTGCAACTTGGATACCAATGCTTCTAATTGGCTCTCTCTGGTCATATGGCACCCTGCTGCTCAGCTTGCTAGTGTAATGATCTGTCAGTCAGCAACAATGTCGGACGTGGAGAAGAACGTGTTCCTGTGTTGGAAGTTCAAAAAACACTTTGCACAGACTGCAGACAAGGGCCCAAACATTATAGTGCAGTGCAAAGAGTGTTTTTCTAAACTGATGAAAGATGTCAAGTGTCTACAGATGTTTTCACAGTAAAAAGAGGAACTAAAGTTCTTTTGTTACACTGTGTTCATGTTGTCTTAAGTTAGCCTACTGCTTAAAGGTTAACACTATGTGAAAATTGTTAACAGTTGACAGCATTCATTCAAAATTAAGAAAAGTAATCAAAATGCAATCAAATGCAATTAGTTACATTACTTTGAGAAAGTAACTGAACTAGATACACTACTATTACATTTTCAACAGGGTAACTTGTAATTGTAACCAACTACATTTCCACAGTCAGTGAGGTCAAAGAAGAAATATCATGAAAAAAGACAAAACAGTTCTTGTACCAGTTACTGCACAATGAGCTATAGTTTCAATAAATGCTTTGAGATTGCTCAGAAATATGTACTCTCTTTCCAGAACGATAAAATATTTGCCTGAGGAAAACTATGTTCAGATGTAAGATGCATACTGCGTCTGGTTGTTCTTGTATATTGCATCTTTAAGGTCAAAAAATGGGAATGTGAAAGGTCAACATAATACAATATTGTTACTTTTATGCATTTTGCTTCAGTAAAACCATGAACTAAATTGTGTATGGAATCCAAGGCCACATGCACAGTTTCTTAAAACTTCCTATCTAGAGAAGTAAGTTAGTTACCATATAGCGATGCCCTGCAAAAATGCATGTTGGCTCAAGTCTGGTAGAAAGTCTGCCAACACTGTTGACTGTGTGTTTGTCCCACCCACCCAGTAAAGTTGCCATCAGTGAAACATGCACATAAACTGAGATTCCAAAACTGGAGTGAAAAAGGCACGAGTGACATGACTTGCCCCTCCCTGTAAACTTCATGCCTCAATTCTTTTTTGTGTTTCCTTTTTCCTTTTATTTTGAAATCACTTTTTCACATGTGCCTTTGTGGTTTTGCTTCTTGTGTTTTTTTTTTGGGTCTGAGTCAATAAGTTCCCTCTGTAATTATAGCCTGGAGCTGCATCTCCTCAGGTTCCACAACACTGTGTTCCGTCACTGTGTATTGCAGAAATTCACTTCCTTGTTGCCCTTTGACGTTGGAGAAGCTCTGCTCATGTCTTTGCAGCGGTACAATGAAGGCAAGTGATTTGAAAGAGGACCAAGGGAGGCTGTGTTCATGTAAAAAAAAAAAAAAAAAAAAAACAGAGGAGAAGGCCGTATCCATGTACATTTACCAGAATGCAATAAGAGATGATCAGCTCATTTTTCTGACGCAATATCCAAAATCAAAAGCATCATAACCCCAGAGTCTCATTTAATGTTTAATGGTCCCTCTGGAACAGATCTTGCACCCAAAGATGATTTATTACACATTTTCATGAAAACAGACCAATTTCAAAAATTTCATTTTCATATAAGGTGCTGGAGAAAGTAATAGTGCTAAGTGGCCATGGTACAGAGGCAGCCTTGATCTACCTTGACTTCTCAGTTCTGGTACTAGCTTGGATATGATTGATCATGTCATTCTCCTGCACAATCTAGAAATAGAAAGTGAACCACTTTAAAGCTACTATTTTCATACTTCACCAGTAGAGCTGTTCTGTTGCCCATTTTTACTGTGGTGTTCCTCAGGGTCCTATCCTTGACCCTCTTTATTGTCAAAAGGGATTCTTCCTCTCAGCCAGATCATTCAAAACCATGGTTTCTCCCACTTGAACTTACTCAGATAATACAATTTTACTGTATGTCCCACTTCAAGTGGGAGCACTCTGCCAGAGTTATATTTGATGTACAAGTGAAAAATGTCATCCATTTGTGCATTTTCAACTCAGATCACACTGATACACATCAAACACATGCAAACTTACCCGGAACACTGGCTGCCTGTTCTGGATTGATTTTCTGATTGATTCTATTCATCTTATTAACCCTGACAGAAAGGCCACAGTTTGTCAGGTTGGGGAACTGTTTTTCTGTTTGTTTTTCTGGGAGTCTCATTTAATGTTTAATGGTCCCTCTGGAACTGTTCTTGCTCCATTCCTGTTCACATTGTATACAGCAGACTTTAAATACAACTCTGAGTCCTGCCACATTCAGAAATATTCAGATGACACTGCCATTGTGGCATGTATTAGGAATGGACAGGAATCTGAATATAGGGATTTGATAAAAGCCTTCAGTGACTGGAGTCACAAAAACTGCCTCATGCTGAACACCTCAAAGACAAAGGAAATGATCATGGATTTCCGTAGGTCCAAGCCCCCTCTTCAGCCAGTGAGCACTTGTGGAGTGGACATCGAGGTGGTGACAACCTATAAATATCTAGGTGTTCACCTTGATAACAAGTTGGACTGGTCTGTTAACACAGATGCTCTCTACAAAAAAGGGCAGAGCCGCCTCTTTTTCCTTAGAAAGCTCCGATCTCTAAACATCTGTAATAAGATGCTGCAGATGTTTTATCAGTCTGTGGTGGCAAGTGCTTTATTTTATGCTGCAGTCTGCTGGGGAGGAAGTTTAGGAAAAAAGCAGGCAAAGAGGACTCTTTGGAGGAGGTGGTGGAGAGATACTCAATGAGAATGATGGAGGCCATCCTGAACAACACAGATCATCCACTTCATAACACCTTGATGGATCAAAGAAGCAGCAGTGGTGGACGGCTCCTCTCTCTTTGGTGCAGGACAGAAAGATACCGAAGATCTTTCATACCAACAGCCATCAGACTCTTTAATCATGATGCAAATTTACGATGAGCTATAAGACAAATGAATTTCCCTTTGGGATCAATAAAGTATTTTCTATTCTATTCTATTCTATTCTACACTGGGTGTTCAATTTGAGATTTGAATGTAAGAGACCTCTGCTGGTTATTCCCAGGTCTTGGCTGGTGACCAAAACTTAGTGGGCTTTTAAAGAGCCTACCTGTTGAGATCACATAAGACGAGCGTTTGTTATTTTTTCATTGCTTCTCTTGTGTTTTCCCTTTCCTTTCTATGAAGCACTTGTAATCCTGTCTCCCCATTAACAATGTTATTCTTTAATGACATTGTCAATGGGGAGGATGAAACTTCAAGGGCCTCGATAACGGTCCACACAGTGGTTAAAAAACTGGTTCTCCTAATCAGTAAGAGAGAACTGGAGAAGTCTCTTAACTGAGAAGAGGAATGCCCTCAAGTATCTACAATAAAGTCCGGTTACCTTTTCTTGAGTAACATATTGCATTTGTTTCACAGTGTCTGAAGTGTTTGCATCATGTGACCTCATTAGCCCTCTCCTCCTAACATGAGCATGAAACTGAGAGGAAAGCAGTTGAAAACAGTTTGGTTTTGATGCCCATGTCTGACTCAGCTCTCACTGCCTGTATTTTTCATTTTCTGATGTGCTGGAAAACAAAGTGTCTGACCTGGATAATGTCATCCACACTTCTGAGCATGCTGTCTCCATCCTAATCTCTACTGCTGCTTCTTTGGTTTGTGTGGAACCTGATGATAGTTTTGAGGAGGTTTCTGTTCAGCAGTGTCTGCCTTTCTATCTAGTGTAGACTCCATGACTCCCATGGTCCCATAGTGGACAAATTTGTCACAACACGATAACGATCTTGATTGTGTTGCCTCAATTAAGCAGCATGCCTACCACGGTTGCTGGGGATCACCATGGTTACTAGCTCCAAAATTCCCTGCTTCTGCTCCAATTTCTGCAAAGTTAATACAGCATCTGCACCAGTCATCTATTACAAATCTCCATCTTACTGACTGATTGCACAACATGATGAAGGCCAAGTTAAGAAGAGAGCCAGCTGTGATGTCATGTGAGTGAAGATAGCTCCTTGCTGTGGGACATTTCCTGGTGGGCCTCGTAGTTGCTCTGGCCTTGAACAGTCAACTTTACCAGCAAAAATACAGCAGGGAAGAAAGAATTGACGGACCTGTCAAATCCCCGTGCTTGGCAATCAAAGTAAGCACAGCTCTTAGCGATGCACAGAAACCAACGATGTTACAGCGCCAGTGTCTTACATCTGCAGCAGTGTGCTCACATGCATAAATGGGAGGTCAGAAAAAGGGAAGGTGGAACTGAGAGGGAGTGGGAGAGAAAATGAAAAGCCCTCCGCATGGATGCAGCTAAATACAGCAAAACAAGCAACATGTTTGCCAGCAGGTACGGTCAAGAACGCTATTACTTGCTGGCAAACAATAGCAAGACTGGACTATCCCAGCACTAACACAATGATGTGTAACACAATGACAAAGATCAGATCAATAGAGCCAATTCAACTGTTGTTTTTGCCACATACAATCAATATCAATGACACCAGCTATAACTGTAAGCTGTAACTTTTCTGCCCAATCAACAGAATGGCCAAATGTATTACCACTCTTTTAACCATCATATCAAGAAAAAGGCTTGGGCCAGTTTGTACTATTATGACTGTAACTTCACAAAAGCAGAACTCAAAAGCATGACTCAAAAACGCAAAACTTCAAATGCAAAACTCACTTTACTTGTCAAAGGGGGTGGTTCGGTACACAGAAGTCAGTAAATCCAGGCAAACAAGTCCAGAGAGGGCAAGGCAAAGGTAGAAGTCATTAACAGGCAAAAATCTGAAAAAAACAGGAAAACCAATCACTAGGGCAGTCAAACGGCTGGTACGTAAGGCACGAAGGAACAAATACGAACTGGCACAGAGAGGAGAAGAAACACATGCTAAATACACTAGAGAGGGGAGTGGTAACAAGACACAGGTGAAACTAATGAAGGTGAGGCAGACAATCAAAACTGGAGGGAAAACACAGGGGCACGAAGTGAAGTGGCCTGAAACGAGAGGCGAGGTAAGTTTCACAATAAAACAGGGAACATGAATCATGAAAGTAAGAAAAACAAAAACACATGACCTAAAGTGGATTGACGAGATGTGTCACTCCCCTCATCATCCTCATGTTTCCTCCTCCCTGCTCTTTAACTCATGGCTCCAAATCTCATGAGCCATCTCCACCCTCAGCACCATAATTTCCATCATCATCTTCAATAAATTATCTCATAACCTACAACTTGCCTACCCCTTTGTCTCATCAGAGGGCCCACTGAATTTTTGAAGCTTTTATCTGTTACTCTGGGATTCTTTTTTGCCTCATTGATCATTCTGCACTGTACTGTTGGAGTCATCTCAGCTGAGGAGAGCAGCCACAGAAGTGAATCATCTCCATTTACACACTGTTGAATGAGGCCTGATGAATATCTAAACTCTTTGAGATGACTTTGTAACACCTTCCAGCTTTAATCAAATCAACATTCCTCTGAGGTCTCCAAGGCTTCTCTTGAATAGCAAACTTTTTTTTAGAAGATAGTTTTTCCAGCCTTACAAACTTCTCTTCATTTTAATTTATTGATTGATTGATTGAACAATGTTCTGACACCAATTAACATTCACTGTCATCATTAGTGTACGGCTTTTTCCAAGCCACTCTGTGACTGTTTGAATTATGTGTTCAATGTGGACATGAAAAATACATGAGAAAAAGGTGTTTCTGTTGCCGTGCTAACCAAAATAAAACTATACATACCATGAAGTGTAAAAACCAAAAATGTCTGATGTCAATGTTCTCAATGGTTCTTAGACAACTGTATGAACACTGCCCTGAAAAATGTCTAAAAAGAAGCACAAAAATTAAGTGTGAGGACTATAAAATATAGACCACACACTCTACAAATTGTAGAAAATCTTTCTTTACAGCGTGTAAGCTTTTGATTTGCCAAGAAACTAACTATTAACTTTGTTCTATGTAAATTATTCTAGTCTGACTGGATTCTTTGACAGGACATTGATTTGTAATTACGTTTTCGCCAACAGATGCCAGTTCCCCATGAGGTATTGGAATGCATCAGTCAAATCCTGAGCCAATTAAGTGTCAGCACCAGAAGGAGACGGCAGACACCATATGGACTGTCAGTGCGACCCACCTACAGTGACATAAATGAGCAGATGCTACAAGAAGCAATGCAAGACGTCATGGCTAACCCCATCCTGTATTGGCTAACCCCAACACAGGATGCAAACTGGTGACTGGATACCTTCAGTGACAAGTCGATTGGACTCGATTGGGAGACTTAGTTTGTTGCTGTCTCATCTGCTGCTGATGTTGCTGCTTATTACTATATCCTGTACTTTCCACCCTGACACTTGCAGCTACTTGAGCATCATCACCAACTGCATCACCTGATCTCCAAGCACACCTGCACACTTACTGCTTATTGTCTGCTAACTTTCTTCGTCCATATACAGCATACCTGTGCATTTGTGTTCCAGTCTGCTTTATCCTAGTTTAGCTGCCCAAACATGACCTTTGACTGAACCTGTTTTTACCCACATGCTCCTCAACTGCCTTCTCTGAATGCCTGCCTGTTATAAGCAGAGTTAGAGTAAACCAAATTAGGTGCGTTGGAAACCAGGACTCATGAGGGATTAAACCTTGGCATGGAGTACCTATTAATACCTATTGTGTAGAAGGAGGCTATAGGTGAAAGAAGTGGAAGGGAAACCAAAAGGGCAGTGGTGAAACCCAAACCCTGCAGGGTGAGCAGGGGCCAGTGGCAGCAATGGGACCCCTCAGCAGAGCAAGCAGACAGCTGAGGCTCAAAGCATGATGCAGGACAAGTAAAAGACTGGAAACCAGAGAAGACTCTATAAGTCACTGGTGGACACTCACAGGACTGATGGGCAGATGGAGAGTAGCTGGTAATGAGTGGTAGTTGCGATCCACAGGGTATGTGGACAGATGATCTAGATGGGTGCTGGTGAGGGCAGCAGAGTTTCTGTGTCATGATGCAACTCAGAGGCCAAGGACCTGGAGAACGTTTTCAGGACCCAAACCTTCTTCTAGGGGCTCTGATCCTCCAAGTTATAAGGTGAGTACACAGGAAGGGTGACTGGTGAAGGTCCTCAAGGACAGGATCAGGAGGTTGACAGGGACTGATATGGCTGCGGAGATGGTGGTCTCAGGAGAAACAGGATATGGGCTAGAGAGGAACACCCAAAGGTTACCTCTTTGCCATTTTAGGATCCCACTCCCAAAGGTTGGTCAGAAACATTAAGAAGCCAGATAACAGAGAACAGATAAAATGTCCTTAGATTCTGCAAAGTCCTTACAGGTAAATGGGAAGCTGATTGGTAGCCTGTCTACTGGGTCCACAATGGCAAGATCTGCTGGCTGGTGGAGGGACCATATAAACCCTTGAGTAGAATCACAGACAGAATGGTGCGATGACGGTTCTTTAATAGAATAAAGGATGAAGACAAGGCTGAGAGGGTAACAGGACCAAGAGTCCACAGCAGTGACTGCCAGGAAACTGGGCAAATGCCAAAAGAGCTGACTTGCCTGGGCCACTCAGAATGGGTCATCATTTCATTGACGCATGTGTAGTGATGTAAGAACGCAGTGGAGAGGTCAAGTGAGGGCATAAATACAATTTATGTAATGTATCACCATGCTAAATGGAATTGAATTGTGACACTAAATAAACAAAGGAGGGGCAGTGAAAAAAGGTGTTATGTCTTTTAATTCTCAAAACATGCCTCTGTTGAGAGTACCCAGCATCACTGCCTCTTTAGCTAGCTATGCGTTAGCAGTGCAGAATTTTGAGAAATGAGGTAACTCAAGTGGTTACTCGGGTAAATCACCATAGTAAATTGATTCTGAACTGTTAACCTGCTCTGGAGCAGATTAACCCTCTATGGTACGCATTATGATCCCAGTTGGTAAAAAAAAAGTTTTTGTTGTTCGTAGTTCGTTGCCATACAGCAACACCGTACGATAGTGGAAAGTAATAAAAACAAGAGAGTTTTGTTTAAGTCCAAGATAAGTGATCACTACATAAAAAGGTACCCCTTGCTGACCAGTGAGCTCTCTGCAAACATGACCTTATTGCTCATGGAAGATCCAGTGGCATTCATTGCTAGGGCAACATGTAGTAGAAATGTGTTTACTTCCCCACATACTGATGTTATTTTGCTTGTGACTCTTTCATGTAAACTGTGGTGCTACAGAAAACCTCAGCAAAAGCAGAGCTGCTGACTGCCTTTGTAATGTTCCATGGCCAGTTGCCCAGGCAGTCCATAAAGAGGGTTTTATCATATAGTAGGGACACATTAACCCATGTGACTGCTCCATCTATAAATAATGTAGACGCTATTACATATACTGATGTATATTAAATGCAGCTCCTTTCACAGAGTGATTGGTGCCACAGATTGCAGGCACATCATCTCTGCTTTTCTGCATGAGAGTGAAGTTGATTATATGAATTGGAAGTCTTTCCACAGCCTCACTCACCCTCTCTTGACATATGTGTATATACCTATTTCACATAGACACCTTATTGTATGCAATTATTGTGAGCTATGTGTGTCTTTAGTATTTTTATCATATGTGATAGCTGCTATAACACAAAACCTCCCTTATAAAGAAAGTAAACTATCTATCAGATAGATAAGAACACTCATTCCTTGGTCATTACATGGCCTGCATGGGCACTAATGGTTTGCAGAAAATGTAGCTTAGCTAATTAAAGGTCACTCTCTTTTGGCATGTAATGTTAATATCCATAGAGCACAGACGTGACACTTACACAAATGTACATTTATGCTACATTGACTTTAATACTTTTTGTGAATGTGTAAACCTCACATATACTCTTATAGATGACCATCATGTGACCATCACTACACGATCTCCATCCCTAAAGCTGCCATGGATCATTGTTGCAGCAACTTTATAATATTTTTTATTAAGTTCCCTAAGTTGATCTTGGTCATATTCCGTTCTACAGTGTTGTTCAGTTGAGTGTTGTCCTTTTTAATGACCTCCCCCATCCTGACCCTAACACAGCAAGAGACAGAGATGATATTTGGACTATACTGAAGGTCCAATTCCCAAAAACCTGCCTGGACTCAGAGTTGCTCCAGTAGAGGTCAGGGAGGAGAGGGCTGCTCCTGTGAGGCAACAACCCCCAGATGTGGTCAACCCCATCACCCCAGACCACCCTCCTGGTAGAACTACAAGAAGATGCCGTCCCTCTTTTCTTTCTTTTCTTTCTATATGTATGTATGTGTGTGTGTGTGTGTGTGTTGTGTGTGTGTGTGTGTGTGAATATATATTGTAAAACTTTGATTTTGGGGGAATGTCTGTTGAAAGACTCACTTGTAGAGAGGTCCAAATGTCACACCGAATACCCTGTTGAAATAAAGGCTAATTCATTACCACTTGTGAACCTTGGGCTGCAAATTGACGGCAAGTGGTTCATTTCAGGACAGAGAGCTCTCCAAGCTGTTATTACTCCGATCACCACCATTAGGAAGTAATTAAAGATAAATCAATTACAGCCAAGTGTCCACCATCTGTGTTGAGATGGGCAAATTGAAACCTGAATGAAATCTGCTACAAAAGGCACCAACCAAAGCTCTCTGAGCAAACAGACAATGTCTCTGTATGTAAATGACTTACTTAATCCAGGATCAGTAAGCACAGATGATGTGCTATTGATATGACAAGAGGGGTTCACTGTCTCACTGGGTGGTGGCAGCAACACCGGTGGTGTCTCTACATCAACTACAAATAAAGTGAACATGTTACTGATTCCCATAATGACAAGTGTAATATACAGTATAATCGTATTTTATTAGCAACACAGCAGTCTAACATTGACCCACTGACACTGTGTATCAATGGGGTCTGGGGGTCCTGCACCATCCACCAGGGTCTGGTGGATGGTGCAGGTCTAAGCAACACAATATTTACTGTGATATATATGGCAGTGATATTATAAGTCATTACATTGCACCGTCACATAGTTGGCTATTTTTTGCCAGCTGTCCTTCCTGTTTCTGGCAGCTGCAACTGACAATTAATGATATTATAATTTGCCCTATTTGTGTGTAGGAAATGCTTCTCTGTGACTCTCTGAGACTTGTCATTGTTACTGTGTATGACAACAGTCCATCATCTGAAGCAAACTCCAACCCTCTTATATTGAGAGCTATTATCATGTGACCACTTTTCTGGACTTGAAAACATATCCTAAATATGGACAATTTGAATTTGATGAATAACTTCATGGGGGGACAGTTCTGAGACACACACCACATAGATTTACCTTAAAATAGTTCACATTTACATAATCAGATGGGCCAACAGAATCCTTCAGTTGTGGGATGTAAATGCACACATGACCAATGACAGATAAATGTCTTCAAAGCTGATGTGTTAGAAGCAGGAAAAATGAGCAGAGTCAGGATCTGATCCAGTTTGACCAGGACGACTGGGTCAGAGCATGTGAAAAGCTGCAGCTCTTGTGGGCTGTTCCTGGTCTGCTGTGGTCAGGATCAAAAGTGGTCCAAGGAAGGAACAGTGGTGAACCAGCCACAGGCTCATTGATACACGTGGGGAGAGAAGGCTGGCCCGTGTGGTCCCATCCAACAGACCACATACTGTTGCTCAAACTGCTGAAGAAGTTCATGCTGCTTCTGATAGAAAGCTGTCAGAACATGGTGCATCACAGTCTGTTGTGTATTTGATAGCATAAGAGACCAACACTGTATTAAGCAGGTGCTCATGTTGTTATGACGGATCACTGGTTTCATTTCATGGATTCATTTGTGTCATTGTGTATCAACAACAGTAGCACTTTGTTAAAGCTTTGTTCTCACACCAATAATGAGAACAGGAGCTGTTTTATACTGTAAATATATCAGTGATTCTTTGCATTTTTGGCTATAAATAAAATGTATTTTTGATTTCACAGTGACCTTGACCTTTGATATTTGGCCAGTAAATGTACTAATTTTCTACTCCTTGTAAAGTAGAATAATTTCCCTCAAGGCATCAATGAGACAGACATCTTGAAAACCGAGGTATAAAACCGATCCTTGATCTTACCTCGATGAATCTTAAATAGCCACTCACACATCTGCTCACCTGCGTTGTGTTTGAGTGCAGAAGCACAAGGCGTGCATAGGTGTGGTATTCAGGAGACTCTTTTCACCCTGCTACAGTGCATGTGTGTGTCTATAAATTCTCACAGTTTTTTTTTTTTTTTCTTTTTTTCTCCAAATGTGGTGATGTCAAACCAGATCAGGTCCACGTGTCCTTTTAATCTGCAGCCAGATGAGCTTTAACCAGGCCGACTGTGCTTGGAGCAGGCTCTGTCACCCCCAACCCCTCCCTCCCTCCCTCTTCGGGCCCCGATCATCAGCAGACATGGTCGGCCATGTCCAGGTCCGTGTGCAGCCACTGACCCTGCCAGCGTCATGTCCAGTCTCTGCAGGGTCTGGCTGATGCAGGCGTGGGCCAGTTGGCGTGTGACATGCGCTGCCTGCCTCTGAGGCCATCTGGACACCAACATCCACAGCCTGCTCTTCCTGCCCCATCACTACAAACCCCTCCCCTCCACTCCCCCAGCCTGCCGTCTCTTCCTCCCTCACCCCCCCCCTCCTTTGATCCCCACCACTCATTCCTTCATCTCATTTCCTCTCTTTCTCTTCTGTTCCACCTCACATCTCAGAATCCTTTCTTGACTTGTCAGGCATCTCCACTCGTGTCTCCTGCAGCACAGAACACACACACAGAAAATACGAACAGACCAGAGAGAGACAGAGAGATGTGAAAAGCTGGGATAAAAGTATTGCCTTTTATTTGACTCTGTGGGAGTCAGCGCTTCTTGTGTGTTTTCTGCTTTGAGCTGTGGGAGAAAAGAGAGAATGAGCCCACCAGGGCATAAAGCCTCCAAAATTACATGTGTGCTCTTCAAAATAGCAGTTAGGATGCAAAGAGAAGGAAACACATTTCAACAAAGCTGCAGTCGCAGACAACACATTCAACACCCAGTTGAGTGGAGGGAAATGACAAGATGGAATTTTTAATGTCATGAATGATCTGGTATTTAAAAATAAACTTTTCCCAACCTGGAGAAGTGAAATTACACAAAACTGTTTGGAAAAATAGTAAATATCTTGTATTCTAATGTGGTTTGATGAATCACTTCACTGCCTGGACACAGTTTATCACAGCGCTTTGCCTTTTATTACAAACTCTGCCTTCAGGACCCGTCACTGTGAACTTTGTGCCCTGCTATTGTAACCGTTGCCTGCGTTGTGTTGTGTGTGTAACAAGGGCTGGCGCTCTCTTCAACGTTTGACCGGACTTTTATTGCCTGTGTAACAATATGGAAAACCACTGGTCAGTTATGTTTAAAGCTACAGTTATTTAGTTAAATTGGCTGAAACTGTCACTGCATTCTGACAGTACTGTAGTATATGAAATGGGTAATTTAGAAAAAAATCCAACTCCTTTAGCTCCACCTACAGCCTGTAATCACATTTGCAAAATCCAACGCTCAGGGAGCTCTTCCACCAGTCAGGTAGAGGGGGCAGGCGTAGCAGCCGAAAAATATAAAACTGCCGATGCCACCGTGGACAATGAGTGCCTACAGAGCGGAAATAAGTAAGAAGACTGTTGTTGTTGCAGCTAACTTTGCCCTGTATTCCATGCTGAGAAAAATGTGAGATGGTTTTGGAGTCTCCAGCTGCTATGGATAAAGTACGTCTGCTCCCTGGTGGGGGGTAGGCAGAGGTTGTGGGAGGGTCCTAAACGTTGTATCATGTCAAAATTTCTAACTATGTCCTGGAATTTCATAGACTTCATACTGGTGCTGTGATAACATCATGGCCAGTAATAAATTGCTGAGGAGAGGCCTGCCAACCAGTGAGAGTCCGTGATACATGTACAACGCTAAATATGATTGGCTGTCATAGTGGCAAGTGGAATCAACAACCAAACTCTGTTACATTATCATGGCCTTCCCTAGGCTTAAGGAGGAAACAGGCCTGGCTTATATTTATTTACAGGGACATTTTGGGAAAACCACCAGCTTATCTGCGTCGCCTCCTGCCTCCAGCACTGAATGGGTACAACTACCTCTAATCACAATGGCTTCTTTTCAAAGTCCCCAGAATCCACTCACAACTTCTTCCTGTGCTCCACCTTGGTCTTGGAACAGTCCCAGAAAGCAAAAATCCATCGAATCAACATTGATGTCAGACGTTGAAAATAACATTGAAAGCGCTTGTTTTGATCAACATTGAAATAATGTTGAATTTTCAGTCTCAACTTTGATTCAATATTTATTCAACTACATTATGTTCAACATTGAAATAATGTAGAATTGTCAATCAATCCAAACATTGAATCAATATTGATTCATCTATAAATGCATTGAAATTACGTTGATTCTACATTGAAACAATGTTATTATTAAAGGACCATTCCAGCACTTTCCAACCTTCATCTGTAGGTTTTAAATATGCCTCATTCAAGCCCAAAATACTCACTGTACTCTTTTGGGTGTTATATAGTTCTGCAGGGGTTGCTCAAAACTTGTGTACCTGTGACATCACTGCCGTTCAAACACATGGCAGTTATTAGAATTAGTGAGCTTGATTTCACTGGTAGACAAGTTTGGAGCAACCCCTACAGAACCAACAACAACCAAAAAAGTAAAGTGATTGTTTTTGGCTTGAATGAGGCGTATTAAAACATACAGATGAAGGTTGAAATGTGCTGAAATGGGCCTTTAAGTATGACTTACTGAAGTGGTTCTCAACCTTTGCGTCTACATTTGGGGTGCTGAACATCAGGTTGAGAACTGCTGCTTTACTGCATTCTCGATGAACGAAAAGAAGAGACCATTCTATTTATTACTATTTATCTAGTACTTTAATTTGAAAGTCATTTTTGCTGCCTCAACAAACAGCTACAAACACTGGGCTCCCATTTCTCAACAAGAAATGTTTAAGAAATGTTCCAAATTTACCAAACAAAGTTTCACACAGTTCTAAAGCAACAGTCCAGTGCCTAAATGAAAACTGACATGGGCTGAATAAGCCAAATATCTTTCAAGGTAACAGTTTTTATAGTCCCTCTTTTTGTTACTATACTTCCACTGCAGCTCAACATGTAATCCTTAGGAACTATAGGACCCAGTTCAACATGAATAAAACAGATAGGAAACAACTAATTCTTTTCTTTCCTTGGTACTCCGCCACTCCTCTCTGGTGCATAACGTAGCCACTTCTTCACAGTCTTGCTGTATGGCGATTCCAGCAACTTGCTTTCAAATTGACGAACAGCCGCTAAAAAAAGGAAAAAAAAAAGACTTGTTATAAAGGTGTGTGTGTATCTATCTACCTAGAGAGAGAGAGAGAGAGAGAGAGAGAGGCAGTGTAGTTTTTACTGTACTAGATTTTTACTTGGCCTTAAGAATGGATGCATCTCCCTCACCATGGAATGACTCATTTATCTATGTAGATTGTGTTTCATTTCATGGTGAGGAAAATGCATCCAATCATAAACACAACAGTACATAGATAATAATGGGTAAGAGGTTGATCAGAAAATCATGCTTGCCTTTCAACACTTGGCTGGACTCCCCTCTGTGGAATCTTCGACGTGGCATTTCTGGAGCTGAACCTTTAAAATACCAACAACATAGCATCGGCATTTACATTAGGTCATTGTGTATTTTATGAATGCTACATGTGCAATTGCACTGCAGTTGGACAGGGGTGAAAAAAGATAGCAAGCATCCCATTACTTTATGTCCACTCCTTTGAGACATACATTTTCTGATATTGGGAAATGGGGAAGAGGAACACTTTGACATGACTATTAGTAGCCGACTTTTAACAAGTGTACTTACAATGGGAATATAGGTATCTTTACCCAGGCCAGGTGACCTGAACTCAGCTGATCTGGAGCCATGTGCGTAGCTGACACTGAAATCTAAAAGAAAGGACACACATCATTAATTGTGGACATGAAAATGAATTGGAGAATTTTGCACAAAAACAAACAAACATTTAAGTTGAGTAATACATACCATTCCTTGCTTGCTGTGATGGCAAGCGAGTGTGATAGGGGCTTGAGTTATATATTGGCATTCCTAGAGAAATACAGACAGAATCAACAAAGTAGGGCCACCATAAACAGGTTCTAGCAAAACAGTGAGACACTGAATAAGCTACATGCACTTGACACTCCAACCCATCTAATTAACATTTCTCCCAAAGAGGCACCGCTGCCTCCTAATGAAACAGACTGGAGAAAATCTGAGTAGCTGAGAGAATCACATACAAGCAGCCTATTAGTCAACTTACCATCATTACAGATGTCCACGGACTCTAACTCTGCCAAATAGCTTCCACAAAAGCCTAAAATGAGAGAACACAAAATATGAACTATGAATGTTGTAACTTGGACAAAGCACATTTACATAGGAAACAAGCTTTAATGTCCATCCATTAATCCATTTTGCCGCCATTGCGGCGTGCAATGGCGGCAGGCGCCCGCCTTGCGCGCCGCTCAGCTCGACGCAGGGCGGTGCGCTCTTGCGCCGCGGTAGCACACACAATGAATGGGCCGCCTGCGCTTTGCGCGTTCGGTGTGAAGGGCCCTTTAGTATAGTACTTGCATTAAAGCGGCATAATCCTGGTCGAGGAGGGGGAAAGGGGGATAAATAAGTGACCTCCCTAATTGAAAACGCGTTTTCTACACCTTATTTTGCAGATACAAGTCTGATTTTCACAGAGGAGCCGTCTGCTCTGAAACTAACCCTCAGCTGAGCTTCTGCCCACGAACACACAAACACACACTAGAGTTAGCTAGCATGTTAGCGTTAGCTAGCGTTAGTTCACTAACACTAACATGCTACACCCTCAACAACAAGCTACAACCTCACGGTAATAATTCACAAAATTAACAATGGCCACATGATGACATGCTGGAATCTCCAGGGGAAAATACACCACGTTTTCATTAGACTTACCAGTTTGTCTTCTTTTTGTCACTCAGAGGTAACGTTAATAAATGCCATCAGCCGCCTTCAACCGTTAACCTGTTTGAACTGAAGTCTCAGGAGAGAGCAGGTCTCGCGGGCTGCCCACGCCTACCCCTGCGGAGGTGGGGTCGGGGGCACAGACGCACAGCATACCATACATTGAAACCATGTCTATTTAATGTTGACACTTCAACACTGAAAAACCAGCATCTATACAATGCTGATTCAACAACACTTTTTCAAATGTTGAAATGGTAGATGTAATTAAACATTGAATCAACACAGATTTGTCAACCTCAACCAAAAATAACCAATTTGACCAAAATTCAATGTTGAATCACTGTATTTTGCTATCTGGGGCGTCTTTCATTTTTCACTACAGCTTCAGCTCTTTACTTTCCTGGCTGAATTCAAAACTCTGCTGAGAAACTATTTAATGGAGGAGTGTAACTGTTGTCCTTGAGCTGGTCTTAATGATTTTATCAAGCCTAAATTGTATGCAAGTTGTCTGTCCTAAATGTATTATACCACCTACTGCCTCTTGGCCAGGTCTTCCTTGAAAGAGAGATTTATCTCGAAGGACTTCCTGATATCCTTTTATAAGTCATACAACATTAGAGCTGACATAGGGCACTCAGATATTACCACAGGATAGTGTTGTCTCTTGAAGAGGCAATATGCTGCATCCAACCAACCTATTCAAATAACAAGCCACCAAAATCATAAGGTTCTTGTTTGCTTCTTCTCGCATAAAAAAAAAAACAAAAAACCCAAGGGTAGATTATTTAAGATGCATGTTTCAATTTCAAATGACTCTAAAGTTCAACTGGTGCACACATAGTCAAATTTACTAATCTTGTAAGGAGCTCAGGACATTCTTTGAACTGACACTCCTGCCTTGTGTTTCTCAGCTGATGGTGCTGCTGTGGGACTTTCAGATGAGATGCCTCTTGCTGACCCGTGTTATTTCGTCTCTGAGAAGCCATTGTACCATATTGCCTCTATGTGTAAGCTATTAAATCTGGCTATAGCTGATGGCTCAGCATCAGCGTGGGAGGTTGTGTCCAAAAAACATTCTCATTAAAATTTGTACAGGCAATGTGCTCTAAAAGAAAAAACATTCCCCATTCTCATTTAATTTTTAATATTGCCATTGGGGAGTCAGGACCCCCGGGTTGAGAGCAGCTGTTATAGACAATACGATTTATGTAGATGTATGTATGTATGATGTGTGAGAAGTACATGCAGAACATAAGAGAGGACTAAGAGGCTTCACTGAGATCTGTCATGTTCGCACCAGATCTGAGTTTTTGCAACAAGTTCACAGATATCTTGTAAATCACAGTAAAGCTTCAGCCAAGGAGCTATAAATGTCCTCTGAGCAGCTCTACATCTTCAGGACAGATCGGACATTACAGTAAGTTGCCATCAAAAAGTGAGGAAATGAGCCGGAACAGGCCAGAGGGCAGCCTGGCCAGAAACAAGAGCTGTATTGGTGTTGTTTCCCACCACTGGAGACAGCTGTTGGCGTGATGCTGACCTCACAAGCTCTCTCCTAAACTGCTAAATAAACAGCTGTTAATGCTAATGTTAGTTAGGTACTGTATGGAGAACATACACTTGGCTCCTGCTGTTGTTTCTTATTTTATAGCCTCAGTGAGATCATGTCAAGTGAGACCTCAAATACAGTAAGATTAAACCAATGTATTTATATTGCCAAGGGACCAAAGGGCCTCTGTGTTTGACCTGAAACATGTTAACTCATAATAAACCATGAAGATAGTCACCGGTTCTCCTCTTAACTCTCAGGTCAGCTGTGTTAGAAAACAAAATAGTTGGTAGTGGGTAAAGTGAGCGGCTGGCTGCTGAAAACAGGAGAGTGTTTTTGGAGAGTTGGTAAAGATAATGTAATATTGAAATAACACCCACTGACTGGAGATCATTTCTGAGGTTGTTGCATTTGATAGATGTGTAAGTGGCTGACAGTTTGAAAACAGGTTCACTGATAATACATTATATTTACAGCTTATTTCTGGTCTACCAAGTGGCCAAGAGAAAATCGAGACAGACATCAATGAGTCCGTTTACAGAGCAGCTATGTGCTTAAGTGAATTCAACACACTGTGAGTCAGTTCACTCACCGAAGTGTCTCTGTCCTCTATCACCAAACAGACATCAGGGTGGGGGGCTGTCGTCAAAAGTTTGCTGTCAGTGACTTTTGGAACTTTTTAAGTGTTTCACTTTTTCCCTAACAATGATGGGGAGGAACTCTAAAGGTATTTGTAACTTGTTACAGTTACTAAGGAAGGAAACTGTGTTTAAATTATAGTTACTAATCAGGCCGTTACAACTGTGAAGAGGTTATGTGTATAATATATTTGGTAAACAGCTGATATGTAGAATACAACACTTTCTTTTTGTCCAAGTATTAACACCTTCAGCACAGGTGACATAGGGGGCCTGTGACTGGTCACTGTGTTATTACCTGTGACCTGACTGTACATACAGATGTGCGATGAAGACGTAGGCTCTGTAACATCATCCAAAGGTTTCTGAGGAGTGGTTTTGAATCCCAGTGTGGTTTATTCCATCATCACCAACTTGGCAGTACCTGACCCACTGAACTCCTGGCTAGTCCAAACCATGTACAGTATGATTGTCAGATGCCAATTGAACAGCTGGAACGATACCAGCACTCAGAAAATTTTGGAAAGTTTATGGCCAGACTTGGACCAAAGACTCTGTTTCAAACTGCCATCTGGGGAGTCTTGTTACACTGACAGATTTGTTCAAAGTGAGATAATCAGAAAAAAACAAAGTTTATTCTCACAAAAAACCAAAAGCCAAAAAAAAAAAAAAAAAAAAAACAGAAAATGTATCATATTATCAGAATGGATATTTGTTAAACATCAGGAAAACTTAACAAAGAGGAGAGTCAAGAAACAGATGGTGAATCAAGAATGATCTCCCCCTGAAAACTACAAAGAATTGAGCTATCAGTTCATTCCTTAAAGTTCTGTTGATATCATTAAAATAAAAGTCCTCCATGAAGGCACCATGCAGCTCTAGTGTTGTTCTGACCAACGTTTCTGAAGATTTTCAAGTGGTCCGTGTTAGAAAATGTTGAGAACCATTGGTCTGGGGCAAAAGCAAGGCCTTGGGTGACCTTTGTAACTTTGTAAGTAAGCGCTGAAACCTCTAGTGTTTTGTGTTTATCAATATCAGCTTCCCACGTCTGGTATGGACCTAAATATAGATCATTTTATACATGTGTAATTATATAATGTTAATACAGGTAGTAAATTCCCATTACAACCATAACAGGTAACCTGGCAGTGGTATTAAGTGGCAAATGGTGTGTTATTTTTCAGGCGGCTTGCTGCATGGTGGCATAGAACTTCTAAATGAGAAATGGGTCATGGAGGGAAAAGGAGAGAGAGAGAGAGAGAGAGGAGAGAAGTGCAGAGTGTAGACTGATGTTCTCCATAACAGTCAGCCAGTGCAGTGCAGGATATTATGGTTCAGAAGCAGTCCATTGAAAGGAGGCTCAAAAATTGCTAATGGTGATCAAAGTGATCATTCTGCCACTGATGTAATTTTGACAACAGTGAGTCTGAAAAGTGTTTGGACAGATGAAATAAATCTCAACATTAGGTCAAAACACACACACATACTCACACTCTCTCTCTCTCTCTCTCTCTGTCTAGGTTATGTAAGTGAGGTGAACTGCTTGAGGTGAAGCTCAATGATGTGAAGCGAGAGTCCCGAGAAGGTAACTGAACAAATCCAACCATAAATCACCATAAGCTGATATCACTCTTATCACATTAACTGCTCTCTGCAGAAATTGGAAAGAAAGTATTTCAATTTATAACTTGAACCTGTTGTCCAAGAGACATTCAATTAGACTGTAACTCTACACTCGGAGAGGGAGCAGCAGGCTGCAGGGTATTTCCTCCTCAGTGTTCAAACATGATTTGAGAAATGGACCAATTTTCATGAGTGAACATTCAGTGAACTCTGTCTTTACATGAAAAGTCAGCAGTGCCAAAGTGAACTGCACTTTCAAAGTACATTTATACTTTTGACTTTCAGTTAAGTTTTATTATGATCATATCATGGCATTAGTGAATTTGGTGCTCCAAACACACACGCACACACATATATATACATACAGTAAATACATATACTAAGGCTGCCAATGGATTACAAATATATAATCACAACTAATTGCATGACTAGCTAGTTTCTGTAGTTAATTTATGATGTACTTTAATGCTTGACCAGTGCAAATGTAGCTTTATTTTATGCCTCACTGCATTTGGCATAAAAATAATATGCTCAAATTATAACATGTTAGCACCATAGCCCTAGTGGTAATCACTAGCAAAGACAGCATAGCTAATGATTCAGATTGTGAGTCAGTGTCATGGCAACAAATGTAGTCACATGGCATCCAAAAACAATATACATTATTATCTCCTGAGATCGAAGACCATCGATGCCTCAGTCTGTTGTGGTGGATGAAGTCATCCCAACAATTCACAGAAATTGTAAATCTGTGGTCATGTTTCACTGGATTGAAATCAAACTTCGATGACATGACATCATTCTATGAAAACACGGAGCAGCCCCAGTTGCGTTGCTTCTATTTTGAACAAAACTGCAACAGAAATGGAGCTGATATCAAATGGATGAATCTTTTGGTACATCGCACGGCTCCATTAGTTGATCCTTGGCTAATATTTGCATGTGATTTCTTAAGTTGAACTCTCAGGGCCACCACGATCATCCACTGCTGGTAAAAATAAATAAAAATCAGCATGTGTCACTCTACATTGTAGGTATAGAAGTCGAATGTATTCAGGAAACTGCAGAAAGTGCAACCTGAACTGGACTATGAGAGATTGATGGTCGTTGCTGAGCACCTGTCATCAGTCACAAAGAAAGAAGACCTTGCCTTTGTTGAGAAGGACGACTTCCTGGTTCATTTAATGCCAGTGCAGAGCTGTAAAGTCACCCAGGCCTCCACAGAGAGGTGAAAGAAAACACATTTAAAGTAATGCAAAGTGTTGAGGGTACTGAGGCGTCTCTCTGGGTAAAACTTGAGAGACAAATTTCTCAGATGTTTTTTCAAGATTAAAGCAAATAGTTTCAGAATGATTGCACAAATTGATTTTCAGCAATAATATCTGAAACATTGTGAGAGTAGAAATTCACCACAGTGGACATGAATAATATATATAAAATATAATTCCATCAAACATGTGTAAACCTATCAATATCTCTGGACTGTCATTGACTCCACACTGAAATTCAAAAGAAATTGTGTGCAGGAATTTTTATTGTGCTTTTCCTGAATCTGTTTTAGCCTATTCTCTCATGTCATGCTTTGGAAAGCTGCCTTTGAAAGAAAGAAACTCGGTGGATCTGATCATCAAATGGTTCAGTCAGCTGATGTGAGAGTCCTAGCTGAGTCCGGAGTCGCTGTATATTAGACAGTTGCAGTGGCTACCCAGCCTCATTTGCAATGACGAATCCCACACTTCACTCAGTGATTTCAGCACCTTCCACCTGGTCGGAGATTTAAAGTCTCAAGGACTAAGACCAAGTGCTTTAGGAACAGATTTATTCCTGCTGCAACTGCTCGTTTAAGTCTGACTTGGTTTTTAATTTTTATTGTCCCTCGTCTTGAATAGGAAGCCTTGTGAGTACCTGCCCATGTCCCTCTGCTTTTTGCTGTTCCCTGTGTCACAGTGTCCTGTGTGTGCAATATGGATGTCATCCTTGTACAAAGAAAGTCACCTGAACCTGAACCTATCCCAAATTCATGGATCACCAGCGGCATTAAAGGACAGAGGTCTGACCCTACAGACAATGTCAAAATCCATTCCTGAGGAAGTTGAAGAGCTGCAAACTGTTTTGTATTCACTTGTTAATGAACTGAAAACAAGATTTATACATGTCAACTGCAGAAATGGATGCGACAGAATAAGGAGACCAAGGATAGTGGCAGATATCAGTGTTGGTATCACTACAACCACAACAGAACGGTGTAAAGTAGACAGCCATATCGGCAGCCAAAATGTCTTCCAGAGAGAGAGACAGCAGTTTCTTTAGAGTACAGCAGAAAAGATATGACAGCTATATTTCAATCTACTGGCCTCAGAGCTGCACATGAAAAAACACCCTCCACCTAGTATCAGTGTGATTGAGGAACAGTGACCTCTCTTCTTCACAAAAGCACAACTCTGAGCCCATATTGAAACTCACACATGTGATTGAGTGGGAGAGACTCTTCAAACCAAGGGGAGAGGATCATATACTTCTTCCAAGGGCTCAGAGCACACACATCCAGGGTCTCTCATTGATGGTGATACAATAGCTACGTGCAGCAGAGTTGGCCCTTTTGATATGGCACTTCCTTGACAGAGAGGAGTCCATCTTGATTGTGGCTGATCAATGGGCAAATAATCTTGCGAACTGTACCAAACATATGGAGTATTAGTCCCCTCAGGCTGTGTCTGAAACATGTTACAATCCACAACTGTGAAAAAGACATCCGTCAAAAAAGACCACTCAAGTCTGATAATGCTAAAGAGAACACTTACCTGCTATTATATAAAAGTTTGTGTCCCCTTTGATAGTGTGTCATCTGCTTTTGGAGCCTTTTATAGAAGACTGCAACAAAGTGGATGGTGAAAGAGTGCCTATGTTTAGAATGAGCGCAAGTGTTTAGTATAAACTTGGAAAACAAAAAACAGTATGGAGAAACTCAAAACGTTTTAACTGGTAAAGGGCAAATAACCTAAAACTGGCCATCAAAGACTCCTAAAACCAACTGGATCTCCCTGTTATTAAGCTAGAACTAAAGCTACTGCCTTCCAGTTGTCTGCCTCTGCCACTCAGACTAGTACCATATTACATCCCCTCTGAACAGGTCACCAGTCTATCTCCAATCAAACTAGTGTTAGACTGTGGGTGGAAACTGGAGACCGACACAGGAGAACATGCAAACTCAAAGCCAAGTTGGTGTCCAGAGGAGGATGATTATTTTCAAACAGCAGTTGTTAGTCCACTCTCATTCAGGGCCCTCGAGTCGTGTGTGGATGTGGGCCATTTGGCCACATAATCAATGTGGCTGTGATAACGTTTTCAATTCACACAAGTATCCTTGTGTGTGTGTGTGTGTGTGTGTGTGCGCGCGCTCAGAGCGATGATTTTAATGGGTCTGCCATGGTGGGCAAATGAATGTTATCCATGGTATCGATTGGACTGAGGAGCATTTAAAATGTAGAAGCTAATGTATGAAATAAAATACTTGATTCTGATTGACAGATGGTATTTTAGCACTTGAATGAAGAGCGCCTCACTGCTGTAAGACATAGAGTTATTTCAGTTTTTTTTTCAATGAGCATTGCACAGATTTTACACATTAGGTTAAGGGCACTCATTATGAGGAGGACTACTCCAGCTAAACTGTTATATGATGGAGGAGGTTCATAAAGTCAAAAGCCTCAAACGCCACATTTTCTTTTTCTTACTGTTACTTGAAGGTCCACTCTCTTTACATTGGTCAAACACTCACCATGACCCGTTCACATCAGGCCTACAGTATGTCAGCAATGGAAAAGGGTGCAAATGACATTCACACCTGTGTTAAATTACTCTGCAGCAGATGTGGGTGTGGTTCTGTGATTAGCACTGTTGCCTCACAGCAAGAGGAATTTGCATTGTTTCCCTACTCCTGTGTGTGGGTTCCCTATGGGTTCTCCAGCTTCCTCATACAATGCAAAGACATGCAGGTTTGGTTTGAATGTCCGTGTGTGTGGCTGTTCAGTAACTGCATGTGATGACGGTTGCACCCTGTAGCAGTTTATTGCTGCCTGCACTTCAAACTGTAAACTGCTGGTGATGGGGGGGAGGCTCACTCCATGTTGCAGCAGGTGAAGCCCCAACACAAGAATTGTCCAGAATGAGGTGGTTGGTGGTTGGATGGATGGAGTTAGAGATGGATGAAACAGCTAATGATCTGCTTCTGTAGCTGTATCCACTCAGTCTGCACCTTGTTAACATATGTCTGTGCTTAACATCAGCCCACAGTCATCTGTGTGTGACTGTTTGAACTGGACTGTGAACAAAGCAACAGATAGATAAATGACTTTATTAGTGCCCTGTGGGAAACTAAATTGTAGCAGCTGAGTTAAAATACAACAAAATCTAGTTTGATAGAGAGTAAAATAAAAATGTGGATGGAGGGTTAGGGGGCTAGTATGTATAACAGAGCCTAATGAGTATGACTCCCTGCAGTGTTGACATACAGCAGGATGAACTGCATACCAAGAATGCTGTGTGTTTCATGTAGTAGGTGGGTGACACTCTACCTGTCACCTCTTCCACTGTAAAAAGCCACAACAACAACCAACAACAGACTCAGGCTGCTGGCATCCACAGTGAAGAGAAGGGTGGTCACAACCACAGACTGATACTGCTATAGGGTTGTTTTGGTGTTTATCTCTCCCCTGTCCTTCTGCATCTTCTCTGCCTTTCCCCCTGTGTGTGTGTATGCCTGCAGGCTGGGTGTGGCTGTTTTTTGTCTAAACAACAAATAGAACATAGAGCACTACTTCGAAAGGCCTGAACTTCCTGAGGAAGCAAAGCTGATTCATGTCCTTCTACAGAGCCTCAGCTTATTGTCCAGTTACAGGCTCAGTGTTAGTCCTACTGGTGCAGACTGGAGATCGTGGAGACTTGCTCTTCCTGAAATCCACCTTCACCTCAACCATCAACACCACATTTTCACAATTGCAGGTGATTTCCCTCATACCATAACCTGACAAATGGTCAGCCAGGTCCCTGTACTCATCCCCCTGAACGGTGTCATCAGAGAATACCTGCAGGAGTCAGTCGTCTCTTCCTTACACTTCCCTTGGCACTGCAGAGCTTTGTAGTGAGAAGACTTGGGATCACTGAGTCTCAGTGACAGCAATATTTAATTGATGCTGTTGAGGGTTTGATAACTAATGGGAATTCATGTGGTTCTGCTCTGCAGGCATTTGTATTTGTTGTGCTGTGTCTTTACACACTTCAGCTTCAGTCTGTTCACAGCCCATTGGTGACATTGTGGATTACTTTGTGGACCCCGTTTTATAGAGCAGAAAGGGTTTTTCTTAATAAACTGAAGTAATTTCAGTCAAATGTGAAATGTGTGTGTGTTTGTTGTTTGGTTTCAGTCTCGGTTCACCGACAGCTGGATTGAAACTTCCAGTGGAACTTAATTTGAATTACTGTTTATTCTCAGTGGGTTCCTCTTGTTTGTTTTGGAAATGTAAATTGACATTTGTTTCTTTATTTAAAAAAATCATTTTGTTTGTCTTTATGTTCATTGTCAGAGACCAGACCTGACATTTAAATTCCAGCTAGTGTTGGTCTTAATAAATCAGAGGAGCAGAAACTTTGTTCTCTTAGCAGAGAGTTGAGAACCGGTGTTGTGGACCTGGTGGGGGCCAGTTACTGGTAATTTATATAGGCCACAGGGCCTGTGAGTTAGGGGCTAGTTGAGTGGGGAATTGAACAGTTGAAGATAAGACTCCATGTTCTCCATGGGCTGGGAAGTCACCCAGTCACCCACTCCACATGAATGACTTGCAAACTCACTGCTGTGTGTGCTACATGATGATGACAAGGATGTGGAGAACATTGCATTTTCTGCACAGTCTCCATTTTTAGAATAGAATAGAATAGATCATTACTGTCCACCCGGGTGGAAAATTGTCTTTGGCTCAGACAGAACAGCACTAACTACACTAACAACTAAACTAAAACCACAACAAGAACACACTGGATTAAAATAAGTTAGAATAAAAGTAAAAAAAAAAAAAAAAAAATTGAGCAGTTCAAGTCGATCACTGTGTCACTGTGCAGCACTTTGTGAACAACTAATGTTTTGAAAATGTGCTATATAAAAAACCTGTTTGGATTTGGATGAATGTCTGTGGGTTGGTCATTTGATGATGGTATTTAGGACAAAGATTTTGTAAAAACACCTTTGGCCAAAGGGACACAGCAGCACCTCCCAGACTTCACAAGGTCAAACTAAGCAGAAAGTGCCTGCGAGCTGTCTGCCAGGATTTTTCTGGTTTTCCTCCTTGTCCTTTCAATGTAAAGGTGGCAGAGGCTTTTGTGGTTTTCCCACAGTTTTGCTTGCCATAGACTAGTATGAGGAGCTTCACTCTCTGAGGCACGGCCGGCTGCTGGCATAAGCACTCTATGTGGCTGTTAAGGGCCACAGCTAGCTTGGGATTCAGGCGACTCCCACATAGAAAAGTCAGAGTGCTGCTGTAGAGATCAAGCAAGTCCATTTACTCTTGCAGCAATAAATCTAAGAGATTAGTGTTTAATTCATTTGTCCATCTCCATTATGTGTGTGTTTCTGTTCATTCAGTTATAAGCAGTTTGTGTGTGATGTGTGTGTGTTTGCGCTGGAGTCTTTTGAGGGCCACAAACAAAATCTTACTCAGGGCCACCAGAGTCCTCCGAGGTTCCAGGGCTCCAGTTTCAAATCATAAAATTAATCTTTGTCCACATTCATCTGCTTTATTAACAATTCACTATCAAGGACCACACCAATACATTGAAAAGGGGAGGGAGGGTGGGTTGATGACCAACAGAGTGGACTGAGGAGGCCCCATATTGTCAGGTGACTGAAGGAGTGGTTAGGCATGGCCCTGCTCCTGAACTTAAGTTAACACATTAACTTAAATGTCAGTAAAACTGTATTTATAAGCTCAATCATAAATTCCTCTAAATTGAAAATATTTTAGTAGTACTGCAAAATAATAGTTTACTTTTCCTCTGCCAGCATCACGGCCTGGGACTCCTCAGATATTTGTGCTCAAATACTGATGCAGATGCCTCCTGTTTATATAGTTAGTGTAAATAAATAAGGAAATGCAGCATTAGAAGCCTGGCTGGGAATAGGTGAGTTATTTGATTTTAATACACAAGTGTATCATTTTCAGATACTTTCATATAAGAGGAAACATCAGGCTGCATCTGGACAAAAGAGTCAAACAAAGAGCTCAAAATAACATGTGTATACTGAATTTATCTGGATGTCACTGTCGCTCATGTATTGACACACTCCGTTTGATAGTTTTGAAATACATCTGGGAGAAATTAAGCAAGAGATTCCTAATGAAACTACAAATGTGCTAACATATGTACCGGGCTGCTCTGCTGTCACATCATCCTCTCCACACAACACACAAGATGTTGCAGAAGCTGTTTCACAGTGGAAATGAAAGACTGAACTCTGCAGAGCAGGAGCCTCTGAACATTTGGAGTGGGGTGGGGGAAGAAGCACAGTGGAAACATATGCAATCTGATAAATTATGTTGAAACTCAATATGTTATGTATAACGTGAGAGCTCAGCTGTGCGACGCTGTTGCTGATGTGATACATGAAACCGACAGAACACGGCGTCCTAGATTCAAACGGCAGACAGCGTGTTCGACAGTCGGCTGAGGATTTGTACACTTTGGTGCAAATGGTTGCTAATAAATACACAGATGTAAAAATCTACTTCATGTCAGTGTTGTAAATTGCTTTCCTTTGGAGGATAATGAATTCCACAAGAGTCGCACAGTTTGTTTTTGAGCTTCTCCTATTGATCTGTGTGTTTTGATGTTAAACAGAAAACAACATGTGAGTGCTGATAATGTGAGGCTTTGTCTACGAGAATCTGTGATTAGTAAAAATCCGCATGTGTGTCTTGATGTTAGTGTATCTGCTATAAAAACTGATTTGTCTATTTCCTAGACAAAATTGTGCCCTGCATGACAAGGCTGTGGACTGGGTGGAAACATGTGTCAGGAGTAAGATCATTAAATAAACAGAGTGGGAGTTAATTTCTGTAGATCAGAGAATACAAGGAGAGATCTGGGTATAAACAAGGGAAAGAAAAGAGTCTAAATGGAGATATCTACTCCTCACAAAAAAACTCTTCAAACTTCCAGGAGAAACAAAGCTTTTGGGAAAAGAAGCAGAAGCATTTGGAGGCGGATCCATGTCAACTTCTTCCTCAGAGATCGATGGGATACTCTCTCAATTTAAGACCAAAATCAAGTGTCTAACCTTGTTCAAATCCATTACATGTTTAGACAAACCACAAGTGAAATAATCAGTCAACACTGTATTTGACTGTATTTCACTTTTGCAGCTGCGTTAAAGCAATGATAGTCTCATAAAAACAGATTCAGACATTCAGAGTTTCTGAACAATGGCCAAGTGATGATAAAAGTAAAATGTGTCACAACATAACAACCATGAGTGTTGTGTTGCCACAGCTACTCCTTGGCCAACAAATCATATTCTCAACACATAAAGGCTGTCTGTTTGGTACAAGGACCAACACAACTCACATCATTTATGTAATATTCACAGTTTCTGTAAATATACAGTATTTGACTGACTGTACTGTGTTACCACTAAAATTACACGAACACAGCAAAGGACTGTAAATCCCAAATGCAGTAAGAAACTCAAAAACTCAGTACTGCCATTTTATTACTGTAAATTTACAGTGAGAATCCTCACAGTCAATTGCAATATCAGGATTTTTTGTAGACAACAGTTGCTGAAACCGAGTCAGTGCAGGGCTGGCGTTTGCATTAGCATGACCGCTAACATTAGCTGTGTCCCAATTCAGCGGCTGCATCCTGGATTAGATTAGGCTACATTACAGCATCGCAAAAAGGCCTGTCCAAATTCTTAGGCTCCTCCAAATGCAGCCGGCCTTCCTTTGCTGGATCTAAGAGGACACGCTGCACCTATCCTTTGTGGCTTCCCGTATTCCAAGATTTTTTGCACATTGTTATTATTGTGTCTCTTTGTCTTGTATTGTACCTTCATCAAATGGACCATGAGTCTGCAATAAAGATACGTATGCATTAGCCACCTAGCATGCTAGCAATTGAATGTTAAGGCGGCTCCGCGCTGTACACATGGTAGCCCCTCTGCAGGTGGCGTGGAGGTGTAGTCACCCACTGAGCAGGGCTCTGCTGACCACATAGCCTGAGACGAGGAGCTGTTGGAAGTGTAAAAAAGCAGCGACTTTCAAATGTTTAATGTTAGGACGTTGATTACATTTGGATGCAATCAGGCAATGCTCCAAAGGCTAGACCGCCCCATTTACCAATGGTTGATGCAGCCGTCTGAGGTGCCTCCGAGGCCTCATAGGATGGATACAGACCCTGAATTGTGTCAGCCACTACCTGTTGGAGCCAAAACATATAACTCTGAGGCCCTGCTGACAGGTCCAAAGATTACAAGGAATTTTACCATCCAGAATTCCAAAACGTTTCAGTGGATAAACACTTTTCAACTTAGAAATAGAAACAATTTTATCCAAACTTTTCAAGGCCCATTTCCCTCAAAGTCTCACAGCAAAGTTTGAGACATGAATCAAGGTTAATTACTGTTGCAACACTGAGAATTTTTATAATGAGGACTATCAAGCTTTAAAGCAGCTGACAGACAAGAAGTAAAGAGAGAGAGTGAGGCAGAGTTGAGTGTGTGAGCACTTCTCACTTGTACTGTGTAACAGTGATTGGCTTCTTTAATGTACATTATTGCGTTAAATGTATATATTTCATTCTTCCAGTACTTGTATTATATTGCAAGTATTGTGGAAGCTCAGTGTTAGAACAGAGAAGTATTTAACAGATGTTTCTCAGTGAATATCATGGAGCACATTGAGCTTCACTACAACTACACTGACGTCAAAGTCTCTGTTTAACATTTCATGGAAAACTTGCTGGAAGTTTGGTTTGTCACCTTCACACCCTCTGCAGCTGCTTCTGCATATCAAAGGTCCCATGTTTTAATCTTCTCCTGTCTTCTGTTTAAAGTGTTCATCTATAAGAGGGTGTAATTGTAAATTTCAAGAACCAAAAACCATGTCACATCTCCTCTTCCAGGCTTATCCCTGGAGCTCCAGTAACAATAACTCAGTTAACACCCATAACTTGTGTCCCAGTTTAGCAGCAACATCTCTGATGGACGTGGTGTATAAAGATGTGGCCCTTTGTACCTGTTATATACAAGCTGCCTACTAAGAATATTCACTTGGCATCACTAGCAATATCTGCCCTTACCATTGTGTTGCAAAGTGTGGCTCCTATCACCTAGCAACCGAGACAAAAAATAAAATTTCACACCCAGTAATTGCATTTAAATGTGTCGTTGTGAGACTCTCTGTTGGTGTTGTTTATTGTCATTATTTTCATTACCACCATGCAATGAATCTTGGGACATGAAGGATCCACTTGTGGGAGGCTCCGTTAAAGGCAGCAGGCTAAAGGAGCACAACCTGCTCACACTGATGTGACCCAAAAGGTTGTGGCCCATGTACTGGAGCAGAGGTTCCAGCGATGTTGGATAGTGGGTCTAGACGTGAGGAGCCGAGTGTAATGACTGTTGTTATGACATCACAAAGTAACAGAAGTTCTAGCGACTCATTTTACCTGCAGAACTTAGATCTGTCTGTGAAGGTTGAATCCAGGTCAACTGGTCTTGTAGATGTTTCACCTCTTCAGTTCATCCAAGAGACTTTGTCACACAGAAAGCAAAGGAATTCTGTTTGTAAATGAGTCTTCCATTTTTACTTTTTTAAAACAAGTTTTTATTTTAAAAAGTATTTTCGCACTTTTGTTATGATAGGCTATTGAGTTCATGGTCAGAAGTTACATCTTCATCCATTCAAAGATTATTCTACAACACAATAACATGTCCCAAGTGAAGAGTCTCGAGGCCACAGCAGTCTGTGTCTTTCACCAGAGGAAAGAGGGAGCAGACATCCTGTAGAAATCATCCACAATGACTTAATGCTTGGAGATCTACTGTAATTTGTTTCAACAAGTGCAGACTGACAGTGGGGCAGAATGGAGTGGATAATGCAGTGTGATTCTTTACCTTGAAACAGCTGCTGTCTCTGGAGCAGATGATATGACACTTGAGCTGTTTTCACACATGCTCTGCAGCCCTGAACTTTTCTAGATGCTACCCAGAGGAGCTGTATGTGTGAACACAAATGCTCAGAGTTCATATGTGAAAACGGCTTTATTCTTGCATTTAGTGTAAGCAGGACACACACACACACACACTCACACACACACACGGAGGCTCTGCACCATATGTCCTCTGTGCCCTTGTGTGACCGCGGCTGCACCCCGCTGCTCTTTATGGGTGTAAAGTGGAAATAATTGGCTGGCTTGTCTTGGAGAGGTCAGCGAGATGGGGAATGAAAATGAGAGAGAGCTATCTGGGAAAGGTCAGAGAAAGGGGGAATAGAAATGAAAGAAAGTTTAAAGCCAATGGAGTGTGGCTTCCCTCAGGAGAGAGGAGGGAGAGATGGATGGATGGACACAGAGGTGAAAAGCAACCACTCTCACACCTCCGCCCTCCCTCCCTGCCGCAGCTCTGCCGCTTTATGTATTCATCAGGGTCACACTGCCATACTGGGAAAAAAGCACACACACACACACACACACACACACACACACACACTCCTCCACACACTTGACACATTACCACACCAGTGGATACTGGATCTTTTATCATATTGTTTATGACTGTCTGAATGTTTTTGTGTGTGAAAACAACATGTTGGATCAAATGGAGTTTGTCCTTTAAGGGTCAGTCACCAAATACAAATCATCCTCTGACTTCCCTCTAGTAGTTTCTGTCTATGTACAATAATTACAGGCAAGTATTTGGACGGTTACCCTTTTCCTCTTCTTCTTCTTCTTCTTCTTCAGGATCTGAGCTTCAGCACATTCAAAATAATGTAATAATGTTAGCACTCAGTTGACATGCTGTACACTAGGAGATGCTCACATTACATGTGCTGAAGAGGAGCAGCTCATTTCTTTTTTAAAAATTATTATTCGCCTTAAGTTCATGTTTAATAAATCAAGCGCAAGGCCTTTGCTGCTCGATGGATTCTAACTGATGATGGCAGCAGCCTGGCAGTCAACAGGGCCAGCTACACCTTCTCCAACATCCCTCCATCATATTCAGTAGCTTCAATGCTGCAGAAAGCAAAATATTGTCCATGAATCACCAGAGGGGGAGGGAGAGGAGTGAGAACTTTCACCAAGATGTGGCTGTGTGACACTCAGTGTGTGTGAATGTACATGACAAACACACACCAAACAAAACAACTGGAGGCAGCATGGGTGTTTATATTCATGAGAGGCACCATAGCATTTTTGCAGTCCGGGAGAAAGTGTATCGTCTACACCTGACCTCAAGCTGCTGTCCATCCGACTTCCACCTGCTGAGGGAGTTTCTTCACTCTTCTCTCCCCTCATTTTACATTCAGGCAAATGTCTCTGACACAATTTCTAGGACATTTTAATCACTGATATATATTATTAAAAGTGGTGTTAAGTTATTATTACCATTATATTTTTCTTTTTAAGATATGAGTTAGTTAGTGTAGGGATGGGAATTATTCAGCTACTGCTTCATTCTTCATTACTGCGTTACGTTTTCTTTTTTCCCTGTATGAATGTTTTAATTTTAATTCTTGAATATATTTCTTAGTTTGAAATAAATATAAATGAATGAATCAAAGACATGAGAATGGTATGTTTCTGTCCAACAGTTTAGAAGGACCCTATGACTTATGCTGAATTCACATGGAATCTGGCAGAAGGCAGAGCCAGAGGCCAAAGGCAAACCAGATGTCTTGTTAGTGGACGAGAGAAGGATGGTAAAAGTGGGCAAGGCCGGCAAAGACAGCAACGGTAAATGGCAGTGCCGTCCAAAGTTAAAGTGTGGAGGGAATTTAACACAAGTTTCAGGTTGCAATGCAATGTCAAGAGAAGTGAGAATTTTATCACCATATATGTATAGCTACAATAATGCACAAGAATTTGTTGTAAACAATGCGCCATCAACATAGCAACATATTGTCATGTGTGTATCGTTTCGCCATTGTGTCATCCTGTCAGACCACTTGTTTGTTTTTGTCTTCTGTCCCGTGGCTGTAGTCCGTCTGCCATTTGCTGGATTCCAGTATAACTTGTCCTTTATGTGACTTTTGACATACTCTTGCTTTTTGATTCTACACCAGGCATCTCCAAACTATTCCACAAAGGGCCGTGTGGCTGCAGGTTTTTGTTCCAGACAAGCAGCAGCACACCAGACCTGACTCAGTTAATCAACTGATCTCAGTCTTCAGACAGCTGATTGGTCAAACTGTGTGCTCTTGGCTGGTTGGAACAAAAACCTGCAGCCACACCGATCCTTTGTGGAATGAGTTTGGACAGGCCTGTTCTTCACTATGTTTCTATGTTGGCTTGTCTGTTTACTGCTGTGGACTTTTACTTTTGTATCTGTTCTTAATGCTAACTGAGGTGAAATTCCCAATCCCTTATTTTGCTTGCTTGTTTACATTATAATGATTATTGTTTACATTGCTAGTTATCATTGTGCAAATGAATTAATCATTAATTGTTCTATGTCTCAGAGCTTGACTCTGTATGTCTCTGCATATTCCTCAGCTTGGAGTATCCAACCACAGTGTATGAGTCCTGTAAACCCATCTGTGACTATTAAAGCAGTTACTGGAACTTCAGATACTGTATATTCCTACATATCATTGTGTGTGGACACCAACACAATCACAGTCTTCTCTAACAAAAATAATAATAAAATAATAAACACTGTTGCTAAATAACTAAAAGCTGCGTGTGGTATGTGGTGAGAAATGGGAAGCCCGGCACATGTAGTGACCAACAGAGACATTAAATCCATATCATCAATCACCGTGACAGGAAACTTATTAAAACTGAAGCAACATTTTGTGGCTGTCTGAAAAATTTTGACAGATTTTTATTCCAGTGAAAGTGTCACTTGATGAAAATGCCTCACTCCTCAGAGTCCTGTTCCTCCAACTCTGATGTTGAAGCTCTTCTCTTCCAGATCCAGATCATTTAGCCTTATGTGGGTGACCTTCACAGTCATGTGCTTAGCAGCTTGGCAGTTTACCATATCCAACCTTTTTACCACAGAACACCAGTCCTTTCTCTCTCTCTTTTTTTCCCACCAGTTGTGTTTCCGTCATTAATAATGAAAACCTTTGGGAGAATCATGAAAAACCTTGCTCTGACAACTGCTAATGGAAAATCTTGATCCTCTGCAATTCACTCAGACAGTGAGATGTGTAGATGATGCAAAGCTTTTATTCTTAATAGCCTTTTTAAACACTTAGAAAGGCTGCAAGCCCATGCCAGGCTATTGCTTGGAGAGTTTTCAACACAATGCGGCTGCATAGCTTAATTGAAAGCTTCCCCTGTGATTTCAATCTGAAACCAGCCTGTGTTATGGATTGTGGAACTCTTGACTGACAGAGAACAAAGGGTTTTTATTAATGGCTCTTCCTTACATGTTGTAGCTTCATCCACAGGCTCAGTACAACAGTGTGTCCTTCCAACCTTCCTCTACTTTGGATGCAAGAGGACAGATATGTTTAAATGTATGTGAGCCAGATTTCAGATTTTTCAGATTTTCAGATTTCAATAGAATTCAATAAATATCATATTAAAGGGGTTTAGTAAAGTGATTTTAGTTGTCACTTGATAACTTGATCTGAGGTCATTTTATTTTGAAGGTATTTAGTCACATGACTGGGGTCTGATTGAGGTTGACCTGTTGGATTGTTGGTCAGAAGCAGGATCACAGTCATGGATGCAGAAGTCATGCTACATGAAGAGTTTCTACACTGTGTTCAAGAGGTGCACACAGTCAGTTTCATTTCTTCATTCATTTTAAGTTACAGATCTGCTTTATATGTGCAGCATGTCCTGTTGTGTCTATTTATTTCTGTTGTGTTAGCATATTAGCCTCATGTTCTCTACTTCTAGAAACCATAACTGCGTCCCATGGCATCTTATGGTTTCATGGTGTCGACGGCAGAAGAGGGGAAATAAAGCGTGATTTTATTTCTTAGTGTGACTGAAACGTATCTAAAGCCAAGAAAATAATATACAAAGGCAGATCCATCTCTGTCTTGATACTGTAAAAGTATCAAAGCCTGAGTGCACAGAGAAATACACGTGTAGCTCCTGGTCTTTGCAACTCCCCCTCTGGAGAATCCAAGTAAAGGTGAACTGTTTAATTATACCTGTGCTTTTAAGTCCTGCCTGTTTCCTGGGCTGGTGACACAGAATCTGCGGTCTGTGTATACCCTGGGGAGGAGGTCAAAGGTCATCAGCCAGGAGTCAGTGGGTCTAAACATCAAGGCAGGCATCCACATCTGACACCAGAGACCATCTTTGTTTGGTCCTGTGGTTCATTTCTGCTCGGAATGACCTGGTAAGGTGGTCGCTGAAAAACCTGGGGATGACAGTCATGTTTGATAATGAAAATAATGCAACACACTGTCAGCCCTCAATGGTGTGGTGTTACCCCCAGGCCACAGCCAAGCCGTCACTCAGCAGCTATGTTTGTGGATCTCTCAGCCTCACACTGTGCATTGTTTTTGTTTATGTTTCAAAATGTTTGTTTTTTTGATGTTGTAGTTGTTGTCTCTTGCTGCAGGGCAACATGGTGCAGATGGGCCATTTTTGTTCAGACATCATATTCAAGTGTGAAAATGGGCTGGGATGCAAGATTATGACCAGTGCTTTTACTCCACTACTTCCTACTGGACACAGGGTTGTTTTGTGTTTGGCAGGAACATATAGAGCAGTCCACCTCCTTGGTATGATCATCTGGCTGCTCCACTGAAGATAATGTGAAGGTTCTGACCTGTTCTTCCAGTTGTATGTCACTGAAGACCTACACAGAAGATGATGGTGAGAATGAAGGGAAAAAGGACCAGTTCCAGTCCTCATATACACCTGGATGACAAAAAGATGGGAAGATATACGGTATCAGTGTTTGCCAAGACACACACTGGTCCCTAGTCTTTATATTAAATTTGATTATCTAATTGATCAGAGCCTTTAATTATGATTGTTTGGAGCCGCATACTGTAATATTTTAACACACATTTAAGATAACTAAATTCTACTTTCTAAAAGCCTGTGTTGCTTGTTTTTCTTACTCCGTTCATCATATGTACTACTGAAAACTTTTTTTGTCTATACCCCCAGAGTGCTAAATAAGATTATCACTGACTGTAAAATTAGAATTCTGAACATAAAGCTCTGATCCGTTGTTGTGCTATTGTGGTGGAAATGCATTTTTACTTGCAAATAAAGAAAAAAAAAACAGTGATTGTTTGACAGAGTCTCACACAAGTCTATCTCACACAGGGGTTTAGTTAAGCTCTGCATGTATATATATTATTCTAGTGTCTATAATAGTTTTGAGTCTAATCGTGCAATATAGACACTTCTACACATGTAGTCTCATATGGTTTTATATGTAACACAGTGCTGTGTGTTGTATTAAATGATCGGAGCTAATAGGCATAGCCTTGCATGTTAGCCTGCAGAGTCAACATGTGGAACATCTGTATCCCTACATGCACCTCTGTCCTCACCATGAAGTGGGGTCTCCCATCTTTACCTCTCTCCTTTTGCTGTTGCTGTCCTTTTGCTCCAGTTTTTTATTAAAGGTTCAGGTTTTGCACGTCATCATAACAAACACCTGACTTAACTTATTATCACTGATTGTGATGGGGGGGGGGGGGGGGGGTTAAAGAGGAACTATGCAGGATTTTCCTGTAGCTATGCTACATTTTTACCTTAATTAAACAGCTTCAGCATAATTGTGATGGTTACATACATGACTCGAGGCTCTCTGCCCTCGACCGGGCATCTCTGGGCTGAAAACCAACTTTGCAAGATCAGTGCAGCACCTGGCCTCCGCCCCTGTCCCAGCTCTCGTCACTGTGCACCACGACACGAACGCACTCCATAACCGATAATCTTTCCTTTATGGCAGTTAAGACTACACAAATATAAATGTTGTATCATTGTATATGTTATATAACTTTATCCAGTGCTCCATGGATTGCTTTTTTTTGCTGACTTTATTAAAAACAAATGCACATGGCCCAGAGGAAGATTAGCAACCTCTTAATCTCTTTTATATAACACACCAGGACTGAGCATTTGCACCTGGTACTGTAGTGAACCAATGAGTTTGAGATCAGTGACGATAGATTTGAATCAGGTAATGCTTAGTTTTTGTACAGACTCCAGTAATCTCCACTTACTTGTTAGATAGTCTTATTTTGAAAGTGAATCTATGTGGTGAACAGGGAGTGTGTGCATCACTGAGTGTTGTGTATAAATTGCTTACTAAAGGGCCTCAAGTAAAATAAGCTCCTCTTACTTGTTTGAGACTCTTATTTTGAAGGAGTAGTTGGTGTGTGTGTGTGTGTGTGTGTGTGTGATTTTGAGTGTGCGGAGGTAGAGATGACAAGCTTTTGTACAGCAGAGTCTCCAGTAAACCCTTTTTACTGCTTGAGACTGATGTTTGTGTGTGTGTGTGTTCCCCCTCTCTCCCCTGCTGCCCATTTGCCGTCTCTTCCTCTACCACAAAGATAAAATAATACAGTGTGTCACCCACTGCCGTGTACAAGTTAAATAACATTTAAACTGTTGCCCCCCCCCGCCACAAAAAAAAAAAAAAAATGCTGCACAATTCTTGTCAGCACAAGATCAGGAATTTGCGACAAATTTGACTGGATTTTCTGTGGTGTTAGTCAGAACAGTGTTTTTACCTGCAGGGCATGATGCTGTTGGATCTCACTGCTGCACATTAGGGAATCTGTTCAACAAGTTGATCACATGACAGACGCACATCGACAGAAAAAGCCTCGCTGACAGTTTCAGGTCCTACAGTCATCCAACCATATGGACAGGTTTTCCATTTACAAACATTTGAGGATGCACCTGCGGCACCGGGATAGAAAACACATCCCCACAATGTCACAACAACTTATATATGGACACTTTCACTCTGTAGCACTAAAGCAGTTACCTGGAAACCCATGAAATTAGTGTTTAGAGGTGAATTTATATGCAACCCACATCTTTGCATTGCATACCTTTTTTTAACCACAGGCCACCTTTGATAGACAACTCTGTCAGGCACCATGATACATATTCCAATTGCGAAATGGCAGCTCAAAGCAGCAGTAGTGGTAAATGAGGCGACACACAAAACCCAGCTCCACAGGCAGAGAGAACTGACCTGTGTGTGTCCAAAAAAAGAAAAAAAAAACACTCAGAAAATGACAGCTTAGGTTAAACATAAAAGCACTAAATTAACATAAAAAAGTTGTCATGTTGTTTTTTACTGCTGTAGAAGTCAAGTGCGCTGGGGACGCTCATTGTGGTTATTAGATTCATAAGACTAACATGTATGAGATTCCTGCTGGTGGGCTCAAACTATACCAGACACTGGATACATGTCAGATGTGCTATAGTAAATCAAACTTCTTATGTGAGATTACTGCAGTGTAAACAGGCAGCTCCTCCCTAATGACAAACTGCACAAATAAAAGGCTTCAGTCAGAGTTCTTAATTAACTCTCTACACCTGTTTTTTCCCCTTTCTTTAAACAAAACAATATGATGCATTCTCCATGCAGCTCCAGCTGTCTGCTCCTCCATCAGCTGTCCCTAACTCCAAACGAAAACAGAGCCACAACTTCATTTTTAAAGGTCCTACATTTTACACTGTTTCTGTTTCAGTTGTTGTGCTGATATTCAGATACTGGAAGATTTAGCCGATGTGCTTTACAGGACCAAAACCCATCTGGATATAGTTTCCCATCTCTTCACTCAGTCTTCTCTCTGAAGCTCATGTAACAAGAGGTCAGTGAGCCAATCAGAAAAGAGAAGGTTCTGAGCATGTCTTCTGAATGGCTGATTGTTTTCTCAGCCATCAGTAAGGATATAGCAGATTTCAGGTTTCAGGATTGTGGGTTTAGGTGGGCGGGGCGTGGATCACGACTGAGAGTGGTGACAGCTTTGTTGTGACATCACAAATCTTGACAGTTGGATTTCAGGCTGAGTGTCTGTGTGCATTTCTCCGTAGACTGACCCAAGACTTGCTTTAGTATCAAAAAAGACCTGTTTACTCCTCTTGTTCCAGTGCAAAATCATCTACAGCCTTCATAAATGTCTTGCTGTGACAACATGACCATCTCTGATGACATTGCTCTTAAATCTCAGATGGGGATCACACACATCCACTGTATTAAAACCAGAAACCAACTTGGGTCCATGCTGGTTGGTCTGCTAGCTGCCTGCTCTTTTTGCAACCCTCAGTTACAGGTCCTCACCTTTGCCTGTTTCATCTCGCTCAGAAAGAACAATGACATTTCACCCTGCCATTGTTGTTGCATCCCTGTGGCAGCAGAGGCCTTTCATCAGGGGGAAACTGGATCTGAAGAAAAAGACCAAGTAAAATTGTCACTGTGGATAATTCAGCTTCAAATAAAAAACTCCTGAACCACTGACGCTGAAGGAATCTAAACCAGGAGAATCTGCTGGCGATGGTGGAGGAGACAATGACTCCCACGATGCCACAGTGCTTCACTACCTCACCAAATTCCATCCTTTGTTACTGTTTTAAATGAGAGACCCCTAGTGGCGAAAGTTACGTCCTGTGCATTTAAACCACTATTCTGAACTCCCACTGAATGACTTGTAACTCACCCCCTTATTTTTGTTAAGCCTCTGCTGGTCAATGTGTCATTGATCTTTTACCAGTTGAAATTGCACTTAATCCAAAATGTGCCAATAGAAGTGACTCTGCGTCATCATCCATCTGACTCGCTCTCAATTGTTATTGTCAGGATTCGCCGCCAAATATTCCTCCACTTTTAAATGGCGGGTATTACAGCCGACACTGAACTATTCCCACTCAGCCTCATATTAGCATTAAAACAATTTGAATGGAAATTTCACGTTGCAGTGTTCTATATGAATGGATTTAATCAAGCATGCCTACGAGGCATTCACACACACTATGAGAAACTTCCAGCGCCGACGGAGAGAGGGGAGCGCAGCAGAATGAGTTTCATTTATCATCAGCCCGCCATGTTGACCTTGGCCGTGTTGTAAAGCCATTTCTGGGAGTGAGAATGAGGAAATAAAAGCTATCAAGCAACAGTCATTAGGGAACCAAGCCAATAAGAAGCATGTTAATGGACAGACCTAATGGTCTCAAGATATAGCATGTGTGCACCGAGTCTCTTTGAAAGTTCATCGACTCCAAGGGACACAGAATGTGTAGCATATTAGATAATACAGAACAGGCTGATGATGTTTCATGTGGGTTTCTACAGCAGAACACAACTGAAACATACAGACTGGAGGAAACAGTGCAGCAGGGACATGGGATTTTATGAGAGCTTTGTTTTTTAGTGGCCCAGGAGAATTGCTTATTGTGGCAGGGTAGGCCTTTATGTGTTATTGCTTTTTAAGCCACATAACTGTCAGAGAGAAAGGACCCCATGCATGACCTCTTTAAACTGAGGACGACACTGGAACAAGTAAAAGTGTGAATACACGGCAGATGTTGCTCCAGCTTCGAGGTGTATAGGCCTGCCATCACATGATGCAAGACAGATCACCTGTAAGCAGAAAAATGTTTATCCTGAATATATTTTATCTTATGTACTTATAAGAGCAAATATACAAGACTAGATTAACACCAAATGTACGACTTCACAGTGTCACAGGCTGTTTACATTCAGCTTGGTATCTATTGACTCCTCTCATCCTCTCCGTGTTTGCAAACACAGTGTTTTGATACAGCCAGCTTCACACTGGAGCTGTTCTCATCCACACATTATGTTGTGATGTCAGACAGTAGACAAATGATGAAACAGTGAGTGAAACGTGGTCCATTTACACGTTAACCAGCAGTCACTTCCTAGGTGCCTCTAAAATCCCAATTTCAGAACATCATCAGACCAAAATCAGTGGACAAAGGCAGTGATTTGGGTACTGTAGAGGGAACATTAGAGGCTCAATCACAGCATCTGCTATGAAGTCAATTGACCTGGAGGCACAGAGAGGTGGGCGAGCGGAGTCAAAGCTCAGCTCTATTCAAAACATCACGGAATTGTCACTAGGAGATTTTTTGGGGAAAAAAAAACAAAAAAAAAACACTGCTGGTTACCATGGTAACGACACGTGTGCACATTCGCACTAATTAGATTCGAATTGAGCAAGTTACTTGTTAACAATTCAACGATGATGTATTCACAGTGCAGCCGAACAAACACACACCCTCTAAACACCAAAGTCAATCAATACTATTTGCAAACTTGATCTGGTTTCATCCACCCACAGCTTCCCTTATTAGCTTGCCAAGTAGCTGGAGGTGTTGTAACCTGTCACCTGCAGCTGTTCATCACACTGCTCACTGTGGCTGCTTCTGATTCTCCAGTTTCTCACAAACGATCCCTTGACGATGAACAAAATGAACAAATAGGCAAGTGCCTTGATTTGATTCAGTTTTAATGAATGACTGTGGTCAGTGTGAACCCCAGTGATGAATTCATCTCACTTTGAAAAGTCACATAGGTTTTGACAATGAAGTCCTTTCAATGTGATAAGAAGTGTTGAAGAAATGTTGCATTTGCACGAGCAATAACCCGCAGTGATCCAGCTGTGATGCAGCTGTAGGAGAATAAACCCCTAACAATGGGGCAGTGTAAATGCTGTATTACATACTGCTGTATTACATACAATACTGTATTGCGTCCTGTAATGTAAAGTGTTATTATGTGCAGGATATTTCATCCCAGTGCGGGAATGGCAAAGTGGTAATAACAAATGAACAGTAAATAGAAAAATAAAGTGACTGAAAGTTTGATTTCATGAACATTTTATGGATTTTAACTTAATAATACTGAATAAAAAAAAAACATTAATATTGCATATCTTAGAGGGGCCCATGTTGATTATGGAACAGGTCCTGGTTCTATATTAATACTGTAGAAGTATCAAATTCTCAAATTCTTGTCTGTATTCAGAACTCAATATTCCAGAACATGCGCTTCAGCTTCAGCAAAGTCTGGCAGCTCTGAGTTTTTACTCAACCTTTGCTTTATTTTGTTGTGTTTTTGTATGTTTTTGTCATATTTTGTCAACTACTGATGGACACTTCTGTGGGAGAGGAGATTCTTCAGGAGAGGAGCTTCTGTCATTGAAAATGGAGCAAGTCTGGAGGATGCCACCCTGTTCCAGCTGGATGAGGAGGTGCTTTCATGGTTGCTGTGCTGGTGGTGCAGAGGTTGAAGGCTTGGAGGTGGAGATGTGCTGTAGGTCCTTTCTGCCATCAGTCATCAACTCTCTGCCCAACAAGAGTGATGAGGAGCTGGAGATATAGATGAAGACTCAGGAAGTAGACATTTTTTCAAATCAAGGAGACACTCCAATGGGTCACATCAGAAGGTTGAAAAATGACCTATATGTCTGTGGTGACTGGTTGTCAGAAATTGTACTTCAACCATGGACTCCTGTAACTTTGTGATGTCACAACAGTGACAGCTCTCACCCTCACCAGTTCTTCTTATGTGGCTCGTCTAACCCTGGCAATAACTTTGCAGCATTCACCTGAACTATTCAATACTCTTTGTCCAGTCTCTATTAACACAAACAAGAATTTATGTGAGTTGTCTTTGTTCAACTTCTCCAATGACCATATCAGCCTTTTCATTTTTATTGTAATCATCACACTGAAAATGAACTACTTCTGTGGTGACTTTACCACATCAAATTGTCTGAGAACATCTGTCAACAAGATGGTTCAGTTTTTATTCAATATTTTCATTAATCGGATGTAGATTGATGGACAGTTAGAATTAAATCTACATCACAGACAGGATCAATGATCCCATCAAACTACATCCACCAAAATACACGAAAACTGAAAAACTTTAAAAGTATCCGTCTGGAATTAATCAGAGAATGTGAGCCACTTGTTTGTTTTGTTTGAGTCTACATTCACCTCTGACGTGTAGATAATTTCATTTTATTATGTCCAGATTTTCAGCCTCTTGAGATTTCACTGTGCAATTTAATGCAATAAAATCAAAGCAGTTTACTGAGGTGTTCCAAACATTTAAAAATTATATGACAAAAAAAATAAATAAAAAAACGAACACAAACAGCATCTCTTTCCAGACCCAATGGACCTCGTGCAAGAACATAATATTCTTTTCTTAAAATTCTCTGTGAAGCTTTTTCATAAAACTTTTCCAAGTCAGAGACAGCAAGGTATCTGAAACTCTTAACTTCACAGACTTGTCGTGAATCACTTCCCTCAGACTGATCGGCCCCTAAAACAGCCGTCAGCCATGACACTAGATTTCCCTTGTGTTTCCATGTTTACCCTGTCTCCCTTGTGACACCTCCCCTGTCTGTGTTTATGTTTCTTTTTTCTTTAACTACATTTCCAGGGTCTATAAACTGGGAACCATTATGCTTCACTGTGTCAGGGTCAGTGTGTGTCCATGCGTGTGTTTAAGGGTTAAGGCTTGGTTTAGAAGTAGGGTTTGGTTACTGTTATGTTTTGAGGTTAGGTGTTACTGCAGAAGATGTTCTATCAGTCTGTGGTGGCAAGTGTTTTATTTTATGCTGCAGTCTGCTGGGGAGGAAGTTTAGGAAAAAAGCAGGCAAAGAGGCTGGATAAGCTTGTCAAGAAGGCTGGCTCTGTCATTGGAGTAAAGATGGACTCTCTGGAGGAGGTGGTGGAGAGATACACGATGAGGATGATGGAGGCCATCCTGAACAACACGGATCATCCACTTCATAACACCTTGATGGATCAAAAAAGCAGCGGAGGTGCACGGTTCCTCTCTCTTTGTTGCAGGACAGAGAGATACAGAAGATCTTTTATACCCACAGCCATCAGACTCTACTAATTCTTCTGCAAATGATAGATGAGCTGACAGACAAATGAATTTCCCTTTGGGATCAATAAAGTATTTTCTATTTCAATTCTATTCTATTCAAGTGATAGTTTGGGTGTTGTGTGAGGTACTGCTCTTCAGATGTTGTGTCAGTGCACTCACACATGAGGAGAGGTTGAGTGATGTGCTACTGTGGAACTACAGTTTATGACCCATTGAACTGGGGCACCTATGCTTAGCCCTGTCTGACTCAAACAGCTGATCATCAGAGTAGTTGAAATGGAAAGGGATATCCAGCATTATGGCATACACTCCTCTCCAAATGATTTTTCTGTCTGCTAACGGTGGCTAAAGATCCTTGTGTCCACAGAAGAGCATCCCTCAGATCCTGTCGCAGTACTCCTGGGTGGCTGTCTAAATCAGCAGTGATCTGAATCTACTGCAGTAAGATAGATAAAGTTTATTTGCCATTTGTATGTTTGGGTACATATGAATACTGGTGCAGAGGACAGTCAGAGTAGAAACATTAAAAAAAAAAGGAAAAATATGTTCAGCAAGTACACACAATTATAAAAAAAAGATGTAAGCAGTAAAAAGGAAGGAAGAAGAGTAGACAGTGAAGAGTAAAAGGAAAATAAATAAATATCAGACAGATACTTCACACTTCACCTAAGGATATTGCACATTTCCCATTTTTATTGCACAAGAACAGAGGTAGGTAGGTTAGGAGGACTGATGGTATTTCGCTTTCACCATCAGTCTCACTGTAGCAGGGAAGAAACTGTTATAGAAACGTGTGATGATGTCTGATGCTGTCTGCTCTTCTATGTCTAAGGTTGTATGCAGAGTGTTTGTGCTTAAGGAGGGTGTGTGCTGGGTAATGTATGTCTCTGATGATGCTATGTGCCTTCTTCATGCAGCCTTGTGTAGATGGTGTCCATAGGGAAGTTTTGTCTTGATGATCGTCTCTGCATTCTTTATCACCCTCTGAAGAGCCTTCTTTTCCGCCTGGGTGGTATTACCACACAGACAGTGATGCTGGTTGTGAGGATGCTCTCCACCACAGTAACACCCTGACTATAGACTGACTTTTTCCTGTAACATCTGATTGCCCTCTGTGTAATTATTAATGTTAATTAATACTTTAATAGTTAGATATCAGCTGCTGTTTTAACTGTATTTTCTTGGTTATATCCACATGTAACCAATCTTGCGGAAGGTGCTAAATAAATAAAACTTTCTTTCATCACAGACACAAGTTTAAAATCAATGAACTTTTCCTGAAAATGTAATGAAAAGTATACAGTTGTGGATTGTAGAGACTTGTACCATTTTTGTCCAGCCATGTACACACAAGGAATCACGGAGGAAGGAAATAACATCTAGGCTAGCTGAATTCCTAATAACAGGCTACTCAAATACAAATGCACTGTTACTGAAACAGTGACCCAAAGACAAACAATTACCTTTTTTACCTTTACTTTTTTTTTTACAGTTTAATTTTGTAGATATCTTGCTCCGCCAGCAGCATGCACCTTTGAGCCTTTGTTTTTTTTACTAAAGGCATTGTAACAGGAATGTGTAAAGTATAGGAGTGAAAGCTGTTATACTTGAACCGTTATTCTCTAAATACAACACATCATTGTGAAATGGTTAATTACACTTTATAATTGAATTTATTGGAAGGATAGCCCCTTGAGACCAAGTGTTGCAACTGGCTATAGGCAATTATAAAACACACACAGACAACACTCCATGGCATAACATACGCTGTAAATACACAAACAGCTCGCTCACCATGATTAAAGACAAAGTCCTGTGAAGTGCTCATGTGGGAAGTAATACCCAGGAAGGTGCTCTTTGGTTTCAGAGATGCAGGAAATATAAGGAAATCGAAAAAAAAAAAAAAAAAAAAAACAGGGCGACATTAAAAAGCCTTTATTTTGACAGCTGGTTCATGTCGAACATAAAAAACATGTGTCTGCTTCTGTGGCCTTCATCAGGGTATGAGGCAGGAGAACTCACAGGTGCCATGTAGGAGGTAGGAGGTAGGTGCCATGTAGCTCAGCCTGCCCACTTCAGGTTAGTGCCCAGTTCTCTATTCAGAAAATGCTCCACTCCACACAGTCAGACAAATGCAGAGAGAGAAACACATAAACATGACCTAACAGTAGATACAGATAAAAACACTAAATCCATACCACATCCAAATTTTCATCATTAGACATCATCAAACTGCCATCATAAGAAAAGCAATGACAATCCTACCTCATTCTCAAAACCAGAAATAGCAGGTGCTCTATTCGAAAGTATATATTCAAAGCAGGAGGCACAGTAACTAAGAGATTCACAAGGAGGGATTACAGGAAAGGGGTTAGATCCAGGTCCTTGTTGATCCCTGGATGCTTAGTTGCTTTTAATTTGAAGATCTATTTGGCTTCTTTCTGAATTAGACCATTTTAATTCAGAAAAAAGCCAAATGGATGCCTCATACCCTGATGAAGGCCACAGAAGCCAAAACATGTTGGTTTCTACATGGAGAGTAGCCTTGGTTCCTTTTTTTTTCTTTACCTTATTTTAGCTCACTCACTATCTTCCACCCACTTCTTCAGACCTGCAGCTTGTACAAGAAAAGGAAGTCTGAAAGACCTAGATAATAAGTCAGATACATAAGCACAGAGAGCAAATGAAGCTGTCTGAGTTATGCAAATTAAGTAAAAGCCTTATCACATTGTTTTAAGAAGGGAAAATCAAGATAATCTAAAATGGTGGAAAGAGGTCTGATTAAAAAGCAAATAATGGAGCTTTGTGTTGGAATGATGTTACTGATAATGAAGACTAACCTGCAATCAAAAACATTTCAAACAGGATAATAATACATCTCTTCATGAGCTATTGATAAAATAGATGAAAAATTAAGTGGTCTGAGGATGGAGCCTTGTGAAACACCCTTTTCAACAATGAAATCATCAGACATGACTGAGGCAGATACAACATACTGATGTTTGTTATGAAGACATATATATTATTGAGGTAGGCGTTAAACCATTGGAGAGCACTCTGAGCTAAACCAACGGCGCAGAGCTTATCAAGGACCTAGTGATCAGCCTTATCAAAGGCCTTGGAAAGATCAATTGAAACTGCACCTGAGACTTGGCCTTTACCAAAGGCTGAGAACACATCATTAGTGAACCTTAGAAGTACTGTGATGGTGAAAAGGTCATTTAGAATTCGGATAGAGCTACGATATCGAACAGACTGATGCATCGTGATAACTGTTATTAAATATTAAAGTTTCTTTTTTTTTTTTTTGCAACAGTAGAAATGATAGAAACCTGTCAAAGATTATTCACATGTGATGGGTCTTCACTTCTGAAATCACACATCTGCATATGGATAGACAGATACCATGCACATATAGTATTTTAGTGTGTAATGGCATTGCTTCTAAATGTTAGGGGTAGGTAGGTCTAATAAGTAGCCTGGATGACAGAGCAGAGTATACTAAATCTGAGTGAATAAAACTGAACTACATCAATTGGTCTGTCAGTACTTCACTTGCATAATGCTAAAATATGCAGGGTCTGGAAATCAAGCAAACGGCAAACCACTTCTCTTTCTCTCTCTACCCGCATTCTGCCTCCAAACTTGTAGATCAGCTTGTTGCCGTGACGTCAGGTCACAGATGTCTCTCCACATTAAAATACAGTATTTACAAATGTTCAAACCCCTTCGATCCTTTCACATTTTCTCATGGTGCAGCTTTATACTACTTTCCTTTGGAAGTTTTTCCACACAGCGTCTCTGGAGCTCAGCCAGAGAGACCATCAGGTTCTTAGGCTGCTTAGACTCTTGCCAATGCCCCTCACTCCAATTACTCAGTGTGACTGAATGGCCAGCACTACTAGGAGTCCTAGTTGTTCTAAATGTCTTCCATGTGAGAATGATGGAGGGCATTGTTCTCCTGGGAACCCTCAGTGCTGTGGCAGTGTTTTTGTAGCTTTCTTCAGATCTGAAACTCCTGTCAGAGCTCTGCACCACCTCCTTATGATTTCTGCTCTGATCTGTATTATCAGCTCTAGGACCTGAAAAGTATGGGGCTTTCACACTTACCTCGTTTGGTCCGGACTTTCTGACTTTACCGTTTGATCTGGACCAACTTTACATATGTGAAAGCATTCCCAAATCATGGTAAGGCTCAAAGACCCGAAGTTCCGTCAAACCAGAAGAGGTGGTCTCAGTCCGGGCCAAACAAAACCATGGTGCTAACTGGCTAATTTGAGGAGAGCTTTGGTCACACAACTATGTCATATACACGCCTGTTTACAAACCATTCACTGTGATGACTGGTGTAGGAAGACACCAATTGGTGTAGGAAGCATGATGTCATTATGTCATAAACAGTACATTTGGATCAAATTTAGACAATGTAGCAAAAACAGACTCCAATCTTGGTTTGGACTTTCAGGTCTGCAAAACGCTAAACTGTGCTAAACTGAAGGGATCTGAACATGCTCTGAATGCACTGCAAATGTTGAACTTTATATATATATATATATATATATATATAATACTATATATAACTATATATATATATATATATAAGTTCAAAATTTGCAGTGCATTCAGAGCATGTTCAGATCCCTTCAGTTTAGGGTTTGTTAGGGCGTTTTGCACACCTGAAAGTCCGAACCATATATATATATATATATATATACATATATATATATATGTATGTATATATACGCTATCATCTTTCTTTCTTTAGCCATTTCACTTTGTTAACTTTTATGTTGATATATATTTGAAAAATGCATAAAGATGCAAAGAGATAAGGAATGATGTTTGTGTTTGTGAAGAGAATGAAATAAACTTTGGAGTACATATAAAAAAAACAACAACAAAAACTTAAACACTGACTGACACTGCCAGTAATAACAGTAGCTGGAGTAACTGATGAGTTCTGGTTGGTTTATGGTCATTTTCACACTCGCCTGACATAGAAGGAAACAACCCCACTGACACCATGCAGTGTTATGGACAGAGGTGAGCACTCTTGCATTAGCAGCAATAACTTAGACATAACTGGTTAAACCTTTAACACACCTCAAAGCTGTGATAGCTATTTTAGGTATTTGGGTTCAGTGAATTCAGTCAATCTGTTGACCTGCAGCTAGTGGTAAAGTTTGAACTAGAAACACCCCAACATCTTCAGTGGGCTGTTACTTAGCAGCACTTTGCAGATGCATGCTTATACAGACAAGGCCTGGGCAGCTTCTTCAGCAGTTTGTCATTGTTGCTGACAGCGGTAGCTAACAGTTGGTTAAAGCCACGGTACTTAATGCCAGTGAAGCGATGCTGGAAGCTTATTGTCAGCGATTTAGATCCCTTAGAAAAGATAAGCAGAGATTTAACAACTTTAATTACTGGTGCACTGGTTCAAACTTCAGAGGACCTTCAAGACGTGATTCTGCTTGAGCGGTTTGAAAAATACTTTGCCAGACCATAAAGCCCCGCTTGACACACACACACACACACACACACTTTGTGGAACATTTATTCAGTAAGTGCTTCATAAAGCGCAATGAGTGTATGTTACAGCAAATACAGGAGCCTCATACAACCTTTAGATTAAGTAATTCATCAATTAATGCCTTAATTCTGCCCAGTGATGTGTTTGGCATAAAAAGGCATTTATGTGTTTTATGAATCATGAACATTTTTTAAGCCTAAAGTAAAAAAGAAAAAAAGACAAAAAGAAGAAAACAACCAGACCAGATGCACAGCCAACCAATTTCCTCTGGTGTCTGGGCTAAATAAAACAACTTATTTACAACACTTTGTGCTGCTTTGCTGAAAATATCTCAAAACATTTGTACTAGTGACAAAAAAAAGTAATTCAGTTTCAGGATTAGGAAAAGAAGACTACAGAAATGTTATTGCATGTGTCTGCTCTTAGTTAAAATGGGACTGCATCTTTAAAGATCTCAGGCTGCACTGAATAAATTCCCACTGGCTGCATTCACCAGCAGCCACATATAGAGGTAACATTTAGCCAATGAGTTTCATTAGGTCTTCAAGTTACAACGCCTGAGTGAGAGGCTGTTATAATTTGACTTTGTGTGTTGTAAACACGTTCAGCTGAATGTGTTTACATTCTGCTGCACTCCTGACTGCAGTCACATTCAATCCCCCCCAGAAAGGCCACCGCACAGGAGCTTTTAAATGCACACATACCACACAGCTCTCATTAGAGGGATTGGTAAAAAGTCTGTCTTTGTCGCTCTTCCACTCCTTCAGACCTCTGCTCTCTCTCTCGCTTTCCCTCTCCTCGATCCCCTCACCCGCCCCACCCTGCTCCGAGCACCAAGCTAAAACCCTTCATCCCTCTCTCTTTTGTTATTTTAGTTTCCACCGCACTCATGCCGGCCTAATGAAGTGTGGATGAGCGCTATGGTGACTGGATCCCATTTATCATTGACTTTGAGTTTAGTTTACAGAGCTCTGAATAATTCATTATGTATGAATAGGGGTTTAGAGTCTATCACAGTTTGATAATGTATTCCTCCTTGAAGCCTTCCCTGAATCCTGATGAAGTGAGTGGAGCTTCTGCATACACATACACATACACAAACACACACACGGGCACGCACACACACTATGCATGTGATGATTTGGTTGCAATACAGTATGCTACCATGTGTTGGGAAACAGATATGGCCTGATTCCTTCCTCGTAGCTTCAGGGGAAACTTGTTTTTTTCTTCCCTTACTGATCTCAGAGTGTTTGACAGATGGAAACATAGAGAGAGTTTAACATCGACCAAACTAAGTTCTCATTGTTCAATGTATATAACGGCGTTGCAAAACATTACAAGCAGCAGTTGAAGCGGTTGCTGGGATTTTTCTCTTTTCATAGTTGTCACTGGGTTTTATATAACTGTAGTCACAGATGTAGTGATGTCGGCCTCTAAAGATGGAGATTAGTTTAAAAAAAGTGTTGATCAGCAGCTTCTCTGTAACCCAACTGAGACTTATCTCTCCCCCTTAAGGAGCAGTGTTTGGCATTAAGGGATTACAATTAGTAATTCTATAATTAATTGCAGTTACTAATCCCAGTAACCCCTTGTTACTTTGATGTCTGGGGTTTGGTTTGTTCGCCGTCTTACTGTGAGCTACTGGGAGGTTCATATCAGTTTGAACTTATTATCTTCCATGGAGAAACTGGTCTGGGGCATGTTCGCTTGAGGGGAGGTTTTCAGCCTTTCACCAAAACACAGAGCAGTGTGATCTGTAATTCAAAAGTTGTCTCATTCACATGTTGTGTGTTCTTAGCTGGCTTGTAAACCTTCAGGGGTCTATTAGACTTTATCCTCTGTCGACCCAAATATCCTTTTGGCATATAGAGATTGTATCTGGATTGATTTTTGGAAATCCTGGACAGCGAAAAGTAGAATTGGTGTTGTAGTTCACTTGTCTGCCCTCAGAGAAACAGCTGTAAGTAGCTACACAGACGCTGCACTGTGTAATATTAAGTGTATCCTATATTTTCAATACCAAACAGCCCCTTTTTTTGGAACTACATTATATCATCTGTTGAATGACCTTATAAGAATGCACATGCACAACAATGGCATCTGCAGTTTTGCTCCACAGAGCAGCTCTTTGAAGGTAGAGTCTGTAGGATTTTTCTAAAAAAAAAAAAAAATATATATATAGACTTAAAGAAACCCTGCTTTAACATCACCTACGGGCTTCTACTCATGTGTGGAGATCATGTTTTGGTGTAGTCGGGACGTTCCTGGGCAGGAAGTCAGTGTGTTCTCCCAAGCCAATGACAGAGCACTGGGTGTGTGGCACTGTGGGCTTGTATAAAACATAGTGACTGGACACTGTCAGTCTAGGAGTAATGGTGGATACACACTTACCAGCGAAGAAAAGGAAATACAGTCCAAGTGAGGTGCCCATGATCAGCCATCGCCTGCAACAGGAGCCTCGAGGGTTATGCTGTGATGAGGAGGAGGGTCATCACGGTGAACACGAAAGCCTAGGGTGCGGTCCAGGTGCAGATCTTGGTGGTAGTGGCAAATATTCAAAGGAGAACTTTGAAGCCCGAAGAGGAGAAATGTTCCATGTGAACAGCAATGGTCAGTCCTGTCAGGGGCAGGGGTGTGTGCAGTTGAGCCCGAGAGCTTGTGTTTACAAACTGCAAAGAACAAACCTTCTGACTCCACCTTTAAGTCTCTTAACTTCAAAAGAAGCAAGTGGACATTGATCAAGTCCCAGCCAGGTTCATCACTTTTTAGTATCAGTTGGGACCACCTCTATGGGGCTGCATCCATTTGCAGCATGTGGTGTCAGAATGATTGGCATGTTTATCTGAATTTGTAGCACATTTGTCTAGTTTTCTCAACCTGCAGTGCATTGAGCCGGCTCCCAGGGCTACTGTAATTATGTATGATCATGTTAAATGTGTAGGAGTGTGTGTTAATGAATTATATGGGATTGTAGTATGGTGTATTAGTGACCCAGGTCATGTTCTGTAGGTGCACAATAAAAAAAAAGAAACATGGTAAAGCCAGGGAGCATGTGACTCTTGACTTTCATATGGTGTGAAGTGGTATGAACAGAAAGACCCATGTAAACTTCAAGTACTTCAGCTTTGACAAACCAGGTGAATGGCCAGCAGGGCTCCCTTTTACTGTTGATGGATGATTTTAATGTTCTCTGACAGCAGAGACGGTTCGAAGTGACAGTCCAAACCCTCCTGTGACATCTCTATGTGATACATCGAGGCTCCCTCACCATTTTATATTGAGAATCCACAAGAAACAACCCCAGACCTGGTTTTATCTTTCTGCACAGTGCACATCCAGCCTGAAAACACAGAGCTGCCACCAACAGGTGGATAAATTATATGGTGCAGATAAAGCCTGCATCATAGATTTGAATGTGTCCTCTCAAAATATTGTTGCCTTTATAAACAGTGTTGAATGCTGGATAAAGATTACAATATTTAATATTGATATCACACGTATATAGTAATTTTAAACAACAAAATGTTGTATTGCTATATTTGAAGTAAACAGCTGCACTTTGGACAAGAATTCCCTGGTATTAAGTGATTCTTAGTTTAAGTTCTTCAGTGCATCTCTTGACTTTGTGATCACAATGCAATGTGTGTTGTACTATACTATTTTTAAGATGCAATACATATGCAAGTGTAAAAAGACAGTTGGGAGACAGAGGTGCCTGGTCTAGAATCAGGAAGAGGCTGAAGCAGAAGAATCATGACAACCAAACAAATGCTCAGTCTCCACCACACCCACGCTCTATAAGGTGCAACCTCCTGGTCCCAGTTGTTCAGTCCTTTGCTCTCAGTGCCTTGAAACCACAGGGGACTGATGCCAGTGTGGGTCCATCACTCACCCTGCACAGACCACAGAGGCATCAACCCAACAAACAATACACTGACATGACTACAATACTGAGTGACTGAGTAATTCATATCATCCTGTGTTACATGCTGTGGGTAAGCTCGGGAAACAGTCACTCCACCTCAACAGTATAAACAAACAAAAATCAATGCAATATCATCACTCCCGTATGCTGGAGAAAAGTAATCTTTGAGAACATTAGGTTATTTTTAATTTGTGCCTGTTGTGTAAGATCCTGAATGGTTTGGCCCCACCCACTCAGTGGATAAAAAAGTCCTTAAAATCCACTGGAATATCTTCAGCAAGAGATTGTTCAGTACATTTTCATAGCACTTAGCTTTGGCCAGTCAGGGTTTTGCAAAAGAGCAACTCCTCAATGGAACGCCCTCTCAGGTGACATTAAACATTGGAGCTTGAATTGCAGCTGTCAAATGAAACTGAAGATGTTTCTCAAGAACTCTCTTGTCATTGCTGACACTGCACTCCTGTAATGCATCTTTGCTGCTTGTGTTTGAAGTCTGACAGATGCACTCTTTTGTGTTTTATGTGTTATATATTATAATATTATATATTATATTATAATATTTTACATAGTGCCTTTATACTATATGTTGTATTGTTTTTCATGAAGCTAATGACTCTTAAACAACCTACTGATGGCCTGAGTCTGACTGGAGAACCTGTAGAATACAAAGTCTGTAGAAAATAATCCAAAGTTGATACAGAAACTCTCACAAAAACACAACTGACTAAAAAAAACTTGTTATTGTTGTCTCCATAATTTTTCTTTTTCCTTTTCACTGATTGTCAGTTTGGTTGTGGGAAACACAGCAAACATTTAAAATGAAAGGGTTCTTTCTTCTCTTGAAAACTTCAAACACAGACTCCAGATCAGACCATGGTCTCTGGTGAAGAATCTTTTGCCTCATCTTTATCTAATGTAGCACATCATTAGGACGCTGACAGGTTCCAACTCAGATGTTCAGAAATGCAGCAACAACAACACGACTGACGATGTAGCAGGAGCTGGTTGCAAAGTTGGTAACAATGTTGTTGCCTGCAGTAGATTCAGATCAGCACATGTCAGTTTGGAGAAGCAGCCAGGAGCAGGAGCTGAGTGATGTACTGCTGCGGACAGGACCATCTGCTAAAAACCTGCTTTAGCCCACAGAAAAAAAGACAATATCAGTGGATGTGTTGCTTTACTCTGAACATTTTCACCACTTTGTCGCTACATTTCTTCTCTGCTTCCAGCCCCAATATTCTTTTTTCCCCCCACTTTGACTTTACAGCTTCACCTATGGCACGCTCTGTATTGCACCCAAGATCAGCTGTTTGAGTCAGACAGAGCTAAAGGGAACGCCATATTGGTGAATGTTCAGCAACTATGAAATTGAAGTCGCAAAGGAAGTCGCTGTTTGATGGCAAGATAAAGAATTAGATTAAAACATTTCCAGAATCAACTAACTGTGGCTTCTCTCTATAGGCACGTTTTTTAACATGTTGCCAGTTGGGAACATAACATAACTTTATACAAAGACTAACACATCATTGGAAAGCATTGTGGGCGAAGACCTGGGATGATTGTAACACTTTTTGTCTCAGGTCCTGTAAGTTGCGGGGTGTTCATGGTCGGGCTCCCAAATTTTGACACGAAGTCCCCTCATTTGTCCACTACAAATAGCAATGCCTTAAACTTCTCAAACTATATCACAGCATTCATTATTTAATGTCAAATAGAAGTAGTGTCATTACCCCATTATGAGGGTAGGTTGTAACATAACCTGGCTTACAGTAACTGGGACCACACTACAAAATGAACATCTATATCTAAGTTGATAACACTAAAGCATCTTCCTGTGGTTCACGATGAACAAAAAGAGCTTGTCATGAAGAACAGTGTCAGTGGTGTGGATACTAACTTAAAACAGCTTTTTTAAAGCCCCACTGTGTAACTTTTCATACCATCTGTTGACAAAATTGTTTGTTTCATCCAAAAGTCTGTGTTTTTTTTAAATTAGTAATTACCCCCATCAACAAACTGAAGTGTTCTGGTAAGTTTTGTATTTGCCATTCACATATACATAGAGCTGGTAAGATCAGTGCTGGCTGCCATACTGTGCCACCATCTTTATGTTCAGTGGCAGCATGACTGTAAGGTAACCACTGAAACACTGACTCACACACAGACACCGGAGCGGTAGGCTCTGAGAGAAATGATCGAGGTGGCATCTGTTTGAAAACCATCACCGTGGTGTGGTGTGAGAAAGGATGGAGGGTCACACTTATGCTGCATTCATGTAGAGTCAAACAGACAGTACACTGGACATCATCTTAGTGGAGGGGAGAAAGCCGGTAAAACCTGAGTGAAGTAAACAATACGACATCGCCACAACAACATATTGTCATGTGTGTATCGTTTAGCCACATGGCGGTCCAACCGACCACTTATTTATCCCATTCCATGCAGTGGCTGTCGTTCATCGTTCGTACAACCATCCCTTTGTTATAACCATCCCCATTTTCCATTTTTCTGACGATGTAATTCTAATACTGTGAGAGTACAACAGCAAAGCCCCACTCCATCATACTCCAAGGATACATGATGGCATTGTGTGGCTTGTGATAGCCTTGTCGGGGCATACTTGGCGCTTATAGTACAACCTTAATGCTGCTCAATATAAGATTAAAGAAAATAACTGTGAAGGCTGCATTAACAAAGTGGACTCAAAGGTCCAGTTCAAATGAAAGGAAACTTACTAATTGTACATTTAGATCAGTGTTACAGAGAAGTAAAACACAACCTTAAGAAGCCTGTTTAGTCTAGGAGGAGCATGTGGAGTTGTCCTTGATTAATGATCCAAGTCTAGGTAAATGCTTTAATTAAAACAAATCAATAATGACACTGTGGGCAAGATGAAAAAAAAGCAACTCATTTGCATCAAGACTAAAATAATTATTAGTGTTGAGGTCCACAGCAAAACTTTGTGTGTGTGTGTGTGTGTGTGTGATAGAAAATAGCCACAGATATCTGAAGATCAGCATAAATGTCACCAGAGAGAGAGAGACACTCTACGCAGAGGAGCGTGTTGTTAGTAACCACAGCAAAAATATACACTTCCTGCTCCTTCCTGAATTTCAACAGCGTGCGTGGAGACTAGATCATTAAGCTAAATGGTGTCATAAAATCTGACTCTTTATGTACTTTTTTTTGTTTGTTTGTTCATGTTCATTTCTAACACACCCTCTCATTACTAGTTTTACCAGTGTGTATGGTGGCTATAGTAGCTCAAGTCCTCCATGCACAGCACTCTAAATGAAAAGGAAGGGAGCCTTGGTGCCTCTTGTAGAAAAGAAAGGAGAACAATTCCTTGTAGCAGCAATATTTAATTAATGGACAATTATGGATTTAGCACAGCAGACCCACATAGAATAAGAAACAATATAGCACCTGTGTAATATGTCTTATGTCTATGGACCTCACTCAGTTGATGGCATATAATGAATTATTAAATGAATGGCTCTTGTAAAGCAGTAAGCTTATGTATTGTCCTAGAATTGTAAATAAAGTTAGTTTAAAGAATATATTTTCTCTGTGCCACAGTTGTCTTTTCCTAAAGTCCTGATGAATGCTCCCATTGAGGGGAAGTGATGAGGAGATGAGACTATGGCCCAATCCCAATTCTCTTCCCTTAATTTACCCCTTGGTTTCAAGTGCACTCGCTAGATCCCCTCAATGATGAAGGGATAGTGTTGAGGGGTAGGGAATTTTTCCTATGAATTGGGACACAACTTCATGCAAATTAGCCTAGCAGACGTCTTCACCTATGTCAGGGGTGCTCACACTTTTTCAGCATGCGAGCTACTTACAAAATGATCAGAAAGTCAAAATGATCTACCTACTACAAAAATGCAAAACATATATTAATATTTTATATATTAATTAATTAATACATTACTGAAATATGTCCTCTCCTCGCGCCTGTTCTTTCATGGACAGTACTGTTAATAGCTCCTCTTTTGCAGTGATATCAGTAAACCCCATAGGAATGAAAATGCACATCTGGGCTGTGTCACTCACGTCCGTAGATTCGTCCAACTGCAATGAGAAACACTCGCAATCTGCAATGTCCTTCCAAAGTTGCTGGGTCAAATCCTTGGCCATGGCTTCACTGCGCCCTGTAACTGTACTTCTTGACAGCTGGAGAGCTTTGATTGAAGATAATATTTCTGCCTTGTTTTTAAAATCTCGGAACAATGAGTCAGCTGCTTCAAGGAATGCCTCTTACCATCTTCTCCATCTTGGAAGGGCTTCTTGTTATTAACGATGAGGTGACTCACGCGGAACGATGCTTCGGTAGCGGCTTTCGCTTTTGAAATATGTTGTGACTAAAATGACTGCTGTCTGGACAACTGGCATTTTAGTGCCTTCACCTTTCTCTTTCTCAGCTCACTGAGGTCGGTGTGGTATTATCTTTGAACAGTCTGAAAATTCCCTTCTTTGGTATTGCCATGGTAGACTGACAGATGAGGCAAACGCACTTCGAAAATGACATCGTGAAAAAAAAATCCTCCTCCCATTCCGTATGAAAGTGATAAGTTTTTGTCTTCTTACTTGGTCCAGCTCCCCCACTCATTTTTACACCCTTTCTTAAGTTTAAGGGGAAAAACCGAGGGCTAAAAATTGGAGGTAACTTGCTATCTAGCTTGTTAGTTTTGCTAGCTTGTTAGTTTCAGCGCCGTTGTTTGACCCAAGTGTCATCCAACTGGCTGCCCTGTATATCAATCAAGTGACGGCATGGATGATAGGCTGACGTCTATTTTGTCATGTGATCGACCCACACTACCTTTGCGATCGACTGGTAGATCGCGATCGACTGGTAGATCGTGATCGACGCATTGAGCACCCCTGACCTATGTCATGCCTTTCGTCTACGTCAGGGGTGTCAATCTCATTCCACAAAGGGCCGCTGCGGCTGCACGTTTTTGTTCCAACCAATCAAGAGCACACAGTTTGACCAATCAGCTGTCTGAAGACTAAGATCAGTTGATTAACTGAGTCAGGTCTGGTGTGCTGCTGCTTGGTCGGAACAAAAACCTGCAGCCACACCGGCCCTTTGTGGAGTGAGTTTGAACCCCTGGTCTATGCAGACTTCTTGCCCTCATTTTGAAAATGCCAGCTTGTTGTTGTTACATCCACATGTTGTTATTCACATTAAGGATTTAAAAATTCCTTAAGGAAACGGTGAAATCTGATTAAATGGTGGTTAAGGGCGGTTATCAAACATGTTGATAAGAAAAATTATTATTTTATTGTTGTGCACGACGAAGAGCTGCAGTTTCAAATATACAAGCAGACTTTTTTAAATTGCCCGTTTATTTGGCTGGGGCGGTGCGCCTACATGTTCTCACACACAACTCTTTTTTCATTGATCGATCCGCGGATGATGAGTTTATTCAACACTAAACTGATGCATAGAATAGAAAATCATAGAACAGATATGAATGAGATCTCTATGAAGTTTTGCCTGTGCTCATAATAAGCATAATTCTAGATTCATATAACTGTCAGGGAACCACTGAATGGTCCATAAGGTGCTGTAGTTACTTTCAAATGACCTTTTGCAAATATGGAAATTACATGAAAAAGGTTTATTCTAAAAGCATATGGTCTTTTCTTTGTCCCGTGTTCTTGAGACAGCACCTTGTGCCCCGCTCCCTCAAACAAACTAAGAAATGACAAAGTGAGGAGAGAAAAACAAGGGTGAGAAGTAAGAAAATTCCATCTGTCTGAATCCTAATGAGGCTACACAAGCTGCATCTGTGTCTTTCATAACTCCAGAGGTGAAACTGTGATATCCACCCCAAATGGCTGGGGAGACGTCAAAGAGAATTGTTTTTTATTTCCACCACTGCCAGTTGGAGGGAGGGGCAGGGTGGTAGAGGAAAAACAAGCAGCATGTCTTTGTGTCTGAGTCCACCTGTACACCGGGCCTGGGCTGGACTGTTGTTGGAATCCAACCAAGGGTAAAATATCTCAACAGATGCCTCACTCACACTGCCTGCCTGTCATATTCAGAGAGGGCAAAGGTCAAGTGGACAGCAGCATTCCAGCGCAGCTGTCTCCTGTCACAGGGAATTTAATTTTCATCATGTATTCTTCTGCTCAATTATAATGGGCCACGCATGCTCGCACACCAAATCCTGAAATTCTATTTTCAATACCCAGGACTCCTCGCAGGCTGCAATCTGAAACCTTGTTGTTTGTGTGGGCTGTGTAATTGGTTCTGCCTGCGCTGGCGTGAAAATATCATCCTTTATCCAAAGCCTGTTATTTCTGATATAAATCATCGGGATAATCTCTGAAGTGTGATGAAAAGCTGGTGTTTGTATTAATATTGCACACCTGAGATCTGATTCTTAAGACAACATTTATTTATCATGGACCTGATCTTAGTGTATTGTTGAGCTTTGATTGTCAGAAGCTGTGCGGTGGTTTGGTAAAATTGTACATCTGTGTAACAACAGAGTGCAGCAGGCGTCATAGGTGTGCCAGGTGTGTTATATGTGTCCGGGTTCCTCTCCCACACAAATGAAGCACAGAGGGAGTAAATGACCTCCATACGTCAAACCCGTTCACAAGCGCTTTCACAGAAATCAATTAAGCCAGTCATGGGGAAACAGAATCCTCTGAGATGTTTGTCCTGATCCACAATAATATAACCTCTGTGGCCAATTAGAAAAGGCTCTACCCAGCAGCTGTTGGCAACAGAGTTGTGCACTTTCCAAGAACGTACACCCAACAAATCTGAGTTTACCTGTGGATTGGTTATTTTTTTATCCATCATACATAGCACACCAACACTGAAAGTCTGATTTGATCCAGTTTACTTACATAATTCCAGGTTATTAAAGGTCACATATTGTATAGAGGTAAATGTCCATGTCTGTTTTGATTATAAAGGAGCTCTAGGTTCTATATAAATACTGAGAAAGTATCAAACTGAGCCTTACAATGAACCATCAGGACTTCTGTAACTTTGTGATTTCACAACAAACGCAGCCCCCACTCTCAGCCATGCCCTAAGCCCCACCCACTGGACCCATCACCCATTAGTTTCTCTGCATGTTTACCTGAAAGCTGCTACATTTTCATAAAGCACTCAGAAAACTGAAAAGAACAGTTCTAAAACCAGCGCAGCCTTTTCAGATGAGAGGTGAAACATTTTGAAAATAAAAAGGAGTTCAACTGCCTTCAAATTTAACATTTCGTGAGCACAATGACCTGTGACTGAGAGGCTACATACACACACACACTGGCTTTAGTTCTTGCAATCACAAACATATCTTTTCATCAAAAGATGAAACTTCCAGTACACCAGAAAAGTTCAACAATTAGTGAATTATTTACTGTAGGAAGTCTTTAGAACTAACCACTAGTGTTAAATGTAAAGGTTTCACAAGGGGAAATACACAAAATAAGTATTGGAGTATCAATAGCCAACTAAAAACCAGATACTGCAACATTTGAAACAATACTGTATGTGATCATATATACCTGTAAAGATCTGAAAAACTGTTAAGGCTTTAATCACTTCAAGAGATAATCAGACATTTCATACACAGTCAGATGGCAAAGTTATTAAGTTTTTTATTTTCGTTTTGAAACCAAAGCTTAAACAGAAACAGATCAACCAGGAGATGAGATCCAAATTTAAACAATCGGCTTTAATTAACTTTCTCCACACAGAGCTGTCAGCTCTGGAACACGTGATCAACTGAATCAAATTAAATCCACATATAAGTTACTTTACAGCAAACGTTAAGAGCTGCTGAAAAAAAAAACAGAGCTGTTCCCTCTTTTAAATAATTGCATCATATTGGTGATTGTTAGTCTGACTAATGTCTGCTTGCAGTGCTTCTCTCTGTTTCTAACTAATGAGATGAATTTATCAATTGCTCTGACTCTTTTGTTGTTGTTGTCTCTTCTTAGAGTGTATATCACATTTGCTTCATTTAAACTATTTACTGTACTATTTTATTCCACTGTCATATGTGGGTTTATGACAAGAAAAACTGACTGACTGGTTTAATTACACTACAACACTACAATTACACTACACGACCACACACCAGCTTCATGCTTTGTTTTGGGTCTATGTTAAACTGCACTGGCCCTATTAAAAAGAATGAATACATGACTAAGAGCTCCACACCCTCTCAGTTTCCTTTCTCATCGCTAGCATCTCAATCCTGTCAACTGTGACCCACACTCAACATTCATTGTGCATCCTATGGATGTAACAAGTCTCTGTAGTATCACCTGAACTGATGGCCTGTAGCTGTACCCTTTGTCTAGTTCACTGTCTATAGACCTTCAGGTGTGAATCTATATGTGTCTTCATATGACTAGCTTAACTGTGGCCTGAGGCATTCATGCTCCTGAGTGGTCCCATCCCAGCATCCTGCTGTTAAACGCCCATGTTCCCTCCACTTTAGTGGCGACAATTTGTCAGCAGCACCCAGCTCTGTTCTCAGCCTCTAGTTTGAGAAAATTACTAGTTTGTCAGTTCTTGTCGAGTCTGTGCACTTGTATTTGCCTGACCATGACAATATTTGTAAATTTTGTAAAGAGTGTGACAACCCCTGCTGCTGCCTGTTCAGGGCTACAGAGGATATTCATAATTTGTACTCATGGTTGTAGGCGGAGGTGTGAGTTGTGTTCTCTCATTTATTTTGAAGAGTTGGGTTAACTAGCGCTGTCAAGGAGATTGATTCTTTTGTCTGTTGTTCTTGGCCTCACTTCACCACAGCCTTTTGTGATAGTCACTTTTTTGATAATAACAAAAAATCTCCCACTTTAATCAAAAAGCACGTTGAAGTCTATGGACAGAGCTACATGAACTTTTATGGTATGTTCCAACTGCACTACAGAGTTTGGGTGCATGTCTTACCTAGTGTCCTTATTCATTGTTGGATTATGTGTACTTGTTTGTCCTTTGCACAGGTATGAGGGGTGCCTGGAGCCTGCCACAGTCTACAGTCAGTGTTCAAGGTGCACTCAGCTATGCAGCATAAAAAAATGATCTTAAGGCTTCCAGATAATTTAGACTAACTAAAAAAGCCAAATGAATGCTGGAGTTGGTTATTCTGTCTGACTATTTTTGGGTTAGCCAGAAAGTAGGCAGAGTCAGTCACTTCCAAGGTAACAATGTAGGAACACTCTATGAAGCACTACATAGTGTGTTCGCCATTTTGTGTTGTTTGAATTCTTCGTGGTCAATTTCATCCACTATATAGTGAACTATAAAATACCTACAATGCATAGCAAAATTGAATGAGCAAGCGATGTACACTACATTGTGCTCCCGTATACCACAATGCAATGCAGTCATGTTTTGCCAGAGGAGAAGAAGGACAGGAGCAAGATGGCTGCACCACTGAACGCCTCATTCGCTTACAAATGTAAGTAATGTTAAAATATCAACATTTCATTTGTCTAATACTTTAGTGGCATAGTTTTGTATGTCGTTTAACAATTGAGAATGGTCAAAAATGTGCTACTGTTTCTTAGTAGTGAAGTATCCTGTTTATTATTTATCTGCTAGCTAACGCTAAGACTACGAGCAGACACCCCACTCCCATCTGATCTGTGTTTGTTCTCTTTTCCCAATTGGCGATTAGTTATAAAAAGATATGCTTTCTGTTATTTGTTCCAAGAGACCAACAAGGATGTAGAAACCCATTACGCAAAGTTATGCATCAAGCACAATGCCATTTTTTTTCTGGCAGGCAAAATGCGGTGCTTCATGGATGGGAGTAAGCAAACAAATTTGAGTAATAACATTATTTTGCTCCTTACTGAATTTTATTATTTTAGAAAGTTACGCCAGTCCTAAACTCTGATTGCCTCTGTAAATCTGTGCATTATAATCTGTTAATCTTGACCAGCCTTAGGGAAGTCTATCAATTAGGAGGTTAAACGTATTAAATAATGTAATGTAATGGTAATATGTTATGTATATTATATAACACGTGACAATATTAATGTATGAAAATTTGATTAATGCAAATGTAAGTAATACTTGGCTTGTATTACCTAGGGTTGTCCTGAAAAAAATGGGCCTGGAGGGGGTGATATCCCCAGCCAGGGCAGGCAAGAAGTGGGAGAATCTGAAGAAAACCTACAAGGTATGATTTGTCTCAGCTCTTTGTGAAAAACATCCTGTAGTGACAATACATTTGCTAAAGTACCCCCATAATTTTAATTTTAAGGAACTCAAAAAGCCACCAACTGGCCAGGGGACAGAGTCAGGGAAAGACACTGCAGCCTCCTGGAAATGGTACCCCCTCATGGATGAGGCACTTGGCCGGCCTCCTGTCCTTGTTGCCTCAGCCTGGGGGGGGGAAATTCCAGAGCAACTGCGGTGTCTTCCCTTGACACCCAAGGAGCATCCCATGAGCCCCCAGCAGGAGAGGCAGGGCCAGGAGCAGCACCGCCGTAAATAATTAAAGAATTTTTTGGAGAGTGCTAATCTAATCTTATTATTTTTATGTGTAATCATGGTCCTCCAGAGCCACCACTTGACCGTTAGGGGCAGAGACAGCTGCTGCCATAAGTTTGCGAATGCGCTCCCCACTTTGTTGATCGCGGTGGTGATGTGGCTCTCCATCATTATCATGAGGCCTGAGGACCTCCTCTGCTGGCTCCACAATGTCACTGTTTGAAATGCAGATGTTGTGGAGTATGGCGCAACAAGCAATAACATCTGGAGAGAAGGTTGGTTTTACCTCCAGTGCCTTAAAGAAAATTGCCCCCCATCGAGTCTTCGTGCTGCCAAATGATCCCTCGATGATGCATCTTGCCTTGGCATGGTGGTGATTGAAGCGCCTGGCTCTTGCCAGGGGGACTGGCTCTTTGTATGGCATGATCAGGGCCGTGGGGGCAGACAGACAGGGGTAGCCACCGTCCCCAAAGATACGAAAACCTTGGGGTGGATAAGGCTGAGCTGTAGATATTGGGCTGTTTTTCAGGACCCTTGAGTCATGAACAGATCCTGGGTAGCTCGTGAAGATGTCGAGGTACCTGCCCTTTTGGTCACACACGGCGTGAAGCTGGATGGAGGGAAACAGCTTCTTGTTCATGTAACACTGGGCATCAACAGATGGGGGTTTAACTCTAATTTGATACCCATCAATACTGCCCACTACCCTAGAGAATGCAAGGGACCCTGCAAGACGGGCAAAGCCGTTGCCAATGTCCTCTAGCTCAGCAGCAGATGGGAGATGGATGATCTTCTGTAAAATTTTCAGCAGCTTTCTGGAGAATTTGTGGACCATATCATGGGCAGTTGTACATAGTATCAAAGCTCTGTGAAACAACACGTTAGGTGGCACTGGTGAGCCAAATCACAAACACCAGTACCTTCACCATCAGCGAATCAACAAATAGTGCCTTAAATACCTAAGATGCCTTTGCCTTCACCTCCGTCTGTGTCTGAGAAGCAGGAGTTGGGCAAGCACCATCCGAACAATGACGGGTATCATTTTTCATCAAACAACCATTTTCAACAGAAACTAGCCAGTAGCTTACGAGCTAAGCGAAGAACCGCTTAGTTCACTTGTGCTAAGTAGCTTATAGCTTGTGCACGCACAATGGCAAGCTATTACAGCTCATGATGGGACACAAAACAGTAACTGACAAAACCAAACTTTCACACCATTGATATTTCAACAATTTATTGATCAAGGAACACAACCACCATGCAGAATCACATCTTTAAATGGTCCGGTCTGGTTTGTTTACATGATGCTCTGCGCGTCATTTTACGTCACAGGAGTATCTGGCACATCTGCTGATGCAACCATGTTCAGAAAATTCCAGTGTAGTGTCCGAAATCTCCTCTCGTCATTCCCTATGTAGTGCACTATATCATATACGCGATGTAGGGAATAGGGAGTGAGTGAATGAGTGGATGAAACTGCTCAAAAATAGCAATATTAGTGGTTAGGGTAAGATCTCTACTTGTAAATTCTCACACTTCATTGTCAAGGGGTGTCTCCCACCCGCCACCCGAAACCAAGTGCTAGTGTTAACAGAGAGGAAATGGGGATGGGCCTTTGTCACCCCCCCCCCAATTTTATTTACTTTATTATTATTTCTTTTTGGCCTTTTTTTTCCTTTATCAACCTTTGGACCCAACAGTAAAGAAATTGTTCACACTTGTAACCCTCAAAAATCTTTAAAGCACTAAAGATTTTTAAATATGTATTATCATTATTCCATTAAGGTAGAAAAGGCAATCGATAACATTGTGTAACCTTTAAAAACAGAATCGCTGATCAAATTCTTAGAATTAATTAGAACGTTTTTATTGTCATTGTACAGCTGTACAACAAAATTTAGCGCAAGTGCTATGTAACATATAAAAATAAAAATGTAATGTAAAAGGAAGTGTAATAAACTATACAAAACAAAGCAGCACACACTCCACATTAGAGCAGACAACTCAGCAGCAGCATGTTAATATGGTGTTTATTTGTACTTTGATGGGTCTGACTAGCCATCCATAAAAAGGTTGGTGGATTGATCATATGTTGATTTGTGTGTTGGGGGTGTTTCCTCTGAGGAAAAGCTAAATGGAACCTCACCATCAGCAGGCAACTTGGAAGAACTCCATGAAGAAGCAGAGAGCTGAGAGCCCTGCCACCTCATGTCCACTGTGAAGAGCCTGGAGTCTCTTTCCAACAAGCCTGGGGCCACTGTCTCCATGTCTGTGTGTGTGGTGGTATTTACTGAGCGTCCAGCCAGCCATGACTGCCACACCTGCTCACAGCACACAGAGCGGGCTCATGCTCGGCCACCCTGTAATGACTGCTAATGTCTGATTATCCAGCAGCCAAACAACAACACCTCCAACATCATGAACTCTTCATCAGCAGAAAGCAGCAGCTGTGTGGGGAAAAGGCTAGTGCTGAGCTGCACTCACATCACAGTGGCAGAAGGAAAAAAAACAATTCAGATATAACAACATTTAATGTCTGACCCATTTTTCACCCATTATGAATTATCTCAATATATTAAATATGTTAAAATGATGTCCCCTCATTAAAGGTTTAATTTGCAGAGGTCTAACCTTTTAAGATAAACATGTCCACAGTCATTACGGCAGTTTGTAAAAACTGTTTCTGCAATAATCAATGGTCAGGATGTTTAATTAGCACTTCTGTCAAAACACATGATGACATGCAGAACAGTGATTACATACACACTCTGACTGACTTCTTGGTGAATGATTCAAGAAATGCACATTTAGGTTGAAAACAATCCCACAATTGTGTCCAGATGAGTTAGGTAGAAAAATATTGGATTTGCAAGTATGTTTAAGTACATGCAAAGGCTGTGTGCACTGCTTATGTCAGATTTTCTCCTGTACTTTTATATTATGGGTGATGCAGAGATCCTCAGCCAAAACACAGTCTGCAGGGCAATTCATGAGGTGGCACATGGTCTGACAGTTGACTGCCTTTGTCATGTTCCATGGCCAGTTGCCCAGGCAGTACCTAAAGAGGGTTTTATCGTATAGCATACCCTGTACATACACTATTACATTGGTGCACAATCGCAGCCATGTAACCTTTCTTCTGGGACTTCTGGGTGAGAATGAAGATGTTTATGTGATTGGAAGTTGTAGCTTCTTCTTCAGTTTCATTTGTGCATTTATGTCATTAAATGTGAGACTTCATTCTACTTTGTTGAGAATCTAGTCTTTTTGAGCTTAATGTAAGTTAAAACCTCCTTGTACTTTATTATTGGTTTCTAAGGTCATGGCCTGCATGGACACCTATGGTTTGCAGAAAATATAGCCTAGCTAATGGGTCACTCTCTTATGGTGCTCATATTCACACAGCACATCTGTCACAGTTGGATAGTCTGTCTGCTTTGAAATGCACATTGATGCTGCATTCACTTTAATGCTTATATGAAAGTGTAAGTACTGTTAACCTTGCACGCTTTTGCAGATGAGTTGTGAACATCACTGCATTTTCTCCATCACTGGACCAGACCTGGATCAAGGAAAAAGAATGTCACAAAAACTGATGTTTTTCTTTGTCTTGAGTGGTAATCCTAGTAGTGCTGCTTGGAGGCAGCCTCTTTAATGACCCCCTGTCCTGATCCTGATGCAGCAAGGGCCCTGCACAACACCAAGACCAGGGTCAGGACAGAGATAACATTTTGAAGATACCGAAGGTCCAATTTTAACTCGGATTTGACTCCAGACCACACTTGAGATATCACCATGTACCATGTGTTGAGCTCGGCAGTGTAGACAGGGTTAGGAAGTAGCAGGTCCTCCTGTGAGTCAACAGCCCCCTGATGTGGTGGACTCATCACCTTTGACCAACCCACTGGCACAACTGTGAGAGATGCTGTCACACAGCATCCTTTCCTGAGAAACACAAGCGTTTCATTTTTGAGGTTTATAGAGAAACAGAGGCCACTGTGTTTTGATTTGTATGTAAGAAACACGTTTTGCCTGATAGAGGAACAGGCCTTTGTATTTGTATACACCCATACTTTTATTACCCATTTGGTAATACTAGTGTAGTTTTGAATGTCAAATACGTTGTACTCCATATCAAACTCTATTAGTCCTCTCATACAAAACATTCAAGTTGTCTGCTCCTTAAACAAGTGGCATTAAATGACAATTACTTTGTGAGCATTGTAACTATAAGACTCACTTGAAGAAAGGGTCCAATTGTCTCACTGAGTTTCCTGTTTAAATTAAGGCTTCATTACCACTTACACTCCTCTTGGCCTGGAGGAGGAGGCCACAGGCTCAGGGGGAGGAAGATTTCGCTCTTCCTGCAAAATTAACGTCATAGCAACTGAGTCATTTCAGGACAGAGAGAGAATCTGAGGTGATTCTTAGTCCCATGTGATGCAGAAAACCACCATTAGCCCATAAATATAGATACATCTATTAGTGTCAACACACCCACTATCTGTGCACAGATGAGGTAAAGTGAAAACTGTATGACAAGAAACAAAGGATTGAAGAGAGCAACCAAACCTCTCTGAGCAAACACGTACTGTCTCATCACAAACAGCTCCACCCCAGAGGATAAGACATGACCTAGAGAATATTGGGTTCATTTAATGTATGATCAGTAACCACAAATGACATGTCGGTGTATATATCAAGATGCTGTTACTGTCACCTCTGTATGGGACAGTGTGTGTGAGGGAGGCAGCACCAACACATTCTTAACCATTTAAACCCTCTTTTACTGCTTTATTTCTCTCTTTTCTTTTTAAGTATATTTTTTGGGTTTTTTGCCTTTATTTGATAGCACAGTATGAGAGAGAGACAGGAAAAGGGGAGGCAGAGAGTGGGGGAATTACATGCAGTGAAGGGCGCCAAATGCAGGATTCGAACTGGGGGCCGACTGCAGCGAGGACTGTAGCCTCTGCATATGGGGCGCCCGCTTAACCCACTGCGCCACGTGGCACCCACTCTCTCTTTTCTTTTAAAAGTATTTTTACTGTCTATGGTTTTCATGTATTTCTTTGCCTCTGTAATGTCATGTGCCTGGTTTAGCATAGTAGTTTCCTGTTTTATTTTGAAAGATCCCTTGAGTTCCTCCTGCCCTCTTGTGTTTCCCTACTTTAATCAGCGCCTGCGCCACCCTGATGTGTTGAACCTGTGTCTCATTGTCTTCCCTTCTTCCTCTCTACCCCTGTTCTACCCTCCTGTTGCCAGTTCGTCTTCTCTACCTCGTCCCCCTCTCCACTTTGTCCCTCCAGTATAGAGTTCAGTTATTATGTTCCCAGTGAGTCCTTGGTTTCCTTGTCTTTTGTGTAGCTTGGATTTCCTTTGAACGTTCTTATTTTCTGTAATTTGCATTCAATCCATTGTTACTTCTTGGTGTTTCTCTGGGACTTAGGCCCATTGACCTTTTTGTTGATGCTTTGTTTTTCTTTTTTTGTTCAGAGACTTTTGCCCTTCTTGGTTTAATAAATTGCCTTTTGTTGCCCGTCACTGTGAATTTCTTGTGTCTGCATTTCGGTCCAGTTTTTCCTCAACCCTGACATTTAGTGCACTTTGAATTGTCTGGTGTATGAATTGTGCTATATTTGTTCATATCAGGGGCAATACATGGGCTCAGTATGAGCCCATGTATGTGGTCTGGGGGAGACAGGGACCGAACCACTAACCCTCTGGTTAGTGCACAACCAGCCCTGCCTCCGAAGTTAAAGCCATCCAAACATCCTTTTTATGTAAACCAGAATTTGCCATGTTGGTTAGAGGGCAGCTTTGTACTTTTTTTTTTTGTGTACTTATATAAGCCTTTTTCTCGGTGGCCCAGTAGTTAAGAGCACGTCCCATGTTGGCAATACCCGATGCAGGGATCACTGGATCGATTCCCGGCTGTACTACATGTCATTCCCACAGTCACTCTCTCCACTGTCCTGTCATTGGAAAAAAAAAATCCTGAAAAATACATTTTTTTAAAAAACACCCTTTGTTTTAACTAACTTAATTAACTACAACACAAATCCAACTGAAAAAAGTCATTTACTCTGTTACTCATTTACCTTGTTCATCTCTCAATACAGATCTCCACTTTATTCAGACACTTCTTAGTTTGTTGTGCTTCTGCCTCTTTTTTCTAAGTCTGCTAGCAAATATTCATGTTGCATGTCACATCATAGCTGACGGACCAGGCAGACTTCAACAGGCTGATTGCACATGTTGGTGCCCATACTTATTGGCCCTCTACTTTCAGAGAAGGCTGTCACCTTTTCGTTTATATTTGAATACACACATGCACTTTTTGAAGTTCAGGCCTACACTCACTACACAGAGGTTTAACTGTGATTTACACCACTGCACTCTGCAAATTGTTTGCTGATTGAAGCCTGAGACTTTAAGTCCAGTCACTTATATTCTCTCAGGTTTGGCTGTCAGTCTCCGAGTGTTTACCAACAAGGCTGATTAGTCACCACCATCCGTCTTTTCACACTTGCACAGACACATACATATTAGAGGTTTCACATGCACACAAACTCTGAATCAATTTTCCTTCAGTACAAATATTTGCCTGAACTCTCCTCTGTGTTTGTTCCCATGAAGGATCCTCCTCCAGTCCTCACGTTGCTGCTCATCCTCACTCAACATTGTTTCTTAACAATGTTTTAGTCTGTCACTCATTGGATTGTGTGTCTTTTGGTATTGAACACTTCTTTGTGGTTTTACAGGCATGATGATGATGGCTGATGGAGAGAGAGATAATGAATGCATTGTGGGGATGATTCCTGTCAGTAGATACTCACTTCCTCCATCAGGAGCACCGGGGGAATTCCTCATGGCCTGGACTGTTGGAACAGCATAACTTTGAAATCAAAGTGAAACTGACAGACATTGCGAACTGTAGCCCATCAGAGATGGAGATCCAGAGAGATCGTTGACTCAGAAACATCAACTGTATTAACTGCCTGACCTGCTAATATTGACTGGCTGCTTTCAGCAAGCCGTGGTACACCAGCTCAGCACTCTACAGGTTTAACTGTGCTATAGGTTGTTGTGGTCATATATCAAAAATAATTTGTTATGCTGACACCATGTGCCACGATGTTCAAGACTGACTGGTGCATGTGGTCCAGACCAGTTCACACTCTGATCATGTTTCTCAATCCTCAGGACATGACCTGTTTGTGGTGCCAAGCATCAAACACAAAAGAACATGCAAGGGACAGTGCAATATACAGCACCTCATGGTTAGCATTAGGCTACAAGATGCCAATGTCAGTGGTTCCTGCAAAGGTAGCTGTTTTCTAATGTGTGTGTGTGTGTGTGTGTGTAAAATTTGTACACACAGACACACACACAGTTGTGTTGCGCCACGTTTCACAGATGAAACACACCGCTCACCAGACCTCCACACCTCCATCAATACACACCCACGCCACCCACACTCCAAGCCGAAAAGAATAATATTTCTTATATTTTCAGAAAAATATGGTCTCACCTCCCAGCTTCACGATGGAAAACAGATACACACACACACACAGGAAACATGGGCAAAGGGACACAAGGACTTACACACACTGACTGGCGTCAGTAAGCCAAGGTAGGAGGAGGACAGACTGAATGTACACAGAAGAGATTTTTCCTTTCATTTTTACCATGTTTACTTGTTTTCACCTGCAGGTCCCACACTTTTATTATACTCAGTTCAAGTGAACCCAAAAACAACATATGTAATATAAAGCGTGAAGAGGGGGGTGAACAGAGTGAAAATGTGTTCTTTTACATGCTGCTCACAAAATAAGCCAAGGCCAACCAGTCTCAGGTTGAAGACATATTTCTATGCATCATTTTACCTCACGTAAATCCTGAAAACAGGGCCCGCACGAGAACAGCACACAGGCATCGGTCTTCTTTACAGACTAATACAGACCATCACTTCCATGTGGCCTGAATGAGGAAGGAGGTCATACTTGGGCAAGGAGGGAACATGAATGTTGCTTTAGTGTTACTAATAATTTGGTCATATAGGTAATGTTGTCAGTGGGAATGTGTAGGTTGATCCAGAGGATGGTTGACTAATAACCGGAGTTCTCTAACATCCTGATATACATCTGGCTGACACTGGTGGAGGAGAGATGGATGGAGTGGGAACTAGAAAGGTCCAGGCACAAGATGTAAACAGATGGCAGAGGGCTGATGCATGGCGCAGGGGAGCAGGGTATGGTCCAGCACTGGAGGTCACATCCTGAAGCTGGATGAGAGATCAGAATCAGTCTGGCTCTGGAGTGCTGAGGCCCAAAGAGGGTAAAAAGTTAAACACAGTCAAGACCTTAACTGCCACAATAATCTGATGATGAGTGGATAGAGCTGTAGAAATTTTCATGCAGTGAATTGATTGGACCATAGGGTAAACCACCATAGTCTGTGTGTGTGTGTGTGCGTGTGGTTGTATCTCAAAGATATAAAACTGACTGAAATGACCAGGTGATTTCCTTCCACATGTTGTAAACAGACTATTGTGTGCCCTGCTGTGTTGGTGGATTTGTAAAAATCGAGATATAACTACTGCCTGCTGAATCTTGTACAGCATCTGTACATCTTGTACAGCTCACACTGTGACCCCAGATTGTCAGTTGAAAAATTTGGCAAATAAAAATTTTATCGCTTTATCCCAGTTTTAAAAGACAAATCTTAAGTATGATGACATTAAAAAGTGTTGCATCAGTGGTGTGGGGGAGGCAGACATCTCAGATGTTTCATGTTATCTATAAATGCAGAAAAATACAAAAATAAATACAGTCAGTTTGAGTTTGTAACTGTAACAGCACAGAAGCGTGGGTTTAAATCTGCTCTGTGATCCACATGAAAAAGAGTGATTTAACTTCAGTTTTGAAATGTCATTCACGGAAAAAACAGAACTATTAAGAACAGCAAAAAATGGTGCAGGTTTGGAAACTGTCTATCAGTGAGTTCACTGTGTCTCTGTGTGTGTTGTCACCAAAATCATCAGCTCAACACTTTTGACAAAAGGCAGAATATATAACTTGTGACCTGGCATTAAACAAAGGAGCACACCTTAGTTCACCTCCCCCACATCACATGTGGTTGGCCTCAGAGGCCATCTTTGATTCAGCCATTTCAGCTATGTTTCCATAGTTCTGTAGGGGTTGCTCCAAACTTGAGTGAAATCAAGCTCACTAATTCTAATAACTGCCATGTGTTTGAACGGCAGTGATGTCACTGGTACACAAGTTTTGAGCAACCCCTGCAGAACTATATAACACCCAAAAGAGTACAGTGAGTATTTTGGGCTTGAATGAGGCATATTTAAAACCTACAGATGAAGGTTGGAAAGTGCTGGAATGGTCCTTTAATAATAACATTGTTTCAATGTAGAATCAACGTAATTTCAATGCATTTATAGATGAATCAATATTGATTCAATGTTTGGATTGATTGACAATTCTACATTATTTCAATGTTGAACATAATGTAGTTGAATAAATATTGAATCAAAGTTGAGACTGAAAATTCAACATTATTTCAATGTTGATCATAACGAGCGCTTTCAATGTTATTTTCAACGTCTGACATCAGTGTTGATTCGATGGATTTTTGCTTTCTGGGATTGTACTTGTCAGAGTAGTTTTAATGCAGCATACCTTTTACTTTTACTTGAGTATATTTGAGAAGTAGCATTACTTTTACTCTGTTACATTGAGCTACAGTCCACTCACTACTCGCTGCTTATTTTTATCTATCAAATGCACGAATCTGTTTGTTTTGTTTTGATGAAGATACTTCCAAGAGAGGCTCTGTCACATGACTGTGTTTCACCAATTAAATGTAGCCACTAGCAACATTTAACCCTGTTCACCAACCAGACAGAGTCAGGCAGTCACATGACCCCACACAAAATCTCCACAGTGAACAGAGGCGGCCACTCAGCCTCAAATCCGAGGAAACACACTGCAGTGAGTAGCAGGTGTGTTGTGGCTGTGAATGGGCTGCTGACGTCAGCCCTGGTGTGTGAGGGATGATGGCCGACGAGGTGTCCACTGATCAGGAATTAATGCACGATGTGGAGGCGTCAACCGTCCAACACGAAGTGTGACACACACACACAAACACATACATGGGGTCACAGACAGTAGATACACAGAGAGAGAGACACACATGGGGTCACACAGACAGAGTCACAGACAGAAGGACACACACACAGTTTCTGGACAGTTCATAGACCTCTGTATGTAAGTCTATGTAAGTTATTGTGGCTGAATTAATTTATGTATTTCATTTATTGTCTGAGTTGTTTAGTGATGTTCTTTAGTAAGATCTGAACTTGTTCATAGCTTCTTTTATTTTTGTGTGTATTTGATCACATTCAACAAATAAATCAGAGGTTACTCAGCAGTTACTCAGTACTTGAGTAGCTGTTACACCAGGTACTTTCTTACTCTTACTCAAGTCAATATTTGTATAGCTACTTTTTACTCTAACTTGAGTGATATTATTCTAAAGTAACAATACTCTTACTTGAGTACAATTTTTGGCTACTCTACTCACCTCTGGTTTCCATCCACACAGTTTTATGCGTATTAAGTTATATCGACTTAAAAAAGTCTTATGGAAACAGTAACATTTGATTATCTGTCATGAATATTGACAGAAGGTTTGTACTGTAGATTTTCTCTTGATTGATAAAAGGCTTATGTGATAAATGCTGATGGAAACAGTTCTTTGCCGAATAAATGTGAATTGTGATCATGTTTTACATCAGTTCTGCTACGTGCTTCCAGCTTCTCAAAGACATGGCAGGGGTAAACAGATGTAACTCTCTATGGTCATGTTCAGACCAGACTCAGTTAATGCAATCGCAAGTTGTCAGGAGACTTAATCACTCTGAACTGACAATATTTCACTGGTTCAAAATGGACAAAACCTTTATTGCATCATAAAGCTGTTCACAGTGCAATGATTCACTCAGCTCCTCCGTTGCCCGCTCACTCTCAGTATCTCTATCTCTCTCTCTCACACCAACACATTGATAACAGGCTTGTCTGTCATAGTCGGACCGGCTGAACACAGCACAGATAAGGTAAATGTGTTTATTTGCATGTAGAGGAGGGAGTTCCCACGCTCAGATCTGATCTCAAGCGGTCACTCCAGATGCATATTGAGAGGCGTTCTTGTTGTCTGAATAGGGAAGCCGTCTTTCTCACAAGCACACTGACGAACCATCTAAATCAAAACATGATCATGAGGGAGCAAGGATAGATGCTGGCCTTGTTTCCCCTCAGGGAATATAACGCAATATAATATAATATATACTGCATATAGAGTCAGTATAGACTGTTTGTGCAAGTAGCTGACTGTAATGGTATTTGTGATGTTGAATGCTTGCTCCCTTATTCCACATGAATATTGAAAATACCTTCAGACAGGAAGCTTCTCGACAGCCTGGACCAGAGGTATCGGCAGAACAGACTATCTAAAAAACTTAAGAAAACACACAGGGGAGAGCCGAACAGACTGACCTGAATGATTAGCTGTCCAATTCATTTGTTTCATATGTTTCCAGGCTGCAACCAGCGCTGCTGTCAGCTAATGAAGAGAAAGATGCAGGGGTGGAGGACAGCAGCCTGTGGTGGGAGAGCTATTTTTGTTTTTTGAGTTCATTTTATATTGTTTAGGCCTGACTCCTATAATACAGCCAGGGCTTTCACACATATTATAGCTATATGCTTGTGACTGGGTGATATAATGGAGCTGCTACACTGAAAGCATATCCATCTGCAGGTGTATAATCTGTATCAATTATGCTCAAGTCATATGTGAATAAATGTTGCAGCTAGGTCTCATTAGGAGGCTATGGGTCAACCCTGGCATGTAGGTCTCCTGTCAGGTGTTTGGAGTGGTCAGCTGCCCATGATGATCATAGCTGCATCACATGTGGTTGGTTTCATTTTATCATTTTATGAACTAATTAATAGATAGATAGATAGATAGATAGATAGATAGATACTTTATTCATCTCCAAGAGAAACACAGTTCCAGCAGCTTGCAAATGTGGGAACATGGGGGCATGCAGGGTTCTAGAAAATATGAAGGAAATAGTACTAGATTACACAGTACCGTTCTAAAAAAAATATAATAAGAGTGCAATATAATAAGAGTGCATGCAAAGTAGAATAAGAGTATAAATTGCAAAATATAGTAAATCTCCACTCTTTGTGCAGTTGTGCAAAGTGACGGTGTGCAACATATGTATTTATATTGTTCAGTATGGATTTAATACACATTTAAGAGTCCATCTTGTTGATGTGTGTGTGTGGTAAAGTGCACATGTGCCTGTGTGTGTGTCCTGAGGTGCATGGTGTGGGTGTGCAGTCCAGGGCTTAGCGTCTGTTATTGTTGTTTCCCCTGAGAAGTGCTGAAGAGTCTCATGGCATGGGGGAGGAACGATTTCCTGAGTCTGTCAGTAGAGCAGGACAGTGACAGTAGTCTGTCGCTGAAGCTGCTCCTCTGCCTGGTGATGGTGCTGTGCAGTGGGTGCCGTGGATAATTGTAATAATTATATAAATTTGTTCTTTTATTTAATTCTAGCAACTTCTGGACTGAACTTTATTAATGTCCTCATGGAATATGTAGTAATTCATGTGCTACTGTTACTATTGTTATCAGAATCAGACATCAGAAACAGATTTATTGCCAGGTAGTTATACAACTTAGTTATACAACTACTGTATGAGGAATTTGCTTTGGTGATTGGTTGTGATAAAGTTGATGGTGACTGGTGACAGGCAAGGTGTATGACATCGCACAAGACAGCAATACATACTGTACATACTACTGTACATATATACAGTAGTTCCATCCCACAGCACAGTACATCACCAGGCCAAACTATTAAAATTACTGAGAGAAATTCAGAGAAGGAGCCAGAGGGAGAAGCCAGAAGATACCACCACTAGAGGCACTGACATGTTGTTTTAAGTCGGGGTAAAAGTGCATTTTTAAAAAGATGGAATAAGCTGATAGTTCTTACAGGCAGGGTGTTCAAGTCTGAGGGAGCTTTGAATTTAAAGGCATGTCGTCTTCACAGAGGCTTTACATGGATATAGTGCACCTAAATAAACAGCCTTCGATTTCCGTATTTCATGTTGTAAATTGTTTTCTTTGTCTGTATACAACATCTATTGCACGTCTGCCCGTCCTGGGTGAGGGATCCCTCCTCTGTTGCTCACCCTGAGGTTTCTCCATTTCTTTTTCCCTGTTAAAGGGTTTTCTTGGGAGTTTTTCCTCAGTCGATGTGAGGGTCTAAGGGCAGAGGATGTTGTCATAATGCTGTGTAAAGCCCTTTGAAACAAACTGTTTGTAAAACGGGCTATATAAATAAAATTGCCTTGCCTTGCCTTGCCTTCATTCTTTATAAGTGTGTGTGTAAGAGAGAGAGAGAGAGAAATGTGTGTGTGTATGTCTGTGCCTCTGTGAGTGTGTTCAAATGGGAATAACCTAATTCTGCCCTGACGGCACATTAGTGATCTTATTAGCCACACACTGTCACAATGTATCTGGCCCTTCGTTTCCACAGCAGCATGGGAGTAATAGGTAGAAAATTTTACCACTCTGCCAGACATTGGTTAAATCTGGTCAAGGCTCTCCTCTGCACGCTTGACCAGAACCAGAGCCTCTGCCTTACATCTGTTTCTCTGCACCCATCAGATGCTCTCAGATCGCTGAGCGTGCACAGCCCAGTGAAGGGGATGTGCTCTGACAGCATGAGGTCATACGGTCTTGATGTGTGAAATATGTGCTTGTGCATTTTACAAGACTAAATAGCTCATTCACATACAGGCTGTCAGCCACTGCACATGATCTTGCAACAACACACACACACACATATATGCACACGTCTGAGCTAATAAGAAGCCATTCCACTCAAAAATGTGTCATCACTCAACCAACGCAGATTGATCATTTTCAAAGGCGATGTGTAACAACAAAGCATATGCTGGGTTACAGTTTAAGCTCCATGAACTCATCCATCCGTCCATCCATCCATCCATCCATCTACTTTCTGTTGCCTATCTGGTGTCAGGTTGCAGTGGCATCATGTCAAGCAAAATAGACCAAATGTCCCTCTTCCCAGCCCCTCCTGGCCCACCCTTAGGGGTTCCCAGGCTAGATGAGAAGTATGATCTCTCCATCATATTCTTGGTCTACCCTGAGGCCCTTGTACCATGCCTGGAAGACCTCCAATAGAAGACATCCAAGGGTCATCCTGACCAGATGCATGCCGAGGAGCAGTGATGCTACTCACCCTATCTATAACCCTCTCTATAAAAGAGAGCTCATTTCAAGCTGCTTTTATCCCCTGTCTGAAATTCTGTTATTGCTACCCGAGGACATGACCACAGGTGAGAATTACAACTAAAATTGACCGGTACATGAACAGTTTTGTCTTCTGGCCCAGCTCCATTTGTGTAAAAGACCTGAAGACACTGGAACTCCTTCCTCCTTCAAATCACAAACACACACTGATGAAGAGGTTGTGTCCCTAGGCTGTTTATCACCGGCAGTAGGTTTGTGCAGTTGCCGTTCTTACAAGCTGGATTCCACATCATCAACTTTATCACAACCATCGTTGCCTAGGTTGACTATTCCCAGGAGCTTGTCACCTTGTCTGCATCATAAAGCAGGAGGTAATTGTTGGTTTTCACAGAACATCCTGTAACAATGCAAAGAAGCTTTACTCCAAAAAACCAAGAGACTACATGAGCAAAAAGAACCTAGAGATATAGATAGATATTGACACAGTTTTTGACTCTGGGGTTGGGTTGCAGGGGTATTTGAATTTCTGGTTGAATTTTTCACATTGAATATTAATGTGATGTGTGTTTCTTGCTTTCCACTGTACTTTGTGTGTGGCAAGTTTAAGGGACTGCTACTTGGTACAACCCGGCTGCCCAGCGGCCCTTACAAAGTGTTGTGTTGACATTGTTTTGATAGCATCAACATAGCTTGTTTATTTGGTGAATTCAGTCTGGGATGTAGGAGCAGGTCCTCATCACTTTTTTGTAACTCCCCTCCAAAACCTCACCCTTTTTTCCCTCTCCTTTTTTTTCATGTTTTCATTTTCAAATGTTTTCAGTATTCAGCCCCAGCTGACACTGGCTCAAGTGACTTTGTTTGAGATAAATTATCCGATTTCTCGCAATTCCCTCTGGTGCCACAGAAGGCTTTATTCACCCCAAGACCAGTAAACAGACTTTAATGCGTAAAAATTGATAAAGTTCTCCTATAAGTCCTTGATCTTTAGACAAAAATACCAGCTATTCCTAATATGATATTCTGTGCATCACGCCAAGGACTCTGTGACACAGGCAATGGACTTATCTTAATAATAACTGATGCCGGTAGAACAAAACCACTCACAGTGTCTGCATGGAGGAGGCAAAGGTCATGGAGCAGAAATCAGCAGGGGCCAAACAGAAATCAAGCAAACATCCACATCTGACACTGGAGACTTTGAGCAGAGATGAGTTTCTATCAACCCACATACAATGCAACCACCTCTTAGCATATAGACAAGAGTTCACGTTTAAGATTACATCACATGCTGTCAACGGAGACAAATACATTCACTGTTCCTGTTTCTTCATGTTGTATATTTATGTTATTTATCTTAACTTTTGTTTGGATCCACATAATCTGACTCTGTTTCAATGGCCTTGTGTATGTTTGTGATAATGGTCTGTGAGGCTTTTATGAAAACATATCCAACATTTGCAGCTACTTTTTTGAGAATATATTTGTAATTTTATTTTATTGCATTGTATTAGTTAAGGTTTGTTCAAATTACAGTTCTATATTGTTCATTTGACTGAGGCTGAGAGTAGCGATCGCTTAGTTGTGACATCACAAAGTTGTGACTGGTTTTAAGGCTCAGGTTGTGAATACAGGCTGTGGACTTTGTCTGTGGATTGAGGCTTTCATGCTTTCGCAGCATTAATATAAAACCTAGAGCTGCTTTATGATCAGAGAGCACATGAATGCTGCCGCCCCCATGATAACTCAAAACCATGCTGCCCACTTCAGCCTACCACAATCTACTTTCACTGGTCCCAGTCACATTAGCATCTCTTGTATCAAAGAGATCAGAGTGAGAGAGAGAGAGAGCTTAATTCACAGCATCACTGAGCCTTAGTTGCCTTTTAAGTTTTTCAGGTTTCCAGGTGGCCTTTATTGTTTGGCATAGTAAAACTATTCTAAAGGATGTCCAGTAGATGTATTTCAGCTCACTATAGCCACTGTTTGCACTGTTTGTTTCACTTGTTCCATGGAATAAGTCTCTAAAGGCTCCCTAATGAAGTTAAGTCTACTACTGATCTGCAGAGAGTGGAAGAGCATGTGACCAGCAGCTCACCTCTGATAGCTCATGTCTCTTAAATGACAATAAATAATGCATCACCCTCTTGTCAACCATAATTAGACATTTCTGCAGTAAGTGCACATGGCAATGAAAAACAAATTATCCGACGACATCATGTGGCTGTAGCTGAGCACGGTGCACATCTCATAACAGCCTCACAGTCACCTCCAGCAGCATACTCATGCCTCTTCCTGGTCCCAGATCACTTATCTATAATAAAACTAAGCTGAGGTATGGCTTGTGTTGTGCAGGATGGGGCACAATGGTGTGGTCTGCGAGGGTACAGCCGTACTCCTCTCTCATTTGATGAATGCAATATAATCACGACTCACCGGTGGGAAAGGGCTGTCACTCTCAGCTATTTCAAACACCACAGAGTGTGGCAGTGCTCACACTACCAGCCCATCCAACATGCATGCTGGTGAAGCTGATGATGAAAAAAGTGAGGCATGTTTCTATGGCCTATTTTTGATTAAATATTTCAAAATAACAGAATCGCGTGAAGTGGCCTGCATAATGCATGGAGGGTGCCGTGTGTGTGTGTGTGTGTGTGTGTGTGAGAGAGAGAGAGAGAGAGAGAGAGAGAGAGAGAGAGAGAGAGGGAGACTAGGGGTGGGTTCCTATAACAGCTTGCAATTTGACAGAGTTTGCTCCCTCCTTGTTATAGCAGTCCCTTGCATTCTGCAGACAGAGCAGTGATGGGGATGTACATGTTGTCAATCATCCCACCACACCTCTCACTCCACTACATCCTTTCCCCTGTGGGCAATCCGATTTAGTGTTTTTGCAGACCTTAAGGCACGACAAACCTCCCACACGCAAATATATGTGGTTGCTTTGCTTATGCCAAACGGGTGGGATAAATTGGTGTATCTCAAGCTTGTTTCTATGTACCAGATGGTCACAACACCCTTCTTCTCCACTTGTATATGAGCATGATTGCATCTCTTCTGGACTGTTTTCCACAAACTAACATCACTACATCGTTGTGCGCAGACGTAACCAGCCAAGTGGCAGGTAATACAATCACAATATCCACTTCCTGAACTGCGGCACTGAAGTTTCAGAACAATATGAGGTAACAGTAAAGTTGACCATTGACCATGTGTTTATAAATTTTGAGTTAAGCTAAAGTGACTCAAAATTAGTCAACAAATGTGTGAGATATGGGCAAAAACATATTTTGAGAACCTCTAACCTTTGACCTTAGACCATCAAATTCTAATCCTGGTGGTAAAAAAAAAAGAAATTCCCTCAAGGTCTTACTGGGATGTCACACTTAGGAGAGCATGATGGTCATATCAGAAATAGATTTGGTGCTCAGACTTCCTGCTTAAGGTCCTCATCCTGTCCTACCAGATTTCACTACGTTTCCTGATCCAAAGTCCTCCGGACAGTGATGGCACTGACCACAGCTGAATTGAAAGCAGCTCCATACAAAGTGATGGGCTCTCACTGTGATACACACACTACAGCTTGCAGTTGCACAGTGTACTCCAGCCAAAGCTCATTGTAATTACTGTATTGAAGCAGTCTTGGAAGTCCGTCCTATTTGTATGAGATTTGCCAGGTCTGTGAATACTAAAAGCCTGTGATGAGTCCCGTCTTTGTGCGGAGAGAATAAAGTGAGTCATTCTCTTGACTGAATCGTCTGCTCTGGCTTTTATCTGGTCATGTAAACAGGTCATGTTGTGCTGGGTTTTTCTCTGGGTTGACAACTGAGAGAGCTGCTCACACATTCACTGTGTTTATCCTCAGTGTATGAATGCTCACCTGACTCTCAGCTATAGCAGTAAGGGTGTATTCAGACATGTGATGCATTTGCTTTGTTCTGATTAAGGGGTTAAAACAATACAATCATTGCATTTTTCTCATTGGTCAGAAATCTTACCCAAAGGAGGAGGAGTTCACTTGGGAAAAAACCAACAACCACGGAACATCAGCAGCATGTGTGGTTAGTTAGCTTCTTCTTTTTTTTTTTTTTTATGAGTCAGTTGTGTCGGTTGCTCAGTTAATTACATTCTTGCTGCAAAAGAACCACTCCAGGGTTCGTATGGAAGCGAGCTGAGACCGCCCTGTATTGGCGTTCTTGGCCTGTTTGTTTTATCCAACATCCAGGCATGATTGCTGTGTTCATATATGACCAAACAAACCAGGTCTGAATACACCCAAAGTTCCCTCCATGCAACTACAGTCAATACAACAAAAACATAATCACACAGAAAAACATTTTGACATGTATTGATTGACAGCTCCCACCCCTGGTTTTGGCCTTGCCTCATAGGTTAGAAGGATGAGGCTCACTCAGATACATTAGAGGGGGGTATATCTGCCCGGCTGCCAGTGGGTTTGGGTCACACGGGCCTTTGAAAAGCTCCTCTTCACATTAAGAAATCCTGCAATCAGCACAGCTGGCAGTCACCTAAAACAAAACACTGCTTATCCCGGTGGATAGATGAAACATTTTAACGGGCTCCCACACAGAGAGGATGCCATCAAGGGGCAGAGCAGAGACTCAGCGGGGATCAGTCAGTGGCTCTGCTTGGACCGTGACACAGCAAATTTAGATGATGACTGCTGTGTCATAAATGTCAGTGGGGTCAGTCAAGGGAGCTACAACCTGGTGGTGGTATGCAGATGACTGAGTCAGTGTGAGGTGGTTGTTGATTGCTTCACATAAGCCTGCGGTTTTCAGTCTTTTCAAACTGGTTGGAATCATTTAGTCCATTGCTGCCATAGTGCAGGTTCACAGTTGGCCAGATGATGAACAAGAAACTGAGACTGATTCCAGAAAACAAACTATTGAGAAATGATGAAAGACTGATGTATTATGATGAGTAGATGAAAGAATATTGTTCTATCTTAAGACCAGAAGGGTGAACTGTGCAAGTCTGGCTCCTTTTCTTCTCTACAGAGCTCCCCCCACAGTTAGAGAGTGCATATTTCACAACACTGCCATGAAAACTCACAGTGAACCCCCCCCCCCCGGCCAGGTGCATTTGTTTTCAACGATGGAGCGATGTCTACAGAGGTGGGTAACATTAACAAGAGATTACAGATTACTGGGCATCTTTGGGTCATAGTGCTGTAAAGCAGTCCATATTTCTGGCAAGAGGAAAGCTGGGACACCAGGTTGGGGAGAGGAGATTGGAAGAGACACTAGGGGAATGGCAGAGAGCCTCCCTTCTCCCTGTAACACGTCATTTAACCATCACAATTACTCTGAAGCTGGTGAAAATCTTGCACAGTTCCTCTTTAACCACCAGAGGCTTCCTGATGGTCCCCATGAAACACCCCCCTCTGTAAATCTTGTAAGCAGGTGTAAACCAAATGTATACCATGTTAAACACAATTCAGTGAACGGAACCAGCAGTGCCACTTAACTGCTCCTATATCATGCCTCACTGTAAGAACTGTAATGACCACTTTGAAAAGATCAGAAGGCCTGATGGCGCTAAAACCTCTAGAAGTCAGTTGTAGGTCATCAGAGTGCTGGAGCTGTGTTCCTCAAAGTAGGATCAGAATAGGTTATGCCAGTAATGAGAGAATCAAGCATTATACTGATTATTCAGATCATAAATACCACTCTCTCCACTAATCAGTGTAACATTACTCATTGATATTCAGTGTGTAATTCAGAACTTAATCATGCATCTTCCCAGCAGGGGACAAAATCATATCAAATCATCAGGCATTAACTATTGCCTAAGGTGCATATTGTCAACACTCACAAGTAGCAGACACAGTTTAGTGGACTTTATAAGAGTTGTTAACATCTTTTTTCTACCAGAACAGCATGCCAAAGTATGAAAACATGCCTACTTTACAATAATAATTCAGGATCACATTCCAGGTTTTCAGATGTCTTCCAGAAGATACATGTCCAAGTTTGGAGGCTTTAGATTTTTGTAAACAAAAATGGGAGGAAACAAAGGAAATCTAGAGAACATGCATAAAGCAGATATATTAAATACAAGCATGTGATTAATAATAGACTACAGAGGTGAAATGTCTTTCAGTGCAAACGTAGCCACAGCCACTTTGGGGTGCCCCTGAAAGTCCATGCAGGCAGGACAGGAACAGCTCTTCATGCTCATGGACGTTATGGATGTGGTTCATTAGGAGCATCCATTTGGCCAGAGTCTCTCTTCTACTGAAGCGGGTGACCAGTAAAACACTTCATTCAATGATGAACTGTGCTAAATATGAATCTATCAATATCTTGATTATGATAATACATTTAGCAGAGAGCCAGACATCATAGCAGTGAGTGATCTCTGGTCCATGCTGAACCTGTGGGTGTTAGTCAGCCACCTTCACACCAGACGTGTCAGAGAATCCCGGCCTGTTAATCAGGTCGTCCAGCTCCATCCACTCACTGCCACCCACCTCTCTGCTCTGTTGACTACAGGGGAAAAGGTCGGCTGTACATACTCAGGAACAGCACAGGATCACCATAGAATATAACACATGGAAATATGTTTTGAATGTTTTTTATATATTTCTGAGTTATTTATGTATTTAAACGAGGACAGAGTGTATCGATTCCTCACTGTGAAAAGGTGCTGCTGACTGTGACTGGACAAGAGCTTCAGCCACTGTTGCATTTCCCAGACAGAAGACATAATACCTCCACTGAGCAGCACTATGTCAGGACAGACTGAAGGCCACAATGAGTCAAAAACACAAAACAAGCCACATTCTTATCCATGCAGCGTCACAGGGGGCCTGCAGCTGATCAACTTCACACAGAATGGCCTGTATTAAAATTTAAAAATCTTTATCCGTATCAGAGTTACATTTAACATAGAAAAAACTAATAGCATCAATTCAGTCAGTGTCCAATAATATATAATACATAGAATCTTTGATTTCAGCCTCCATTTTGATATCAACACCGGACCTGCACAATTGTGTGACTGTGACTTACAGAGTTGTGACACTGTCACAGTAACACAATCTGTCCGCAGACAAACACCTGCCAAAGTAGTGAAAATCACCTCAGTGCTGCTGCAGATGTAGCTCTCACTCACAGACGAGGTGAAAACAATCGCAGCCCAGCTGTCATGGCTGGTGAAAATACACATGTTTGAATAATATGTTTTGACACAGACATTATACAGCACTAATAGGCAGGCAAATAGCTCCAACATACATCAAACACCAGACAGATTACCTTCGGTACGTTCGGTTGTAATACATTTGGTAATATTCCCCATCACATGGTCTTACATGCCTAAAAAAAAAGACACAAAGCAGATACAGTATGTTGACCATGGGATCACACAGTCACAGTCCATTTCCATTGGCAGTGATGGGGTTTTGAAAATGGTAACAGACAAGAGAGGATGAAAGAGAGGAAACCTGCACCCACAGTCTACATCCAGTGAGTCAACAAGCAGCAGCCTTAACTTTATTTACATGAGCAATTTTAATGTTGAGCTCACTAGTTAAACAAACCCCAGAGCCTGGGGAAATTATTCAACCAGTATCAGATAGATAGATAGAGAGACAGACTCTGTCCACCATTGTCTTTATTTGTGTACAGCAATAAGATACCATAGCACCATGGGTAATAATTATAAATAGCTCAAATGACATTAACTGTTAGTCTGACATCAGTATATCAGTATATGTAACACCTTTAATGAATAACCCTCTAACTTTTCACTGGCAGCATGAAATTATTCTGCATAAAATTATACTAATCTGTACTCACCCCATCTCCCAGCCTCCTCCTTTTTTTCTTACTCTTTAATTAATCATTTTTTAAAATAGATCACAGCCACTGAAGATAAGAGTGCAAATGTTATTCTGTGTAACAGCTAAGTTATGACTTTCTCTGACATTTTTTAGAGAGAATTATTAAAAACCCCAGACAGATGGTCCCTTTCTTATGTAAAACTATGCAGATAAATGTATTTTCTTTTAGCATATATTAAAGTGTCGAAGACAGTGTCAGTGTGCCTCTCCCTGTGCCTCGCCTGGCTCTGCAGCCCTTTACTTTCTAGCCAGAGACAGACTCCACTAATTAACTGCAACATTAGGCAGCACATTATGAGGTGACAACTTCTAGTCCCCAAAAAATGAGGGTGGAGGAGATTTGAAGAGAGAGTTGAAGGAAGGTAGAGAGACAGATAAATGGGGGTGATTTGCCTGAGGAAATACCCATGTCTCTCCTGAAGCCAGACCCCATCACTTCTTGCACACTTTATTGTTTTGCAAATTTAATTTTAAATGGATAGAAATTGACATTTTCACCATCAATCTACATTCACTAACTCATAACGACAAAGTATTCAGACTTTCACTTTAGTTCTTTGGCAGCAGTTGGGGTTTGAGTCTTCAAGTGTAAGTCTCTCTACACCTGGATGTGGGCAGTTTATCCTACTGGATGGACTGGAATCTGTGCACTGTCATCTTCACAGGCTTTAAGTCTGTGCTCGGAGAGGTGTCCCTGAGCCACTTCAGTGTTTTCTTTGCTATGCGCTTTGGGTCTTTGTTGGGCTGGAATTGAACCAGTGAGTGTGTAGGCTGCAGTCATCACTCCCTCAGTTCAGCCCGATGCTGCACCATGCTTCACTGTGGGGGTGGCACTAGCCTGGTGATGAGCAGTGCCAGATGTGCCTGAGGTGTTAAGACCTGGTATTAACACGGGTCTTGGCTGATCTGATCCAACTCTTTGAGGATGCACTTGAGATCCGATCAATCAGAGGTGTTTTAAACAGTGGTTGCTCTACCAAAAAGCCCTGACTGATGGAGTCCTGCTTATAAAGTCTGGATGGTTCTCCCATCTCTGACTGACTCTTGGTCATCTCCCTAGCCTCAGAGCTTCTTGCCTGGTTACAAGGTTTGGCCATTCATAGAGAAAACTGTAATGACAAATACCAAACCACAACCACAAAGCAGAAAACACAATACTAACAGCCAGTGGCGAGGACTGGTGCTGACTGGATGGACACACTCTCCACCTACAGTAACGACCTGACACCACCAAGGCGCTAACAACATTAGCTTCAATAATAAGAGCTTTGACTCCAGAGCTAAGTGTGAAAGTGGTGTTATTGTAGCTGAAGCTGCCCTGTGTAAGTGAACATTACATTGGTATTAACAGTGGCAGCAGGTTGTCACTGTGCTAATTAGCGTTAGCCAGCTATTGGCTGCAACCACAGACTGTATAGAAAAAGCAGGAGGAAGTTTCCTGTAGGTTCCTTTGATGACTTTCACGAACTAAAATATGACTATTATATTAACTGTTGCCTTCTCAAAAAGGTGAGCCATGATTTGTGAACCATGTTATGGCTTCATGCACCACTACAGCTTTAAGGCAGGTGTTCTTATCTGTTCTTTCACTTATCTTCCACAGCTTCATGGCCTCACTCTGTTACAATTTGGTAGTTCTAATTATAATTATGATTTATGATATATTATGGTTAATTGTTCATCATAATCATAATTAGATAATGTTGGCTTGTTGGAAATAACAGTAAGTTATCCACATTTTGTGAACAGTTCCTCAGTTCACAAGCAGCTCTGGTAGACAAATAGTCAGCTTTTAGATATGTCATTTAATGTGTGATTACAAGTTCGTTTTACTATGTGTATTTGCATTTGTATTTCATCTTTTACTTTTTCTTATAATGAACTGGAGATTTAAATAAATGTCTTAATAGCAAAATCTGGCAACATTTACGTAATAGAGGCAAGTGATCATGTTAATTAATGACCACTGTCCTTTAAATGGATGAACATAAACACAAACAATTGTTATTTTCTTTGCAGATGCGCTGCAGAGCAACATGACACTAAGGAACAAGTATAAGTTGCAGAAGAATTGTCCACCATGAGAAAACAAAATATAAAAATAATACCTCATAGGTGACAGTCTGAGTGAGTAAAGTCCGTAGCCCGGCTGAAGAAATAAGAGCTGCCTGTACAATTAAAGTGAACAAAGTGCAGCTGTAATGCACAGATGAAAAAGCTGTTGGAGCCACCTGTAAGTTCAAAAAGTCCAGCACCCGTTATCCATCATGTCCATGAGAGTGAGACACTTCATATGTAGCAAACACAGCTGTGGGGTAGAAAGTGTCCTGAAGTCATGTAAACATTTTCTTGGTTAACTCAGGGTCACCCAAAGGCCTGAGAGACTCTTAAATCTGCCCCGGTAACCACATGTCTCCAAGTAAGAGATGCTCTTGGAACAGCGAAGTGATGAAGCTGTAATTACTCAGAACCTCAAAATACATGAACTATGAACTTTAATCTTTTAAACTATTTAGTTTGTTAGTGCTACACCAAACAGTATCAAAGACCCCTGGGGTGTTGAGAGAAAAAGAGAGAGGTCATAGGTGGGGGGTCGGTGTAGGAAATTAGGGTTCCCATGAGTGTGTGTGTGTGTGTCCGTGTATATATATATATATATATATATACATACACACATATATATATATATATATATATATATATATATATATATATATATATACATTAACAAACACATGGGAGCCCAGAGCCTGTTTATGGCTAAAAGAGATCTCCATCTTTAAAGATACTCCGAGGAGTTTGCTTTTGGTTATAAAAGAGTCTCATATTAATGTGGATGAATCTATATCACCCACACTTGTTTATGGTCCATTTTCCATAAATATATTGTTTTATCTTTGTAGTTGTTTTGATATTATTATTTAGTGGTCGACTCACCCAGCATTTCCTCAGAAAGACAGAGCGATTTACGACAACCGACTACGCGCTTGTGCCGACAGAGATTAGCAGAGCTAGTACTAATAGTAAAACCTGTCTGTGTAATGACCTCGTCAGTGGCCATCGCTCGGTCAAAGCTCTCTGCTTCAGTCTTCAAAAATCCCATCTCGCTCTGGCTAGCTCACTCATTTGCGACTAGTTTGTGACCGTGCACGTGGAGTCCTCGTAGCCACTTTAACTTGAACAAGCTGTCATACTGTAACTTTAATGGACTCTATTTCAAAAATATTATTGTCCTCATAATTCCCATTGTACTGAACCATGAAACAGCCCAGGAGTGTCAAATCTTACGTGAGGGTGATGTACTGGGCTGCTACTTAAATAATGAGCACATCAGGCTGTAACACAGTTCACAGACTTTTCAACCTTGTCGATCTTCTCTGGATTAACAGCAGATATAAGATGTGAACAGGACAGGCAGGCAACTGCTAGCCCCCCCTACAGTCTCGATTGTATCTCCCTCACTGTTAAACAAGCATTGGAAGATTAACAATGATATTACAGTACAAATGGAACCAATTTTGAATGTGATTCCTGGAAACTCATTTAAAGTCAGCAAAGAGAAATGGAAAGGAAATAACCAAGGCTGTGGTGAGAGGTGTTTACAGGACATTTTCAGCTTACTGAATTAGCTTCATTGAGTGAATAGAGGTTAGTGGTGTGGTGGTCCAAAACAGTGGTAACTGCTCAATGTCTGAAAGCATGTATGAAAAGAGTGTAGAAGAAATCACAAATATCTGGTAAATTAGCCTTTGTTAGTGTTTCAAATATAAAAAAAAGAATTAGAAGAAAGAAAGAAGTCAAAGCAGCAGCACTTACAGTGCATGTGTGGTTAATTTGCTACCAGAGTAGTAGATTTCTCCCTGGGCTTCATGTTGGTGCTGGTCCTGCTTTCTCCTGATGATGAGCTTGACTAGAGCTAAACGTGCCTAATGAGCCAGTGAATGGGCTGCACCAATGACTCAGTGTTTCTGTGTTCCTTGAAGTTAAAATGTGTTGATCAAGCCTCATAATTAGTTGGTAGCAGCACAGTTGGCTAAAGTTGCAGTGCTGCTGTCCCAGCAGCCAGGGAACGGGCCTCAGGCAACAGATGTTGGAAGACTGATCTAATGGATCTGAGTGTTTTTCAGACATCAAGTTCTTCTTAAGTGTAGACAATATTAATAAAAGTGTTTCAGCTTGGGCCTCCAGGCGTACTGCTGGGGACCAGGGACCCCATGCTTCCTTCCCTGGTGGCCATGTCATGTATATATATATATATATATATTGAGAGAACTTAACTTTGACTCCTGAACTAATATTATACAACAATTACATCATTTTAACTGTTTTATGCCATTGTCTGTTTACACATAATTATGTCTCTCTGTTATGTCTCTTTTATACATTCCCTAAGTGACTATTTTGTCACACTAGTTCACCAGTTAAAAAAGTGCTTCTTCAGTGATACCAAACAAAAAAGAGGAAAGCAGCAATGTAAACATAAAAACCAAACAAAAAAGATTTAAGCTTCCTACAAAAACAATAACCCCTCTGTTCACTGTTTCCTGTACTCATGCTTATTCTCAATGAATGGACACTAGTATCACTTTCTATCACAGGATGTTTTTTTTGTTTTTTTTTCCATGAATACAGAGCCAGGATTACCAAACAGGCAGAGTGCTTACTTGCACAGTGGCCCCAGGCTCCATTGGTTCCCAAAAGGTCAAGATTAAGAGTGTGTCGGTGCTTGGTGACAGAGATAAACATGACGCAGGCACTCGACACAAAAATAGGTTCCAAGAATCAAAGTCTCTTCACTGGGCAGAAAGGCTCGGAACATGAGAAAGCAAGTAAACACAGACAGACAAATCCAAAGGAGTAGGCTCAGACAAGGTCAAAGAACTAAGCTCAAGTCACACATTGGGAAATCTAACACTGGAGATGACTGCAACTCACAAAGAACAAGGACATACTGGCACAAAGAGAAGGAGAGACACAGACCAAACATACCAGGAGAGGAGAAACAATGAGACACAAGTGCAACACACTGGATCACAATGCAGTCACAGTGGTGGCAAACAAACAGGACAGAGAGATAGCTTTATCAAAGTAAAGCAGGACATGCATGGGCATAAAAAATGAAGACTCCACAAACTCCCCTCAGCTCCACACTCCTCCCACTCCACCACTAGATACTTAAACGTCCGCACAAACAGATAACCACTGGACAAGTGACCAAGAAGGCAGGAGATCCACTGATGAGCTGTAAGGTGTAGGATATCTAGAACCAGAGGCCTCTCCTTACAGAGGTTTGTGGGAGGCAACATAAATCCTGTATGTGGATCCTCCAAATGAAGAGATGTGCATGAATAGGATTGGCTACTCTGGAGATGGGAAGAAGCAGAGGAAGCAAAGAATCAAAGTCCTGAACATAGCTCTAACTGGTCCTCTCTGTGTGCCTGTCATTCAGGGTGCACAAGATGATGCTGCATGCATGTTCTGAGCTTTGATCATGTCTCTATCAGCGTTCCCTGTATCTGGGCAACAGTTAATATTTTTCTGCTCCACCATCACTGTGAGGGATGCTCCTGTGCCACGCTCCTCTGGACTTCCTCAGGTTGTTCTCTTCAGAGGAGCCTGTGCATGTACATGATTGAGAATGCCTGTGGGGCATTTTATCATCCCAGCAGAAGTCTTTCTGTGGATGAACATATGGTGCCTTGCAAAGGACATACTGGCATGAAACGGTACATGAGGGACAAACCAACCACATGGGGATTCAAGTTGTTTGTGCTTGCAGTGCAAAGCATGTGCTGTCTAGCTTAGCTTCAACCATGAACTGTTCTGAGGCTTGTGATTTTTTTTCTTTAACCCTTTATGGGGCAACTAACCACATACAGTAACTTTTTGTGGTAAATGAAGTAATTTATTTAAGTTTAAACTAAGTAGTCAGTAAGTGAGAGTCAGAATACTTCATTAACCCCAAAAGGCCAAGAGTAGCAAGGCCAGTCTTGGCACAGCCGTTTTGGTGCACATCCAAGTGCGACAGTTGTGCTCACACTGCCCCTAACACACCACATTCAGGCCCAAAGTTCAACTGAGTCGACCTAACCACTGCCTGTGTGAAAGCAGCCCGAGTCTTTTTCACTTACTTACTTCTAGCATGCTAACAGCTAACCCTGGCTTGCTGTGTCTTTTTGAAACCCTGACACACTGAAGCTCTTGTGAAGTAACACATCTCCACCGCCTGCTGCTGCTCCACAAACAGTTCCTCACATCATTAATTAAAGATGATAGCACAGCGCTCACTCACCACATGCTCAGACCAGTCAGCTCTGAGTGTCCCCCAGTGATAATGAAGTTTAATCAGAAAAGCCTTAGCAGGATATGTGTTGCTGCCTCTGTGGACACTACTGGAATAAAATCTTGAATTAAAAACTTCTATTGAAAATGCACGTGATTAAATGTGATTCAGTTGAGCTACAAAATGTACTGTGTCATTCCTGTGGAGATTAATATTCTAAAGGTCATTGTCATGTGGTTCATAGGGAACTGAGCACCTTTACATGGCTGAAGATGCTGTGCAGTCCACTTCACAGGGAACTACATGGTGATGTCGCAATTCCACCTCGATTCATTCCGTGTAATCACCTGACTCCACGTGTTCAGCAACCAATCAGATATCACCACAATCTCAACCAGCCAATCATATTGTCCCTGTCACGGGAGAGAAATGCCTGTTCTTTTTTTCTAAGTGCAGTTGTCATTTTATTGATATTTCACTGTATTTGCTGTAATTCACCACTTTAACTTGCAGTTTTCTAGTCAGGCTGCACAACCACCACCAGTGTTTAGACATTTTGGAGGTTCCTATACTTTGCTTCATTGCCCTTTTTTCATATGATGTCATCACAACAGGTTCTTATCACCAAAGGCTTTCACATCTCTATTCATTCTCTCCTGTAATGCACATTGCAACAAACATTTAGTCTCTTCTGATCAAATTGATGTTCAGTATAAAACACACCGACAAAGCCATATATTCTCACACACTGAAAGCAAGCACAGCTATTAAATTCAAGCGATGTCAGCTGATCGATGCCAGAGGAGGCTTCACACACTGAGTAGTTTCTCATTCTACAGACTGAGAGGGACATGTTCTTAAAATATACATCAGGAAAGAGCAGGTTTTGTTTGCAAGCAACACTTTCTCTTATTAATCCAGATCTGCCTCACCCCCACCCCCCTCCAAAAAACAAAAAATTCAATTTCCTCTCCAAAGAATAAGCCTTTAAAATCATTTTGGAAAATAACCTGTCACTGGTTCACCACACCCACCTGAAATTAACAGATTATACGATACAGTACCACAAATAATATACAGCCTGAGTCATGGCCTGGGAGCTAATGGCTAAAATCAAATGATTATTTCACCTGTATGGGAAAGATAGCAAAGTAAAACTTAGGTGTAATATTAGTTTGGAGGGAGGAATGGCTGGAGAAGGCTGTGGGTGGATTTTACTTTAAACTGGTGTCAACAGTTCAGACTGATACTGCACTCCCCCAAACCAGGACCATACTATATTTACACATTTCACTCAGTACAAGTGTTTTCATCAGAATGGGGGACAATTGTTTCAATGATTTCAAACTATAGGAGTTTTACCAGATGGGAGAAAGCTACCCAGACAGTAAAATAAATCCAGACCATACTTTGGCCCTATGCTTGTTTTCCTCTGGCCCAATATAGCTCCAGTTCCATGAGCCAGATTTGTAACATGCTGTATATGTATGATAATAATTGTAGGATGCTACTGACACATCTGGACCAAATCTAATGCACAGACACATGAAATGATTGTGACGATGTGATTTATTCTTGATGTGTATATATTCTCAAACCTTTATCAAACATATCACTGTGAAAATTAACCTTCATGATAGGAATAAAGAGATGATGAAGATGATACTGCATCATAAAGATAAATTGTTTTTTTCATGACTTTAATTTTTGTTACTGTAAATTAAACTACCATGCACGTTGAATGGATGTAAGATATGTTTATTGAATTTAGTTGAAGTTGGATTTAAGAAACCTGATTATGTTCTAAATTTACTAAACAAAGACAAACAACCAGCACTGAGTTAGTGCTTACTGAGTGAGCAGATGGTGGGAGATGACCAGTTACTTTAGGTTTAAGTGATGGGATGCCTCCATTTGGTTTACTGTTCAACAATCAATAATCTTAAAACTGGGAGAAACAGAAAAACGTCTGGCTTTTTTATTAACCGATGACTTCAGAGGTGTTGATCAGTGTTCTGCTTTTGGGCCAACAGCCCAAAGCCCAGAGCTGCTCAGTTTACAGAGATAAAACAACAGAGAGAAAAAAAAAAAAAAAAAAACACTCACTACTGAGCAAAAAAAGGAAACAGTCCCATGTTTTACATTTCTGGTTGAGATGACTTCAGTGATTATCTCCACTCCGCTTCTTGTTCAGGCAACAGTCCAAAACCCAAAGCTGCTCACTTCACAGCAATATGTTTGTGGTTGAGGTGTGTTATCAAAACTAGTTAATTACTTCAGCCAGTTACCTAAAGGTAAAAAGCTGTAGCTGACTGAAACTAATCCAACTGCAGTGTCTCTTACTACAGGTAAGATTACTCATCTGTTGTGCACCTTGGTTGAAAACCATCATCAGCCAACTCCATGAGTGCTCTCTGAAGAAATCCCAGGGTGTATTTCAACTCCTAGGAGTGTTTCAGGTTTAAACTGCATCATACACACAGAACACTGCAGCAAGTCTTTATATTTATGAACTGGAAAGTCTTGTTTGTTCAAGTGATGCTCGAATATTATCTTCAAAATAGCTGTTAATGACTTGGACAGATGACTAATCCAGACTGTAAAGAACTAACTTACAGACATGCACTTGCAACATTAACAAGATGAAAGCAGCACAGTATGCAATTACTGTACATGTGATACATAGCTCTAAATAACAACAGCTCTCACTAGACCTTGGTCAAATATTGACAAGGCTAATGCACTGCATAGACTACTGCTATATGTGCTAATTCAAGAACCAGAGACACTTTAGTACAGATAACTGGCTGAATTGAAAAGAGAGAGAATGTGTGTGTGTTTGTGTGTAAAAGCACTTAATGTATAGAGAAAAGTACTGTGTGAAGTATCTGAGTGGTTGACATTAATAGGAAAGTGCTGTATAAAAGGTCAAAATAACGGTGCATTGTGGGTGGGCATGCTGTTCACACTGTATGTTGCAACTTTCAGGCTTCTCATTAAGGTAGACAGGACACTGTAGGCAGCACACTGCTTTTACAGCATCAACTTCTCCCCTCAGGTTTGAGTACAGAATGAGAGATAAACAAACCATGATCATCTAACAGGAGAAAAGAGGAGAAGGAGAAATGGGGACAGAGAGAGAGAGAGAGAGAGAGAGAGAGAGAGAGAGAGAGGGAACAAATAGTTTAACAATTTATTTTTGGAAAATTAATTATTTAAGAAATTAGAAATTCAAATATGAAAAAGCCTGTCACTTGCCACTTGAGCTAAAACTGTACAAAAAGACAGTGTTAACAAAATCAGTCAGGAATTTAAGTCCAAACTGGGACAAACACACACGCGCACACACACACACACAAACACACATTCAAACAGGTCCAGCTCCTAAATCAGCTCATCTCTTCTCTTCAGGATTTATATGACTTTTTTCAGTTTTGAAGAAGCCAGAGACAAAGGTGCAAAATAAAGTCAGTCTAATCTATCTGTACAGAACTGAGGCATAATGCATCTCAGGTGACCTCCATATAATACAAGATGCATTTCATGGGAGCTTAACGCAGCAGCCTCTCTTGAATCACTGTCATCAGCGTCTTCCTGCAGCTTCGTCCTGTTTCATTTCTGCCTAAAAGGAGAAACTGAGTTCAGAGAGAGCGAGAAAGACTTCTGGGAGAGACGCCGTCTTTAAACTACATGGTGCAAGTGACCCAATTCCAATTTTTTTCCCTCTCAGGTGGCACAGATCAGATGAATGTGTAAACGGGAAGAAAACGCAGGAAATCCAGCCTCCTTCATATGTGGAAAAATGAATTGGATAGTAATCGGATATCTGCCAATATGTCTGTAATCTAAATAGACAGATCAGATACTTCGTGGCATTGCGAGTCATACGTACAATAATGCAACGATATTGCATTTTGAAAATAGTGTTGATAACTGATATATCAGTGATTACTGCTGCACATGCTCAGGCCTTAATAAGGGCTCTCTTCTGTCTCTTCCGCCTTCAAATGTGACCAATGTTCAGTGCACCTCTGAAAATACTTCGGAAAAAATTATGACCATTTCCTCTAAGTCCATGTCGTTTACCTGCGTAGCTCACCAACTCATTTCCTCTTCCTCATTGGTAGACAAACCATGTCTGCACATGCTTAGACTTCGATCTAAACTTCAACCTAGAGATACTTCCAAAGGGAAATCCAAGTATCCAGTAGTGCAGACACACATATAAGGGCATACAAGAGCAATATAACACAGAAAAGTAAGAACAAGAACTTTCCATGTGAAGTTCTCCATGAAGTCGTTGCTAGGATACAGACTAAACATCCTGAGGCACTTGACTTCAGTCATGTCTCCCTGATGGACTCACCGAGGATGTGGTGGAGAGATACACGCTGGTGGAGGCCATTCTGAACAACTCAGATCATCCTCATCATAACACCTTGATGGACCAAGAGAAGAGCGGTGGTGGACGGCTCCTCTCTCTTCACTGCAGGACGGAGAAATATAGAAGATCTTTTGTACCTTCAGCCATCAGGCGTCTTCATTCTTCTGCAAATGGTTGATGAGCTGACAGACAAATGAGTTTCCCTTTGGGCATTAATAAAGTAATTCATAATCATAATCAATATATTAGTGTATATTGATATACACTAGTAGTGTTTATCCATATAAATTATGTACATACATATGTTATGAATAAAATACTAAAATAGAATACATAGAGGAAAAAAACTGCATCAAATCAAATATGCATAATGTATAAACTGTGCAATGGAAGAAAAGCTGTGCAAATACATATGTGCAAAGAGTTGTTTGTTATTATTGTTTCCCATGCTGTAGCTGGACAGGGCTGTACAGGCTTATGGCCAGGGGGACAAAAGTGTTCTTCAGTCTGTCTGTACAGCAGCGTAGTGACAAAAACCTGTTGCTGATCACACTCCTCTGTCTGGTGAATGTGTTGTGTACAGCAGGGGTCCCCAAAATTTTCCATGCCAAGGCCCCCTGACTATCATTAGCCTCTGTCCGGGGACCCCTTTTGCAAACCCACTGAATTTAAGGCTTGATGTCAGGAGCAAACTGCCAGGTCAACACTAACAATTTATCATGTCATGAATGATATTTTGACTGGAAGGCACCCCCTAGCACCCCCTCCCCTGGGACGGGGACTTTGAAGACCACTGGTGTAGAGGATGATGGGCAGTGTCCAGGATGGAGAAGAGATCCTCCAGGGTCCTCCTCTCTGCCACTGTCACCAGTGAGTTCAGCTCTGTGCCCAGCCCTCTGAGCCAGCCCTCCTCACTGGTATGTCCAGTCATGCTGAGTCCCTCTACTTGCTGGTTCCTCTCCACCACACCACAACATGTTGAAGGAGCCCTGTCTGCTCAGAAGGTAGTTGTTGTGGGTTGTTTCATGCAAGCAAAGCATGTATAAATGCAGATATCAGATATGATCACTTCTTTTTTTTTAAGTATATTTTTGGGCTTTTTGCCTTTAATTGATAGGATAGTTGAGAGAGAGAGAGACAGGAATGGTATAGGTCACTTCTAATAGAACATTTAAACAGACAGTCAAGAAAAATCAGATACAGGCAACAAACAGGATTGGACATCAAGGCCTGTAGTGTACAGACAGCCATGTGGAGAGAGATGGGGACTTCTAGGTCAAAAGTCAAGGTCTGATTAGTCATCGTTGCACTTGGGCCAGACAATAATGAGTTTGAGGAGTGCTTGCTGAATCAACTGGTACATCAGTTCCCTCTCACCATATTAACCCATTCTGTGTCAGCTGAGAATGGTGCTGAAGCAACCTGCTGCATACAACAGATAATGACACCACCTCAGCAGGTGACCTTGGATCCTATGAAGCCATTTAAACCTTCATAAGTCAAACAGCTGCTTGTTCTTAATGCATTAACAGCAGAATAAAGCAGCAGAAAACATGGAGATGTATGAACAACATGAACTCCACAGCAGCTGCAACCGACAAACGCTGCATGACAAAACACTACATCACCTGGCAACAAAGCAGTTATCGATGCTCTCCTCTGCACTGTGAATTACAACAATCAGTCATTTGTTGCAGAGTGTGTATCCACTCAGCCTCTGTTCTCACTGCTGGAGTCGTATCAGACATGTAACACAACTTCTTCCAGGTTCACTGAAAGCAAGAACACGAGGTGCAATGCTGAGGTTCTCCACATCAACACACAAGACAGTAGTGAACCATTGTAATGTTGGAGTTTGTTTCTTTTCGTGTGTTCTGAGTGGCAGAGTGTTAACACTGGGAGACAGGTGTCAGATTGAGCCTGAGAAATACAGTTCATCAGGCGTGTGGTGGTGTTTCAGGTGATTTAAGCATTTTGGAAATGAAATCTTCTCCATGACAACAGTGGAGAGAGCTGTGGGAATGACCTCAGTGCAGTGCAACGTGGGTGACCAATGGAAAGAAATTGGTTTGGCATATTTATGTTGACTTAATCATGCAGAAACACAAATACAATATTTAATTCTCAACTGTGTCTTAATGTTGGAGTGTGTATGATTATGACAGATGTTTCTTTACAGTACTTGAATTAAAAAAGTGTTGCGAAGGGAAACCTCAGGGATTTACAGTCTCATTGTTTTAAATGATGTTATTATTGACTTTTTAAAATTCAGGAACTTTTGAAATTTCTGGAGGGTATTTCTAAATATGATTTAGATTTTATTATAATTTGCATTATTTTTTACCTATGTATTCTTGATGAAGTGGATCAGGTGTTATCATGTCCAACCTGATAAAGGTCAAAATACAACACTCTACTGCACTAGTCTCATCTCATCTCTTTAAGTCAGGGTCGATCAGCAGGTGAAGTAGCTGGTGATGCAGTCGGAAGATTTTGCTTCATGAATCAGCTGTGAATTCTGGGAGACACCGTGAAGTTGCCTCAGAACCAAATCAGAATCCAATCAATACCATATACAGTATGTGAGTACACAAGAAATTCTCATGAAGTCTCAAAAAAAATCTGGTCAGTTAGCCAATCAGCACACAGCATGCTCAGGTCAAGGCTTAATAATTGTTGTTGATTGGCTGTTTATTTACAGAAACATGCTCAGATGGATTATTGATAAAACTGATTTGATCAAAGTGATATCGAAAATAGGTATTGATCATCTGTATCTGGAAATATTGGCATCAAATATCTTTGAAAAACACCAGACACAACACAAACTTTCAATCAACTCAACACTTTTATGAAGCTGTCGGCTGGAGTGCCTGTTGGTCTCGTGGTAAAGAGCATGTCCCATGTTGGCAATGCCCAATGCAGTGATCGCCGGATTGATCCCAGACTCGCCCATCTCTCCCCACTACACTGTCAATTAAAGGCAATAAAGCCCGAAATATATTTATATATAATTATATATAATAATATTATATATAAAGAATTTTATTGGCTGTTGGTCCATATCCTGTCTTGTGAAGACAGTCACAGACCTTCTCTCACTCAGTGCTGTGGGGAAACAGTGAATAGAGTGAACAGTGGTTTAAACTGGGGCACCAATGTGCATGAGAGATGAGTATTTGACTCAAGTAATAAAAAATAATCAAACAGAGAAAGGGACTGTGACATCTGTGAGCACACATCGCTGCAGAGAAATTGCTCCGACCACTGAATTATGACCACTGAATTAAACAGTGTTTTTTCTCCTGAACTGCCGGCCACTGAAGCCAAAAGCATTTGGACTTTTTTTGCTGTTTATGACACCAAAGATTGCACAGCAGAGTTTTAATTATACACTTGACAGAGGCACAGCTGCCTGAGAGGCACCGACACTCCAACATCAGCGGGGAAAACATTTCACATTTGTTTTCCAGAGCGATGTGGAGAACGGAGCGAACATCACACCGGCGTGTCCGCACACATTATGCAGCGATTCCTGGTAATGGCTGCCTACAGAGGAACAGACGTCTCTGTTTAATCTGGCAAAATGCACAGAAAATGTGGTTCCACTTCGCAGTAAGACTAGCCTTGCGAAGGATTTATGAGTGTTTTACAACTAGTTCAATAATTAGTTTAAGTCCTTTATATGGGTGATATGGCACATTAGTTAAAAAGGGCAGCAATGACATGTTGCTTGCCAAATAGTGAGATACATAAATCTGCACTGTGAAGGCTCATCTCTCATTGGATACTAAGCTTTCTGTCTTGTCTCCTTCATTAATCATATGTACCTGCTGCTGCATCCCATGTTTAGTAAGCAGTTAACCACCGCCAGCATCTTAATGGTCAGATACAATTATGGCAAATCACTTGATCATATCAAATAACCAGAGTGATACTCTGAGGCCTCGGTAGTATAACACTGACCTGCTGTCAGCTGCATTATGATCAGAGGTGTGGATGAGACTGTTGTACTCAGTGGGTGATACCATGGAGATGCTGCTTGGTGCTGATTGGTCTCTGCTTCAGGACTTTAGGACCAGCTCTCCAGCTGATGACCTTCCTTTACTTGGTGAACTGCTCACACAGTCTTGTGTGTGTGTGATCGCTCTGATGCTCACTGCACTTACATAGCTTTTCTTCTCTAGACTTATTGACCACTGAAAGCTCTTCACACTAAAAGCCACATTTGCCCATTAGCTCACACATTCACATTCTTTCTCTCTCTCACACACACACACACACACACACACACACAAGACATTGACAACAGGCCCGTCTGTTGTATTGGCTAAAAATAACAACACATATGTGTTTATTTGCATATAGACCAGGGAAATGAGATCCAATCACAAGTGGTCCCTGGAGACCAGGTGTAAACTGAAATCTATTTACAGCTTCCTCAGTCTTATCCTCCATGAACCGATCACAGCAAGTTACAGAGTAACGGCAGGTCGCATCGATACTGAAGTAGTAAACAGTATTTAGCATCTTGATCAAGTGCTCTGAGATTTGCCACATAATGACACAAAAGCGACAGTGAGCATGTAAGGTGTTAATAACTGACCAACCAGTCGACTTCCAGAGATCCACAATTCAAGATCCACTTGGAAATCTTATGCATGACATTCAAATTTGCTCCCCACCTCACTTCATTGCATTTTAAATCCTGATGCCCCTGTTGCAGAAAGCTACATAAATGAGGCAGGTTTTGTAGACCATTGTGAGTCCAGCTGTAGGAAATACAGTACATCCGTAATAAGCTGCTGGGTAGTTTGACTGACACCAAGATGAAGGTACCTCATTAGCCTGCTAGGTAATGGTCTATGGACTACCATAGCATAACAGGGATGAGATGTTAGTAGCACAATTTCATCACAGCTCCTGTGCTTTAGCCCTGTTGGAAACGCTGAACAAAAGCTGTCAAATGATCCTTATTGTGTTGTTGATGGAGATGTGTTGCTCTTATTCATGGTGCAAACCACACAAAGTAAGATTTGTGTTGCTTTATATGCAGATTGTGTTGATTTAGTCGAACTCATGAGAGTATAAGGAGTCCGTTTCCTGTGGAATAAAGCTAATCACTTATCATCACAGTCAGACACGTGATGGATTGACTGCAGTCTTTGAATGGACCTCTTCTTTTCTCTCACAGCCTCATCCAGTGGAAAATGATATTTTACCTTCTGGAGTGATGTCAATTGAGGTACAAATTTCAGACAATGAGACTAAAAACATGCCCTGGCCTTTTCAGATGTTAATGTTTAACCTGTTACTACATGCTGCTGCTGCTGCTGCTGCCGCTGCTCATCCATTTGTTCACATTTGAGACACTGTTTGAGAGTGTGTTTGGCTTAAAGATTGTTGAGACTATGCAGGCCATTTCCACTGCAGGAATTTTGGGGTAATTTTACAGGGCTGGGGCCAGAAATAAACATCTAAAGAGGTCCATTCAGAGTCTGTAGTAATTCCATTGCTTGGTGCATCTCTCCATAACAGGACAATCTACTGGAACTTTTACAGGGCTAAATGAGTCCCTGCCTCAGGGGAAGGTACTCTGAGCGGCCCCAGAAAACTCCCGGGTTAGTGCTGATTGGGTATATTCAGAGCGGGATGTGACGCCAACAGAAAGCACTAAAGTAAGCATCATTTTTAAATCTCAACACAAGAGGACCATTAGGAAGCATCTGCCCTGCTGGAAAAACAACAACAACAACAACAACAAGAGCAGTAAAAGGAGAATATGTATAATAAGTGGACGACTACACCATCAGGTGATGATCGAACTGTTGCACAATAATTGCATGGCCCCGAGAGTCCAGTGGGTGGGGGCCGAGTGAGAGGAAGCTCCTTCCTCTTAAAGTTTACCAGGAACTTAATTCCTCAGGGGCTGGTCATCATCCACAGCTCCTCTTCCTCCAGCCTCACTGCCCTGTGTGTTGATGAAAGCATGGTGCTGTCCCTGGTGCTGAAGTAGCACCCTCCTCATCTGAGATACAGTAGTATGGTCATTTGAAGCAAATATGAAGAACTCTCAGGACATTTTTAAGAGGGACACTGTAGCAACGTTCAGAGTGACCTTGTTTCCTCAAGTGGTGAAGTAGCTGCTGTTAGACTTAAATGTTGCTGAGTGATTTGATTTCCACCACTACAGCAACATATACAGGAGCCATAGCCGCTGCTGCTCAAAGTCACACACACACACACACACACACACTCTCTCTCTCGTCACTGTAAACTCAGGTATTCAACAGGTTTTAACCACAATCACCACTACAGCAAAGCTCAGGAGGACATCTGGTCCCTGGTGGAGCACAAGTGTCTCACTGGTGCCACTGCTTTATATTCTTCTTTCCCTGCTCTCTCTCTATTTGTTCCTTTCACCAACGGCATCTTCATTTTTCCCTGATATTTTATGCCTGTCACACGACTGTCATTAATTGCTATCTGCACAGAGCCCACAATCTGAATTTTAAAGAGAATACATTTTCAGGGTTGGACAAAGTTTGCATGGTCTTGTCTCCTTGTTCCCATGGTAACAAAAGTATGGGTGGCATTGTGAGAGGTAAACTATTGTAAATGAGGTAGTCTGAACTCCATCAAGAAAATTACAGTGCCTAACATTTTGAATGTCTTTCAACAAGGTCTGTTAGTACTTGAAGCTGTGATAACATTGGCGGATACTTATTGTACTGTATCGTTCCTTTACTAACTGACGAGCGTTTTAGCCTCTTTCAGCACACCAGAGAACACTTTGATGAATACTTCTCACACTCACACTCACTCTCAAACAGCAGACAAAGTGGTCAACATAGTGGAGCATTTAGAAGCTGAAGAGCCAGATTCTTCTCTCAGAAGCAGCTCGTCAGCTGGACACAAATGCATAGAGTTCAGGTTAAGTTTATTGTACCTGTAGGTAAACTTTTTTCAGAGTGTGAAGCGTTCATACAGAGCCTCAAACAGACAATAAGACAGTAAACATAAATAAATAAATGACATTTAAAACAATTAAAAACAGTTAAAATATTCAAGGCAAATAAAAAAATGAATTAAAATGAAAAGAAATTAAATGAAAGGTGTTGGAGGAGTGAAAAGGAGGAGTAAAAACTCTTTGTGCAAAGGGTGAATTCAGGTACATGTCTGTTAGATATATGTAGGCAAAAAAAAAAAAAAGTACAGTGTGCAGCTTTAAATTGGTTTGCACATAATCTAACTGAAGCTATAATGTTGGAATATTGTTAACTCTGATTTCTTGCTCAGGCTACACTTCTTTTAGCCTCATATATAATCACCACTAACACAGATTTCCACACCTGCAATTGGTACAACATTTATCATTCACACAGGCGACTCATTGTGTTTTTTTCCTGAACAGCTGTGCCACTATGGAGATGCACTAAATTTGTTGTTAACTGACTCAGTCTACTGTGGATTGAAGGATTTATTTTAAAGTACTAGTGTAGTTATTATGTTTCACTCTGTGTATATATGTCACTGGGTTGTACATACTTTCACAAATACATAAATATATACAAATGTAAAGACAATTACCCATAGTTTATCTGTATAGATTTAACCATTTCTTGCTTATATATTCACACACCACTGCTGGAATGTGCATATGTTTCTTATTTATTGTTCTTCTTATATATTTTCTTACCAATACTGCTTTATTTCTTTATTGCTATATGTATTATCTGTGTTCTATATTTCTTTCTCTGGTGCTGTCTGCAGCTGCAGTACTGTAACTTTACCCAACCTGGGATGAATAAGGGATTATTTCATCTTGTCTTGTCTTATCTTATCTTATCTTGCTTGAAAGACATCAGATCCTTGATGTCTTCTAACTTCCTACTACTGAACTCTGACAAAACAGAGGTTATTGTGTTGGACCTAAGCATCTCAGGGACACATTCTCACATCAGATTGCTACTCTGGATGGCATCACCCTGAACTCAAGTACAGCCACAAGTAACCTTGGAGTCATTTTTGACCAGGATCTTTCCTTCAGCTCTCACATAAAGCATGTGACTAGGACTGCCTTCTTTCACCTGCGCCATATAGCTAAGATCAGAAATATCCTCTCTCAAAGTGATGCTGAGAAACTGGTCCACACATTTATCACTTCTAGGCTGGACTACTGTAACTCTCTCTTGTCAGGATGTCCAAAAACCTCTCTGAAGAGTCTCCAGCTGGTCCAGAACGCTGCAGCGAGGGTATTGACAAGAGTTAATAAGAGAGAGCACATCTCTCCCATTCTAGCTTCTCTTCATTGGCTTCCGGTAGGATATAGAATAGACTTCAAGATCCTTCTACTTACTTACAAGGCTCTTAATGACAAAGCTCCATCTCATCTGAAAGACCTCATTATCCCATACTGTCCTACCAGAGCACTTCGCTCCCAGAATGCAGGTCTGTTAGTGACCCCCAGTATCTCTAAAAACAGAGTGGGAGGTAGAACCTTCAGTTACCGGGCTCCTCTATTATGGAACCAGCTCTCTCCATGGGTCAGAGAGGCAGACACTCTTTCTACATTTAAGTCCAGGCTTAAGACCTTCCTCTGTGACAGAGCTTTTAGAGCTGGCTCAGGTAGTCCTGATCCACTTTATAGCTATGCTGCTATAGGCTTAAACTGCTGGGGGACACATCAGGTTACATGGAGCCCTATCCAAACCCTGATTCCATCTCCATGATTTCCATATTCCATGTTGTAAATTGTTTTCTTTGTCTGTGTACAACATCTATTGCACGTCTGCCCGTCCTGGGTGAGGGATCCCTCCTCTGTTGCTCACCCTGAGGTTTCTCCATTTTTTTTCCCTGTTAAAGGGTTTTCTTGGGAGTTTTTCCTCAGTCGATGTGAGGGTCTAAGGGCAGAGGAAGTTGTCATAATGCTGTGTAAAGCCCTTTGAGACAAACTGTTTGTAAAAATGGGCTATACAAATAAAATTGCCCTGTCTTATCTTATGTGTTTGATTTTATTTAGTTTTAAGTATTCATTTGTTAAGTGTTTACATCAGCCTTGGGCTATGCATTGTGTTTATTTCTTAGGAGATATAATATATTATTTAGTATTATTTATTTATTTAGTCCTCTATAGTTCATACATCATATCATGTCTGATGATTTCCACTGTGCACTGAGCTGAACACACTACAGCTATTTGGCACACAGCCTTAACAAAGGCTGCTGAGCCTGTGTTGGTCACACCTCGTGCGTGTGTGTGTGCGTGTGTGTGTTCATGGCCTTCCTCTCCTCTAATAGGGAAGCCTTGCCACTCACCAGCAGACAGTACAGAGAAGCAGAGTGAAGCTCACCTCCCTGCTATTATACCTGCAACTGTTGCTGCGTCCAATCTCACCTGCTCTGTTTCCCCGCTGCCCCCACTCAGAGTGGAGATGTATTCTGTAAACAGCAGGAGGAGCAGCAGAGGAAGACTAACATAAAAAACATTTGCTGAACTGTGTGTTTTTTTTTAAGGTAGAGGGTGAAAGTGTTCTCTCTTGTTGTCTCTTCTAAAACTGCTGTTGCGGAAGGAGAACCACAGCAGTGTAACAAACTTGTAAAGAAGTTGTCTGTAGGAAGCTCCTTAGAAAGCCCCCCCCCACCCCCACACTGCTGCTGCTTTCGATAAAGACGCTGTGGAGGATATTTCTTTCTCCTCCCCTGTGTCTCTGTGAGCAGCCCTAAAACATCTGTAGGATCAGGATTACAGGATTCCCCCTTTAAACACCAACCATGGCCTATAAACAGTTGTTAAAAACATATGGTCAGGATGCTCTGGTGGCTCGCCCTGTGGACACAGTCCTTACTACAGTAGCCCGGCTTCCAATCCAGTGCAGCCCTTTGCTGCATGTTATCTCTCTCTCTCCCTTAATTTCCTATCATATCTCATACTGTCCTATAATAATATAGACATTAAAAGCCCCAAATATATCTTTTAAAAAACATGTGATCAAATACATTAAGGTTGTAAGAAGGCCTTATAGGACATGGAAAAAAAACAGTTTCTGGTGCTCACCAGAAAGTATTGCATGCATGGTCTGTTCATACTTCATCTGTCCCTTTATCCAACTTGTATGATAAAAATGAAAGAGGGAATTTGAGAGCAGGAAAGAGCCTTCAAAGTAAAAGTTGCGCATTTGAAGTGTGTTGGTTACAGTAATCAATTTAAGGAGAGCGAAACAAAATCATCTAGCTATCTCTATGACTACGTTGTGAAAAGTAATGCTCTGGAGGAGGATGCTGTTTAATAGCAGGTGTCAATCCTATATTTAACTTTAACTTTAACTCATGTGTTGATATAAAGGAGAAGAATAATGTTATCTGTTTCTCATTGTTAACTAACCCTGTGGGGTTCTCCTTAAAATAACATCTACAGACAGGTGCTAACAAAAAGGAAAACCTAAAGTAAACGTGCAGATAGATGGTGATATTGCCTCCATCCAGAGATCAGGAGGGGTCAATGGATGGGCTGATGAGAAAGAAAACCTTGTTAGTCAGTTGAACCTCTATGGGAGATGTCAGACTGTCATGTTAAACAACGTCTCCTCCACTATCATCAAAATACCATGTGGAAAGATCTTGTGGAAGAACCCACCCCCACCCTCCACCAGAGAGTTCACACACTTGGAGAATAAATGTCAAGGAACCTGGAGCTGTTCTTGCAACAGCACACTTGATGTTGTTGTTGTTTCCTGTAATGTGTCACCTATCAGTTTGCCTGCACAGAAGATCATTAAACTATATTGTTTCATATTGCAGTGATTTGTAGAATCATGAAGCATTTCCACAGTTTTTTTTTTTTTTTTTTTTTTTTTTTTCATTAGTGTAGTGGGTTGTTCTACCAAATGACACATTGCTATGAGAGTCAGTCACCATGATCTGCATTATTATTGTCTGTCATCCATGGTTACCATACCAACAGGAGCTGCAGCATGGTCTTAAAAATACTCTGGCTTTACTAATGTGTGATGATGAATATAAGCTTAACAAAAGAGGACGCATCCACAGGAGTTGGGCAAAGGGCTCTGCTCTGGCCTGGAGGTCTGTGGTCTGGGTGCATAACCACAACATCCCCTTGTTTGCGTCCTGCCAGAGACCTTTCATGCTTTTCACCTTCCATGTCCATGTCAAAAAAAAAAAAAAAAAAAAAAAAAGCAGGATGGAGTTGCACAGGGTTAAAAGGTAAAAAGAAAGTGTGATTTTGTGTGTTTTGTATTGATAGACATTCATATTTCCCTTGTTAAACCTTTTATCCTTGCTGCAGGGCCCAGGAGGTGGCTGATGTTGGTCTGGAGACTAAAATATCTCTAACTATTAGATGGATTGGTCTTTCAGTTTTCCCCAGAGGATGGGGGCTTTGCTGAACCCCTGACTTTTCATCCAGAGGCCCCAGCATCATTAAATTTAATGAATTTGTATTAAAGGTACTCTGGTGTGTTCCATCATAAAACAGGAAGAAGAAAAAAAAAAAACATCAGTGCAGTTACAATGGTATCTTTCCTTGTTGTAACATCACAGCGAAAGTGTGTGTGCGTGTGTGTGTGAGGCTTATGCCGGCCCTACCCTCCTCCTACATGTGGCCATGTGTGAGGCTTTTTCTTCAGCTCTTTAAACTTGTTCGCATCAGAACTTCAAACAGCCAGGGGGCACAGGATCGGCTTCAGGCGACTGCTTCACTTGGACAGAGCAGAAAGCAAAGATTGGCCATCTGTGCTTCCTTCCCCCAGCTTAGGAACCATCTCTCTTGTCTGAGCATGCCTCGCAGAGCCAATGATAGGAGCGCTGGAGCATGCTAAGTCTGGACACTTTGAGACTGTCAAGCATGAAACCGGATTATTAGCATCTTGGCACCGTGTGTACATACTAGCTTTTTTGGCCATATCAGCAATGGAGCAAAGAGGTTAACAACTCAGCGAGGGAGACGGGCCAAGAGCCAGTGAAGCATCCGTCCCCCACCCCCCTACTTTCACTGAGTCCATCTATCTTTCCACATCTCCAACCATCTGTCTATGCATCGCTCCGTGTCGCTGCTTCACCTCCTCTATATGCTCGCTGTCGTCTGCACTCTTCCACTGGGCTTGGTATTTTTTAAAATCACGGCTTCCAGGGTTTATTATACACTTCATCCATTCACTTTGGTGCCTGGACTGGAGAAAGTGAGGAACGGCAGAGCCTCGGTTATTCAAACATGAGATTTCCTTGCATCTTATTAGACGTAGAGTTTTACAGTGTCATAAAGCAGGCGGCCCTGTTTCCACAGAAAACTAAAATGTCAACCGTGCAATAATTCATGGCGCCTTTACAGGGCGGCAGCTAATGTTCATTTTCATGATTAATGATTAATCTGATGATTTTTATTGTTTGTTCATTTCGGGTGTAATATTTCAGATCCAGTGTGGTGTCCTCAGATGTCTTGTTATGGCTGATGAACAATTTAAACCTGAAGATGTTCAGTTCACAATGTCAAGAAATCTCCACATGTATACTGATCCTAACACCAAAGCAAAAACTCTTTGCTGCCCACAAGAATTTATTATAGATATATGAATATATTATGTCTCTGTCTACTGTATTTGTTTTATTTATCTTACATATCCATTACATTATTCACCTAAAAACCATCTTGGTTATAACACTTAATATATTTCATATATTTGAATTTAATTTAGGACAGAATTAAATTCTTTAACATTATAGAGCTTGTCTTTTTTCATGCCGCAGATTAGATTTTAAATTAAAAAAAAATGCACATCAGTCTACACTCAATGATCCAAAATAACAAGGTGAAAACATGTTAAAATACAAAAAGTGAGCTGTCTCATTGACAAAAGTGTTCACACTCCTCTCTGAGCCACTTTAGATTGTGTTCAGCTGCATCCTGTTTGCTTTAATTATCCTAGACATGTGTCTAGAATGTGATTGGAGTCCACCTGTGGCAAATTGAATTGAATTGAATTGGACATAGTTTAGAATATCACACACCTGTGTGTATGAGGTCTCACAATTCACACTGCATGTCAGGACAAAATCAGGTACAAGGAACTCTCTTTAGACCTCTGTGATAAAAGAGTGGCCTCCATAACTGTGAAATGGAAAAAGTTTGGAACCAGTATTTTTCATAGAGTTGTCTGTGATGAACTGAGTAACCTGGACAGAAGCTTGGGTCCAGTAGGTGACCCTGACCACGGGCAGTTTCATACCTTTTGCTACAATGTTGGTTTCACTCTGCATTAATGCGAGCGCACCAAGAACACACCAAGAACTTTCTTTCTTTCTTTCTTTCCTCATCACCACATTACATATGCTGTGTGTCTCCATACACCTGACATGATTGGTTAATTAATTAATAACATATATCCTGTCTGGAATTAACCCATTACTGTATGCCTACTTTTATTGTGATTCACCATGGGATGCATTCCACGAATTTGCATTGTTTATTTGTTTACACACAGGCAGGCAGACAGACATACAAACACACACACCTCTGACTGACGGATCAAACCATCGCCCACTGCATACGTTGATACTTGACTTACTATAGTGTGCACAACAGTCCACTGCTGCTTAATTCGCTATAAAATCCTGGCATTATATTATCGGATTTCCATTATCGGCAGAAAAACACATAGATATTACATTTTTATGCTAATATCCGGCCAATATTTTCGGTCAGTCAATATTAATGGACATCCCGACTGTTATGGCATCACTACCAGCAGCATCCATTTCCAGAACATGCGCTTCAACTGAAAGGAGCAAAGTCTGGCAGCTCTGAGATTTTACTCAACCTTTGCTTTATTTTGTTGTGTTTTGTATGTTTTTGTCTTATTTTGTCAACTACTGATGGACACTTCTGTGGGAGAGGAGATTCTTCAGGAGAGGAGCTTCTGTCATTGAAAATGGAGCAAGTCTGGAGGATGCCACCCCGTTCCAGCTGGATGAGGAGCTGCTTTCATGGTTGCTGTACTGGTGGTGCAGAGGTTGAAGGCTTGGAGGTGGAGATGTGCTGTAGGTCCTTTCTGCTGTCAACTCTGCCCAACAAGAGTGATGAGGAGCTGGAGATATGGATGAAGAGTCTGGAAGCAGACATTTTTTCAAATCAAAACAATACATGTGTACATCCCACCAGCGGCTACTGCTGAAGTTCCATGTGAAGGTCTCCATGTAGTCGTTGCTAGGATACAGACTAAACATCCTGAGGCACTTGACTTCAGAGAGATCAGAGATACACGCTGGTGGAGGCCGTTCTGAACAACTCAGATCATCCTCTTCATAACACCTTGATGGACCAAGAGAAGAGCGGTGGTGGACGGCTCCTCTCTCTTCACTGCAGGACGGAGAAATACAGAAGATCATTCGTACCTTCAGCCATCAGGCTTCTTCATTCTTCTGCAAATGGTTGATGAGCTGACAGACAAATGAATTTCCCTTTGGGGATCAATAAAGTAATTTGTATTCGTATTCGTATCAACACCATGGACAATATGGAGCCTAGCCCAGATTTCGGTGAACGTCCTTGTCATGTAGAGGCTTTATCATCACCAGCAGAAAAGGAGAAGACATCTGCAAGCTACCTACCATGGCTCATCTTTACTATTCATCTTCCTGTGTGGGCTAATCACCAGAACTCAAATTCATATTCATATTTGTATTCGTAAGTCACTGTAACAGAGATCCAGAGAGGTCCTCTGCAGAGAGGGAGAACCTGCTCGATGGAGGCTTTCATGTGCAAAAGATATATAACAGCCTAGTGGAGTTTATAGGTCTCTGAGTGACACAAGGTGGTAGCAGCAGCTTACTACCAGCAGCAGGGACATGGAGACTGGTCAGAACATGGGAAGCATGAATGCAGCCAAATATAAGATGTGCATGATGAACCTGACAATGACCCAAAGCACACATTAAAGAAGAAGCTGGAATGACTTCACCAGCCAAAGCCAAGACCTAGAACATCCCATGAAAAGACCTGCTGCTCATCGACGCCCCCGTCCAATCTGATGGAAGTCGTGGATCTGTGAGTGGGAGTTAGATAAACTGTTAACTTAGCTCTTTCAGTATGAGAGATTTCACTTTTTGATTTTTGATATCAGCTGAAATGGAAATATAAAAACATGTTTTCTTCATCATTATTATTGAGAATAAAAGGTAATAATTTGATCCATTCAAAATGAAATGAAGAAATGAATGTGTTCACTGCCTGAAGCTGTGGTTGACTTTGATAGAAAAGCCTCCTGGTGTGATTTAGTCTTTCAGTAATGTTGTTGTCGTGTTGTTTTCAGTTTCTTGGTCTCATGCTGACTTCCTGTATCCTGTATGCTGATGTCAGAGCATCATTGTTGAAAAAGGCCAAATATCAACTGTTGAAAATTCTTCCATCAACTTTCTCTGCTTCACCTGAGCCTCAGTGATTCACTGCTTTCATGTTGTGAAGCACTCTCAGCCTGGTCGAGGGCTGGTTCAATGACCGGTGTCAGTCCATATGTTCTGCTTTGTTCTAACAGCCTATGCAGCAGTCTATTTGCACAACTTTAGAATATTGTATAGAGTACATGTTTCATTTATTATGTTTCTTTACAGTTGCTAACTCAGTTTTCTGTAACTCTTTTTTCTTTTTTTCAGATGTCTTCATACAGTCAGTCACAGCAGCACTCGGCGTGGATCAGTTTTTATTGCTTTGAGAGAAACAATCGTCTTTCAAAAATCATGAATTGTTTTCTCACTCAGTCTCAACCATCACCACAAACTCTGTGGATTTTAAATGTTATTGTCAAACCCCAGTATAACGCAGAATCACTGTGGATTAGACTTTGGATGTGTTATTTCCTTTATTTCTGCTTTATCTATGTTCAAAAGGAAGAGAAACAAACAAACCTTACCTGTCAAGTCCTGTCAAGCCTGGGAGTGTATGTTCTTTCCCTGATGAACTTTGACAGACATGTTCCAGGTAAGGGAAGGTGGGCGTCCAGACTGAATCCAGATGGTTTGTTAATTGTCACCATTCTGTCCCAGTCACAGACTGTTTAACCAGGTCTCTCTCCGTTCCTCAGCCCCATGGGACACATCTCCTTGAGGGCTAGTTCATGATGGCCCACATGATCAGGTGTCCCTCACAGCACAGTGAGTGCTAGATGTCTGGACTGGTGTGCAGGAGATTTTTTTTTCCAGATGGATCAGATATGTAAAAATTTCTTTATCAGGTGTCACAAGAGCAGAGGCGTTGTAACAGGACAGACAACCCAGACAATTACACCACCACCACAGAAAAAGCTAGGGGGGGGTCTGAGGTGCCTCTTGCCTGGGGCACAAGACAAGATGCAGAATGTGATGAAGATGAGAGCACAGGGTTTTTATTCTGTACATGTGTTACACAATGCATGTGTAATATAGTTATATATTACTATTTAAAATTGGGGAAACATTTCATGTCTTTGACATATTATTCTGTGTAGCACAGCACAGTCCTGCTTTATAACCTGCTCATTGCCAGCAGATGAATTCTGACATTCTGACAAATCAGACTGAGCCTCTCAGTTTGAGGCCTGGTTGGTGGGTGCCCTACACACAGAGAGGCTGCCGTTTGAGCTGTGTGGATATCCTTGCAATTTTCTTTGCACATTTAACCTCGTGCTACGACACACACCCTTGTACATTTATCAGTGCTGGCAGCGAAGATGTGGAAATAATACTAATGTTGCTGTTTTTTCACGAGAGGTGGTAAACAATAATTAATATGACTGGTACATTTTCATTTTTATATTATTCATTGATTGTGCTTTTTTTTTTAAATAAATGCTGCACTTGATCCAGGAATGTTTTGTCTGCTACATTTTTTAATCACATAGAACCACCTTATAAAGAGTCAGAGCAAGAAAAAGACTTGTTCAATTGTTTTCTCATAAATAAATACATGCAGTAGACCTTACTTTGTCTCAATATATTAGTAAAAAGTTGTCATTAAGGTACAGCACTATATTATCTCAACAATGGCTGTGTGTGTATTTAAGGGTGGGCCGGGGTATTACTCATGTAGTGAGGACCTGAACCTGTTCACACACTCACACAAAAAGCAGGTCATCAATAGAAATTCATTCAGTTTCAGAGAATAGGCTATAGGTCAGGTTTAGGTTAAAGTCAGGTTTAATTTAATGTTGGGCTTAGTCTTATTTGCCAGGTTATGGTTTGGGTCATACTACACACACAGTGTATTTTAATCAAACAATTGAATTAAATGGGAGTCCCTCCGTGAAGACAACTTAACAGGAACATGATCAGGCTCATTAAGCATGGCTACCACAGACCAGATGATGGTGGTGTCGTGCTGCTCCCCAGCAGACTCTCACAGTATTGGCATTCCTGCAGTGTTATCTCTCTGGCTCTGCCTTGACTGTCAGCTCGCCTTTATTTGTGGAGCTCTTCACATCTTTCTATTCTCTGTCTCTGTCTCCAGCTCTATGCTAACAACTGGGTCCTGTCGTGAATTTTGGACTTGCTCCTGATCCACTTGGTTACTGGTTCAACTTCCCTCTAGATACGAGGTGATTTTTTCATCAAATTCTGAGTTTTTTTTTTCTTTTCTTTTTTTCAGTTTGATTTCTGCAGACAGTGAAACCACAGTTAGTCTGTTAGTCAGTTTTCTTTTTCTACTTTGCCAAAGCTCTAATGGACTATCATGTAATGATCCACAGAAGTGAAAGTGGAAGAACAAACCTGCTCCACAACGAATCATGTTCATCTCTAACTCATCCAGCAGATCAGATCTGGCCCAATCATAAACGCAGACGACACATAACGCACGTTATTGTCTTCTCATCTGTCCCTCATTTGTTCCACCCCATGTGCTCTGACACTTTTTCTGGCACGTTCACAAAGAGCAGCTTCACACCCACAGTTCTCCTCCCTGTAATCCCTCTAATGCTCCTAACTTCACTTATCTTTTTCTCTTTTAAATGGTCCAGTTTCTTCTCTCTCGCTGGGACCATTACAGATCATCTTATCTTATCTCCATTGAAAATGTCACCGTGTTCCATGGAGCTCTACTGCCCCCTGTAGATCAACACCCAGACAGCACTGCTTTGTGGTGGGTGAACTATCCAGTATGGCAGTGTGGTATTAAAGATTTCAGGTGGAGGTGGTAATTCCCCCAGCATCCTCCTGTGTTCATGAGCCTCTACTCTGCTGCTCCATCTCCCTCTGGCTTTAACTGTGAGCTCTTTAATTGTTCCAATTAACACAAACAAACACCTAAATCCTATTTCAGTAACATATATTTTAATGGGCAGACAGTGTTGGTACATTTAACAATATAATTCTGTGTTAATTGAGGATGCGGAAAACACACTGTGCTCAAGTGCATTCACGAATGCTGAGCAAACTGACAAACTGCAGACACGGAGGTTTTTGAGTGTTATCAGTGTGTGAGCCACAAAAGAAGCTGTGTTACCAGATTTGAGTTGTTTTTTCTTTGCCTGGGATCTGTTCACATCCTCTGCATGAAAACTCAGAGAGCAGAGATAACTGAGCAGGATCTGACCAGAAAGTCAAGCACTGCTCCCTTAGAGCCCACCAGGCTGCCGTAAATACCTGTCAGAGGTCCATTACCATCCTCCATTATCTACACCATAATGACAACAACAAGCATTAGAATAGAAAAGAGAGGAGAAATAACACATGGCAAGACTTAGAGCTCGAGGAAGAAAACAACGGAAAATGAAAAACAAGAAGAGGAAGAAGAGTAACGAGATGAAATAAAAAGGAGAATAAAAATCAGAGAAAGAAGAAAATGAAAAGAATCAGAAGAAATAGAAGAAAACAAAATACCATAACAAAGAGGAGAGGAAGGAAAAAAAACAGTAAGATTTATTCTAAGATACAACAGGAGAGTGCAATTGAGGAGACAAGATAAAATAACTGCTAGGTTAAAAACCCTCCAGGAGAAATCAGTGTTTAAAAAAGGTGTCATTTAAAAGTATCAAGAGTCCTTGAATCCCTCTGTCCCTGTGTTTATGGACATAACAAACAGAAGCTTCCTCTGTGCCTCCTGACTTCAGCCACAATCAATAGGCTGGAGCTCCAGGATCTAAGGGACATAACAGGCTCTTAACCACATCAGACTGATAGGACGAGGCAGAGCCATTCATTCCATTAAAAGACAATGAAATTAATTCTGTGACAGGTAATTAAGCAGAGATTTTTAAAACTGGAAGGATGTGCACTCTCTGTTTTTCCCCTCAGAGCTCAGGCTCTTTGTAAAGCTGTCACTGACCAATGACAGCTACTGAGTTTTTTTTTTTTTTTTACACCCAGTTCAGATTGGAATTAATATTAACATTACAGGGGTGTGTGGTGAAATAAGCTGTCATTGTGCTGCAGTGTAATTCAACTATTTGTACAGGGTGACATTTTGGTCAAATTAAAAAAAAAAAAAAAGAAGGTGGGGTGGGGTGGGGGGGGCATGGAAAAGAGAGAGAGACATGGAGACAACACAGCGTTTCTGTCTAAAGCCACACATAACAGTTAAATCCTTATGAACAGTCTTCACTCAAATGTCTTCCTAATATCATGTCTGATGTATCAACGTCCACATATCTGTTCATCATAGAAAAAAGACGCTTCAGAAGCTCGTTGAGAATCATTACATTTAGATTTTTAAGGATCAAAGTGACCCATACACACTTACTGCTCACAGCTAACGAGCACACATTTAATTTTTACTATGTGCTAGAATGTAATAGCCAAAGAAAAAAGAGAAATGAGATGACCAACAGTTTGATGAGCTTCAACACCACATTGCTCTAATCTTTGCTATAATATTTTATATCACCATGCCCTTGCTGGCCTGCACTGTGTTAACATCTTTACAACAGATTAGCATAAAATTTTAATTATTGTGTGGCTAAACACAATACACAAACACAGACTGTTGGACTGTTACAATAGTCCAGCCTAACAGTATCTATTCACATTGTTCTTTCAGCCTGATACATGAAAGCTCCGAGTCAGGCAAATGAAAAAAATCACATTCTTAATCTTAACTTGAATTCAGGTTGATGATAATATCAAGGTTTATAACCTGTTGCTTTGCAGTTCAAAGCAGGGTCCAATCAGAGGGCAGGTAACTCTATTACCTTCATCAGTACTGCAGGTGCTCAGAGTTGTATGTTTTCAAGATGCATGAGAAGCAGGGGCTCCTCCACAACCCATGTGGCATTGTATGCATTCAAAGTATATTAAATTATCAGAAGTATTTTCTGTAGAATTATCAAATATGATGAAACAACCCCTGGGTAGTGGTAGAGCCTGCACTGTTGGGGCTAATGCTTGGCCAATCACTATGTCTTCTCTTTTGTCTTAAAAACCAATGGACCCGATCTGCCTTATGTCAACAGGCTATATATATGTTTCTACAGAGAAAAACCTTAACACATGTATGGCTCAGTACTTTAGGGGGGAGCCACAGACTCAAAGGCTCATAAAAATGGGTTGAACCTGACATGGTCTGCCATACCTTTTATTTGTTTTTTTCTGTTAACTTTAACACTGAAGACCAATAATTGAAGGGTCTGCTCTGCTGGAAACATTCCGAAACCGTTTTATTTTTGGCAGAAAAATGTAAAAAATGTTTTTTTTCCTCAAATCCTCAGTGGGTTGGGTAGGCTGTCAATAGTGCATTTCAGATACACACAACACACGTGGTGACAACAGCCACTGAAAAAATAACTCTTAAAACACATTTCTACATGATTTTGTATCAATTTAATGAAAAATAATGAGGCATTTTCTCACTTTTTCCAATAGTTTCATCTTTATTCACTGGTAATCAACTATGGCCCCAAGTTATGACATCAGCCATCATTTTCAGCAAACAGTATACTCATTCCAGAGAACTAATTATAATTAAAGCCGCAAGCGGCTGTGAACGGGCCCTCGCCACATGCGACCGCGGGCCCCTGCGGGTCGGGGAGGGTCCTGCGGGTCGGGGAGGGCCCTGCGGCCCGAAGCGGGAAGAGAGGAGAAACCTGGAGAAAGAGGAAAAACGCAATGTTCGGCTCGTCCACCGGTGGCGCTACGAGCGTTGCCAGAGCCGGTCGGGTGCATAGAGGGGCAGACCCTGATCACACATGTGAAGGTTGGAGCAGATCGGACAATGCACGAAGGAGTTACAGCACGTTGACGGTGATCCACCAGGAGGCGCTGCGAGCGCAACCAGACATGCGCAGCTGCGTTCGGGGGCGGGCCTTCATCACACATGTGAAGTTTGAAGCCACTGGGACAATGCATGATGGAGTTACAAGGATTTGATGCTCCATGGCGAGGCATGAGAAATGGCGGCGCCATAGCGGCCACGCCCCTTAACGTAGAGCAAAGCTGTGAAGACATTTTGATCAGAAGGGTCTTGAGATGATGTTCATGCAATATGAAGTCGATTGGACGAAATCCCTAGGAGGAGTTCGTTTAAATAGGAGGCGTGGAAATCGCGAAATGTAGACAATAGAAATCAAGATGGCCGACTTCCTGTTGGGTTCTGACCATTGGTGCAAGAGACTTTTTTGTGCGTCTGGACAAGATACATATGTGTACCAAGTTTCAAGTTCCTACTCCAAAAAAACCCTTATGGGGAGGGTTTTTTGAAATTTTCAAGGTGGCGCTGTTGAGGCGTTTAGCCCCGCCCACGGGCGTGCCACATACCAAATGAAAGAGCTCGTCAGTCTCGACCTGCGTACCAAATTTCACGTGGGTACGAGTTTGTTAAAGCCATCAAAAAGCCAATCGTAATTGGTGGCGAGGGATCGACAGTCGTGGCGCCGCCACATGGACGCCATTAGTCGTAGCTTCACAAGCTTAATAATGTAGCTTCACCATCTTGTCCTGCATGTATTAGAAGTGGAACGAAGTCGATGGGGTCAACTATGTGGTATTTATTGACATTAGAGTGAACACTGCACACTTCCTGTTACCAGCGGGGGGCGCTATGAGTGAGGTGGGAAGTCAATACATCGAAACGTTCAGGGCGGAGCCATCGTCATGTCCAGCAAGTTTGAAGCCGCTGGGACGAAGTATGTGGGCGTGAGAGCCGTTCGAAACGAAATTGCGAGAAAACGAAAATTCGCCAAACTTTGGCGGGCCCTAGCAGCCACGCCCTTTGACTTACAGAAATTCTGCGAACACGTTTTGATGAGCATGGTTTCTAGATGGCCTGTACCAAAATTGAAGTCGATCGGACGAAATCCCTAGGAGGAGTTCGTTCAAATACGAAAAAACTACAAATCAAAATGGCCGACTTCCTGTCGACATTTCACCATGACGTTAATGGACTTTTTCGTGCGTCTTGGGATGGTAGACGTGTGTACCGAATTTCGTTATTCTACGTCAAAAAAACCCTAATGCGGAGGGGTTTTTGAAAATTAAAAGGGGGCGCTATTTCGCCATTTTGCGTCGACCATGTGCGACGACCCTATCAGACGTCTATTTTGGGCCATGCGGTCGTCCATGCAAAATTAGAAGCATTTTCGAGTTTGGGAAAGGGGCCAAATTGGGGCTCAAAGACGCGGAATAATAATAAAAATAATAATAAACAGCGCGATTACAATAGGGCCTTCGCTGACGACTTGCAGTCGTCGCTCGGGCCCTAAAAATCCAACCAAAATCATTTGTTCTGTGATAATTTCACTACTAGTTGGCGATCAACAGGCTCAGAGCCTCAACAGAACTTTAGGCTAGGCCTACTCTCACAATTCTGAAAGACATACTGGATGTTTAGCATCGTGTTACACTCACACACACAAACACGCTTAGTATTTGAATGAGTTTGAAACAACCAACCAACCAACGGTTACCAATGGACTTCGAAGTTGCTCATCATAGTCTTTGGTAAGTGATAGTGAGTTTAGTGAATTGGTAGCCCCAGTGTTTTGGGAAGAGAATGGTAATATGGATATTGTAATGGCAATTAGCTGAAGTGTTGTTCATGTCAGACAGATAGTCAGCTAATGATAACTTAAGCCTGCACTTAATGTTAGCTACTGTTAGCAATTTGCCACGTGGCCAGTTGTTATGTGCAGGTTAAGGAAAATTGTAGCTAGGATGAAGACCTGCCCTAGCAAAATGAAGGAGTACAAGCTACATGATACCCTCCCTATACCTGAATGGAAAGGCTTCACTCACACTCCATTGAATAAAGCTAATCTGTTGAACTACATGGGAGAAACGTGGGCAGCTCAGCACAAGTCACTTCCTGCAGGATGCACACTTATCCTTGGTGGAATCTTTCGTGATCCTGGTCGCACGGCCCTCTTGTCAGCAGATTGTCAGGTTGAGCTTCCAGAACCTTCCTGTGAGAAACATGAGGAGGCAGATACCAGGACGTTTGCAGTTGTGATACAGTGAGCTATCTGTACAGAAGAGGAAAAAGGCGGGCCTACACAACTGCCATTAAACACCTGACACACCTTCTGCTGCTGTGCAGGTGCCGTGACCTTGAGGAAAGCCTGGATGTTCAGGAAGAGGTTATAACAGCAGTGCGGCCATACATGGTGTCACTATATGACAGGGATTTGGTGGTACTCTGGATGCACTGCAAGCCCATCTCTTTGTGAGCATCAAATGAGATATGCCTTCCACCAACTGAAGATGCCTTTCTGTTACACCTTCACTGAGCCCTGCATCATTTGGCTGTGTGTAAGCGGGCACACATGGTTCATCCAACCTACCCGGCTGCCAGTGATTTTGGGAGACAGATTGTCAATGGCAAATTGGTGGCAACCATGATCCTAAATGAGGCAAAACCTTCTGAATTCAAACACAGCAAATACTGTCACTGCAAGAAAAGCATGTCTGCCCGAGGATGCATCCTGTGCAAGAGCAAATGTGAAGTGTGGAATGGCATGTCTTTGCATGGGGGACCCCAACAGATGTTCAAGGATTGCACTTGAAGACAGGGACATGCTTTAAACATAATGTAAGTAGTGTGTGTGTGGGTGGGTGGCGGGGGTCTTGTGTTGAGCTGCTGTATAACCCACCCTGCCTGTCTTGTTTGCTGTCTCCTCAGGTGGTAAGGGTGAAGGTCTGTCCCAGGCCAGAGCAGTATGTGCAGTGTGAAACCCTCCTGACTATCCCACCCCACAGGGACCTGCACCCTGTTAATGAAGTTATGTTAAATTATTTTGTTTCATTAAAGTTGTAATAGTTGCCATCTGATGCAATAAATATGTGTTATATTTATTGTTGCACATTTCCATAAAATTAAAAAGATGTCTTGGCCATGTTGTTTAATGATGTGGACATTAACACCTATGTCAAATATTCAGTAAGTCTTTCAGAGTTTTGAGAGTAACCCAGGTTAGGTTGAGGCTCTGAGCCTGTTGATCACCAACTAGTGAAATTATCACAGAACAAATGATTTTGGTTGGATTTTTATGAATAGTTCTCTGGAATGAGTATACTGTTTGCTGAAAATGATGGCATATTGACTCATGTCATAACTTGGGGCCATAGTTGATGACATGTGTTGTGTGTACCTGAAATGCATTTATTGACAGCCTACCCAACCCACTGAGGATTTGGAGAAGAAAAAAAAAACATTTTTTACATTTTTCTGCCCAAAAATAAAGGGTGCATATAGTGAAATGGCCACTTCCACTGATCCTTCAATTATTGGTCTTTAGTGTCAAAGTTAACAGAAAAAACACAAATAAAAATATGGCAGACCATGTCAGGTTCAACCCATTTTTGAGCTCCCCGGTATCATGTAGAATATCCTGACGTGAATATGTAGAGAGCTTTATGTAAATTCTGTGAGGGTTAAAGACATCCTGCTGGGATGATAACCTTTAGAGTTAGGTGGTCTTACAACTGGTGTCAACTTGTATTACTCATCTCTGTTCTCTTCAGCACATTGAGTTACTGTGAAGGTTCCTGCTGAAGACACCTGGTTCTCTTAAACCAGGTAACCAGGTCACAAGGTCACAAGATTTCCATTGCAACCTGTTACTGTGTTTGGGTGTGTCATCACAGCTGAAGAAGAGGTTGTTGTTGAATGACAGAACTTAACTTCCTGTTTGACAGTCAGCCTTTAAACCCACAACCCTTGTGTCCTGGGCTCTGCTGGGCATTAATCTGTTAATATCCCTTAACACTTACAGTATGAAACAGTCATGGTAACTGGATCTGATCACTATTTTCCCACCGTGTTAAATGGAAGAAGAAACTGGCAGCACATGACGACATAGATTCATATCTGTATATGTATTGTAAATGTTGCATTTTCCTACACATCTCCCCACACATGCACTCCCTCTCTCTCTCACACACACACATTTCACAGTGATGGGTGGAACTAAGTTTCTCTTCCTCATCCTTCTTTACATCCTTCTCTCCACACACATGTATAAAATCAAAAGTTTCATTTCATCAGCTTCAGCTTTGTGTTCTCACTCTCTCTCTCTCTCTCTCTCTTTAAGCAGCTTGAATCACAAGTGTGGAAATAAAATGGCATTTCACAGTGAACTGATTAGATACAATAGACAAACACTGGATAAACACACAAAAATCATAATTTATCAAAAAAAAAAGATATGAAGAGCACATAAAGCCTTTTTTTCTGAAAGTGACTTTATAAACAAAAGAAATAGGTGAGTAGGTGTCTTGTGATGTTGCACAATGACTTCTATAATCACTCGTTACTGCCACCCAGTGGACAATATGAAACTCACATCATTTGTTTTTCATAGGATTTTCTAGAACTGGGCTGATCAGTGAAATTTTGTCCTATAGTCATCAGCGCTGCTGTAGTGTATCAATATTTATGATAAAGTATTGACTTGTTCCCTGAATTTAACTCTATCATCTCCAACAAAGGAGGTGCTGACAAAAGAAATGAAACTTATAGCCTACATCAGAGATCAACAAGTCACCCACAAATATTTTGATATTTTTCTACTTTTCTTTGTTATATATATTATATATATATTATTATTGGGTAGATAAACATCCATATACCCATTGTCTATACCAGGGATGTCAAAGTCAAATACACAGAGGGCCAAAAAGACAAATTTGCTACAAGCCGAGGGCCGGACTGATTCAATGTTTATTAACATATTGAAATGATTGCACATAGTCTATTGAACATAACACTGTGTATTTTTTATGCCCATCAACCTCAAGTGAAACATTTTTCAACACACAGACAAAAAATACTTCCTGAAATAAAAATCACATGCCCTCTGCATTAAATGAATAAAGCAATATTGTCAAAACAGGTAAACAGCAAAAACGTAAATGTCTGTGCAAAACAAAAAATCAAGCTGATGAATAATGAGGCCGATGCCCGCTTGCTGCGCTGCAGTGAGTTCGCGCGCTACGGTTGCATTGTGGGTAATGTAGTATTAGCGCGCGCAAAACACCAACGGGCGTTTACGGCCAGCGGGCCGGTTCTAATACTAATCAAATATCATCCCGCGGGCCAGAGATAATTCATTCGCGGGCCGGATCTGGCCCGCGGGCCTTGACTTTGACACATGTGGTCTATACCTCTTGTCCATGGAGAGTCATGGGGGATTGTAGCCAATCCCAGTGGACACAGGGCGAGGGTGTGGTACATCCTGGACAGGTCACCAGTCTATCACAGGGTGGCGGTCATATGGAGACCAATAACTTTCACACACTCACAGTAACATCTACAGGCAATTGAGTCTCCAATCAACCAACCTATTGTGCACTACTGTGCTGTGAAGGAAAATCCTCATCATAATACAATAGAAGCACAACAGTAGTAGGAGCCTACTAATAAATTAATATGAATAAAATGATAACGAAACAGTACTTGCAGGTCTTTTAGAGAAGACCTTGTCCTCAGCAATATTGTACTCTGCCATAAATTGATGATGGCCTTTAAAAATAATGCAGGCTACGTAGACCAACTACACTGAAATGAGTGTGACGTACAGATAATGTGCAATCTCCTCTCTTAAATCTCTTTCACAGAACAGTGGTTTGACCAGATTTGCCCTACAGTTATCTGTGAAGTTTCTTCCACTTTAAAATAACGTTTCCATCACCTCTAGCTACCTCTAGATACTGATACAAATTTCTCACGTGTTGGGGTATTATCCGCACTTCCTCATCCAGGAGAACTGGTTAGAGGGTTAGGCATCAACGCAGTGATCACAGACACACCTGCGGATGTAATTATTATATTTTACACATAATACTACGTGTTACACTTTTGTACCTAGTTTCTGCAGTAAAGGCAAAACTTCATATTTGTAGCCGGGATGATCATTCAACATCCCTGATGTAACCGTACAACGTAACACACGTGAAACTCCTGCGTACCCCTTGTTACATCATGACCTTCACATGCCCACTACGTGTAGCTGCCTGCTCCTCTGCCTGATCATAGCTTAAATGAATTATAATTAAACATGGGAAATGTACTGGTAATTTTATACTAGAGACTTCAGTATCATACTGAGAGTGAAATACCTTTGACAAAACCCTGAAGAAAAAAAATATTATTTTTGTTTTCAGGTTTAAAATAACTCAGGCAGTACAGAGGCAGCCCGATCTGGGGGTCCTTCGGCGTTGCATGGTGCAACATGTGTTGGATAATTCCAGAAGAAGCTTCGCAGTCTCTTTGCTTTTGAAGTCCAAAGACAAGCGGTTCAACCGGACCTGAGCTTGGCACTTTCCCCCTGGACGTCTGAAGACACACGGAGAGTTTAGAGCTTTGTGCCGTTCTTCACTCCTCACCAGGTTGAGACTCTGCGCTGACATCAAACGCTGAAGACGTTTCTTATCAAATTTACTTAGCGAGAGCCAAATTGTCAAAATGTTGAGTGTCGCCAGAAGCGTTTCAAGGACTCTCCCGACAAGGACCTGCACAAGAAATGTGTCCTCTTTGGTCAAGAAGGTGAGTCCAAACACACTCGTGTTAACATTTAAACACTCCTCCAATGTGGGACGTTACTGTAAGGACTGACAAACACGGTTTTGTGTCGTAGTCTGGCTAGCTTTGCATGCTAACAGAGTTAGCTTGAGGCCGGTTTATTTAATGGTGACTATCAACATGTCTGTTACATAGCTGACATGATGAACATAGTAATTGAGTGATGTTATGCTAAATAATGCCACAGGCGCATGTGTTTGTCGTTGCTTTTCTTTGCTGGGAGGACTTTGACGAGCTAGCGGCTAAGCTAACGTGTGTCATCTCATCCTTGACGGCTAATCTGTCACTTTCTGGGGTGAAATGCATATTGCATGTCATGATAAGACATTTTTTATATACGAATAGCATTCATTTAAACGTATAATTAAACTTGCGTTAAGTGAGATAGGAGTTAATCTGGTTAGGGCTGGAGCAGATTGGATGATCAGTGACCTTCAGTGATGTTTCCCCACCCCCAGCATGCTGCAACATTTCTCACATGTCCCAAAATTGTTTTAGCAGACTTTTGGCTCTTTGATCATCAGCTGTAGTCGTTTTCCATGTCAATAACGAGAATGAATGATAATATCATATATGCGATCTGACGGACTTCTATCAGTTTGGCAACAACTTGCTTCTGCCTTCAGAGTCTAAATGTTATTTGGCATACATGATGGAAGATATTGTGTAAATGGGGTTTCTACATGTCTTTTCTCACTTTGATACTGCTGTGATGAAGGATTAGGATCAATTATGCTTTTTGCCCACACGTTACACTATTAGTGGTGCCACGATGGGAAATGTTTCAGTATTATAGATCATGTTATTATAATATTCATTAACAGTTGCTGTTTGTCCTCTGATGCATTTGTAGGCTTGTTGGAGTGGCTTCCAAACAGATGCTCTTAGAGCCCTGTCCAGGAGAAACTATGCGTAAGTACAGCACAAAAAATGTAAATGTAAACATTTAATATACTGTATAAGATGAAGGTGGGGTACTGTAAGACAGATTCTACTTAGTTATAGTACTACTTAGTACTACTTAGACCTACTTAGTTAAAGTAAACATCAGTTTAAACTTCTACTCTATAACTTGTGTGATGTATTTGTGACTGAAGTGTTGGTATGTTTTGTGTTACAGGTCAGAAGCCGTCAAAGGAGCAGTAATTGGCATTGACCTGGGAACCACCAACTCATGTGTTGCTGTCATGGAGGGGAAACAGGCCAAGGTGAGGATGAGAAGACATGGCCGATGTCTGTAACACAGATTTTGTAGTGTGTATGGGAACAAATGCATACTTGATTGATTGAAAATAGTTTTTAGGTCGAGGGAGGGCTCCAGCTCATGTTGGTACATTTACCTCAAATACTTAATGCTGCTAAACACTGGTATTACTGAACACCAATAACAAACTCACAGTTGGAACAGAATTTCAAAGTATAAGATTCAAAGATTTTCTGACTGACTAAATAGAAACTTTGTGACTAAGCGGGATCTGATTAAGAACACCTTGTTTTTCATCAGACATATAGTTTGTTTAAGCTGTTCCACTAGTCTATTAATGTTTTGTCTTTTGCATGCAAACAGACACCTGACTGTGAGGCCTCTTAAACCATTCAGTGTGTGCAAACAACAGTTTATGTTTAGTTGGTTAGTTTCTTCTTTTCCTACGCACTGATTTGCTCAGCCTTGGATATATAGAAAATAAATTCTGTGTCTTCACAGATGTTGTATATGTCTTCTTCCCTTGCTTCTTTAATACATGCACACGTTGAGTTGTTAATTCATCTACCTTAATTGCTGAGGCCACAGTTAGTGCTGGTGACAGAATCGTATTGACTGATCTGAATGTTCTTCTGCCTCATTCCATCCCATATTGTCCAAACAAACTCTGATATCTCCCTGAAGAACATTCTCATCTGACTCTGGTGATAAATAAACAAGGTTGATTGTAATACCATATGATTGATTTGCACCAAAATCAAGAGATTTACAGTTATGAGTGAACAGTAGAAGGTGACTGGTGATACTGTCAGAAGTGTCAAAACATACTAAGTTCCTGTCTTTGCCTTTTAGGTGTTGGAGAACGCAGAGGGAGCCAGGACGACTCCATCAGTCATTGCCTTCACAGCAGATGGGGAGCGACTGGTCGGCATGCCTGCCAAACGCCAGGCCGTCACCAACCCTCAGAACACTTTGTATGCCACCAAGAGACTGATCGGCCGTCGCTTCGACGACTCAGAGGTCCAGAAAGACCTGTGAGTTCTTATGTGGCCTCGTTGCTTTGTTTAATAATTACTGTATACTCACGGTTGAAAGACTTGAGCTAATTTACAGGTTTGTTAGACAGACACCTTTACCCAGATAATCAGCAGTGCGGAGGATCACAGTCTAAATGAAGATTGTCCTTTCGTTAACAGGAAGAATGTGCCCTACAAAATTGTGCGTGCATCTAATGGCGATGCTTGGGTAGAGGCTCATGGGAAAATGTACTCCCCCAGCCAGGCTGGAGCTTTTGTCCTCATGAAGATGAAGGAAACTGCAGGTATGACTTGAACTGCTCTGAATAGAAATCAGAAGTGTTTGTTTGAAATGTGTGCCATCCACACGTGATTGTCAATTTTGGTGATCATTTTGTTTTTGTGATACAGAGAACTTCCTGGGAACTAAAGTGAAGAATGCTGTCATCACTGTACCAGCCTACTTCAATGATTCTCAGAGACAGGTACACACCCATGCACAAGCAAATGAGCCAGAATTTGTACTGCAACAACAAGAAAATGCTGACTAAAATAAATTTTTATCTGTTGTACAGATGGGAGAAAAATAATAAGACTATCCTTGAAAATCATAATATATATTCTCTGAAGTTACAGAATAAAGTCAAGTATCAAGTATTTAAGTATCAATCTGTAGAAATGATGTGATGCAGTCACTTCAACATGCATCAAAGTCTCAGGAGAGCTTCCGACAATTTGCAGAAGGTGTTCAGATCAGAGAGATGAGAGTCAAGGAAAACAGTAGTAGTGGTGTTAGTATTTGTTGAGTGTATAAAGTGGAATTGCTGGCTGAGTGGATTATCCATATTTTTTTTGGGTGTTTTTTGGCCACTCATGAATCCTGGTTGAATTGACTTAAATAATCCAAATCATACTTGTATAACTCAGACAGCCATTAAACTGGTGCAATGGTATGATGGAGTAACAGATATTAAATTGAGATTTGTGAGGTCTTAGGTTTTGAAAGTGTCTCAAATGTATCCTGGTGAACCCTGACTGTCACATGTGTGGTTTGTTTCTCCGATGTCGATGAGGTACTAGAAAACCAGCCCCACAGAACAATCACTTCTCTGATGTTTATGTATATTATGATTCTCAGGCCACTAAAGATGCAGGGCAGATCGCCGGATTGAACGTCCTGCGTGTTATCAATGAGCCGACAGCCGCTGCTCTGGCCTACGGCCTGGACAAGACCCAGGACAAGATGTGAGTGGAGATGAACAAACACTGATACTGTTGGTGTTTACTAGGGGTGCTCCGATCAGGGTTTTTGGAGCCGATCACCAATCGCTGAAATCAGCTTGCTTTTTATCGTGTAGCATTAATTATTCATTTCTATTATTTAAGTTATTCTTGACAATGTATATTAAGCATTATTAACTTAAAGAGATTAGAGAGTATCATGATTTGACAACTCTTTTATTTACAGGAATATGGAACATATGGCTTTAAATATTATATTCCTGTGGGAAAACAAATAACATTTTATAAAGAATGGCTATAACAGAGCAGCTGTATGTGCTCCACCATGTGCAACATTATAATTTCTCTAGAGCCTGTTTTAATTAGGGATGGGCATTTCAAGCAAAAGCACTATTCAATAATCGGTGAGAACTAATTAATTATTTTTCCAATATTTGACCCCCCCCCGTCACACACACACACACACACACACTCTGTGTTGCTCCTTCTCCCTCGTCATTTGAAATGAGAAGCAGTGGTACCATTCAATTAAGTGTTCAATTAACGATCGGCAAAATACGATCGGCTCTTTTGATCAGCCTTAAAAGTCCTGTCAATACTGTGCAAATCGGCTGATGCCAATTGATCGGAGCACCCTGGTGTTTAATGTTACACCAGCTCTGACTGATGTGTGGAAACACATGATGAGACCGTTTAATAATAATCTTGTCTCGATGGACCGGTGTAGTAACAGCTGCTCATGTCTGTTTTCAGTATTGCTGTGTATGATCTTGGCGGAGGTACGTTCGATATCTCAGTCCTGGAGATCCAGAAAGGTGTTTTTGAAGTGAAGTCGACCAATGGTGACACCTTCCTGGGAGGAGAGGACTTTGACCAGCACCTGCTCAGACACATCGTCAAGGAGTTCAAGAGAGAGGTGCAGTTTAAGTGTCTGTCTGCAGATGAGCCTGTGGTCTGAAGCTCAGTCTGTGTTTCATTTTTTTTCTTGTGTTGTCGTTCCAGTCCGGCGTGGACCTGATGAAAGACAACATGGCTCTTCAGAGGGTCAGAGAGGCTGCGGAGAAGGCCAAGTGTGAGCTGTCCTCCTCACTGCAGGTATGTATATGATACTGATGAACACACTGGTGGAAGAGCCTTTATGACCACTGATGAAACTGGGTTCACTCAGATCAGTGGCTTTTTTTTCCCTGTTATCAATGTGTGAGAGAATCAAGCATCACATGCTACTATGACTCACGAAGGTCCTCCATGATATTAAAGAGAAGGCCACACAGATCAAGGTCTTAACAACCAGACTTAGATTAAAAGCTATAATTTGTTCTGGTTGTCAGTTGCAAATATAATACACTACATGTGATGAGGTTGACTCAACTATGGAAACTGAAGCAATATGTTTCCTCGATAAATGAAAAGAAAAAAAAAAACTTAAAAAAAAATCAGATTTAAGATTTTCAACATCCAGAGAGCTATAATATGCTGTGTTTAGAACATGACAGTTAAAATTTGGTTGGCCATGAATGTATTCTTATCCAGCTCTCAGTCAGCTGTCTGGACGGCGTGTGTCTGGCTCAGTGTTACAGTGCTGGTAGAGGAAGCCTCTGTGTGTGTCTCACAGCTGCAGGTTCTGTTTTAGAGCGTGCTGCTGCTGAGCTGCTGCAGGGCTCGGCCCAAACTGGTCTGTCCTGACTCTGACAGCAGGACACAGCCAAGACAGGGCCACACAAACCTCCAACTTTTCTTCTTTGAAAAGAGAGGAGGGAGTATTGCTACATCGATCTGTTTGTTTTTGCCATAATCATGTCTTCAACAATAGTCTGACCAAAGGACATTAAACCTACTGAATCTCTAGATAGTGGTATTTGCATAATCACACATCAATTATGGTAGAAATCTGCCAACGTTATCATTTATCTGAGGTCAGGCTCTTTCTGTAGCAAACCAGTGGATTGCTGCGTTTGACTGCATCATCTCTGGGATGCATGACAGCTCCTTTACCGTCATGTGAGATTGACATGTCCGTAATCCCAAAACAGGACAGCTGTGCTGAGTATTTGACGAGTCAACCTGAAACTAAATTGAACAGTTAAACGTTTCTGACTGTGATCGGTGACATTGTTAGTTTAAAGCAGCGAAGCTGAATGTGACGACATGATGTTTGTTCTCTACCCCAGACCGACATCAACCTGCCCTACCTTACCATGGACGCCTCCGGACCCAAACATCTCAACATGAAGCTGACTCGTGCACAGTTCGAGGGCATCGTGGCCGACTTGATCCGCCGCACCGTGGCTCCCTGTCAGAAGGCCATGCAGGACGCTGAGGTGTCCAAGGGAGACATCGGAGAGGTGCTGCTGGTCGGAGGCATGAGCCGCATGCCCAAGGTAAAAACTGCAACAGAAAAAAACTACAAAGAAAAATAAAGCAAGAACTCATGTTCTTATAGCTTAAATAGTAAGGGACAAATGTTCAGTGTTATAAAATTAAATTATAGTCACACACAGCTACAAAATTGTCAAGGATAATATGACAAATTCAAGCACTTCTTTCCTTGGTGTGTTGTTTGGATGTGAGTCCAGAGTGTTAGGACACACAAATCAACACAACACAAATCAGTGGTGGTAACACATGTTAGTTTTGCCTTCAAAGTCTTGTTCATTTCCACTGAGGCTGGGGTGTGATGTAATGAGTCACTGGTTTAAGGAGACATTCGTAAATAATGTGGAATTTATTTTTCATGAAAAGTTTCAAGAATATTACTCATACATGTTCCGTAGGTTCAGCAGACGGTTCAGGATCTGTTCGGACGGGCTCCCAGCAAGTCCGTCAACCCCGACGAAGCTGTAGCCATAGGAGCAGCCATCCAGGGTGGTGTCCTGGCCGGCGACGTCACCGATGTGCTGCTGTTGGATGTGACTCCACTGTCGCTGGGAATCGAGACCCTGGGTGGAGTCTTCACCAAACTCATCAACAGGAACACCACGATTCCCACCAAGAAGAGCCAGGTATGTAGACTAACACCGCCGTCTGGCTGACGCCATCACGATCAACGCACAACACGACCTAAGGAGTACGACCCCTCTGCTCCCACCCAGGTGTTCTCCACAGCAGCTGATGGTCAGACTCAGGTGGAGATCAAAGTGTGTCAGGGTGAGAGAGAGATGGCAGCAGACAACAAGGTGCTGGGTCAGTTCACTCTGGTGGGCATCCCCCCAGCCCCACGTGGCGTCCCCCAGATCGAGGTCACCTTCGACATCGACGCCAACGGTATCGTCCACGTCTCCGCCAAGGACAAGGGCACAGGCCGCGAACAGCAGAGTGAGTGTTGGCTGTCAGTCACAGAGTGGGGGAGCGTATGTTCTTCACACAGTCCACATGTCTGACTGCTGCTGTCCTGTCTCCTCTCTCCCTCAGTTGTAATCCAGTCTTCTGGAGGTCTCAGTAAAGACGACATTGAGAACATGATCAAGAACGCTGAGAAGTACGCCGAGGAGGACAGGAGGAGGAAGGTAAAGCCCCCAGCCCGGAACTGATGAGTCTCTGAACTCAGTCTTTTAATTGATGAGATCTCAAAGGTGGAGTTCAGGCTTCTGCTACAACCCTGCTGATGATTGTCTCTGTTTTATTGTAGGACCGTGTGGAGGCCGTCAACACAGCTGAGGGAATCATCCATGACACAGAATCCAAGATGGAGGAGTTCAAGGACCAGCTTCCTGCTGATGAGGTAGAATATGAGGGAGGGAGAGAGGTGTCTGCCGATGTGACTTGGCGGGTACTTTTAATATAGATGTCCAGCCCTGTCTTCAACATCACACTGAACCAGTGTACACAGTGTAAGGCATAACAGGATTTTTAGGGCTGTAATGTAGTAGCTATTGAGTTTGTCCCACTCAGCAGGGCAAGAGCTTTGACCATGCCTCATTCAGAGGCGGGCAATGATCCAGATATTATGAGTTAGAAAGACATTGACATCTATATGCTGGTTATGCCATTATATATCCATGTCCCCTGATCTGTCCACTCAGTGCACCAAGCTGAAGGAGGAGATCTCAAAGGTCAGAAATCTTCTGGCCAACAAGGACTCAGAAACAGGAGAGAACATCAAACAGGCAGCCACCAACCTGCAGCAGGCGTCACTCAAACTCTTCGAGATGGCCTACAAGAAGGTAGGAACCGCATCCTCACTACATCCTCACTACATCCTCACTACACTTCACTCCACTTCACTCTTGGTCTATAGAAATGTTCCTGCCAGCTGCTGCTTCTACAAACTCAGAGTTCCTATCGTGATGTACAGTAAAAAGTGGTGTAGCCAGTACAAATCATGTTTGACCAAGTGTCCAGAACCAGAGGTAGGTAGTAACATGCTACATTTACTTGAGTAAGTTTTGGATACATTGTACTTGTCAGAGTAGTTTTAATGCAGCATACCTTTTACTTTTACTTGAGTATATTTGAGAAGTAGCAGTACTTTTACTCTGTTACATTGAGCTACAGTCCACTCACTACTGGCTGCTTATTTTTATCTATCAAATGCACGAATCTGTTTGTTTTGTTTTGATGAAGATACTTCCAAGAGAGGCTCTGTCACATGACGGTGTTTCACCAATTAAATGTAGCCACTAGCAACATTTAACCCTGTTCACCAACCAGACAGAGCCAGGCAGTCACATGACCCCACACAAAATCTCCACAGTGAACAGAGGCGGCCACTCAGCCTCAAATCTGAGGAAACACTGCAGTGAGTAGCAGGTGTGTTGTGGCTGTGAATGGGCTGCTGACGTCAGCCCTGGTGTGTGAGGGATGATGGCCGACGAGGTGTCCACTGATCAGGAATTAATGCACGATGTGGAGGCGTCAACCGTCCAACACGAAGTGTGACACACACACACACATGGGGTCACAGACAGTAGATACACAGAGAGAGACACACACATGGGGTCACACAGACAGAGTCACAGACAGAAGGACACACACAGTTTCTGGACAGTTCATAGACCTCTGTATGTAAGTCTATGTAAGTTATTGAGGCTGAATTAATTTATGTATTTCATTTATTGTCTGAGTTGTTTAGTGATGTTCTTTAGTAAGATCTGAACTTGTTCATAGCTTCTTTTATTTTTGTGTGTATTTGATCACATTCAACAAATAAATCAGAGGTTACTCAGCAGTTACTCAGTACTTGAGTAGCTGTTTCACCAGGTACTTTCTTACTCTTACTCAAATCATATATATATATATATATATATATATATATATATATATATATATATATATATATATATATATATATATATATAATAATGTTTTAGTCTGACCAAACTCTTTTGAGTTTACTAAATCCTTATGATGTCAACTGTAACAAGTGAATGTATTTTATTATTTTAAATAACTGTTGGATTTTATGTGTTTTGTCAACTGATGAATCCACTGATTGTTACACTCTGTGTAATGAATGACATGCAAAAGATTTGACACTGACTATTGAGGTCACAGAAACTGAATAAACAAAGCTGTTTATTCAGTTTCTCTGACTTTCAAAAAAAAAAACATCAGAAAATGATGATGGACATGTATAATGAACATTTCACTGGCTGCAGATGTGACTGACCTGTTCACTTCCTCTTTCTGTCCTGCAGATGGCAGCAGAGCGGGACGGCAGCAGCAGCAGCAGCAGCTCAGGCTCATCAGAGGGAGAGAAGAAAGAAGGCCAGCAGTAGACCTTTGCACTTGGCTGTCACGAGGTTCCCGTGACAACGGAGGACTGTTGGGCTCAGGGGGTTGGACGGGGTGGGGAGGGTGTCAGTCTCGAATGACAAGCTGAGTCTTAGTCATTCTCACCATGTTATTATTATTCTGCTGTGTTTTGGCAGTAAAATACCCTAGTGAACGGATTCATGTCAGTGTAAACTCTTCCTATGATATCCTGTCTGTTTGTAATTTAATTGTCTTGTATGTTTATGTTTTTTTTCAAAGTTGTTGATTTACATTCTGAGGTAGTAAAGGTAATTTTTTGTCTAAGACATCATGTAGGTTTCATCTTTTGTTCATCACAGACTGTTCCATTTCGATCAGATGGAAGTTTGTTCACCCTTTAAACTCTGGCACAGCCCTGCTTTGCTACATTTACATAATATAATATTGTACAGCGCTCTACATCAGTTATAGCTATCTTGTTTTAATAGTGCACTCACAACCACTCAGAGGTGGGAAGTTGCTGTATAGAATTATTTGACTTAATGTCAGAAACTTCCCTCCTCTCAGGAGTCCTGGGTGCACTCAAACTACATACAAATGGATGCAGAACTGTGAAAACTATGGTCAGGAGGTTTTCATTTCATCATCTTGCTTTGAAAATGCATCTGCGCCGCTCGGAGCATGTTGTTTGTTTCTTTTATTCTGAAAGGCTTTTACATGACATGGTGTCAGGATAAAGTCTGAAACCAAACAATGGGACAGAATAGAAATATACAAGAATATATTATATCTGTGTGTGAGAAGATAAGATCAAGTGCTAGGGAAGAATGTAAGGCTTTTAGTTCTTTGCATCTGAAAAACAGCAGAGTTCAGATGTCTGACTTCGGTCGAGCTATAAATGACTTCGTAGTTGTCAAAATTGCACACTAAAAGGATGAGGCCTTAGTTCACCTCCCCTGTCAGACAGGCAATGAGAGGAAGAAATGGGATTCACTGAAACTAGCAGAGGATCTAAGAAACATGAGCCCAGCTGTGTCATTCCCCTCCAGAAAGAAGTTTTGTTGCTGCCATAAACTGCTCTGTGTAATTTGATTGTTGCTGCAAACCTGCCGTATAGTGATCCAGGAAGCTCTACATGCAATGGGGACCACTCAGACCTGAGGACCCCGCTGTAGGAAGGTGGACAGGAAGCAGTGTGTTGACTTCAGAGGGAGAGGGGGAGGTCTTGTTTTATTTTGGGGATGTGATTATATTGGAGAGAAAAAAATGAGGGTCAATAACTGTTGTTTTTCTAATAAAAATCTGAAATGTGATGCGGAGTGATTTATTCCAGACTCGTTACATCCATCATTGTTTTCATTTTACAACCTCAGCAGCTCAGAGGGAAGCAAGAGATAGAGTATATTAATGATGCTTTAAATTAAAGTCAATGAAGAGGTTTTTAGTGCTAAATAGGCAACAGGCTGAATGCAGAGTTGTACAGGAGTGTCTTGTGTGCATTGAACGATGCAATATTATCCAGTGAGTATCACACACTGACCCAACGTGCACATTGACCTGTTTTATATCAATAATATCCCAGTAAATCAATACTTCTCAAGGCCAGACTAGGCATAAACAATATATGAAAGCCAAGCCAACTTGGGGCTCAAGCTGTTTGTGTTGGCCGATGTTAATGGATACACGGTGGACTACATCCTCTACACTGGAAAGGCCACCACATCTGGCTCAATGGGGGCTTTCCTTTGATGTAGTTGAGGAGCTGGTGAAGAAAGAGTACTTGGGGGCTGGCTACATCTACACAGACAACCTCTACACCAGCCCCCTGCTCTTCATCTACCTAATGTAACTGGCATGCCAAAAACAAAAGAGAATGCACTGGACAAAAGGTCACTACCTACAGCGGGGACATGGTGCAGAGTTGGCCAAAGACGGGTGAGCAACACCAGAGAGTCTCTGTGCCCAGACCAACAGTGGTGACAGAGTACAATAAGTATATGGGCGGAGTCGACACATCTGATCAAGTGCTTGGCTCCAACTCATCCACCGCAAAACAAAGAGGTGGACCATCACAGTGTTCCAGCATCTTGTGGACATCTGTGTGACAAACAGCTATGTGATCCACAAGGAGGTGTGTGCCAGCCAGCAGCATACACACATGACCCAGCATCAGTTCCAAGAAGAGCTGACTGCACACCTGCTTGGAACGCCTCTGAAAGTCTGTGGTTCTCCACCGCCTTTGCCTACCTAGCATTTGTCTATAACATTAGTGGAGTCTTTTTAAACTGTTAAAATCTGCTGCAGTGCATCTGTTGTTGAATCCTGGGATCATCTGTTGTTTCTGTGATGTTGTGTTTTCTCAGCTTTTGCACTGCAGTGAATCCTGGGGCAGAATAGAACCAATTATTAAACTGACACACAGTGAGAGATGGAAAGAAAGGTGAAACAGTACAGCAGTACCTTCATTAGGAGGCTTTTATTTTGGAGACGTACTGTGATTAACATGGTCTTCTCCTTGCTGTAATGACAGTAACTAGCTCTGCATATGGCAGAAAATGCACATGTCCTCTTGAGTGGCAAGACAGTTTGAGATCACTGTGGTATGAAATGTGATGGTGGAGCCGCTGGCACGATGCATCACCCTTTACTGCAGCCGCTCCCACGCACAGACGCAGACGGGCAGGTGGATCATGAGGACAGGAGCAAGTTTAACTCAGTCACTTCACTTTCACTTCAGATCTCCTTCACACGACCCAATGAACATGGCTGTCAGAGCCACAGGGTGGTGGGTGGGTGGGGGCTCTGCACAAAGCCTTATGATGTGCCATCACACAGCTAATGAGTGATACTCTGCTTAGACAGAGGCTTACCAGCCACACAAAAAACAACTCACACATCACAGCTAACACACACAGGGCTCAGGCACCACAGCCTTTCTGCTTTCCTCTCCACAAGGAGGGAGATAAAAGCTGCTCAGTCTCTGACTTGAATGAACTCAGAAGTATAAAGAACTGGTTTTAAACTAGACTCTGCTGCTTTGTAACAGATCACAGGCCATAAAGGTTTTTAAAACAATGCTATAAACTTTAACTAGGAATTGTGTTTTCTAAGCTGATTATATGACCTGACTGTAAAATCACACAACAATGTATTACATGACATACTGTGTATGTCAGTGAGTGATGTTGCCATGTGCCACCTACAAAGGGATATGGTGTTATCATGCATACTGTGCATCATCTGGTTATATGGAGATTTAAGTTTCAACATATATGAAATACATATAGTAAATTATGAGAACATATAATATCAGTATCCATATGTAAAATTATATTTCACATGGTTTTCCAAACATGTATCATATATCTGTCAGACAGTGGACTCTGACTTTTGGAACCTACTGTAAATTTTATCACATCTATTAACAGGCTTTTTGATGGATATATATTCACATAACATGTCTTTTAACATGCTTTCACTATGTAATAGGTTATGTAACATAGATGTTTATGAGCAAATGTCGAGGTGTGTTTGTTAATTTGAGAGAGGACAAACAACGACGTTCCGGTTAACTATTTATTTAAATTGGATTATTAAAAAGAATCTTGTACAAGGACCTTCTCTGTTCAGGAAATCACAGTCTGCAAGCAGTTAGCTGTAACCACCATCCCAGAGAAAGATGAAAAACTCGGTTTCAAACGCATCATATATTTTTGCTCTGTGTGTGTAATTAACTTCTATTGGCTAAACAGGTGGGGAGGAGCTGTAATTTAGACTTAGCTCTCCCTTCGTTGGTGCACAGGCTGGTCCCAGCCTCTTGGCACACGATCTATCCAACTACAGGAGACAGCGCCCTGAAAAGAAACCTCCCTACTCTGCATAACTAAATGCTTTATTTGGAAATATTACTTCCGTCTCTAAGTCTCTCTTACTTCAGTGATGCTCTTCATTGTCCTTGAGATGTTCCCCAGTTGCTACTTTCACTCAGGTTGTTTACAGGATGTCCTCGCTACCTCCCCTCCCATAGCCCAGTAAATCAAAAGTTCACACAGTAGCATAGTGTTCAAGTTATGTGCAGAGCAGATAATACCACAGAGTTCAAGATGAGTGCAAAACAGATTCTTTAGCTTAGCCAGTGTTAATCATTGAGGCCTTCTAGTGATCTGACCTGTCCCTCATATGTATCAGTCCTTCATACCACGGGACTAATGCTTGATTCCTTCTCATCATCATCAGATCACCACAGCTCAATATCAATCATTAGCAATACTTCAAAATCATCATTGTTTATTTATTCAGTAATACACACAGTTTAATACATCACTATAAGAAGAAGAGTTTTCAGAGGTATTTATTATATAGAGAGAGAGAGTCTTCACTGTCATGGAAGAAAGAGTGTTTAGAGGTAACTTATTGAGGAAGTGAGTCTTTCATAAGTATTCAAAATAAACAAATATTACTAGTAATCATCAGCAGTGTATAAATGGAGAATTATCTAAAACTTATCATCAAAATATAAAATGGAATATATATGTAAAGTTGTCTAAGAAACAAAATATAAAATATGTAAAGTTATCTAAGCTACAAAATATCAAATGGAGTATATATGTGTAGAATTATCTTCTAAGAAACTAATCAGTAGCTAAAGTGAGGTTTTATCTCTAACAATTCAGTGATGGCATATGAGATGAAGAATTAACCCTAACACAAATGGTGCAATATTTCTCTCTGAATTATATTGCAGTGGCGTTTAAAATGCAATAAAATGGAGATATTCATGTCAAGGAGACCTACTAGTCAAAGATTTTTTATGTAGTGCTGGTGTAAATGTGTAACTACTGCATATTAACTTCACAGCTCAATTGGGCGATGAAGCTGCTGTCATTGAGTTGTTGGTTGTTTATATTTAAGTTACTAGTCCAGAGATAAAAAGAAAGCTTCAGATAGAAGTGCAAACTGTTTACTGTCTCACCTCTTCACATCAGGGCAGCGCCTGTGTGAAAAGGGCACGCTTGTCAGAGTGTCAGTTTGGGAGTCTTACAAAAAACTTTGAATGCAAGGCCAATAAAGGCTGTGTCAAAAACCGCAATGCAATCTCCTCTCCAGCAGGAGTTTGTTACTTGACAAGATGTCTGCCCCTGTGTCCTCAGCCAGGTACAATCCTGTCAGATCCAAGCTAATCGGTAGCCTGGCACCATCCTCCTCCTCCTCTCCTATCAGTGCTTGTCCAAAGCCATTTAGAAACTCTAAAGCTCTTTAATTAGTCCCCCAGCCTCATGGTGACACCAAGACTCTAGGAAATCACTGTGGCCAAAAAGCTGTCAAGAAATATTTCAGCATATCAATCATCATTAGACCATCCTGACCTCCTGGTCCAAGGTCTGAGACTGTACCACACCACATCAGAACTTCTCCTGTCAGTACACACCTCTGAAGCATGATGCATCCTCCAGGCCCTCAGGGTCATGAAGGACTGCATCCTCCCTGACAGCAGTTTCCTCAAGAGGTACAGGAGCATCTTCTCCATGCAGGTTAACAGCCTCTTCCCTAAAGCAGAGAGGATCTGCAGCTCATGCACATAACACTGCCAATCAGCTGCTATGAACTATACCACAGACAGGGTCACAGGCTTTCGACTGCACCTGTCACTAAGTGTGGGAATGCTGTTTTTGACATCCTGTACGTTGTCACACATGTATAAAGATGACATCAAGCATAGTTAAATCAGGTCAGACTAATGTTAAATATATCTTTTTTTTAAATTGTCATTATGTTGTTTGATTTTTGAGTGGATTGGATTAGTGTGATGCTCTGTTGTTACTTCACTTTGTTGAAACACGCACCCTCTATCTGTGACTGACAGCAAAAAAATATTAGGTTGTTTGTATTTAACCTGGAGACTGAGAGTTTTGAGTTCAGATCTTTATAAATTATCACTTATTCTAACATTATCTGACAAATGTCAGATTTGTTGCAGCTGACAAGTCATTGCCAAGGATAAAAACAGACAAGTGATGTAGATTTGGTTTGATGATCTAAGAATATGTGGAAGAGGATGTTTCAAACATGTTATTCTCTAGATGTTTCCTTAAATCTGCAGGCAGACAAACAGAGAGATGAGAAGACAAACTAAAAGGGTCATGGAGAGGTGAGAGGCAGACTGATAAAGTGAGTCCATCCAAACATATTATAGAACAGTTCTGTCTCTTACCTTTGTTGCAATAGAACCACAAGTCTAAGCTGTAATGTGTCAATCCCTACATGAATTGCAAGTTTATAAGCTGAAAGAATCAACTACATACAAGAGAAAGGTTTTGTCTCAATGTCAGAAGTAAACTGGGCAACACTATCTGTATTTTACATTATCCCTGCCTAGGACTGCAAAATATAACATGGTTACAAAAACTAATATTATTTTACTGATTGGCTGCTGAGGCAGATACAATTACATGTGGATTTACAGCAGGTGGGGAACCTGGGGCTACAGAAGATGGTACAGTCGTTAATCAGTCAAAGAGGAACTCTCTGCACTGAGAGTATCACTATTTTGTCACTAAGATGTTGACTGTAACACTTAGCCTATGTAACATGTTAAATAAGTAACAGAGGATGGCAGGGCTCTCAAGTTTTGAACATAGCTTGGAGTGAGATTTCTTTTTCTTCTGGGTGGGGCGGGGGGGTGGGGGGTTATGTTACACACACACACTTACACACATATATATATATACAGTATATATAATCAGTGATCACTGTGATCACATCATTCCCTCAATCTTAAATAAAATCACTGATGTGGAGCCCTATTTTTTATTTCATTTCATTTTAAATATTGCTCAGATTAATTATGAACGGAACCAAGGTCAAGTCAGCTAGAGTTAACTGAAAAAGAAAAAATGACTATATTATACTGTAAGATTATAGGTAGCTTGCTGTAAAAAACATAAAAATAAAAATAAATAAATACTGCATTATACCGTACGATTTTACAGAAAAGTGCTGTTAAAATTTTGTTCCTCAAAGACATCAGAATTTACAGTATTCAACTGTATTAATGTAAAATGGTACACTACTGCCCTAAGTCCTATATTTTTACAGCAATTTGTTATTTGGAAGAGCTTAGACTCAGCTGGAACACTGTGCTGTCTGAGGACTGAATGGCAAATCAAATGGGATTTGTTCAGTCAAGTCTATTAGACAGCTGTGTATATACTATGTGTATCCTAGCTACATGCCTATTTGTTCACATTATAATATAACAATTTATTTAGTCTCACTCACCTTTATTTATTTTCCTCTCACTCTTCCTCCTTAGCTGCTGCTGTTCACCATGGACAGTAAAGGTGAAGTGGGAGCCTCTGACTGGAGGAGTGAGTCTAGTGAGCAGGATTCATCCTGTGAGGATCATGAACTGAAGGAATTTCATGACGATCCTCCAACATCGATGGGTGATGAAAATCAATAACAATAGGAGAGGTCTAAACTGTGCAAATGGAAGTACACAAAGCACTATGCATCAATCGAATAGAGCAGATAAATATTGCAATGAATAAAAACAATGTGGCCTTGTCACAGTAATAAATAAATAAATAAATATTGCACAGGATAATAGATTATAGTCACAGTTAACAGTGACTGTAAGTGCCTGAATCGAGGTGTGGATGTTAAAGTGAAAATGAGATGGGAGGGGGCAGTGTTTGGTACTACTGTTCAGCTGGCTGATGGCCTGCAGATAGAAGCTGTTTGTCAAAAATTTACTCTAGAAACACCGAAAACATCTCAACACATTCAGGAAGTCCTCTGGATGCTCACAGTCTGCTTCTTTTTCTGATAGGGGGTAATTTTTTGTCACAATGATCCCAAATGTGAGGCCAGCACCGACACAGAAAATTCACCTACTCAGCGTTTTTGGCTGCCTCAGCGTGGAGTCTGTCTGTCAAGGTAACCCCTCAAGTTACCATGGCAACCTCTGAGCCTCAGGCCAGAGCTGAGACCAATTGGGTCTGATATCTCTGCAGTTAATCAACTTCTGGCTCCTATCTCCCTTACATTTAAATCTCTGTGAAACACACGTAACTTTATGTGAAAATAGTTAAGAAATTCAGCTTTGAGCTTGAGATTGAGAAGTCACATCTCAACTGAATCTCACTCAGTGAAGGCTAAGCATGTAAAATCACCATGGCAACCTCTGAGGGCAGGTGTTTTAAATCAGGTTAGGGACATCTTGGGTGCTTGTGGTGTGGTGTTTATCACCCTCTTTTACTATCAAAATGCAAAATGAAGTCGTGGGTTTGATTCCCCTGTTGACAGAGACCCCACATGGCGGTTATTATTACAATGAGCTGCTGGATATTTAAATTTAAAGGAACATGTGTACGACATAGAGCTGCTGCAGGTCCTGACCATCCTCACTTGCAACCTAAGATTACAGTGTCACCATGTTATCATGCAGAGTCCAACAATTCAGAGGCTAATGTAGTCTATCATCAATGTGATAATGTAACGTAGGCCTATCTCTCTATCTCGCACACGCACAAGAGCACGCGCCGACGTCCCGTAGAAGTCATGGCAACGTTACTGTGACGTCTGACGAACTGTTCGGTTTGTCATTTGCACTCGGACTTGACCCTGTGTTGACCCAGCGCAAAACCTCTGTTGGCAAGCTCAACTTTTGTGAACCTCAGCGGATTAGAAAACCCTTTGGACATCTGTGGAAAGCTCTCAACAGCTCTTCGGAAGATTATCGATTGGAGGACCACATTGGAGAAGACACACCTGCAGATTCAATCAGCGGAAAACAAGGCCCGGTTGGACCCCCCCCAACAGCACCTGCTTTGGACCCAGTCCTTTGTAGGTAAGACATGTTTTCATTTTATAAACTGACTCAGTTTATCTTCTTGAATCCCCCGAATGTGGTTTTAATCCAAAAATAGCTCTCAATCTATGTAACTTGTTGAATATTAGCATAACACATTAATATAATGCTAGCTACATAGCATAGCACAGTTTTGGATGCTACTCGACATTTTCTTGGTCTAAAATGATACTTCATCAGAAAAGCCCGTGCCTTGTTTCCCGGACCAGATGTGGAATGTGTTAACAGTGAAGTATTAACTCAAACATGTTGATATTTTCGTTTGACATCACAACTTTTAAAACAAATTGCTGTCGAAAGTTTGATATTAATGATGGCGACTGGACCTTAAAAATGCAAAAAAATTAAATATATATATGTGTGTGTTGTCACCATGGAGACGATGGAACAACAGTTGGAACGTGCAGCTCCAGTCCAAGGCCCGTTCTGTTTGCTTGTTGAAGTTGAAATGAAGATGATTTCCGAGTCCTTTAATTCTTCATTTTTGGGTTTATTACACTTCAAAACGTATTTCTGACACAACGGTTTTGTCTGTGAACAAACACGTTATTAAACTGAGGCTGCAAAGTTCAGGGATGGACGCAAAGCTTGTAGAGCTGTGCATGAGAGGCTGTAAACATCTGTCTCTCACTCTCCTGTCCGCACCTGAGTCTACGAGCTATCAGTCTCCTCTCCTCCACGAGTAAAAAGCACAGACGTTTGTGTGGTTATAAAGCACAAACCCTGTTGTTGTTAATGCACGATTATGTCATTTAAATGTCCATCTCTGGAGTCCTTCGCGTGTGTAATGGCGCACGGTCCAACTGTCAGCAGCACCTTCATTAGAAAATGGTGACACTAAGTATAGTTGTGAGTCTGATGTCTCAGTAATTTGCAGCATTTATCATAGTGTGTTCACAGTTCGTGGCCTCAACATAGGTTTGTCATGTGCTTCTTTTACTATGGACAGGCCTACAGCTGTGAGTCTGACATGTGCCCTCTGTGCTGCTGCAGCCTGTTAGCTGCTCTCCTCATCCTATCTATATATCTCATAGTCTTATTTTGGCACTGTGTCTTTTTATTGTATTATTTCTGGAAGCAGGCACAACAACACATTTCACAGCACATATTACTGTGTATAACTGTGTATGTGACAAATACATCTTATCTTATCTTAATCAATGTACTGTAGGACTATGAATTGTCTGATAGAATTAGTCTGCTGATCTGATGTGAGTTATTGATCAGAGACAGAACCTGTCTATCTGAAGTTAAAAGTGAGCAGCTGTGTAACAAACATGTTTCTTTACATCACAGTCTGTGGTGCATCTGCTGCAGCTACCAACAGTCCACACACATCAAAGATCATCACTGAGCTCTTTGTCAATGTGTTTTTACAAATGCATAATGTGACATTTTCACCTTTTCTCTCCTCAGCTGGCTTTTCTGCCCTGTTCTCCACCCCAGCAGTTGGCATCACCACCACCACCTGTCAGGATGGAGGACCACCCGCCAGGTAACACCGTTCCATCTTTCCACTTTAACTCAACTGCCCCAGCCCCTCCTGCAGCCCCTCCTGCAGCCCCTCCTGCAGCTCCTCCTGCAGCTCCTCCTGCTGCTCCTCCTGCAGCTCCTCCTGCTGCTCCTTCTGCAGCTCCTCTTGCTGCTGCAGCTCCTGCTGCTCCTCCTGCAGCCACTCTTGCAGCTCCTCCTGCAGCTTGTGCTGCTCATCCTCCTTACTCTGTTCCTCCTCCTGCTTTCTATATTGTTTGCCCTGCTCCTCCTTCTTTCTTTACCGCTCCTCCTGCTTTCTATCCTGTTCGCTCTGCTCTTCCTGCTTTCTGTATTGCTCCTTTTGCTTTCTATTCTGCTCGTCCTGCTCCTCTTGCTTTCTATTCTGCTCCCCTTGCTCCCCCTGCTTTCTATTCTGCTCCCCCTTCTCCTCCTGCTTCCTATACTGCTCCACCTGCTTCCTATACTGTTCCTCCTTCTCCTCCTGCTTCCTATACTGCTCCCCCTACTCCTCCTGCTTCCTATACTGCTCCCCCTACTCCTCCTGCTTCCTATACTGCTCCCCCTGCTCCTCCTGCTTCCTATACTGTTCCTCCTTCTCCTCCTGCTTCCTATACTGCCCCCCCTACTCCTCCTGCTTCCTATACTGCTCCCCCTGCTCCTCCTGCTCCTGCAGAGTGCCCCCTCTCTGCCTTTCCTCCAGAGTCTCCCTCTCCCTCCTCCTTATCCTGCTCCTTCTCCTCTACCTTCTCCCCCTTCATTCTTTCAGACAGCTCCCTCTCCTCTCCCTCCTCTCCCTGCACTCCTGCAGACCACTCTCTCTTCTCTCCATGCTCTCCTACACACACCTCTACCCCCTTTTCTTCCCAGCCTGCTCATGCTGCTTCCCCTTTCCGGCCTATTTCTCCTGCTGCTGCTTCACCTGGCAGTGATGCTGCCCCTCTCTCTGTCCCTGCTCTGAGGCCTGCTGCCTCTGCTGTGATTCCTAGCTCTCCTGCTCTCCTGCATGCTATTCCTGCTTTGCAGCCTGCTGGTCCTAATAGGGCCTCTGCTTTCCAACCTGTTGCCCCTCGACCTGCTACTCCTTTACAGCCTGATGCTCCTGCTGCTGCTTCTGGTTTTTCTCCTCTTTTCTCGCAGACTGTTGGCGGTCCACCCCGCTCCTCCAGGAGACCCCGGAAGAGGACGACCAGGTGATGCCTCCAGCCAAGATGCCCAGGCTCTGAGATGACAGCGACTCACATCAGCTCCTCTCTGCGACAGGTATCACATTGGCCTGCACCACTAGTTTGACTCTTTCCAACCCTGAGGGCTGGCAGCTGGGAGGGCTGTGAACTGCCCAGGTAGTGTCTTGCACTTGGTTTTTTTTTTTTTTTTGTAGTTGTAGTTGCTGTTTTGCAGATCCAGGTACAGTGGCTCGATCAACCATTCTTTTTTCTTGGGGCTGGCCCTTGCGTCTTGCGGGGCTCAGTGCAGTTTGGTTGGTTGAGCATTATATTATTGTACTTGGGTTATTTTGTAGTTTTGCACATTAGGTATGATGACTTGATCAGCGTTCTTTCTTTCTTGGGGCTGGCCTTTGCGTCTGGCGGGGCTCAGTACAATTTTGTTGGTCGAGCATCATGATACCCCCCCCCCCCCCCCCCACACACACACCCACACACACACACACACACACACACACACACACACCACACAACCACCCACCCCCCATCCCCCCCCCCCCCGTCCACGGTCAGCTGGGATCAGCTCTGGAGATCCCAGCTGACAGAGGATGGAAAAGGTGAGTGTGAGCTTCTTTCTGTTTATGTCCTGTTTACATACAGGTTGAGTTATTCTTCATTTCACTAACCATGACTTATCTCTGCCTCCTGAGCTGAACTTGTCTCTTACAGTTGGTGTCCTCTGAGGATGGAAAAGGTGAGTATGAGCCTCTGACATGAAAAAAGTCACACATAGTGTTGTTATATAGACACAGGTAGCAAGTTGTGTTATTGTGAGAACCTGTTTGCACTTATATCTTTATGTTTATTGTTCTATTTATTTTCTTCAGATAATTATTCTTGGACAGAGAAAGTGACTATGAGCTTCTGTCCTTAAAGGAGGAAATACAATCAGCAATATTATATAATACAATAGAAAGACAGTAACGTAAAGCTAATGCAGTGTGTCCACTAGCTACATGCTCTTATTCATATATATTCAATGTAGTATTTCAAACATTACTACTCTGCCTCGCTAACCATTATTTGTTTTCCTCTTGCTCTGCATACTGAGCTGCTGCTGTTGACTGAGGACAGAGAAAGTGAGTATGACTTGAAATGAAAGGGAGCTAGAACAGTCTGTAATCTAAAACCGGGAAGAAACTATGTGTTAGACCTGTCTGTTCATACTTAATTCAGTGTTTTTCACTTTCACTAACCATTAGTTATCATTGTTAGTGTCAGTGTTTCTCTAAAATATGTCCTTGTGATTGCTCTTCAGTCCCTGTTGCTTTCCTGTCTATTCAGTACAGTGTGTCAAAATCTGAGTTGAATAGTTGTGGAAAAATGACTCGTTCACCATTTTTTCCATTTTACTGGCTCTGACCACTTCATGAAATATCACAGTTGTCCCACACTCATCCTTCTCCCAGGGCTCTCAGTTCTTGTGGTTAAAAATATAAAAGGCACCATTAACTAATTTACATGGAAAAATGTTTGTAACCCAGAGGGACAATAATCAAGCCTGGAGGAAGAAGAAGAAGAAGAAGAGAGGGGAGGAGAAGAAGAAGAAGAAGAAGAGAGAGGGAGAAGAAGAAGAAGAAGAAGGGTTTCTGGATGCACAGGAGAAACAGGTGCGACACCGACAGCTGGGTGGAGGAGGATGTTACTGATTGTCAGGCGGAGACTAACCCCCTCCACCTCCCAACTCACTTCACCCATTTTAATTACTCCCCTTTTCTCTCACCACTCTGTCCACCCTCAAAATGAAAGAAAAATGAAACTTGTCTTGACCTCTCTCTCTTCTGGTTCCTGATTTCACTGTGGAAACTGTGGATAATCTTCTAAAGTAACTGTCTGCTTTTGTTTGATTCACAGTTGGGAGTCCACTTGATTCTCACCACAGTTACTTGGGACTTCCTTGAGACTTGGACATCAAGATCATGACCTACTTGTGACTTGCCCCCTCCTCTGGTATGTTGGTGTTGATATTATTGAAGAGTAACAGTGGCATTGAGTGAACATCAAACCCCGAGCTGCTTTTCATCTCAGTGAAACATGGCTTTTTGTTTTATATCAAAGTTTCCTTGATGTTGAGCCAAACATCATGCCTCACTGAAATGACCTACACGGCAACATGAACACATCTGTAGAAATCAACAGGTACAGTATGCACTTCCCCCGATAAATTCCCTGGTGCGCTCAACACAGCAGGAGGGGAACATGTTCACCATGTCTTATTTCAATAGGTATCAGGAGTGGAACTACATCAACTGTTATCATGTCTCACACAGGAGGAGAGAAGAGCAGCTGGCTTCCAAACACTTCAACACTTCCTTTCCTTCATCCAGCGGGGGAGTTAATCATCAAGGCACAACAGCTCTGAAGCCCCATGAGAGGGGTCAGAGTTGTCAAACTGTCAATAAATAAACTGTTCAATAAATTTGCATTTCTGCATCGAACTTGTTTTGGTTTTTGGATAAATCTAATGATTTTTGATCTCATTTGTTGTCATTAAGGCAGTATTATTGCAGGGCATGTACGCCTTGAGATAAAAGCTATGCATAACTGAGAGTGAGAACAACTGCAGACAGCTGCATGAGTCAGTGCTGGTCCTGTAATTGATCCAATCAGTTTTCATTACACTTTCAATATGAAGGCTGTAGAGAACAGAAGAGCCTGTTTTGGTATGTTTAATACGTGAGCTGAGCATAATTTGTCCTGCGCTGAATACTTTGTCTTCACTCATTAATTTCTAAAGCCAAGGTTTGAATGTAGAAATGCTGAAAAGTTCAGCTTCAGAATTCATTCAGGGTGAGCACTAACCAGTGTGTCAAGCAAACAGAATGGTTTCATTGGTACCTAAGCTTTTGGATGATTGAACAGTCCTGTGGCTCTCAGAAAGTGTCCTTGTGTAACACACTGTCATTTCTTTCTAGCCTCATACAAATATGATTACTTTATTGATCCCAAAGGGAAATTCATTTGTCCAAATTCATTTGCAGAAAATTAAAACGCCTGATGGCTGTGGGCACAAAAGATCTTCAGTATCTCTCCGTCCTGCAGTGAAGAGAGAGGAGCCGTCCACCTCCACTGCTTCTTTGATCCATCAAGGTGTTATGAAGTGGATGATCCGTGTTCAGGATGGCCTCCATCATCCTCACTGTGTATCTCTCCACCACCTCCTCCAGAGAGTCCATCTTTACTCTGATCACAGAGCCAGCCTTCTTGACAAGCTTATCCAGCCTCTCTGCCTGCTTTTTTCCTAAACTTCCTCCCCAGCCGACTGCAGCATAAAATAAAACACTTGCCACCACAGACTGATAAACATCTGCAGCCTCTTACTACAGATGTTTAGAGATCCTCTAATAAACCTTGTGGTTTATTAGAGGATGCCCTCTCTCATCTGGATTGAGAGAGGGCACGGTGGAGCATGTAGAGGACTGTATCATTCCTCCAATGTGTTCTTTGTATGCAAACTGCAGGGGATCTAGTTTGTCTTTGACCTCAAGCCTCAGTAGCCGTAGAATCATGATGTGTGAAGTCAGGGCCACCAGTCTGTAGTCATTTAGTTCAGCCGGACATTTTCTTTTTGGTACCGGCACTATGCAGGATGTTTTCCACAGAGCTGGCACCCGCCCCAAATGAAGACTCAGGCTGAAGATCCTGTGGAGACATCTGAGACAAATGGACTGAACTATGCTGGAGAAATAAAGCCCCACTCAAAGTCCATCAAATATTTTAGGAAAGTGGCCACATGGGGATCACCGTTGTTGTCTTTTTGTAGACCAGCTTCCCGTCTTCTTTGACACCACCTTCCCCTGACTGGTCTTTCTTCCCTATCTATCTATCCATCCATCCATCCGTCCATCCATCCATCCACCCAGCCCCTAAAATGTAATAATAGAGAAAGTATATAAGATATTGGGTGTGGTAAGTAAATATCATTTGCATTTAATGTGTAAACCTATAACATTAATTAAAAGTGATTTCCAGGACTTTGATTTCTGGCAGAGAATTTACTGTACCTTCAAACAAATCCCAGTATCCTTGCAGCTTCTTAGTATTGCAATTTGAACACAGTAGGTGGTGAAAACTGCAGCAAGCTGTGATGTAGGGTTTTTGGATGCCTTCACAGATGACCTGGCTTTCAATACTGATCATCCAGTGGCCAATCATGTTTACACTGCAACCTCCAGGCCTTCACAGCAAAAATAATCTCACCAACACAATCTTTAAACTACTCTCTCAAGGAAAATAAAATCATTAAATCAACAAATGCTTATCTGTTAGCTGTCTTACTTAAGTGCATATTTGAATCTACTTTTGAGGCAAGGCAAGGCAATTTTATTTGTATAGCCTATTTTTTACAAAGGGTTAGGGTTAGTTTGTCTCAAAGGGCTTTACACAGCATCATGCAATTTAGCTTTTTGAATCAATCTGCATCAAAGCAAATGGTAAAATAGCGACTTGTAGCCCACCTTAAGTAGATTTGACAACAAATCAGTGGGGGATAACATCTTAGCTTGGACATTTGAATAGACTGCAAATTTAGTGAACTGCTAACAGGGCTCTCAATTTTGAACATAGCTTTTTTTTCTTTTTCGGGGGGGGGGGGGGGGGGGCTATATATATATATATATATATATATATATATATGAAATGAGTGATCACTGCGATGGACAACACAATATTTGATACATACATGTGAATTGGTCTTTCCTGCCACTAACTCTGATATGAATAACATCTTATTATTTAACTTCTTAAATCACAGTAGCATACTGCTTTGTTTAACTCAGCCTTGTTATACAAATATGAATTAACCTCAATAACCAACACAGGTCAGGTCCATGTTGCCCCTGTGTGATGTTCAGGGACAGGTCAGGATAGTCTAAAGGCCAGAGAGCTTCGAGGCTGAAGTTTATATTAACGAAATGAACCGTGAGACCGTGACAGGTCTCTGCTGGACGACCTGACCACATGTCAGTAGTAGTTGAGGGAAACTCCGCTGTTCTCAGCTCCACCACCACGAGCGCTTTTTTTTTTCTTTTCTCTTTTTCTTTTTCTTTTTCACGAGAACTACGAGAGGACACGTTGTACCGGCGCGGTGTGTTTATCAGAGTTTAGCCTAATCGAGTAAATTCTTATTGACAATTAATCAATTGTCGATTAATTGTTTACATCCCTAGTTATTACGTATTCAGAGCGTTCGTGCGCTCATGTGGGGTGCGTGCTTGCAGCGCTGCAGAAACCCAGACTTTGCCCGGCAACAACAAACACTGTTTTCCGATTGGCTGATAGGTAGCTGATTCAGGACAGCTGTATTGATGAAACCAGGCATGGGGAATCTATTCCACAAAGGGCCGTGTGGCTGCAGGTTTTTGTTCCAACCAACCAAGAGCACACAGTTTGACCAATCAGCTGTCTGAAGACTGAGGTCAGTTGGTTGAATGAGTCAGGTGTGGTGTCCTGCTGCTTGGTTGGAACAAAAACCTGCAGCCTCACCAGTCCTTGGTGGAATAGGTTCCCCATGCCTGGACTAAATGTGTGAGCGTGTGAATTGATTGAAATGTGTGTGTCTCACACTCAGTGTGTGAGACTTGAGAGCCCTGTACGATGTAGGTGCAACAACAGTCACCCTAACACCAAGTGTCGTACTGCTGTGCATGAATGATGGGGGAATAAAGAGACCAAAAATATTAATAATTGCAGATTTAAACCTCACAGATCACAGTGATTGTGAAGAGCAGGAATAGGCTACAAAGGTTGTTTTTAATGTCCCTCCAAAGCAGGCAATACATAGTAATTTTTAAAGATCAATATAGACACTTGAAAAACAAAAAGGTACAATATCCATCCTCCCTGTCTCTCTACTTCATGGTGTCTTGGTCTACGTCTCAGCCAGCAGCTCAGAATAATTCAACTTTTCTGTAACTAGGACACATTTCTGCCACATGAACCACAAGAGATTAGTGTAGATCCTGCAAAGACAGCTCAGTTCAGATACAGGTACAGGTGGGCTGTGATGCCCGACTCGACAAATCACCTCCTATCCAAAATGCCAGCCCTGTCTTGTTTCATTTCCAGCTCATTCAGGCTGGTTGAATGTCTGCCTGCTCTCATTCATCTCTCACAGACCTCACTCTCGCATTCATTCATTCTAAAATATTGACATGGGCTATATTTTACTGAGGCTGTTATCATCGCAATGTCGACCACTGTCCTGCTTCTCTTTTCACCATTATGTAAATTTAATGGTGCAAAATGCTGGTATAATTCATATCATTATGTATTTGGAGCTGCTGTTGGATGCATTTTAGTTTTCATGTTCTGCTGTTGGCTCTTAATATTTGCTGAAACATCATGCACGCTGAAGCTGCAGGCCCTATAGTGTTACAGCTATTGCCATCTTTTCTGTGTGTCTGATCACACCTGCTCCTGGGGTGATGTCAACATTCTCTGTGGTGGCCAGTGATTTTAAAATCCCCAGGAACACGTTGCACACTTGGGTCATTTTTCATCCTGGTACTTACAACTGCAATTACTAACTGTTTTTATTGTGTCCTCCTCTAAATTAAAGCTCATCTGGAGCAACACTCTGGTATTTTGAAGATTTCGTCTTTTTCTTTTCTTTTGTGTGGAGATGAAGACACTCAAAAATGTTTTGTGATCTAAAATTATGACAGAAAAATCACAGCCCTCAGCAAAGCAAGAACTCATCAAACAGGCTGTTGTACTGTCAGCTCCAGGAAGGTATTCTTGTTTGAGGCCAGATCTTTTATTAACATTATGCCAAATTAGCTGTGAGGAAATCCTGTTAGCAATGTATTTGTTGCACAGACAACAGAAGATAGCTACTCACTGAAGAAAACTTAAAAACTTGACTCTTGATGACTCATGACGCAGCAGCAAAAGACGTGCACTGAGGTCGTGCCAGCAATATAAATCACATTGTCTTTCTCCAAACTCACCCCACACAGAATCTCTGCCTCACCACTGTCTATCTTTACAGGCCATTACATCCATTGGATTTCTCAGAGGTTGAAAGGCTGTTTCTTTACATTCCCCTCTTCTGATTAGAGTTAATTTCACAGCACCTGTTTCACTGATGTCCATGGACCAACTCTGCTGGGTCACTCTGTGGTGACACCAGGCTTAGAGAGAGAGAGATCATGATTGATCAAACTTAAGTCCCTTTAAATAAGGCATGTGCAAACTATCCCACAAAGGGCTGTGTGGCTGCAGTTTGTCTTTCCAACCAAGCAGCAGCACACCACACTTGACTCAGTTAATCAACTGATCTCAGTCTTCAGACAGTTGATTGGTCAAACTGTGTGCTCTTGGTTGGTTGGAACAAAAACCTGCAGCCACAGCGGCCCTCTGTGGAATAGTTTGGACTTGGCTGCTTTAAATGGACCAAACCTTTAGTGTAAGAACGTTTTTTTTAAAGTGTTCAGCAATTCTGGTAGGCTGAGGGTCAGAAGAGGCCTTGGGTCACTGTCTCATAGCTGCATTATATCCTGCAGGAGGAGACACTTCGGCTGCGAGGAACAGCTTCACCAGGAGACAGTGGCTGTTAAGTAACAAAGGGCTCTGTCTCCAGAGATTGGTACTGTGAGTGTATGCAAATTATGTTTATTTCTCTGTGGTTAACAGACCAATCAAATCCCAACACATCCCTTTGAACAGATATGTCTAAATATGGGGCCTGGTATAATCCAGAAGGAATGTCAGAAACTGCATGAAAACATATCCAGGGGACCTGTTCATCAGAATTAACCTGACATCATGCACAGAGCCATGTGTGATTAATCCTCCATTCTCCTAGGCTGAGCTTCAGTAAACATCCTCAATATAAGACATCCTGGGCTCTGAATGTGCTCTCTCCTGCTTTGACCTGTGATGATCCAAATCTCCTCAACATTATTATTCAGTATCTACCTGTAAGTCAGTAAATGTCCTGTCAGTGGAGATTATTAGCTGTTAATTCTCAAACACCAAAGTGTCCTGTCTAGACATTATGCATTCATCATTTTTAATTTCCTGTTTATTTGTGCTGAGACTTGCACACAAAGTCACCACAGTCCCCAAAGACCAACACACACACACACACACACACAAAGGAAGAGAGAGAACCAACACTTCCTTCACAAATGACTAACTCGGAGATTCTCCCTCTCACACACTCTCTCACATACAGACGTGGAAAGGTCACCACTGCCAACTTCAACCTCTTCCCTCAGATAAACTGAGTGTTGTTTTTGCTCTGTCAGCAGCATCACTGGACAGACACACACACACACACACACACACACACACTGAGATCCTAATTAAAACTATTATAAGAAAGTCCACAACCAGACTTCTATGGAAAGGTCAGATAATGGCAGTCAGTGCACTGTTGTATTCCCAAATGTAGTAATGAACATGGAAACTAGAACACCTGACTTTCAGTTCATCAGTGAATGATGCTGAAACTAAGAGGAGATGGATTCATGTCTTTGTATGTGATGGAAGCCAGTGTTTCACAGTTTAAAGGTGCAGCACTGTATACTGTGTATAAGCTGTACTTTGAGGAGACCAGTGAGTGATCAGCACATCAACCATGATGCTGTACCCTCCTGGACCACACATCAGTGATGCAGTGACCAACCAGTTATGATATATATATCAGTAACCAGCAAGCGCCCTGTTTAAACTTTAATTTTTCCATTTGTCTTTTATAAAAGTCATTCAATAAACACTGGAATTCCCATTAATATGAACTGTTGCCTTTTGCCCATATTCCTATTACACTGGCCAGGCCAGGACATATGCATGGACAACTGCAGAACACACAAACAGGGATTATGTTCTTCAATTGGAACAGCTCATTCAGTGCTTTGGAAGAAGAGAACCCTCGACCACAGCAAGAACTAAGATCCATGTTGTTTTACAGAGACTCATAATGTGTAAAGACCAACTGATGGATGTGAAACGGAAATAAATACCAGAAGAAGATATATTCTGCTGAGATTCCAGATTACCACAAGGTTTATTAGCAAGTTTACTTTACTGTATATCATCATATTTCTACTTCTGCAGGTTATTGCCCAAGTAAATGATTCAGTATTTTTCAACTAATAAAACTCAGGTGAGTGAATTTAAAAGTATTGTACACCAAAAGAAAAGTGTTTTTTGTCAGAAGAAGGAAAATGGGTCAAGTTAGACAGGAGCAGGCAATATGACAGAAACTGTTGGTAAATGTAATGATGGTGACAGGGAAATGAGAGCGAGACGACCACCCGCTCAGAACCTGGTTCTGTTGCAGCTTTCATCCTGTTGGAGTGGAGCCTATCTGGGTCTCTGTCACCAAGTGCTTTCTAATGGGGGATATTGTAAAGAATACAATCGAGTTGATTTAATGTTCAATGCGAGGGCCAAATGCCCATATGCTCTAAGACCATCCAGACAGAATATCAGAGGAGAGATTGAGAGCAGTTCTTCCTTTGTTTGGACTCAAGTCCAACATAAGGTCTAAAAACTCTCTCCTGTTCCAAGTCTGTTGCTAAACATTTGACAGACAGCTTTAAGTCAGGTAGAGCTTTGAAGAAATTAAATCAGACTGCCCTGTCTGGTTGTAAGTGTCTGACATTAGTTGAACTTCTGTCTGATGTGTCTTATTTCACCTGACACCACACCAAACAAAGCTGACCTTTGACCTCTAACGCACAAACTGATTCAGCATACGTCACAAAATACTGTGACTAATTGTAACACCGCTGAAGTTGTGAGAAGTGGTTTGAATGTACAATGGCTACAGGCAGATTTCTATACATTTTCTAGCATCATGGTTATTAATTGATTAACAATTTTTTCCCTAAAGTTTAGGATGCTGCTGTGAATACTTTATTGACAGCGGAATGTGAACCTGGTCTCACGTGCTCCGGCATGTGACACACACGCTATGTGAGCCTTTATTCTGCCTCATTTCACCATATCAAACCACACATCATCTTCATCAGCAGGTCTTTCTGTTATATTTCAGAGAAACATGATTTTCAAGTTATTACAGGACTAAATGAATATTGCATTTTTTTTTACTCTTTTTTTCTCTCTCTCTTTCTCTCTCTCTCCCTCCCTCTCTGACACACACACACACACACACACACACCTTCTGCATGAGGGATCATTATATCATGTCCTGAGATATATGTGCACTCGCTATATGCATGTCTGTGATTGACAGCTCTGATGTGCCAGCTCTCCTGTTACTTTGCTTGTGAATGAACTGTCAGAGATTTGAAAGGCAGACATGGTCCCAAGGCAAACACTGACTGCAGGGATCCTGCAAAAATCAGTTGTAAGACAATTATATTTCATCACCACTCCTTTTTTAAGATTATCGTTTCTTCTTTAGTCCCGCACTCCACCCCACCCATAAAATACCAGCTGTGGTTTTCTCTATAATTGCCTGTCACAACTCTCATGTAACAAACTGTGATCAGTGCATTGTTTACTTACGTTAACTTTTCTAAAGAGATTCACTAAATGTTTGGAGGGAATAAGCTTTGCACACATTTCTATTACCTTTCAGCATTAATGAATAACAAGTGAAATGAATTTCTCACTTTTGATAGACAGGTGGATTCTCTTCGCTCACGGCTGTGTGTGTTGGGGGAAACACAGACTCAGAGTCAGAGGGGACTGTGGGAAAATAAATGCTGAGTCTTAAGCAGCAGGTCAGGATGTTCTCATTAGTCCAACATAGGGTCTGTATCCAGGAGGCCGTCCTTCGTCACTCTGCCTCATTCACATGTAACACTTTAAATTATGCAGGAGCTATTTAATTAGCTCCAGTGGTGCAACACATCACTTTGTCAAGGGAAGTGACAAGTCCCTGTTTTGTCACATGGTCTGTGCTCAGTTATGAAGGTTCAAATAATTTGAGTGAGCACTGTGACTACTACTGACAAATCTGCAGAAACATGATGGTGAACAGTTTGATGTAGGTCTGTCTATAAGCCTGACCTCATGTTACTGACTGTCAGAGCCTCTTGTGCACAGCTCTAACTAAGAACATTAACAGTGGCTCTACTCCATGTTAAGAGTCACAGTGAACTGGTCTCACCCTGCACAAAGAAATGAATGGGGAGTAAAATCCAGTCTGACTGTGCCATAAACAATATAAAGTGAATTATTACAAAAAGATGAGAGGACCGTCCTCAACCAGAAAGCAGAACGCAGGGTTTGAGAGAATGGAGACTAAATAAAGAAAGAAAATGGATCTAAAATCTGATACTGAATCTGATACCCAGGCCAAATGTGAATAAAGTTAAGGAATAAAATAGTCTGACAAGGAGAGAGTGAAGCCCACACACTCTTCAGGTTAAGATTAAAGAAAGACCAGTTTCTGGATGAACACACAAAAGCACATGACTTAAATACCAAACATTTTCAACACCAATTATTTGTACGTACATGCAAATCAGGGAGCATGTCGAGCTGAAGGGAACAGCTTATACCTTCACTGTAAGGGAATCAAGCTGAGAGAGCAGAGGAAGGAGCCCAAAAGCATTTTATGTCATTTACACATCTTTGTTGCATCATTTCTGCTCAAGTAAGCTGATCACAGAAATGATCACACTGATTTTCACAGTGTGTTCTGGGAATGAAAGTTTATCATCTTCCAGGATGGTGATGGATTCCTAAACTGTTTGGTCTGCACTGAACAGCAAACTGCAAACTCCCTCTGAGATGTAAAATCTATAAATGGTTTGTTCTGTACACTTGTACTCTGCCACTTTGTCGTGTTTGTTGTCATCAAGTTTCTCTGTCCAGGTGTTTGACTTTAGAGTTCAGTGTTTTCCTTGATCCTGATGCTATTTGTTGAAAAAACACTGACAAAACACTTCCTGCTCTGGGGTTTCACAGAGGACGACGTGCAGGGGGCTGACTCTGGGGTTTTACAGAGGATGACGTGCAGGGGGCTGTAGTGTACTGTAAAAGTGGTGGAAGACCATGTCCACATGTAAATGCAAGTAGCCGAAACCTGACACTTCCCTGTGTGTTTTGGCCTATCCACACATAAACTGATATTTTGAAAAACTCCTTTTGGGCAGCTGACTTTTCAAAACGCGGTTTTTGTGTCTATGTGTGAAGAAGGAAGGAGAGATTTTGATTGCACAGGGGGCTGAACTGGGGGAGCGAGCTGCTGCTGGCAGAGACACCGGCAAGCTCTGGGCACCGGGTAGGCAGTGTGCTTGCTGCATGTGTATTGCAACAGTTGCGTGACGCTACGGTGTCTCTTTGGGTTTTGAGCACGTCTATATTGATAGCAATGGATTTGTCCCTGCAAAAGATGCTACATCTGAACCGTCCCTCACAACACAAAGTGACAGTAGTCATGGATACAGTAAACAAAGATCAGACAGGAAGTACGCCCTGGTACTTCTACGCTATGCTATGATTGGTCAATGTGTTTTTAAAAGTTAAATTATATCGCCGCCCGCTGGTGTGGCAACAATGCACAGAGATTTTTTTTTAAACGTGCTGGAGTGGATGTGATTATTATTGTTTATTTATTTTTAATGGAGGAGGGAAAAACTACTGCAAAAGTACCTGGGTATGTGAAGAGTATGCTGAAATCCTGTTTAAATCACATTTGCTTTCCTTAGTTCCCTAAAAAGAACGACAGGGCAGTTTGATCTCTGAACAGTTTCACTTTGTTCTGTAACGTTCTAAGGATGAGCACTGAGTGTATTTAATAATGTTTCACAGAGGCTGCAGAGGGAGGATGACAATAGCATAAGGTTCCAGTGAAGCATAGTTCCACATTCTCTGTCTCTGTGGGATTTCCCTATACTGAGTATTTTCTGCTTTCTCATCTCCCTCATGTTTGCACATGATTGCATCAGTTCCCTTTCATGCCCCCCAAGTTCATTCCCATGAGATGCTGAGGACGACTGATCTGTTTATATGGCTGATGTTTATCTTTGATCTGCTGTGTAGGTAACTTTGATCTTCATCTGTTCCTTGTTATGTTGAAAAGTAACTCACCTTCTTTGAGCACAGAAATCTGTCTCTGCGTCGCACTTGTATGGAAGCCTTGAAGGCAAACTTCTGCCTGATCCCTGGTCAAGAGCCAGAATCAAAGCAAACACGCTCCAGTTGCTCTAGTCTTTCTTGTCAAAGGTTCAGACTAAGCCGTGTGGTCATGTTCACATTTTTTTAAACTCAATTATTTGATACCTGTTTCTATCCTGCAAAATCTTTTTACCTGAACAAGGATCAGCTGCTTATCGGTACTAATATAACATAACTACTAGAAATTCATTTCCCTCTGAGGTTCTACATCATACACACTGATTAAGATTTGGATCTTTCCTAGTATATTTGCAGGAGATGTGTCCCCAATAAATCATTAGTGAAAAAAGAGACACTTTCTTATTGCTTTTTGGAGATAAAAAGGCTGAACAGGAAGTTATTGTGTGGGTAACTGCAAGCTGCACTGTTGTCAGTGCCTAAAAGTATAATAAGCATCTTCAAGTGGGAGTAGATTCTCTGGACATTACATTAATATCAGACTGTCAGTTCAATATTGTGGGATTAATTGTATTTATATTGATATTGTCAAATGTCAGCTGCCCTACAGCGACATTTCGCAGACATTCAGAAACGACCTTTAGGGGACACATTTGGGACTTTTTCTGACTGCTGGCATCCATCAGTTCAGAAGCACCAGCTCTGTCTGACTCTGTACATGCTCAACTGGTGAAGAGTCAGTATCATGTTGTTCTGCATGAGAGCTGGTATCAGCAGCAGCAGCTTGGCTGAGTGGGGTTTACAGGTCTGTAGTAAATCCTTCTGTGGAAACATGTGTCAGCCAGGAAGTAGCCTGGGATCCTCCAGCAGGGAGCTGGTCGACAACCTTCTCTGGAATCAATGGAGCAACACGTTGTGTCCTAGTCAGAGCCTGGCAGGTACTTTCCACACATACACACACACACACACACAAAACAGAGCTTATTTCTAATACAACATTAATAATAAGGTATCCCCTCTATCTGGTCTAATTCTGAGCCAGCTGCTGTCTAACAACTTGGCTGTGTTTTTTAGGATCCAGACAACAGGTTATTATCTGAGAGGATCATATTTTATGACCCTCTTTTGCAGATTAAAAAAAATGCAGCTCTGGGGGATGTTCGGTGGCCGAATGGTTGGAGCACATCCCATGTTTGCAATGCAGTGATCGCCAGATCCTGTCTCCAAAATACATCTTTAAAAAAATGCAGCTCTAAACAGATAGATGTGCAATTTAACCATGGAGGTATATACACATATGTGTGTGTGTGTGTGTGTGTGTGTGTGTGTGTGCATGTGTGTTCAGATGAGTTCAGTTTTCTGTGGTTTGTAGTTTTGCTTCTCTCGGTTTACAAGGTGATATATTTATCAGGTGCTCAGCTGAAGGAGAATCATTTCTCCAGGAAATGTCTTGGTGTTTATGATCCCACTTTGAATCTGGGGACAGATTGGCATTACACACTAATTTAGTTCCAAGGCTGAAGATGGAGGAGAGCAAGAGCGGTGCAAGAGGGAGGGAGGGAGAGGCAGCCATATGTACAGTAGTGATGATGCTTCAATTTACAGCTCTCATGCACAGTCATGCCTTTGCTCTCAACAGTTAGCTTAGATTCTCCTACGCTTGAGTGCCTGTGCAGTTAATATGAAGCTATCACAAGCAGCCAGTTGGCTCGACTAAGAGTGGAGGTGAAACAGAGGAAACAGAAAATGTCTGTCTGATGGTAACTAACCCATGAAACTTTACTCAGCTTTACTTGTTTGGCACACACTTCCATCCATTCAACAACTGCAAGTAATAAGGTGCACCAAACATAAGAAATACTGAATCAACTGAATATTAAATCAGATCTCCAGCATATTAACTGTGAAGGAAGAGCAAGGCCCTGGGTCTGTCTGCATGAAGGACAGTGGCCAACATGTTTAACACATCACAGATACACTACAGCATACACAAGCCACAGTGGAGGCCCTGGGGCTGTTACAGCGCAAAGATGTCTATCTGCATGTGACACACACACACACACAACAGTACAATACAATTAGTGAGGTTGTGTTGACTGTTGACTACAGGTTAAGCTGGTTGGTTAGGTTGTCATGTCCTCCATGGTTTTGTCCGAAATCACTCACTCATTCACAACTCCCTACTCACTATATAGGCAATTCTATACAGAGGAGTATGTAGTGAGCTCACTGGTAAAATGAAAAAAAGTTTTGGACACTACTCTGCCACGCAGTTAATTATGTTATTATGACCGCAGTTACGACAGCAATGCGCGACCGCAAGGTATTATGGGATATATTGCCTGGTTAGTGACCATCGATTGTTCACTACATTTCGTGGTGAACTGTGGGATACAATGAGTCCACTATATAGGGAATATCAATTCACACTAAACAGTAGGGCACCACTACAAAATGGTGTAGTCACCATATACTAGGCAGTGAGTGATTTTGGACACAACCCATGTGTCCCCAGGTTTAGTAAGAGTTTTTCCTGTTTTAGGGTTACACCTGTGTCTCATTGTCTTCCCTTGTGGTTTCTTATTTTCTGCTGTAGGCCCTACCTTGTGGTAGACTCTTTGTGTACTCTTTGAGTTTGTCCAGGACTCCGGCTCATTGATTTTCTTGGTTTTTGTCCAGAGCCGTTTTGCCTTTGCTCCCTTTTTTCAATAAATTTACATTTTGTTACTTGTGTTCTTTTGCATCTGCATTATAGCATTTTCATACATGTAGAATGCAGCACTAAGTGCTTTATATGTTAAAAACCTGACCCCTCCCACATATACACACACATTCACTTATTCGCTCTTTGAGTTATGGCTGGGCAATGAGGATCCAGCTGAGTGGGAGCTGTCCACACAGGGAAGTTTCACAGGCCGCAGCCACAAGGGGTGCAGCCACAGGGACCAGCCCAACCAGGACAGGAGAGGTTAGGACGATAGAAACAAAGGCCAGTCTAATGCTCAGATCAGTGTAAATGTAGAGTGAGAGAACAGAGGCCTCAGAGTACAACAAACTCAAATTCTCCCTCATACATCATTATTATAGATCACTCATCACTAATCTTATGACAATGTCAGACTGAACAGCTTTGTATAAGATCATGAAGCGAGACAGAGATCTGCTGCTGGGACCAGGGAGGCTCTGACAACACTGGCAGCTTAATCTAATGTTGCAGTGAGTTGTTTGATTTTTCAAGTGGTTCTATTAGGTGAACACTTTTGTCAGCATGAGTGCAGATGAAAATGCAACAATAGAGGAAGGAAACATTCTCTACAGATGAGCTGGCAATAAATCATGTCTTAACCGACTGAGCTGAGAATCAATTCTGGTCACTCTGAAGAAAACAAGTTGAAGTTTGTTCAGTCAGATGAGCTGCTTGCATCGACGAAAATGAAACTGCACTTTCTTGGTAACGCTACAGCATCATGTTGGTGAATGACAGGGCTCAATTCAGATTTTCAGATCCATCCAGAACAGTCAGTGTAATTCTCATCTCTACTATTTGTTCATGTCTGGACTCTATGCTTCTGTTTAGAATCAACTTGGTTGTCACATGAGATTTCAAGTGGAAAAAAAAAAAATAAATGATGATAATTTTTAGAATGAAATCTAATTGTGTATTTATTCAAATGGTATGAACAAAGAAGAACAGGACACATGGAATTTGGGTTTTTTGTTGTTGACAATGCAGAACTCAACACATCAACACGCTATCCACTCAAGCTCTGCATCCTTGGACTGCCCAGACCCTATATATGTCATCACTGTCTCTCAGACAGTGAATAATTGACATCACTGTCTCTCAGACAGTGAATAATAATTGGATATTGGAATGAATAATTGACTCAATGCAGTATTGTTAGACCTATTTGAAGTTATAAATTAACTGTGTGTTACAGCCATAAGTGTTGTGCTGTGTGTGTGTGCTTGTGTCTGTGCTGTCTTCCCAGGTACTGCCCCTCCTGCACCTACTGATGGAGCGCACCTGGATCCAATAGCTCATTAGGCCTTGCATAAAAGCTGGAGGCAGTGGTGCAGCACCAGTGGGCCAACAGACAGTCTTGGGCATGTGTGTGTATATGTGTGCATGTGCATGCGAGCGAGTGACCTGTGTGTTACTCTTGGTGATTGGGAGGGTGATAGAATTCTTGTGTGCCAGGAGAAGTTTGACTCTGCCTGAATAAAAACTTTAATTTGGCCAAACTCTTTCACACCCTCTTTTTTTGGCCCGGATTTATTTTATGTTTCTCCCCACTCCCGTTACGTTTTATTTATATATATATGAATGTATATATATATATATGTAACAGAATGGGAATATAAATAAATCTTGGCCCAAAAAAAGAGAGTGTGAAAGAGGTTGGTTTTAAATACATATATATGTGTGTGTGTTTAGGTATATATGTGTATATACTTGAGATGAATTGAATTTCAGTGAACTTTGTATTCTGATCTATTAAATGCAGTTGTCATCTTGAGTGTCTTGAATCAGATAAACTGGCAGAGAGGTGATAATCAGATAAATGATGAGCAAATGATGAGAGGGAAATGCAAAGTAGTGATTCAAATGAAAGCAGACAGAAAAGACAGAGAGACAACAACAGCTCAGTGTGAGTGGAATCACAATGCAGACTCAAATTGTCATTCATCTCACATGTCCACAACTGCAAAATGAAATTCCTAAATCCTAGAGGAAACATCTTCTTCAAGTGTGTGCACGTGACCATACATCCAGATGATGTGTTGTTACGAGTGTGCATGGCAGAGTGAGGTCCCACCACAAAAGGGTGAAGCTGTACAGACTTTATGGGCTGTATCAGTGCAGATGGAGGTCTGTATACCACACCTCCAGAGCTGGACAGGAGTTGCTTCTTTGTGGAGCATTCCCTACATGGCTAACAGGACAGGAGAAAGCACAGGCCCCCTGCCCCCATAGCCACCAGTAGCTGGATTTCCTAGACAGCTCCCAGTGTGAATGTCAAGTATGATCCCATGGTGATGCAGCAGGAACATACTGATGTTTGTATGCTTGGAGTGTAGGGTTAGGTCCCAGTACAGTACAACAGTAGGTATAACAGTCATTGAGACATTGTTCATAGTTCTGATGACAAAAGTGTTTATTTAAAGGAATGTGAGACAATACAGGTGGAAACATGTGTCTCCTTGATTCTGTTTCTGATCAGGTGTACGAAGAGACGGTGCACATCAGCAAAGCAGTACAGTCTCTCCTGTGTTTGGGAGTCTGCTGTGTTCCTCTTCACTGCTTTTTCAGTGCCGTGTCTGTTGACATGTAACTGCTGCCTACAGATTTCTGTTCAGGAATGTGAATCGTGTACAAGAACATCCTCGTGTTTCGTGAGAGAATGAAACAAGGACCTGCTCATCACTCATTGGTCCATAATAGTGCTGTTGTCAGAACCTCCACTGGTTTCCTGAAATGAGCACAGATGTGCACAGTAGGAAGTGGCTTTGGGCATTTGTTTTACCAGAATACACTGTCAAATGACAATCAATTAGATAAGTGACATTAAAATAAACAATAAAATAGACAAACAAATAATTAATATAAAACATTCTGGTGCAGCTTTTATGTCACACCAATTCTTATCTATGTTAATCAAACATAAACTGGAGATTCATGGAGAACCTTGGGAGGCAGGCTATGACTCTCAGATGTCCAAGTGCTGCTCTTGTTAGGACTGTGTTTTACACTACATGACCCTGAGACCATTCAGAGACACCAGGGTTTGACCAAAGGGCAGAGCTGTGAAGCAGAGGGACAGAATTTGTGCCCTAAAGAGCCTGTGATCACAGACTGAGAGGAAACAGACCAGGGAATGATGTTGTGCAAAGCACTGCTGGACCAGCAGCTGACCCCACAGGTCGTCTGTCTCTCCAGCCCAAACTCTCAAAGGCACAGCAGCACTGATCACTGTACTGACACTGCAGAAGCCAGATAACACTGACACAACAGTAAACCTGCGAGCATGAGCATGAGCTGAGCACACACGCATGCACACATGCACACTCACTCCCTGGCTCCTGTCTCTGAACCAAAACATTTCCATTTAACTTGAAGTGATAGTTTGGGTTATTTGAGGTGAGCTTTTGTGAAGTCCTTATTGATATTGATATTCTGCATTTTGATATTTCAGCTTTTACTCTGATATTCAGTTTCAGAAATCTTTATTGATCCAAATAAGGGCAAGTCATTAGCAGCTTACCTCACATACATAGCTCAAACACATACTGTGTGTCAGTGCAATCAGTACAGACAGTCAAGGGTCAGAGAAGGACAACCAATAAATAATAATAATGATGATGATAAGTGCAGGAAAGAAGGTGTGACTCTGGAAGCCTCTGAGCGGGGGTTGTTGTGTGAAGCATTTGTGGATGCCAGTCTTGCATAGACAGATCCATCTCCACCGCTGTGCGTCAGTGCGGGAGTGTGCATTACCTGGCTGCGCTCATTATCAACCTGCCATAGGGGAATGATAAGCCGGCTGTGTGGCTGTATGATTCAAATCGTCATTGTGAATTTTCAGTGCAAAGGTTGATTGGATTTTGAAAGCAGCACCAGACGGGGGAAGCAGAGAGGGAGGAGGGCAGTGAGTCACACTGATGATGACAATCCCTCCAGGTTGAATGAAGTCTTTGGTTCTGGTCAAATGTTTTTCCATTTACTACCTCGCACAAATAGAGCAAAACACCTGTAAAAGGCCCTCCTCCAAACCCATCTGGGAGTTTTCTTGTTGACTGTTCCACCAGGCAGCATCTCCTCTCTGACCTGAATGCCACCCTCCATGCTTCACTGCTGTTCTCCTGCCTGGTGCTCAGATTAATACTAGCTTCTTCCAACACCAGCACAGTCCTAGAGCTGATAGCAGCTGCCCTCAGGTCATTCTGCTATCAGTGATGATGAACGAGTGAAATCATTCCACGTTTTGGTTTTATAGGTTTTGATCAATCACTGTTCAATGATCATGATCATTTTTTGAGAAATTTTAGATTATAACGGGTGTGTATTGTGTGGAATGTTCAGGCTAGAGTGGTCGACGTCATCAGCTAGAGTGGGAGAAGTTGTCTGAAGGTTGTCTCTTTACACACTGTTCTCGGCCACAAATTACACACTACACACATGATTTTTTCCAAAGCTGTAGACAAACTTCCTTGGTGTTTTTACACTCAATTGTAAAGTCATCTCAGTTTATACATGGATAAATAGGGTATATACAGTACAATAACTCATATTCATAACAGATCACCTGATATGTGTGGTGTATATGGTTAGCCCAGTATTATTTGCATGTGATTTAATAAAGGTAGACACGGTTGACACCCAGGCTGCTGATGTATCAGCCTCTCTGTCCTGCTGCCTCCAGTACAGACAACAGATGCAGTCAGGATCGATCACATTGATAGACGCACTCAGCTTTGTGCGACCTTATGGCAAATGGCAATTTTATTTATGTCGCCTGTGTTAACTCAATTCTTAACATTTGATGGCAAAAAGTAATAGGCATGGACAAACGCAGATAACATCAATAGAAGAATGTCAGCATGAGCAAAATGCAGAAACTGAATCAATGAATCACTCACCCAACACATCAAAGATAGCACTCAGCTATAAGACTGAAAACAGAAACCACTGGCCCATTTGTAACAAAGAAAAGTATACCAGAAACACACACACAGGCATTAACCATCCACATTAAACACTCATTTGTCACACTGATCAGATTCTAAGCATCTTTCTGATGATGAATTAAAGCAAGTTCATCACATTTGCAGCATCATTGTGATACTGATGCACATTTTCTGCTACTACTTATTTTTCTCTTGTTGAATCATTGAGACAGACAACTGAATGACTGTCAGGCGATCTGATCACAGTGTTCAACTCTAAGCTCAGGTGTGTATGTGCCATAGTTTTAATATGAATTGAAAATATTTTACTATTTCAAATGGATAAAACTTCATGTATGTGGGTTAGGGTTGTAAAACATTAAATTGATAAATCTAGAAAGCTGCAGCTTACGATGCACTTATAGATGTTCGCTGTAATTTATCTATTATTTTTTTTATTCATTTAATAGGGTTGATGCATTTTAATGTTGCTGATTTTAAACTCTTGTACCTTGTTGGACATTTACATGTAGTCTAAACCAGACAGTTTTCATTATAATAAAACCACTACAAGCTAAAGAAATGACAGTGGAGTAAAGCACTACACTGGAGGACAGCAAAACCAAATTAAAACAGACAAAACTATGGATAATGTCTTAAATTTAACCAAAAATATACAAATGTTCAGTCTAAAATCAGACAGCAGCACCACAAGCAGACAGTTATTCAAACTGAAACAATCAACAGTGTGATACAATTAGTTACAAGTGGGTATAGCTCTGGTTTGTTTTCATCGACGCTTAACTTTTGCTCTCAAGGAATGTATATGTGGAGTTATATCTCTTTGCAGTATGTGACAGTGATGCTATCAGTCAGACATTTTGTCTATTACTTTCCAAGGCTGAATGTTTGAGGATATGATATATGACTGTAGGCCTACATGTTGATGTTTGAGCCCCTACTGTGATAAAACATGAATTTGAGTTTGTCAGTTCATTGTAAGGTTTATTAATATGGCACATCTCATTACAAGACAATCATTAACACTGACCTACAAGTTATAAAATACAGATATTACCATGACAAAACAACATAGATAAATATAAGCATGACTGAAAGACAGAAAAGTGAATCACACCGATGTCCGGAGCCAAAAGGTGACATCTTCACATAACTTGTTGAATCCACACAAAACCCAGGTTTATCATCTTGCAGTGATATTCATTAGATATGACATTAAATGCAGCAGTTGAACTGTAGATGGGCTCATATTAATGTGACTAATGCAGGAGATGAATGACAAAAACAGAAGAGCAGAGGGAGTAGGAGAGGTATGAAGAGCGAGCAACGGATCAATGGAAAAACACTTCCTGTGGAAGACCTTGGATTCAGCTGGAGCCCAACACAAAATGAAAATAAACGCTGACTCTGACTGCTGCTCTCTCTCACGTGCATTCTCTCTCTCAGCTGTAAAAATGGCATTGTGAATTTGAGCTGACGTAAATTTCACTGTGATGAATAGCAGCATTGATCAGGTCATTGTTACCGTTCCTCTTTATGGTTGCAATCATTTATTCTCATGAGAGAGGGGCCACCTCCAATCCTTCCACATTTACTGCCTCAGAGCTGGGCTGTACGAGCCAGTCGTTCATCTTCACATACCTTTGCTTTTATTTCACCTTTCTGTCCAAATGCCAGTTTCAGAGGTATAATGTTAATATAGTCTAATTAATATAGTCCTTTTTTTCATTCATTTCTACATACCATGTCTCATTTGGTTTACATATCATTCTGATGGCTTCAGCTGCTTCCTAAGCCATCTGAAACCAAATATATATATATATATATATATATATATATATATATCGATAATATAGTTGTTCCACTAATTCTGAGCATAATAACACAATGTCATAAAGAGAATATTAATAAAATGTCATTATGACTATAGCCTACACTCATCAGCCACAGTATTAATTATTCTGGTTGAGTCATGAATCCTGAAATTACACATATGTTTTACATCTTGTTACTAATGGGCTCCATTATTAAAGTTTTGGCAGATGACTGTGTTTTATAATGAAAATAAAAAAAATACATCTGCAGATTCCAAATTTGTTCATAATTACAAATTATTTGGTACATTTCACGAATTCGACTCATCACAGTCTATTTTAGGTTTTTCAAATATAATTATGGAGGTTATTGATTTTAAAATATCCAGGAAGCTAGTCAGGGTGATAATGATGTTAATTCTGAGTCTTTCTCTAGTATTGTCATGCATATTCATGATTAAAGTAAGACACAACACAAACATACAACACAACACAAAGACGTCATTCCATCACTGAGCTGACAGCTGCAAGGCAGATTAGCCTTCCCTACCATAAATATGACAAACCAGAGGCTGAAGTTTATTTTTACTAAAATATTTTGAACATATATGTGTTCAGCTGACCATCACTATTTTCACTGACCAGAGAGTTTGACCAGGCTACAGTAACATGTTGTATGGCTACAACTTAACCTCAGAAAAGAGTGAATCAGAAGAACTCCATGAGCTGACACAAAAAGATGAGTTATTACAAGAGTTCTGGACAGACGCCTGTGTGAACAGATGAAAAACACATACATACACACACTATACACTTTGGGGATTGATAAAGTAATTCATATTCATATAAAATTCAAATACACTGAGATAAAGTCTTTTTTTGCATATTTATAAATACACACACATAAATTATGTTGATACCATCCTCATCACCTGGTCATCAGTATGGCTGTAACTCCTGTCAGTACCTTCCTTTATTTATCCTCAGCGGACTGTAGGTTATCAGATCATTCTCCACCCCCTGCTGTGTTCATTCGCTCCCAGCCACATCCCAGCCTCAGTCAGAACATAGCCTAAAGGCACTTTAAAGCTATTTGAGGAGGAAAGAGGATTCTGTATTTTTCTGTATCCACTGAACCTTTTTACTGCTTTAGGGATTCGCACCTGTGACCTTTTTGATCACAAGCTGCCTGCAGAGCTCAGGGAGGCTGCTGTGGATCTGTATCTGCTGGTTAAGTGATCTGCTCCTGCCATTCCCTTTGTCCAGAACACACACTGTTGCACACAAACAAAAGCACAAAGTATATGCGTCATTACAAACACAACACATGAATCAGACACAATAACACAAAGTGTACTTACAAACCTGGACATATCTGACAGTATGTCCTTTGTAAGACAGCAGCTCTGGATGGGGCCAAAGTGGTAAAACCAAACATGCAGATGCCACTTAGCAACTTGGACACTTTCAACAGCTGATATTTGTGAGATAAGTACCAGGAACTAGATAAGACTTCTAGATGGAGCTATGACAGCAGCTTTCCCTGGTGGCCTGTGGTACCAATCTACAGCTCCGTAGCATCACTGAGATGAGATTGGTATGAGTCTTCTCATGTCACACCATGGGTGTAGACCAGGTGCATCTCACTCAGTTCTATAAGGGTTGCTCACCTGGTGCAAACGCAAACCACCACCCACATTCTGGATCTGGTACGCGTTCAGGTATACTATGCATGTGGACTGCACCTCTCCAGGGTTTAATAGGGATTTAATACCATGGATTTATACAGGAGAACAACAAATCTATGTGTTACAGTCATTACTTTTGTGGTCAGTATGTATCCTCATAAAGGGAAAACAAATTAGTATTCAGTTGCAAGCTTTAGAGTCTAAAATCACTGGACTTTCCACAAAAATCAAAAGAATATTTAATTTGAAATGTCTCTGTGTATTTTTTAATGAGAAAAGGATCCTGTGATAAACATATTAGGGGGGCTTCAATTTCTCACCTTTCTATACAGAATATATGTATACAGCAAGAGGGATGGATAACATAATGAAAACACTTTGAAGAGGAGAGTTTTATTTTTAGTGGCTGGAAAAAGCGTCTCAAATCAACAGCTGCTCCCAGCATATCTGATTAGTCTATAGAAGGCATGTCAGCTCAGGTAGACACCGACAAGTTTACACACTGTTTCACACACTCTCACACATCACTGATTACACAGCCTACTCCAAAAAAAAAAAGAAAGAAAGAATGAAACTATCACAGAATACAGTGGAGGTCTTGGATAAAAACAGAGTTCATGACAAGTGAGCAACAATCTTAGTTTCATGCATATGAAACGAAAACTTTTGAGATGTAACCTCTTCATAAAAACACCATAGGGTTTGGAAGAAAATGGCCTTTTGTCCCACAGAGGAAAATATATGACTAATAGAGAGCAGCTACATCAGACACAGAGAGGAGAGAGCCAGGGACACCATCAGATCCAGCTGCTGCCTGGATGCCAGTATCTGCTGGTTTGGCTCAGATGGCCTGAGATGGTGCAGCCTGCTCCCCCTCCTGCACCAGTCCTTGAGGGGACTGAAAAATGGGTCAACACAATTATGACAATTGAGGTGGTTATGTGGTAAGTGATCCTCACTAAAGTAAAGTTTGTCAATACTGCTCTGTTCCTGTGTGATGGAGTTTATTCTACCATGACAAGCTGACATTAACACGTTAAGCACCAGTTCTTAATGGCTGTTACTGTTGATGAATCTTTGTTGAATGCACTTACATGAACAGATGCCTCCAATGACTTAACAATGTCAGACTATTTATAGCCATCTTTGATCTGTGGGGGACCAAATTGCCATTTCGGCACATCGACAGCTGCCCCCCACATTTCATTACTCTGTAGAAGGCAAGTGCATGACATCCCAGGTAGACACAAACAAAGCAAATGTTTCTCTGTTTCACACATCACTGATCACAAATATCCATGTTGAAACCAGTTGGACATTTAATGAGGGCCTTGTTTCCTAATCCTTCAGTATCATGCCAGTGCGGTTTCTGATGTGAACCAGAAAGTGAAGCTGCTGACTGAAGGAGGCCCAAGAGGCAGAGGTGGCAAAATACTGTGGAGCTTAACAGACTTCAGGAGGCAGAAGGTGGCATATACAAGATGGGAGAGACAGGAGATGAAAGTAAAATCTGTAACTCAAGTTTTCAGCAGAGATGTGGCCCACGGTCTGAAGTATTAAAAACATATGTATTTGCCACTGGTGAGAGGAAGTGAGGTGTCGATGGACTTAAGCCAAAGCAGGAGTGTGCAGAGAAAAAAAAAAAAAGCTGCTAAAAGTGGAAAAGACTCTCTCTGGATCTCAGAGATGAAAAAGGAACACCTTTACCTCCTGGAAGTGACTGACGTGTGTCACTGACAGTTCAAGAAATGTTCACAGCGTGTTCCATGACCTGGGGGGAAAACCAGATGCCTGGTGCTGATATCTGCTCACATACAAGCTCAGTGGAGCTCACCTGGGGCTTTTCTCTCCCTGTCAGAGCACAGAGCAGTGGGATTGTTGTCAACAAGAACAACAACAACAACACCAACAACAACAACTGTATCAATTGCTGTCAACAACATTCCCAAGGGAAAACAGTTCATATCTGCCTACAACTGCTTTCTTGTTAAGCATCAGGTTAAGACTGGAACAGGAAGGATGACAACATTGGTCTCAAGTCTCAGTTATGGGTTCCCACTCTTGTTCTGGACTTTGTTGTAGGGCTGTTAACCAGGACAGGCTTTTTAATTATTTATTTATCATTGTGCGTGATAGTTAAACCATCATGAGTAAATTGTTGCTCAGATTCATTGGAATTACATTCTACCATCCTGTCATCAGTTAGACTTCTCTCTATTAGTCGCTGTCCTCCAAAGTCATGCTGCATTCAGAAATGGATGTATCATAATATTCTTACCATAGTATCATGATCCAATTCCATGTGTGAGCCTGAAAGCAGTCAACTACCACAAGCCGTCCAGCCGTCTCCTCCAGTGACATGTCCGTCTCCCTCCTCTCTCAGGAGGAACTAAAAAATGAAATGTTTTAGAAACTTTTAATTTAAATGGTAATGAATGTAACTGAACATTTAAGATTATGTGCACTGAGTACACAACAACAATGTGGTGAGGAGTGATGATAATGATGGGATGATGCCAGGACAGCACTTCCCCTCAGGGACCAGTGGGAGTAGGAGAACAGGTTGTACCATCTCAGGCCACAGCCACCAACCAGTGGACACAAAGTCAGAGTTTTAACTTTACGACAGAGACAGTTAAATAAATGAATGTGGACAGTCTGATAAACTGAGATGCTGCTAGCACTGAGGTGATAGAAAAGTCTATCATATAATGTACATGTATAATGATGACCTACAAAAATGATATACCCTGAATGCAAGTGTCACCAGATAGTTATGAAAAATCACCAAGCCACACCATACAGAGTTCGCGTTAACCTAGTAAACATCCTCGTCTCTGAGACACAGCATGACTGTGTGTAGAGTGTGTGTGTGCACACGCACACACAGACACACACACTGCTGTGATATTAAGCAGGAAATATATACCTTTCTGGGGCTTTAGAAAACCTTTGTGAAGGTAAAAAGCCCATAAGCCTATAGAATACACAGCTGGAGTTGTCCAGTCAACAGTATTACAGGCGCCTCTCTTACCACTGACCGTGATCTATGGGAGAGATGTTTCTTTGTGCCGCAGGGATTTTTCTCTGCAATACTGCAAGGTGCCACTGAAAACGACTGGCTGCATGGCAGAGCAGCAACAGTGTGGAATCCAGGTCTGATGATACATCCATGCAGAACTCTCAGGAAAACCCCCAAAATGTTTTACTGAGGGCTGTTCCAGAAAGCGGGTTCAACAAACTCTGAGTCTATCTCTCAACTCTGAGTTAACTTACTCTGAGACGGGAAACTCTGAGTTTCCGGTTCCAGGAAAGCTGATATGAATTAGTTCAATCAACTCTGAGTAGGTTCACCTTGAGTTACGCGCGTGCACAACCACTATAAAAAGCCATAGTCAATGGATCCCCGAAACCATGAGTGTCACCATGACAACAATCAAAAAGCGATCAAGTTACTTCAGCCCGATTGAGCTCGAGGTCCTCATGGAGGCGGAAATCAAACACCGCTGCAGCGGCGAAGGAGAGAGAGGCGGCATGGGAAGACAATGCGGCCTGAGTCAATGCATAAGTTTCAACTATTCAACTGAGTTAACATTTAACTGTAAGATCGTCGCTTATTTGCCCAGTTAAATAGGAATAAAATCTGATTTTCCTTTAGGTGCAATCCAGCGGCGAGAAAAGAACTTGGAAGCAGCTAAAAATGAAATATAAAAATGTCATAAAGTAAATATAAATTCAGTGGCTACTTCAAATAGTAAGGCAAATCACTAACAAAATGTTGTTTTAACATGCCCTTCCACTTAATACCTCAGTAAATTAAAACTTGATGTTTAGCCTATACATTTAGTTTAGTAGGCTGCATTTCAAATGTGACTGTGTACATGAACACTCAATAAAATACTGTGTGAGAAAAAAAAAATAACATTTGAGTTCTGCTCAGCCAACAGAAAGAAGGCAGAGGCCCAAAAAACGGGTGGAGGGCCACCTCCACCCACTTTGACAGAGGCTGAGGTGATGGTCCTCAGCCAAAACTCTAACCGGCCTCGCAGCGCAAAGCGTTTCTAATAATTTGTGCTTCAATGTCAGTCGGGTTTGGGAGGAATGGACACGCCTTGTTGTCTCAAAGCGATTTTCATGCGAGAGGAGCGAAGAAACTCAGGGTTATTTCAAGATAACCTGCCAGCGAGCAGGTTATGTTCACAGAGTCTGTTACCATGGTGACTGACTCAGTATTTCAGTTACCTCACTTTCTTGAACAGAAAACCCAGAGTTTCCCTCATCTCAGGGTTAACTTACTCAGAGTTTTCACATAACCCGCTTTCTGGAACAGCCCTCTGCTCCTTTGAAAACACTTGTTCCTTTGGGCTTCCTGAGATAATTGAATGCTACAACTGAGACACCAACACAATCTTTTTATTTGTCAAAAAACAGCTAGGGCTCTACATCAGACTTTTACTGGCAATGGAAAATGGTTTCATCTGCATTCACACCCAGGTTAAATGACTCTCCAGTAGACACAGGTATTCATCAGCTCCAGCTCCAACCTTGCTGCATGAATTTTCACCCCTTTACTGTCGTAATATCCAATGAGCAGAGACACTGCAGTTGGATGTCACCTGTCACCTTTCCAACGGTGCGCCTAAACCAGACACACTGAGACCATGCTGTGCACAGATATGCAAGAGTGAGTGATGCAAAATAAGTTTCTCAGGAGGAGGAGCCCAAACCCAGGGATGAGATGTGACAGGACTGTTGCCAGTTCACACAGCAGCTCACTCTGTCCCTACAGTGTGTGTGCTCTTAGTGGAGGGGATGACACAGCTCTGTGCATTTGTGTGTCCTCAGTCCAAACAGAAAGGAAAACTCAACTGGCAGTGATCAAAGGGCCAACTGGCTTTTATTCATGGGTTTACAGATGCTTAAAAAAAGACCCTGCCTTTACCTTCTAATGCAGTTTCCTCCTCCCTCATGTCACCCAGCCACTGAGGCTCCTTTGTGACTGTAAAATGCTGGAGGTAAGTTTGTGTGCGAAATTTCAAATCACTTGTTGTAATGTTAACTCTTAAAGCAGTCTCAGTTTACAGTAGGTACTTGTAGCAGTCTGCAGACTGATGTGAAAACATATTAACAAACTCTTTGTTGCTTGTTTTAGATTTAAAGAATCACTCCTATTAATTATTTGGGTTAATATTGGGTTTTCATTTTGTAGTAGGTGCCATGCACTGTGATTAATGGGGCTTTAAACAAAGGATTAATAGAGTGCTTATTCATTTTTATCTCAATATTAGTTTTTAGTTTCAAAATTGTTCCTCATGGATTTATATTTAGCCGTCATCAACCACAAGGAGGCAGTACCACATCAGACATTGTCCTGCAGAATGTGTTTATACTTGTGTGCCCTCCCTTATGGCGTGTGTGTGTGTGTGTTCATTTATTTATTCATTATTTCATCAATAGAAACCTTAATATGAGAGACTGTTGCATAAACTACATGAGGACATTGTAATAGGAAGGAAGCTCAGCCATGTGACTGAGAACAGATACCAGCATCTGTCCAGTGTGCTTGTTCGTTGTTTGAGATTTGACATACTGACTTTCAATGGCTGAATCAAAACGAAAATGTCCGGGACTGTCCTGGCTCCATTCCTGTTCACATTGTATACAGCAGACTTTAAATACAACTCTGAGTCCTGCCACATCCAGAAATACTCAGATGACACTGCCATTGTGGCATGTATTAGAAATGGACAGGAATCTGAATATAGGGATTTGATAAAAGCCTTCAGTGACTGGAGTCACAAAAACTGCCTCATGCTGAACACCTCAAAGACAAAGGAAATAATCATGGATTTCTGTAGGTCCAAGCCCCCTCTTCAGCCAGTGAGCACTTGTGGAGTGGACATCGAGGTGGTGACAACCTATAAATATCTAGGTGTTCACCTGGATAACTGGTCCCTGGTCCCTTAACAGAGATGCACTTTATAAAAAGGGGCGGAGCTGCCTCTTTTTTCTAAGAAAGCTCAGATCTCTAAACATCTGTAGTAAGATGCTGCAGATGTTTTATCAGTCTGTAGTGGCAAGTGTTTTATTTTATGCTGCAGTCGGCTGGGGAGGAAGTTTAGGAAAAAAGCAGGCAAAGAGGCTTGATAAGCTTGTCAAGAAGGCTGGCTCTGTCATCAGAGTAAAGATGGACTCTCTGGAGGAGGTGGTGGAGAGATACACAGTGAGGATGATGGAGGCCATCTAACCCTAACAACACGGATCATTCTCTTCATAACACCTTGATGGATCAAAGAAGCAGTGGTGGTGGACGGCTCCTCTCTCTTCACTGCAGGACAGAGAGATACAGAAGATCTTTTGTACCCACAGTCATCAGGCGTTTTAATTCCTCTACAAATGGTAGATGAGCTAGTACACAAACGAATTCCCCTCTGGGGATTAATAAAGTTATCGTATTTGTATTTGTATCAAGCTCTTTCACTTGATCTCTCACATGCACAAATCATTTTTAAACAATTACATATCAATAATCACTAAAGTATTTCCTGTTTTCTATGTTTTACACTTGTATGTGATGTCAAAAACATGAACACATTCCATGTTCCGCGCACCAGGCCTAGAGAACACACTGAGAGATAGTTCAGCATTCAGCAACTGTTGGATAGACAGGTGTGTTTAGTGTGTGTGTTATTTTAGCAGCTATTTGTCATGTTAGTAAAGTATTGCCACTGTGAAGCTCTTAGGACAGACAAACTCTTGTTGTTGAGCCTTTTTTCTCATACTGATATATTGTAAAAAGTGTAATTTCATAAAGTAAGTCACAATAATACGAAATTATCTGATGTTCTGTGGTGTTTTCATCCATAACAGACAACAGCAGCAGCTCTAGTCAGCCAATTACTTTGCTTAAAAGGAAGCCAAACTCTGATAGAACTGATAGAAAAAGGAGAAGGGTCTCAGAAATGGCTGAACCCCAATCTGTGTATAACTCTACATCGCTTCTGATGGAAGATGCTATCCGCAACTGCTAGCGTGTGCTAGCAGTGGTGGCTAGCATCCGCTAGCTCGAGAGGAGGGACCCGTAGTTTTAATGTTGTGTTTACAAACTGCAACGAACAAACCTACAGATTCTACCTTTAAATAAAAGGTAATGTGCGTAACTATAAGCTAAATATAGCTACTTACCCTCGATGATCCGCATCTCTGTATAACCGCTTCTTAAATTCAAACTGCACGGGTTCGCACTTGTGAAGAACACCAATTCAACCATTGCTATGCAACCGATGCCCGTGCCAACGCCTAGCAAGTCACACACAGAGAGAGAGAGATTACATGAATAGTCTGTTTTAATTTCATATAAAAAGATGCTAAACTGGAGTGAGCAGAAATCGATTCAGATATTGAATGTCATATCAACATCCAGAAGAGGTTGTGATATGACGTCCAGATGCACAACCTATTTCGGAGGTCATGTAGACATACAGATATGGTCGTGGACCGACCAACGTGATATAGACCTGATCTGGTGGTCCAGTAGTTGTCGGATGTTAAAATTATCAACCAGCCTATTAAACCAGCTAAGACCATCTAAAACCACCAACCACCCTATTGAACCAGCTAAGAATAGCTAAAACCATCAACCAGCATATCAAACCAGCTAAGACCAGCTAAAACCATCAACCACCCTATCCCATCAGCTAAGACCATCTAAAACCGTCAACCAGTTAAAACCACTAAGACCATCTAAAACCATCAACCAGCCAGTTTTACCAGCTAAACCCATCTAAACCCACCAGCTAAGACCATCTAAAACCATCAACCTGTTAAAACCACTAAGACCATCTAAAACCATCAACCAGCCAGTTTTACCAGCTAAACCCATCTAAGCCCACCAGCTAAGACCATCTAAAACCATCAACCAGCCTGTTAAACCAGCTAAAACCATCGAAAACCATCAACCAGCCTGTTAAACCAGCTAAAACCATTGAAAACCATCAACCACTCTTAGCTGGTCTAAGCAGTTTTTTTCAGTAGGGTAATAACAGGCATGAGCGAGGCAAATAGATAAGAAAAAGGGCAAGAAAGAGGAGACAAGAGGCAAGGCAGGGCAAACAGGAACCACAAGACCAGCTTTAAAAAAACACAAAGCCAGCTGTTAGTGACCATACACGAAAACTCGCAGGCAAATAACTCAAAAGCTCGAGGCACTAGTTACGTGAGAGATAGCTGTAGCCTGCACAATCAACATTCCACTGGCAGCTATGGCAGCAGCGGCAGCTAACCAGAGGGAACCACACACACACACCATACCGGCCCAACACACCAACCTACAACAAAACATCATTAACACAGCACCCTATAAACATCTTTAAAGGCGGGCTTACACTGCACGACTATTCGTCTGCTCACGTCTCAAACTGCATGAGCTTCCTTCTTCAGTCGTATGTCTCAGATCAGTCTCAGACCCCCACTAACTGCACGTTGTTCTACGATTGCTCGCCACCATGATTACCCCTGCGATGCCGCTGAGATTTGTGCTGCTCTATAATTGCTCGATTGTAAACCTCAAATTGACATTGGTTCCTGATGTTGGTTCCTATAGATAATGGCTGACAAACAGCAAGTCGCGCTTTTTGTTTCTGTTTTTCTGTGCGCTGAAAAGGAAAAAGCCACCAAGCGCAGACAGAGATTGTGGGCCAGAAGTTGGTTGGGAAGTGTGGGATATATGGAGATCATATATATATATATACATACATATAAACACACACATACATATATATATATATATATATATATATAATTCCATGAATTCGGCGCCTTTTGTGCCCCCAAGAAGTAATCAGCCATAAAATCAAGATAACAACAAATTAATGTGTAATTTAAAGATATAATATTACCATGTTCTCTCTCCCAAATATAAGATCAAATTAAAGTCAATTAAATATTGTTTTAAATAATTAAAACTATTTTTATGCTGATGATGGTGAGGTTTTTAGTCTGTCCTTCACTGTTGTTGTATGTCAACAAGACTTTTAATTTGGAATATGTTGGCAAAATGTTAAAATGTTCACATTTGCATGTTGTTTTAAGTATGATGCAATTGTAAAACAGTGTTTTTGGTAATAACATATAGTAATTATTATAAATATTTACCAATTTATAGGTGTCCCCTGCTTTCATGTCAACCCTGTTACCCTAACAAAAAAGCCCTAGCAAAATAATGGTACATTCCAGATTTGACATGATTGACAGGAAGTTGCATCATCTCTGAACCAGGATGCTAACAGTTCAATCACAAGTAAGTTTCTCTCATCTCTTATGTTCTATTTTTGATGTTTTTTCAAGGTTTGACCGGGGGGACAAGCACACAACGTCAACCCTGTTACCACTTTTTTTATATATAAATGCAAGCAATTATCTATTTCTCAAAATATAATCAATCTATACAAGTAATTTCCTTTCAAAGCACATAGCTAGCATTTTAGCTAGCATTTGTTTAAGCTAGCTAGGGGCTAATTAGCTTGAAATGGTCAACCCTGTTACCTTTCCAGAGTAACAGGACTTGACATGCAGGGATGCAACAGCGTGCTGAAAAGTGCAACTCACTTTTCAACATCATGTGAGCATTGTTTAGCTAATATTGATATCATTTAGTAAGGTTCAGTGCTCTCTGTTCCCTTGCTCCTGTGGTTATTTAATGTTGACCCTAAGGCAGTAATGTTTCCAAAATCATTGTCTTATTATTATCTTATTACTGACTTATTACTGTGTTGTGTGATTGTACATTTACACTTTAATACACTTTTACAGATGCAAGTAGTATGCCACTGAGTGCAGCAGAGAAACAAAGGCGGTACAGAGCTCGCAGAGATGCAGATCCTGAACGAAGAGCAAAGTATCTTGAATGGGAGCAGAGGAAATGGATGAGAGACAAGGAGCAGGGAAAGCGAAAAGGCATACATGAGTGCAGCAAGAGAGAACAGAGGTCGCAGAGAACAAAATGGAGAGACGCCCAGAAAAAGAGCAGCAACAAAAAAGGCAGCGTCACTTGCTGTCAACAGTCTGTCCACGCCTCCAGTGAGCCCCGAATCACAACAGATTCACAAGAAGCATGTTTATCAAGGTTAGAATTAATAAAACAAATAACAAGCAACATTTAGTTTTTGTATCATATAACTTATACCAAACTTATACCAGACAGACAGACAGTCAGACATGCAGACTGACAGACAGACAGACATTATGTGCAGACAGCTAGCAATAGTGGAATTTAACCTATTTATTCCAGGTGAGCCTGAGTGGCAACTGCTTGGGAAGCAACATGAGAGTAAAAGTGGGGAGAAGACACTCCAAAAGCCAAAGGAAAATACTGAATTCACTGCTGCAACGCCTAGAAAAAGAGCTGAGAAAGGAACGTAAACATAAAGAAAAATACAGTGGCAAAAAAAAGATATCAGCGGCTAATACAGAAAACACTTTCTCTTAAATCAAAGGTAAACCGCGAGCTGCGAACCTGCCCACAGGTCGTTAGAAAACGATTACTTTTTCACACTACCCTCACGAAGGATCTAAACAACAGGTATCATAATGCCAAAAATGAAAGAAAAGGTGGAGGCATGCTAATAAAGACCTGCACGCATTTACACGTAACAGACACACAAGAACAGCTGATGCACTCAAAAATTGTGTGAAGCTGTTCTTTATATGAGATGTTGTCAGCCGTCTTACTAATGGACGAAAACAGACCAAAACAAAGAATGTGTCAAAAAGCAAAAGAGATTCCTTATGGACACGATGAAGAATGCTCATAGAAAGTTTTTGGCAGAAAACCCAAACACAACAATTTCTTACTCTTTATTTTTCAAAAAACAGTTAGAGAACACCGTGGAAGACCTCATTGAGCTGTTCAATCAACAGCTGATAAAATTCAAGAGGCATTTTTTTAACATCAGACAGCAATTTGCCTTCGTCAGAGAACTGAAGAAAGAATTGTCCAGTCATGAGTGTGTGATACACGTGGACTTCTCGGAGAACTATGGTTGTAAATATAGTTCTGAGGTCCAGGCTGTACATTTCGGTGCTTCGCACCAGCAGGCCACTTTACACACAGGTGTGCTATATGCAGGAGAAAATCCCACCCCTCTCTGTTTCAGCACAGTGTCCCCATCCAAACAAAAGGGCCCAGGCACAATTTGGGAACATCTCAGACCTGTGCCAAACTTTATAAAACAGGAGTACCCAGCTGTGAAGGTGCTGCATTTCTTAAGCGACGGTCCCTGCACACAGTACTGGCGGTGTGGGAACTTCTACCTGTAACAGCGGGAGCCAATGACGCGACCAATGAGAGTCAGTGACGCGGCTGCACTACAGGTGCCAGTAAGGGGCGTGTCACACCTGCTGCGATTGTCCTGCCTGCTGCAAAATAAACAGACACTGAGGAACACAACATGTAAACAGCCATCAGGTTACTTATGTAAAAGTATTTCCCATGTGAATGAGCTTCATTTACCAATACAACATAAAAAGGAGACGACAGGGCGTATCCAGCCGCACTTTGCAATTTTCGTGCGGCGTGCACCCTGGTGCAAGTAGCCTACTCCTCTTTTCCACCTCTTTCCTTCCTACCGGCGCAAGTGGGAAAAAGGGAGGGGAGAAGGTGTGAGTGGGTTTAAGACAGGCACGCTGCAATTTTTCATTTTATATTTCCACATTGACAAAGGAGACAGCGACGCCAGACGGCCAGACTTATCCCAAGCTCACAGTGGCTGAATATATGGTCATGCAAACAGACCTCCACAGGCTGATGAAACAAAAGTAGTCTGAGGAGGTTACTAATATTGTTAATTAGGTTTGTTCTGAGAACCATTGACCAGTGTAAAAAGAACAACAACATAAAACACCCTTTTTCCACTAGGAAAGAAACTTACATTTAGAAACCTACATTTAAACCCGTGTAACAAAGATGAACAGTGTTCACAGATCACAACATAAACAAATACCATGCGTAACGGGGAAATGATGAAATCTGAAGCACCTGTGCGTAAAGGACGCATCACCAAGCTCCGTGGTCTGGTCCTTGTCGGCCCTGTCTCTCTTTTTCTTATTTCTTTTAAATTTTCTGAAATGAGACATGCTGAATATATCCTCACTATCTGATGCTGAGGCTGAGAGAGATGTGAGCTTGTTAGTTTAAGCTGTTAATTCAGTCAGGTTGAGTTTCCATTACGTGCCAACCGCCTTTGATCTGACATCAGATGTGACGGGACAATCGATATAGATAGAAATGTATGTGCTGATTCAGGTAGTTACATTGAATAGTGGTTGTTGCGCTGCCACACCCATCTCTGTGCACCAAATTGTTAAACTGATTCCATGCTGTGTTGCGCTAGACGAAATTACCACTAAGCAGGGTTGGCGTTTATTCATGTTAACAGTGCCCCTGGCCAAATAGCAGAGATGTCCCCTTAGGACATGAATGAGGGGGGATTGAATATGTGCAACACGTTTGGTGATGAGGAAAAAAAAAATCACAGCACTGGATGGATGGATGGATGGATGGATGCGGTGGTGCAGCCAGGATCTAATTTCATAGGCACAGACACAGCAAATACAACAAATGTGCAAAAAATACTGCCATTCTATGGCAGATAAAACAGCACAGATAGTAATAGTGGAATGACAAACGTATTATGTGCATAATCACACAGCCTGATATGCCCTGACACACACAGTGGGACCTGCGGTACAGACTGTTGGTCTTTCTTATCCTAACCCATGGTTATTTTCTGAGCACAGAGAAAAGAAATGTTTTTTTTTTCTCTCCCGGTTTGCTGTTAGCAGGAGCAGCGGCTGCAGCAGGCTCGTGCCCGTGAAGTGGGCTCAAGACGGGAGTGAAGCAGGAGAGAGAGAGAAAAAATATGTTTTTCTTGGAAAAAGGCTCAACTGCCTTTTCAACATTTCTATACTGGACCGGACTGTCAGCAGAAGAATAAGTGCCAGAAATCAATATCACAAGTGACATATGACGTAAACGACAATCACTGGCCTTTATGTTAGGCTTCAAGTCATTGGCTTAACAATCAGTGGACTCAGCACATTTAGACTACAACAAACAAGCATCTTTATTATCCCCTCCCCAAAAACAAAAAAAAAAACTTTAAAATATTTACTTTGGATGGCTGCATGGAAAATACGAGCTAATAGATAATGCAAATGCTGTAAATTGTGCCTTTATTGAAATGTCCATGCAGTGATGTGCCATGAATGTTTTCCCTCCACTTGGAATCCATACACTGCATTAACATGATTCTATCCTACCATTCATGGCTGCATAGGCTACTTTCATCCACCTCTCCCTCGTCCTACGCAGTGGCAGTGACAGGGAGACAGCAGCCAGAGGTGAGGACATGTAGCCTATATTGTTGCTCTCTTCTTCTGTTGCTTGATAGGCCTATAGGATGAATGAGCCGCAAGCTATCGTGCAACGCAATCTTAGCGTTTAACAGTGCCTAACTCGCAAGAACAGATTTCAAGGGGCCTGCACTAATAAGATGGAGTAAGCAGAATCCTGGATACTGGTATTTATTACGTAAACAGGATTATGAATATGTGTGAATGTAAACACAGAATCCCCAATATGATAACAAACAGGATATTGCTCATAACCAGGATAGCCTATTTAAGTCTATATAAACACACTCATTGTGGTGGAGGATCACATGGGACTTAATAGTTTGCATTTATCACTGATTTTATTGAAGCTGTCTTTGAAATGTCACCAACAATCTCCAATAACAGCAACCCAACTCTCGCGATTGCTAGGCAAGGCCAGTGCAGGAAGAACGCGTTGGAGTGGAGGAGCAACCACTGGAACAACCTGTAAGGTAGGCTATGGCTGAGTGAGGATTTGAGGATTAATCGGTGTGTTTTTCATTCGGTGTAATGACTGAAAAATGAATGAAAATGAGAAACCGACAGTTTTGTGTGTTTTTGTGTGTTAGTGCAGACTAACCGTGAAGCTAGCTACTGCTCGCCGCCTAGTTAAGGCCCTGCTAAGTTAGCTCGGTTGGAATCTAGCTCTACGCAGTTACTCTGACTACCCCCACGGTGGTGGGAGCTAGCTTTACGGTGGCGGGTGTTAGCCCTCGGATCCACCCATAGCTCGCAGTGGCAGGTGCTAGCCACCTCCAGGCCTGCAGCTAGCTTCATGGTTGAATATTACTTAGTCAGCACTAACTTCACACAAAACTGGGGCAGAGGAGGGACCCAGTTTGAATGTTGTGATTACAAACGGTAACGAACAAACCTACGCACCCCCTTTTAAATTGAGTGCAGGACAGTGATAAATGTTTCATGTCTTTAGCCACAGTGTGCAGGTTACCATAAGCTAGTGGCAGCCTGATCGGGATCAGGGCCAACACAGGTGTGCTTATAGGTGAGGATAGAGCTCCGGCAGTACTAGAAACCAAATGTATCTGCACACCTATAGTGTAAGCCACATTTTATGATCAAAAGCAAAAAAAGTTAGGCAAAGATAAGTTCTTGAACTTCATGTAGACATTTTTGCTAATTGTAGTGTTGCTTATTCACACCGCCTTGGAACTTTTCAACAAGCTCTGCTTTAAACTTTGGTCATATTCATTTTAATTTAATTTCTTATGTTACTGAAAACACAACATTCCAACACACCATAAGATTGCTATGTTAGTTGTTTCAAGTGTGTGCCATGTAAACATAAGATCCTCTTGATGACTGTGGAGAAACAAAAAAAATCATACTTGAATTGAAAATGACTACTTGAAAGTCTTTGAATTTGACATGCCCTATGTATTAACCTTGCTGTCTATCAGGATGTGTTAGTAGTAGTACTGTCATAAATAAGTTTTGTTTGACTGTTTTGTGTGCACAATTCACAAAGAAGGTAGGCTATCAGCCTCTATTACATACACGTTTTTCCACAATCAAAATCCACTGTGTTTGCTACATGAGATTTGCTTGTGAGGGTTCCATTAGTTTGTGTTTCAGGTTTCAACAGTTATATTGTGATGGAAGAAACAATAAGTAGTATGACTAGGTGACTGGCATAAGTTAATTATACATGATTTTTTCTTTCAATGCCTCCTCAATGTCTGTGAGGAGGAAAAGAAGGATACATCCCAAGAAAGAGGCTGAGGAATATATTCGACCAAAGCGGGATAAAGCTGGGGTCCGGGAAGATTTTATAAACGAGTACAAAGGTTAGTCCTTACAAATCAATCCATAGTAGAGATGACATGAAACGGTTATATTCCAAGTTGAAAATTGGGACAAGGGCATATTTGTTGTCGGTTACTTCTCCACTGTACAGCACATTCAGCTGTTAGGTAGGTATTGTAACTATAGCTTTGCAATGTCATTAGCGAATTTACTTGAGACAGTGCTATATTTTTACTTGATAATAATTTGGTAGCATCTCATGCGCATGCCCAGTGGGAAGGTGTGCAGAGTGAGGGGGGTTTTGCCATTGTTTGCATAAAAGTAAGCTCCAGTTGGATAGAGGGTAGACTTCTTAGTGGTTAAAGAACTTTTAACTGGATATGCAACAGTCTCTGGTTTCTGCTGATGTCTGTGTGACCTACGACAGCAAATGAAGCCATCAGTGGGAAGCTATTTCTAAATAGTGTAACTCTTTACCTTCAGGAGGCAGTGGATGGGTCGGTCCACCAGACGACAAAACTATGTACAGCACTCAGACCAGAGGAGACGGCACAATTGAAGAGGCTATAAATTAGCATTTAGTTGTTGCTATGTTTGTGAGTAAAAACAAGCTCAATTTCAGCGCTATATTTTCAACATGGCTGATATTGTGACAGGATCTGCAAAGAGAAACCTACCACTTTAGTCCACAGGGGGCGCCAAAATCAACACAAAATGAAAGTTGTTTGTAGGGGCTTTAAGAGTAATTTATTCTTTCTTATTTTAAAGGTCAAGGTGTATTTGCTGTGGGGGCTTTTCTGATAGGGGATTTTGTGGTCGAATACCGGGGCACACTTCACCAAAAGGATTGTCACGCAGATAATCACAGTGACAGAGAAGCAGTATTTTTATTCGACTTCTGCTGCTGTGCCATTACACATCTTGAGATGTACAACAAATTTCTGTTAACTACAGTTGTATATAGTGGTTATCTGAGTTCCCATAGCCTTTCTGTCAACTCCACTCATAAACATAAGTCAGTTCAGAGAGCTGCTGCTCAGTGAATGTTGTTTTTCACACCATACTGAGTATAAAACTCCAGAGACTGCATAAAACCAATGAGACTGGCAGTTTCGGAGAAACAAGCCATCAGGTTCAAAATCAAAATCACTGAGATCTAGTTTTCATCATTCTGATATTTAATGTCAACATTAAGACTTATGTCTGCAGGATTGTGTACTGTCACTGTCACTTGATTGGTTGATTATACATATATGTACCATTACTTGGCTATCTTGGATGGTTTTGGCTGGAAATAATAATCATGTTACTGTTTCACATATTCTGCTGTCATATCTTGCAGTTTTCACCCGCTTATTCTGACAGTTAAATATTCCCATAACATCTTGTGTTTTGGGATTGCTAACATTGTTTAATGCATACATGCTAACTTACTGTTGTGACAGAGACATATATACAGCAGTGTTTGTCTGAGTGCATGTCCTCTTTGTAATAGATCAGACTCTTAGTCCAACATATGCAGTTGTGCTGTTTGTGGTTAAGATGCAGTGATAGGAGAAACGAGACACAGGCGGCAAGCACACGCAGGAAGACAAGACACAGGTACTTTCACAATAAGACATGAGAAATGGGAAACCAGAGACAAAAAATGACAACATACATGACAATCTACGGAAAAAATGTAATTAATAAAACTAGTGTGCTACAGCAAACTGTCTTATGCTTTGGCTCTCCTCACTTTATGGACTGAGACAGTGTGTAACAACAGTCCCTGCCTGCTTTCCTAACAGAAGCGTGTGTGTGTGTGCGCACGCTTACCACGGCTAAGTGATTTATTGTGCCCACTGTCCCTGCTCTCTCACTCTGACCATTCAGACTGGCCGGAGCAGAAGAGGACCATATGTGCATTTCACTGTACCAGCAAATTGATTGATTAGTTCCTATTCATACAATATAGATACAAATCAAAGGTCAAATAGGAGGTAATCTACCAGGGAAACAAAGAAAAACATGATAATAATAAGATACCTGATATGATCACTATGAGAAATTTTCACTATGTTATTAAAGCCTGTTTTCCAAGATGCTGATAAATAACAGAGGGATGGAAAACACAGACCTGATGGACTCACCAGACTCTGGCGAGAAAATGTGCCATAGCACATCACTTCTGCTGCACCAATCAGTGGTTCATGGGAAACTGCTGCTAAATAAACACTGACATCTTTAAACAACAAGCACATTTACAGTCATCAGCGGCCAATGAGCTGTTTAACACAGTGGAGGCCATGCCAGCCACATGGGTCATACACACTTTAGTTCACAAGGTTTAATATTAATATGCTGCATTTGAACAAACTGTCTGATACTATACTAGATCATATACACACCAGTTTAGTCCATGATGAGAAGGTGAAAGATCTTTTAGTGATTACTGCTATTATGTATTTAATGCAGCAGCGGACAATTCTTGTTCTTTGGGGGCCACCAAGACAAACCTTTTTGTCACCAAGATTAAATACAGAACACATAGTGTGCATTTGCTCTTATTCTTCAAAGATTATGTCTGAAGAGGAATCTCCAACTGTATTTGTGATTGCACCTCTGCACCCACAGCTGCTCATGGTATTCCCACAACACCACGGTGATTAAGTGATTAAGGACCTCAGGGTTGCTGTATACAACAACTTGAATCCAAGGTATGGTTGTAATGTGAGTGTCTATGTCTGCCTCTGTGTATCTGTGATAACCTTGAGTTACAATGGGCAGGCAAAGATTCATTGAGCTTTGTGATATCTGTGCTTGATGATTTCACATCACAAAATATTGAAATTCACAGTGTGTGTCAGCCATGTCATTCACATGTTATTCAGTGTGATGATATAAAGGTGATTGAAATATGTGAGATCTCTTTAAAGGGATATTCCGGCATAAATGTAACACATGCTCTATCGCAGCATGACACCAAGAAGAACACCTGCTTGAGAGACGAAGTTTGCCGACCGCAAACATCTCTAGTTGTAGCGACAATTAGCACAAAGGCAAAATACTGGGGGGGCAGAAGCTAACCTTTGTGATATTCATAACAGTCCATACCACCCAAATTTGACCAGTAAATCAAATTCACTTGTTGCCTTCTTGCTTCCCAGTGTTTGTTATCCTGTACAACCTGGGGCATAAACATACATATCATCATCACAAACATATCAGGATCAGTTTGGGATTGAAAGGTTCAAAATCAAAGCCGACTACAGCACTGGCTCAGAAAAGTTTATTTCACCATTTAATCCATGACTAGAGTTTCTGCTCATCTTCCATTGGGGCTACTGACCTGAGTAAGGGCCAAGTCGGAGTTGAGTTTGTGCTGGAAGTGCTTGGAAACACTGTATGAAATGCGTACCTAACCAGTAACAACGGGTGAAGAATGAACATTCTGAAATACACTGGCAAATGTGTGTAGTAGGGTATTGCGTGAGTGTGTGGAGCTGGGCAATAACCTTGCCAAAAGCCACTTTACAGATAGTATCTAATTAGACCTGACTAGACCGCCTCACTGACTACACACACACACACACACACACACACATTGTTTTACTGTACCCGAGCAGACCTGCCATTGATGTGTTCCCGAGCTCCTCACCCTCAGGTTACTCACCACAACTGAACCCTACCCATTACCCTAATGATCAGTGTTCCACCCTGCGTTGTTGGTTGAGACATAGTTCCCAGTCGGATCCATTTCAGTGATGGAGCAGTATGAGCAACAGCACGGAAATCATCCATGAGTCTGCTTCATTTCGAAGCTTGGTCAGATCTTTGTAAGTAATTACATGTCAACATTGTGGTTTACTGAGTGATGTACAGGTTTACTTTAGGTAATGCATTTTATGACATTTGGGTCTGGGTTGGTTTGGCCAAGTTACACTCACATTTACAGCTGTTAGGGGATTTGTTTACATCTGTTGAGTCATATGGATAATGTGTGACTGTAACAGTGAGTTCAGTGATACTGTGAATGTTGTTTCACTTCTATACATTTAGAACATTTGTAGTTTGTGCAAATGTGCTGATATATGAAAATATTGTAAACTATGTTTTATTGTGTAAAAGACACAACAAACGTTACACTTTTGTAATGTTTATTTATTTTCTGTTTATTCTTTCAGTCTTACAGACTTATATGGAGAAAAACAATAAGAAATAAAACTGAGGAAGAAAAGAGAACAAAAGATAAAACATCAATCCTCAACAAAGGTTCTAGAGCTTCCTGGAGTTTCTTCATGCTGTTAACTCTGTATAGTTGTACGAAGCAGAGTTCGTACTGCGAGAGCAGAATAATCAAACTAAGTCTTACCTTCAATAGCACATCATTTATATTTTTGTCAAAAGTCATTTGGAGAACATATTATGGGTTACAGAACGCATTTGTGTCACGGTGCGCGGAGACGAGAACTGGGACAAAGGGGCGGCGGCCAAGTACTGCACTGATCTCGCAAGGTAAGTTTTCAGCCAAGATACGCTACATGGAAGGCAGAGAGCCTCCACTCTCCCTGTAACAAGTTACAAGTCATTTATTTAACCATCACAATTACTGAAGCTGTTTACTTAAGGTAAAAATCCTGCATAGTTCCTCTTTTTTTGTTGTTGTTATATATTTTGGGGGGCTTCTTGGCTTCAACTGACAGGACAGTTGAGAGAGACAGGAAACAGGGAGGCAAAGAGAGGGGGAATGACAAGCAGCAAAGGGCCACCAGCTTCGGGATTCAAACCAGGGGCCTCAGCCCCCACACCCGCTCAACCCCCTGAGCTATACGGGGCCCCCATAGTTCCTCTTTAAAGACCAAAAACAATGTTTAGGTGAGAGTATTGGCCCAAACATATAAACAACACAGTATCCAGTTTCGGCTGTTCTCGTTTGTGTGGACATGGCCTCATTCTGAGTCCATTATTCTCCATTTTGTATATTAAAAGTTGGTGAGTTTCAAATGTTACGTTGGATCTGATATAACGTGACCTCAACATTTCCATGTAGGAAGAGAAAATAGATGGAGGGAACTCAACAGGCCATACAATCCTTCCTGCAAGACACAGCCATTACCACCTCCAGATGAGGCAAGTTCTATTGCTCAGGTATTTTATTAATGCCTTTATGCACTACTTTATATCTGAACAGGCTGAATACACTTAACATAACAGTAACAGTGTTTATTGAATAATACTATACCCACAGTTCTAGTATTATAAAAATGTTTTTCTGTCTTCCAACAGAAAATGTTCAAGTTAAATGTTATTTATTTCTGTTGCCAAGTTGCATGTTGGAGAAGATTTTTGCAGAAGTGGTACTTAGGATGGAAATGGGGTGATATTGACCAGAACAAAAAAGTAAGATTTTAAAGAAAATAAAATGCATGTTATGCTTATAAACTACATTTTATAGGTTTGTAGGTTGGACAAAATAGTCTTAAAGGTGTTGCTTCTCTGCAGCATACTAGGCAGAGTTTTGTAAGATGGATTACCTAGACACGTGCAGAGAGTGCAGGGTGACCTTCAAAAAGTGCATTCCAGGTAAGCAATAACTTTCAAACCGTTTATCATAGAGAGGAGTTGTAAACAACATAGGATATGAGCCTGTATACGGTGCATGTAGGTGTCATGTGGTACAGGAACAGACGTTAGCCCACTCACAGGAGTGAAATTTTTCCGTTGTCAGTGTGCAACTGTGCTGCAAAACAAAAACAGAATACAAGCTTCTACTTCCATGTAGAGCGAATTAGCCTAACGTGGAACACTTAAGTGGGTATAGATTCCTCTAGCAAAAGAATGTTAATGTAAGTGTGGGCTTTCCTTTTTGTGTGTCTTAAAGCTGGGGTTGGTAATCCTGTTCAGAAACACGTTTTGTTACACTGGGTGAAATGGTCCTTCTATCTTCTGAGTAATCAATACATTATGTATCAGAAAAAGGAATGAAATAATCAGTCCTCTGTGGCAGCTGCAAGACTGGAAGGAAGAGAAAGATGGAGAGAATGCCAGAAACAGAAGCAGAGTAAGGGGCAGACAAAGAATCAGGGACGAAAACTCAACCAATGGAAAGAATGAGAGGGGCAAATGCTGAATACATGCAGATCATTGAAGATGGTGGAGTCCCTTAGCTGAGGCCTTTAGCCAGGGCCTGGAATGTCCCTAAATAGACCCTTCAGTGGACACATGAAGGTGATGGTCACCACCACCATACAATTGAAAATAAGCAACTCATTTCAGTGACGGATGAAGCAGAACTGGCAGAGATGATCTCCAACCTGGGAAAACATAAAACACTGGTAGAGAAAAAGGTGAAACTACTATCTGGCCAGCATCAACACTGCCGGTGGGTATGGACCCACCAGGGTCATTTTCAAAGGGAAAAGGATGAGGCCAGACTGGTTCCTCTGGGTTCACCAGAATATCATTTTGAAGATGTCGGATAATAGATGGATCAATGCTGACCTTTTCATAGACTGGGGGATGTGGAATCTGTGGGGCCACATGAAGCTTCAAAAAACCTAAATACAACTTTTCACATTGTTACTCACTCTGTCCATATTGCTGCTTCAACCAGTGTAAATTCTAAAGATATAATTCTACAGTTGCATTTACTTTTATACATGAAAGCATGTACGTATGTTCAAATAAACATGTAGTATATTAAAAAGAACAACATGACGTGACAGTTTGTGAAATGCTTGTGAAATGCTGACTTATCCTGAATGATAAAAATCCATAAACAAGCCCAGCATTTATAATTCCTCAACATGAAGAAATTATTTCAATATGATTAAAGACCAGTGATTATTGTCTTATGGTGGTTTCTATGGTTACAATTAATGTCTAAATTATGAATCTCAACCATTTAGCAATTCCTGTGGCTTTCTGTAGCCAAACAGCCTGAAGTCTGCCTCATAGAGCTTGAACAGCTTCCTCCTGTCCTCCAGGGGCACTGTTCTGAACCAGTCCAACACAGAACCAGTGGAGGTCATGTTTTCGTAGGACGGGGGGAACCTGATGTCATTCTGCAGCTCCAAGGTCCTCAGCAAATGTTCAGCATCCTCCTGGAGAGTCTCCTGGTGGCCAATAAAGTCATACCTGAGAAGAGACATGGCCATCAAAGTTGGATTCATGAGTAATTAGTTGATGTTAAAATCGTATTCAACACTTCTACTCACTAGAGGTTGGGAGTAGGACTGTGCTAGATGAGTTTGTAGACCTGCTGTAACACAATCACATTCAAGCCCGAGGGGGGGGGGGGGTCCAATAAAGTGAACAGGTGGGGGTTTAGAAAAGCTTAAGTCATTAAAGACTGTCTTCACGTTTTGCTCTCTACTGTTTCATCACATAGACAGGAACTGAATTAAAAGTGCGCGTACTGTATGTGGCAGGGGTGACACAGGCGGTGCATCTGCCTCCAGTGTGGCTCAAAGGGCTGCCTCCTCTCCGTCAGTGGGTCCAGCAGGTACTGAATGAAGTTGTAAAATGAAGGGCGCACCCCCAATCCAAACGCCTCAGCCACTGTCTGGGGTGGATTGGCCTGGTTGCCGTAACGATGCAGAATGTTCCGGCCAAAGTTCTGATAGAAGTACTCATTGGACCGCAGAAATTTGTCCCGGTAGGCGGAGATGAGACGGACAAACGGGTCCCGGACAAACATGAACTTGGTGTAGTGCTTCAGCTTTGCCTGCAGTCCACAAACATCACACTGCATGTTAATCATCTGTCACACTGACATGTAGAGGTGCAGTCACTCTACTGACTGACCTTCATCTCTGTCCTTGAGAAGCTGTTTAGAGGGGTCAGCTGATTGGGGAGGTGGACCAGGTCAACTGAAACGGACATGGGGTCTTGATATGGCTCGCTCCTGTTCAGGACAAACATGACCCTCTTCCAGTTGGTACATGCCACCTGAAGAACAAGACCGAGAGAGTTGGTGTGTTCCGCCACAACAGTCGATCAAGCTGAACACCATGAATATGAACCACACTTAGTACAGTGTGTTAGCACAGAGGGAATCTAACAGAGTGTAAGTAAGGATCTCTTCTGTGGCACCGATCACTGATCAATATATGATTGGTTCAAATGCTAAATCAGTGTAAAAAAAAATAAAAAAAAGTAATATTTTTTGACCTAAAATAGTTTTTTTAGTTATCAAAAGGCCATGAGGTGGGTGTGTGTGTGTGTGTGTGTGTGTGTGTGTGTTTGTGTCTCTATCACCTTAGGAATGTAACAGTAGATGAGGCTGTGTTTATCGTCCACAACCAGGTTCTTCAGGTCACCATCGCTCAGGTCATCAAGACTGTGCTTCCCCTCAGAAAGTGCCTCTCTGTCAGCATCACAGCTTTCTTTTACCAGATGTTTCCTCAGCTCCTGCAGCTGTTGCATCCTCTCTGCTGTGGCAAAATAACATCTCATGTTCGTACTCTAGGATAACTTTCCTCTTGAGGAGTTGAATGGTGGTAAAAGCCAAAGGGCAAACATTTTTCTCTTCCAGTGTTTTGTTTGATGTAATCCATGATAATCCAAAAGTAATCAGAGGCGAGGTCACAGATCCACTAATCAAACAAATCACATCAATTATTAGTAGGAGCAGGATATGCAGCAGGAACAGTGAGGATTGTACAACACACACACACACCTACCTACACACACACTTTTAGTTCTATCTTTATAAGGACATTGTCATAATGTATTGCCCACCTGCTTGTGTTTAACCTTTACCATCACAAAAACACCTAAATGTCAATATCCTCACTACGCAGCATTTACAAATACATGCACAGTACCTCTCCTTTGTTGAGCCATGTCCTGCAGGTCAAAGGACAACCTGATGAGAAACAAGGATCCAACACATCCAAGGGACAGCAGGAGTCCTCTGATTGCTGCCATGACAGCTGGAGTAACTCGATGTGTGAGCCTGTGCTAGTGAAGCAAACTGTGGAAGAGCACAGACTGACTTTTAATAACACTGACTGAATATGATCCCAAAATCCACAACACTGAGGTCACATGCATCTGTTTCAACAGCAACAACAGTGAACTAGAATCAAACTAAATCTGAAGCAGCATTATTTACATGTTCCACTGCTGCAACATCAACAGATGATCAATAATCAATATTCCCATCACTTACATTGCTCCAAAGTTCTCGTATAGATGATCTGACTCTGAGCAGGACCTACGTCTACACAAACATGCACTGATGTCTTCATCCTACTGACGTCTTTATGCTGCTATTGAAATAGGTGTATTGGCAAAACAAATATGAGCAGATGAGTGGAGGTGGAGCAGCTGAGAATGACTAAGCCACACCCTCTCCCTCACAGACTGCACCACTCCGTTTTAATGGAATAATGACTTGAGTTATAATTTCAAACAATATCAGAAGTCATTTCTTTTGTTGTATGTAACTCCTTCCAGTACAGAGAGCTGCAGAAGGTTTTATTTTGAAAATTGTGGAAATTAATCATACAGAGAAAAAAAAAAATCTGATGACAGCATAAATTTCACACAAGTGGGTGCATTGTAAGAGTGTTGCACCCACATACATCATAACAGGGGGTGTGGTGGATGTGGTGTGACACATATGTCGCTACAGCTCAGACCTGTCAAGGCTGCACTGAAAAGATTTATGTGTATCTCTCGATTTAAGCTTGTATCGTACATTGGCTGAGAGTATAACATGTACCCACAACAAGACCATACTACTGTGACTGTAAGCTGTGTAACACGTGCTGTGAAAGGAAAGACTTGTGAAGATGGAAATAAATGGCACTGTGATCTGAGAGGGACACAAAGTAGTTCCAGATTTGAAATCTTGTCTTACAAGATATATAGATATATGTAAGATATATCAGAACACAGCTCAGAGCAAGAAAAAGAAACAGCTGAGGAACATCACTGAAGCTGTGGTAATGTAGGTGAAGCTATGGTTGAAGACTGAAAGTAGAAATTGGATGGTTGAAAAACATCTGGATTGTTCAAGATTAGCATTAAAAAATGTATGAAAACATGTACAAAACAGAAAACATGTGATCTGAAAACTTAAAGTCCTATAATATAGTTAGGTATCCAGTCACTGAGGCTGATGAATACGCACAAGAACAGATCATGTAGCAGAGAGCAAAGACCCAAGTTACAAGGTCTCTGTCAGCCTTAACTCATTGTACAGACAGAGCTAAATCTGAAGACTGACATTAAGGAGCTGTTGACCTCTGTGTGTGTGTGTGCGCGCGCGCACGCGTGCTCATGTAAATGTATACGCGACCATTGCATCTGTTTCTTAATCGGGCCATGGGGCAAGGAGTATACCAACAGCATGGAGCCCAAAAATCATCAAGCCTTTTGCTTTTTTTCTTTTGGTCCACAAGGTGACAGCATGTGTAAATAAATGTGTGAGGTCTTTCACTCCATCGTCCCCATAGCCAATGTGAAACGGTCTATGTATGACCGTACCCAAAAAAGCACAAAAGCACACAAAAGCAGGAAGCCACACCACAGCCGCCGCCAATAACAAAAAAGTATCAGTATCCTTGTAGGAAGAGGAGTGTTCATCACTGACTACATTACACCAGGTGCTTTTGTCTTGGAGTACAGAGGACAACACATACCAGCAGAAGAACACCAGTCACAATACTGACTTTGAGACTGCCTGAACCCAGACTCTTGCTCTGTGTCCGCCTGAATTGTACGTGACAGAATCAACTGTTTTCATTTTTGGAGCTATAATTCTACACTTGTTGAGCCTTATATCAGAGCAAACGATTCAAATAAATAAGGTTTATACAGTGCAACACTTTTTTTTTTTTTTCTATACATGGTCCACCATGTTGACACTCCCATGTGGAAGCTCAAACTCTCAGGTTGGACTGAGGCAGTGCTCTTTTCAAACTGTCCGACAAAATCTATTCTTTATTTATTGTGTAATTAGTTTCATCTTACTGTGAAGGAGTGATGTGTTTCTGTCAGACATTTGTAGCTCTGCTCCATGCTGCTCTCATAAGGAAAAAGACATGAGAGTATTGCTCACAAGATTTCACCAACATGGTCTCCACTTGAGAAAATGGAGTTTCTTCCTATTCTAGGTTTTCAACTCTCCAGAGGATAGCTAGGTACATGCTGTGTTATCGCCATGGTTGCAAAGTTATGAGTGTGATATTTAGCCTGAGTCCAGCATCCAGACACAAACTATCACACTTCAGTTCATCTTGATCCATCTGGTAATCCTGGAGAGCTAGCAAGAGAGCTAGCAAGATTTGAAGATAGCACCTGCTCTGAGTTCCATCCCCCTCCTCCCCCTCCCGTCAGTGTGTACGTCCAAGCCACGCCCCCACAAACTGGAACGCGCACCGCACGAAAATGAGAAGCAGCAGGAGGAGTACTATATATATATATGTATATATATATATATATATTATAATACAAGCGTCACCGACCTGTTTTAAACCCACAGAGAAGCTAATATTAGCATTAGGCTAATACAAGCTACAAAAGTAGCTACGTTAACAAAAATAACACATCTCCATAACAAATCCTCCCCGAAGCAAAGCTTATAATTACCTGTCCAACAGAAAGAGAGCAACCTCAGCATCACTTCAAATCCCTCAGTTGTTTCCACAAAAGCAACACCGATGTTTACTCTGGTTTGACGTCTGGCTTTATCCAGAGCCTTTTTGTTAGCAGCCTTTTCAGCCTCCTTTCTCTTCCTTGCCTTTTTCTCGGGTCGAGCCGTAACGCTGGAAGTAGTAACTGGGGCTGCATTTTCTCAGCCACTGCTCATAAATGAGGATGAAATCCGTTCTGCTGTAACTCTGTAGCTGATTTCTTCCGGCAACAGTTAGCAGCAATTAGCAGCAGGTGGCACAAACTTTTAGTCAGGTGTGATTCACCATAGCAGAAAAAGACAGTGCAACGTAATGACATGCTCTGCAAACGAAGGACACTGACCCACTATGTTGAAGTAGTTGTCTGGAAGCTCACACTTCCTTGCGGGATGCAAAGAGCCTTGTCTGTAGGCCAACTTTTCCAACTCCTCCAAGCCTGAAAACTTTTTTGTGATATTTTTGGATTCGGATTTTTTCCACATATCAATAATGCATATAAAAATAGGCTGATGGAAACCAAAGTACTGCTGCATTGTTACACCTTTCCACTTGCTCAGTGTCCTAATGTAGTGATTACTTTTATTTCTGGCGTTTTTGCATTAATCTTCTGGGTGGGAGAAGTAAGCTCATCGCTAATCAGCTCGATTGATTATTGGCAGACATGAACTCCATCGAGCCACTGTCATCAGTGAACACCTCTCCTTCCTCTCTGTCTTTGTGCCTTTTTCTCTGCTCTTGTGCGCCTCTTAACAGTGTTTCACCTCAGGAGCTCTCTCTCCTATGGGCTTAAATGCTTTGTGGATAACTTTGAACTTCATCACTAAGAGCAGATCTTAATAATAGGAATCTTTATGAATACGGAAGTGTCAGGCTTTTACTTCTGCCACCACTCTGTCCTAGCTGGCAGCCCCCCCTCTCTGTGTCTGGTTTAATAGCTGATTGGAGACAGGTGTGCAGCAGGTCAGGCCACCAGCTGATCATCATCATCGATCTGCTCTGTTCGAAACACTCTCTGCCGGGTCATAATCATAGATCGTGTCTTACAGTGACTCACACTGGAGACATTGCAGTGTAGCAATATGTCACGCTGTACCCTTTGTTAATTACTCTACAGTGTCCTCCAGTTTGACTCTTGTCTCCCACACAGACTGTGTCCCCCTCTCCTGGCCACCAGTCTGCTCAGCTCTCCCCCAGTCATCAGAACTGCTGAACTGAACAGAACTGCTCATAAATTCTCTTTGGTGCAAACTCTTCTGTCTCTTTGGGTTTCCACACCGGCCTTAAAATGGAGCTGATCGCCTGAGGTGCAGGGCTCACATCTGACAGCAATTTAACTCATTTCCTTTGAAGGTTAAGCTAAATCATTTTGTTTTTCAGCAGTTGCTTCTCTAGTCATCTGTTGTTTTATTCTACTCTTTCTTTTTTCTATGCTTTTGAATCACCCAGTGTTTATAGATAGTTAATCTTATTGACACAAATAATAAAAAATCAGAATATTTTGGTCCAAACAACAGACAACAAAACACACACACACAATTAAGAAAAATGGTACACTTATTATACCCTCCCATCTCCCATCTGGTTTTCCAGCATTCCAAGCTTGTAACATAACTAAGATCTTTTTATCAGTGTTGACAAAGAGAGAGCTCAGCTCTATGGAGTCATGTCCGAATTTTGCACCAATGTCCTTTGAGTGAGGGCACAAGAGCAAATTTTATATGCCCATATTACAGTGACACACATGTAGTTGTGGGGGTGTACAGCTCCACCTTCCCATTTCTACATGCAGTCTGTGAGAGGACAGCCGTGTAACCAACCATGTAAAAGTCACCTTTAAGTGGGCTACAATATATGGAACAGTGTGGGGATAACTGGGGTGGATAGACATGTCCGGGTTGATGACTTGGTAGGTTTCGTATCTTGTTCCCTCATTAGAGTATATTTTCTCATGTGTTGTTCATCCATTAACTCCTTAAAGTATGAGTCCATAACCTTGTTTTCCACATACACATGGACACAAAGAGAAAAAGAAAGAAAGAAAGAAAAAAAAATGTGTACACATATAGTACAAAAAGACACCCACATCATTATAACGACTGCTTGAACCAAATGCTTTTCAAATAGCTAACTGTGTCTTTCCTTTTGTCTGTTGTTAGAGATGTCTTTTTGAAGCCACTTATCTGTTGTTTTCTACTGAAACATTTCTCATTTGGGATTTCTGATTGGCTGCTGTATGTGATCAATAATGATGCCTAATCAATCATTTGAATCTGTAATTTCTATCTGATGTCTGCGTAACGCTCATAACTATAACATCTTTTCACAAAGAGCAAATCTGCTTGCTCCTTAGACAATGATACTATTAAGTTAAATCTGTTGTAATGAATAATAATAATGAGAATCTCATAAGAATAAATAATAACAGTGATAAAAATCATTAATCCCCTTAAATCCTGAGCCTTGCTCTCTTTGTTGATGGAGGTAAGGGCCCTGGATGCTGCTCCAGCTTCCTTCTGGAGTCAGATAGGCAGTGTACAGTATCTCTGCTGGTGCAGCTCCATGAATAACAAACTCCTCAGTATGTTGTTTGTTAAAATCAAACACTTTTTGATTTTTCTCTCCTCACTTGCTGTGCTGGCAGCTGCACTTGTCTGCCCATGGAGCCTGACCAGTGGCTGAATGAAGAATCAGCTCCCAACCCTTCTGCCCTGAATATCAAAATGAAATGTTGTTGTTGTTATTTTTGTTGTTTTCGCTCCAGAGTACTTCATAACAACAGTTGAATAGAGATGTTACTTGACATCTCAGTGTGTGTGTGTGTGTGTGTGTGTGTGTGTGTTAGTATAATACTGTAAATGCACACTTTATGATAAAAGGTGTCTTTCAGAAGGTGGGTTTAGTAAAAAGTAAAGTTTGCTGAAAGTGTGTTTTCTGCCAACATGTTTTCATTCTCATGCTCAGAATAAAATCTGTACACTTTGTCTTGACAGCACTGCAACTCTGTGCACATTAAGTGACTAACAGGTTGACAGTGAAGTTTTCTGGTGCATTACTGCTGATACACATGAAAAAAACTGTGTGGAAGCTGTAGACAAGTGCCATTAATCTATGTATCATTTCTCAGGTTGAGATTGGTTGCACAGGGAACAATCCTGTCATAATTATCAGATGGCGTGAATATTTCTGGATGAGGATGACTGCAGTGCTGCTTAAAAAGCATTGTAAAGAAGGAAAGAGACCAATTTTTTTAGAAATTGAGTGAGAGAAAATGTGAATTTATGTTGTGTTTCCATCCACTAGTGATATGTGAATATTAGGAGTAATAAGCAGTAGGTGGCGTCATTCAGGCGTCATTTACCATAGCAGAAGAAGACAGAGCAACGTGAACATGTTCTTTGCCAACACTGGACACAACCATGAAGATGGAGTGTTTTCATCCATTGCCTTCCCAGTGCAGAGGACCGCTGTTGCTGGAATGACGTATAAGTCACACGATCTCTCGCTAAAACTGTTTCCATTGCACTTTTTCACTCCACCTCCTCCAAGCGTGAAACATTTTTTTGTGATATTCCAGGACTCAATACCTGTATTTCTAGGCACAAATCAACAATACACATAAAAATAGGCTGATGGAAGACAGTGTGACAGCTGCACTGTACTTCATACTGACTGTCTGATTAGCCAGTGTCACTGAAAACACCTGTGTGTTGTCACACGCTACAGCTGTCAGATTTATAGCTGAGTTCAAAGTACATCATTCATACCTGAAATTGAATGAAGTATACAGCAAACATGAACAAGGTTAAAATGGACATACAGAGGTGAAATTCTTGAAGCTGAAAAGTGCACCTGAATAAATGTAATGTAATGAAAGAAAGGGCACACAGGAACAGGAAGCAAGCTAAACAGTTTATCAAATACACAGCTGAGGTTGAGAGGAACTCCCTCAGTGCAGCAATACAAGCAGCCAGTTTTCTGTCATGTCAGATGGGTCAACAGACAGAGATGTGACAGAACAGGAAATCTGATATGTTATAATCTTATAATCTCAGGAATGAAAACTGAGCTCATCCCAGACTGGTAGACGATTCTGAAAAACAGAATGTACCAACAGGGTGACAGTCAACCTTCCACAACCTGGCCTCAGATAAATCAGATGCTACACCACCAGTGTCCTGATTTTCTCAGCTTGGTGGAGCTTGTCCTCACACTTTCAGCCTCCACAGCTGACTGTGAAAAGTGACTGGAGGTCACACCTTTCTGCAGCCACCCTCTCTGACCTCATGATGGCTCAGCTGGCATCCCCCTCAATTGAGGACTTTGACCCCACCTCTGCCATCCAGCTATGACATCAGTACAGCATTAGACCCAGGCGACCAGATTTATGAATATTTTGTAAATTGTTTCAGTTAATCTGTAGGATTAACTAACTACATGGATATTTTGTAAATAAACATTCCAATGTAACAGGACTGTTGACTTAAAAAAAAAAGACAACTTTTTCTTCCACAAGCCACTGTGGCTGTGGTCCCCTCCATGGGCAACCCCCCCACAGTTTAACAAAACCCTGTACCAGGCAAGGTGCTCAAAGCATGTGCCCACTAGCTCTCATCTGTCTTCAACAGGACCCCCCGCCTGTCACCCATAGTCAGCCTAAATGATTACCACCCCATTGCCCTCACACCTGTAATCATGAAGTGCTTTGAGAGATTGTACTGGTTCTTCAGCACCTCAAAGGCTGCCCCCCCCCCCCAAACCACCACCACCACCCTCAACCCTCATCAGTTTGCTCTTATCAGGCGAATAGATAGAACAGAGGACTCCATCACCATCCACACTGTGCTGTGCCACCTGGAAAAACAGCAGAGCTGTGCAAAGGGTCCATACCTTCAGGTTTCTGGGTGTCCTCATCTCTGCTGACCTCTCATGGAGCAACAACAGATCTGTCACCAAGAAGGCTCAGCAGAAACTAGACTTCCTAAATGTTTAGTCGTTGTTGTTATTATTATTTAGCAGTATTTCTGTTTCCTAGGCCGCGTGTCACACTGATGCAGGCGACGTCACTTCCTCAATCCCCGCTCGCGGCATTATTAGATGCAGCTGCAGGGATCATGGCCGCCAGGCAGTCGGGGAGAAAAAGGAGAAACGCTGTCTGGACACACTTTGAATATAATCAAGTGGAAAACAAAACAGAATGTCTCATGCAAAAAGACGGGGAGAAATGCGGCCATAAAATCACGTGGAAAAATACGACGAATCTAAAAAGACATCTCAAGACCTTCCATGGCGAAATTGAGGTAAGTTAATACATTAGCTACCGCTTTTAATGTTAGCTTAAACGTTTTTTGTAATATTTCCATGTAGATACAACTATGGACCCATAGAGAGGGTACAGAGGCTCCAGAATCAACCCCCGCAAAACCGCAAAATCGTCCATCAAGGCCCAAGACAGCCAAGACAACAAACATTAGGCAGGAGATTTTAAAGTATAAAGACAGGCTGTCCAAGTCCCACCAGGCTGATGCTACCAGTGCTGAGGTTGAGGAATCTGGCATTGAGTATTGGTCAACTCAATGTTGTTCCACCACATTTCCAACACTGAAACCTCTGGCCTTGGACCTCCCTGCGATGCCAGCCTCTCAGGCATTTACAGAGAGGGTCTTCAGTGTGACTGTGTGACTCTTGTGGTCGCAGGAACAGGGCGAGGACCATTTTGGAAAGAAGCGCTTTCCTCAAATAAACAAGCCTAAATAGTGGTTTATTGCTGGCTTGAACAGACATGCAACAAGCATGCATGTAACACACACACACACACACACTATGCAAAAAAAGCTATGCTGATTTGAATTGTTGATTCTGATTTGGTTGTTTAGATGTGGTTGTTTTTTTTTTTTTTTTTTTTTTTTTTGGATTCCTGATCAAATATATTCAGGTAAGTTCAGGCCAACACACAGTGTTAACAGCTGAAAGCTGAAGGGGTAGACTTTACCACTTTGACAAATGTGGGTTTTATGGAAATCAAACAGAGATATCTGTTTTTGAGCTGTTTGTGTGAGTATCTCTGTGCCGGGCACCAGTGAAAAGAAAATCTGATAGTCATAGAGTAATGTGTACTGGACAGGTTTTTTAGTGTTGTTGTGTGACAACCAGTCTTGAAATAACACATCCAGGAGGTTACAGTTTATAATTGCTGCTGTTGTATGCAGTCAGTTCAGTTTGTTGTATTATTCTTTTCAGTTTCATTTTACAAGCAAGTCACAGACACACATTTTATTTGCACTTTTTATTATGTTATTTCATTCAAGCACCTTGTTTCTCGTTATGTTAAACTTGAATGTATTCATTCATTCAGTCATGTGATGAAATCTTATTTACAGAGGTGTATAGTAACAAAGTAGATGTACTTCGTTATACTACTTAAGTAGTTTTTTTGAGGATTTGCACTTAACTTGAGTTTTTTTTTTTAATCAGGACTTTTACTTTTACCTTACTACATTTAAAAGCAAAAAAATATACTTTTACTTAGTTACTTTGACATTTGCCACCTCGTTACTCGTTACAAATTAAAATAATCAAAGAGATATCTGGAATGCGCGGGTCTGAGAGGACGAGAAGAACCACGTACGGTTAAGGTGAAGGGCGGGATGCGCGGGGCGGCAGAGATCTGCAGCACTATAAACATGGCAGCCGCAGAGCATGTCGACAACGAGGGGGAGACAGAAGACGGTACAGCTTCGGCAGAAGACGACGGTCACCCGTGGTCATCCCTGGCAACAATGTTCAGCTACCTCGGGATGGGGGAAAATCCCAAAACCTACCGAATGAAGTTCATGTTGTGCCTTCCAAAGTGCCACGAGATAAAGGCGTTGAACAACTCTCCATCCAACCTTAAGAAACTTATTGAGGTAAGTGAATTAAGTAAGTTAATCGCTGCCAATGTCATGTCATGTGGCAGGAGGAGTATAAATATTAGTGATGGGCCGTTAACGAGCGTTAACGACGCCGTTACTGATGGCCGGTAACGGCGTTACCGACAGTCGTTAAAGGCCCAGCATTAATAAATATGTGCTAATAGTTTTACATAGTTTTAGCCAACATTTTGGCCTTTTTGTTAGCCAACATTACGTGCTAGTAAGAGCAAGTTGCTAACGCTACGTGCTAATAACATAAGCAACTTGCCCATAGATAATATCTTGCGGAAAGTTGTTCTGCAGGAGTGTCAATAAAACAAGATTAGCATCTTAACTTACTCAAACGAGGCAGCTTTCCTCCTGCATGATACATTTTTAATATCAAGTGCTTCACCTTTTTATGAAAAATACACAAATCATACAAGATCAGTAACTTGAAGTTAAGCATAAGGTTATTTGGGTTATATGTTGTTGTTTGTTCATAAGAGCTGCAGTAAAATAGCATGCCGTTCAATAAAATAGCTTTGCTTTTGTTTTTTAAATTGTATTTGTTGTACAGCAATTAGATGTCCAAGCTCAGTGTGCTGTATTATGTTAGCTTTAAACAATTGGTATTTTTGAAAGATAAAATATAGTTGACAGTTGACCATCTGTGCAGAATTGAAGGTTCCAATGTAAGTTTGAATTATGTATTTATTTATTTTTTTTATTTTTGGGTACAATATTCATGCATAATTGTAAAACAGTGGTTTGTTTTCTCCCTAACCGGTTCCATCCAGTTGAGCTCACTTTCCTCAAAGAGTACTACACCACCATGAGTCCTGTCGCCCAGTCCATCAACATCCTCCAAGGAGAAGTGGAAGTCCAGATGGGATGGCTTCTTCCGACTATTTCCCTGCTGAGCAGCAAACTGGAAAAAATAAAGATTGCACTGAAGCACTGCAAGCCGTTGGTTGAAGCCATTCAAGTGGGCATCCAGAACTGTTTTGGTGAAATGTTAAGAGACCCTGAATTGGTTGCTGCAGCGATTCTCATCCCAAAATTCAAAACAGCCTGGATCCAAGATGATGCTACACTGAAAATCGGTAAGACAACATGGAGAAAATATTCATTAAATCACAAATTTAATGTATGCTTACTACATTTATGTTAATTTATTACTCATTTCATACATCAGTCTACTTTTGAATAGAAGTTGAGCCAATATCTCAGATGTCTAATTGTCAGAGTCAAGACTTTAAATTTGTGTTTCTCTCCTTATCTATTCCCTGAATTTGTGAAAGTAGGCAATCTGTAAGCTCACACTGCCTTGGTTGTAGATCTGTTATTTTCACAATTTGTCTTAACTTTTTTTCTATTTTATTTCTTTTTTTGTGTGTGCTAATTTTGGCCTTTTGTTTCTGATAGTGTTGTTAGTCAATGTAATTTTATTTATTCCTTTAGAATTATGGAAAATTTATAAATGTAATTAAATTTGTCCAATAAAAATATGACTGTACTAATGCTAGTGTCACCCTCCTTGTGTTTCAGGGTTGGACTACATCAGGGAGCAGTTGGAGGATCCTTCCATTTCAGCAGATGCTGGATCTGGCTCATCTGATGAGGGAGACTTCCACATCCTGAAAAGTTCCCACAAAACACCAAGCACCACCAAGCAGCTTGATTCGTACCTGGCCTACTCAACAGATGACATCAAGATTCTCAAGACGTTTCCTGTGGTTCTCAAGTTGTCTGTCAAACTCAACACACCTCTGCCTGCTACTGCAGCTTGCGAAAGGCTGTTCAGCATAGCAGGTCTCATCTTCAGCCCAAAAAGAGCACGGCTAGCTGTGAACACTTTTGAAAATCAGCTTCTGCTGAGGATGAACCGCAAGTTCAGCTTCTCCACTTGAACCAGAAAGTTTGTGTGTGTGGTAGTGTGCCTCAGCTCATGAGGATTCCCCCAACATAGTTAAAAAGTGAAAAAGTGGTCCTTGTGTTAAATCTTGCAAGACATTTATTTTATCCGTTTATTTTTTGAGTTGTATTCTATACCACATTTCATTCACCTGAAAAAGTGAAATAAAAAAAACAAGGGGAGAATAATTTTTGGTTGTTTTGCTTCTTTTCATGCGTACTATGAAATACTTGGACTTGTACTTTTACTTTTGATACTTGAGTATATTTTTTCACAAGATACTTTTGATACTTAAGTACATTTAATGTGAGCTACTTTACGACTTCTACTCAAGTAATTTTCTTATAGGTGACTTTAACTTTTACCAAAGTCATTTTCAGTTATGGTACTTATACCATATGGTACTATACTTTTACTTAGTTATTTTTTTTCAAGTACTTTATACACGTCTGCTTATTTATTTATTTTATTTAAATTTATGTGTGTGTACATGTTTGGTTGGTAAAATAAATGTGTTGTTGAGCAGAGCATCTTCCATGTCTGGAATGGATGTATTCTTGAGTTTACAAGGTAACAGTAATATAATAATAAGATAACCATGTTTGATTTGTGAAATGGGTTTGACTAAAAGAAAGATTTGGTCTTTGTCTATACTATATTATGTAATTATACATATTAATTGGGTTAAATAGAATCACATTACTAAAAATAGATTAAAACACAATTTTCTTCGACTAAAATGTCATAAGTTTTTGTCAACTAAAACTAAAATAAATAACAGTCACGGATTACTCTGACTAAAATAAGACTAAAATGCTCAGACTTTTAATCGACTGACTAGACAAAAAAAGACTATGAATGTGACTAAAACTAATAAAAACTAAAGTGATAATTTGATAGAAAGACTAGACTGAAACTAAAATCACAACAGGCGGCCAAAAACCACACTACCTCGACCCCAATCTGTTGAGGACCTTTACCATGCACGCACTGGGAGCCTGCTAACCTACTGCATTACAGTGTGGCATGGCACCTGCACCGAGGCCAACAGGAAGAGGCTCCAGAGGGTCATTAAAGCAGCACAGAGAATTGTTGGCTGCCCCCTCCCCCCTGTCAGACATTTACACCTCCTGTTGCCACAGTAGAGCACAAAACACCATCAAGGACACATCACATCCAGGTTCTGTCATGTTTGACCTGTTGTCCTCTGGCAGGTGATACAGGTGCACCAAGGCACTGCACTCCCTCCCCCTCACCGACTGAATAGACACATGCAATACAATTGAACTGTCCACATTTTAAACTGAATATACTGTATATTTTAACCCTCTGGGGTCATGGGTATAATTGGTCGTTTTTGAAGACTTTTGGTTTTACCTTTTATATTTCACCTTAAAAATGGGTTACCTTGCCTTGTTTGGTGTCATTTTTTTCAGCACAACCTCACATGTGTGACTTTACAATTATATTTTCATTTTGACACACTGTATTAACACAGTGGACCTAAAATCACACAAAAAACACAAAATCCAAGAAGGCAAAGATAGATTTTTTTTACTGTGAAAACCACAAATATGTTCAACAAACCATTTTTATGACTTAGAATGCAAATATAAATTGTACATTTCAAAACTTATGTACAATCATTGCAAACAACAATGTTATCTACCACTATTTACATTAAAATTCAGTCAATACTTCAGGCGTTTTTTGTACAACTATTTACAAAACAGTGCAAAGTGTCACAAATGCCACACAAATTACTACCACTCAAAAAAGCAGTTCATGTCCACCACGACACAGAGGGACACATTGCAGGCCTGACACTTCCAGGGTGTGTCACTCCTCCTGTTGTCCACCTGAAAGCAACGCTTGCACTTCAGTCTGCCTTTGGTGGCTTTTTGGCCAGCATCTGTGGCTGTGGCGATGGACACGGAATGTGATCCGCCCTCCTGCTCTGGGGAACACCTGCCTTGTCCATGCCACAAAGCTGACATACCAGCTCCACCATGAAGTCTTTGTGTGCCATGGGCTGCACCTGCTTGGCTCTGCTCATTTCACAGTGCAAGATGAAGGCATTTGTTGTTGCAATGTCCAGGAAGTGCAGCAACATGGTCCTGTACCAGCGAGCAGTTTTTCTGTGGGTGGAGTAGTACTGAATGAGCTGGTCTGACAGGTCAGCCCCACCCATATTCTTATTGTAGGCCATGATTGGTGTGGGACAGGGAATGTCTCTCACAGCCCGGCATCCATCTCCATCCTTCACCCTTCTCTGCACTGTCTCACCTGAAAATGCAGGATGGATGGTGGAGCACACAGACACCTCCCGTGTGTCCATCCACTTCACAAACACAAGTGGGCCCTCTCTGATCCATCTCACAGATCCTCTTCCACATTTTTTGGTGAGAGCATTTGGCCTCCCTCTGGAGCCTCCTTTTCTGGTCTCCCTGTAGGTGCCACAGGCTCCAAACTTCATGTTGGCCAGGTCCATGAACAGTCTGGGACTGGTGTAAAAATTGTCCATGTAAATATGGTACTCAGTTCCAAGACAGGATGGCTGAATGAGGTCCATGACCACATCATAAGACAGCCCATGCTCACTTGCAGTTTGAGTCTTCCCTGTCTATATGCTGAACCTGATGGTGTAGCCACTGCTTGACTCAGCCAATACAAAAATTTTCATCCCCCATTTAGTTGGCTTGACCTTCATATATTGTGTCATGCCAGTTTTGGCCTTAGTCGCCACCATCCTTTCATCCACTGACAGCTCCCTCCTTGGATGATAATAAGCCTGGCAAGCACTGAGGATATCATCATAAAGAGGCCTGACTCTGAATAGTTTGTCATGGCCTGGTGTTCCCTTCTTCCTGTCATACTGTACATCCTCCTCGGGATCACTGAGGTGGATGTTCCAGAGTATGGATCTGAACCTGTCTCTTGTCATCACTTTGGCTGGAAGGGGCAGAGACAAAACGTGGTTCTGTCTCCAGTAGTCTTGGAGACTTGGCAGCAACACCAACGACATGTAGATCAAGAGACCAAAGAACTCATACATCCTCCTCTATCTATCTCCTCTTCTCTATGTCAGTCCATTTGTACTTCTTCCCTGATTCCTTGTTTTTTGCAGCATTTTTGTTGGTGTTGCTGCAGATTGTTCTGACTGTCTCAGTGGAAAAAAAGAAAATAAAAAGGTCTTTTGGACTATGGGGGGAAATTGTCTCTACCTGGACTCCTGGTGTTCTCCGAGGCTGGAACCTGCTGACTTGTGGGGCAGTGTCAGCATCCTCCTCTGTCTTCCAGGGCTCAGAGCTGAGGCGTGGCTCTGCTGCCTGAGCCAGCGGAGATCGGGACCTGGTGGGCGTGCCATGCCGTCCCCACCTCTGTGCAGATCTCCGACTCTGTACACATGGTGGAGGCTCCTCTTGCTCTCTCTCATCATCATCATCCACTTCGTCGTCAAAGTCCTCACTCTCTGGCTCAGACTCTGGCTCCGCGTCTCCCTCAGCTCCGTCCAGCTCGAAGAGCTCCACCGCCCGCTCCACATTCATCAGTCGCCTCATTGTTTTGTCACACAAAACACAAAAACGACTGCACCACACACTAAACAGACGACACTAACTATACATTCAAAATATGCTAAATGTCACAAATCTCTCAAATCTCAAGACTCGCTATCACTGTCTCTCTCTATCGCCGCCATAACTCCCACAACTTTCCTTTTCCCCAGCAACCAAATGCCGTGTATTGCCATCTAATTTTTTGATTGATTGATGTGGTGTATTTTTCCACCAATAGGAAAGGGGTATCATGTTTTTTTGTTTTTTTTTGCTCGGAAGCACTTTCGTTAGGCGTAATAGCTCGTTTTACCGTTTCTTCCTGCCCCATACGTGCACGAACGTGACGAAAGTATTAAGGAAAAAGCATGGCGTGAATAATTTATCACAAGTCTGGTTTTACTTGGCCTATCAACACAATTTAAACACTGATATATAGTTTGAGGTCCACATTTTCAACACAGGTTGAAACTGAAACTCGGCAACGCTGCATCTTGCTGCTGTGTCATCTTAAATTCGTCATGTGATTTAGACACGCGGGCGCATCCGTCGACTCCATCCTGTGTGAATGATGTGATGCGTATTATTTATTGCATTTGTACTGTGCATTGTTTGTACATATTGGCACTTTAAACTAGGATCGACCAATTATTGGCATGGCCGATATTCAGCATTTGTACGATGATCGGCATCGGACGTTTTTTTCACCGATAACCGATAAATTAAATTTATTTTAAAATGCGCTTTGTTTGGCGCTGATGCACCGTCTCCCTGCCTGAAGCCACCACTCTTGACCATGTAACAAAGTCCCGCCCGCAGCCCAAACTGACTGGTTACATGGCACAAGTGATAGCCAGTCAACAGTGAAGCATCTATGAGTCATTCCGTAATTAGGGGTACATTTCAACATATCCAAAACCAGAAGAAATACGTATTCTTTTATTAAAAATTATCTTGATGGCTGCATAGTATACACCTTTAATGTGTTAAAATCATAATTTGCCAAGCTTAATCTCTAATGAATATTTAAATATATTTGTGAAAATAATTATTGGACACATACTTACATACTCAACTGTGTTACGGACAAATGTTTGGTCAGAGAAAACATGTATGAGGTACTACAGATTTGATACCACAATTTTTTGAAAGCTTTTAAGCCCACTCACCAAGGGTTTTGAGGTTGTGTGTTTTAAATAATTGAATGATATGAATTTGAGCTTTATAGTGTTGATTCTGTGGGATACTAACATGAAGGATGGGTCTTTTTTCCACATCAGTCCACCTAACCCTGAATTTAGAAATATTTACCATCTTTATTCAATATATTTATCCAGAGAGAGACACGATCTTGTTTGTTACAGTTTATTAGAGTATTTTAAACATTTATGACAAAAAAATAACACATGTAACACAGTTGACTGGCAAAGTAACACGGTTGACAGCAGTAACACAGTTGACAGGATGCCTGCTTCTGAGATAAGCAGTTGTTCCCTTAACAAAAACTTTTGGAAAATTTTGATTTGATTTTCACATTTTGACTTCAAACATTCTCAACAAAGAACAACCACAAATGTTTACAACAAAGTGAAATGGATGGATACCAACAAAAACAAGGACGTCCCATCATTAATCATTAAGTTAATAAATGAATCTCCAACACTGTAACATTGTATGCACGTGCATGTACACTGCATATACATACATATAACACATATATACATATATGCACAAAGCATCCCAATTTTTTTTTTTTTTTTTTTAATTCACTCAATGCCTTTCTCAGGAATACATGTCAGGATGGACTTCAGCCACAATAAAGTTGTCTCATCTCTCAGTCTGTCTTAACAATCAGCAATCTTGGACCATATGACCCTGTCAATCTCCACATGACGTGAGGTCACTGAAGCTGGAGGAGGAATGATTTGGATGATGTCTTCATGCAAATACCACAGGACATCATCCCGCTGGGGCCAGAAAAAGCGGTTGATTCCTATCCGGTGCATGCATTTTACCTTGACATGTGTTTCGTTGACATCTTGGATAACTCCAGGGTAAATGTCATTATCATATTTCAGACAACACCACTGGCCAATGGCGTCTGGGTTTAGCCAAGCAATATTTGCATTGTTGTCCTCCTGTGTAGGTGCTGCTGCCTGATCAAAAAAGTTACACTCCAGGATCTGTTTGGCTGAGCAGAGGCAGCTCACATCACGGCAAGTGATTTGCCCTGGGGTAACTGTTGTGATTTGGTGAATGCGCATGGTCGATGGCACCACTGGGAGACTGTCTGGCATTCTCTTTACAGCAGCATCTATACTGTCCTCACGAATGTAGAAAAGTTTTACAGATGTCTGAGCATCCACCAGGGCTTTGAATAGGAGCTCTGCATTGGGGATGTCCTTCCCATGGCTCACAAGCTGGTCGGCCGTCCTCTTGAGGAGGCCTCCGACTCCGTCAGGAGACCCCTTTCCATGGCTCGCCTCAAAAAAGTTCCATGTGCCTGACTGGAACCCACATTCTTGCAGCTTAGTGCTGTACAGATAGAAATTGCCTTTCTGTCTGTATTGTGTACATGGCCCATCGCTAAAGAAATGCACCATGGTCACTTTTCGATATGAATCTTTGACTAGATCAAGTATAGGGGACAGATGGGTCCATATTGCTGCAGGTCCTTTTTCCTTTGTTGGACTTATTGTGGCAAAACAGACATGCTCTTCCGCTCCGCTCCGCATGTAAAACCCCAGTGTGAAGGGTTGCTTGGTGTTGGTTTGATGCAAAGTGTACAGCTTGACTCTCTGAGGAGTACTTGCAAGCGTAATTTTCAGAGAAATCCACATGAATTATACATTCATGATCTTTCATGCTCTTCTTTAGTTGACGGTAGAAAGTGAATTGCTTCTTTATGTTGAAAAGATGCCTTTTGAAATTTGTGAGCTGACACTGGAAGAGCTCAATCAGGTTTTGCAAAGTTGTCTCTGTCTTTTTTTTCACTGTGATTTTCACAGGCACTTTCTCTTTTTGGCCCTCTTTGTTCTTCTCTCTGAGAACAGTTTCTGTTGTCCACTGTGTAAAAGAAATGTTTGCTTGCAAATCTTTGTCACATGTAATTGGAAAGTTTTTATTTTTGCAGTCAAGGCATGTATTGTACATGCAGTCCTTTGAGTTTGGGTCACAGCATATGGAGTCAACCAAATCCTCCAAGTCAGTCCCCCTAATCAGTCGGAGAGAATGTAGCTTGTCTACAAGAAAAGACAGATTCTCATGCACTTTGCAAAGGCATGTTTCTCTGTCTGCAATAGATGGTTGGACTACCCAGAAGTCGCATATGACAAAACAATGAGTATGAAATGCTGCAGTTAGTATTCTCTAGGAGGAACTTCCTATGCAGGTTTCTCATTGTGTCATTTAAAAATCTTTTCTGTTTCTTTGTCTTTGCTCTTGTTATTGTTTGTGATTTTCCAGCTGTGAGGCGACTGTTTTCATCCCTTGTCAAGAAGGACACAACTTTGTTATGAAGCTTATAGCTTAGGGATCTATATTTCAATCTGCTGGAGAGGATGGGTAGCTCACTGTGCTTCTGCTGTTTTCTGGGAATTCGTATGGTCTCTTGAATTCTTTTTTTAGTTTGTATTTTTTCAAGATCTTTCCTGACACGAGAGCTGCAATCACTTGCCTTGTTTTTTTGTGTTTGGTGGAGACATACTTGTTTCTGATGTTGTCCACAAGGGCATGATGGAAAACTAATGTCTTGTGCACTTCTCTGGACACAGGAATCCTTCCTAACAGGCGACGTGTCTTTGATCTGGGTGACTTTGAATCTTGGTGTAGTCTTTCACATCTTTTTCTCTATTTGTCGGTTTTCTTTTTCTGTCGTTTTAGTGATTCTTTCAGGGCTTCAATCTCTTTGTATAATTTTGACTCCCTTCTCTTGATTTTTCTCCTTCCAGCATTTCTCTGTCTGAAATTATAAACAAATTATAACTCAGCCTTAATCATGTGGTATATGATTACTAACAGAACAAGGCTGATCAGCTGGGTGTTTAGTCTTTTCATTATCATTTAACAAAACAATTCCTTGCATTATCCAATTTTCTGTTTAATAAATCTTTACCTTGATATTTGAGGCTGTGGCTCAACTTCTGGACCCTGGCATAGAGTAGCTGCATCCTCTTTCAGTTTTGCTTTCTTTCTGCATTCACGTTGTGCCCTTTTCCAATACTGCCGCTTCCTTCTCTTTTCCCTCTCACTTAAATCGTTGACCGTCTTGACTTTCCCTTCCTCTTTGCTTTCATGCCACCTCTGTCTGTGTTTTCTTAAATATGCAGCCCTTCTTTCAGGGTCGGCATCACGCCTGGCCCTGTACTGGCGCTGCTTTTCGGCAGCAGATAGAGCCATCTCCCTAAAACACAAATCACTCATCTATGTAGGCTAAGTATAATTTCAAACCATGTTATCATCAAAATAATCACTATTCCATGAATTCTGATCAAAGTTTATTGCCTCTGATGTAAATCATGTTGTTGAGCAAGTCATAAGTAATTAATATGTTATATAGGTGTAATAAGTTAATAATGTGTGTAATAACAAAAAATCATGATTTGTTTCACAAACAATCAATATGGGTATAAATTAGGAGAATAAATTACCCAAAGTGTCAGCCGTGTTACTCCCTGTCAACTGTGTTACAGATACTGGGTAACACGGTTGACAGGTAACACGGTTGACATTTCGGCCATTTTTGGGGCCTTGTGCTAACTGCAGACTTCTCATCCTTCACTACAAGACCTTGATCAACTCATATTTTTATTCACTTTCTCCACATATTTGTAAATATAGCAACTATAGAAATTTCACAAGAATATGTTGGTAACACAGTTGATGGTTAATTAACCTGCTCTATGCGCACACACTAATATTGAGAAAATATTGAAGAGGAGGAGTAGAGATTTACCATTGTGTCTTCAGGTTCCCCTCCAAAAAGACAGAGACATCACATGATGTTGGACTTTGGAGTGAACCATTATTTAGTTATTTGCGGGGGGGGGGGGGTCAACTGGTAACACAGTTGACATTACTTCTTGGACACTCACAAAATAAATGATTTAATGTGCATTAAAACAAAAACACTTTAAAAAAAACACATTTCTCATGCTTTTTTTACTGTTTTTGAACAAATATCTGTGAAAATTGTGTGCAAAAAAATATTTTTTGAGTTCTTTTGAAGCACCAAACCTTATATTTAGCAAATCGGACATCCCAAAAACAGCACATTTCAACACAAAATGTGCTTTTTTTAACAAAAATGAATGATGGGATCTGTTGGATTTTCATATAAAATGAAAGGGAAATGTTCCCTGACATAAAATTAGTAATTTATATTAAATAAACTTTTAACAATCAATTTATAGTTGATAAACAAGGCCCATGGACATGACATGTACCCCTAATTATAGAATGACTCCTATGCAGTGCCATAGGAGAAGCAGATTGGTCTGGTGAGCCAGCGGAGAAGGTACAGCAATAATCGGTCGACGCAAAGTTGCAATAAAAACCCTCTATGATGAAGTTTAAAGACACCACAACTTTATGATCATTTTCGGTGATAACTTGCCCAGCGTCGCATGCCTCCACCGCTTTAGAGCCAGCGACAGACAAACAATAATTATATGAGCCCTTACGGTTACCATTACTTTGTAAACCTCCTGACGTGTCTCAACCTGCGGGGTGGCTCCCTGTTTATTAATAAGCATCACCTGAGGTGATTATAGCATTTAAGTTTAACAGCACACGCTAATGTGTCCTTTTTTGGTTATAATCTCCTCTCCTTCAGCGCTCATGCTCTCACTGCAGGCTGTTCTGTTGTAAACAAACACATGTGGCTATGGTGCTGCTGCGACTGAACAGACATACGTTAAATGACCGTCTTTTCACCTGTCATTCGTAGCATCCAGGGATATTATGGGCTGTTTCAATGAGCCAGGCAGAGAGCACACGTAAGGAGCTTATTCTCAGTTTTATTTTCATCAATAAATTTACCGTCGCGCCTATAGGCTACAACTCCTGTGTAACGTAGCCTTTCCTGTTTGCATTTGCTAAGTGCCTTGTTCTTATTTATGCAATATGACATACAGTTCTAAGCACAAGAGTTCACATACTGTTCTGAGATTCAGAACATGCCTTTATTTCTCTACATATATAATAAATATAATAATAAATAAGGAACTATAAGTGAAAAACACTGGGAACCACTGAAACTTAAAGTTTAATCTTTATTTACAAACTCTATTTATGTAATGTTATAGGCTATCATAAAATTATTATGTTGTATTATTATGTAATATTATGTTAATGAATATTTATATTTTTAACATTTTCTCTCTTTTTTTTAAAAATCTTTTTGTACAAAAACAAAGAGTATACTTCATTCTAAGTGCAGTCTAATTGCAGGTGTGTAACCCTTTTAAATTTTGACATCAAATTTTTCATTTTTACTGCAAATGAATATCGGTTCTAAATATCAGTTATCGGTTTCCTTGGTAGCTAATAATCTGTATCTGTATTGGCTCTCAAAGGTCAATATCAGTCGATCCCTACTTTAAACGAGCAGCTCTTCTATTTCGTTGTACAGAAATGCATGATGACAATGCAGGCTACTCTAGAAGTGTTTGTTTTATTGCCAGTTCTGCTGTCAAAAGGTAAAGCATAGAAAACTGATTTTCTGAATTGAAGACATTTTAGTAACAATTAAGCTTAACATTAACAATTCAATTTGTAGTCCAAACTGGTTGCTGTCAACGAAACTAGACATTGTTTTGTGATGATTATGACCTTTCGTGGTTGAGCACACCTTTTATAAAAAGTGAGTGTCAGCTTCACAAGTGTACGCTTCTTCTTCAGAAAGCTATTCCTGTTCCACAGTGTTAAACACAAACATGGCAGACTCAATCCATAATGAACAATAACAGCTGAAACTGGTGAACGCTAGATTATTTATTGCTCTTGGCAACCAAATACTCTAGTTACAAGATTCTTCAGCTGTGCAAAGTGCAGTAGATATTAACATATTGCACCTATTCAAATGCAGGAGTTCATAGTACAGAACAACCAGGTGTATCCTGAGACATCTTCCTGAAAGTTCACAAGCTGCAGGTGTCAATTCCTTCTCAACGCAGACTACTACCTAAAAGATTTGCTGTGCTGCAGGGCATTAGCTAAAGGTGCTCCTAACAAATGAACAAATAGACAATAACAAAACCCTTTAAAACATAGGAAGAATCAGCCTCTTACTCTCTCTCCCTCATCTTTTAGCCCCTCATCTCAGTTTCCTCCCTCTGTTGTCCTCTCTTAATTCAAAATGCAAGCTTTCTCTTGATTCCTTCTAAAAGATTTGCTGTGCTGCAGGGCATTGGCTAAAGGGGCTTATAACAAATGAACACACAGACAATAACAAACCCTTTAAAACACTGGAATAATCACCTTCTTACTCATCTTCTAGCCCCTCATCTCAGTTTCCTCCCTCTGTTGTCCTGTCTTAATTCAAAATGCAAGCTTTCTCTTGATTCTAACAATTTCATTGTGCATTCATTGTGCATTCATTGTGCGATGAACTTCGCAAGGCATCGTTTGACTGCAGTCCTCTCCTGGTCAGTCCAGGGTCTCTTACCTTGTTTCTTGACTTCCATTTCTGGAGCATCTGTAAAACAAAAACCAAAAGGAGTTTATTACAAGTTGAGTTGATTATACACTATTGAAGTTGTATTACCACCTGAATCCTGCCTTGATTGACTAATGACAGTAACAGAATAAAAAATATAAAAGTTGCATTGATTCACTACTTATAAAATGTTTTAAGCATCCAAGTGTTTTTTTTAACTGTGTCTCTCCTTGTTTGTCCCTAATATTAATCTGTTCTGTAGGATCTGTAGAATCGATAGATAATTCTTGCATGCAGAAGGTGGCAGTAATAAAATGCCAGCAGTCATTAAAGCTGGGGTTGGTAATCCTGTTCAGAAACATGTTTTGTTACACTGGGTGAAATGGTCCTTCTACCTTCTGAGTAATCAATACATTATGTCAGTGATTTTCAACCTTTTTTGAGCCGCGGCACATTTTTTACATTTACAAAATCCTGGGGCACACCACCAACCAAAATGACACTATAACACAGTACATATAATACATATAGTTAATAGTATAGTTTCTAAATGTATTTATACTCACTTAGTGTGAAACCTGGGCCTGTTTCGATGAACACAAAATGGATATCCTGGCAGTAATGGTAGAAAGACACACACGAAGCTCTTCCTCAACAGCTCTCAGTCTCTCTCTGTTTTTAGTTTTTATCGCAGTCAAGCTTGAGAAGCTCAGCTCACACAGATATGTGGTTGAAAACGGGAGCAATGTCAAAATAGCTTTGTTGGCCAGAATGGGGAACTCCTTGGCAACAGATAACCAAAAACTGCCCAAAGGAAGATCAGCAAAGTTTAGCTTTAAACCACGATCTTGTTTCAGTTCAATGAGTTCCTCTTGCTCCTTTAAAGTCATGTCCTTTACAGGAACGGATGCTGAGCTGTATGGGTCCCTAACCCAGTCAAGGCATTCTGTGAAGGCTGAAGAGAAATAAAATGACAACTTCTCCTCAAGAGTTTTCAAATGTGTGCCAATCACCTCGCACATTGCAGCAGTGTTGCCATCATGCAGTTTCTCGGTGAGTGGAAACATCTCAAGGTTGCCACAGTGCACATGTTGTTGCCAGAGCTGCACCTTCGGAATCCATTTATTTTATCAGTGCTTGTAAGCAGGTTTTCATTTCGGCCTTGCATCCGTGTGTTCAGTTCATCCAGATGATGAAATATATCAGCCAGGTATGCCAGCTTTGCACACCACTCATCACTTGCAAGCAGCTTTGAGTAATCGGACCTCTCATTTGTCAGAAAAACTTTAAGTTCCTCTCGCAGCTCATACACACAGCCACCGGACTTCCGTGTGGAGCAATAAGACTTTATGTTCCGCTCCCATTCCTCACACAAAGACGCAAATAAGCGACATTTCAAAGGTCGCGTCTTCACAAAGTTCACTATGCGCACAACATCATCCAACACAGCAGCTAGATCTGCTGGCAAGGTCTTTGCAAGGTGCAAAAAACAGTGCGTAACAATAACATCTGGGTTTCTTTCTTTGACCCTACTTACAAAGCCTTTGATGCGCCTGACCATGGCTGCGGCTCCATCAGTGCAGACACCTGTGCAGTTTTCCCACGTAAGCCCGCTTTTGTCAAGATATTCCAACGTGACCTGAAATATTTCCCCTCCTGTTGATTTTTCTGGCAGTGCCTTGCAAAATAGGAAGTTTTCTCTAATGGCTTCTCCATCCACAAAACGCACGTTGGCCAAGAGCTGACAATGTCCACTAATATCCGTCGACTCAAGTTGCAAGGCAAATTTCTTACTGATGCGCATTTTTTCCAAAACAACAGTTTCGATGTCCGCAGACATGTCATCAATACGTCTGGTAATTGTGTTATCTGAGAGAGGCACTTTAGCTATCTCTTTGGCCGCGTCAGGCTAGCTAGCTCTCCAGGATTACCAACCCCAGCTTTAACCCCCAACAAAGAAGATTCAGATGCATCAGACTGTGCATCTGTGAGGCCACTTGACCTCCCGACATTTCTTCAGGTAATTTTGGCAGAAAGTTTGCTATTAGTGTTTTTGGAAAAGGTAGGAGGACATTTCCTTTCATCTGGATCTGATTTGTTCCTGAGAGGTGAGATTAGTTTCTGTCCATACTTTCACATGTCAGTCTTAAATTACCACAGTTTGATCCCTGTCAGCTGTTTCAGAGCTGTTGAAATTACTGCTGAGACAAACCCATGATGTTACTGCTATTAAAAGCTTTACATCTGTAAGCCAGAGGAAGGCTTCTATTGTGAAGCAGATACAGGATATGCTACGTGTCTGCAAGCAGCAACAGCTGGTACAACGACAAATATTCTGGGTTGTTCAGTTCGGACCAACTATCAAAATCAACTTTACACATACTGAAATAAAGCACCAGTAAGTGGCTGCAGGCTTGATGTAATGTTACCACCTCATTCTAAAGTTGTGTGAACCTTATGCTAACATGAATGGAAAAAAATAGCACCAAAATGACCATACTGCCCCTGTACACATTAACAGAATGCAGAAAGATTAGTTAATAAAGATGAGTCTCTCCCTCCTCCCTCCATTTTGGATATACACCTTCAACTCAGTCGAACCACTTGGACTTAATAAAGAGCTGTAATATGTTTTTTTTGTTTTTTTTTTTGCAATGTGATTTTTCTGGTGATATGTCAATTTATAGTCTTTATTGTAAACATAAAAGATATTTGTGTGTGTGTGTTTGTCTGTATGTATATATATGTATGTATATATATATATATACATACATATATATATATAAAACAATGAGCACTTTTGATTGGATTGAGGGCTAAACATGAGTGCTGACACAGTATTGGTCAGCTGGATGGCTGGATTGGCTCTCATTTATCAAACTTGCGTAGGATCTGGTGTAGATTCTGCTGTAAATATCAGCATGTGCCAAGTGTCACGTGTGATTTACTAAAAGTGTGTACGCTGTCATTTCAGTGTAGAACCAGTGTGGTGTTGATAAATCTCACCGCTGAAAACAATCGTAATTTAAATGTCACGCACCAATATATTCCTGCTTTAGAGGCCTTGTCCTGCCCCTTTTAAGGCATGGGGACACGTAAGATGTCCAAGAAGAGGGACTTTACTGACATTACCACGTTCAACAGGCAGCACCAGTAAATATCTGGACATTAATAGAGTGATAATTTTTGTGACTGATAGAAGCATCATCGCTGGTGGATGGAGGCTGCAGATGCACGTATCACTGACCACGTTGAATCTGATAGAATACAGCAAAAATGTCAAATATAACTAGTTTTGTTCAGAATGAAATGTTGACATTATGCAGAATGCATGTTTATGTGGTGTTTTAGCAGTGAGATTGGCACAAGCTCAAAAATGTGGTTTTCAATGTAAGTCAATGGGGCTTTGTTTGCCATGATCGTACTAAATCTTAAACTGCACAAAAACTATAAATGCAATGAAACTAATGTTATTGCTAATCTTTGGCATGTCCAAGCCTCTAATGACCTGCAATGCCCCAACCCCCTGCTATTCATTTTATTTAAAATATCTCATTTTATGTTTTTTTAACACAGACGCACCATGTATTCAAACTGGCATTTAAAGGGTTAAAGTCCTGAAAATTATTGATTATTTGGTATTTTTGAGCAGAGCTTAAGTGGTTTAAGAGATCTGTGCAAACAAAGTAGAAAAAAACTATTGATATATGATGATTTTATAACAGTTTTTTTGTGCGTGGCCATTTTTGGCTCAAGGGTAACGAAAGGAGGTTTTGGAGGAGAGCACAAAGGTTAAGTATCTCATTCGATTTCCTGAAACCACCAAAGATATTTTCAGTATGTACCTGGCAGCACCAGATGACAGACACCCAGACAACCTGGTGACACTTTTTTTTTATTTTTAGTTCCACAGCATATCCATTGTAGTGGAGCAAAGGAGCATTTTATTGTGAAAATACTAGTGTAACTTGTAAAATAAAAATGATCAGTTTATGGCTTTAGATATAGATTAGATATTACACCAATAATACATTTAATTTGATCAAAAAGAAAATTCTTTATCACTCTGGATTGTTTTCTTCCACTTGTTGCTTTCAAGGATGATAGTATCCAGTGTGTTTAGTTGAACAATGAACTATAAAACTGACGTAGAACAGAAGTATTAATTAATATTAATATTGTTTGTTATTTGTCATCTTATCATTCGGTACACTTCTTGCCTTTGTAGAACTTATTCCTGCATCTTTCTGCATGCTTGATCACCACCATGGATGGCATATGTCTGGCTCAAACAGGTCAGCGCTGCCAATGTTGTCATTGTACTCTCTGATCACTGCTGATCGTCTCACCTGGACATGAGCTTTTTCTTTCTTTGACCGTCTGCTACAGCTCAACGAATAGCAAGACTGCTGCTACTCCTATGCACGATGTTCGGCAATTGAACATATTCTTCCCTTGGTATACCTTGAAATCCAGCACCAGACCATTTGAAGATAGCTTGAGAAGACAAAGACCATTAGACGCGTAGGGTTTGGTCTGTTTGGGACTGACTGGACTACTACCTGACTGGACAGCGACCTGTGAAAGGAATGATTTGCACATCAATGCACACCTTGTTTGTTTGTTGCTCAGTTTTGTACAGATACATAGTTCCTACACTGTAAAAAAAACAAACAAAAAACTTATTTTTGTGTAAAATAACTTTAAATTTTGTATACTAGTTTCCTGTTTATATTTAAGAGTATACAAAACTGTGACACACATTGGGCTCTGGGTTCTTCGTAGACCAGGTGCAGGCATGTCCAGGCACACTTTGCAAGTTTCATGCCGGTGCAGGTACTCCTCTTTACCTCTGTCCTTCCTACTTGTGGGAAAAAGGGAGGGGAGAAGGCGTGAAAGGATTTAACACAGCCAACTCAGATCTTCACCAATCAAATGAGCTCCTCTCCTAACCTTTAAATGTGCTGTGGGCAAGGCACCGAGCTCAGTCCTGGTGGGTCCGGCCCAGTGTTATAGCTGTTGTTATGTTGCATCGCATAACTTTGTGTTTTGTCTTCATGTTTTGGCTTTTACAGTTGTTCTGTTTCACCAGGAAGAACCTCTGGCTCAGGGTTAATGCAGCCATGTCTTTGTCCTCTCTCTGTGTACATCAAGGCTGTCACTGTCAGAAAGTCTTTTCTGGGCAGGAGGAGCTTGGACTCGTTCATATGAGATATGAACAATGTAGGAAGTGACTCATACCCAGATCTGACACCATGGCACTCAATCTCAGGGATCGGAAGCGCTTTTGGTCACAAATTACCCTGTTACTGGCTCTTTCATTGATGTGCCTCTTTCTTTGTTCCTTGCATACCGTCGATATTTCAGGAACTACAATCTTAATAATCTCCCTTCTCTGCCACAGATGGCCTCTGTGTAATAATTACCTAGTTCTGTAGGTGCTCCAGGGTATGTCAGAGCTGTAATTCTGGTGAAGGCAGAGGAACGACACTGTGATGCATCAGGTGGAGCCTGATTTCACACAAGACTTGTATTTGGATATGGACTGCATTGTGCTTTTCTAGTCTTAATAATCACTTAGTGTACTTTACACTATTAATCACATTCACCTGATCTCTCTCTCTCTCTCTCTCTCTCACACACACACACACTCATACTGTGCTTTTACATACACAACACTTTGATGTTACATTGGAGGAAATTTTAGGGGTTCAGTATTATGTCCAAGAACACTTCAACATGTTAACTCGGAGAGCTGGGTATCAAACCACCAAACTTAAGATATTTAACAAAAATATCTCAAATCTAACATAATACAGTCTCATATCTCCATAATCACATAATATCTTGATACTACCCAGCCCTACCCTCAGCTCAATGGCACAATAACACATACAGTAATAACACTAACATACAAGACAGACATATGGAGAAGCACCATTTTTAGTTTTTCACTTCTTCATGGAGGTGATTAATAGGTTGATATTGTAAATTAACACCTGGGTGCTTTAAATAAAAGAGTTTTAGAATCAATAGTGCTGTGTACTTTGTAATTAAGGGTCCCTCACCTCTTTGATTGAAACCCGTTTTGCCCAGAGCTCCTCATTTAAGGTGGCCGCCTTAACATATGTGCACTTTAACTACTGGAACAAAAATATGATAAATGAGTATAACAGGAGAAATGAAATGAAAGGGAGGGTGTGGTGGTGTAAGAAAGTTTAATGACTTCATTCTAAGTCCTCTTCAGAAGGAGGTTGACACAGGGAGAGCAGGGTTCAATTCCCCTGTCTGTAATTGTAACCATGGCAACAAAAATAATCTCAGTTTTAACACAAATCATGATCTTCTCACAAACCAATCCGAGTAATGACTGTTATTTTACACATTATTATTGTAACCTCGACAACTAAAGTCTACAGCACCTGCCTTCATAGGGGCTGTTTTTTATGTGTTATCGCAACCATGACAAAGGTCCGGTACACCTGGCACCAAAGGGGTGTTATTTCATGAGATAATCCTAAGAATAGAAATAGAAAGAATAGAATAGAAAACACTTTATTAATCACCAAAGGGAAATTCATTTGTCTAATAGCTCTTCTATCATTTGCAGAAGAATTAAAAAGCCTGATGCCTGTGGGTATAAAAGATCCTCTGTATCTCTCTGTCCCACAACGAAGAGAGGAGCCGTCCACATCCGCTGCTTCTTTGATCCATCAAGGTGTTATGAAGCGGATGATCCGTGTTATTCAGTATGGCCTCCATCATCCTCATTGTGTATCTCTCCACCACTTCCAGAGTCCATCTTTACTCTGATCACAGAGCCAGCCTTCTTGACAAGCTTATCCAGCCTCTTCGCCTCTGCCCCTTTTTGTAGAGTGCATCTGTGTTAACAGACCAGTCCAACCTGTTATCCAGGTGTACACCTAGATATTTATAGGTTGTCACCACCTCGATGTCCATACATAGAACTGTATGGTTTGGATCAGCCGTGAGGCATTGTTCTCTTTATGAATTTGAATTTTACAAAGGATTTCTCAGCTAACTTGCAATACCTTCACCATCCATCAGGGGGCCCTAAAGGATCATTAAGAGCTGTGCCTTTAAATATGTTGTTCCATGCTTGTATGCAAAGTGTTGCATGCCATAAAATCACCTCAGAGAGTGTGTGTGGGTGTGTGTACCTCAGCATCGATGGTGCAGCTGCCTCTTTTTAATGTGAGTCTCTTGTTGACCTGTGAACAGGCTGTTTCTACCACAGCATTTGGCCCAACACTTGAATGTAACACTTGTGATTTGTGAAGTGGGTTCAAAGGCTTAAAAAGAAACAAATGATTCCACTCTAACTCTGCATATCAGCATTGGACTGCTGAAGACACATCTCCTCCATCTCACCAGATCTTCTTCTGTCTTTTTTTAGCACCTCTACTTCCTCCATAACTGTTTGTGGTCATAGATGCTGAAAAGCCCTGAAGCTGCTCGTCCAACTATTGATTTTTAGGAAATGTTTGAAATAACACCAATTGTAGCAGTAGAGCCACTCTACACTGTTTTAATTAAGGATATACTGTGAACCAGCTGGCTGAAGTTGCACATAAAGAGTAATAGGAGAGGCCACTGGCTGATGTTGTGTCACTAGTGGGTGTGGCATACAGTGAAAAAACAAAAAAAACTCATCAACAGTGAATTTGAGCTCAGTCAGAGTCCATGATGGTGAACACATGAGTGTGTTGAGCCTCTATGTGTGCGTCCAGTATCCATCAGACCATGAACTGTGTGTGTGTGTAAGTCTGTGTGTCCTATGGGTTGGGTAGTTGAAGAACGTACAGCTACTGTCAGACCAGAGATTATTATATATATCAACACGTTTATGTAACACACAGCTAAATATGGATTGGAGCTAATAGATGAGTCACTCACATACAGAACCTACGTACATGTCTGTATGAAGGTACTGTATGTGTTACAGAAATAAATGGGTTTTCTTCATGAAGATGAATTATTGCAACACCACTGTGTCAGTCTGACCTTAAGGACCAGATGCAGATTCACAGGTTGAACATCTCTCTGAAGCATTAAGATCACAAAACTGAATGAAATATTAAATGTTCCGAATGTCCCCCAAATAAAACAGAGGAATGGGCTTTCGACCACTATGTACCTAAATTGTGGAACACCCCACCAAGAAATATGAGTGGTAGAGTTCTCAACAGTCCTGAAAATTAAAACCTGACCCGCCCGACCCGCGGGTGTTGAAGCCCAGACTTGCCGCGACTTGACTCACTCGCATTCATTCTTGGTGCTTGGCCTGTTGTGTTATTATTGCGTTCTATTACAGGCACACTTGATAATAGTAGTGATCATGATGATATGACGATAATAACCTTAATATAATTTTTCTACTCTATCAACCTTAATGGCATGATGAAACTTGAAGGAAATGAGACAAGTGGGACTGGACACACAGGCAGGCATGAGAACCATGTGGAGCTGAAGCACCAACTACATTCTTCTGTTAAAATCATCACCAAAATGAAGAGTTCAGATTCAGAGCATTTCACTATAAACAACACAGCTTCAAACGGTTTCATAGCTCTGAGTTTGTTTTTTTCTTTAAATGATCTCTCCTGTACTTTGACACACTGGAAACATTTGTACTCACATATTACATAACACCCCTGTAACACACCATGAAAGGAGCGAGCCAGTGCAACACACTGTATGTTCAGTTTACAGCACTCATTCATGGTGCTGGTGGCATCTCCCTCTCTTTTCCAACCAATGAACCCATTCAACCAAGTCCTCTCTCTGGATGCATCTTCTTCATCTGTGCATCAGAGCTATTTTGTTGTTCAAAACCATTAAAACTGCAAACTCAGTGAGCCACATGTTTTTGACTTGACTCACCTAAAACATTATGCTCTCAGTGGAACAGTTTATTATTAATCTGCTGCAGCAAAAAATCCCAACAACAACACAAAGTTTCAGTGGCCAGCTGTTATAGCACATTACTGAGAATATATATAAAAAATAAAATAAAATAAAACTACACTAGGTATACTTCTGATCTCTTGAACCTGTTGGTCCTGCAGAGAGGAAACCAGGTGGTTGAGTTACCTATATACATCTATACGATATATACAATTTTCCTTTCCTTAACACATGCACTCACTCATAGACATGTGTTCATACACACACACACACTACTAAGCCCATCTCCACATCTTCACAGTAGTGTTAAGATACTTTACATCAGTGATTTGCAAATACACAAGCAGAGCTGAGCATGACAAGCCACACACAGCTTGACAGGCTCACTTTGTCTGTAGCTAATCACTTGTCAGAGATCCTGGGATTATCCCCCAACAAAGGCTCTTATCCTCTCCTCACTTTACAAGACGTAGGCTTTATCAATGGGAAACTGTCACACCCACTAAAATTACAGAATACAGACTAAGACTGGACAACAAGCTAGATCCCAGAGTCAACACCCTGTTGCTGCCACCAGCAGGCAGTACAGACAGCAGGTCTTTATAAGACACAACACTGGTCAGACATCAGATCAAAGGAGAGCTTTAACTGGACAAAGACTGCCTGCTTTACTGGTCTGTGATACACAGTGGGCTACATGATCCTGGTACACCAGGGGTCTTCAGCATTTTTTAGGCCAAGACCCACAAACTAATGGAGAGATGGAGCAGGGACCCCCTACTATATATATTGTATAAAACTTTGCTTTATATTAAACTGGGCCTGGTGCCATGTATAAATATGCCTTGTTATTGTGCATATTAAGCTATTCAAATAATACACAGATTCATAGATCGAACATGTACAGCTACAGTGAGTAGGGTGGCCGTGCCACTGCCATTTATAAACAGACCTTGTTGATACCAGTACCAATATCAATGTCTGTCAGCTGCATGAACATCATGCATACAAGCTATTCAAACTGATGTTTTTATTTTAAACATTTGTGGAAGTGAAAAAATATTTTAAATTTGTCTAATCAACCAAAAATTTTGCGACTCCCCGTGTGGTACCAGTCTGCAGACCCCCTACTGTAGGGGTCATGGACCCCCCTGTTGAAGACCACTGTGGTACACAAACTGTGCAACAGTATGAGATCCAGATAATGGAGAAACATATTTCACAGAACTGTGACACATATGTGTGTACTGTATATTTCAACAAACATGCTGAACCTATATTTGCTTATTATAGGTTAGCTGGAGGGTGACTGAGGATACACTGTGATTTCCATGTGCCACAACAGCTCTTGGTCTTGGCACATTTGACCAAATACATGATTCTCATACAAGCAACCTTGAACAAGACTTCCAACATGGGCAGTCCAGACTGAACTGATGCTGCTGTGGCGGACTTCTCACCTTACTCAAGGGATCAGGTTTATTTGTTGAAGCATATTGTTGATTCCCGTGTTAACTGGTCACTAGCTGCAGATTTGTTGTTGATGATAGCGTTCAAATAAACTCACTGTGGAGTCATTGCATCACATAGAAAGGGACCTTTTTCTACAGTGTGTCAAGTCTTTAGTTTTGATTTTCTGGGATAATATCACAGAGCTATTATACACATATTTAATGTTTCCCTTGAAAATGTTAGAGCGTGATGATATTATTATCATCTTTGATGTAGCCTCACAATATTGTCTTCCATGGCTTTTATTTGTGTTCCTGTCCTCCCTCTCTCCCTCCAACTCGCACCAGTTTTTCATTATTATCTTTGTCTGCGACCTCTCGCTTTGCCCTCCTTTGTTCCTCAGCATTCTCTCTCTCTGTGTCTCTCTCTGCATCTTGCTCTCTCTCCCCTTGACAGTTTGTTTAAAGCATACTTCAAACTAAACCAAGCCTTTTGACCATGGTCTTTTGCAGCTGTGTGTGTGTGTGTGAGCAGAGGGAACAGTTCTTTCATCTTTTAATAGGCAGGCCAATTTTCGGGGCCCTTCTCTCTTGGTAGTTTGTAACTTTCTTTAACTATCTCTATTTTTCTTATCCCTCTTTCATTTTCTTCATGTTCTTTCATTCTCGGTTGTTGTTCCAGCAGCTCCTCTCTCAGTCTATCTCATTCCCTCTCTCTGCCTCCTCACCCACCCCTCTTCCAATTATTTCTTTATTTCTCTTCAATTTATTGAGTCCAAATAAGCAATAAATAAGCTTTATGGACATGAACGTCCATGAACCTAACTGGTTTTCCTTTGCTCTCATTTCCACTGCCCTGTCCCTCTCCTTTAGTTTAACACTCACAGACACACACACACACACTAGTCACACAGCTGATCAGTACAGAGACTAACAATCTATCACTATCAACTTTCATCCTGTTCATATTTTCATCCAACTAACAAATCTCAGACACAGCTGATTGGGCCAGTCAGTCATTTACTACAACTATGTTTCAGAATCAAAAAGACTATCAGTATCTTTATAGTAATCATCTGTGGTAATGTGTTCGGGTATTTTTAGACATTAAACCACAATGATAAATGTATTGATCTATCACTGAGAAAGTTCCACTAAAGTAAATTCTAATGGACCATCTGAGAAGAGGACAATGTATAAAGACACAACAAGCAGAGCTGCAGGGATCTTCCCAGTGATACAATGTTAACATACCACAAACTGTCGTCCCTCATATATTAAAGATCAGCCAGCTGTCTGTGCCTTAGATACTCAAATTAAACTGAGGGTAGATGTCAGGCCATGTCCATTCCTGGCATGAACATGCATCTCCATGTCTCCTTTTTCTAGGCCTACTACCAACACAGGCCAAAAAGTTGGAAACCACTGGTTTCTCAAATACTCAAGGTGAAAAGCACAAGGACATACACTGACTCCTTGTACATGACTGAAATAATAGCTGGGATCTTAAGCTCACCATTGTACAGACCAAATGAATCTGGCTCATTTAACTCTGTGTTAATGTTGTCTGATGCTCTGCCACCACATCCCTCTGATATTTAGATACTGGTCCTCATGGTAATAAGTCTGATATCACCTGGTACAGTGATGTTTGTGTGAGTAAATCTGTGTTTTTCATCTTGGCTCTCTCTGACCTGTCTAAATATCATAGGCACTGACAGTTGAAGCAGCTCCTCTTGATTTGGCCAGAACACACATGCTGGAATGAGCCTGGCATTCAGCACTTACACAGTGGTAACTGGAACTGAGATGTAAAACACAGGACCAAGCCACGACTGTGGAAGGTTATTTTCTGCCTCATAGGACAAAGATTAACAGTAGTTGCTGGAGGTCTGCACAAATCATATTATAAACTACATGTATGAATGTGTGGACCAGCATCAACGCTCAAAGAAACAATTGGCTAACCAAAATTTTAAACTGTATTTCTGATGCGTGTGTGTGCGTGTGTGTGTGTGTATATATATATATATATATATATATATATGTGTGTGTGTATATATATATATATATATATATATGTGTGTGTGTATGTGTGTGTGTGTGTATATATATATATATATATGTGTGTGTGTGTATGTGTGTGTGTGTTTGTATGTGTGTGTGTGTATGGATTCTGACAGGGCTCCATTCATGCACAGTGAGACCCTTACTGATGGTCTGGAATCTTTGAATAACCGGAAAGTGTCCGCTCAAGGACTTACACTGGCTACGCATGGCCACCTGAATCAAATTCAGATGCCTGGTGCAGGCTTCAGAGTGACCTCTGGGTCTGAACTGTCGACTCAAACCCATTCATTCAGCCTTACGCTTGTTCTCAGCCACTGTGTTTCCCCCTCCTCACCTCTACCATCCTGACTACCACTTACTATGCACATACTTATTCTGCTTTCACATATTAATACTTGCACCAATGTTTCCTACTAACCCCAGACCTAGTGTAAAACTGCTGACAAATACACAGACAAAAAAAACATCTGCCTATTACTTTATTTGCATAACTAGATTCCACTACAGTACATGTATACCTTTATAAAATAGTGAGTGACATTCTGAGTTTTTGTGAAAAACATGGTAGACAAGCAGTACAGTAGAAATACAGGCTTGATGAGGAGAACTTCCTGCAACTCCTTCCTGCCCATCAATAGTTCAAACCCTCTTTTAAAAAATGGTGTGGTAAGAGCTGAGATGGCGGCTCACCATACTGGAGCAGTAGCATCAGTGCATGCCTCGCCGTGTATCCATCTCCTCAGCTCCGAGCCTATCACTGACTTTTAAATGAAGTCTGTGATTGAGTCGTGTTGACCGTCGCCCTGTGGATTACAAACCTGGACCATCAGCTAACTGAAGCTAATGTGGCCTGATAAAACAGCCAATCCTCTCCTCGTGATCTTCGTTTCATGGCAGAGTGGGCTGACTATATGTAATAGACAAACACTTATTTACCTGATGACTGATTGACCCATTTATTCATAGCTATATGAATATATATTTACACATAGCACAACCAGCTGTTAAACTCCATCCCTCTCCAGCCTGCAGCTCAACTCTGCTGTGAATCGAAGCAAAGGCGCTGTCCATGGTGCTGAAGTAACACTCCTCTGATATTGAATTGTCTCTGAAGCAAATACATACCAATAGCTCTCTCAACATTTTTAAGGGACTCATTGTAGCAAAGTTCAGAGCAGCCTCAGTTCCCTGAGGTTGTGTAGTAGCTGCCGTTAGAAGTTGTTTAGTAACCATTGGAATGTACACACACCTGCTTTAAGTCCCTAATACCTAATCTCATTTTTTTCAACCCAGTCCTGTCTGTACACTGACATTCTCCATCCAATGAATGGTTCAAAAAAACTCTATTCCAGACATTCAAAGCTTGTTGTGTCACTTGAAGCTGTAATCACTACCAGAGGTTCTTATACTACTGTAGGTACTGTGGAAAGGCTACGGATTTTTTTGCTTTGTGATGAATTTGCAGGAAACCTTCACTATGTCATCATATACCACATAAACTGAATTGTTTTGCCATAACATTGTACCCAGCCTTTGAATTAGTGTCTAGCACAGAAGGGAGCGGAGCCTGATCAGTCAGCAGCTGAGCCAAGAGTGTCCACTACAACCAGTCAGTGTGACAGGCAGCCCAGCAGAGACAGACAGGACGGCAGCTGCAGACAGACAGGAGCTGGCTCGCACACAGCAGGCAGCGCTGAGGCAGTCTCCTTTTACTGAAGCTCTTTTCCCCCGTCGACTGAAGGTGAGGATCACTCATCATAAACTCCCTCTGTTCTAGACCTCAGAAGTGGAAGATGACAGGATTAAGGAGGAGAGAGAGTTGCTTCTGGCGTGCGTTGTTAAATGACAGAGCACTTCTCTGCTCAGAGGAGACAGAGTACGGCTGGTTTATAAAGGAAAGAGTTATTCTACCTGTCTCTAGTTCAACTCCATTAGGTAGGCTCACATTTTTTAAACAAATAACTTATTATTTATATCATCACAGTACACATGAATACGACCCTCATGTTTAAATAAATATTAATGAAACTGGGCTTTATGAACTGTCAGAGGAGGTTTTATCTGCTGACAAACAATTTCCTGAAATGCACTGATTGACCTCCATCCTACAGATGTACTGGAAACAAATTGATTGTTTTCATCTTGAGAGGGAGCCAATCAACACTGAGCATCTCATCAAATGTGTTTCCTCCACAGAGCTGCTGCTCACATTTCTTTTTGGTTTTACACAGTATTGTGTGAAAAGAGATCAACAGTTTCAAAACAGAGACCAGCCCAGCAAATCATTATGCTCTAACACTTTTACATTTGACCACTGCCAGCAGCACAGTGTCAGCAGGTCAGGAAGAGAGGTTGCACTTCGTGGAAGACAACAGAAAAGTCTGTTTTTGTCTGTAGTGTATTTTCCACCCAACATCTCGACTATTTTACATTTAAAGTGTTGCGCACTCGTCCTTTGTATGTTTTAGTCATGTGTTAAGGAAGGATGTTTATTAAGTCCTTCTGACAGGTTTCTTTACGACCTTTATTGTAGGTTGAACAAAAGGAATGTGCCTGGGAGGCAAGTAGTTACCCATTTGATTTCCTGGTTGACATACCAGACCTTGACATACCATAAAAAACAGGAGATAAGGTTAAAGGTCAAAAAAGGGCAACTGACCATAGGTTAAGATAAGAGCTTGACCAGATGTGCAAGCGACTCCGGAATGTCCGAAGGAGTGGACTTAGAATGGTATATAAAGGAGAAGTTTGGGATGGTCAGGAGAGTCTCCACATTGGCACGGAGGGGCTCTGAGATTCGGCCTGTTGACACTGTACTCTTTTATAATAAACCTTTTTTCACTGAACCAAGAAGACGTGTCAGAGTGGTCATCTTCATCGGCATCCACATCAAAATACACAACATGTCCTTTTTTATTAATTGTAATAGATTTCCTTTGATGTCCCGAACAGTAAGACTGTTTCATATGCTGGTTGGTTCCTGTGAGGTGACAGGATTGTGTTTAAATGATGCCATCACATATCAGTCATGTCATATCCACAAATAATCTATCACGGTCAAAACAATCAGTACAATATCTTACTCTGACTTTGCTCCCCTCACATCAACTGTCACTACAGTTATGTATCACCTTTGCAACAGTGTTGATCGTTTCCCTCTGGCAGTTTTAAACGATCTTTATTTAATCAAGCAACAAATCAGCTGTTTCTTCATTTTATTCCATTGTAAGCTAAAGGCAGGCAGGTAGGCATGACAGCAGAGCTGCAAGCACAGGAAGAAAGAAAAGGAGCATTGTTTGAGTGAGGGGAAATGTGCCAACCCTTCTGGCACGTCTATAAATGAATAAATAAACATCTCAAACTGAATTTAACTTTATTTAAATCTGTTCAGGATTCACACAGCTTTGTGCTCTGTGTTAACAGTTCCTCTGCACATTTTCATTTCAACCCGTCTTAGTTCTCGGAGCAGTGTTTTTCAGTGAGAGAAGAAACTTTCAGCTCAAACAGTGTGTGTATGTTTGTGTGTGTTTGTGTGTGTGCATGCGTCATTCCAGACCTGTGCACTTACATAATCAGTTCAAAGCCCTCTGCTCGCTCCCTCTGTATTTGTGCCAAGCAAGGCATTTCAGGGGGAAATGGGTTTCTCACCCTGAGAGAGAGAGAGAGAGAGAGAGAGAGAGAGAGAGAGAGAGAGATACTTGGCTTGGAAATTATGCTAAAATGAAGGGGTATTGATTTGTGGAGCTGCCAGTTATTTGTGGAAGTGAGAGGAGAGGGCATCCCGGGTCCTCTGATTTACCAGCTCTTGCACAATGTTTATTTATCAACCTGCACATAAGGAGTGCTGTCCCAATCAATTTCATTGGTCCCTATCCAAGTTCATTAATAGGTCATCTCTCCAATCTGATACTTCTTATGTATTAATGTTATCCAAGTGATGATTAAATTGATCTGATGCCATAAAAAAGACACTATTTAATCTCACAGGCCTTGTTGGGTTAGTGTTAGGGTTGTGTGAACTTCTTCATCCAAATAGTGCAGGTCATGGTTCAAACATATACAGTTTTAAATTCTAATTGTGAATGACTGACATAATCCTGTAGAAAGAAGATGGAGCTAAAGAAACACAGTGTTACAGAGTGAGGGCCCTTGACGAGCACTCAGAGTGGCATGCAGGAGCACAACAGCCACATTTCCTTTTTAGGCCTGCATCTGCTTTGCTAAGTCTTATTAGTGTTGGAGCTTAGTGAGTCTGTGCAGTTTTCCAACCTCAGCATCACTCACACATGCTAATTTTCACCAGCTTATGCAACAGGATGCTGCACTGCACCTGGAGCAAGCTGAGGTGGATGAGATGGAGCAGAGAGCAGAGATGACAGGTTTGGATTTTGATCTGCATTATTTTAGCAAATATGCCTCGGTCTTCCACGGGCTACTTTGCATCAGCTCACCCTGCATTTTACATGGCAAGACCTGAACACCTGCTTATTCATGCAGTTATCCAATTAGGCGGTCACTGGGGAAGCAGCACAATGCATACAATCACAGCCTCGGTTAATATTCACATCAAACATCAGAATTGAGGTAACTGTTATCTCTGCAAACAGCATGTTGTTGTCGGTGGCAGACGACTGTTCTGAGTTTCTCTGTTACTGTTGATCTTGGATTTACACACAGCACATGTAGAACTAGCCTGGTCCTAGCCAGTCTCTTGCACTTCATTTCTGTACAAAGAGACTAGCCACTGTCCATTCAGAAACATTTACTTCCTGGTAGGTGGATACTCTGTTATTTGTTAGCAGATTGTTTCTAACTTCAACAATCCCCCACTGCAATGAGCAGAGGAAAGCGAGTGTGTGCTCAATGGCCATCAACGACAGCAGTGTTGCCACAATGGAGCAAATGACTGTATGAAAATCCATCTCCACCGCTGTCTGTGAATGTTCTCATACATCCAGGTCATTGTTATATCTCTCTCTCAAACTGAATCGAAGGCAACTGGACTTGTATTTGTCTGTGGAAGACGTTTCGCCTCTTATCCAAGCGGCTTCATCAGTTCTTATGCATCGGTCTCTCTAGTCCACACTAGTCAGACTAGTGCGGACTAGAGAGACCGATGCCTCAATTTGAGAGAGAGATCTCCACCGCTGTTATATATGAACTACAACTTCCAACCTCATACCTCAACCTCATTGTTCTCAGTCACTCCCTTTGTTCTCTGATTGGTGGGTAGATACTCTGCAGGAGAAAAGATGAGAAAGCATTTTAATCCCATGAGGAGTACTGAGGGGAAATGAACATTGAGCCTAAGTACGTAGGTGGGCGGAGCCAGGCTACGCAGAACAACCTCAGAGTGAACAACAGGTCCGACCCTGACATGGATGAGCTGACGACACAAAGAGAACTCAGGCCTGTGACGATTGGAGGAACGTAGTCCGATGGTAGCGTCAGGGGTTCCAGTCCATGGACCTGTCTTGTGTTACCAGTCCAGACTGGTGGAGGTGGTGGTGTAATGGTGTGAGGAATGTTTTCCTCTGGGCCCTTAAAACCAATCAGTCTGAGTGTTGTTGCTGACCATCTCCATCCCTCTATCACCACAGGTTACCATCTGCTAATGGCCTCCTCTTTCAAATGGAAAGTGTAGAGCTGAAGTGCTGAATGATTAAAATGTATTTTATGTACAAGCTTGTTGTGTTGTTGTAATCATATATCATATGTTAACCACATTCAGACTTTTTCCCTTTGACACACACATTCATCCAGTACCTCTCATGGACTGTGCATCAGGACCAAGGTACTTTAGTTCAGTGGTTGGTTGCAAAAATACTATATATTTTCTGTTATATCCTTATCCTTTATTACTTCTAGGCTGGACTACTGTAACTCTCTCTTGTCAGGATGTCCAAAAACCTCTCTGAAGAGTCTCCAGCTGGTCCAGAATGCTGCAGTGAGGGTACTGACAAGTGTTAGTAAGAGAGAGCACATCTCTCCCATTCTAGCTTCTCTCCATTGGCTTCCTGTAGGATATAGAATAGACTTCAAGATCCTTCTACTGACTTACAAGGCTCTTAATGACAAAGCTCCAACTTATCTGAAAGACCTCATTATCCCATACTGTCCTACCAGAGCACTCCGCTCCCAGAATGCAGGTCTGTTAGTGACCCCCAGTATCTCTAAAAACAGACTGGGAGGTAGAGCCTTCAGTTACCAGGCTCCTCTATTATGGAACCAGCTCTCTCCATGGGTCAGAGAGGCAGACACTCTTTCTACATTTAAGTCCAGGCTTAAGACCTTCCTCTATGAGAGAGCTTTTAGTTAGGGCTGGCTCAGGTAGCCCTGATCCATTCCATAGCTACGCTGCTATAGGCTTAAACTGCTGGGGGACACATCAGGTTACATGGAGCCCTATCCTTCCTCTCCTCTCCTCTCTTTTTCTCTCCTCTCCTCTCCTCTCCTCTCCTCTCCTCTCCTCTCCTCTCCTCTCCTCTCCTCTCCTCCCCTCCCCTCCCTCTCCTCTCCTCTCCTCTCCCCTCACACATTTTGAACTGCCATTATTTGTTGCACTTTGTAGTCTGGCCTTGGTGTCTCACACTCTCTCTGTATTTCCACAGATCTCTTCAGAGCTCCATCCCCCTGCACCAACCAACCGCCGCCTCCATCACCTCCTTTCTCCTGCTGTTAAACTGGCCTGCACTCCCTGCTCATGACCCAGTCTGCCGTCCAGTAGTCCCATTAGCTGGCCTTCTCTCCCTGCTCACCAGGAGCTTCCTTCATCATTTTTCCTTAACTGACTGATTCCATTTCCATGTTTTCCATATTCTGTGTTGTAAATTGTTTTCTTGTCTGCAGGTTTTTGTTCCAACCTATCAAGAGCACACAGTTTGACCAGTCAACTGTCTGAAGACTGAGATCAGTTAATTAACTGAGTCAGGTCTGGTGTGCTGCTGCTTGGTTGGAACAAAAACCTGCAGCCACACCGGCCCTTTGTGGAATGAGTTTGACACCGCGCTATACAACACCTATTGCGCGTCTGCCCGTCCTGGGTGATGGATCCCTCCTCCGTTGCTCACCCTGAGGTTTCTCCATTTTTTCCCTGTTAAAGGGTTTTCTTGGGAGCTTTTCCTCAGTCGATGTGAGGGTCTAAGGGCAGAGGAAGTTGTCAGCTATACAAATAAAATTGCCTTTTTTAGTTTGCGCTCTCCTGCTTTATTTTGGAAATCACTTTGTCTGCTTTCTGCTCTGATTTGTCTAACTTTGTCTGTGTTGCCCACCTGTGTCTTGTTTGTAATTAACCCCATGTCTTTTTAGTCTGTGTGTTCCCTCCTGTCTTGGCCAGTTCATCTTGGCTGTCTTTACAGTACAAGGTTCAAGTGGCCCAATTCCGAATTTTTCCTCTCAAGTGGCACAGATCGGATCTGTAAATGTGTAAATGTGAAAAAAAAAGCATGATACCATATACTGTCAGATCGGATTCAGGCCCCCGTTATATGTGGAAGTAAATCAGATACAAATCAGATATCCACCAATATGTCAACAGTCTGAAGAGACCGATGGGATATTCCCTGCAATGTGAGTCGTACGTCATCAATAATGTGACGATAGTGCACATTGATGACAGTGTGTGTTGTTTACCTGCAGCTGGGTCAATAGAACATGTAAACAGACGGACGAAAAAATCAGATATAGGCAACAAGCCAGAATTGAACATCAAGGCCTGTAGTGTAAAGGCAGCCCTTGTCTACACTCCCTGCAGTGTGTGTCCTCTCTGTGATCCTGAGTCCTAGAGTTTTCATTTTGTGTTTTCCAGTTACTTTCTATTTTGTTTTGTGCTTTAGTTTGGAAAGCCTTAGTATTCCTCTTTGTTATGTCCAGGATTTTAGATCTGTGACCTTTTGTTGGATTTTCCGTTTGTACTGCTGGAGACTTTTTTGTTTTTGTTGCCCTCACCCCTTTTTTTTTTAATGAAAGACTTTCTAGCCAATCGCTTGTCTTGTCTGCAATTGCTGTGTTCCTGTGTTGTGTCCTGTGACATTATATAAGCATGACCTTTACGGTTTAATTTTGCCTTAGCTGAGGAAGATGTTGCACAGAATATCTGAAAAGGTTTCCTTTTGTTATGGAGAAACATGAAGTAATTTAGAACAGTGACAGGGATCTTAGAGCAATAAAAATCTACTGTTTGAATGGATAAGTGGCTTTCAGTGATTATTCATTAGACTAAGATAGAGAAAACTTTAAATACTCTTTAAAGAAAGTGTGAGGGGATAAAATAATTAAATAAAGCAACACACAAGACAACAGCAGCAGATAAGTGATATATCACAGCAGAGCTGTGTCATCAGCCTGCATTCAAGCAGACCTCAGTCTCTAGCTGCTCTGAGCTTTTTAATAAAGAGGGTTGGTGTTGTCAGTCTAGTCCAGTTCAGTTCAGGTGAACATCTACCTGCCTGTAAGAGTCTAATATCTCAATGTCCATTCAGAGTGTTCAGAGTGTGTGTGAGAGGAAAGTGTGTCCACCACAAACTCTGTGGTCTTCCTAGCATTAATGTAGAGGTTGTTTTGCTGGCACCAGTCCACACAGCCCTGAGTCAGTCCTCTGTACTCTCCTCTTCAGTGATCAGGCTCATGGGATGTTTTCCACAACTCCTGTACACTTTGAGCAGTTTGAGCTCACCAGCTCTCTGGACTAGCAACCTTTCCTGCCCTCATCCTAATTCCTAATACTTCTCTCACCTAGTTTGTTATGAGGGCCAGGGTTGAAGCAGGGTGACTGTGTGAAGTTAAGGTATTATAGTGTTTTGTTAAGTGGTGTATATATTACAAACTTTTGCACAGTGCCTGAAGTGACGCTCAGCACATCATTTTACTCTTATAATGACACGGCCTGGCAGCACTGTGTATTGACATTTAAAATCACATCTGGCAGCAAAAGAAATATTTTTAATGCTAAAAACAGCAACAATAGATAAATATATGTTTATGAATCTTCCTTCTCAGACTCTAAAAGGTTGATCATGTTTGAAAGGGAGATTTGTGCTTTGACTAATCAACAGATCTCTAAAGAAAGAAATCAACAAAGGTGTAGGGGAGGGAAACTGTGATGTTCACTACAGACAGAGCTGTTTTTCCCCCCATCAAGGAGATCCTGAAGCAGACTGAGACAATAACCGCTTGAACTGATTTCTCTTTAGTGACGTCTACTGAATGTGTCAAGTGTGGGTTTGGCTGTGTGTGGAAAATGACACATTTTGTGACTCCTGAGAAGTGTGTGTGTTGAACAGGGATGGGCAGCTGAAAGCAGGACATGTTGATGTATTTCAGAGATTTCTCAGGACACTGGGATGCTCCAGTTAAAACCAGGGCTGTAAACCAGGACGTGATGTCCCTCTAATTTAAATGTGCTCGTTTTCATTGCCCCGAGGCTCCAAGTTTGCCGTTTTTCCTCTGTCGTGTGGACGGAGTGAAACTCAGATTACAACAAAAGGAAAACACTCGCAGGAAGCTATGGATTTATTTCAGACTGTGCTTTAATTACACAGGTCTACAGTTGGCTTTCCCGTAAGGAATACAGTCCCAACAAAATGCGCTCAAAATTGCTGTTGACAGCCGTGACATCGAGAGAAAGTATTGAAAAAAAAATGTTTTTCCTGCCAAGCGACAATTACATAAATGCCAGAATGATTACCGTGTACAATTCATTTCCATATAAATGTCTTTCTCCTGCTGAGCAATCAGGGGTCTCACACACAACATGCAAACCAAACCAAAGTTCAGTCATCGCACACATTTCAATTTCAAATTCCAAAATCACACAAACAGAAAGATAAAGTCGCAGCAAGTTTGGCCTCTGAGCATAAATCTGCATATATATTCAGTACAAGGCAGTCAATTCATTTCTTCTTCTGTAAGTTTCTCTTGCACGCACACATACACACACACACACACACACACATACACACACACACACGCCCACTTAATGTTTGACTTGCAAGGACCATCTTCCACAGATGTTCAAAGGGCTCAGGAGTGTGAAGCCAGTTCCTGTTTTCCTTTGACACATGTATACTTCTTTCAACTGTGGAGCATCTGCATCTCTACCTGATCTACCATAAGTGTTTGTGTGTGTGTGTGTGTGTGTGTATGTGTGAGAAATCAAATCTTGATACATCTTGGTTTACTTGACATGAGTTGCTGTGTGTGGGCCTAAAACCTCTCAGCCCAGGGGCCTAACATTAGGTTAAGGCGGCCCTGTGCTTATCCATTATTGTCTGTGAAATGGCTTCGTCCTCTGAGGCATACTAGGAATTAGAGCAAGTCAGACAACACAACGAACGACATGAACAGAACCCTCCTCCTTATCAGGTCTTTATGAATGGAACTGTTGCAATAATCCACAATCCTAAAGGCATCCACTCTCTAAAGATTAAATCCATCGTCTATACTGCTTATCTGTGTACGGTCACTGGAACCAATCCCAGCTGACATAGGCTGAGGATGGGGTACGCCTTGGACAGGTCACCGGTCAATCGCAGGGCCACATATAGAGACAAACAACCTCACTGATGTTCACACACTACGGGCAATTTAGAGTTGCTAATCAACCTGAGACTGAACAAGCGCCTTCTCAGCATGAGACTGTAATCCCTCAATGCTCAAGGACACTCAACCGTTTGTCCTAGATCAGTATTATATCCATAGCTGCAGATCAGTAATAGGCTCTCTGAACTTGATCTCATAAAGGCTGTATCTGCTTAAGCATAAATTAAAAACTGTGGGAGGACGCCTCAGCCTACACAGACATAGGGAGAATCTTATATATTTCAAAAACACTGTCCTTACACCACTGCTGCTGGGAAATGCCATCAGTAAGTGTGTGTACTCTCTGCCAACTAACACAAAAGACAAAGAGGAAATGACCTGCATTGTTTTATACAGTGGTTAAGAAGTATGCATTTAGCTACTGTCCACCACATTATTGTAATGTTACACATTAATGGTGTGATATAGTATATAGTTTTCGGTTTGGGGGATAAAACAGTTCAAGTTAATTTTGACTGCCATCTTCAACACTAATGACACAGTAAATGCTAGAACATATCACACAGTAGCTCAGCTAAAGTTGGCTCAGTTATTCTATTAGGAGCTAAAGTTAGAAAACAATTTGCTCACTCTCATCAGCTACAAGACCAAGGCTGCATATACAACACATGCTATTAGTCACAGTGTATATTTGTCACACATATATCAATCACTTTGTCACCTTTTATAGTTTGGTTTTAGAAACTTTGTGTTTCAATTGGAGGTTTGGACACACTAAACTTAACTGTATATACAACAGATCCAACTATATGTATCTATTCTGTCGGATCATACTCCACAGTTTGGTCCTACATCCCACCTTTAGTGATTGACAGGAGTCTGGACTGTTGCTGAGAGACACAAGTGATGAAGACAGGCAGGCAGGACTTGACAGGGGGAGAGAAAGAGGGGATGGTCTAGCCATGGGCCACAGGGCAGACATGTTGGGACAAAGCTGTAATGGAATGGCCCCTTAAACTAAACTCTAAGTATCTGTGAAATGTTTCCTGTGTTGTGACTTAAGAAATTAAGTTAAGTGCATAACTTCAAAGAAAATATATAAAAAACAAACAAACAAAAAAACACACACACAACTTAAAAAAAGAAAAATGCACTTCCTATATATTTGTCATGTATGATCCAAAGGTTAAAAATGGTTATAGATGGACATGAAGCCGTTGACGTTCAGTGAAGGTGACAGAGCAGACAGATCGAAGCCAGATCCCATTGGAAGTGTTGCCACACATTGTCATTTCAGCTACGATGTGAGTCCTCACAGTGTCTATTTTCTCCTCGTCACTCTGTCAATGTAGAACTACACAGGCCTCCAAAGTGAAAGAGTTTTTGGTCACAGACTTCTCTGCAATTTCTACGATGAAGCCGTTGGATGTGTGGCAAGGTGTGTTTACTGTCAAAATAGTAGGAGCACTTCAACAACTGGATAAACAATGCTGAGAGACAAGCCGTGGCTATGGTGTCCAAAAACAGCCATACCTCCATGCACTGCAGAACTCAGCTCTGATTGGCTGGGATGACACTGACTCTGTTGTTGACAGTTTGACACGTTGCACCGTCATTGCAGTGTGTCTGTACTCAACACATTCCAAACAGCCACCAGTGCTGTTTTGCCAATTTTTCATCTGAAATATTTAAGTGAGAAACTGTTAACTAGTTTGTAAATTAAGCTGTAATTCTGGTGCAGTAAGGGATAATCACAGACCATTTAGCCAGTTAGAGGACTCAAACCCCCAGGTCCCGCTGCACAAGTGAAAAATAGGAGAATAAACTGCCAGGAAAGTAAATATGAACACTAAAGGTGGGCCAAGGGACCGTCACACTTGTGTGCCCCAGCCCACACATCCAATATCCTGCAAGGGCACCAACTGTGCATACACCCATAGAAAGATGTGCAGTACTGGTGTAAACAACTAGTGGACCAGGGAGTACAGATTAGGGCATAATACCAGAAATGCTAACATCATGAGGCTAACATGCTCACACTGGCAATGCTCAATTCAATTGGAAATGTTAACTATGTTCATCATTTTAGTTTACAGTGCTAGCATTAGTAATTAATGAAAATAAATGGGTAGTTGCAATGCCTAACACAAACAGGTTTACCTTGCTGAACTTGTAATCAACACAACTGACAAACATTTAAAGCAGACATGACATTATATCTTCCCTGTCTGTTTCTAACAATAATCAGTGAGTATTGACAGGGAAACAAACAGAGTTAAGTTGCTCTATCACAGTCAGCAAAGTATCTGGACTCCTTACTTTTCTGCTGCATTCAGTAATCAACTCACCAGGGCTTTCCTACAACTCACAAGCAACTGTTTTCTTCTCTTTTCAATAGAAACCAGGCAAAGCTAGCAGATGTTTGATGTCTCGTTTTATGTGCTGGGACCCTCTTCGTACTGTTGACGAAGTTTGGTGCTCTTCTGAGCATTATTTGTGGTTACAAGTGGCTTTTTTGACCGTGGTGTGTTTCATGGGTTTCATTTACTCCGGAATGTCCCTTTAACTCTTTGCTTCTTTATTTGGTTGGGCCACAGCAGTGGTGCCAGCCCTATAATCTACAGTGTCCCTGATCATCATCTGACTAAGTGATCATATTTCCACCTCTGGTCAGCTGAATGCCTCATCACTGAGTCTCTGGTGGCAAAAGATTCAGTGGTGTTTACAGCTGCAGTGTGTCCAACCTAGCAGAATGTCTTGACAATTCGAGGATTTTTCCTGGCACATGACTGGACTGAGTGTGAGTTTAGGAATACGCTTCCTGCTTCAGGTGGTTGTCTGAAGTGCTGTGGTTCCCTGGCTGTTCTGGACCAGCTTGAATTTGGAGAAGAGCTTCCAACAGTGTCAGCCTCATTGTTTATTACAGATAATATATTGCTTTGTATCATGTATTATTATAAGTAAAGGAGGCAGAGAAATAAATAGTCACACCAAGCAGAGAGAGCAGGAGAGAAGCAGGGACAGAGAGAAACCATCTGGAACGAGCAGACCTGAATAGCATGTAAAGGACAGAAACTGCAAATGAGACAATACGTTTACTTCAATACAGCAGTAAAAGCCTTGTGAAGAAATGAGGGATTTCTGCCCACTGAAACACTGCAGGGCCAGCTCTACATGTCAGACAGAGTTCGACATAAATATCTTCCTCTAATTCAAATCTGTTAGATCATGGAGTTGGGAAAAAAAAGGCTAAACTATTTTGGTTCCCAGACAGAGACTGTGCTCTGAGAGAGACAAATAGTGTCTTTGTCTTTCATTTATGTGAATGGTGATTTTTGTCAGACGACATCATGGTTAGAAACATCAGGATTTAACTTGGTAGAGTTTATTATCTGTCTACTTAACATTAAGGAAGCCAGTGTTAGCAGCCTCTGCCTACATTATGAAGTGAGGCCTGTTAACCATGGGAACATAATGATAGTACCCTTTTCTTTCTTCTCTTTACTCGTCCTCTTTACCTGCTACATCTCTTTCCCTGTTGTCTGGTGATGAAAAAGCATCACCAGACGAGCCGTCTCTCTGCAGCCCCGTTATTTAATCACTGTCTTTAAATTCTATTCACTTTCTATTGCCAGTGCATTACAATGCAAATTGCTAAGCTGTAAACAAAATGGAAATTATATGCATTAGTTTGTTTCTTTAGGTGTGCTGGAGCTGCGATGTGAGGAGGAAGTGTGGGAAGGAGATTAAGCTGTGTATGCAATGCCACCTTACCAGGGAAGAATGAAATGAGCAGTAGAAGGTGAGGAGAAACCAGTGCTGATGAATAGAGATCAGCTTTTCTCTGGTTTGAAGTCCTCTCATTCATTTTAATGGAGCCAATCATGTGGGCTGTGCATGGGGCATTTCTAGTCTTAACCACTTTAAGAAGCACTTTTACACAACATCACCCATTTTCACATGCTCTCATACAGTGCATCTCTATCAAACGCACACACACACACACACACACACACTCTCACACACACACACTCCTCTTAAAACAAAAACACACTACCTTATGATAGTGGATACACCCATTCTCTGGGCACACACTCCCTGTTGCTCAGTTTGCGTTTGAAATGCATTTTTGAGAAACATCTTCTCTGCTCCTTGTAGAGGTGCTCCGATGCAGAGAGGTCAGCAACTTTGTTTTAGCACGATTCGGTCCACTCTCTCCCAGTAAGCGGCCCAGGTCACTGTAGTCATCTGACTCGTCTCCCCCTGCCTGGTTTGCTACCTGGTCCTCTCTTCAGTGCTCGTCTGCTCCCCCTCTTCCTCCGCTCCTCTCCCGTTACATTCATCTGTGTGGGTCGTGCCTCGCCTGCTCGCCTGCAGTGGGCGTGGTAGCAAGCTTCCTTTCCTGGGTCGATCTTCGGTAGTAGCTGGTTTAAAGAGTCCTGTAAGCTTTGAAATGTTAAGTAACTCTTTTTCCTGAAACTCTTTCTCACGAACCATTTTTCTTATGTTGTCACCGCTCTCAAACTCCTTCAGCCCTGACATTTTGCAGCTGTCAGTCAATCACAGAGGGTCACACCCTAAATTTAGCTATGCACATTCTATAGGTGAGCCCAGGCCATAGAGCCCACATGGGTCACTTGTTATTTGGTTCAATCAACAGCCACAATATATATATATTGTGTATTGTATAAGTGATTGACAGAAAACCTGGCAAGTTACAAAACAATGTGACTTTTCATTCAGCTCATCATGACCCCAAATGATAGGCCCCTGTGCTTCAGCCCAAGTAAGCCCGTGCATTAAAGGTCCAGTGTGTAATAATTGCCCAGGTTTATTGGAAAAATCTGAATATACTCCCCATGAATATATTTGTTTAAGTGTATAATCACTATAAAATAAAACTCGTTGGTTATATTTATTCTTTTATATATACATATAGCAAGGGTCTTGCATTACAGAGTATCGCCATCTTAGGCCGCCATGTTTGTAAGGCAGCTTGAATGGAAAATCTACCTAGCGCATTTTGCAAGTTTCGTGGACATAAATAAACCAACGAAGAAGAAGGTGGAGGGAAAGAAGATATCATAACATATTGTAATATGGTTTAGATGTTCACCTCATCGCTAGATGCTCCTGAAATACTCCCAGTCGTCCCAGCTGTGGAAGACACCATGTCTTCGGAAACCACCATCACTTTGCTTACGGGAGTGAGCGCTGCAACCTGGAACGCTAGATGTCACGATCCCCCCTCCCATTTTTACACACTGGACAGCGGCCTTGGATAAGCATGACTGTGATGCCTCTTGATAAGTTTACTTCTCTTAAATTAGTTTTGAGTAACTCATAAAAATATGAGTATGTGTAGCCTTGAAATTGCCTTATTAGATGTTTTCAGAGTACATGCACTGGGTCATCAGCTTAATTCTAATTACTTTTTAAAGACCCATAAAAAATACAAGTGTCTTCTAAATATAAAAGATACAAGATGTGCACTGTGGCACAATCACCACAGGCAGAGACTCTGTCACACAGAACAATCAGACTAATTAGTTTGTGAGGTTGAAAGCATCCGATTTATTATTAAGAATCATATAATTTGGATGAACAATTACTTATTTATTTATTGACAGGCAGTATGTTGAAGTCAATTAATATCATAAAAGTGGCTTTTTATGTTGGAGCCTGAAACAACATGGAAGAAATCTGAAATGGGAGTTCAATGAGAGTTCAGGCTGAAGAACACAGCAACAGAGGACACAGTTGCATCATATATGAAGCGTTTAAGACTTTTGGGTTGTCTGAGGTTGTTGAAGTGGAACTATGCAAGTCTGGCTGCTTTTCTGCTGTTTTGCTAACCTTCCTCCCAGCCATGTGTTTGTTTTTAACGAGGCCGGCAAGAAAGCAATCCATGGAGCAGTGGATTATTTTATTTATCATATAAATGTTACAGTGTGTATATTTGTGCTGTCTTATCTGTCATTAACAACAGGTTACAGGTTATGGGCCGCATTTGTGTCGCAGTGCTGCAGAGACGAGAGCTGGGACACCGGGGTGGCAGCGCTGATCTTGCAAGGTTGGTTTCAAGTCAAGTGACACTAGCTGGAAGGCAGACAGCCTCCATTCTCCCTTGTAACAAGTTAACCATCACAATTACTCTGAAACTGTTTAATTGTGGTAAAAAAAAAAAAAAAAGTAGCATAATTAATAAAAGTCCTGCATAGTTCCTCTTTAAGATCACATTCTGATTTGCTTTTATGCTTCACACATCACACCAGCCAAACTTCAAGTGACCAGGGCTGTTACCACTCCCCTGATGCTTGGCTCAGATCCTGAGGCCACCAAAGAGAGACGAAGTTTCAACCAACAAGAATCAGCCTAGTGACATTTGAGTTTATCACAAATGCCTTAAAAATTGTAGGTCCCATTCAGTTCTATTGTATATTTCTGGAGTATACTGTGCTACTGTTGCAAGTTTCTGTTTTATTGTGAATGTCGTCGATGCGGAGATGGTTGCACATATGAGTAGCTTTGTCTCCATGGAGACACACCACCACCCACACTTATGTTATTACACCAACCCTGAAGTGCTGACACATCTTGATGTCTACATTAAGACTCTGTGACCTCATTTGCACAAATCTCCAGGTTACAGAAACTGGGACTGTAGTCACTTATATGACGTTGTGTGTTTTTTATCATTTCAGAATGAGAGTGGGATGTTTGTTGTTTGTGCAGACACTCTGTACTTAAATAGAACAGAATTGAATTATTTGAATAGCTTTATCGGAGGAGTTTAAAATCGAAATCATGGAATAGAGGTATCAGCAGGCCTGAGAATTAAAACCTGGTTGTAGCACAGACCCGACCCAATCAAAGACAATTGTATATACTGTTGACCTGAACCCAGGCAAAAGTAAAGGTAGCCAACCCTACTCATACTATATATTTTTGGCCTGAATCTGGCCCAAATCAGCCTGTCCAGCTGGGCCGGCCCAAACCAGCTCGCCTCATTGAGAACCATGGAACAAAAGCAGCGTGTGGCGTGTTGTGTCAGTTGAGTCGATTACATTATCACTGCAAGCAGCTCCAGGGCTTGAATTGAAACAAGCCAAGACCAACCCTTCTAAGTGATCTCGGCCCTCTTATTTTACTCCTCATCCAAGTGTGATTGCTGTGTTCACATATGACCAAAGGAACTGATCTCGGGGGTGGGGGGTAGGGGGGCGCTCCCTGATTTGGAACAACCAGCCAGGTCTGAATACACCCTAAAATGCCACACCAGTCAGTGTAACTTTCAAGGTAAATAAAAAAGACTAACGGAGCACTAGCCTGTTTACACCTGTCATTAAAATGCAATTGGAGTGATCAGATCACAAGTTGACAGTGAGACACATCGCTGTTTACACCTTCACATCTGCTACAAAGGACTGCATGAACACTTACGTCCATGCGCACAGCATTTGTTTACATTTTTGGACCGCTAGAACCTGTTTACCTGCAAACACCAACCTTGTATGCTCTCATCATCCAGTCGTTGGTATGCTATCATCAACATCCTGCATTAATGGCATATTTTCTGCTTTGTCCTTGTCTGAGACACATCAGAGCACATCAATGTTTACACTGCAAAAGAAATGTAGATAAATGCGTCTCAGACCACATCAGTGGTTTGACAAAAAAATTGGTGCCCATTCACACTTGTATTTAGGGCTAATCACTTGTGATCTGATCACTCTAGATGCACTGGAACTTTGAATAGTCTGAGCTGCCCTCCGCAGGTCTTTGTGATTGGTGAGGTTCATCATTGGAATTCTTTGTGGTGGCTCGCTAGAGCTGCAATAGGAAGCAGCTATATTTAGTTCATCAGTTAGTTATTTAGGGCAATTTTTCCTTAATCAATTAATTGAGAAAGTAATTGGCAGATGAAATAGTTGACTGTAGCCGTAGCCTTCCTTCAGGGCCTCTTAATGAATTAAAAGTCATTTGCAAACATCTCGTTCCTGCAGGGTAAAGCTGTAAGCATTGAATGTGTTATTTCAGTAACCATTTAGCCTCACACACACAGTTGCCCTGAGCAGCAGTGAAAGAAGCCACTGCACTTTAATCAATGTCCACATGGATGAACAAAAACTCATAATGAACAATACACAGGTGGCCATTTGACTTGGCTGAGAGAGTGGTAATAGCAATTTATCACTTCACAGTTACAATGCTGAGGAAAACATTCTTGTTTTTTGGAGGCGTTTGTGTGTGTATGGAGGGGTGGTCCAATAACTCTCCTTTGTACTATTCACATCAAATTCCTTTGACACACACACACACACACACACACACAAAAAAAAAAAATCTCTCTTTTTTTTTGTCAGGTATTAGAGGAAACCAGTGTGTGTCAGCAGAAGCGAGGTGATGTCTGGACATGTTCAGTTATTAGACAATTAACCTCTGCTAAGGCCTCAGCAACAGGGAGGCTAGAGGTCGCTGGCTCAACAGTTGCACAATCCAGACAGGTTCAGGGAACGTATGTGTGTGTGTTTGTGTGTATTTGAGAGGGAAAAATACAATAGTGAGACAGAACAAGCACTGTATTTAAAGTTTCTGCTGCTGCTGCTGTGTGTGCTTGTATATGTTAACAAGGGTCAGTGACTGAGACATAGACTCTTTTCATTTACAATTAGCCTCTGCTGAGACCCTGACAGTGATGCTGGGTGACCAGATGGCAAAGACAAGAGGAAAAAAGGGACATGGTTGTGTGTGTGTTTGTGAAGAATAAGTGTATAAGTGTATCTCATATTATTATTTATTGCTGCTACCAAAGTTCTCTGTCCACACATGCAGCCTGTTGGCAGATACAAGTCAGGTGGCTGCCCACAGAGAAGCTCCCAGTCGGCCAGGTGTGTGTCCAGGGAGTAGTCTGACTTTCTCAGGAGTCTTCTTTCCCCCTTCAAACATAGTCTAGAGCAGGCTGCGCAAGTAGAATTAGGGGTGTAAGAAATCACGTATCATATGTGCCAATACACATCCCTATGTAGAACTGCCTCAAATAAAGGCCTGTTACCTGTTAATATGTAAACACCCCACCACCAAAAATTGTTTGCAACAAATCATTTTGAGAGAGCAACCACAAATGGGAAAAGTCCAGCTCTGAGCTGAACTACCCAACCAGCTCTATCACTCACTCACTCATAGATATTTGCATATGTGGTGCTGATCCATCACTGTTCCAGCCAACAACTACATCCACAGAGTGATGAGTTTACATTCTATAAACAGCTCTTTAGATTTGTAGAATCCATACATCTGCTTCATCACAGAGTGCTTTAAAATTAGGCTACCAACCCCTGTTGCAGATTTGAGCAAAACAGTTTCAAGTTGAGTCTTAAGTCTATGAATAATAGCAGTGAGTGGGAGTTCTACAAGTCACTAAAACTTACAGGAGACAATCATAACAGAACACAACTTCCAAGACAAAGCTGGGTCCAAGTAATGATAGAAAATGTAGATTAAATAATGGAGGTGCAGCACAGTGCCAGTGAAATGGCTTTAATAGTGGTTTATATGTTCTGAGTCGCTCAGCTTAATTGCAGCGCGTGTGAGCAGAGAGAGCGTGAAATTACAAAGAGTGATACGAGCAGGGAGCAGCACAAGCTCCCTGCCACATAAGACATCATTTTAATAAGACTGCCTATTTGTGCCATTTCCAAGCTGCTCTTTTCCTCACTTGAACTCTTTAAATTCTCTTTTCAGGCTCCTTTTCTTTTTCCCTTTTAAAGCTCCACTTGTGATCAGCATCAGGCTCATTTCCCTGTGAGATGATGCTGTTGCTTCAGATCACAGCCTGGGAGAATGTAGAGCTGTACAGCTCTCATTCAAGTGCTGGATGTGAAAGAGGAACTTATCTTCATTAAATGTCTCTCCTTCAACCTCCTGAAATTATGATTACGATCAACTACCTTTACTATTACATCATTAATTTAGTTAGGCTGTTTCCCATGTAAAGACGCAGACACTCCTGACAGAGGGGCAACAAAGACAGCTATGGTAGAAAAGGGAAAGTTAAGATTTAAGAGTTGCAGTAGTTGTTCTGATGTTTCATAAACTGAACTGAATTGATTATGGGAAATTGTAGTGAGCCAAAGACAGAAAGGACAAAGTTTAAAATATTCTACTTTGAAGTTTTTTCAGTAGGTACACTGCAGTTGGATTGTAATTTCCTGTGAAGGCAGCAGGTGAAGTGAGGTGTAGTCCATTTCCCTCATTTTGCTTAGTTTCGGTTCCAAGTGTTATTGTTTCTAGTTCGTTGATGTTTGTGTTGTGGATCGCTGGGCTTTGTTGTTTTATTTTGGGGTGTAGGTGGCCAGTGGTCACATTCCCAGTTTTAGTTCTTTTGGCCTTGATGTAGTTTCTTTGTTAGGTAGCTTTAGTTGGCAGTGGGGAGAGATCCTACGGCCCACTGCTGGGTCAGTCTCTGCTGTCTGTCCTTCTCTTTGTTCAGTTGGCACCTACGTCCCTTTTGATCTTCTTGGTTTTCATTAACATATTTCTTTTTGCTTGAATTCAGCGGTACAGCCATAACATTTTTGGGAAGGGAAGTCAAAGGTAGCTCAGGTAGATTCAGTATTTTCTACAGTGTTCATTTCCCAGTGAGCCCAGCAGCACCCAGCTCATTTTATATGGAGACCTGCTCTGTTCACAAACTCCCCATGACATCAGTGGTTTAACCTTTTGGTCTCTCCTCTGAGAGTCCATCTAAAAGGTCACTGGACTATCTGGTCTTCACATATTTGCACACTCAGCCCTGCACTCAACCTCCCTGGTAATATTTTTTTTCTTCCTCTTTCTTCCATTTTCACTGACTCAGCACTCCCATGTTTTTTTTTTTTGGCAGCATCCTCCCATCCTCCTGTTCTGTCCTCATCAGTGAGTTGCCTGTTGCAGCAAATGAAAAGCTTTACTGTAGAGAGTTGAATGAAGCAGTCAATAGATCTCCTGGAAAGTGCATCACAGTCACTAGCCTCAGAGTAACTGAGTCACAGCTCTCATCACGTCGCTATAGTCACGGCTCTTTGGTTCTAGTGCCTCTCAGACAGAAGCAGTATCATTTTAAGCACAGACAATGAAGTCCCATGTTGTTGTGTCAAGTTACTCACATGAGTCACACCTTTCAAACTGTGCAAACTTGTGTTTCTGAAGTACATAAATTGTAAATGACTCAAAAAGCTGTAGTACATGTGCCAGGCCTGTAGTGGCACTGTAACACTGCCACACACAAAAAAAAAAAAACAGAGAAGAAAGGACAGTTCACATGCTGTGAACAAACATGTCGACTAAACATGAGAAGTCGTGCCAGAACAAATAGGCTGATCGATGCTGCTTGGATGTGTTTCAGGCACACTATCTGGAGGACCGAATGGAAGTCCAGCGTTGTTGTTGTTATGTTAAGGGCTAGCGGTGTAGCCCAGGTTACAGGTACAAGGTGTGTGAGAGTGAAGGCATGGCGCCTGTAAAGAAAACTTACTCATCGCATTTCAGGCAGCCTTTGCAATGTGTTTAATGTGCAGGTTGACAATGCAATGATGGTGAAAATAAGATTAATCATGCAGCCAATATATATGTCTGTGTTTGTGTATGTGTGTGTGTGTGTGTGTGTGTGTGTGTGAACTGTCAGAAAACAGGATTTTGCTGATGCAGATGAACATGTGACATCTTTATTTGTTTTATAATGTATTGCACTACTGGAAACTGGCTGGAAACCATGGTTATGGGTTTGGGAAGAATTTAATGACACTTACACATGTTTTACAGTAACCAGGTTATTGCACTGCAGGGAAACATCATATGATTTCCAGCCTTAACTTGTTTTCAGACAATAAAATGATGCTTGTGTAAACACATTGAGCTTGTGGGACAGAGGCAGCTGAAAAAAGGAATAAAATCAGAACAAAAACACAACAGAGAATGATGGGAAATGACAGAGAATGGGAGAGCGACAGTTCGCTTCAAAGTTAAAATGCTGAAACGCATTGACTTGTGACACTGACTGCTTCCTGTTTATTCCCTGGGCTCGCTCGGCCCTTTGATGTCTGTTTCTGAGGGAGACGTCTGCCTGGGATCTGTGTGAGCATTCATGTACAGTATGTTTGTATGGATGTGCAGGTGAGCGGCTCTCTGGGCATGTGTGTTGCTGTGCACAGAGCAGGTAAATTGGCTTGTAGCTCATGTTCACAGATGGTGGCTGTCACAGTGAAGCCTGTTCGTTAGCAAGTGAGCATGGCACACATGGAAGATGCCATAAATTAACACTGGGTCTCTCAGTCGCTGCAGCATAAACCACAAACTTCCACACCTTGACTTGTTTCTTCTCTGACCGTTCCTCCTCTACTCTCCCCTGCACTTCACCTTTGGGACTGCTGCAATAGCCATATATTATTGTTGTATGATTTTCAAAAGTTCTTCCTGTCCAAATCACTGATGGGTTTCCCAGGACTTCTCAGCTGTGTGCAGCATCACGCTGTTGTGTTGTGTCATCCTGCACAGTCAGACTTCAGCTGTGTTCTTTCCCCAGCCATGCTAATGAGGCAGCCCACTGTGAGCTGAGAAGTCTTCCTGCTTTTTGGTGGCCAGTTGTGCTCTTTTACACTGAATGTGGGAGAAAGTTTCCTCTTAGTTTGTCATTTACAGAGGCAGGGTGAGAGGTGTTCATCACTGTGTAAATATAAAACCAGTGTGAAACTATGCCAGTAATTGCCAGTCTTAACTGAGATAACTAAACAACCACTAATGATTTATCAAACTGATGCTGTTCTAAAGTGCTGCTATCTGCTTTAGAGTAATTGTGATGGTTAACTGACTTGTTACAGGGAGAATGGAGGCTCTCTGCCTCCCACCCTGCATCTCTTGGCTGAAAACCAACCTTGCGAGATCAGGGCCACCGACCCAGTGTCCCAGCTCAAATCATGGCACTACGACACAAACACGCCCGTTAATTTGTAATCTCTTGTTTATGACAGGTATAATTACACAGCTATAAACAGAGTAAAATGTACATGATATATCATGTTACACAATTCGGTAGACATCGCTTCATGGATTGCCTTCTCGCCGGCTTCACTGACAACAAATGCACATGGCCAGGGGGGAGAGAGGAGGGTTAGCTGTGGCTTGTTACAAGTGTTGTAAAATATGCAGTGACTGGACTTTATGTCTGAGACTGTAACAACTAAACAACCACTTCTGTTGCTAGTGCAGGAGCATTAATAGCATTTCTCAGATGATACAATCATACACTCTGGCATTGGTTTTCATGTATGAAAAAGTAATTATTTTCGGCGCAAAAATATAATATTACACATTTTGTCCCCATCATTCAGTGCAGCAAGTTTACAATTATCCTTGATCTGAGGTAATCAGTTAAATGACCTGCTGCTCAAGAACTGCATTAGAGTAGATAGAGCTCTGAGAGCAGCTGCCATTGGAACCGGTGAGTAAAGTAAACAGGTGTCGTTAGATAGTTGTTGGTTCATTCATCTACTGTTTGTACTCTGTTGCAGTTGTTAGACTTTGAGGATGACCTTTTTAGGGTGCATCAACAGGGCCGCTGCTAGGAATTCTGAAAGAATACTAAAGTGGGCCCTGCCCCTTGACTTCTCACTGCCACTTTTTTCTTCGACTGTGGACTACAATTTTTTTGTTATTTTTCTGTTGCTTTATGTTTTTGACAGTGCCAATACACCCAGTTATTACTGATTATTTTTACACTCAACCACTCAATAGAATTACCGGATATTATTATGTAAATTGTGTATTATGTATGTAGATTCACATGGCATCTTCATTGTACATAACAGTTGTTCTGGCTTTCTTTGTTCTTTAAGCTAGCTAGAGCCAACAACTCTCAAGATTTTGCGGGGGCTACTGTCTCTCCAGTATGGATTAAACCATTTTTAAAAGAAGGCGGGGAGGGGTTATTGCTTGGAAAATAAAATGTATTTCATGAATATTGCATATATTGTGGCTTTGTTATGATGCTGATGCAGTGTTAGCATGATTATTAGTTAGGGTCATATGCAGAATAATTTAGTCTTCTTGGGGTTTTTGTAGACCCTACTGGGCTGTGGGCCCCTATAATTGTCATCACCTTTCTCCCCAATGCAGCAGCCCTGTGCATCAATAAACCGTTTTACCTTGAAGATGTTCCAGTAGCTGGATACATGCTGCCATTAACAGTCAGACTTGTTTCTCTCAATACTCACAAGGTCATCTTCAAAGTGACTTCACTGTCTCTGATCTGAGCGACTTGACATGGTCACAGAGGAACATGCCCTGTGTCTTTTGTCTCTGTGGGATTTGTGTGTGCGTGTGTGTGTGTTTTCACTGATAAGTGACATTTTATGCGATGCATAAAAGATGTGACTGGTCTCAGGCCAAACACTGATATGCATTTAAAAGGTCAAATATGTGCCACATTCTTCTTCCCAAAGTCAAATTTTCTTAGCTTTTTATTTTACTGACAGTGTCCAGACACATGTCCAGTTTACCAGGCAGGTCACAGTCCGTTGAAGGTTGCAGTCTTTCTCTCCCCACTGAAATGTGTACATATTACAATTGATTGTATGACAGAAAAAAGTGGTAAGAATTATTCATAAGGTAGGTTATAGAGAACACACCAACAGTGTTTATTAAATCAGGATTACTGAAACTCAAAAATTTAGTAGAAATACAGACGCTAGTTACATATGGAACATATTCCAGTTCAAATGCTTAAAGAAAGAACAATCAAAACTTACAGTATGACACAAGTAACTGGTAACTCACAAATGCTCTTTATTGTTGCGAAAGTGTGATATTGGGACTTTGTTATGTTATGTTAAGATAACTGTGACAGATTACCTTTGTACAATTACCTTACCTTCTCCCTGCTCTTTTCCAACCATGAAATATGAAATCATTGTGTATTGGTATGTTTTTTTTTTTTTTGGGGGGGGGGGGTTGTACATTACATTACATTAAATGAAATTCATCTGCACATTTTCCGAGAATCTACATTTGGTAAAGTACCTAATGTATTTTGATGTCAGGACTGTAACACTGCATTCCCTTTTTGTGTGAGAAGACAGTAATCATAAAAACCCCTATTTAAAGAGACAATGCAGAAGAGAGAACCCCATTGACTAGTTCTATGGTCGTGCTAATGATACAACACGCTGAGGAGGGAGAATCACATTCCAGCCTATTTAACTGAGTACAAAATTTGCAATACAGATGGCTGGAGTTAATGACGCTTTCTGCTCTTTATCATCAGCTAAACAGTATAAAATAGTGAGTGTTGCTGGGCAGGCACATTGCTGTGCTTCAGCATTTAAAAGACAGAGAGGGCTGGAGACACAGGCGAGGATGCAGACATTACAGAAATGACACTCATTTAAATAACGATGATTAAAACTTGATATTGATAACTGCACCCATGTTTTAAGGCACAGGTGGTCAAAGGTAATGAGTGCTGTTAAGGTCATTCAGGCACAAAGCTGTATTCAGATTGCCATTGCCTGGACGACATGTTGGTCTTATTTTCTAGGTCAGTTAGGTAATACATTTAGATAATAAAAGTTAGATGTGAAGGAGCAGGGCATGCATTTAATATGATGTTCCTGCTCAGGTAAATGTTTGATATAATTTCAGGTTGATCAGGAGTCAGTCTGAGAGAGCAGACTGTTGAGGCTGTTAGCTTTATACCTCTGTGGACAGTGTCCACCAATGGAACAAATTGAAGCCGGGCTGCAGGGCGGGGCACATGATCGGACCCTGTAAACCCAATAAAGCTTGACATGAGATTGCTTTACAACATACACGAGCCTGCTATAGCGGGCCTTACAAGCATTAGTTATTTTTGACACACAACTCAAATCATTTGATAGCAAGAGTTCAGCACCACAGATAGTGACTACATTTTTTTGAAACCCAATTCAGATCATGAGCCCGCAGACTACCACCCTTCCAGTTCCTCCTCTGAAGCCCCGCCACTGACAGTGTCCTGTAGCCAACAGCCAACTCTTTCCACAGGTTCACAATGAGAAATCTTGAACACATGGAGCTCTTTTCCCATTGTGAAAGCCTCCTTAATCTCAGAGCTCACACTGACACACAAATACACCATTGATTCTGAACTGGCAGCAATCAAGCCCTGAGACCATTTGTATGAAACACACATGGATCAAATTTCCCTTGAAGTTTGAGTTCATGTTTCCCTATAATCTTCACATAGGAGAACACCTTCCATACTTATCTCAATCTTACGGTCAGTTAAAGCCTTTCATAAAAAAAAAAAAAAACATAAAAAACTTTGAGTGCCTGCCCTACAGGTGTAATGATTATTACATCAGAAATTTGTCAGTTTATGATTTGTCTGACCATCTAGAGTTGGATCCCTCTACTCTCCACAGATTAATGACTGCTCGACAGTTTTATGCCGTGTGACCTTTCCAGTCAGGTGGAGTCACAGTAATTTATGTCCGCAGCCTGTTAGGTCATTCCTAACGTTTAAACACTCTCACCATCTGCTGAACACCATGGTTAGGCTCAAACAACAGGAGGATGACAAAGTGCCACTCTATATTAATGTTACCAGCTTTGCAAACTTGATAGCAAATCAATGGTCTCCATGGAAACAGTGGAGTTTTTCCATGGTGAAACTTCTTGGCAAGTGCTTCTCTCTTCTTATTTGAGGAAACCTATTGAATGGTCACAGATGTATAGCAACTGACACTGGCTTGAGATTGGGTCCTTCCAGTTCCTCACTAGACTGTAGAACCAAAGTCCAGATGTTTTTGACTGATTCTGACTCTTTTACAGCCCTGTTACCAGCTCACCTACTCTCTCTCTTTATTCCTACCACCCAGTGTGGGTGTGGGTCTTTGTGAGGACCAATGTCAGTTGTAAATCATCACAGTAAGGACATTTTGTTTTTAACATTCCTCTGACTGTTTATGGGTCAGGATTTGGTTTTAAATTCAGGTTCTAGTAATACAGTTCCCAGCACAGTCTACCTGAGGAAATTATGCGTTAGCATTATTGCTGTTAGCAGATAGTATAACTTCCAAAGCAAATTGATCCCAAAGTCCTCCCTGTGGCCATGATGTACCAGAACAGGCCTATCTCCTGTCTCCACCCAACTATCTGGCTCAAATATCCTCTGCTGTGTTTACCAGCCAGCTGATAGTGGTGTGGTGCTGGACAGTAAGTGTATGGGGGTTTATCAGCCTGCAAATTGATGGTCTGCTGACTGATGGTGCTACCCAGCTAGCACTACAGCTAGCCAGTAGTTTTTGTAGTAATCTCATCCCCCTGTGACTTGTGACGTTTTATGCATTGTTCCGTAAAATTTAGCTTTTTTTTGTTTGAGGCACTAGGCAGTGAACGTCTCATTCTACAGTATTTATTTCTCTGTGAACAGCTGTGAAGTTCTTTTCCTGAGTGACAGACTTTAAACAGTTCTGTGAAATGTTGAACCTGCACAGAAATGTCAGATACATCCGGTTCTGAAGGCGTCATTTCTGTGGCTTACAAATCACTTTGAACATTAGTAGCATCTGTATGTACTTTCAAGACAACTATGGAGTCTTCATTTGGACATATTTTCTATAATTAATTTGGTTTTTCTATGATCATAATACAAAAAAAGTGGTGAAAGGATATAGGCGTGCAGTCAGTTGATCAACAGGCTTTGCCACATTTTTCTTTGTGATGCAGAGTCATATTAAATTTTGCTGCGTCATTGAGTTCTGTGCTAATTAACCTCAGCAGAACAAGTGGACGAGGGACTACCACTGCTGAAAAGCTTTTGGGGGAAAAACTGACAACTGTTTCCATCTCCTGCCTCTTTCTGTCAATCATCACTCCTCTACTTCAACTTTGTCAAATGTCAGTGAACACAGAGCAGGCCATGGGCTATTATTGGCATTCACCACTGACTTGAGGAACATACACACACACACACACACACACACTCACAGCTATTCTGAACCCATGTGGACAAATGCCGTGGCATATATGCAGGCAGGAAGAAGGGTTATTTTCTGATTGATGCTGACAGTGTAATCCAGTTCCACATGTGCGAAGACAGTGCGCGCGCACACACACACTCACACACACATGTCTTTCTAAGCCCCTTACCCTGACCACAACCATTACAATAAAAGGCTAATCCTGACTTTCATCCTAACCTGACTGAAACCATATTCTCTCTCCACCCATTACATTACTCTATAGCTTGCCCTAAATATTATTATTATATCCACTCAGATACATTAAGGACTTCTGAATTTGTCTAAAAACTGAAAAATATGACATTGCCTGGAGATGCCTTTATTTTTTTTTCTGTCAGTCTAGACTGGAACACTGACTTAAAGCTAGGCTTGAAAGCTGTGGAAAGAGCAAGTCTGTACTGTGCCAGACCTCCATCGCCTTGAGGGTAACTCTCCAACTGTTGGAGATTATATTAACAAGAAATGATTTCCAGTTTAATGAAGTCTGTGATTGTGCTATGGGGAGAAAATGTCCTTCATCTTACATTGACATATAGTTTACTGACTGGGAGCAGACTGTGTTTGAAAAACGTAACATGCTAGAACTAATGTATTACCTTTATCCTGACTATATCTTTGGCTTGTGAAGTGTCTCACTGTACAGTATTCATGAGTGTCCTTCACTCCCATCACTCAAAGATCATATAACACAACTGACAGCTAGAGGAGGCAGAGTTTTTGGACGTGTGTTTTCCATCAGTATACTGAGACAGTATAATGAAACAGCTATCAAGCCAAGTGGACTTTAAGGAGAACATGACAGACACACATCAGCTGTTACACAGCTGATCAGATACTTGCTGTAAGTATATGAGGTCACTTCTGTCCTGTTTGAAGCACTGAAACCATCTCCCACTCATCCTGTCTGTAATAACTCCTGGGATTTAATTCTTAATTCCAGGCTAATTTTCATCAGGCACATGATACATGTGAGCCCCTGAAAGGCTTCTGGCACAGAGAAAATAATCTTGCAGATATCCTAGTACACCCACGCTTCAGTCATTATCCACAGTACGGTTGATAAACAGTTACTGAAATATTCTGTATATATGCCACACACTATTGCTTCACCAGGGATAAATAAGAATATAATTAGTTGCTTTCATGGAATTCTGCACTTTATAAACAACCCTACAAAGCAGCTCACCAGTAACAGCATTGCATTCCCAGATAATGAAAAATGTCCAAATAAATTGAACTTTTGACAGAAAAGACCAGAGATATAATTTCTGGAGCAGTATTAAACTCAGAAGATGGCTCAAGAGATTCTACACACCAAACTATTAACTTAGGATTTGTACCTAGAACTCACTGAACACCTTATTAGACAATGGCTTAAGTTTATTTCAAGGCTCACATGCCAGTTCTCTTTGCAGTGTTGCTTGGCTCATTTTAGAAAAATGATCAGAGAGTGCCCTGCAGGTACAGGGTACAAGTTATCAAATCATAATTCTCAATAAGGTAATCCAATAGTTCCCCTCACTGTAGTTTCTAAACGACTATTGTCAATTCCAGGAGAATTATCATGTAAAAAACAATATGGCTCTGCAGCTCCAGAGACAAGGATGTTACAGGGAAGGGCAACTATGGCATCCAACAGTGTGGTATTAATCTGGGGGAAGTGCTTAAAGTACTACACCTGACGATGTGAGTGAGGACCACTGTCAGGGTGCATGTGCATGTGTGTTTGGCATGTTTACATCAGTGTGTGTGCGTGGGTGTGGGACTGCTCCTAAACCACCTGTAATTTTCCCCAAAGCAAAACACTGACTAGAGGATGGAAACACACAACACAGACACAGTGGCAGGCAGGAGGAGAGGGATGTGTTGGTACCTCACCCCAGACATCGGCCCCTGAACAACATATACTGATCACCTATCAGTTTAATCTGGGCATAAAAGAACACATCCATTTATTGCAATTAAATATTAAAGCTGCAAACAGCAACGAACTGGCACATGCTCTCCAGTGCCCCATGAGGGGGCTTAGGGCATGGCAGTCAAAGCAGCTGTGCTGTGTAGCAAACATGGCATAAAATACTGACTGCATTTTCATGTGTCCACCAGATGGAGCCAGACTCCACAGAACAGGCACAAATCTGACAGTATCAGTCCACAGGATGAAAATTGGATTGAAATGTGAGGATTTGCACTCAAGAGTTACTTACTGTTTTCAGCAGGTGACACTGTGCGGAGACTTCATGTGGGTGAAGACGTATGAAGTGCGACAGTGTCGTCAAACATGAAATTTGGAAAAGTTTTGACAATGTATGAAGGAAATTAAGCCACTTCCTGTCGTAATTTGAAGGCGTCCGCACCTGAGATGAAGCAGTTTTTACAATGTTCAATCAGCAGAGGGAGTAGGATTGTGTCACCAGGTGTGAGGCACAGGGACCAGAGTGTAACGGATTTAAAGGCACTTCCATGCTGCCGTAGTCACTCCCATAGAGTGACAGTCCCAGAAAACATCCACTGTCACTGTTCAAGATCAGATTTTATCAGCTGTTGTTATTTTATTAATTAGTTCCATATCCACTTAGATCAACTCTGGACTGGTGTAGAGATATGTGTACAGCATAATGCCTCCATCACAGATGACATAAACATGCTTTAACTTCTATATGTTCATGAGCGAGTACAGTATCATCATAATATTCCCTCATATACAGGATTCTCTCTCACGCAACTAACAGCACTGACAAATTGCAGTCTGCACTTCCTTCCAGGATTTTTAGCTTAGCTATGCTACATTCTTTCCTTAATTAAACAGCTTCAGTAATTGTGATAGTGAGATATATGACTTGTAACTTGTTACAGGGAGAATGGAGGCTCCCTGCCTCACCTAGCATCTCTTGGCTGAAAATTAACCTTGCAAGATCAGAGCTTCCGACCTGGTGTCCCAGGTCTCATTGTGGCAGCACCACAACACAAACACGCCCCGCAACCCATAATATCTTGTTATGACTTATTGACTTATGGACTTGCATAGATCCTCTTTAATGACAACCAATCATGTGAGTCGTTAGGGTCACATGAGCCAAGGTGTGAACTGTTGCTTTAGTGTCGTAAATCACCACATCTGTTCAAGGAAGGTTTTTCCAAGTGGACATAGATGACTTCCTTCACTCCACTCTCAAACCATCTCTCCTTTTATTTGTGATGCATTTTTATTTCCTCACTGACACTCTATCTCTGTCTTCTCTGTCCTGGTCTTCATAAAACATCTGAATGATGTTCTTGTACCACCTTTAGGATTGACATTGCTGGATTCCATGTTCCCATCAGTCTGGAGCATTATCACTCCACCAGGGTGACATGAGCATGTTAGCATTATTTTAGTGAGAATGATTGGTGCTGTACTCGGAGGAGCCAAGGAGAGAGCCCTTATCGGCAGAGCTTTCTAAACGTCTAGCGGGACACATCCCTCTGAAGCAGGAGGCTCCCACTCTGTTTAGAGTCTTTCATCGCCATCATCAAAGATGTATCTGTCCTGTGCTAAGAGGCGAGTGTTAATACCAGCCCTGCTAATAACAGGGAAAAAATGGAGCAGCAGAGAAGAGGAGGCAGTGTCCTGAGGCTGTGGAAGGACCTCCATCTCACAGTGACCATTTAGTTCAAAGCATCACTGCTCTGTCTGGGGCTGTCTCACAGACCTGCTTGCATGGCTGTAGACCTGCAGTCATGTTCCTTTAGTCATGTCACAAGGGCAGTTTCTTTATGTCTAACAAAACACTTTTTTAATTGATAGGACAGTTGAGAGAGACAGGAAAAGGGGAGCCAGGGAGAGCTGGAATGACACACAGCAAATGGCCACTGGGGAACCAAACTAGGGCCGGCTGCAGCCTCTGCACATGGGGCATCCGCCCAACTCAGTGAGCCACAGAGCGCAAAAAAACACATGCATTTTGATTTCAGTTAAACTTTAATGTTGATGACCTCAGCAAACTCCCAGCTCCTCATTTCTTCAAGCATCTTCCTGTCATGGAGAAGTTTTCAACTTGCCTCCTCAGTGCAGTCTATAATCCTCTATGCTTTAACTAACACAGTGGCAACTTTTTATAATTATCATTTCTTTTTTTATTGAAGACAGATAAACCAGTGTATTATCTTAGTGCAGTTAGAGCTTAAACTTCATTTACCTCTCAGATTTCCTCCATGTCCTTATATCCTCCCTGGCAGCAGTGGCCCTCTGCAGCTGCTCTTGTATTATTCAGGATGCCAGTCATCCTTATGCCTCCCTCTCGTCCCAGACTGACATGTCTTTTAACAGGGGACCCTATTAGCAGCTCAGGGATGGATTCCCGTCCAGCATGATTATATATTTTCCCGGAGTCACTGGAATAGCTACACCTGCAAATTTGCCCTCCCTCATTTTTTATCCTTTTTCATTTCAGTCTCTCTGTCTCTTGCTTTCTATCCTAACCATGTCAATTTCTCTCTGCCCTTTTCCCTTTTTCTGCCTCTAACCCTCTGTTGTGTTTCTCCTTCATCCTCAGTTGTCTATTTTCTCTTCCTCATGTTGTTCTTGTGCTACATTTTCACTTTTTTCATCTCTTTCTCTCAGCCTGTCTTTGCTCTTAGCTATGTTGCCATCCAACTGTCAAACTAATCTTTGAGCAGATTTTTGAGATGGTGGCCAAAATGAAGAACACATTAATGTGTGTCTATCAGCTGTCTTATGTATGTACAGCTAAATAGTGCGGCTTGCATGTTGAGCCTTGACACGCACAGCTTGGGCAAAACAATGGCTCCTCGTCAGCTAATGTAGAAATACAGTGATTTAGTACTGTTGCAGCTGTAGTGTGCTTCTCTCTCTCTCTCTCTCTCTCTATCTGTCGCTCTCTCTCTCCCTGTGCTCCCCCAGGTGGCATCCTCCTGCAGCCATCTTGGCAATGTCTCACTCCCAGTTCCTGGCTATGGGCAAAGAGGTGTGACGTGTGCACATACTGCTTTAATAACCATGGCAGGCATATGCTCCTGTTACCATCATTAGCACAGCTGGGCTTCTGGGTGTCTTGCTAAAAGGCAAACCCAATATGAGTGGGTCTAACCTTGTTTTATTTCCATTTATAGGTTACTGAACTCAGCATGACTCTCATATTCAGCAGTGTATTCACAAAAGTACCAAACAACAAGTCTGTAAGTCAAAAGAAAATGCTGATGCTTCCATTTCAACAAAACAAGGCAGAAGATGGAATTAATGATGACAATAATAACCCATATGAAAACCCTCCTGGATCAGGTCAGTGACCAAAGTATTCACCTAACTGATGCATATCAACAAAGTCAGTCATGCGAATGTATGTCATTCATGTATGGCGTCCTCCATGTGGATCTTTGGTGGCATGGTCTGGCAAACAGGAGCAAAAATGAGGGATTACCTGCCTCTAGCACTCTGAGCTATACTGCTTTTGCGTCATGACATTGACATGCCTTTTAAACCTTGCCTTGCCACGCAACCAGACCAGTCACATGAGTCGGGGTGAATGAGTGTCACAGTGGGTCAGGTCATTCATATGTAGCACATAGGAATATAATCGTGTGCACACTATAAGAACTTTATTTAGTTAGTTACTTACCGGTGCATCCCTGTGCATATGTGCATTTCTTACTGTAGTGCAATATTGTCTTTGAACTTCTATCCGTCCAACTCAGGACTACCACTTACGCAGCTAAGACCTCTTGTTAAGTACGTGTTCTATGTGGTGTGCAAGTATATAATTATGTTGTATGTATGCTAGTGTGTGATAATGTCTATTGCATGTAGTGCACCTTAAGAAAAAGTTCTTCAAATTTCTAACTAATCAATCATACATCTTTAAATGTTGATATGACAGCTCTGACTGTTCGGTTTGCTGTTATTGGCTCTCTTCCCCGTCATCAGCTGCAGTGATCTTCAAGCATGTCAGAAGAGTGCAGCATGTGAATAGAGACAACAGGCACTGTTGATGTCGTGATCAAAAAACGTCTGAAGTTTTTTTTTTTTTGTTTTGTTTTCACATCTCCTGCTTATTCTTCTCTTTATTCTTACAGGTGTTTGACAGAAGTGATGTGCAGAACTGTGACAACTGGGAACTGAACTGAAAAAAAAATTTCTGAGAATTTTGGATCTTTGAGTATCTATTGGTGATGCAGTGGATATTTATGAACTGCTCCACCTGAAACATGAGATACATGTGAGGTATGTAGCTCAGGACTACTTGAGAAAAAAAGCCCATGCTTGATATAAATGAGCAAGTGTTAACAACTTCTCAGACTCTCAGTCAGTAGCCTGCCATGGCACTAAGTTTTAAATTTATAAATGTTTTGATGTCTGCAGCAAATCCATACACATAGACACCGTAGACACAGCTTTAGTTTTTAAATGATGGTATTATTTTTGAAAAAGCCACCATAATATTACCTTTAGGTGCCACAAACGATGCACACACACATGCATAAACACACTTTACTGTGACCACAGCAGTTTTAGACCTTCAATACCTCGCTAATCTGCTTGTTAATTACTTTCACAGCATATGTTGTGTTGGCAAAATCCATATGCTCCAGCTCACAAGTAGCTACCCCAGGAGAGGAAGAACAGGAAGCCGATCTGCTTTTATTGAAAAGTTGCTAAAAACACAAGGACAAGGTGGGAGCACAGCACAGAACCTGAAGTCAAACTGTGTTTTTTAACCTTGGATACACATGAAACCAAGCTGACACCGGCGGATAAGCACAGCTCTGTACTAGTTTGAGTGATGTCCTCTAATGTATTCAACTCTAGTCGGCAGAGTCTGTCTCTTGAGTATTAAACATTCATACACAGACAAATATCCAGAACCATAAAAATAACATGTAGGACTTGTTGTTTATGTCCACAGACAGCTGATTCTCTCTTCACTTAAACACTGAAAAGCTTATTGTGTCTGAGCAGTGACAGTTGAGCTGCAGGATGTGGCTACACCTGTACTGTGTATGTCCTTGTGCCTGTAAGTTGGTGTTCCTCCACCACGGAGGTTGACATTGTGTCTGTGTAGATTCTCAGTCATGCAGGTCACAATGGTCATTAAGTGCTTAAGTTAAGGCAACTTTAGAACTTAATGGCCTTGACCATTGTCTAGTGCACTTTGGTGATGTCTCTGTCTACACATAAGCCTTTTCCTCAGTATAAACTCTCACAAACAATGCTGATGATCCCAACACATTTAGTTTATCCGCATCATCTGGTCAAAATCTCATTTTGTCTGATTCTTTAGTTTTTGATGCCATAAAATACACTTAAGACATGTTGTGTTGTGTGTGCTGGAGGGTACATAGTTATGACATCACAAAGTTACAGTGATGTCCTGATTTGAATTTAAGCTGTTTGCAGTTTGTTTTGGACCACTTCATTTAACACACTGATAGAGTAATTAGAATGTAAGCTTTGCCATCATGAGCATTTCATCAGCTTGGTGTTAGCATTAAACTTAAACCACCATTGTACCTGAATACAGAACTGTCAGTGTACCATTATAGAGTCAACTATAGCTTTGCTAGAAAAGTTATTTTCCCATGTGTGAATCAGAGGTACTTTTTAAGGTTACTCCAGATTGTTCTTGTTGTTTCAAATGTGAGCTAATGTGAGATTCCTTGTAAATCTTCATTTTGACAACTACCAACACATTAGTGTGAAATACAGTGTAGAACATGCTGCTGAACTGTTTGTAAAGCCTGCACTAAATGTCATCGTCAGTTCTATTGACAGAAGAGCAACAGCAGCCAAAGCACAAGTTAATCAATGTCCCAGAGTACAACAAACACACAGCTCATTTGTACCAAATAGTTTCCTCAGCACTGATATTTGGCATATGAATTTGCATATGCCAGCATTACACTCATGGCTGACACAGCAAGAAAACTATTAGTGATGCAACCAAAGGAGATTGCTAAACCAGGGTAAATGGGAAGGTTACTGTATTGTCTCTGCCAACTTTGCAAAGATGAATTTTATAATTGGCAGAAGGCCAAACAGATAGTAGTTTTAATGTTGCCTGGACTCGTCTCTCTCCAGTCCAGTACCTCTTCGTTGTGCCAGACAGTCCCTTTTTAAATTTGGTGGTGATGGTGATGATGATGGCAGGCAGATGCTGGTGACACTTGATGTAAATTAAAGAGAAGTAGAGGCAAGAGAGCAAAGCAGGTGCTCATAATTTCCAACACAAGTGTCTCTTCATCTGCAATAATTGAGGCAGGATTTATGACAGTAATAATGTTGTCAGTCCAGACCACACAGAGTTACAGCTCCTTTAAAATACAAAGTACAAAGGAACCAATGACGTGGCAAATGCGATCAGTTTGCCAACCATAAATACAGGCTATTTAAATGCAAGAAAAGTAGAAGCACTTTCAGCATTTTAATTGACACTGATAATGATACCACTGCTTGATGTGTGTTCCTAAGTTCTCCCGTGAATTTTTTTTTTCGCCCACATTGTAGTGTGAGCAGATCAGTGAAACGAGTTGCACAGATGGCAGCACACATTCACTGATGTGGAGTGGACACGCTCCACTATTGAATGGGGAGAGAATTCATGCTCAAAGTGAAGTGTGCAAGGAACAGCAGCTTCAGAACAAAAGATATCCACACAGGTAAATCAGTGACAGGTAGACAATAGGAAATGCAAAGGATAAAAGAATCATATTATTTTTATTGACAGATAAAAAGATCAACAACACAATCTCTCAGGCCAAAACCAGGTCAAAACAGTGACAAATAATGACCCAGCCAATGAAAAATACAAGTACAATCATGTGGCCCATAGTATTGAACAAAATTGAATAAAATAGGTGATAAAATATCCTGCACTGAAATGACTGAGCCAACAGGGAAAAGGTGACATGAGGAAGACAGGAAGTGTCCCGCCTGCACAGGAGTGTGTGTCTGCTGAGGGGCTCAGTGATAATGTGGGTCACCTCCTCATGGAAGAGCATGTCCCATCAGACTCTGGTGGAAGTGGAAGCTCCCAACACGACACATTAGTGTAGGGTATGTGTCAGTGACTCAGTGTTACAGTGCTGGGTTGCTAATAAAATAGGTACTATACCATATTATAGCAGCCACCGAGGGGATAATAAAGATTTACTGTCTGTACAGTTATTGGTGAAACACGGGTGTTGCTGCTACTTACCACGTACACACAGAGGTAAGAGTGAAAGCAAGCTGTGGCAAACTGTGTCTCAAGGACACCACTCCATCACACACAAGACAGATGAATGGCAAGTTTTTTAAACATGTTTTTTTTCTACCTAGACAACATGAAGTATTTCCCATCACTCCAGGTGGTTCTCCAAAAAATGAAAGGCAAGGCTGCAACAACAAAAAATGCAACTTCTTCCAAACCTCCCCCGAGCTCCTGGGTCACATTGTATAAGCCATATTTAGTATCTACATCATCCACATATTGTCACTTTGACTAGTATGTTCTGAGGTCGGATCGGTTAACCACTCTTGCTCTTAGGTTGAGGCCTTAAAGAATGTTTTATGAAACCCTCATTTGTACTGTTCCTTTCTGTCACTATCAGCACCATTAGATTTTTATGTTGTTTCATTTAATATTTTATGGTGATGGCAGATGGGCCAGTTTATAGGGTAAACTCTAATTTAAACAATTCAAAGCTCCATGGAAAATGAGTCCACTCGAAGCTGAAACAAAGGAGCCTCCCAATTAATGAGGGCTTTAATCACAAAACTGTGGCTGTAAATAATTTATCCTTATTCATCTTACTTAGTCTCCCTAATACTGGTGATCTGCAGCCCATCTGAGTAATACCAGCTTCAAGTACTGCCTGTCTTAAAATGAATCCCACCCCCCCACCACCACACACACACACACACACACTTTCATAAGAGGCTCAGCCAATCATGTTATTTAATTTCAGTTTTAAAAAACTATGTGTGAAGGTGCAGAAGCAGATGACAAACTGTTGTCATACTGGCAAGCTCATCCCGTCAGCTAGACTGGGGTTCAGCCGTCTCAGTCGCATTCAAATGTTTTGAGTAATATAGGGATGATCACACAAACATTTTCATCAGCATTTAATTATAACTACATTGTCATTAGGATCACTTAGTAATTTAAAGTTGGTTTGACTTGATACCTGATTTTGATTGCTGTTCCCACAATACCTTTGAGTTAGTAGCACTGTTTGGGTTTACAATGTACTGAGGGAACAATGTAAACCATAAAATGTAAAAATAACAAAAACAAAACCCTCGACACATAGCATAATATGGCTCTGGAAAAGTGCTTTACCCTGGACAAAGCCAGGATAGTTACAAAAATGGCCTTGAATTAAATTCCTCAGCACTGTGGGAGCTGAAGTGTCCAGGGTGTATATCCAAAATGCTTCTCTTCTGAGGATGTTCTCACACATGAGCACATGCCCTGTGGAGAGACGCTTTTCAGGTGTGACTCAGATCAAAACAAAGACTAGGGCGATGATGCTGACAGAAAGACTGAACTCTTTGACCCTGCTTTCCTTTGAAAGGGAATTGATTGAATTATTTGCAATACAATTAAATTATTCTCATGTTTAACCTGAAACACTGCCATCTTCTGCTGTAAGTCCCAAGGTAGGGCATGTTCTGAGTGATATTAATATGTCTCCTGTTAGTTTGTTGCTCGCTTGTTTGTGTGTTGCGTGTTCTTTATTGGGATCAGAACAAATGCCACTGTATTGGTCCAACGTTTCAGACAGTGTCTGCATGAGTTATAATTAATCAGTTATGTTGAATGCTTCTGTTTATGTGGTTAGATCTGTTATATAGCTGAATTTTCTGTGGACATTTTTTGTGGTGCTGTTTAAGTGTCTTTGTTGAATTGTTATTGCTGCTCTTTCATGGAATTTAATGACTTTAATGATCTGTTATGAGTATGGTTAAATAAATGGTGAAAGACGGACCCTCAAAAGATGTATTTTTGTTTCAGTCTTTGCTTTTGTGTAGTGCAGTGAATGTTGAAGAGAGAAACTAGGCCATAAAGGTCACAACAACTAATATGTAGTCATAAATTTGTGACATTCTGCATCAATGACCCATGTCTGCTTCAGTAATGGAGACCATGACAGTGGTCATAAGTCATCTGCGAAAGCATGTGAGGTTTATAATACTTCACTTTCACAAAAACATTAAAGTCAATGTAGCATCAGTGTGCATTAGTAAGAACAAAGACACCTGCACTGCATTAATATTACCCATCATTAGCTAGGCTACATTTTCAGCAAACCATTATGGTCTATGTAGGCAATGTAATGGTATCACCAAACAATTTATATTTAAATGTGTTTATCAGATAGTGTACCTTATGTACTCACAGGGGAGGGTTTGTATTACAGTGCACAGAACAGTGCAGTGCAGATGAAAATTATTAAACATGAGGCAAAATATTGCGCAATTGCACATTGAATAACGAAGCTGCAACTTTAACATAATCAGCTTCACTCTCACCCAGAAACACAGAAATGAATGTGGCTGCAACCTGTGGCACCAATCACTCTGTGAGAGGAGCTGCATTTAATATACATCAGTATATGTAATAGCATCTACATTATTTATAGATGGAGCAGTCGCGGGGGTTAATGGGTCCCTGCTATACCTTTATGGACTGCCTGGGCAACTGGCCATGGGACATGACAAGGGCAGTCAGCAGCTCTGTCAGAGCATCTTTTTGCTGAGGATCCCTGTATCACCCACAGCATACATGAAACCAGTCAGCAAAATAATGTAACACAGTGTTGCTCCTATACATCACACCAATGATGCAGGCTCAAGATGACAAATGTAGGTTGTGCTCTCATGAGAAACAGTCCGCTGTATATGGTCTCTGAAAACTTTGACAGGCACTCTTACAATCTGCTTGTGTCCTCTACAAATAGTGACCAACAGAACTGACTGGACAGTAGCTGGAGCTTTTACAACAAACCATTAAAAAAAACAACAAACCAATACAGTATAAACTAGGAGGTGGAGGACCACATTACATTTTTCAGTGACATTATAAAGTGCTGGATTGTGTGACTGAATAAGTTAAGCAATGATCTCCTAATTCTGGGGAAGTAATTCTTCTAACCCAAATCACAGTCCTCCTAAAACTAACTGATGGCCTTTAGCATAGTAACCATGACAACGAATGGGGTGCTTTTTCAGGAGACACTGCAGGGGACTGAAATAAGTCAATCTTTGTGATTGTTCAGGTCGGATGACTTGGTGTCTCTCTCTCTCTCTCACACACACACACACACACACACACACTGCTGAGAATGAGCACTTATCTATTTATACTCACTCATAAACAACACAGACAAAATCAAATTTTGCTTCACTTAAAGTGAAGAAGTGCATGTGTGTTCAAATCTGTGTTTATGCAGATAGTTGATTTTTAATATGACAAGTGTCAAAACAAATGTTTAAGGTACAGTGTTTTCAGTTCAGTCAAACGTAACAGTATAAAAAAAACTGATCCACTTAAATCCATAACAAAAGCACAGTAATCCACGGAGCATGAATGTCAGCTGTGGAGGATTTGTAATGAGTGTATGTGAGTGTTGTGGGTTCATGAAAACAATATGAAGGAAAAAAACTAATGAGGGAATAAAGTAGCACACAGGCAATACAAACACAGAGTGAACGGACTCATCACTATGATACGCTGTAAATAGAAAGTAAAAGTTAAGCAACATCAGTGGATTTACAGTCACTGGTTACACTGTGGTAGTGGGTGTATGTGGTGATTAGCATCACTTCAGCTGCACTTTGTGATCCAGCATCTCATCAAGGTTTTGGTGAACGTTAAGATTATGTGTACATAAGTGTGCATGATGATCCTCAGCAGTTAGTGATCAGTGGTCCTGTCTACTGCATGCCAACAGCTGTATTTGTGTGTGTGCTGGTATCAGAGTCTGATGAAGTTCATAAAAATACAAACCTGTTGGAGCTGATAGAAATATAAACAGTTCTCATCTGTTTCTGAGCATCTTTGTGCACTGCACATGGGCAGGAGAGGGTGCAGTGTGGGTTGTGATACAATTAGACACCCAACAGAAATGTAAATCTACCACTTGTAGACTTGTTTCTGTCAAATGTTCTTTACACATGTTGAAATCCATGTAAGGCCCCGTTACACATAGCAAAACCAGTTATATTTCCATGTGTTTTGACCTTTCTTTTACACAAAAACAGAGCTTCAAGTCACCAAAACGATCTGCAAACTCTGGCCAAAGTGCAGATTTGGAAAAACTCTGTTTTCATGTAGACAGAGGGAAACAGAGTTTTAGGCTTCAGAATGTCACAGTATTAGACAGAAAATGTATCAGCATCAAGTGTGTGACCAAACAAACCTTGTGCCATCTCAGGAGGAGCAAGAAGTAACTGGTATCATTCACTGTTGTTGTGATTTCTCCAGGATTCTGACTGGCTACCTTCTCATTACACTGCCACCTATAGGTTTGGCATGTTCATAGGAACTCTTAACAATGTCTTTATGCAGGTTTTTGAAGAGTTTATGAAGGATTTTTTGAAAATGATCTGGTGTGAGCGACATTATTATCTTCACCCTCACCAGTGTGTCATATCAAGATTCAAAATGTTGACAAGTAAAGGTTACTTTAAAAAGTGACCTTTACAAATACATTTATTAGCCAAAATACTGAGGAACTTTTTAAGTTGTTAACTGATATTAGTTAGCGTGATTTCCCTGACCTAAGACAAAGAGAGAACAACCTTCTTGACAAATCAGTCTTTACTATTGTGAACTATAGGTAACACAATTACACATCACACACACAAAGAATCAGAAAGTAGGAAGAGTTTTGGATGTCTCGTCCCAAACTCTGTGACCTAGCTATGAACTCAGTTTGTGTTTGTGCGACAGCAGATGACATGATCGCAGCGACTTTGATCAGGGATCAGGTTGAGACACCCTGACCAGGTTTATTCTCACATCACCCTCCTCTCTTTTCACACATCCACTTTGTTGTACTCTACACAGATAACTAATGAGCAGTGAGGGTGAGAGGTCCCAGATTGGCTCCTGGGAGAACTGGGAGCCAGTGAGGCACATAAACACTAACCTGACTTCATCAGGTGTGAAGCAGCCAAAAAAAGAGAAACACTGTTCAACATGATGCCATTTGATAAACAGCATGGTCTTTGTAATTCACAACCCTGACCCTCACTTCACTCACTACACCTGTAGCTCCACCCACTCCTGCATTACAGAGCATTCCCCACATACTTAGGTCCCTCCATCATCAGCACTATAAGGACAACTTCAAACACTCAAAGTTGGACTCTGTGCAAATTCTTTGAAGCCGTCTCCAACTGACACCCCTCCTCAACACCCAAGAAAAGGACAGGGTCAAAATCATCCAGACAGCAAAACTATAAAAAGAACCAGAGTTAAACAGTTTGTTTCAGGCTTTCAGTTTCTATTTCGTCACAGTCTGTTGTTTGTTTGACTCTGGCAGTATATGTTGTGGTATACTAGTGTAGGGTTTATGTAGTGTTGTGTTGTAACCCTTTTTATGATAGCACTGAAGGCTTCAGGCTAAAATTAAGTTTGGGAAACTGTGCCACCCTGAGCCATGCATTTGTGTAGCATACAAATCTTCCCCATTATTCCCACAAAATGCCAATTTGATAATTTGGTTAATAGTCAACTATCTGGCCCCATGGATAACTGAAACTATTCAGCATCAAATTTAATTTTACTTATTAAGTCTTGTACAGATGCACGGAGCACTGGAGGAGGATCAAAATGCATCCTATAATAAGCTGGTAGAGGCAAATTCTTTCAGTTCTCATCAACAAACTGTTTGACACTGATCACCTGCTGTTTCCCTGTGCTATCTTTTTTTATGGGTCTTCACTCAGCTATGTTGGTTTCTAGCTCATTTGCTGATGTATCTTATTCCTGCTGCTCAACACTATGAGATCATCAGGATGAGCATCTGGCATTTTCCCCAATCTCTCTCAACAACTTGACAACTTGATGTCTCATGTAAAACCATCATCCAAGCCTGTCAATATTTTGCCTCCTAAATTTCCTCAGTAAGTGATGGGAGCAGTTGTCCCCCACTTAACACAGTCAATAACTCCCTGTGCTCTGGCCGTGTCGCAGAGCACTTCAAACCATTTGTGTTGAGCCACTTCTCATGGCTCACTATGGCCTTCATCTTATTTCAATAATTACAGACTGATAGCCAAACTCCTGTTTCTTAAGAAAAGATCACCTTGCAGCTTGCCTGTTTGTTTGTTTGTTCGAATTTGTTGAATTTCAATATAATTTCGTGCTGCATCCCAGCACTTATCACAAATGATCTTTAATGGATGTAGATGCTGACAGCTGGAGCTTTTTTTACTCCCAGTATTTTACACCACTGACTATGGGATTCCCATGAACAGACTGAGGCAGTGGGCTGAAATGCTGTGCTGCAATATCAGTTACAACCTATTTGTCTAAGAGGAGAGTTGTCATTTGTCAGATGATTTGATGAGTGTTAAAGCTGTTCAATATGGAGAAGTTTGAGGAGATAAAGAGGTTCACAATGTTTTCCACCTGCTTAAACAATGTTATTGGTTATGATAGGTAGATTTTAGATTAGATTAGATACAAGATACCCCCCCACGCAATAAATATATAGATAACAGTGCATGTTAAAAGAGTTATGAATGCATGTACAGGGTTAAAAGTGCATGTAGAATGGGTTAAAAGTGCTAGTATGGGTTTCAAAGTGCATATGAATTGAGTCAGAGGGAAGCATTGTATAACTGTATTACAGTGGGTAGGACATTTTTGAAGCGCTCTCTTGAGCAGCAGGGGAGTCTGAATCTGTTACTGAATGAGCTCTTGAGTTTGCCCAGTGTTGCATGGAGGGGATGGGTGGTATTGTCCCTGATCCTGTGGAATTCTATGTGGGTTCTGTCCTCAGGCACCTCCTCAGTGGTGCTCAGCTTCAGGCTTTCTGACTGGGCCTTCCTTATTAGATTGTTCGCCTTGTTGCAAGGTTATATCACTTTTGAAATTCTCATTAGTTTTAATTCTTATTTATTAATTTCTGTTTGCTTTTTTATTTCAGTTTAGTTCTAGTTAGCTGACCAAGTGATTAAGCAGTTTTAGTTTAGTTTATATTTTGAGGCATTGACTCATTTTAGTTTAGTTATAATTAGTGTTTTCATGTGTCAGGAGGAAGGCCTTAATTTGTAGAAGCTGACAAGGATAAAAGAATGCATGACACCAAATATGTTTTTACCAACATTTACCACCATTTCTGAGGAACCAGTAATGAGCGCTAAGCATCTTCATAAAATGCATGTGAAGCATCTTCTTCGGCTGACGCATGCAGCAACTGCGGCAGCTCATATGCTCCATGCTGCCACCCTCTGGAATCAGCCAGTTAACTCTGACTGAACAGGACACAGTGATTGAGGGAGAAAATGAAACGATCAACTAAAACTACCAGTTTAGTTTTGTAATGTTCATTATAGTTTCTTAATCAACATTTTTATTTTATTTATTTAACTAATTATTTTTGACTGCTAGTTTTGGTTTAATCTTTGTTTCATTAACTATCATAACCCGGCTTGTTTTTTCTTAATGCCCCCCCCCCCCCCCAGCTCACCACAGCAAAGAAAAGAGTGCTAGCCACGACAGTCTGACAGAACAAATGAGCATCTTGTTGCAGACATTGAAAGACCTCAGCCTGCTCAAGAAGTAACCAGCCTAGGCCCTTCGTGTAGACAGTGTCTGTGTTTGTTGACCACTCCAGCCCACTGTCCAGTAGAATGCCCATGTACTTATACTGCCCTGCAGTCTCCACATCACTCCCACTGTTGCAGACAGGAGGTGGGGCTTGTTCTTCCTACAGTCCTTCCAGCAATCTCCTTTGTTTTTGCCACATTGAGCTGCAAAGAGTTTTCCTCACTCCACTGCACAAACCTGTCAGTCAGACCCCTGTACTCCTCTTCTTAATATTGTCTGTGTTTTTTTCTCTACATTAGCATTTGAATTTGAAATTTGATTAGTGTAGCCTTGAAAAGAGGCATATATAACCTAACATTTCCCTCACTCTAGGTATTAAATAGTTCTTGCAACCGTAAGCATAAATAGATAGTACTCCACCTGTTGGCCTGTCATGTAATTAGTTAATTGTGGGTGTGATTGAAACATTAGAGAGAATACTCATCTACAAATACCACAAGCCACCCAGGGTTATCTGCAATAATCAGATCTCTTTATTTTGACCTATCTATCTTTTCCTGTCCTTCTCTCAGTCTCAGGAACCTGTGTATTCAGTCTGTGTATCCAAACCCTTGTTACCCTCTTCTGTCACCTTCAGGTTTTGCCATTGCTCTGTTTAGGAGGAGAGAATGAATGCATGGAAAATAGAGGTCTGCATTGGGAAATGTGATTTTTGCCCTTCTGAATTGTGCTCTCAGTTGTTCAATACTTTTCTCTGGACCCTGATCCCTGTTGATTACATTCACAGAGAACATCACAACCTGGCTGTCCTTAGTGTTTCTTGCTGATGTTTTGTTCCAGTAAGGAACGTTTCTTTGGCCTGCTTCCTTTCAAGATGATAATAACAGAGGATACAGTTGGTATAGATCATTGGTTGCAGATCACATACTAGAACACATATTTTTTCAAGTCACTGCATATTGTAAACACACACTCACATGGGTATTCTCTTCTGCTCTGTAATGAGGACAACCCCCCTTTTCTCTATTCTACAAAAACTCCTGTGTATTTACATCTTAAATGATGGTGTACAATATCCCACCTCAGTGTATGACAGTAATCCATGCTCTCCTCACTGTGCAAGGAGAGGTGACAGAGTAAATATTGCACATGCATGCGCACACATGCACATGTGCGTGCGCGCGCGCGCACACACACACACACACACACACACACACACACACACAGCGCTGAGAATCTCAATCTAGTCCCCAACACAGTCAGGATTGAAGCAGTGCCAGGCAGGATTTGGTGAGTCAGATTTTTGTAGCTTTGTCTTTAAAGGAATGCCCTACTGAGAATATTGTACAGCTTTTGAATATCAAAGATGCCCTGAATTGCTGCTCTGAGAGGTTTGAATTGATCAGTGGTGACACAGTCAAAGCCTTAGTATGGATTACACAAAACAATATTATATTTTTTCTTTTTGTAATCCTTGAAGATCATTGAAGTTGTTGATGTTGGATACACAAAAAAAGGACAATGAGGTGAAGTGGTTTAAGATCATAGTCTTGAATTGTTAGTGATCTTATCGATCTTTAGAGTGTGTTGCAGATAATCCCAAGCACATTAGCACAAGACAGTCAGCAGGGTGAGTCTGGTCCTGTGGTCCAGTCCAGCACACCAGGATATATCAGGTGGTCAATGTCCAACATGAGCTTTATGGATGAAAAGATTCAGGTATGCATATTAACTAGAGAGGACCAACCTACTTTGTTATACAGACTGCAGTGGTCTTAGGGATGTCTGGTAATGAATGATGAAGGACTGACAGAAAGACTGCCTCAGATGTCCTTTTCTTGGAATGTGAGGGGAAGCTGAACACATTTTTTGTTGCAGTTTAGTGTGATGTAAATAGTTGATCAAAATCAAGCCTTGTCAAAAAGGCTGGAGAAGCTGTGGGGAAGCTTTGCTGGTTAAAATAGAAATGCTCCATCAAAATTCAGTTTATAGCTTCAGCAAAACAGGAACAAATCTGACAAAAGACTGTGGACAAAGGGCCAGAATGTAAAGCTGATTGGTGATGAGGGACGAGCGTGGAGATGTGATGAATGTGAGGCTGATTGGGGGTATTGAGAACAAATATGTGCTTGAGTGAGCATACAAGTGAAATGTGAGGACATGTGGTGGGAGGGTAGGAGGCTCTCTCCTCTCATAATATCACATACAGTCCTTTCTTTCACCTCAGTGTGTGGGTCAATTATGTGCTGCAACTCAATGTCAAGTGGTGTAACCGGTATTTATTTATTTATTTATTTATTTATTTTCATAAAACTGCCTATATACAGGAAAAGAAATCTGGACTCCTATGTGAAATTAATGGAATGGAATTAATAGAATTCACTTTTGCAATGCAACATGTTTCTTGACAAATTATTTTAAAAAGTTTTTTTCTTTTTAGGAGAAGTCCTGCTCATCTTTGCCAAAATGCATTCAAATTTAAATATGGCTGTACAGCAAAAAAAAAAAAAAAAAAAAGTCTTATTCAATTTATGTTTTCAAAATTAAGTGTATAGTTTTATAAGTACCCTTAAATCCAGTGTAGGTGGATCAAATATGTAACATTTATCATTCTTTTGTGGTTACAAAGAGAGAGCACCTCTTCAGCTGGGACTTCACTTGTTTGGTCCGCACCAGAATCTGAAACAAACCTTGGTATGATTCATTTACGGTGTGAATGCAATCCAAACCAAATGCAAAATCCAAGCGCCTTTTTTGGATCCAATAGGCTTCCGTTGTTGTCAGAAAACGCTCATTAGCAACTCGCCAGCCAAAATGAGCCGTGGGTCAACATGGAGCACAGAAGAGACGCAATATGAGCCCTCTGCATGACACCCACACATCACACACAACAACAACACAGCGCAGTCTCTGGGTGCTTAGAGGCCGTAGCACCTGGACTGGGTTATATATGACTAACACCCACAAGGGTATTCATCACATAGATGAGCAACTCAGCTTCATAGCCTACCTGATCCGTTCTCTGCTGATGAAGCCTGCTGTTGTAATGGTATAGTAGGCAATGATGAAGGCTCCCCTCCCTGTCCGTCCTGCACCAAATTAAAAGGGCAGTGAGAAATGAATTTTAATGCAAGATCGTGCCCATAACTTTTATCCAATGATTGAGCAACTGTGGGACACACATGCTTTTGTTTACAAAGTTGGTCTGCTTGTAAAAAATGCAACGTGAATATGAACCACACCAAGTAAAAAAAAGATTGGTCTGCACCAAAACAAGTCAATCAGACTTCCTGCTGTGAATACGCCCTTACTTTTGTTAAAAAGGTTCAAAAGTTGTTTCAAATGACATAAAACCAATATGAATACATAATTTACACTTTTTAACAAATCTGATGCATGGCTGTAATTTTCCATCATCTTGCCAACACTGATTTGTCGCTGACCCACGCACAGGTCTGCTGCCTGGGTCAGGACTTGGCTCACTGGTCAATCTCAGTAACAACTTGCAAATGAGCGAGCATACATGTCTTTCAAAGGGAGGAGACAGCACTGTGATTGTTTATTCCATGTTATGTTTAAAACATATGCATGAATAATTAGGGAAGTCTTTTGGACCATGCACCTGGAGCAGCAACTGTATTTTTCCGCTGAAATAAACACAAGAAGTGACATGGACATGCCTTAATGCACACTGCAACCCACTCTGCATTGTTAGCGCTAAGTTTGGGTGCATGTATTATGTGCGTGCTAGGATGTAGTTCAGGATAGACAGAATTTGAAAAAGCTTTCAGTGTATTTTATGTTTCTGTCCATGCCTTGCTTATACACATTATGCATCCCTGTAAATGAAGAAGAAAGTGTTTCAGGGACTGTCTTCTTAAGAAAGCAACTGTGGAATGAAATGTCTAAATGTCTTCTTAATGTACAGAGGCAGGACACACTCTTTAATGTGACTAAGAGTGTGTGAAAGTGTGTTTTCATGGCTCCTATGCATGACAATATTAAATGACATGTCAGTGCATTGTCTTTGTGGCTTTGTAATGGCTTTACTACAGTGTGTGTGTGTGTGTGTGTGTGTGTTTGTGTGTGAGAGAGAGCATGTATGCCAAAAAAACTACAGAAATTTAACCTGGACTCTTAAAATGCTGGGAATAATTCCAGCCAGAAAATCCCATCCTCATCAACTTTTAAAATTGGATTTTCCCCTCTGCCTCGCTCCATTGTTTTTGGAGCAACATTTCAATTAGACATACATGGACAGAAATAGATGGGGCTCAGAGCTCAAAGGAATTACATTCCTCCACATGTGCTTGGACACAAAGACTTCAAAGAGCTTTGGTAGCCAGCTTGGATGCAAACTAATGGATTTTTGTTTTTAGCTGACAAAGGAGCTGGCATATGTAAACCGGCACACACAGCCATGATAAACCACTGCACACACACACCACAGGGGGGTTGCAAGGGGTTTACCAAATTAGTGATTTTTGAGGAAAAAACAATTTAGCAAAGTGGCTGCTTATATATTCAGCACTTAGTGGCATCATGTACTGTCAACTCTGTCACAGCATTAGAAAAGATCCATGCAGCATGTGAGCATGAATGTGTTCCAATGATAATGTTAGACCTGAAATTTAAGAGCTATTTTGTGGCTGTATTCAAAACCACATACTCTACTGCTAGTAAGTACTGATTTGACCAAAATGTAGTATGTCCTATGCCGTATGCAAACAAAAGCAAAATCTGCAGTATGCGAGAGATTCCCAGATGTTGTAGCGATTCAGAAAAAATCTCCAGTATGCAGCCAAACAGTCTGAATGGATGTTTGTCTGAGCACGTGCTGCCATGTTGATGGATATGCCATGTATCCCATAATGTAATGTGCCCCTAACATCTAACCATAACCAGAGACACTTTAGAGAAGTGAAGTATGTTCACTCTGACCCTAACCCTGTTATGTAGCATAATAAAATAAAATAAAATTCATTATAGACCGATCAGTTCATTGTGAAATATTTATTTATTTGTTGAAATGTGGTGATGTGTGTACATACAGAGTCCCGAGGCAGCGCTGCTCTTTTGTCAAGTACACAAACATTTATCTTCCAAAAAGAATTTAACCAGCCGGTGGTAAACCTCTAAAAAAGTAAATTAATGGGCTCCCTTTCAGGTGGCTCCTCACGTCTCCAAAAACGTCGGAGCAAACTTCCAAACAGGCGTAATTTGGATAAACTGACCACAGACTGGGATCTAAACAGTTACTTTCTTGCATGAAAAAAAATTAAAACTTAATAAAGTGACATATTAACAGCTCTACAGCAGGAATTAAAACAGCTTTTAGCTTGTTTTAACACTATCACTGTAGGTTGGAGCAAAATGTATTCTGGGATACTTGTATAATCTACTGCAGTGTGAACGGCATTGATCTGCCGGAGTAGCATAATGAATCACACATTCAGTACGCATGTGATGATGATGAAAACCCCAATTAAAGGTTTGTAAAGCGCCTGTCCCAGCTCCTGCAGGAACACCTGAAGACTGAAGATCTCTCCCTGGCTCCTTGCTGGATTGACAGCCGTCCACAGCACAAAGGTGCTGAATGCCAACATGGATTTTACAGTTATAAAACAGTATCACTGGCCACCGATCTGTTTTCTTCTTCACTCTGTAAGTGGTAACACACTGCAAAAAAAGAAAATGACAAAATTATACACTGTATATTCTTCCTCATGACACCCAAATATATAACACATATCAAATATAGAATAAGAAAAAAAGAATAATAAAAGCAAATATATATCTCACACAAGCATGAATTTAACAGGCTAATTATAAAGTTTGTGCGTTGCAGTGAAAGCAAATGTGGAGGGCTCAGGCTTATTCCTTTCAATAATCCCATCCATGGCGAGTTTTTACTGGAGCAGATCTCCACCCAGGCCATACGAAGTGAAGAAGCTGTCGCACCTTACAGCGCGCCCCTCAAATACCTCAGTCAGGTCCAAAATGACTCCCCTGACCCACTTCCACTGGTGCACGAGCTGCCTTCCATGTGTACACTTGCATCTGGAACACAGGCAACCCACACTTTAGGCCCATATTTTGCGGGCTTGTTGGGGATGTATTGACGAAATCGGCAGCGACCCTGGAACGCCACCAGCTGCTCGTCAGTACAGATATCTTCAGCTCTAGACCTGAAGTTAAACACCCAGCAGCTGCATGTTGCTTCACTGGAGACTGAATTTGAGAGGCACAGCTTTTCCTTCCTTAACGAGAAGTGTCTCAGCCTCTCGAGCAGAGGTTCGTGTCAACAGCAGCTCTGAAAACAAAAAGCTTACTGTCCTCTTCCATCAGTCTCTGGATTGGAAAATTGCCTCCGTGTCCCCAGCTGCTGACGACTAGTCCTAGACTTCTCAGTTGCAGCTCTCACACTGGAAGAATGATAAAGAAAAGGGATAAATGCAGTGTTGATGTGTGTTTACTACATTGTATTCAATTTATTACCAAGCTTTTAATATGACAGTACATGATGAATTGATTAAAGCTTGCAGGACAGACATGATTTTAGCAGTGACTAAAAGCAAATCACATTCACTATACTGAGATGAGTGTGAAAGTGTGTAAATGTGTAGGAACAGTGTATATGATCTGTTCCATTTGTCTTTTCAATTCTGTGTAGGTGTGCACTGGGTGTATGAGTAAAAGGATTTGCACTGTGTGTGTGTGTGTGTGCTTACACCACTCTCCACTTAGCCATACTTAGAACAAAAAAATAGTCCTCAAGTGCACCACAATTAATGTGAGCAGCAGGTACTGAACAATGTTAGAAAACTAACAGACAGCGGCGTTCTGTTTTTATGACCCATGAGAGGTGGATTGCTGATAAACTTTTAGCTGTGTTTGAATGTGCAATAACAATAAAGTATCTAAAGCGTGTGTGTGTTTGTTCAGGTATTTAATATATCCTAACTACACAAGTCAGACAGGGATAATGAGCTTTAGGAAAATAATGTAAACCAGTCTGTTATATACCCTCAAGATCTTTTCTTCATTTATTAGCCCTGAAGCAGTTTATTAATGGATGTATAGCTGTGCATGTCCATGTTGTATCTGTATGTATGCTGCAGCTTCCAGTTTAATTATTTACCCATAGGTAGTTCAAGTTTGGAAAGTTTCTGTGTGTTTGTGTGGGTGTTTTCATTTTGTCTCATTAGCCTGTAAGTAGTTGTTGGCTCATGATTCATTATCAGCTCTGTGTGTGTGTGTGTGTGTGTGTGTGTGTGTGTACAGGCACTTACAAATGTACACTAGGCTTTATTAGTCTCGAAGCGTTTATGTCTACAGGTGTGTCTGAGTTTGTAAATGCTGTAATACACTGGTTCAGATTAATAAGCAGCTTAGATGTTTGATTGTGTGTGTGCAAGTGTGGTGTGTGTGTGTGTGTGTGTGTGTGTGTGTGTGCACTTGGTGCTGGAAGCTCAGTGACCAGCCTCATTTACTAATATGAATATTATTCATCATAGGGGCAGAGGTACAAGCATCATCACATTGCAACACTTTGTTAAGCTCATAAGACCCACTCTGTATTTATTACCTTTCTGAATTTAAAAGTCACAAATTATCTCAAACCACAGACGTTTTACTCTGTGCCAACACCCCAAGACCATGGACATATCCTTTTGGGTTCTTGGGAGAATCAGGAGTCCATTGTGGACCTGCTCTCTATTTCAAAAAAATGCCATGACTTCAGTGTTTATTTATCATGAATAATTCACTTGTTTGCTGGAGGCTGTGTTTTTTTTATGACTTGTATTATTATTATTTTTTATTTTCTAATATTCACATGAGTGACATCACATGGTAAACAAGATGCCGTCTATACAAACCAAAACAAAGTAAACCCCCCTACCACCACCCACACACACACTCATAACAAGTAGGGCTCATCCTATCAATATACAGTAGTGGCTTATTTTGAGACATGATAGGCATTATGTAACTAGAGGAAAAAAAAACAAACACAAAAAGACCATAAAGTTGTCAAGTATGGTTGAGGTTCTGGGGCTTGGCCTCCAGGAGGAGAAGGAGCAGCTTGGGTAGTTATTATGAATATGTGCTTAAATGTGTGATTTATGCTGTACCCAATGGTAAAGGAACTGATGGCAACAGCATCCGACGCTCCGTGGGAGGGGGTTAGGTCACGGAGAGGTGGAGAGGAAAGTACCTAACTCCCTACACAAGGAGGAACCATTGACCATATAAGGGGTGAATCAGGGCAGGGAGATGGGGAAATCGACCTGTGAAACAGGAAGGTTGTTGGCCATAAAAGAAGCTGGTTGACAGTGATTTGGGGGAGTGTGATTAGGACCAGACAGAAGATATGTCGTGAGACAAGATCGTCTGCCTACGAGGACCCCGAGTATTGGTAGCAACAGAAGAATCCAACCGAAAAATACTTGCTAACAGTGACTGGGTCTTGGGGATCCCCACTCTCCCTGCCACAGGGGTCGGCTGCTCCTGGTGAAGATCACTGCTCTAAGTCCGGAGCTGGATCTACTCTTTTGAGGTTTGCTCGGCCTGGTGAAGAGAAGCACTCTAAGACCAGAGCGTGATTTCCCTTCCAGGGTGGTTCAGCCTGGTGAAGATTGGGTTTCTAAGTCCAGGGCTGGTTATTCCTCTTTGAAGTTCCCAGCCTGGTGAAGAGAGAACCCTAAGGCAACCCTGAGGCAACCCTAAGTCCAGAGCCCATCACTCCTCATTGAGTTTTTCCAGCCTGGTGAAGACTGCACTTGTAAGACCAGGTTCAAGAGGCACAAAGCCACGCAGCTAAATCAGCCCCCGGCAGAAGGATCTCAGGATGTTTGTGCCTGGCCAGCCAAAGCCTGTATCCTACCCAAAAATGGTAAATAAGGTTATTATTCATTAGAGTCAGGGTTAAATTGATAGGCTGTGGGACTGATGTGATTTAATTGAATTCATATGCTCTGATGCTGCTTTGCCATTGCTAAATTCCTGCAATAAAAGTTCAATCGAAAGACAAAAAGTAGTTTTATCCTCATTCCTTGTAATCGAGTCTGCAGTTTATAGGCACCTACTAGATTACTAAGGGTTAAAGTAAATTTGAAAACGATCAGGGGAGCTCACACAGAGAAGCTGTCCATGATAGTAAAAAGCTAAGCACTGGTGTGCACAACATTCTTAAGGTTCTTAAAGGTTAATCTAGTTTTGTGCCCACTTAAGAGAGATTTAAACAGGTCCCTAGGGTTGTTTTCCTTAAATTTAACCTAGCCAACAACAAGAGCCCAGATCATAAGAGGAAAGCTGCCGTTAACAGGTGTGTTGAGTGACTGTTCCTGGGTGGCAGGGCTGCTCTACCAGGAGCAGTGGCTTGAGGAAGCGGGATAGACATTTGGATGAAGGCAGTGAGAAGCTAGGTGAGTTTCCTCATCACCAGCTTGGACACTTTAGAATTTCTACTCAGGTTGGTACCTGTTAGAACTAGAGAATCTACCCTTTAAACGGAGAGCTGGTCCAGTAATAATCCTTGGTGAGGAGGAATTACCGGGGATCTAACAAATAAATAGATGTATAGCTCTACATCATAATAACCCTCATCATCACTGTGTCAGCATCACATCTCCACCACCTTATTACCTGCAAGTAATATGCATCCACTTGCTCCTTTACATTTTGTCTACATAGGCTACACAGTGTGAAGGTACATGCACCACTTCAGGAGATACTTTTATGTTTTGTCCTGCATCCTATATGACATCATTTCATATGCCACTACTTTGCCCAGTTTGGTGGTAGGCTGGAGGTCGGAGGCTTTTTTAAAGCTTGTGTTTATATAAATAGATGGGAAAAGCCAAATGTGAGGTGCACATTGCCTGAGAGTGACCTTGGATAAACAAAATGTGTGTACCCTGCAGAAAAACTATGGTGCGGTGTTGTGATGGAAAGTTAGTGGTAAAATTTAGTCAGTAAATAAACAGTGTAATTTCTATCTGGTGTTACTGTATATTACATACTTCGGGGTCATGGATTTATCCCTGGTGTGTTGAGGACTGGCCTGCAGTGGCCTGGGTCGGTCTGGACCCTTTTCACAGAGATGAAAACTTTGATTTATGTACTGTTGATCCAGAGGCGTTCAGTGGCCATTAAACCTGTAAGTGCAATCAGTTACAGCTGCCAGGACGGCCAGGAAGGTCACATTCAATGGCCATGACAGTGAGGAGGGCCTATAATGTTTAGATAGGGTGACCACACACACATAAACACACTTTATACACTGTTTGTTGTAAATAACTAATACACAGATGATTTATGAGTTTGCCCGCATCAAATATTCATACTGAAGTTACTGTGAGATCTGAGGTGAAGGACTGTGGGGGATGTTTTACCTCCTCTATAATGAAACACTAGACTTGAGTCACATCAGGGGGGTTGTTCAGATAAACCTGGGAAGTCTGAGCAGAGAGACTGTGGAGAAATGTCACAGGTAGAACATGAGGCAGATATAATCCTGAATCCGGATATAATCTGCTGGTTTGAGGCAACAAACATCACAACGTTTCTCAAAGGTTTCTACATCATGTGATTATGTTACAATAACAGAGTCTTTCCTCTGCCATTTCAGGGGGCAGGGGTTTGTTCAATATGAAATCAGTTAGGCCATAGGAAGTGACATTGCTGCATTGCTGTTATTATTATTTGACTTTTTATTTTAAATGAGTACAGTCAGTTTTTTTTCCTCTCTCTCTTTTAACGTTTTATTTTCAGTTACACATAACAGTGTGTAACTGCACACCAGTGTTAATATCCAAATTGAGAACTCAGAATACTAGAAATCCAAAAGAACATGCTCAACCCTCCAAAAGTATAAATGGGTATTTATTGCCACACGAACATTTCAGGAAAAACCCTTCTTCAGTGTGTATCAGGCAAACCACTACATACATTACACACACAGGTGTTATTTATCAGTTATCACTAATCAGGCTGGAGCCTTGACAAGAGAGGAGTAAAAAAAAAAAAAGAAAAAATTCAACCCCTGACTTAACTGCTCCAATAAAAGTTTTAATTATTTTTAAACATTTTTAGATTTAAAACATTTAATAAAAAACAGAATACTTGAAAACAGCATTTTTCCAGGAAACAGGTCAACACCAGCTCCTCATTATGGCTCTAAAGCAGGCATGTCAAACTCATTCCACAAAGGGCCGTGTGGCTGCAGGCTTTTGTTCCAACCAATCAAGAGCACACAGTTTGACCAATCAGCTGTCTGAAGACTGAGATCAGCTGATTAAATGAGTCAGGTGTCCTGCCTTGTTGGAAAGAAAACCTACAGCCACTGCCCTCTGTGGAGTGAGTTTGACATGCCTGCTCTAAAGTGTCAAGGAAATGCATCCAAAAACATTCTCTTCTCGATCACCATGTCTAGGTGAAGTTTTAACTGGCTCCATGCCCATTTATCTGAGGTGTGATGTGGTGTGATTATGGCTATTAAAATGTCTGGCTACTGCCGAGTTAGAATTATGAACATTTATGTTCGCAAATTCAAGAGCCAGACATTTTAACAGCCATAATCAGACCTAAGATTTGGTTTTGTTGTGTTAAACCTTTTCATAATGACTGTGTCAAAGGATGTTTATGTTTATATAGAAAAATATTTGAGTGTTTTTTTTCTTCTTTCTCCTACTCTTGTCACTGCGGCTGCTCCAGCCTGATCAGCGATTACTGGTAAATAACACCCGTGTGTGTGTAATGTATGCAGTGGTTTGCCTGATACATGCTGAAGAAGAGTTTTTCCCAAAATGTTTGTGTGGCAACTCAGAATACTATAAAGAAATACAATTTATTGCCCAAAGCAAAAATAAAGATGAAAATAAAATGATCAAAGGAGGGGTCACGTCACTTTCTCTTATGTCCGTTGAATATTCCACCCGTCTTGTCTCGTATACAGTCCATTTTTGCCAGCATTGATCATGGTCCCATCTTTAAATCCAGACTAGCAGGTTAGACTTTCCATAGAGTATATTTCCTCTTCGATGTCCTAGGCTCAGAGGGTCACATCTCAACCAGTGCCTTGTTATGGCATTCTTACATGCCAATATGAATATAGGTCCTCAGTACTTCTTTAGAATAACACCACCTGGTATCAAACCCAGGTCCATAGTCTGTATGTCCCTGAGTTACCCTGACTCCCTGAGTCCACAAGAATGTGATAACTCTGTCCCAGAACACTTCACACTGTCTCCAGCATTGCTGCTCTTTACTATTTTTATTTTATTTATTATTTTACTGTTGATAAAAATCTCTTTCACAAGAGTGTCCTGGTCATGACAGAAGTAGCACAATGAACGGATAAAAATTGCAGTCGTTTACATCCACAGTGAAAACAAACACGTGCTGTAGGGGTGTAATGTAGCTCACTGGGTTGAGCAGGCACTCCATATACAGAGGCTGTAGTCCTCACTGTTGCGGCTCCTGTTTGATTTTCCTGGTGGCCTATTTTCTGCATGTCATTCCCCCCTCTCTGTCTCCCCATTTTCTGTGTCCTGTCAATTAAAGGTGTAAAAAGCCAGAGAAAATACTTAAAACATAAAAACATACACATAAAACCCAATGAAAGCACATATAAAACCCCAAACTAAACAGTGTCAGTGACTAAGAAGAACCAAAATGTCTGCGTGATAAAGAAACAGATCAAGTTCTTCCATCCGAATTCCCTCCATCTTTCAGAACTAGTGGAGGTTTGCTGTGATGTCAGTTCTTAATGAATATGAATACGAATTACTTTATTGATCCCCAAAGGGAAATTCATTTGTCTGTCAGCTCATCAACCATTTGCAGAAGAATGAAGAAGCCTGATGGCTGAAGGTACAAAGGATCTTCTATATTTCTCCGTCCTGCAGTGAAGAGAGAGGAGCCGTCCACCACCGCTCTTCTCTTGGTCCATCAAGGTGTTATGAAGAGGATGATCTGAGTTGTTCAGAACGGCCTCCACCAGTGTGTATCTCTCCACCACATCCTCAGTGAGTCCATCAGGGAGACATGACTGATGTCACATGCCTCAGGATGTTTAGTCTGTATCCTAGCAACAACTTCACGGAGACCTATATCTCCAGCTCCTCATCACTCTTGTTGATGTCTGAGTTGATGATGAGTTGATGACTGATGGCAGAAAGGACCTACAGCACATCTCCACCTCCAAGCCTTTAACCTCTGCACCACCAGCACAGCAACCATGAAAGCAGCTCCTCATCCAGCTGGAACAGGGTGGCATCCTCCAGACTTGCTCCATTTTCAATGACAGAAGCTCCTCTCCTGAAGAATCTCCTCTCCCACAGAAGCATCCATCAGTAGTTGACAAAATATGAGAAAAACATACAAAAACACAACAAGATAAAGCAAAGGTTGAGTAAAAACTCAGAGCTACCAGACTTTGCTGCTCCCAGTTGAAGGGCATGTTCTGGAATCTGGTGTTAGTGACAGTGGTTGTGAAATCTATGTAAATAATGTAATGTTCATCTTTAACACGTTTCTTATCCCTGAGGAGTTTCCCACTCAGGTACTCTGTCAAGGGCACCACATGCATAAAGCATGAAATGATGTAACTTTTAAATGGAACAAAATCTAACATCCAGACCTGCTGTGCTCCAGTGGAAGGTCACACACAGGCCGTTAGAGGGAAACTAATCTGGTTTGCACATGAGCAAGATGATAGAAATCAATACATCAATGCACACGGCCCTCATGTGTTTTGTGCAACATGCATCCATCCCTGCATGAATGTTAACCTCTGGTGAACCCTCAGTCAGTGAGGGCTGTCAATTATCAGGCTGTTATTTTCTCAAGGGTACTTCATGGCGGAGGACAGAGTGCGCTACATAGCACCCTTGGAGAAAACAGTTCAAACCTGTTCGTCAATGTTTGCCATCAGCTGTCCTTGTCTCTCCTGTCACTTTGCTATCTGCTGTGTAATGATGTGGAAATTCCTTTCAAAAAAAAAAAAAAAAAAAGAAAAACAAACAAACAAACAAAAAAAAAAAAAAACAGTTCTGGGTTATTTTGCAGCCTAGATCCATCCAGTACTTCAATCTGCCTCAAATACTCACTGAGCCGCGAGTGACACTAATTTGCAGCTGTCAGTCAGCTCGTATTTATTTTGGGTGTACATGTGGAAAACTTGTTTCAAAGCCAAGACTTTACCATGAAAAGACCTGTCATGAGGACATGTACAACATCAAACTGTGTTTATGATGATCAGAGACTGTAGCAGTTAACCCACCTGCCTGATTTGACCCATCATCGTTGCCTGAGACTCAGTGTGAACTCTGCCAGAAACACCTTGTTTTTCCACACTGTTGTGGCTCAGACACCTGAGCAGATGAGAAGCAGCTCAGTGGTTTGAGATAACAAATGTTTTGTGCTCAGAGTTCCACACCAAGGCTGCTAAACACTCAGAGAAGAAACTTCAGTCCATGTAAATGAGAGTTTTGCATTTTGTTGCACTGTGTGCATTTTTAGTTGTAAGAACTATAACTTTGTATACATTCATCTTCACGGCAATAATTTCTTTTGTAATCCTTGGATGCTATTTTGTTTTTTCTCTTTATTTGTCACGTGATACATTTAAGCATAATTTCCATTTCCAATTCCGAGTCTTCCTTCAGTTTTGTCATCAGTGTAATTTCTCCTCCCTAGCCGAATCCAGCAACATCTGATTTCACTAGTTCACATTATTGTCAGCTTACTCCACTACATCACTACAATCACTTGCAGTAAAGGTGTGCAGCACATAGGTCGTCTGTGTAGCAGGTTATCATGACACTCAGTCACGCTGTGTTCCTAGGTGACCTCTAGTGGCCACAGCAATTATGACAGCAGCAGAGGGAAAAGTAAAGTGTGACCCATCAGGAGGAGGCTGGGATGGATAGATAAATGAATATGACACAGAATTGACTATGACTGCTTCACAAAAGTTACCATGGCAACAAAGAATGTCTATCACCTCCTTTCTCCTGCTGTTAAACCGGCCTGCACTCCCTGCTCATGACCCAGTCTGCCGTCCACTGGTCCCATTAAGCTGGCCTTCCCTCCCTGCCCACCAGGAGCTGCCTTCATCATTTTCGTTTCTCGTTAACTGACTGATTCCATCTCCATGATTTCCGTATTTCATGTTGTAAATTGTCTTCTTGTCTGTATACAACATCTATTGCACGTCTGCCCGTCCTGGGTGAGGGATCCCTCCTCTGTTGCTCGCCCTGAGGTTTCTCCATTTTCTTTTTCCCTGTTAAAGGGTTTCTTGGGAGTTTTTCCTCAGTCGATGTGAGGGTCTAAGGGCAGAGGATGTTGTCATAATGCTGTGTAAAGCCCTTTGAAACAAACTGTTTGTAAAAACGGGCTATATAAATAAAATTGCCTTGCCTTGCCTTGCCTAACTATTGAGGAGGTACTTATTTTAACCCAAATGACAATCTTCTCGTAACCCTAACAAAGCCATAACCATTACAACAACCATCTCCACAGGAAGGTATGTCAACATGTTTATATTTACAACTGTCACAAAAATCAGGGTTGAAAAAATTCAATGATAATTTGTCCACACAGACAACAATAACTGAATTCATCATCCTGCATCATCAACTTTCACTGCTCATTCTTTCTGAACTTTCTGAGGATGCTGTAGTGTATCTACTAACTTCCAAAATGACAGTAGAAGCATTAAAATAGAAGCTTTTATAGATGCAGGAATGACTCATCATCCATACTGAACTGCAAAAGGTTTTATTTGCATTTCTTACAAGTGAGGTGCACAGGAAGTGGAGGAACAAATGGGTGGGAGGTTCATTTTGGTTCAGGGAACACACAGACAGCGGAGTGTGTTTTGGACTCTGTGCTGAGAACAGACGTCTCAGAGCCACGTGTTTAAAATAACTTGGCTGGTATATGATGATTTTACTAATGGGAGCAGGCTGAATGCTTGCAGGAATTCACAGCAACAAATGGATAACACTTCACATTTCATACTTCAAATGCAGTGTGCTGCCAATACTGCTGCTGGATTTTATTTTGAGATCACATGAGCAATTAAAATGAACCGATGAGATCTGATTGTCTCTCGCTCTCTCTCGCAGTATGTTCTCAAGTCAATATGTATTTTGACTTACATCTGCCAATCAAACCCTGCTGCTTTGATTTCCCTCTCCATGTTTTGAAAATCATCTCTAATAAATTATTCCAATAATGAAACTGAGTCCCGGTGTAACGGAGCCGTCCTTAAGAAGTCACTCAGAGTTGTGTCTGCGACACACGTGAGCAGCCCGTCTGTGCTCAGTCATTTTAAATGTCAACACATCCGCTCGCACTGTTGTCATCATTAACCTTTTATGCTGATTTTGTCTGACAGTGTCAGAATTATTAAACGATAGTTTGTCTCAGACAATTACTACCAGTCTGATTAATTCTGTCTGGGCAGAGGTTTTCATTCTTGTGGAGGTGGTTTTTGAAATGTCTGTCTGTACAGGCCCATCACAGTGAGGCAAAATGTTTTACAATAAACTAATAAAACTTTGACTCTGGTGAGTTGGGGAGTACCACCTCTTTATCCTCTGGTTTAATCTCTGACAAAAAAGGCATCCCATTCCTAACCTAGAACAGTGACTCTGTGCTCAGTATCAGTAGATTTTATGTGTGGCCAAAACTTATTGAAATAGCACGACTTGCATCATGTTCCACATAAGAGATTAGTCTTCTTGTGCAGGAAAAAAACAAAAAAAGAAGAAGAAAACAGAAGTTATGAGTGTGCATCATGGCACATGGTCTTTACTGAGGATAGCTAGCTCTCTGCTGTAGAAACAAAGACAGCTGAGTTAAGTAATTCCTCTCCCCATCACCCCACACCTTCCCTAAAGCTGCAGGTAACATTCACAGAAACAAAGAATCAACAGGTTTGAAAACATGTGCCACCACTGTGTGAAATATTTGCTTAGCAGAGCCAGCCAGTCATAAATCTGAGAGATGCAGTAGACAGCACAGTCACATGCAGTGAAACTGGTCACTGAGGATGTTTATATGTAATGTATGTGTGTTCCTGATCATGGAGTATAGTAGGCTACAGAACGTCTCTTTTCCAGTCGTATTGACCCCTCACAGTGGTTTATTGGTAAGTGTTCATGAATGAGCCCGGTCTGGTCCATTGTACCATACATGCTTACAAATTCTTATAAACATAAAACCCATCATCTCCTTTAACATAAAATATGTTGACATTAAAATAGGATGCCTCCTCCACCTCAATACACCCCCTGCTTCACAAAGTACAAGATGACTGCAAACACTGGACCAAACCCCCACTCACTCACTGGATGAATCACTGTGGTTAAAATAAAATCTCTACTCACTGTACTAATGTCTTATTCTCAATGACCCGCCACTGGCAGACAGTTCAACTCAGTTCCACTTACATTAATAAATAGGAAACCACAAGGTGATCTCAAGGCACTGAACTTCCACCACTACATCCTGGTGAACCAGCTACAGTATTGATTCAAGTGGATGCAAAAACACAAATCAGTAACTCATGTCTACAACTAGAATAAATTAATGTTAATCCCACTCCACCTGTTTACTTTAGTAAGAACAACAAACCATCTTCAGCCTGCTAAAAAAACAAGAACAACAAAATCAGTGAATATTCATTAACACCTTTTAGTTCCTTCTCGACCAACAGCTATAATCAATAATTAATTCCAACATAATATAACACACTCACGACTCTCTACAAAAGTGAGGAGTTCATAATAATCAAAAATTAACTTTATAGACTCAGTTCCTCCTCAGATGCCTCCATAACAATTTCAATCACCAAATGGGAAAAGGACTTGACTCTCTTTCTCCCAACCCTGATTTCTGGACATAAAGTGGTTTTTCCGTATGGATCTGACCATAGAGGAGACACAGTCCTGCTCTCTGTGTATCAGCCAGCTCCTGGTCCGTCTGTTGCTTCTCTCAATAAATACAAATATAAATGGAGTCAATCATTCAAAAGGTTATGTTGCCACTGAACATAATTTACATGATTACTTACGTTCACAGTGTCATTGTAATAATTTAAAATGAACAGCCATCAAACTGTAAGGAAAGCAGCCTCTTTCTCTTCCCTCATATGAACAATTTCATAGACTGGTGATGTTAAATCATGAAACCTGGATCACTGGGCCTTTTCTTCAGTGTAGTGTGGCCAAGTGTGGCCCACAAGTTTTTGGTATTGGAGAGAAAATAGTTGGTTTCAGCATGTTCCCCTTCACTCTTCCCAAATGACAGGTAAGAGCAGTGGTAAACAGTTGTTTACAACAGTGTCTTTTTTGATTACCATTTGGGGCACTAAAGTCTCCATCCAGTGTTGTACAATACAACACTGAGTGTCAGGTGGAAACAGCTAAGTGTGAATCACTTCCTTGCCGATGGTTGTGTTAATTACAATTTTGTAAATGGATTTCCACCACAAAAGTGCAAAAGCAACAACGAGAGTCGTTACTATTATCTAAGCTTTAGTTTTAGGACGAAAGGTTTTTGGAAACAGGTGTTAATTGGGTGAGTCTACAGGCTGTTTAATGATGCTCCTGAACCACTTCAATGAGTCACATAAGAAGCTGTGGCAGGAAGGCTTCCTGGACAGACATCTGGGGGACATGCCATTGTCCAGCAGCTCATTAGACTTGATAATAGCTGGTAATAAACATCAAACAATGAGGTTTATTTCTCCAGCGGACAGAGCTGCTCTGACTCACATACATACAGTCACTCACAATCTCTAACCTAACAACTGCAGAATGCATCTTTCAAACCCTGAGCAGTCTAACTGTCGATCAGTGTTCTTCCATGAGGTGTGGCTCATACATGTTTCATTTGGGATCAAAGAGTAAGATGAAAGAGTTCACAGCTGATGAGTGTGGACTACAGTTACTGACAAAGCTATAACGATGAATCATCTGAACCTCTCCACTCATGCAAAACCACAGAAAACATTAAAATGGAAAACACACTGGCGTCGGACTTACTGAATATTGAACTCTTAGAATAATAATGATAATTAAAAAAAAAAAAAACATACACAGATGCTACCTTGTTCCCCCTACAGTGCAGCCTGAAGCCATGTGTTGTCCCCTCTTCAGTCATTTTTTTTTTTTTTCCTAACAAAATGTTAACTGGAAGAAGTTTGAAGTCTCCCTGGTGTTAACCTCCAGGCCAAACAGAATAATCAGAATCAGAGTCAGAAAAAAATCCCTGATGGATTTACTTTACAAATGCTGAAAACTCAGTGAGGAAAAAGTAAGAAAATAAATAAATAGGTAAGAACTACTGAACAAATAGTGCAATAATAATAAAAATGTGCAGAAAATTGAGTTCTGTGCATAGGTAAGCTGAGTAAAATCATAATGTGGGACAACAATAACTTATTATAGGTTTTACAGCAGAGGTGTGCAGTAAGATGAGGACTAAACAGCAGCCATTCTCAAACTCAAGAGTGCCCAAACTGAGTCTGAACCTGAATGTAATATCTGTGGACTTACATGACAAAAACCATCTTTTACTCATAAGTGTCCATGATCATTCATTCATAAAGATCAGTTGTCAGTGTGACAAATGTACAATTTACTGTCCAAGGCAATATCAACATTGAAAAACTGACAGAAACTGTCACTTGAACTTTACTTGGAGCAAAAAGACCATAGTTTTCAACAACATCAAGTCAAGACTTTCTAAATATGGACCAGATTAATGAAGAATGACAAAATATTTGACCACCCTGTTTTATCAGTAATATATTATACAAATATATTACTATACATAAAGGTCTTGTACCGGGTACATCCTGTCTATCCAAGGTGTACCCAACCTTTGGTGTTTATTGGCTGAGACTGGCTCCAGCCTGCTGTGACCCTGCACAGATAGGCAGTACAGCCACTGGATGGATGGATGGATGGATGGATGGAATACAGTAACTGAATATAATAGTAGGGACAGGGAGACCGGTCAGGAATAAAGGCAGATTGGAGAAAGCCTATATGGAACAGCACCTAAGCCTCATATACAACAGCAGCATCTTCTTTGATATTAGAGGATTCTGATGACAGCAGCTGTAAATATACCTCAAAGGCCTCACATGCTGTTATGAATATGTAATCTTCCATGCCAACTTGGAAGTTCACAAGAGCTCACACATGCACATTTGTTGGCATCTACAGAATGGAGAAGAGAAGCAGCAGCTTCAGTTTGTCCATCAACACAAACACTTTGCTGAGAAACTCAAAAAACTGCAGATAATATTTATCTAATCTGTGCTTCAAAGCAAAATAATAGATTCATATGAGTTTATTAGGTTCCAGTCTATGGCACTACTATTTGTAATACTGTATAGTAAAGTGTTTATAAAATTAAAGTGTCTATACTGTGCGAGAAATATGATGCATTTTATTGTTATAAATTATTATAATTATGATAGAATACTGTATAGAGCTCATAAATGACAAAAGCAAACAGGATTTGGGCTTAATGTGTCTAATGATATCAGAAGATTCTGATGACAACAGATATGATGACAGAAAAAACAATCCACTGTAAATACTGAAGAGACAAATGAGCAAGTGAGATGGAGCTTCAAAACAAAGAAAAATGACCTTTGCAAGTTGTTCTCTTGATAAAAGTGAGGTGTCTCTGCCACATCCCCTCATACTGCTACACTATATGTAGATAAGACCTGGACCTCCCTACACGAGCTGGTCCTGCTGAGTGTCAGTCAGGGATGTCTTGCTGTACTCATCATCACATCCTTCTTCATAAATGCCTGAAGCATACTAAGATCCATCTGAAAGGCATTTGAAGATCCCTGGTGTAGCCTGTAAAGCCTGATTAAGTGTTACGTTGATTTCAGTTCCTGTCAAATGGTCTAATTAGGAACTGCAAAGAGGTACATGAATGACTGAAGAAACTGCTAATGGCATAAAAATGTTTTCTTAGATAGGATCATTATGTGTGGGAAAAGGTTTTATGTAAAAAAAAAAAAAAGTCTATGATATTTGATTTTCTATTGGAATAAAAGCACCATTCACATATTGTATATTCCCATCTGGAGTAGCTGTAGAACCCTCATGATCATTTCAACTGTGAAGAGTGTTTGAATTGTCCTTATTACAGTGATTCAATGAGCTCCTCTCTCTAAAAAACGATCTTTACTAATTGGTGCTTCCACTTCAGGCTACTTAAGACAATAGCCTGAACACATGGTAGAGAGATCATAGAAGACAGTGACATCTGCCTTCAGGATATTTGTCAGCAACTTTATTCTACCACAGGGAGCCATCAAATGTCACCTTTTACCACTAATGTTGTGTGTGCATGTGCATACTTTTTTTTATTTTTTTATTTATTTTTGTAATATTTTTATACACTACAAAACTAATACAAATATAGAGAACTAACAAAAACTGGTTTGAATGTTTCACATTTATGAATACGCTGTGTTAGGTCGAAATCTAAATACATTCTTTACACAATGCATGGGGAGCATTCTGATTGGAGCAGAGCTAGTTATCATATTATCATCCATCCATTTTATAAAATTTATGTAGGGTGGGGTCACAGTGGCAGCAGGCTAAGCAGGGCATCCCAGATGTCCCTCTGCCCTGTAGCCTCCTCAGCTCCTTGGTGAATTCTGAGTCCACATCTAGGTCTCCTAAGAATTTGATCTGCCTGGAAAACCTCCAAAGCCAGGAGACAGGAGGAAGTCAGGGAGTCAGGAGACATCCTCAATCCCTTTGTCGTCATGGAGCAGTGGCTCTTACTCTACTCCTGAGCTCCTCATCGAGTCTCTAAAGCAGAGTCCAGACAGAAAAAATGAGAGTTATAAGCAGCTGAAGTTAGATTCCTTCAGTCATAACCCAGAGCTCACAGTCATAGATAAGGATTGGAGCGTAGATCGAGTGCTTTGCCTTCCGGCTCAGCTCACCCCTCAACACAGCGGTCTGTATGATATCTGAATCACTGCTGATGCTGCACCAATCCACCTGTCAATCTGTCAAATGAACAAGACCCTGAGATAGTAAAACTCTTCAGCTTTGAGCAACACACCCCCAACCATAGCCTCAGATTTGGAGGTGCTGACTCTTATCCCACACTCAACTGCAAACCGCCCCAGTGCATGCTGCAGGGAGACCTTCAACACAGGTTCAAAATATTAGTCCTCAAGTGACAGAAAACAACAAGTTACAATGTTAAGTTTCCAAATCATCAAGCAAAAATGAAATACTACGCAGCACATACCCCACCACTCTGCACCTCTGTGTAAAGGAGGCCTAAGTATGTGCTGTCACTCAATGTAAGCTTTACTTTCCATTACTTACACTGTGGTTAACTACTGCTGCAGGCTTCTATCTTGCTTTGCTGAATCTCTTCTGGAAAAGCAAGACTTAATTTCCACTGAGGAACAAATTGATTAACTGGCAGAAGCGTGGATTGAATTTTCCATCATTAATTGGGGCCACTCGTGGGGTCCCACAGAACAAAGACCAACAGCACTGCTGTGTAGTCCTGCTTGTGAGAGAAGGTGTGAGAAATCACAGCAAGAGAGCTTAATGGTATTGGTTCAGGCAGAGCACTGAACTTGTGCTGATTACCATCAGCTGCTCCATTCATTCAGCACAGGTAAGTAATATCCTATCATTATCATGCAAGTGTCAAATCCAGCTTTATGACCTCACACCTGCTATTAAGATGGAATCGCATTACACCTGTACAATATCCACTCCCCTCCCCAGGAGGATTGCAGTCATTCCATTTGTTCTCCACAGCTGGCTTCAGCAGACTCACAGATAACTTTTGTTCAACAAGTGGATTTTCTCCAGCCAATAAAACTGCTGAAGCACTGGGTTTAAAAACCATTATTTTAGTTGTGAAACAACTTAAAAGACACATTGCGGTGGTTCTCTAACAGCAGCTGGCTCAGGTGCAGCTTGCATGAGTTCGTTAGCTCAGCTCCAACCGTGCAGTCCAAGTGGGATTTTTGGAAACTTGTGGTCCATCTCTTCTTCTTTGCTGCTCCAGTGACCTCTGGTTTGATGAATCCATTTTCATAATTATGAGATCCAGGTCTGTATATAGTTTTTCAGGTGGATTGGAGGTCAGACCATCTCATCCATTCTCAGTGAGGCTTTTATATCCCTGTTACAAGTGACTGGACAGCTTGGCTTCAGGTTTTTCACTTGACTCTCCTCTGTGTTTCACAGTTTCACAGTCTGGATGGTCTCTTAATCTGAAAGCTTAATTTTTCTTCTAAAAAATAAGCTGATGTGACAAAAAAGGCTCTAACTTTGTTTCATCAAACCAAACATTCTCCCAGAGGCAAAGTGGCTTGTCATCATACATTTTAGGAAACCTTACTAGGACTTTCATGTTTCTCTTTCAAAGGCAGGTTTGTGCACAGAGCCCACTCTTGTACAGCACATGGGGTGGTACGACTGAATACTGTTGTACTTTGATCTTAGAGTTCAGCTCATGTCAGTTTAGAAGTTTCCCTTGGTTCTCTTTACACCACTGAGACTCAGTTTCCCTCTTCTACTCTCATCCAAGGAGGGTGGACCCTAAACTTGTTAATAACAAGTGCAAATGTGAACACAGGAACATCAAAGTGCTTGGAGATGATCTTGTTGCCTCTACCTTGGCCATATCTGGAAGTTTGGTGGTGAATTACCCGCGATTATTAAAAGATAAATAAATTTATAATTGTCACAGAAAGGCTAAAAGCATGAATTGGTATCAGCCATGATGAGACTTTCCAGTATAAGGAGAAGCAACACTATCAGCTAGAACTCCTACAATATAATGTGTAGTAGGGGAGACCGGTTGTAACAGGATCTTTCACCAATTAGGGATAACATTAGAGTTATGTGATCAATACCATGTGCACCCACTCCCTCCCTGACCTTGCTGGTGAATTTGCATGGCTGTATGAAGAAGAGTGTAGGCGTTACAGCCAAAAATAGGAAGATGCTTTAGTGTTGGAACATGCGCAGTAAACTGTCATAGGTGTTTCAGCTTTTAGTTTTCAATCTCACTGTTACACTTTATCCCAGGTTGTGTTACAACCTACCCTGGTATGGAGATAGGTTGTAACAGTGGCACCCTTGCATTTGACCTCAAATAATGAATGCTGTGATACAGTTTGAGAAGTTTAAAGCATTGGTATTTGTAGTGGACAGATGAGGGGACTTTGTGTCAAAATTTGGGAGCCCAACCATGAAACCTCCACATGTTACAGGAGCTGAGACGAAAGGTGTTACAATAATCTCAGGTCTCCCCTACACATGTTCATGTGCTCATGATCAGAATGGTGCTGCTCATCATGAATTGTGAAAAAAAAAACTGTATATACAGTAGATAAGCATCAAATGAACTCTCATCTACTGTGCTGTGATAATGATCTTTCTTTCTTTTTAAAAAAATATGTGTTCATCTCAATGTTAATCAGCACGTTGATGATGATAAGGATGACGACAACGATGATCAGCCAGTTTCCGTGGCGATGTGGTAATCACTAAAGTCATTAAGCTTTAGGATTTGATCTCTGCTTTGCCAGTATGGTCTAATCAGATGATATCCAGGGGAGAATCTTCTGCATATATCTGTCCTCTGGAATTTAGATCCTGACATGAGATGATTAGATTATTATAAATGTTGAAGGTTATAAAGGGGATAATGATTGATAGCTGGGGAGCACACACAGGTTTCAAAGATTGATCTAATCATGTACACAGTAATTATTAGCCATAGCTTTAACCCTTACATAATCTAAATGTCACATCAGGTCTAATATTATCCAGGTAACGATGTTCCAGCAGCTCAGTGAACATGACAGAAAGCATAAATGCCAGAGATCTGAAACTACCAGAGCTCACATATAGCATGAAAACAAGTTCCCCAGGCTTCATATTTAACACTTCAAACAGCCACAATTCAAGGCATTGGGCAGCACTTAATTGGTAAAGATTCATCTGCATTACTCCACAGCCCAGTGAATTCCATCTCATTTTTCCCCCTCCCACACACATTCACAGCTTAAGGTCTGTTTTATTAAGTAAGGCACAGCACAAATGAGATCGGTTAAAGTCGTGGGTGTAGAATGCGAAATGATAACACTTTCTAATGTGCTCAACATATACACTGTACCTAAAAATGTTGTATGGATGTGGGTGGAAAATGTGCCTCCATGGTGCCATAGTTACATGACATCACATCATTTTTCTATTATTTTATTTGAGCTGCTACAGATTTCAGTTATTTAAAGTTATGGAGACTTTACACTTGAGACTGCCTCACACTGCTGTCTTTTAACTGTCAACCAGGAGAGACTCTATGGGCCTAATTTACTAACATCCCAGACAAGGGGCACTAAATTACATGTTCCTGCTGAAACATTGTGTGTTTGGTTAGCGCACGCAAAACGAGTGATCTACGAAAAGTAATCTGGTAAATGACAGCACGTGCAAACCACAGTATTTAAATTAGTGTTTTGCGTGTGGTAATCATTTCCACCATGGAGTGTGGACAGAGAGCTGGATGGCCACAAAGACAGAATGAAATTTGATCCAGTGGATTACAGTTTTTCTCCATTGGTTTTGAAATTACATTCTCAAAATAACATGGACAAACCTCCAAACCACAACAGAACTGAATTTCTCATTCATTTCATCAAATTGCAAATGTCTCAGCACATCTTTGCAAATGATTAAGTACAGTTAGCCTACATTTAGCACAATTTCCAAATGAATAGACCTTGTTGATTTAAACTGATTGTTGACTCTGCAGTCTAATGGTTGTTCTCTCCAAAACATGTCAACATCATTTCATTGTATAACTGTAGAAGAGAGCTCATGTGGGACACTCAGGCCACACTCAGCTCTAAATGCCCAGCCCAGAGGGATCAAAGACAGGGTGAAGGCAGATGTGAGGTCTCTCAGTTCCAGTACCAGAGCTGAGGTACTCGATTGTGGTGTGCATAACGGTGCTTAAAGGACTTTAACACACCTGGAAAACTGCTACAGTTCTCTGGAATGACCCAGACGTGAGGAAATGCAGAGATATAAGAACTTTTGTCCTGGCAGGTATTAACTCAGTGACCGCAGCCACGTGTGCACAAAGCTGTGCCAGTTAAGACTTCACTTTTAATCGTGCTAAATAAAGACGCAGAAAGTGCCACAGCAATCTGTTTCAGGTTTGGTAGATCACATTGCGTGTGCTAAATAAATCTATTTGCATCCACTCCTCTCAGTATTTTGCGCATTCTGGCAGAAAAGCCCAGATTTGCATATTCATTAAAGCAAACATGCCAAATGGATTGCGTGTGCTATTTTGCCCGTCTGAGAGACGCAATCCTCGGTGCACCTGGTTAGTAGATCAGCTTCAACATGTGTTTGTGCATGGAATCAAGTTTGCACATGTTTTTACACGCAAAACCTTTAGTAAATCAGGCCCCTAATGTGTCACCTCATCCACTAAGTATCTCCAATGAATGAGATGTGATGTTTGAAGATATCTGCTCAATTCCTCTTAAATCTCCATCTGGAGAGAGCATGGTTGAATGTAAATCTACTATTTGAAGTGTGTGATTAAAAGTGGATTAAACCAGTGTCAGTACTTCTATATGCTAACATAAGTGACACTACAATAGCAGCTTATTGAGACACTCATTGAGGACAGTTTTAACAGAGTGTAAGTGGATATCCTCAATTGGCATGAAAATAATTTCCAAAAAGTTTATATATATAATATGATTGTACTGTATATGTTACTCAGGATGTATATACAATATGATTGTACATGTTACTCAGCCTGTGTTATATAAGTCCATAACTGTGTCCTTGCAGGGTCGTGGCAGATTGCAGTGTCATGTATGGCCTGTCTCTGGATGACCACCTGAATCCCAGATGCCTCCCTGTCATTCTGCAGACAAATCAGTCAGCCATGTAAAATTGTCCAGTCAGTCAGGAAGACGGGGAGGAAAAACATGCTGTCACTGAGCAGCCCTTAAAATACTCCGTTTAAATAAAACCCCAGTCTTCTAGTCAGATGAGAAAAAACAGCCCTCGCATGCCCCGAATAAGTTTGAAGTAGTTATGTAGTTCATTGTGTTAATATAAGGAACTCATAATTCCCAGTGTGTCACACCTAACAGGCTTTTCATTTCAACAAGAAAGTGTTTGGCAACTGGAACTGCTGAACTTATTAATGAATGATTAATGTGGGATTCCGACCATGTTTCTTGCCACTTGGCTGGTTGGTTGAGGCATAACTCTTATTTCATAGGCTATTTGTTGGTCAGTCAGTCTGTATTTTGTAATCTAGGTACTAATCTGGTAGCTGTGATGTCAACAAATACAACTGTATGGTGGTTTGTGTGAGGGTTTCCTGGGGTGGAGGAAAATTATTAGTTTCAGTCCGTGCCCATCTTCTAGGAACCTGAGAGAACTGATTCAGTCTTGACTTATGTTTGTCTTATTGATTTTTAAATAGTAAACCTTGTTGGCGTTTTGAGCAGAGGTGTTGCTGCATTACATTTTGTGAGACTTGAGCCAGAACCATCATTAGCATGTCAGTCAGATACTTGACTTCAATATGCTTTTGGTCCCTTCAAATTGAGTCTGATCAACCAGGACACATCAGGAGGCCACAAGAGTGACAGGGAGAAAGGGAGGACACAGGAGAACTGAGCCTAATGGGAGACAAAATGTCTACTCAGTCACCATGGAGATGAGATGGTTACTGACATTGATGGAGAGAGGTCAGACAAGGAGGAGGGCTGATGGGAGGATTAAATGCCATAAGAAAGAGAACAGGAGGTGTGTGGGTGTGTGTGCGCAGGTGTGTGTGCGCACGTGCATGTGCACGTGCGCGTGCGCGTACGTTGGTGGTACATGCTGGTGATAGAGAAAGAGAATGAGGCAGATGTGGATGACAAGAATGATGACATTAGACACGAAGAGCAGGTTTGTCAGAGTTTCTTTTTTCAAATCTTTTAAACATTACGAGCAGAGATTTTTGAAAGAAGCAAAGAAAGCATAAATTAGGCTTTTGAAACATTCATTATTATAGTCCTCATTAATTTGTCAGGACCAGTGACACCCACTGATACTTTTGGCCCGCCATCTTCAGGGGTAAATGAAACACATTGTGCAACAAGCAGAACAGTGAAAAGAAAAGTAGCACACAAAAAGTCATGATAGATGGAATACCTCAGCTTGTTTTAGGCAGAAGGCAAGGTATTGATCATATGCAAATTCTGACCTAAAGATAATAATGTATGAAAATTAATAAATAATTAATAAAATAATCCAACATCAGAGAATTAATCCATTTCAAAACCTTCCGACGAACTACTGAAGAGTTCTTCTGTTTTTTTTGGTGTGTGTGTGTGTGTTTGTTTATCAGTTCTGCTGCTGTTAGCAATACATTTTCCTTTGATATCAAAAGAGCATGAACTGCATTTTGACCTCATCAGGACCAAGGGGACTGTACTCATAATAATGAGGTCCAAAGGGCTGGTGGTGGCACACTGAAGCTTTGCTGAAAAGACAGCTTGATGGAGGACCATGTGCAGATGCATGCTTTTGTGAAAATGTAGCACTCTAAAGTCAGACAAGAGTTGTCTAGTGGGTCTGTGCCTATACACAGCCTGTCCCAGATGGTGTTAACCGAAAGGTTTGGGAGCTACAGTAGTAAATGCCATGAACCACGATGAAGTCACTGAACTTGCAGGACATCTATATGCTAAGCACAGACATGAGTACATTAGGCAAAAGAATGTGTGAAAATGGATGACTGATCCAGCAGTCACAGAAAGTAGTTAGACTGAAATGTATTAAGGACTTCTATGTTCCCTCCAACTTTAACCATATGGTTAAAACAGTAAAAGCTATGGCTGGATTTGATGGGGAGAAACTCTATCACTGGCTCTGCAGCTTGGGTCATAGTTGGAAGAACATTTCCATCTGCACCTCACAGTCAAGAATATCTGCAGAGTCAGAAAATAAGGAGTTCATGAACAACCTGAACCGGAGCAGGGATCTTTTTGATAAAAAGTGGGATGTGTGTGTCATCATCACGTGCTCTACAAACTCTAAAAGAGAGAAAGTGGAACTCTCCTCAGCTCCTCCCTTTCACTGAGGATGTAAAGAATATGCACATGCATCTTGAAATGTGCAGAGAAGAATACCAATCTAATCCAAGGGGGAAGAACTGGACCAAGCTGCCCACTGTGACACTTGCTGAGGTGATTCTGTTTAATGGTAGGAGGGAGGGTGAAGTGTCAAAGATATCACTTAGTATGCATTCATCCTGAGAGGCACTTCTGGAGTCCATTCAGATGTGGCACTAGGCCTTTTAGAGTTGGAGCAAAAGCTATGCCAACATATTCAACGGACTGACATAAGAGGGAAAAGAAACAGGAAGGTTCCCATCCTTCGGACATGCTGTCTTCAACGGAGGCCTTGGTTGCACGTCAACGCACCTGTGGTGTGCCTAATGACAATCCCCCTTTCTTTGCCAGATCTATAGCAGAAACTCACCTAAGGGGGATCAGACGCATTCAGACAAATGGCAAAGGAATGTGGGGCCAAGCATCAACCAAAGTTGAGAAATCAGGTGGCCACACTGTCCACAGTTCTCAATCTGACAGATACTGAGATGGACACACTGGCAAATTTTCTTGGCCATGATATGCAGGTCCGTAGACAGTACTACAGCTTACCTGAAGGAACACTAGTTGGCTATGGTCAGTAATGTGTTCATTGCCCTGAAACAAGGCTGGCTGTCAGTCTTCATGGAATTAGCCTGGATCAAATCCAGATTCATCCCGAGGGTAAAGCAAACTGCGATCCACATTGCAGCTCCAGCATCACCATCACTGACTCACTGGGTGTCTGGTACATCGCATTCTTGAAACGATAACATGACAGTTCCATGAGGACTTCGCCATGTGGAACTCTTTGATTACCTCCTCATTCACCAAGACTCCACTGATGACCTACAATTAAATCCAAGTGCCAGTAATCCCATCAGTGCTCTGGCCAAGGCAAAAGCAAAGCTCCAGCAAAAAAGTGGTCAGCTTGGCCCATAACTGCCGATCACATTCTCTCAAAAAGGCAGAAGAAATCAGGGCACAGTCAAGGAGTGACTCCTCTCTCCTTGAAATGAATTCAGTTCTCAACATTATGAATGCTAGAATCTAGTCTTTGGAAAACAACACGATTTCTTCACACAACAATGTAAATAACCCAGGTCCATCCTCCGCAACTCCACAGCCCTCACTTCCTGCTGACATCACTACCCATAGGACAGTGGGTACTGCAGTCCCAGCTCCAACCACAGGCTCCAAGCTCCTACCTCTCACAGCAGCAATCCCTGATTCCTTGAGGAAGCGAAATTTGGCAGGTATCCTGTTTTCCCATTCTGCACACTTAATTTTATCTAGTTTGAAAAAAATAATAAATATAAACAACCCATCCCCACTTGCTCACCTTTGCTCTCATTTCTTCAAGCCATGACGCTAATTTGATGAAGATTCTCTTGTGTGGTGCAGAATCACCTGACATTGTGGATTTAGGTGATTTTTCGGTGGTGCTCAAAGACAGTGATACAATATTGTCAAAAACAAGATCTGTTTTGCAAGAACTGTCCGTGCCGCAGTTTCAGTCCCAGGCAAAAGAATCTAAACTATCCTGTGAAATGCCATATTCTGTGCTTGAAGATTGAAATATCCTACATGCATTAACTTAAATAATAATTATTTACGTTTCCTAACTGTAAATGTATGCATGTGGACTGTAGTTAGTGTGCAGACCGTCACCCACGGTCTGTGCGTCCAAAGAGGCTCCATTCTGCAACATCGCAGAAATAAATATGAAGCATCTATCAACTCCAGTGAATGTTCCTCTGTCTAAACAGCCTAATATCTCAGGTATTTAACATGGTTAATGCACTGAAATACACTGGTACCATTACCATAGATGGCTTTCATTCAAACTGTGGAGGTTTGTTGCCAGTTCATTACTTATTTTAACAGGCCAGAGATTTTGGAGATTCTTGGTGAGAGGCTCCAGTCCAGTCCAGTCAGGAGCTCTCCATCTGTTAGTATTTTAATGTGGCAGCTCCCACCATTGTGTTTAATTTGGATTTATCAGTAAATAATATTGACTTGGTGATTCTCTGGTTTCCCTGTTTTTTTATTTGTTGTTGTTGTTTATTTGTTTTTTTTCTTTTTATCCCCTGGTTCTTTTATTCACGTACCTCCCCGACTCTGGACTTAACATAGATGTAACAAACTGCTACCTCTGTTTCTGTGAAGCTAATAGACAAAATGGCTGAATGGGTGGAGGGAGGGTCATTAATCCCAAAGGGGGCCTAAAAGTCTGACTGAGGTGACAGTTCCCCAGTGGGAGCAAAATTCAGGTTTAAATGTATGTGTGAATGCTTGATGTTCCATTCAGAAAGGTACATCCCACAAGGACCCTCCTAGTCAGGGGACCTCACAGGGGAAGTAAAACAAGTATGTGTGTGTGGGAGAACCAAACTGGTGATGTGAATGGCGGTGCCATCCCATAATTCCATGCCAGCATGGCTGTAAATACAAAAGGGCAGAATATAAAAATTAAAGCCAACTAATTACATGCACAAAAGACAATGGAAGTCAGAGGGAGTAAATATGGTGAATCAACCATGGAAGATTAAAAGAAATGGTTTCACCTCGATGAGACGTAAAAGAAATCTTATCGTCTTAATTTGTCAATTTGAGCAGCAACAGGGAACATGTCTAATCAAGATGCTGTACATTCTTTGTGTCTAAATTACTGCTGCCAGCCTTAATCACTGGTGGAAAGTGTTCTACACCCACAGAGAGAGGGGGCAAGTCCAAAGGACACCATGGCAGGAGCATGTGAATATCCCCTTCAAGAGACAGTTTAAAGCCTGAAGTAGTGATTAACACCGGTTGCCATGTTGGCAGTTCCAGCAAAAGCTCAGTTTGGTGAAAGGGGAGTAACTCCTGCTAAAAGGTTATTCCCTTAGGCATGTGCACAAGTCGGAGAGACACTAGTTGTGACCACGATGAAAATGTTTTTAAAAATATTCAAAAGTAATTTGTTTAAAGCTGTGGTTGATAATCTTGGACAGCTGGCAAGAGAGCTAGCAAGATTCACCTCCTCTGAGTTCCACCCCCTCCTCCCCCTCCCGTCAGTGTGTATGTCCAAGCCACGCCCCCACAAACTGGAACGCGCACCGCACGAAAATGAGAAGCGGCAGGAGGAGTACTATATATATATATATATATACTATAATCTATTCAATACTAGCGTCACCGACCCGTTTTAAACCCACAGAGAAGCTAATATTAGCATTAGGCTAATACAAGCTACAAAAGTAGCTATGTTAGCAAAAGTTACACATTTCATAAAAATAACAAATCCTCCCCGAAGCAAAGCATTTAATTACCTGTCCAACAGAAAGAGAGCAACCTCAGCATCACTTCAAATCCCTCAGTTGTCTCCACAAAAGCAACACCGATGTTTACTCTGGTTTGACGTCTGGCTTTATCCAGAGCCTTTTTGTTAGCAGCCTTTTCAGCCTCCTTTCTCTTCCTTGCCTTTTTCTCGGGGCGAGCCGTTACAAGTAACGCTGGAAGTAGTAACTGGGCTGCATTTTCTCAGCCACTGCTCATAAATGAGGATGAAATCCGTTCTGCTGTAACTCTGTAGCTGATTTTTTCCAGCAACAGTGACACGTGAAGATTGTGCACGCACGTCGGAGACAGGGGTCGAGGGGGGCGGATACAGAACTAGACATGGAGGCATCTGATTGGTTTTTGCTCTTCGCACCAAGGAGCGTGGATTGGTCGGAGTTGTGTCAGTCCTGCAGCTGCCACAGAGGACTGATCATTTTCGTTCCTTTTTCTGAATACATACATACATATAATACATACGTATTGATTACTCAGAAGGTAGAAGGACCATTTCACCCAGTGTAACAAAAAGTGTTTCTGAACAGGATTACCAACCCCAACTTCAAGTGATCAAAATGTTTGGCTTTCTCCATCAGCTTTATTTTTGAAAATTAACTGGATGTTTTATGTTTTGTCTGTGCACGACTTCCTGTCCTGTACAACCTGCTCTGTTGCGAATTGCTGTGCCATGCTCCTGCGACCGTCAAAAATAGAAGCTCTGCAAATGTGCTGCGGAGAGCTCTGGGAGGCCGGAGCTGTGCCGGAGCCAGGATGCAGCACATCCACAGCCAGTGGAAGCACAAACATGACAAGAATTGGAACGTATCAGCTCCACTGCCGCTCTGGTAGAATAATTGTCTCTGCTTTTTTGAGCAACGTGGGCTTGAGCTTCTCGTTACACTGCCACCTACAGGTTTGGCATGCTCTTGACAGCATATATACACGGGTTAGTGTAAACAGAAAGGAAAATAGCCAGCCAGGTGGAAACAGTCTAAATTTGCTAATTTTAATGTGTTAACTGTTTCATTGTTGTTGTGTTTGTATTAGTCTACTGTTTGACTTTTAACATATTTTGATTGTGACCTTGTAGTAAAACAATTGTAAATAGCGAGCACTCTGTTTCTTTATTACCGTGTTTTCATTTAAAGTTTTTTTTTTTTTTTTGCTCTTGTTTTTTTTACTTTTGCTTAATGTTCTTCTCATAAATAATTAAATTACTTCAATGTGTAATAATTTGTATTATTTGTTGCAGTGTGATGTAGTAGTTCATTGATGAGTGAGATCATCTTGACGTTTTCAATTCGTAACAAAATAGTCTAAAGCAATTGTACAGTTAATAGCTAACCCCGTAAATTGAATTTTTAAAAGTATTTTTATCAAGCTCTACTTGTTATTTATAAGGAAAGGATGAAAATGAACAACTTTACAGTACATCCTTGTACTGCGCCGTGGAGGTGGGGGTAAAAATGGCCCCTCTCGGTGGTTCTAGGGGGTATTGGAAAGTTGGCAGTCTAGTGTTAAAGGTTATTGATTTAGGGTCTCTGATTGGTCCTTGGATGGACCGCTACACACCATTCTGTTATTGGAATTGGAAATTACATAACAGTATTGTGCAACCTTTGTCAGCAAGTCATTTTCTCTGAAGAGGTCATGTCCTAGTCGCGGATGGCATGTGAGATGAATGCTGTCTGCAGCACAGGAGGATTGTGGTGATGCACTGAGGATATGTGAGTGGAGAGGTGTAATAACGTGTCAGGAGATGCAGCTTTCATAGATTTCTTCTTTTAAGAAGGTCACCAGGAGGAGGTTGGCTCCAGTGACACTGTGTGTAGATGGTTTCACAGACAGGCTGAAGAGTACAGTCTCACCTGAGGACAGAGGTCTGCTGCACACTGACAAGAGGAGAAAACAAATAGGATCTTAAAAACCTGCACACCTCTTTTTTTTTAAATTGAGCAGAGCTGTAAATTGAGCAGAAGAATGAGAGTCAGTGAAAACTTTAAAATACATGTGTTTGAGTTTGTTGTCCATTCTTTTTTCCTTAAGAAAAGATGGAAAAGCTAAATAAATGATAAATAAACTAAATAATTAAGAATCAGTCATTATCATTATTATTATCATCACAGTAACACAATAAACCACAATAACCCTATTTCTGGCAATAAAACTCCTTCATTGTAACCAAGGTTCAAGCGTTTTCAACATGTTGATGAAAGGAATGTTGTTGTGCGCGACATAGAGCTGCAGTGTCAAATATACCAGTTGACTTTTTTAGACAGCCCATTTATTTGGCTGGGTGGTGCACCCACATGTTCCCACACTACACACTTTTTCTTTTCATTGATCGATCCACAGCCCACTTGCATAATGATCCATGGAGAGCGATCAGATCAGATCATGGATCGACTGTGATCCGTTGCACCACTAGTTAGGTCACATCATAATTCCATAATCATTATAAACAAGGGTGAGTATGGTGCTCAGTGTTTAAAAACCGGTGTTTCTCTCGCGCTCACACACTCTCAATCAGCATATAAATGAATGCTGTATGAAAGCAGAAAATAGGAAAAAATCACTGACGCGCTGACACCACGAAATGGAAACATTGTAATCATTTCTGTGACCAGTGACCACAGCTGGCCACCGTGGTCTAAATCTGCCCCATCTGTCATATCGCAATTCCCCACCAGTGGGACACACCCCACACTTTGAGAATCACTGCCCTAGCGAGATCAAGTTTGCCGACTGCAAACTTCTCTAGTGGTAGCAACTTCAGCACAGACAACCAGATGGCAAAACACTGCTGTCTTTGTAGCCAGGAGCTAACTGTGATCAAAAAAGCACAACTTGTGTACATGTCAGGATATTATGACTGCTAGGAAAAGACAAAAAGCCTTTACTCAAGACTGCACCTTTGGGCCCTGCTGCATACCAATAACATAAATATGCCTCTTCGTCTCCTCTCTATATGTCATTCTTGACTTCCATTGTTCTGCCGTTTTCTCTTCTCATTTTTCCACTCAGGTCCTCTCCACCCATCTGCAGTGTAACACTCAATCTCTTTCTAGTTAACTCTGACTGGCGTTATTCTTCACACTATTGGTTTCTCCCATATTTTGCCACTTTCCATCCAGTCTCTCATGCTTCTACTCTCACCTCCCTGCCAAAAAGGGTCATCACTCTTCCCCCGGTTGGAACAACAGCTCTGATTTGCAGTTTCACATTCCAGCTGTAATTCATAGCTTTATAGTGTTATTTAAATCAGCAGAGGCACACACCTCCATTTCATGGTTACAAAATTCATTCTGCTTCAAGAGCAACACTGAATGTTTATGCATGCCTCTGCTCCGTATTTGCCTGTATCTGTACATCTATTTGCAGTGATGTGGTAATAAATAAAATAAAAAAAAAACCTGAATGCTGCTCCTCAGAAGAAAAACAACCCTAATGTGAGGAAAAATCAATTTGTGGGGATCTAATTCCAGGTTACCCTTGCACAAATGTGTGTTTTAATTTTTGACTCTAAAATTGAGTCTGTTAGCTGCACAAGTATGTGTGTGTGTGTGTGTGTGTGTGTGTGTGTGTGTGTGTGCCCTTGCTTGCGTGTGAAAATAAATGCCTCCTTAGAAGATCAACAGTTACCAACCATATTTTTCCTCTAGTGTAATTAGATAAGCCACCGAGCACTGATATTATTCATCCATGCAGACATGAATCTATTGGTGACAGTGTCTGAATGTGAAACATCACACAGGAAATGTCGCAGTGCGCTCGGTGAAAAGGCATAAATGTGTCCAATCAGTTTTTCCCCACTGCAAATCATAGAGGTTCAAAATAACTTGGCAATTCATAAACAGAGAGATTAATATCTGAGGTGTGCTGATGAAGGGGAATTAACAAGACTCAAAGCCTACAACCATGTTAGCAGCTCAGGGGTAGCAAGATGGGATTAGCTACATCACTAACAAATTTAGGCTGAGGAAATACACAAATACACAACAGAGTATTAGACAAAGAATAAATCAACCAGGTGATCGTTAGTTATTAGATCTTTATTAGATCCCTTTTGTGTGGTATGATGAATGTCGAAAAATGTTGACATCTATGTCATTTGACCCAAGGATGTCCAACCTGATTGTAGCTTTAGATCAGGCATGGGGAACCTATTCCACAGAGGGCCGGTGTGGCTGCAGGTTTTTGCTCCAACCAACCAAGAGCACACAGTTTGACCAATCAGCTGTCTGAAGACTGAGATCAGTTGGTTGAATGAGTCAGGTGTGGTGTCCTGCTGCTTGGTTGGAAAGAAAACCTGCAGCCACACCAGCCCTCTGTGGAACAGGTTCCCCATGCCTGCTTTAGATGAATACTCAGACTTCTGAGTACCATTATTATTGGCACAATGTTTCTCACAAGCCAAACAGAAGCTGTTGAGATGTTTAAGTCTGGACCAGAGCCATCATCTGATCAACACTGGCAGCTTCAGATGCACATGGATAATAATAATGGTGTGGATAATAATGATTAATAGCTCAAACCTGCAGTATGACTTTTGTCTCCTTCTTCTGGCAGTTAAAGAAATTACACAAGTGGTGAACAAACCCATCTACAGTGCTTTAACCTGTCTCATGTCAGTGGGTCTGAATACACCATGAAGCCAGTCAATGCACAGTATGGATTATGCAGGATGATCGAGGAGCTCTGTCTTACAAAGACATGCACACTCAGCTAAATTGCCTGTAGGTGTGAATGTGAGTGTGTGGATGTTGCTCATCTCCATATGTCCGTGGTGTGCCCCACTCTCACCGTATGTAAGCTGGGATTGGCTCCAGCCTTCCACAACCCTGCACAGGCAAGATGTGTAGACAAAGGCTGGCTGGCTGGATGGATGGATGGATGGATGGATGGATGGATTATGCAGTATGCTGCTCTGTGTGACCACAGCGTGGATGAACCTGGTTTACCTCACTCTGAACAGTTGCTGAGCTGCAGATGATTGAGACAGATTGTAGTTGGCTGTAGCTGTGATTGTAGCTGTAGCCATGGTTTAAACGTAGTCAGTGTGATTAGGACTGTGACACGTACGTTTATGATACAGTAGGTGTAACATTACCTACATGGGAGAGTTGAAAGGGTTATTCTGGCTCAGTGTGCTTCCTGTGGTGTAAAGGTAAGACAGCCATAAACTAACACGTATGAATGAATCCTGCTTTAATGGCCGATTTTAACAGTACTCATATTGATAGCATCACACACCCTGAGCATTTCATAGGAGCTCCGTACTAATGCTAGACAGTTCCACAATGTTCAAGATGTTGAAATCTTTGCTTTGAAAGTCAGGTTTTTGCTGCTTTGACCGCATCGTGTCATTTTTGCTGCTTTGTCAGCTCCATATTCATGCTGCCATTCTCAAAGATATTATAATGGACTCAGACCTGCAGGCAGACCAATTTGAGAAGTTTGGTTTTGGGACATGGTGCATTATCAAAATGGATGTCACCATTAATTGATCAGCGCTAAGGGCCTAAATAGTGCCAAGAAAACATTCACCAGCCTGAGCTGTTGACACAAAGGAAGCTTTGGTCCATGGATTGATGCTGTTGATGCCAAAGTCTGACTCTATCTTGTGCATGTCTCAGCAGATTTTGAGATTCATCTCTCAGAGCCTTTCTGACAGCGCCAACCACTCTAAACTCTTTCATCAACAAGGCGTTCCTGTCCACAAAACTGCTGCTCACTCAGTGTTTTTTTGTTTGAGAGAAAACTCCAGAGACTGTTGTGTCTGAAAATCCCAGAGGATCAGCAGTTACAAAATTCTCAAACCAGCCCATCTGCCACCTACAATCTTACTGCTGTAAGTCACTGAGGTCACATTTTCCCCATTCCCATTTTAATGTATGTCACTGCTGCCACTTGACTGGCTGATTGGATAATAGCATGCATAAAGGTGCACAGGTGTTGTTCATGGCAGTGTTCTGTGATGGTAGATTGAGACACAAGCACAGCAATAACCACATCAACAGCCGCAGCTTCAGCCACCACAGGCAGGCAGAACAGCTGCAGCTGTGCTCCCAGCTTGTGGCTGTGTGCTGTCGCAGCTCGGCCTGTTGAGCAATAAATGCATAATGTAAAGTGTCATATCTTGTCTCCTTTCTGTGGTGTCTGCAGAGTGTCTACTGAATCTACCGACTGTCTCTGCTGACCAAGGGAACACCGGACACTGAAGAACAAACAAAACAAAACAAAACCATCTCCCACTGCAGAGCATCAGGGCCACGGTTTAAATTGCAGGTGGGATTAGGGGTGTGATGCTACTTGTAGCTTTATAACTAACAATATTAGTCTTTAACTTCAGCCTAAGGTTAGGTCTACAGATAATTAACTAATAATAGGTAGTTTCTAATTTAAGCCTTTAATTACAGTTCAGCTGTTTAGCAACCAGTGTCCTGAGCTATCACTCCCTCCAGGAAATACACAGGATTTCCTCTTAAACCACCATAAGCCACCACTGAACTGTAAAAATACACAAGGTGCAAATTAGTATGTGTGTATATATATATATATATATGTGTGTGTGTGTGTGTGTGTATATTAAACACATGCACACAATACAACACAAGAGAAATAAGGCCAGATGGAATAAGTCAACCTGACAAATCTTCCAAACCCCAAATAGATTTAATTCTTAAAAAACAGAAATGAATCTTCAAAGAGCAGCAAAATATGTTTCTGTACAAACTTAAGGGTTTTGAATTGTTAGCAGAGGCCTGCACACTTGTCCTTCTTCACCACTTTCTTATCCTTTTTGCTCCCAAGCAGCTTGTTACAATTAAATGTGTCCCTCTTGCAACACAGAATACAAAATAATTCCTCACTCAGTGTTACACAAAGACAATAAATATCCATGAAAATAAATTGTATCAAAATAAAATATGTAACAAAAGATTGAGTATGGATGTGAATAATATTTATGGCAGATGAGGGGGCAGTGAAACAACAGTGGTGGATTAGTTTGCTGGAGATATGTTTTGGAATCAGTAAAGAGGTGTGTAACTGCAGTGGTTTAGTCAGTATAAAGTATTTCCTCTGTGATAAAGCTTCTCCAGAGTTGTTTTCAGTGAGAACCACTGACCAGTTTTCTGTGTTGGATGATTGAACAATATCAAAATAATGTACTAATGTACCAGCTATGTAACTGTATAGGCAGTGATGGAAGGTAATACTACACAATAATTGTGTGTTACCTATACTTATTTGAGTATTTCCATATTCACTTCACTTTTCACTCCACTACATGGACATACTGTACTTTCTACTCTACTACATTTATTTGAGAGTTTGAATTAATTCAGCAATGTTGGGGATAAAATCCATGGTTGATGTTGAGAGAAGCAATGTGCTGGAGTCCTGGATGTCTTACACCAAAGATGTTTATTGAGCTTGACTAAGGAGGGTCCACTTCTGTGTAGAGAAGTGTGTAAGCCTGCTGTTGGCTCGCTGAGCATAAATTTCAAGATACATTTTCAACACAACTGTTTGGTAGCTTCATAGCACCTAGGAAGCGGGTTGGGCTCCAACTATGAGTTCTCCAGCTCTGTCTAGGGAGTGACAAACTCTGACAATTAGGACGTACAGGGAGGCATCATGCAAGGACAGATAACAGATGGATATCTATGTGAAGAGTTAACTTTGACCTCATGTGGTTTCTTTCTTTTTTTTTTTTTTAAGTATATTTTTGGGCTTTTTAGCCTTTATTGGACAGCACAGTATGAGAGAGACAGGAAATTGGGAGGCAGAGAGAGGGGGAATGACATGCAGTAAAGGGCTGCCCAATGCGGGATTCGAACCGGGGCTGAATGCAATGAAGACTGTAGCCTCTGTATATATATAGCTTCTACCCACTACGCCACAAGGCGCAATAACCTCATGCGGTTTCTTAAGGAACATCTCAAATTTCCCCTTACAAGCAATATACTGTACTGTAAAGAGTGTAACACTTCAGTTAACAGACATCTGTGTTACAGTACATACCTGTGGATGCTGGGGAGGTAAAGACTGTCAGACACAGATGGTGAGGCAGAAGTGTGATTTCATGCGAAAAAAGGCACAAGCGGAAAATATTTTTAATGAAAAAATAATGAACAAGCAGAGCAGTCTGTCACATCAACAATCCTAAGAGCACAACGGCCGACATATGGAGAGAGAGGCAGGTCAGGTGTGTTTTATTTCCTCTGAGCACATCTCATGTTTAATACATGGCCAGACTTCCTACAGTGGTGTGGCACTGGCCATACCTTCTTCATGCAATATTAGAGCATCCATCCACACGTGTTAGTGAGCACATGTCAGCAGCTTGTGAGATTGGTCAGATATTCATATATCAGCCTGAATGTATCTTGTCTACTGGAGAATGTATAATCCTGCTATATGCTGTGTAACTGATATACACGATGTAATTTCCTGTTGTACTGAAGCCACAAAAAATTCATGCAGACAAGTTAATATATCATATGCATTACTCATTATTATTTATTGCAGGGAAGCTGGAAAACATGACTACATTATGTTCCACACAGACATATAGTGTACAGTAGTGTTTGTAGTAAAGTGGAGGGTTTTTTTGTTTTGTTTTTGTTTTTGTTTTGTGTTTTTTTGCAGTGTGTTGGTCTGTGAACTGTTGCCTATCCATATATATGTAGCACTAAATAATCTGTGGCTGTGGAGCAATTCATGCAGACAAGAAAAGAAAAATCACAGTTGTCTCTCATGGCTTGTGTCACACACACAATTTTGACAAGACTGAGTTTTATAGGACGTTGTTTCACTCACAACATGAAAGTTTGCTAATATAACTTGAACAGAGTCTTACGTTTTGGTCAAATTAGTTGATACAAAAATGAATACACCCTGTAACAAAAACTACTACATGTAGTATTTTATGTGACCTCCATGATTTTTAAGGACAGCTTCAATTTTTCTAGGTATGGAATGAAAAAGTTGGCAACACACTGCAACATCTATATTTTTCCATTCAAGAATGATCTCTCTCAGAGCCTGGATGCTGGTTTGAGAGTGATGCTGAACTTGTCCCATAGGTGTTCGATTGGGTTCATATCAGGAGACATACTTGGCCACTCAATCACTTTCACCCTCGTTCTTCTTCAGAAAGGCAACAGTGGCCTTTCGGTGTGCGTTTTGGATCATTGTCATGTTGTAAAATTGCTCGACAACCAAAGGCGTGGAGTGATGGTAGCATCTTCTCAGTATATACTTCTCAGTATAGAGCAGTACATCTGTGAACTCATGACACTATCTGTGAAATGCAGCTCCCTGACACCAGCAGAATTCATGCAGCCCCACATAAAGGACACTGCCACCACCATGTTTCACTGTAGGCACCATGCATTTTTCTTTGTACTCCTCACCTTTGTTACACCATACAGTTTCACTCCAGACTATAAAGTCCTAGTAGTCTTCCTTTTCCAGCATGGGCCCTGGCAAGTTCTAGGTGGGCTTTTTTGTGCATGGGCTTCAGGAGAGGCTTCCTTCATGGGCAACACTCATGCATGCCATTCCTCTGCAGTGTATGCCATATTGTGTCATGGTAAACAGTCACCCATTATATATTACTGTATACAGTGCCATGCAAAATTCTGGGCATTAAATTTCTGTTAATGTGACCAGTTGAGCAAGTGGAAGATGGAAAGATCTCCCAAAGGCACAAAGTTAAAAATGAAACAGTCTTTTGCAATATTTTTAAGTAATGTCAGTGTATTGTGTTTGTTACTGACAAATTTAGAGTGAAAAAGGGAAACAAAGCAGCAGCCTGCAAAAGAATGGGAAACCCAGTAGACTGGAGCTCTCAGATAAGCTTTTTACTATGTACACGCTGTGATAGATTCCAAAGGCAGGACTACTAGGTACTAATGCAAACTTTTGCATGCCACTGTATGTATAATATAACATTATATATATATATATATATATATATATATATATAAAAAAAAATGCCATACTTTCTTTTTTCCAAGTAGATTTACATTATGGAGAAGCTAAAGTAGCGTTGACATATATGAAAGGCAGTGGTTTTAGTCATGTGATCCTTTCTTCAGAAAGACACTGAAAACACATTGCATGTTTAATGCAGGAGCTCATACACTGATATTTTGCATGTGTACGAGCATGTGCTGTACAATGCTGTCCCCATGGAGACCACAGGGCTTCACTAAATGAGGATACTGACATAGTGTGTGATAAGCATTGAAGATGGAGGGGCTGAAAGACTTGCATAACATCTCATGGGACATGACTCCATCTAAATCTATACAAGAACAAGAGTTTCTGACATAGTTTCTGACATCTGAACTCAACATACAGGAGCTGCTCAAACTGGCAGATGTAGAAGTGCAGGCTTAGATCACGAGGAGAAACTGTTTGATCCCCAGAGCTTCTGCTCTATTTCAGTGTAAACATCAACTTTCCAGGGGCCTTTATGATAAACACTCAACATATGGTAGATTATATCAGTACGTATCAAGCTGCCTGTCGGATTTGACGTCAGCATGGATCAGAATGGGAGATATTTAGTTGGATAATGACATAGTAATGTGCACAGCTGCAGCTCAGCAACAAGAGAAATGTACTGTAACTGTCACATCGAATGTTTCCTGCTTCCCTGTGGCCAACATGCAAATAAGTGGTGTTGTTGAACTCTAAAAGCCTTTTTAATCAACAGTTGTTGTTTTTTTTTAATTATTATTATTATAGAGGCACAGCTCATTTGTATAGTCTTATGGAGCTGTCTCATAAATGGTTTAAATAATTAACAATTTAATCACCGCTTAAAGTTATAACATGTCATTCCCCCACATTAAAATGTCTAAGAACTGCATTGGTATAAGTTATATGGTAACAAATGTACCTTTAGGATACAGATTTAGATTTTGGATGTTTTTAATTATATTGTATTCAGATTGTTGTCATAAGATGCCTGGATCTTAAGTTATCACATCAGAGAAACAAACTGAGCAAACATTAGCAGCAGCCAGGCTAGCAGCTCCTCTGTGACCTCCTGTCTCTGCCAAACAGTGAGTAGTAGTAGTGACTGAATATGATGCACTGTGGTGTGTGTGCCTCTGCCAGCGCTGTTTGTATTTGTTTATGAAGAGATTCTTTCTTCTCATAATCAGTCATCAGCGCTGTGTATAACAGAAAAATCTATATTTTGAGTATTAAATACTCATACACTGACAGGTGAGTGGTAATTACAAAATGACAGTTCATTGCTGATTTGGTGAATACACACTGTAGTCAGGTAGGAATCACAGCAGTCCTGAGCAGATCTGATAACAGAGCCTGACTCTATACCAGGCATATGCAATCTTAGGCCCGCTGGGCTTTTTAATTGTTTTTAATCCACCTGTTAAATATTGGTACAAAACTGTCCAAATTAAAGCAAAGACAGCAAACTGTGAATGCACTGGAAAAAAAGGCTGGCCAGCAACACTGCTCCCATTGAAACTGAATGTAATTTGGATGTACGTTTTCTTTTACTTTCAGGAAATGGCTTTTACATGTCATTTGTAGTAGTTCTCACCCTCTCCATCGATATTGGCCCGGCCTGTCTGTCAAATGTTAAAACTCACTGTGGCCCCTGAGGCAAAAAGTTTGCCCACCCCTACAGCAATATTTACTTTTATTTAATTCACTATCAGCCATAAACTCACCAGTATAACTGTTGTCCCACTATTTGTAGCTTGTAGAATTATGGTCTTAACAAAACGGTCAGGGAGCAGAGCTGACTTAAAAAGAAAAAAAAAGTGAGTATACATCTGAATAGCAGAGATGTGGATTATGCTGCAGAGGGAGTCTGACAGTTTGACAGATGCTTCTGGATCATGGCTGAATTTCAATGTAACTGATGTGAAACCAAGCTGATAACAGCTGCTGTCGTCCAAGGAGAAGCAAGTGACAAAGTTTTGAATCCCACAGTGGGCAAGTATTCAAAGACAGCAGAACTTTGAGGAAGTATTTCTTCTAACACCAGGAGATTCTCTGAAGTGTGTCAAGTGAGGATCTGATTTATCAAACTGTAATCATAAACAGACAATATCAGGGTGGGGAGGGAGGTGATCAGATGTAACAACTAATACAGTAATGACCAACATTTTACTGCTGCAGCTGTAACCATAGCTTTAATATAGAAAAGGTAATGACTCATAATGTCCACACTGAGTGTTTGTTTCAGTCCCTCTCTATCTGTGCTTCCTGTAGTGTTGGCCTCCATGGTTGGGTTTAAGTCAGGTTCGTAGCTTATTAGGAGTTGGAAAGATGGCTGCCTGGAGCATGGCCTGAGGCTGGGTTCAGGCTGTCATGAATGGAAAGTTGATCAGTGAGGAACAAACATTGACACCGCAGCAGATCCAGCAGTTCCTTGGATTATCCACTGGCATATCTCATGTTCACACACAGTAACAGTTCACTGTGGAAATGAAGGTATTGCTGTTTGCCTTTGGTGCTCATACACCTGTTTTCATTCAGACCCAAAGTCATTCTGTCTGCCAGACATTTGGATTTAAACACATTTCCTCAAAGTTTAGTTTAACCAACATAAGATGAAGCAGGGTTGAGCAGGGCGCTAAGGCATGGACCTGTGGAGGCACCCTACTCTGAAGTGAGTTGTTGATGATTATTTGGTCTCCATCTTCTGCTCAGTGAATCTGTGCTGCACATACCACATTTCCCTTGTCTCTGCATCTACAGAGAGGCCATGAGATAATAATGCATGACCACGCATTGTTGTCATTTCCATGCAGGGACTGTTGCCCACAAGTGACTGAAGTATGTCATTGTAATTCATTCCGAGATGAAAATAAAATGAAATGAATTCAATTTCATCCATGTGCCAATGTCCATTGTCCGATGAATAAAGCAACATCCAGGGCTCTGTGCAACAGTCCCTGCAATGAAATTACAGCAATAATTATCTCATAGCCATGCATTATTATTTGCTTTAGCAAATGACAATATTAAATGACTTAATATCTTAATATCATCATGAAATGTTCTGTGCTTTGGCAAGTGGAAATGTTTGAAACGCACATTAGTCTCATAAATTGGTAACTTTAACTGCATAAGCCACATTAGCTTTGCCAAACGCTTCTACAGCTTGCCATATTCCCTACACAGACACTGGGGCTGTGGATTTGAGGACAATAACTTGAGTGATCACATTCATATGAGGTCATATACTGAGGTCAGATTTAATACCGCAGTCATGAAATCATAGAACTTCCTTTGGCTTTTCATGTGTGCAGTGTATCTGTGCAGCCTCCACTGACTCCATCACATGCAGTAGTCGAGTTGTAAAAAGACTTCAGGGGGGTGGTCAATTTTTTTCACCAAAAAAAAAAAAAATAGGGGTGTGGCAGGGGTGTATTCATGTAAATTATCAAAACAAACACTGTAAATAAGACTTCTGACTCCTCTCACATCAAGTCAAGCCAACTTCATTTTAAGTGCAAAAGTGGAAGAAAAACTTGTTGGAGACACTCTTTAACGTCACCTGCCTTGAACCTCAGAGTTTTAGCTACCATCTTCACTTGTTTTTGTTGCCTGACGAGTCCTATGGGTGAAAATAATATAGCCGCGTGAAGAATATTTCATCATTAATACTGGTAAAATATCTGAGACAAACTTTCATCTAACACTAACAGTGAATATCTGTTCCACGTTTGCCACGCTCATAAACCCCCATCTAACCTGACTGAATGACAAGTCCTGTGTTTTAGCAAGCTAGTTAACAAGAGAGATTAATGTTCACGTGAGTTAATCTCAGCTAGTTTGGAGTTTACACGGCTAGTTTGGAAAACTAGCTGTGTTGTTATTGTGCATGCAACCTGTGGCGACTTTTGTATAGATTAATAAAAAGACATTTCAGTGCAATTAATCCTCAAGATGTCGCCCTGCGCTGCAGCCTTTTTATATACAATCTATGGCTGCAGCTTCTGCCACTCATAAACTGTAGGTGCCGCTCCCTCAGGCATCAGGCATCAACCAATTGAAAATCATCTTGCGTCATTGCATGTTTGTGTGCCCCTGTGCCCTCAGATTTTATTATTTCTTTTACTCAACATGCGTACTACTCTCTAATGATGAAATAATTGTATATAATTAGAAGTTATATTTCCAACAGTTACTGTAAAAAGGGGAGGGATGGAAAGGGGGGATGGCAGTTTTACAGGGGGGATGATTTCGATCGTTTTTATTTCAGGGGGGATGCCATCCGCCCTCATCCCCCCTCAACTCGAGTACTGCTCACATGCCATGTGCCTGCAGCAGCTATCATAATCATAAGTACTCCATAACACATGACAAATGAGTCTGAGATAGTTTTATGTTCAGTGAAGAGGCCAATGAAAACAATGAGTTTTGTCCATCTGAATGTCAGTTAGATTAGTTATATATGTACATATATAAGTTATGTACAGATAATGAGAATCCCTTGTGCTGTAATATTTATACATGAAATAGTCACATATATTATTGAAAGAATTCAATTCACGCATCATTACCCATAATGCTAAAGGGCACAGACAGATAACAGTAACTATTAGTCTCCTCCATGTAACCTGTGAGATTAACAGGGAGATTAGGGTGGCACTCCTCCCACCTGGGGTCCAGAGGGGCTCGTTGCTGTGACGAGGAAAAAAACATTTTGAACAGAAGTTAAAAAGTTAAAAGTTAGAAGTTTGGGGCTGGACTTCGCCCTTGTGCCACTTTGTGTCCCAAATGATTGCAGCTCAGTGCTCACATCATGAGGAAGGTGATCCTGCTGCAGATTCCCCTCACATTCTGTCAAACACAAACAATGCACGCATCCACTGAAGCATGTGTTTCTATCATTAGGAACTGCTGTTGCATTCTAGTGACTTTCTTTTCCATCTGAACAGCAACATAAATTTGCTGACAGTTTCTAGAACCTGAAAAAAAACCTGTTGCACCATTTTAACATGAGCATGTTTGGATTTCTTTATACACAGATCAGCAGCATTCACTTTGCTGTCTCATAGAGGACTCTTGTTTTGTGAGTCTAACATTTTACTTGGAAAACAAAAGCTCCCTAATGAGTCTTGAATTTCATTTTAACAACTGCTCTACACCCAATCCAAGCTATGAGACAGGGATCAGCAGCAAGAAGCAGCATGGCACATCTCTGAGGACATTACTAAAACTGATCATATTCAACAGCGCTCAGTTAAAGAAAGCAATGCTGGCTGTTGGGAGGAGAGTTTTATCTTCTGGTCAGTGGAAAATGTAGCATTTTAAGTGATGAATGGAATAAACTTCAATGATAAAAGAGGAAGTCAGAGCTCTTATGTACAGCTCCGGGTAATGCATCAATGTATAACCTGCACAACAGAATAAAGATATTTTTGAAGGTCTCCAGTTTTTGCTCTTTTCTCTCATTCTGGCTTTTCACGGACTGTTGTAGTGATCAGAGTAGAACTGTGCAGTGGTTGCTGCATCCCTAATGCAGGATAGATGTTCATTTCACAGCTAGGTTTTACACTGTTGGCAACTTAGCTAGGCGTCCTATCCAGCATGACTTCTAGCAAGGATCGGGGAGGCTATAATATCACCTGGGACTTCCTGATGGTTGGAGGGCTTTCGAGGGTAGAAGCAGGCGATACACTGGGGGAAAGCCCTGACAGAAACTAACAGGGTTTTCTACTTTCACACCACATTTGGTTGCCATTTCTGTTGTTTACTTATTGATGTGGATTGACTTTTGCTACGTGGTCAAGTGGAAGTAATGGGGACTGAAGAGGAATTTGTGATACTTCAGTGTTAAAAAAAACTTTTCACTCCTGAACAAACCTCAAACTTCAAGGAAAAGAGAAAAGCTGGCAGACTTTATCACAGTGGGATTGTTTAGTTCATGTGGATTACATTTAAAGGGAGCTGCATCTAAGGTAAACCAAAGTTTAAAAAAGACTGACAGATGACCCACCAAATCATCTTATCAATTCATGACACGGCAAAAACAACTATGACTTGATTTGGAGAAACAGCGTGTGCAGCAATAATCAGCTGGTGGAGCCACAGTATCAGACTCAGTCGCAGGTCAGTCACAGTTGTCAGATCAGGACATTACACCTCTTTTTAATTGCAACAAAAAACTCATTTAAAAAATACTCATCTGAAAAAAATGAACATTTGCTCATCTGAGGAAGTTCAGCTTTTTGATTTATCGGACACCTTCAGTGCATTTGGAGAGTGTCCCAAAAGGATGATTGAGTCATCTCAGTAAAACTACAGCCCATAACTGGGAAGTGAATATTCTCCCTGGGCCAGATGGCCTTTTTGATCTTCAATAGCTAAGTAGGCCACACCTTCATGGACCATGTCCTCCAAAGAATACAACCCCTGATAGATATGATAAAGATGAGTGAAGATGTGACATGTGTGCAGGGAAATGGTGTGGTGAGGGAAAAACAAGGAGCAGAGAGCAGGAAAACAAGTGATGTCATGATTTTGTTTGTATATTAGCCTACAACAGACTTACTAAAAGTCTGGACCACTAGCAAAAAACTACTCCGACAACAAAAAGGCCAGGCAAAATAGTAAAATAACACAAGGCAAGAGCAGGACAAAGTTTCACAATATTACAAAAACTAGACAAAGAGCATGGCATGGAGATGGCACGAGAGGACAGTTAGATTTCAAAATAAAACAGGAAGCCATATGGCAACAAGACAAAAACTAATCAACACGACCAGATTTCTTGAACATTCAGGAGGTCCAGTAACTGAGTGATTATTGTGTGAGCCTCGCAAATGCCAGGGAAGTAGTGAATATCCAGGTTGAATCCCATTTGTCTGTATTTTGGTGGCAGAACTGTGTCTCCTGTGTTCTTGTACTTGACTGAGCGCATGTGTGCTCAATATATGGTTTCACAGTTAGGAAAGTTCAAATCTCAGCTCAACTTTGAACAAATGAAGTCCAGCTCTTGCTTCACAGAAGAAAAACCATTATCTCACTTCACTTGTGTAATGAGTGCATTATGGCAGAAGGATGCAACCTACAGTGGGTCTGGCCCTTGGCTGCTTGTTTCTAAATACATTGAATGTCATTAATACAATATGTACTCAAAGCAAGAAATACATTTCAGATGAAATTGAGAGCATCACCTCAGTCCCTCTGTGCTCACCTTGGTGCAGTGGCCTGATGTGACTGTGAAAGCTTTGCTTATTACTGAGGCAAGATGCATAGAGAGGGGAGAGAGCTGATGGGCTCCTTTACCCCCAGCAGTGGCCTTCGTACCATCCTCACATTCACTGATGGGATCCCTGTTGAATGGAAATATAATGTCTTTGCTGCAGTCCACCTTTCAGTCTCTCACTCTGAGAAACCGCACACCTTCACTTCTGTCCAAGAACAAAGGTGAATGCATCTCATATGTTAGTTGTTGTTGCTGATTTTGGGACTGTTATTAATAATAATCCAATTTATGTCCATGACGATGTTTAATATTTTAATCATCTTCACAATTTATGAAAAGATACAAGGATCCACAAACTATGGATTGTACTGATGTTACTAGAGTAATGGTGACAAAACGGACAAATGGTCCTAACAGTGAAAACAGTCATTACCATCACACCACAGGAAAGCCTATATTTTGAAGTTGAGAGTTTCAATAAGAAAATAAAAACAGGAATACATTCAGTGTTTGGCAGGTCAGTATGTGACACTTTGTTTAATTCTGTGGCAGCAGATAGAAGATGTGAAAATAAGAGAAAAGGAAATGAACGTGGGATGGTGGAGGAATATATGTGATAGAAATCTGGGCTAAGGGTGGCACAATTTATTGAGAGAGCAAGTGTGTGTGTATGTGTTCATTTATCACTGTACAGACTGGAGATCCAGTGAGAGTGGAGGTCAATTTATTGATGAGCCAGGTTTTTATCGAAACTACCTCTTTCCACTGTGGTATGTGATCTATTCTATTCTTCTATTCTTACTTTGTGCTCAGTTATTTCTGATTTCCACTTTACAGATGGTGCTCTTGGTGATAATGAGGACTGATACAAGTTGTGTTGCCTTTAGTAGTAATACAGAGGTCTTGTTTAAAGTTCGAGATGGAGAGAGATAATGAGTTTATGAAGGTTAAGCTCTTGACAGGATTTGTTGTGCTGGTTCTAGTCGTGGCAGGACTCTGCACTTATTTCTCTATTGTTAGACCAACAATGACCTTTTACCCTCTTGTATGTATGTATTCATAGATTCTTTCCATGGATTTCACTACATTCTGTATCATTATAGGCCTGCTTTAGTTCGTGCTTGTTTACTTGTCAATGCTGCCTCTTCATTCATCTGGCACGTGTATAATGCTGCGATATCCTGTCTTTTCTACCCAACATTATCCTCACAGCCCAAGGAGGCTGGTGTTCACTCCACTGCTCTCCACTGGCCTTCATCTCAGCCAGTTGAGCTTCCAATGTACAATAACCAGCTTCCTGTTCTTCAGTAATGACCCGTTCACCTCACAGAATATCGTCACCTTGCCTCATCCTGCAAGACCTCCACACTGTACAAATTCTAATACTGACTGATGTGACCTAACATGAATCTGCTCAACAGCTTCAAAACAACTCTTAAAAAGTCTGTGCTGGTTTATTAGACAGATTGAGATGATAAATTAATTACAGTGACATTACAAGGTGACACAGCACAAGCATTTCATCTCTCAGCGTGTTTAACCTTGTGCTGGTGCAGACTGTATGTTAATTTGATGGAATTCAATTCACATTTTGTTCTGTGTCATTACTGTGATGTAGAAGTGGCCCCAAGGTTGATTGGGAATAAATGATCCCAAATTATAAAACCGCCATCAGATTAATGCAAAGAGGTGCATGTTTGGAAGAGGCCAGTGACCTAACAAATAATACATCCTCACTGAGATGACGACCAGTGTCTTCAGACCCTAAATGAAACCAAACCTGACCTAACCCATATTAACATACATGTGGTCCTGATCTGAGTCTGGCGCAGCCACAATGGGGTTTCTAAGTAAACGGTGAAATTAATAGCGACAGGTCCATTAGAGAGTCGAAATTAAATCTTGGCACAAATTAACAAGTGGATTTATTTCAATACACTGTGCTCGGCTAATGACATTATTTTCCATATCTTTAAAATTTAATTTACCACAAGTGTACCATGGCTATAATATGCATGGGATTCTCAGATGGGGGGCTGTTTGGCTCAACATAAGCATAGAGACATTCATCTTAAAACTAATTAGTTAATCAATCACCCATTAGAGGGAAAAGGGGAAGAAGGCTTAATGACAGGACATGACCCCGAATAGGCTACGCCACAGGGTGTGTGCGTGGGTGTGTGTGCCTGCGTGTCTCTATGAGAGTAGCTTACACCCATGGGAGCAGCTAGTTGAAAGAAATATGGTCACTGCAGTTATATAGGCCTCAGCTAATTCAATGATGGTGGAAAATTCAGCTGTCCCATGAGAACTTTGGGATTATAACATTATGATGTTTGCATATTGCATATTGTCAATGTGTATGTGTGTGCACATGTCTGAGTCTATTTTAATGTGGACAGTTACTTTTTTTGTTTTGTTCTTAAACTCTTGCTTGTGGTATTTCTCTGCTTTTCAGTCTGATCTGCAGTAACACGGAGATCAGGAGATCATCAGATTGACTGAGTGAAGGATGGTCCACCTCCTCATCCTGGAAAGCCCTTTGGCTGCAAATGAAATGAAATGAAATGATGCATTTTTGGCTAAAACTGAGCACAGAATGCTTCTGGCCCACTAAAAAAAAAAAAAAAAAAAAAAAAGAAACAGAGTGCCAGCTCCACTGGCAGCCACCGTACATGCCCGAGTCACTACAGAATCATGTTTGACAGATGAGGTGAGGAGGAGACATGTAAGCTAAGACTGCACATTCTCTCTGTGCAGCCACATGGAGGCTCTTCTTCAGCTTGCACATGATTTTCGAGTCAGGCACAAGACCTGGGCTCCACAGTCTGCCAGAACGTTAGGATTTTCTAGCTTTCCTGTTTGAACCTGCAGTAGAGAAGCTTTTTTGCAAACCACCTTTGGTATCATGCCAACAGATTTTTCATCTAAAACTTTTTAACTTCTTATATTGACAGACAAATCCACCTTGATATGGCCACTAAATGAGAGTTCAGACTGAACAGAAACACTGACTCACAGACAGAGACACCGGAGCGGTAGGCTCTGAGAGAAACAATCACCGTGGTGTAGTGTGAGAAGGAATGGAGGTCACACTTATGCTGCATTCATGTGGAATCAGGCAGACAGCAAACTGGATGTCATTTTAGTGGACAAGAGAAGACCGGTAAAACGTGGGTAAAGTAAACAATATGACATCGCCATAACAACATGTCACGTGTCACGTGTCACGTGTGTCGTTCCAACAGACCACTTGTTTGTTTATCCTGTTCCATGCAGCAGCTGTCATTCGTCTGCCCGATTCCATGTGAATGCAGCATAAAGAATAGTATTAAACTGTGTGTGTGTGTGTGTGTCAAACTCATTGGCATCTTATTTAAGCAGCAAACAGAGGTGACTTTTGCAATTAATTGTGCATTAGCAGCAGTATATTATGCTGCATCACAGGCTTCTGGCAATTTGTGTGTATGTGTGTGTCTGTGTTTACTTGCCTCAATGAATTTACACACACATGCACACACATGCACGCGCACACAGTACATTAAGAAGGTGTTCAGACACCTTCACTTTTTGCAGCCTTGTGCTAAAACCATTTCAAGTCTTTTTACCCCAGTGGAAAGAAAACTGAAATATCACGTTTATTATGGGTATTCAGAACCTCGCTAATGACACTTGAGATTTTGCTCATGTTCCTCCTGTCTCCTTGATCATCTTTGAGATGTTTCTACAACTTTACTGTTCACACACAGCTGCTCCATATAATATGTCATAGCCAATGATGAATATCAGAGTAAAAACCATGAGGAGGAAGGAGCTGGCTGCAGAGATCTGAGATTGGACTGTCAGGGCTCAGTGTTGTGAATCACTCCAAAAACATTTCTGTGAATTGAAGGTTCTCAAGAGAACAGTGGCTTTCAACATTATTGAATGGGGTGAAGTGGACTCCCTGCTGTAAGAAGCAATCAGTGGAAGAGAGATGACTAAGAACCTGCTGGTCACTCTGGCTGAGCTGCAGAGATCCTGTGTGGAGGAACTCCCAGAAGGACAACTGTCACTGATCTGTGATGAACAAAGTCATGACAGTCAGAAACCTGACTCTGATTTTAGTGTTGCTTTGCAATTATACAGATGAAGGAAAAGCAGTATTTAAACATGCTGACATGAGACTGCAGCATCACAAACTGTGGAAACGTGAGCGCTCTCCATGTTGCACTTGGAATGTATGTCACTGAAGGTTCATGGGCACTAGGCAATTTTCTTGTACGTGTGTGTGCGTGTGTGTGCACGTAGCATTCATCTTTAACGGCTATCTCAAATGAAGTGTCAGCGCTTATCCCACAGAGTGGCCCAGATATTTCTATATTTTTTTCTGTGGGGCTGGATGACTCACAGCTGTGACAAATGGTGATGAATGGTGTCTGTGTGTGTGTATGTGTGTGTGTGTGCACGCGCACATGCCGTGAAGGGAAACCCAGTATTTCTTATTTCCAAAACTGTATGTTATGCTGTGTGTGTGTGTGTATAACCAAGAAACACATGGATTTTCAATCATGTTATTTAACAACTGTGTGTACTTGCTGTGAGAGAACCCACCATTCCAAAACGTGTGTGTGTGTGTGTGTGTGTGTGTGAGAGAGAGAGAGAGAGAGAGAGAGAGAGTGTGTGAGTGTGCTTGTAGTTAAGCTGAGGATTCTGTCATCAGATAAGTTTCTCCTCCTCCCTCACCTGCTGCTGACGAGCCTCAGATGTGTGTACAGTTATTGTCTAATGGAACAGATCCACTTCATTGTCAATCAATGCAGCCGTCAACAGAGGAGCAGAGTTGTAACCTGAAGCATCTTTTTAGGCTACGATTCTATTTTCTTCAGACTCGTGCACATAACTCATTACGCATTGGGCTGTGAGCTCTGTCAGAGCTTATCAAACAGCTCCATGTGACAGTGGTGCTGTGGATGAATGAACACACTGTAAAAACTGATGGTGGCTGATTGTTGTGCTGCCTCGACTTAACCTCGATATTTCTCCCCACAAACTTTATCTTTGTACTCTGAGTTATGGCGCAGCCCCACAGTTCACTTCCTGTGAGCACAAATGTTCTCATCACAATGTTCTGCGACCTCCAAATTTAATAGAGGTGGAAATCGCAAATCACTTTGGTGATTTACACACATTTGAACGGTTCAGTTCAAAGATTCAGTCAATGATATGCAGTTAAAAAGCATGTCAGTGTGTACGTCAGTAAGTGAACACATCACTATTTAAATTGCATTTGATTATGTGATGTCAGTATTTGAATGCGTCACCACTGAAGTGTATGTCAGTGAAGGGTTCAGTGGCACTGCATTTAATAGAAATGAAAACATTATTATTCATCCATCTGAGACGTTCAGCTCTGACTCAGCCTGTCTTCATGGCAGTGGGACATTTGGTGTGATCTGTAGCCCACTGCACATTATAACTGTCACCCTAACAATGTCGGTGACTTTGGCCTGTTATTGGTATAAACTGCAGGCGGGCTGGAAGATGTTTTCTGTAGGGGGGCTGCCACCTGAATGCAAAATGACATAAATTCCATAAATTACATATTCAGTGCAACAGCTACAGCAGATAAGACAAACTCTAGTTAGCGCTGCCCATGGTGTTGATTATCTCCCCTTTGTCAGTGACAACTTTGTCAAGGCCTATCTTTCAAAACTAAACCCCTGTTGTTTTTACTGTGCAGCACATTTGCCGACACTTTCCACCATTCGAAACACGATGTGAGATTTACTCTGGTAGAGAAGTGCAACTGTCTGCTACCAGTGTCGTTCCTGGATAAGCACCGTAGGCCTATGTGAATTTGTTGCCGGAGTTGTTGCCGATAGCCTACCAGTAGGGCCTACCATTGTCGGTGCCGCTACCGGTGCCAATGCTGAGCAAAGAGGGTTTTGTGTGTCACCAGAGCTCTGGAGGGGAGGCTGGCCGGCCGTCACATGGCCCAGCACAGGGTGCTTGTGTGAAAGGAGCAGGGACTCTGGGCTTGAACTCGGTCTCTGGAGCTTAGCAGCTCTCTGGTGTACCAGGACCACGGTGGCACTGTGTTCCTACCCAATAAGGAAAGTTAGAGTGCAGCCACTCAGGCTGCAGCGGCGGCACGATTCATCCTATTAACCATTTCTCTACCACTTAAATGAGTTTAGAAACATTATTTAATCAGCACCATTCCAGCCAGTCCAGCAGAAGGGGCAGATGCTGAAGCCCCAGCAGCACTCCACCTCCTGCACTAAACTGTATGTGACACAGCCACCATGACATCATCCACAGGTTTCTGAAGAATGGTTTTGATGCTCACAGTGAGGTTCAAGATTCACCTTCGTACCTGACTCTGCCCCCTAACTCCCACCTAATCCAAAAATGGGGGAAGAGGAGTCACGTGTGTGGAGCCTTGTTGCATGAGATAAATACTTATTTATAAAAACTTTATTTACCAAGCTATGAATGTGTTTATTACAGCTGTGAAGTGGATCATGTTAACTTGTGAGTCTGTGGGGACTGACACACTTTTGGAAACAGCCTCAAGTGGCCATTTGAGTTGCTGCAGTTTTCAGTATATGCAGGTTAACTGTATTTGTCAGCCCTGGTGGTTGATGTCTAGTTATCAACAGTAGAGGTGCTGGACTTCACAGTCTTTAAATGAGGATATATCACACTTTGTCTCACAGCTGAACTGACAACAACTCTCCCAGTCACTAATGAGTCTCCTCATATCTACATATCCAACTAGGTGTCACAGTTTCCCCAGTTTAGTGTTCAGGAGCACCTGCAGTAAGCACACCCAGAAGAAATGTATAGTAGTGAATGGTTTAGTAAAACACTGATAATCTCCAATATGTCCTCCTTGAGAAACACTGTCCATTAACAACCACTTGGTACAACATGTCATAAATGCTTAAAGTGAGATGTTGCCATGTGAATCACTTCCTCTCTCTATCAGGTGAATCTGCCTGCATGTTTCCTGGCCTCATGCCTTTGCACAGATTCCTCCAGCACCTGCAATATTTATCACTCACTTTCCTCCGTCTCAATATTTGATGTTTCTTCGACGTCCCGCGACAGTGTGAGGTTTCAGAAGTTGCCAGGTAAAAGTTAATCTGTTAAGTGGTTGTGAATAATTAAAAAAGGTGCGCTTGAATTAACAGTCTGGCACCTTCCCTTATTTTTTCTTTTGTTCATTCAGCCTTTATTAAAGCTGTATTCAGAGAACTGGGGCCTCTGCAGGCTAACCCTAACCCGTCTTCCTTCAAAGTTTTTGATCTCATTTATTATAAGTTCAAAAGTTAAGATTGTAGAACCTTGTAAGTTAGAAAAACATAACTTACTAACTAATTAAACAGCATCTAAATTTGTAGCTTTGTGGATGGGTTAATTTTTATGTTTCGTGAGGTGATGAGACACTCCCTCACTCTCAGATGAACTGCTATCTATCAGTGGGTACCCCCTCTGTGTGACCCCTCTCACATTTTAACTTCCCCTGGTCATCATGTTCATTAGAGATGCTGTAAGAAAGGGAACCACTGTAGCTTTGCTGACTGAGAAGGAGACGGATCACTGTGACAGTGTGAGTGTCAGGAGTATGAGGCATCTCACATCACACTTGAAAACTGTCAAAGTTGAATTCTGACAGATGTGTACAACAGCGGGCCACCAGGTAGAAACACTGCATCAGAGCAGTGAGTGAGCAGAAAGCAGGAGTCACACTGTCAGAGCAGACACACAGTCTGGTGGCCTGCTGGCTTCTCAGAGTCACTGTCTGTGCAGTGGCTGCAAATCAGTTGGAGCAACTGGCTGATTTTTATTCAGAAAATTATTATTTGGGGCAAAAAAAGTTAAATTATTCAGATAACATTCAGAAAGTGCAATGCATCCTGTGGATTCTCCTCACTCTTATTTAAAAGGGAATAATCATGTTCAGACGCTGTGATTCTAAAGCTGTGTCCCTGCTGATTTCCTGCCTCTGCTCCATCCACCTCTCTCTCCTCCCCCCTCCCTCAGATCTGACGTCTCATCTAACCAGGCTTTGTTCCTGAATAGCACTTCAAGTCAAGTGCACTAACATTATTAACCTCCCCCGTGCCCTTATTAACCACTTCCTTTAAATCCATGGGTCCTAAAGTCACAGTTCAGGGGAAAGGTCAGGGGTCAACAACCTCTCTGGGATTTCAGTATGATGAGACTTAATTATGGTCCTGATGAGTGTGAAGAAAAGCAGGATGGACAAAATGTGATCAGCTTCAAGAAGCTACATTTTCAACCTTCATTTATGGAAAAATATACATGAAAATGTGAGTACAGACGAACACATTTAAAATCAAGAAACACTTTTTCTTTTAAAACTAAATAAGCAGCTTCAAAACTAAGTCCTGGTTATTGTAGGCTCTGGCGAAGCCCTATAGGCAAGAAAATGGAGATAATGTCTCAAAAAAATAAAAAATAAATACAGATGTAGAAATAGAAATGACAAAAAATATACAGTGTTGTTACATTATAAATAACCCATTTGGCTCTTAAAACCTGTTTAACTTGTTTTGTTTTTGTCATCAGAGCAGTTAGTGACATATGCAGAGGCGATTTGAACAGGCCCTCTCCACAGTGCAGAAGCTCTCATGTGGTTCAGGACTGACAGTGCTCAATGAGCAGGTAGCAGCACATTCAGTCAACCAATCATCATCCAGACAGAGACATAAACCAGCTGAGGATGGGTGGACCCGACAACCAGTTGCCAATCCCTATTCCCTCATTCAGTGTGGGGCACCTTCAGAGAGGTTTCTCACTGAGAAATGTCATCCACAACTTAAGTAAAGTTTGTGTGTGCTCAGGGCCCCTCCAACAGCCAAGGCCTGCAGCATGCTTGTGTCACTGTAGCTGGAGGTGATGGAGGAAGGGTGGGGCATTTGTGGTGCTCTTTACATTATTTTCATTGTGTACGTTCAAGTAAAATTTAAAAGATTTTAACACTTTGTTTCTTATTTTCTTATCTGATTTGCTGCTTTTCTGTGTTAATATTATCAGTGATAATGAAACAAAAGTGTTTCTCTGCTCGGCCTCTGCTGTTTTAACACCATCCCTGGGTGCATTACAAATATTTTTCAAAATGTCAAACTGTTTCTTTAAATTCCTTTAAAAAAGCTTCTTTTGTATTCGCAGCGTGCAGTGGTGTCAGCCGTGTTTCTGCCTGCACTTGTCTAATAAATGTCACTAAACCAGTGAACGAAGCTCGACCAGTCGATACATTGTGAAAAATGGCCTTGAGTCTCTCAGCTAGTTTCTCTCTCACTTTTAGATTTTCCTCCACTTTCACAGAAGGGCCCGAGACTGTGAGTGTGTATCTTTTGTATCCCTGTGTGCGCTCTGTGGCCATGAATGAATACGTATGCTTAGAGAGCGGATATACCCCTCAGTACTCCTGTCTTGTTTGGTTGGATGAGTACAGCTGGGGACACAAAAGGCTTGTAATGCTCCACGTCGGATGTCATAAAGCCATAACACCAAGCTGCTCAGAGGCGGACGTGGAGGTAGAGGGCGGGAAACACTCAGGGTGAATTTTAAACAGCGCTTGTGTATGAAACGCGAACAATCTGCCCTTGGATTGAACTGTTTCGATGGGACAGTGCACTGGTGATAATTGATTTCTGCATGAAATCATCAGGACAACACTGAGTGGAGTCCCACTGTGATCGCTGTAATGAGTTGGTCCTTCAAATCCGGGCTCACCGTCCTCCTGTGCATTCACTTTTCACAAAAGCCTCAGCAGCAAAAAGTCTCCTTACAAAGTAGATGAGCAGAGAGCAGATCAGGGAAAGGGCAAAGAGTTGTTGTGAGCTTTGGTAATTCTGATGTACTGTGGCTGGGAGTTTCTTGGCCACTTCCATCTGTCACAGACTGAACAGTCATGACTATTATGCTAGGATCAGATGACAGGAATCCAGGTCAGTTTTCACATGATTTTGTCATGGAAGACAACGAACAGATATGTAGTGTCACATAACTAAAGAACAGTGATTTTGCATCTAGGATGCTCCACAACACCTCGATGAAAAGGCTAGTGTGTTAGAATTTTTTGCATTTCTCTGCATAGTTTGAATCTCCTACATCATGAACCTTGACCTTGAGTACATGAAGGAAACAAGGCATCAGTGTAAGTGAATGGTTTTGTGGGGTGTACACATCATTATTGTATGTCAAGTTCCCAGGAACAGCTCCACAATCATTTTTTTTCTTCCTTTTGAGTTTGGTGTTTGAGCTAAAGGCCATTAGCATCACACCCAGCACTTTGGTATCCATGATTGACAGTTTCATGTTCCACCTCCCGGATGACCTATGAACTCACGCAGGGTCATGGTCAGTGATTGGTCATACTTTTAGTGTTGCCAGTCTCTTGACTAAGACACGGCAAGATTTTAAGCCTGTTCAATCCTGGCATTAATTAAGAGCTCAATACTATGATATTTATCAGACACATGCGTGGTCTCCAGAGGATGCACTCTTTCCATTTGAGACCTTTTAAGTGCCACCATGAGAGTGAATTTCACATTTTAAATACAGAAATTATATTGTCTGTGATTATTTATGGTTTCCAGTGTGAGCTTTGAACATGTGCTCATTCCAATATGTTGCAAACATTTCATGGTTAAAGTTAGGTGAATGTCTTCAGCTGACCTGAGACACAGACCCTCTTTGGAACATGAAGTGTAGAACTACATATGTGAAATAATTAATGCTTGCTGCTATGCTGTGGATATTTATAGCTTACTATGTTTTAAACCTACACAACCTCCTTATTCCTGATTCCAAGAGGAACTGAACATGGTGATTCTATAAGCTGTTCTCCAATGAACATTGCAGTTGTGTTGGGCTTCAACCTCTCAGTCTTTTTACAAACAAATCCAACACTTTACATCACAGCCTGCTGTGTTACTGAGGGTTATTCTATCCAAACATTTGCCCACTTTGGAAATTGCCCAATCACTCACTGATTGGACATTGGATGATGGATGTTAGCTTACTTAAGATTACAAAAGTTCTCTACTTGAAATGCAAAAATGACTAAACGTTGTGTGAATGTTAGAGTATCTGTATGCTCCCATCTCCTTGAATGTAAATACCACATAGTCTGTGAACACATGTGTGTGTCACTAGGCACTTGAGGTAATTGACAATGCATGAATGAATAATAATCAGTGTGCTAATCCATCATGATGCCCTTTACCAGAGTAAAGTCTCATCTCAGTATTCCCAGCGTCCCCACATGACAGCACACTGCACACTGATCTATAACACGCTCACCATACTCAATGAGTGACTTGTCATGTATTCAAAAATGCCCTCTCTACCTGGTTACTTTAGTGCAGATTTCAGTTACAGGAATGAAATTCCTGAAGACTATGGAAAACTAAAGGTGAATACCTGAGGTCCTCTGGGAGGCCCTTGTTGGTAATAACAGTTTGCGATTATTTAGTGTTTATTCAATTTAGATGTCCCCCACAGCAATATAGAAGATTCATCTAACTCTTTTCCCCACTTTCAAGTTCAAAACTAACTGAAAACAAACCTCACATAACTATCCTCCTCAGAAAGTACACACTACTTGGGGCAAGTTTGGAGTGCAACATAAGAAACATAGATCAAGAGTGTTCTCAAGTATGTTTGAAAAATGTAAGAAAAACACATGTTTCCATTTGGTGAACAGACAACCTTATATGAAGCAAACCAACCCAAAGGTTGTTGTGATCTCATCATTCAGACTATATGAACAAAGGATATGATAGGATTAGATAAAATATGACACGCTACGATATGACACACATGACACAACATGATACACTCTATGGGGAAGTTTTGTCTTGGACTCTCAGCTGCATGCATTTCATTTCCTGCTTCCACAGCAAAATCTATAGACTAGTCTGTGTGTAACCATCACAGACATATACACACACATATGTACATACATACATAAAAGACACACACACACACACACACACACATACATACATACACAGGCTACATACCGTACTACACCTGGACCCACCACTTTGGAGGCTTTCTAAATCACCAAGCTAGTAAATTGAATCCCACACCATCACTGAATGAGTTTCTATCTCTAAACTCAAACCCTGGGGGCAGCCATTACAGAGCAAATGTTTATTTCTCTCTGCTACCATTCCTATTTTTTTCTCCTTTAGTTTTCCTGCTTTTTTTTCTGTAACAAGTCATCACCTTGGGGTTTCCTTCACTTATACTCCTCTTTTGTATCTTTTGTGTGCTCTTTCCCCACAGGGTGTTCTCGTATTTCAAACTTTAAAAATGAAAACAAAACAAAAACAAAATAAAAAAAATAAATAAATAAAAAAAAAGAACAGCTCCAGTTTCATACCAAACGATAGGAGTCTTTATTGTTTCTCTCAGATATTTCAGTGCACACAGAATCTCTATGATACTGTATATTTGAATGGAATTATGAAATTATCAAATAGCAGCACAGGCAAAAGATGATGAAACACATCACTGACCACTGGAAACAGCTGTCTGCTAGTGCTGGATATATGAGGATAATCAGACTGTAGTTTGCCTGTAAACAACAGTGACTGAAAAGATGCTCAAACAGAAGGCTGCAAAGTTTGGTAACAACAACATCATCATCAAAAACAACAACTATCACTTGATTTGTATTACAGATTATGTTGAATAAAAATATAGGCCATAAGATAAACACTACAATACAGGAACAACAGAGGAGAGCCAACAGTGTGGAGCTGAACAGGACTGTTGTCTTCAGTTTAAATTATAGCTCACAGTAACCACACGGTGGGTGGGTCTCACACAGTAGTTATATGGGTAGTAAATCTCTGTACATACTGTCTGCCTTTTGTTCTGACACACAGTGTCTCCTGTTATTTTCTAACAGAGAAAAAAAAATTCTGTCTGACCAGATGAGAGAGGGAGGGAACTGATAACACATGCTCTGTCTGCTTTCCACACTCAAACTCTATTCATTGTGTCCTGAGCCTCAGCAGAAAGCTGTCCACAGTAAAACCTGGGAGTGAGCCTGACTCTCCTCCATGCAAAAGTAAGGTACATTACTGAAACGTTATGGAGCCACATCAGTCTCAATATTAATGACATGGCTGTATGGAACTGGAATTTACTGTATAACAAACATGTTTTTCATTGCAGACAAAAAGTAGTTGTACATGAATATAATAATCCACAGATCTATGAGTCTGACAATAGTCATACACATGTTGTTTGTCCCCATTATACAAGAAAACACAGGTATGGTTGAAGTCACAGCTCAGTCAGGAACACTCACAGGGAACAATGCTTAAGAGTCCAGGAGGCTCCAAAGTCATTCACAAGCCTCATAGTATTCTCCAGCACTGGCCCCTCAGCACTGACTGGTGCTTCATGCAGTAGGTGTGGACTGTGCTCAGTCAGATGCTGCACAGCTCCCTTCTCTGGGTGGAGCATCCCTGAAGACCTAACTCATGAGTAAGACAACTAGTCAGTATTTATGTTGATTTGACTCATATTGTCGTATTCTCACTATTACACTTGCACTAGTTGCAGGAATTGTATGTTAGAGAATTCATGAGACATATTCTGTCTTGCTGTAGGAGCTGATTGTGTGGTGAAGTGTAATGTCCCCTCTGTTAATGATTATATTAAATAAATAATGTGTAACTTCACTGAAATGATTAAACCTAGATTTCAGATGAGTTGTTACATTGTTCCATATATATCCATCAGTTCTCAAACAAGATAAACCTTGATGTTACCCATGGTAGTGCTCTGTTTCAGTATCCTCTATGTGCATGTGTGGTATCGTAGTTTCCCACCAGAAGCTCAAAATGAACTTATTTCCAGTTTTATGATTTGCAGTGCCGTGATCCACTGATTACACCTCTGTTGTTTCATATTTAAATCAGACAGCTGGAAATGATCAGATCTAATGAGCTCACACAGCTCATCTCACTGCTGCCCCCAAACTACTGCCACTGAAGAAGTCCAAAATGGAGAAGACAACAGCTCCCATGATCCCACACTACTTTACAATGTCACTAAATGATTAGATTGAGAGATGTTACGCTCTGCGCAAAACCAAACACCACTAACATTTATTGACTAATAGGAAATAATTCATATAACTCATAACTCATATTCATAAAGTGAAGTCTGGGCTGGGTTAAGAGCGACTCACTGTGTGACCTGGACTTTGAGAAGCTGTGTCCTAAACTGTAATAATGAATGTGTGTGACTCAGACTGAAGCAGAGGGGTGAATGTGCACTAACACCACACACACACACACACACACACCCCACGCAGACACACACAAATGTGCCAGCTCCAGTCAGATCTCTGGGTGAAATTGCTGCACACAGTTCATTTGCATTTGCCTTATTTCATCTCCTTAAATGTTCCAACTGTGCCCAGACTGTCAGTGAAAATAAACCAGATAACACAGTGAAAAGCTTAAGAACTCAGTTTAAAGCACCGTCTCATTTTAATGCTTAAATTTAGGTAATTCCAGCTTTTCTGGCTGACACCATCAATTTTTTTCCCAGCCTCCTCCACGTTGCTCTGTCTTTTAAAAGTTAAATCTCCACATCTTTCACTGTTTTTTTTTTTTTTGCTCAGTTTCACCGTCTCTCCAGCTGCCTGTCTTTCTGTCTGTGGACGCTGCGTGACTGGGAGTCATGTGAGAAGTGATTGCAGAGAGCAACAGAGAGCATTGTGGGAGGAATACTGATTGTGGGGAAAAGGAACGGAAGACAGAATTTGCGGTTAACAATGCTAAGGGTGGGATATCCTCTTCCTCCTCATCCTCCTCTTTTCTCTGCCTTGTTTTTTCTCATGAAGTTCATTCTGCTGCCACTGCTTTCTCTTCATCATTTTCATTTAGTTGTCTTCTCCTTTTTCCCTCTTTGCTTCCTCTTCTCCTTCTCATTATCATGTATATCATCTCCTTGTTTCCTTTTCTCCCCTCCTCTCCTTTCAGAAGTTGAAGTTCAAGCTCAGCGTGACCTCACAAAACGTGTATTTTCCAGGAGAAACAAACTCATATGATGAAGTTTAACTGATCGCTACTTCATGGTTGTCTCTGCCACTCAGTTATTTTCATCTGATAAATTAAGTGAAACTTGTCAATATGTGCTGGGTGAGATTTTGAGTTATGGCCTTTTTTGAGGTCACACTGACCTTGACCCTTGCCCTCCATAATCAAATCAATTCCCTCTTATGCCCAAGGGAGTGTTTGCACAAATGAGGTTGAAAGAGAAACTCCACCAGCACGGCACAGGGCTCAAAGTTCTCCAGCAGCCCGCTAGATTTCCAGTGTGGCGCTGTTTCATTCCATCAAGGGCCTTTTAGACACACACTGTGGTCTTGCGCTACATCTGATTGGTTACACGTCACAATTAATGAGCCTATCAGAAGTGAAGCTTGTGCATGGCTGCATGAAGTCTTTTACAAGGAGGCAGAGAGAAGTCTGGTGAGAGAGTGGAACGATTTTGATGGTAGGCCACTAAATTATAGATCAACAAATGAATTAACTCTCACTATCGCATTCAATCGTCAAAACCAAGAGCATGAAGCCCAGAGGCCTAATAAAACTAAAATGAAGTCATGACATTTCATGTCCAAATGGTCAAAGGTCATCTTCACTATGACATCATAATGTCCCGCAAAAATGCCTGTGGCCATTATTCAATGCTGTAACTCTGGAAGAAGAGACTGTGACCATATTTCCTGCCACCAGACTGGTTAGAGGAGGAAAACAAGGCCATAACTCTATTCTTCCTTTCATTTCCTCCTCTTCCTTTGTCTCCTCATTTCACCTTTTCTCTTCTTTCTCTTCCCACTTTTTCTTGTGTAGTGGCTCCTATTGCCTCCTCCTCTCTGCTGGTGTAAACAGGGTCTGAGTGCAGGCTGACAGAACATGCTGTTGGCTCTGAACATCACAGAGAAAAGGTCTGGAGCTTAATCTGGAAAGGTCATCGCAAATGTGTGGAGTGGAGATTTGCTCAGGTAGGTGATGGACAACCTGAGGTGGAGTATGTCTTATTTTTGTATGACACCTATCTGGAGCCTCATATGTGAGCGTGTGTGAGAGAGATAAGCCGATCTATTCCAATAGAGCCCGCACTCAAATAAATATATAATTTATAACATCAATATGGCCTGAATTCACTGAGTCTGTGTAAAATCAGCACTTTTCTCTGCTCTCCCCTCCTCTCCTGTCCTCCAACGTCCTCTGTTTTATTCTCTCCTTCACATCTCCTCTTCTTTCTCTATCCTCTTGATTTAGTGGTGGAGGCCTATAGCATTAACCTGAGTTAGCACCCAATTTAATCCCTCCCTTCTGCTGCCCATCTTTATTTCCTCTCTGTGCTCATCATCTTTTCCGCTCCCTATAACTTTCCCCCTTGTCTCCTGTCAACACTGAAGCGTAGCCTCCATCACCACTGCTCCCAAAACAAGCTGCCCTCACTGATAGGTACAGATAAAGACAAAGAAAGAGCTACGATGAAGAACAAAGCACTTTCATAAATGATACAGTCTGACAGTGTGTCATCTGGGAGGTTTGTGTGTTCAGCTGATCAGACAGTAGTGACAGGTAGAAATATGACACCTGTCCTATTAGTATGTCAGTCTCTTTAGTTTTCTTAGGCAGAATTTAAAAAATGTTGATCCATGAGAAGATGTATTTGTGATTTTAGGAACCAAAAATGATCTATATGTAGTTTTACACCTGCTTTCTCAGTCAGGCTTCATTCCGGAGCTCTACTTACAACGGGTCAGTGAGCCAATCAGAGGATAGAAGGCTCCGAGCCTCTCTTCTGATTGGTTCACTCATTGGTTTTCTGAGTGATCAAATAAAATATAGCAGATTCCACATGTCCACAAAGGGAAACCAACACCTGCAAGGTTGGACAATGAGTCCAAGTCGGCGGGGCTTGGGGTTTGGGAGTGGTGACTGCTTTGTTTTGACATCAGAAAATTATACAAGTCCTGCTGGCTTGTTTAAGGCTTTGAACATAGACCTGCTACATGATCAAACACACAGAAATCTTGAGAGCAGAATGCTCCAGAAAACTGGCTGACAGTACTTGTGTAAATGTATTGCTCCAAGTATACTCAAGGTCAGATATAACACCTAACCCTAACCCTAGTGGTGATGAGCTACCACCAGTTTATTATGTGCAGTTTTAATAGGAACAAATGACATGTGTGAGTATGCAAACATGGAGGATGAAGCAGTCCTGCTGTGATTTTTCAGTTTATGTGATTTGAAATAGTCAGTACAGATTCAGTGACAGTATTTCTTTTCCCCCAAATGGCTGCAGCTGTTTCACAAATTATGCTAAAATCAGTGTGTAGAAAAATACCCACTTTTACCAAATAAAATCATTTTCTGCATCAGATTTGGAAGACAAAGTCAAACCAAACCACAAGTGAATAAAACATCATCTTGACCATCTGAAGCAAAATGTGTCACACATACAGAATTCTGATTAGTCTGATTAGTCTCTTACAGCAAGAATACAAAACACCCAGTTGACCATCCATCCATCCTCTATACCACATATCCATGCAGGGTCACAGGGGGCTGCAGCCACTCCCAGCTGATGTAGGGTGAGGCTGGGGTACACTGTGGACAGGTCACCAGTCTATCACAGGGCCACATATGGAGATAAACAACACACACACATATACTCACATTCACTATAGGCAATTTAATAATCAAATAACCTCAAATATATGACTTAAAATTGTATATGATAGTAGTGCTAAACGACATAATAGGCTGCACTAAAGTCAAAAGAAACCCTTGATGTCTTTTCAGTCAGAACAGATGCTTTTGTAACCTCAGGCCTGTGGGTATTTCTCTGTGATTCGGTTCCCTGTTCAAATCTTGGGATGAAAGCTGAAAGCTAGTCTTTACCCATCAACCATCTGCAAACTTTCTGTTCTGTATGTATTTTTCTGATCTTGTAATTGTATATTCTCTGGCTGAAGTTAAACTCTTTGCCCCAGCCTGAATCACTGTGCACCATGTCTACAGCCTGTGCCACTGTACTCTTCTTCCTCACTGGAGAATAAATAACGTCTGCCACCACCTCAGCCTCCGAAACTGGCTGTGAAAGTCTGATCAATTAAACCCAATGAACACAGATCACAGCTGCAAAGGAACTGTTGTTTTTCAGTGTGTGACCATAGCAAAGTGCAGATGGAGCACATATCAGAACGCCATCTCACCCCATCGCTTCCCCTGTGCAGTCCATTAGCTCAGGCCCACACTGGCATGTGGTACCGATGGATTCATTAGGAGCTTTCCAGTGACCGGCCTTCATGCTCTGACGGTCAGCTCACAGTATGGGGTGGCTTTGTTTATTCAGAACTAAGTTGTAAAGTTTTTAACTATTCAATGAAATTGGCAGAGCATCCGTGTGACCATGCGCTGTGTGTGTGTGCGGCTGATTGGACTGATTGTACAACAACAAGTCAAAAGGCTGAATGTTGTAGCAGATGCCGCCTCATTCAGGCCACTTCTGCTGCCTGGTCTGAGTCCAACCTGTCCACTCACCCCTCCCACAGAGCACACATGCCACTGGATAACAGAGCCCAAGGGTTATTTTAATATATAGCATTATCCAGCATGTTCATTATGACTCCATCAATCAGTAAACTAGGAGGTGGTCATCTTTGAGCTACATCCATCTCATCTCACATCTCTATCATGTATCAGGCCATTCATGGTCAGGCACACCCATACATCACAATCAGGTCAGTTCTCTAAGGCTGATAACAAAGGGTGACAGAGCTTTTGAATCTGTGGCCCAGAGGTTGTAGAGTGCCCTGCGTCTTCTGTTGCTTTATTTAAAAAGCAGCTAAAGATGCACCTTTTTAGACAGGAACTTTATCAACCTCAGTGTAATTACATGTCTATGTATTCTGATTTTACAATATTTCCTGGTTACAATATTATTTGTTTGCTGTTCTTTGTTTTATTATTTTTTGTTTGTTTGCATGTATGCATTTTAATCTGTACAGCACCTTGTGACTTTGTCTGTGTTAGGTCCCTCTTAAATAAACTTAACTTCACTTAAAACGTTTTGCAGTGTCAACTTTTTCAGTAGCTAATAATTGTCCCACTATTAGACAATGTTTTGTCACCACCTGCCCCTGTGACTGAATGACTTTTCCTGTTTTATTTTGAAAATCTCTCCCAGGTGTCTGCTGTTGATTGTACTCAATTAGTTGTACTTGTGTTTCTACATAGACCAGAACAGATCGTCTGGGCCCACCAAATCATGGCTCCCATTGCTGAGGATCCTTGACAGCTGCAGCATATGCAGCTGATTCCTCACTAGCTGCGTTTATATGGGTCCAAAAATCCTATTTATAATTGGATTAATATGTCAATCAGATTCAAAATGTCTCATGTAAACACCTCAGCAGATCCAGTTCACCTGGATCTGATTAAATTTCCAATCAGATTGAAAGAGGCAGTTTACGCCGATTGATAATCAGCTTGAAGCTGCACATAAACGGCTGAATAAAGTGGATTCGGTCAAGAGAGTAGATTATTCATTCTGTGCATGTGCGCCCTAGTACGTAGGAGTCACATATTGACGTTCGTGGGAAATAGGAAACAGGAAATAGAAAAGTCAAAGCGGTCATAACAAGCATGCTGAATAAACAAAAAAATTGGACAGTCGTTGAGACGAACTATATCTCTTGATGATAACTAACTGCTGAGACGTGGAGCCACAATAAATGCTGAAACAATGAAATAACCGTCCCCAACAAAACACGACGTGGATCCATGGCTCTAAGTTTAAACATGGAAGTGCACCTCTTCTTCTGCACCTTTGCAAGTAGTGGGAGTGAGACCTTCTGCGCATGTCAATGAAACTATACAACTGGCTTCAGCTGGGGCCATGTATACATGGACTGTATGTGGATTGCTTTATTTAGCATTCATGTATACAGATCGAATAAGATTCATTTAATCTGATTGTTTTAATCAGATTGAGGAAATCATTGCATGTAAACACAGCTACTGAGACAGGCCAGACCATCACGTTTACAAACAAACATACACAGGAAGCAAATGCATTATGGGATAGGTTGAGCCGTGAAGGTTCCAACAGCCGTTGACGCAGTCTTCAAATTGGCCTCTGAAGGATGAGGACTGTGAATTGTGGCACATCTTCAAGTCTCTGTGTTTCTCTCACTCTTTTTTCTTCCTGCTGTCTCCACTGCCTGTGAGCTTTGGAGTTGTCACCACTTAACTACCTTAAACTACCTTCACTGGTTTGTTAAGTTTGGAAAACTTGTTCAGAATAGTAAGCAGAGTGTAGACGAGTTTCTACAAATGATGTTCTCATATGCACTAAAACATGGCTGTGGCTGTTTTCTTTTCTCTGCATATGAATTGTCTGAACAATGAACAGGAAAAAAAAGAGTGTTGTTCTGTATTTTTTTTTTTTTGCTGGTGCTTCATGAGAAGAAACAGACACAGAAGTCCACCTATTACATAAGTAAGTGAAGGACTGAGAACAGGAGGCTGCACAGGAAGCTACTGAAGATAACTGAGCTTTGCTTTATTTTCTCTGCCGAAAGAAAAAGAAATAACATGGATTTGTGGTGTGTGTGTGAGTTCTACTGATAATTCAATAGAGCTCTCCTACGTAAGCTTCTCTCTGAATTAACAGCTGATCCTATACACTCACTCCTAACAGGGACTGTAGCTACAGGAGGGAACACTCAGTATAATACACCAGACACAAAAATGCATAATTGGACCTTAATTTGTCACTGTGGTATAAAATGGTTCAAAGTAACAGTAATGTGGAAAGTATGATATAGGAGGGTGATTTCACAGGAAATTATGGATAAAAGGTTCCATTTAGTAGTTTCTTGTGTCCATGCAGCCACACAGCCTCCCACTGCAGTCTCAGTGCACTCATAATCATGGTGGCAGCTCATACATATGGGTTCATACCACATGGAGCTTAATGCTACTAGCTACAAGCTAAGGCACGGCATTATAAGTCACTTAACAGTTGAAGTTTAGTTCACTTAGTCTGAAAATATCGCACATGCTTTGAGTTAAACTGGTGCATTTCATCTTCCTACTGATGTATTACAGGGAAACATAATGTCAGGTGGATGGACAGTCAGGTCAAGCCAATTCCAGAGGTTTCTCAAGGTACTGAACAAAAAAGATGTAGACTTGTCTCTTCATAATAGTATTCACGGAGACCCAACACACCCCACCAAGAACTAGTGTATAAGGCAATGTTACACCCCTGTAGAGGGGAATAATAAATGAAAAACACAGACACGATGCCGCTTCAGTCACGTCCAGTGTTATAATGAACTTTTTCACAAATACAGTGCTACACATTTGTCATCAAGTATTCTCTTTACATGTCGAACATTGCACACAAACGGCACAACTTCACCTCTGAAATAGTGACGCCGCTTCCCACAGCGCAGCTAGCAAAGAAGCTATACGGCGAATTTAGCAGTCCTTCAGTTTAAATATGATGTCACTGAAAATTACCAAGGTGTGAAAAAATTGGCACATAAATGTGATTTCAACTAGATTAAAGTCCATGTTGCACCTACACCTACTCACAGGCTGATGATATGATGGAAATTACACATACCCTGATTTACCTAGAGAGTTACACAATGTAACTTAAAGCAAGATTACATTGAACTGAAGTAGTCATCTCTCTTTCTCTTCTTTGTTTTTGCAGGAACCTCACCAGAGACACACATTTACATATTCTTGGTCTGACAGGATTCTTTAGGTACCTCACACTTCCATCACTCCTGCCTGTTTCTTCACACTGGGAAAGTGCTGACTCAGCTCTACTGCAGGTAATATCCTGAATATAGATAAGTACCTCACACAACCCCACATCACAGCCACAACAACCTGAACCATCACTTTCAAACTTAACTTGATTTGGTGAATATTGTGGAACAGCTGTGCAGTAGTCAGATAGTTAAGTTTACAGATGACTGTGAGTGCAGCGTCATCTCGTAACCACAAAGTGTTACCTGAGGCAGCAGACCAGCAGGAGTCATGTGATGTGTGCATGTTTGTGACAGCGTGACAGTCATTATCTTGATTTTCAACACACACACACACACACACACACACAACTTAATCTCTCCATACATGTCGGTGCTGTGTGACTTGCTGTGACCAGCAGGGGCAATGTTCCCTGTTAGTGTTTTAATGTGCTGTGACAAAGTGTTAGCAGTCGTCCGGTCTCTCACTCTGTGCTGCTGCAGGCTCCTGTGCATGGGACTGTGGATGTTTATTACAGTGACACAACTTTAAATCATAGACATCAGGAAGAGACTTTAAGGCTCACTGACTGTGTTTTTTTGCTTCTCTTTTAAAATATAGCTTTTTTTAGAGATGTTCTTGCCACATTTTCTAAGTAGTAAAGGTCCACAAACTTTCGGAAATGTAATATTCTTATCTGTGCTGCATTTGTGCTTTGCCAGCTTGCAGAGCAGCCTGCTGCAGCTTCACACTCTGAGATATTACAAAAACCCAAATCTGGTTCTAGAAATTGAGGATTAAGAATTTGAAAATTCAATTTCTGTGTGCAAATATTCAATACCGTGTCCTTAAATGCACCACTGAAGGCTCAGAGATGCAGCGTAGCCTCTTGTGGTTTTTTTTGTACAGTTAATTTACTGACTGTCTGTGTGCATGTGTGTGTGAAAGAACGATGCCTATCAAAATATACTGCCACTACAATCTGCTGTAAAAAGGGAGTTAATGATTTGGCCAAGTCTAACATGTTTTTATGCGGCACAGAGAAAACCTAATTAAACTCCATTAACTGCAACACTAATTTAGTGCCTTAAGACAATCTAATTAAGATTTAAATACAAACTGAATGACTTCATTTACTATTCAAACACACAGACAGCAAACACAAACAGATAAGGGGAGGACAGACATTACTTTAACATGGGTAATGGCACATGAACACAAAATATTGATGCAATTCATCTTAATTACAACATGAGGATGAGAACCATCTTTATTACTGGCTCTGCATTGCATGAGCTGTATTTGTGTGCAGAGGGGGGCGTGAGGAAGAGGGACGGAAATTAAGAGCTGAGCAGGAGAACAGGTCAATTCTGCTCAGATACAAACATGAAAAATCTCTTTACACAAAACGTTTGTGAATATTTTTATTGTCTGAATATTAGAGACCATGTGAATATCGAAGGGAGGCAGCGTGTGTGGCATTTTATTAATATTTCTGACATTCCAGTGCTCAGATCAAACCTCCAGTTTTGGTGACCATGGCCCTCGTTTATCAAACTTGCATAGGATCTGCTGTAAATATCACTGTCACATGTGATTCACGAAAGGTGTGTATGTTGTCAGCTTTGTAAAACTGGCATGGTGTTAATAAATCTGGGGACTGAAAATGATCGCAATTTAAATATCAGCCCCGCTGCTTTAGAGACCTCGTCCTGCCCTCTTTACGACATGGAGACACAGAAGACGGCCAAGATAAGGGACTTTACTGACATCACCAAATTCAACAGGGAGAGGGCAGCACCGTAAATTATCTGAACATTAATAGAGTGAATCTAATTGCCAATTGGTGAGAACAGAGGGAATGGTTCATGACGAACAAAGTCATTCGTTCTGTTGCGGCAATGCTTCTGTCGTTGACGGACATCTAGCACACACTGGCAAGGCCAGTTCTGTCCTGCAGAGGCCGAATTTGAAGACTGCGTCAAAGGCTGCCAGTGGTAGGGTCATTAGTTACAGTTCAGTTCAGTTCAGTTTCAGTTTCAGCTTTATCCGTGTCCCTGCCTGTAGGGCAGTTAGTGTTGCAGCAATTAAAAAAAAAAAAATATATATATATATATATATATATATATATACAATTGCATTGCATATCTAACTCTGTCTGAACCCTGAGCTGCTGCAGGGTGGGAGTCGTAAGCCTCTAACCAATTGTGGTGGTGGTCTTGAAGACAGGAAGCTGACTGTTGCTATGGGAGATGATGGACATGGAGACTGGGATCATCACTGGGAACTGAACTGCTTCTAACAAATAAAAAGCAGTTCTGGCACCACCTTGGACAAGGTTCCACAACAGGTAAAAAGGGACTTAAAAGGTGCCATGAAAACACTGCAGGCCACTGAATGGTCTGGAGAGATTTGTCACTGGGTCATTGCATCAGTGTGTGGCATGCACAGAATACCCTTCATGGCTCAAACCTACTCCTGCCACTTTTAAACAGCCAAGCTATTTTGGAAAATGACAGCCTGAAAAACCACGCTATGGTTGAGGGAGGTTCAGATGTTTCTGTCATTGGTGAGGGGATCCAGTGTGAGCTCGATGGAGCAACACATGGAAGTTTTGTGCGGCATCACTATAACGACCAGCTACTCTATAGGTGGTACTGTAAGAGAAATGGCCTCCAGAATGGTACCCTGTACCAAAGCTGAGTGGAGTCGCATCGAGCTGGTACCACATAATGGAAACACGGCATAAGTCACTTTTAGCCACAACGCTCATGCATGTGAATCAACACACATTAAACAAATTTCTAAGGTTTGAAAAGTGCCAGAAACATTCAACACTCAAGATAACATATCACTTAGGTTTCGTTGTTGGTCATTTTAAGAGGTCCTGATTACTTTCATGCTATGAACCCCTCTCATGACTCATGGAGTGAATGATGCAGGGACACACTATCATCAGGCCTAAAGAGCAAAGTGGAGAAACACCAAGCGTTTACTTTGAGACATACGGGGAGAAAGGGAACAAAACAAGATAAAGACAAAATGGGACAAAAGGTTATAAAAGCAAGTAAACAATCAAGCAGAGACACGCTGTGAAACACCAGTCACCTCTCAGAAGAGGCTGTTTTAATTATCAGTTACCTGCTCCAACTGTGACATCTATCAAACTAAACTGTTGCTGCTGTTATTGCCCCCCCACCCCCACCCCCGAGCGCACCCTTGCTAATGATTCTATAAAGAAAGAGAAGAAGTGTCTGATAAAGCTGCAGCTGTTAGAGTCTGGTACTCAACAGGATCTGTGATAATTACAGATGTTACAGCCCTTCACACAGATTCCACTATTTATGATCATTAACGTTTGGATCTCAGTGAGAGCGAGTGGGAGAGTAGTGAAGAGAGAGAAGAGGAAAAAACACAGATAAGGCTTCAGCAGATGTTCAGATCAAATGTGGTAAACAGGCTAAAACACAAACGTCAGCGTGATCCTTGAACACTGTTTATGAATAAATAAATAAAAGTATAACATGTATAAATAAATCAAATATGTAGCAACACTGCAGGGAGAGTTCACAGAGAGCAGGTGGGGGCGATGGAGACACTGTTTCCAGCTGTAGCAGATGGTGCAGAGTGAAGGGCTAAGCAGGGATATCAAATGTGTCTGTGATCGTCTGTGAAGACAGGTCAGAATCAGAGAGGAGCAGGAAGCTACAGGGAAATAACACAAAACTGAGTGACAATAGAGTAATTGTAGTAGACCACATGTTTCCTGTGACTGAATCCACACCTCAACTTTCACCGACTGTCAGTCTGGTGGGGTTTGGTGCGGGAGGATGGACTGCAGCAGGTTTGAGCAACCACACTGCTCCTGCACTAATGATGCAGAATGCGATCAGTGATCAGGAACATGCAGGGATAATCACCCCGAGGGGGCACAGCTGAGGCTCGGCTGCAGGTCGCTGGAGGTCGGGGCAGTTTCTCTAGGTCTGCAGGGACATCACTGTTGTTGCAGGAGAAACTGATATCAACATGTATTCATTCATTAACTGAACAAGCTCCATACACAAATGAAGACCATGAACATGAGCCACCTTCTAAAATCACTGGACTGTCTGTCGGGACTCTTTTATCCACCTATGAGCAGCACATGCAGGCTGGCCGGCAGCATCATGCAGACCCCTCTCATGCTCTCCACACTGCATTTGAGTGGCTCCCCTCTGGACAGCGGCTCTGCTGAACTCAGAGGAGGAAGGCAACCTTTGCTCCCCATGCTGTTCAACTCTCAACCCCCCCACCTCTCTCTCACACATACACACACACACTAACAGGCCTTTCATACTTCACACCAGTGGAGTGCAGTGACTTTCACAGATAGGCAAGCAGAGCCGGAGACCCCCACCCCACAACAAGAAATCACTAATTTAATGTGTGATTAAGTTGTTTAATAAACCATCCACATTAAAAGACACAATTTCATGATCGTGTGCTGCCTTCTTCCTCCTAAGCTCAGAGTCTCTCTCACTATGTGTGGACATCTTCAGCTTTACTGCATTGAAAACATTAATAAATATGGTAACTGTGCAAAACTGCATCAAAATGCTTAAGAATGATGTTAAATGGTTCACTGTATGTAACATCAGATCCCGTATAAGACAGATGGCTGTCAAATCAGATGTAAGGAGATATATCGCTTCCACTTCAGTGTTTGTTTGTTTTTTTCTTTTTTTAACTAGTCAAGCACTGCTTGTCTTGACTGCATGCCACAGCTTCACACTTCCCTTGCCCCCCTCCTCATACACTGCCCTCCCCACCCAGAATCTGTCAACTTAGACTGTGCTATTTACACTTTATCCGTGTACTCATTCCACCTTATCATAATCTCTGTTTTTAAGCTTTCCATTTGCACATAACTTACATGTTTATTTGTACTGGCAAGACAAGGCAATTGTATTTGTATAGCTCACTTTTACAAACAGTTTGTTTCAAAGGGCTTTACACAGCATTATGACAACATTCTCTGCCCTTAGACCCTCACATCGACTGAGGAAAAACTCCCAAGAAAACCCTTTAACAGGGAAACATGGAGAAACCTCAGGGTGAGCAACAGAGAAGGGATCCCTCACCCAGGACGGGCAGACGTACAATAGATGTTGTATACAGACAAGAAAACAATTTACAACATGGAATATGGGAAACATGGAAATAGTCAACAAGAGTTGATGAAGGCAGCTTCTTGTTAGCAGGAAAGGCAAGGAGAGAAGGCCAGCGTAATGGGAGTACTGGATGGCAGACTGGTTTGTGAGAAGGGAGGGCATGCCGGTTTAACAGCAGGGGAAAGGAGGCAATGCATGCAAAATGTGCATGAGGAGAGGAGAAGGGGGGGGATAGAGCTCCATGTAACCTGATGTGTCCCCCAGCAGTCTAAGCCTATAGCAGCGTAGCTATAAAATGGATCAGGGCTACCTGAGCCAGCTCTAAAAGCTCTGTCACTGAAGGTCTTAAGCCTGGACTTAAATGTAGAAAGAGTGTCTGCCTCTCTGACCCATGGAGAGAGCTGGTTCCATAATAGAGGAGCCCGGTAACTGAAGGTTCTACCCCCCAGTCTGTTTTTACAGATACTGGGAGTCAGACCTGCATTCTGGGAGCAAAGTGCTCTGGCGGGATAGTATGAAATAATGAGGTCTTTCAGATAACATGGAGCTTTGTCATTAAGAAAAGAGCCAGTAAAAGTCAGTAGAAGGATTCTGAAGTTTATTCTATATCTTACTGGAAGCCAATGGAGAGAAGCTAAAATGGGAGAGATGTGCTCTCTCTTACTAACTCCTGTCAATAACCTTGCTGCAGCATTGTGGACCAGCTGTAAACTATACCTTATGGCTGCACTGATCATCGTCATCAAGATAAAGGTTTTTGAATTAAGTTGAATGCATTCGCAAAGTCCAGTAAAAAGATAGACAACAGAAGTGAACAGTATAATATCCTCGAGTACTTTACTTCTGTATATATTTGGAGTATCTGCACTTAGGTTGATTTTTTTCCCCTGAAACTTTTGACTGTTAATCAGTTATGCATATTGTACCCAGTCTTTACTTTGAAGCAGAGCTTTAACCACGTACTGATTTTTGTTTTTGATGGTCTGAGCTGAGGTCTGAGTTTTGAACATTAAAAAATATGGACCGATTCATCTTGTTTCAGTTAGGATTACAAGAAATCCTCTTAAATAAATCCAAAGATTATGAACCATAGTTACATTTCATTGTTAGATGACATCTAGTGGTTACAGTAATTATGACAGGAGTAAAGGATAAAGGTGGCTCAATATTGTCACCATGTAACCATGACAGAAAAGTATTGTCTTTTTTTTAAGTATATATCCCCACAGGAAATGGGGAGGCAGAGAGAGGGTGAATGACATACAGCAAAAGGCCACCCAATGCTGGATTCGAAGCGGGGCCGACTGCAATGAGGACTGTAGCATATGGGACACCTGATCAATCCACCGAGCTACACAGCACCCCCTAATGTTGTTTTATTGCAAATCCAGATTATTTCACAAACCTGAGCATGACTATTATAATGGTAACCATGGTGACAGTCCACATGTTTATTCTCGAACCCTTGACATCTGAGGTCCGGTCCACCTGCTGCTGCAGTGAAGCTACTTCAGGAGACTCTACACTGGGTCGTATGAGAGGGTTTAATAAACAGCTTGGAGGACTGGGTGGAAATGCAGTGGGCATCAACAGCTCAGTCAAAGAGTGAAAAAATACCATTAAAAGTGCTATTTAATCATTATGTAACACATGATTGTATAATAACATTTCAGATGTTTTCATTTTACGCTGCTCAGAATATAAATTAATGATTACATATTCGAGTCATGAGAATAAAACTGTTTTTGTTGTTGTGTGTGCAGGGTGAGGGTGAAAATGAAAATAGACACGAGGATGTGAGACAACAAACCACATGCAGGTCACAAGTCAGTGGTCCGCTGCCCTTTCATTACTCTGAGTCATATTAGTTGTTTTTGAATTGTGAAAACAAGCTGCTGAGCAACACAGCGAGGTTTATTCTCTTATTTTACGTTACACTCAACCAACCTCCAGCCATTACATCACACAACCCAGTCACACGCAGCTTACACTACACACACTTGGGGATACGTTTCTGAAAAAAAAATAAAAATAAAATAGAAGAAAACATAAAACACTGACCCAACAAAACATACAGAGTTTAAAAAAAAAACACATTTTTGCTCAAATAACTCTTTGACATCAGCAGATTGCTTTAATATTTCTTGAGTCCAACTTGGAGGGCTGTCTCTGGCATTGGACATTCTGTGTTTTGCTGTTTGTCATTCATTTGTTACTGGAGAGAGAGAATGCTCGCTATTGGGTTACATTGGATTAAATATTAAATGTTCATTCAGTGAAAAGAATGCTAGGAGCTTCAGCATGACTCACGTCCAAGGAAAGATTTACTGACTTATGGGGTCACAAAACGCGTGCTGGCAGGAACACTGAGGATGAACACTGAGGATCCAACCAAGAAACACTGAGATTAAACACAGCAGGGAGAAACGACACACAGGTGGAGCAATGACACACACACGTCAGTCACATGAGGTAATCAGAGGAGGGAGAGCACAGGAAGACAGGACATTGAACTTGTCTTGTTTTTTGTTTTTTTTTACCTTAACAGCATTTTATGGTTTTATTCATTGTTAATCTACATCTTCTACATCACCAGTCTGTAGTAATTCAGAGCACTTAATAGTCTGGTCTAAATGTCTTTTTTTCTTTTCACAACCTTGTATGAAGATAGGTCTGTTTTCCTTATATTTTGTGCTGTTGCCTGTATGTGATGAATGAATGATGTGGCTGCTGCTGTCACTATGTAAAATATCTATCTATTAGGCCTGCACGATATCAGCAAAATGTCTGATGTGCAATGACACTGTTCAGTATCATGATGACGATATTACTTGTGATAGATAAATCAATATTCAGGTGAGCATATGAACCATACAGTTCCTGTGTCTTTCTGAAAACGACTCAATATACTGTAGTTACATGTGCCAGGCCTGTAGTGGCGCTGTGACACTGCCACACAGATACACTGAAAACAGAAGAACAGTGGGAGCCTTGCACGCTGTAAACAAACACATTAGACATTAGAAACATTAGAAGTTGACTAAACACGATAAGTCCTGCCAGAACAAATGTGCTAAAAGACACAGCATGGACGTGTTTCAGACACAGTATCTGAGGGACCCGATGGAAGTCCGCTTGCTCACGTTACAGGTATGAGGTGTGCCTGTCATAAAACTTACTCATCGCATTCCAGGCGACCTTTATGATGTGTTTTACAGGTGTCCTTGACTAAGGATTTTCATACTTGAATCTGATTCGTCAGATTTTGCCCATAGTTGACTAATTGTCGAAACATGTTGTTTTTTCCCTCATTGATTCATGATCTCTGGAGAAAAGAGCTAAAACACCCAAATAAACTAATATAATTCTTTAGTTGGAAAACAATAACAGAACGTTCTCCATGCATCGTTGTCCTGATCTCACTCATTAGGCTCACATGCACAACATCACTGCCTCTCTTTCAGGGGCGGTGTAGCAATGACGAGTATGAATTTGTGCTGTGATAGAATGAGTGTGTATGGAGAATGAAAACGTGAAATCCCATTGCTGTGTGGCCATGATATGTGCAGCAGTGCTTGTAGCTGGTTCAGGGGTTGAGTGACATAGCACCATCTAAATAGGACATGAACATGGAATATGAGACAAAGCATAAAAATTATGGTTATTTTTTACACAATCTTTTCTCAAACCTGTGGGATTAAGATCCTGATTCACACAGTAGCTGGTGAATCAGAATCAGACAGATCAGGCCTCTATGGCCTTGTTCACACTGTCACTCCAAATCAGATTTTATCATAGCCTGTTACCATAGTAATCAATGTGGATAACAACACGCAATATGGACACACAGATCGGATCTGATCACTTGCAATATGTAATGTGGACTGTCAGTCGGTAAGATTGGATTGGAGGATTGTAAGATTTGACCTGCAGTCTGAACAAGACCTGTGTTTCCAGCCAGTTAGCAGCATCTGCAGAAGAAGAAGAAGAAGAAGAAGAAACAGTGTTAACATTCAGCTATCATCCTCATACAGACTTACTGACCTGCTCTAACAATCAATCTTTTCCTTTATCATGACTTGTTATCAATTATATTCTGAAGCAAACACGCTGTTCTCTTGCATTTTGTTGCTTTAAGCCTTTGGTAGGAAAGATTCTAATCATTTTTAATTGATTGGTTATAATGTAGCAGGTCAGTGTAGAGAACCTGAGATAAGACTGCATCTAGTCTGCAGATGGTGGAAGGTTGGTTCTCTACTGATGCCACTGAAAGTCTTTCACACTTTCTGAAGAAAGGACTTGATAACTGTGAGTCAGGATCTGCAAGATGTGTGAGAGACAAACTGGCAGTCATATGAGAGGTGTGGGAGAGGTGGGTGGAGCCTAAAGGAGATTGGCTAGACCAATACAAACCTGGACCTGAGGTAACAGTGGATGAGCATGTGGCTCCATTGAAACATGGAGGTTGTATTTTAATATCTCTGTCGTCTCTTGTTTGTGTTTCTGTAGGATCACCATTTTATGTGACACAGATACTCAGAACTAGTAGTGAGCTCTATAGTCAAAAGGTCACCGTCCATCTGCAGTGTATGTCCAGCAGGCCAGCAAAGTATGGCATCAAGATGTTCGTGGCATGTGACGCACCATCCAGTGATGCATGCAAGATTCAAGTGAGAGAAGCTGACCAGTGGAGGGAGAACCTCGGGGCTGGAGGTCTTTTCTAATGTGACAGATGGACTGAGGCAGCGCAGTATCACATGTGACAATTTCTTCACCTCTAATGAAGTAAAGCCAACAGCTCCTGAAGAACACACACTGGTCAGAACAGCTGAAATCAGTGACTGTGAGGGCAGAAAGCCAGCAACGTGTGCGTGGGTGCGTGCGTGAGAAAGAGAGAGACAGAGAGAGAGAGAGAGAGAGAGAGAGAGAGAGAGAGAGATGGAGAATGTGACAAGAGGACCTAATGTAGAGTGACGTTGGGAGAGGCAGAGAGAAATCCCACCATCATACATAATCCCTAAGGCTTCATTGATTGAAGGGTCTCTCACTCTCTCTCTCTCTCTCTGTCTCACACACACACACACACACATAGAGTCTGTCAGCCTTGTCAGCATGTAATCAGTCTGACATTTTTGACAGCCTCACTGGAGTACAAACTGGATAAATAATAATCTGCAGAATGTTCTGACCCTGTAAATGTGTGTGTGTGTGTGTGTGTGTGTGTGTGTGCGTGTGCTTGCCTAATACATGAGTGTGTGTGCTTGCCTAATAGACGAGTGTGTCATGCACCTCTAGCTGCTGGCTGATGGTCATCTTTCCAGCACTGAGGTGTGTTCAAGATAACTACGACATTGTTCATTACCTGAAAGACACGTTATGAAGTGTCTCTTTTGACAATATTAAAGAAAGTAGAAAAAAACAAAATGTGCAACAATCCTCAACACACAATGACAGTCTACGTCTGTACTCACATATTTTTAGATCAAAGGTGCATTGGTTCAGGGGTTGTGCTTATTAATTTCTGACAGGTCTGTCACAATGAAAGCTTCACTGGCAAACAACTGCCAGAGATTTATTTTTTGTTTGTTTTAGCTACTTTCCTAAATTACATCTCATCGTTATATGTCATCTGCTTTACATTCAGTATGACACACAGGCATGATATAGCATCACCCACATCTTGGCAGGAGATATTACCATACATCACTAGATGTGAAATCATGTAATGTGAGGCATTTACTCAACACCAGAGACTTTTGATCCCCTGATTTAGTCCCAAAGGGTGTGTGGAAAACATGGACGCTCTTTGTCATGCTGTGTGTGGAGGTGTACAGAATGGATGAAAAAAAACAAGAAAACTAAACCAGAAAGTGTTTTAGGATGCTGCCAGGACAGCTGTAACGCTTCTTGATATTAATGCTTCAGTAACTCTACTGGAGGCATTTACACAATTCTTCCAGATGATCATCCCTCATTAGGTCTTTTAATGGTGACGGTGGAGACACCGTGTAAAATGTCTTCTGTTCATATTTGTTTTTCACTTCCTGTTTTATTGTGGTGTTTCTGACCTATTCTCTGATTCTACCATCACTATTTCCATTGTCATCATATTTCCACTCCTGTGATTGTTGACCCACCCTCATGTGTTGCACCTGTGTCTCAGTGCCTTTCCCTCCTCATTGTCATCACCTGTTCACTGAACCTGCCTTTATTTGAGATCTTCCCTCTGAGGCCTCATTTACACATAGCAAAAAGGTGATATTTCCATGCATTTTGAGCTACAAATCTCCAAAAACTGAATCTGAATTTGGCTGGAATCTGAAAACTTGAGGCCAAAGTGGGGATATGGAAAAACTCAGTTTTCACATTTACATGTAGACAGAGGGAAAGAGAGAGGCTTCAGAACATCACAGTGTGAGACAGAATGCATCAGTGTCACTTGTGTGACCTGTGTTTACAAACCAACAAACCTTGGAAGGAACAGAAAGTAACTCGTGTCATTCGTTGTTTGTGTTTTTTTCCAATATTCTGATTGGCCAGCATGGCTTTATACTTCTTGTTACACTGCCGCTTATAGGTCTGGCATGGTCAGTGTATTTATGTGGGTTTGTGTAAATGAAGAGTTTTTTTTTTTTTTTAAACAATCTGGTGTGAACGATGTCATTTTTAAAAACATGGAGGGGAAATCTAATAGATAAGGCCTGTGTTGTGCACTCTGACCCCTCGTTTTGTCGTGATCACTCCCACAGGTTTGCATCTGGGTCTGCATCTGTTATGACCATAGCATATGATTTACACTATCTCCATACTCATCCAACCACATGGGCACTGTCATTTCTGTTTCTCTGCCCATTCTTCAGATTTTTTTCCTTTAATTTGTCACCTGTCTGTGTCTGTGGTTAAAACACAAATAGCTCATTTTTCATGCATGCAGAGCCACACAATAAAGATGATTAAAACACCAACTTCGCTCCTAATGGAGAGCGGCAACCCCACAAGGACATAATGAGACTGATACAACACTGCAGGGTGCCGCAATCTACACATTAGCTTGATCAATGCCATCCAATGACTGTGTTTCCGTATGCTTTCTATGTTCCACGTTCCAGAAAAATCTGAAACAGGAAAATAAATCAAGCAAGAATGTTTATTTTCTGAGTATTAAGCTCTTAACTCTGTTGGTTAATACTGCTGTTTCCATCTTCTCATACCTGTGTGGGTGTCCTTTGGGCCCAGACAGGCACAGTCCACAGATATGCAGGTTAGGTTAATTGGCGACTCCTGCCTGCAGGTGTGAATGTGAACACAAATGGTTGTTTTTAGCAGTGTGATGGATGACTGTGAAATAAAGAAGAAAGTATTTGTTCATATGCAATGCTGAGGCTCATGGAATAAAGAGGATCTGTAATGGACATTGATTTTAGACCCAAATATATGAATATATCATAGTTTATTTCAATGTTCAATCAATCTTTATTATCTCTAAGGGGCAACTGTCTGTGCAGCAAGTGGTCAACACAAGTCAAGCACACATACAGATCATGCAGTAACACAGTGGAATACAAGTCACAACATCAATCAGAGAATTAAAAAAAAAAAAAAAAAAAAAAAACAGCAGGGATAAAGCACTTTTTTTGGTGGTTACTTAGTATTTATATTTCTCTAAATGTTAAAAGCAGATACTAGTTTGTTAAGTCTTACAGCTGCACAAACAAGACAAAACAGTAGACATTTGTGGTTACATTTGTAGGTTTTATCTGGTATGTGCAAAACAAACCTTTTTCTTTTGAAATCCTGTGACATCAGGAAACTGACCAAAGCATGCTAATTACCAAACCAGCCCATTTGTGGTGTTTTAATAGCAGCAGAGGAGACAGGTGAGAGGTCTAATGGTGTTGAGGGCCAAAATTCCCTGAACAGGGTTTACTTATTCAATTCAGCTCTGTTTTACTTGTCGAGTTCCAAATCACAACATACGTTATCGCATGGTATTTCACAGGGTAAGGTCAAGACCTGACAATATTAGAGAGGGAAAGCCAATAGCTCCCTTAATGAGCAGGACCTTGGTGATATTGTAGAGGAGAAACTCTCTTAATCAGGGAGAAACCTCCAACATGATCAGACTCAAGCCAACATCTGCTTCGACTGGGTATAATACCAATAATAATAGTGATAGTCCTGTCAGTCTGTAGACAGAGATACCTGTTGAATGAGATCAGGCAGAAAGTGAGAGAGAGATGAAACGCACAACCACAAGGTTAATGACATGCCATAGTATGGCACAACTGCAAAAAGGGGGAAGTGCTCACTGTGTCATGTGAAGTCCCCCTGCTGCTGCAGTCTATAGCAGCTTAACTAAGGGGCAGTTCAGGACCAGAGCCATCCTTAACATAGAGCAAAGTTTTAAATTTATTCTGAAATGCAGAGAGGGTGTGTGCCTCCTGAACCCAGACTGGGAGCTGGTTCCACAGCTGAAGGCTCTGCTCCACTTTCTGCATTTAGTCTTTAAGAGATGATGGAGGTTGTTCATTAAGACTCTATTCTGGGTCTTACCTGGAGCCAGAGCAGAGACATTAACACTGGAACAACATGATCTTATCATAGTTCATGTCAGTACTGCTGCTCTGTTGCTCCATTGTGAATCAGCTGGAGGTGTTTCTTGGGGTGGTACAGTGGTTAGCGCTGTCACCTCACAGCAAGACGGTTTTTGGAATATTGCACAGGTGGAAGGAGTCTGTCCTGGAGGCGTATTTTATGTGCGAAAAATGAGACTATATCCTGACTATTCCTCACAGTGCAACTGGCAAAATACCTGTTATAATTACATAAATATAATATACTGAGTGAATATAATAATGACTGCAAAAAAAGATCATCCAGGCCTTTATGCCTTTATGGCAGGCCTTAAATTTTGAACACCTGATAAGTTTCTTGATCATAGATCAAACACAGGTTGGTGTCATAGACATATATGTGGTGCTTCCAGATTTTATTACCTAAATGAACCAAGTATCTGATGAAATGCATCAGACCTACCACAAAGCCCTGTGGAACTCCATGATTAACTTTTACGTTCATGGATTAACATGAAGAAAATGAGGAGTGTAAGTGTCTTATTTGTTTACAGTCTCCCTCTCTCTCTCATAAATTGTCTAAATATATAAATTGCCTCCCTGTAATTAGGACCAAAGCTTGTCTTTACAATCAAGGCAAGATTAAAGTGATGTGTTCTGTCTTCTCTGCCCCAACTCCACCCCCTAATTCTCTTATCACCATTTCACAGCAGAAACTCCCACTTACTTAGCTGTTGGGTTGAGATTAATTGTGATATTAAGACACCATAAAGTTTGAGGAAAACAACAAATGAAGCCATTAGTACAGAGAGTTCAAAGGAATACCTGGCTCTGTAAGGCAGCTGACAGTCTGTCAGCCTGGCCCCAGTACTCAACAGAGACCTGTGTTTTTATTTTCCTTTGTCAGTGATGAATAACAGGAGGCTCTGGCTTTACATACTGCATTTATACATGTTATTAGATATTTCCAGACGAGGTCAAAGATTTGCAGAGTGCCATTTGCTGTCTTTGTGAGATTTGTGAAGTGCACCAAGGAGTCACACTCCCTTTCTTTTTCAGTGGGGCCATGGTGTCGAGTGTTGTAAACAGTAAGGCTGCAGCACCGTCAGGAAAACCATCAATTTGTGTGGGTGTAAAGTTGAAATAGCTGTCCATCGTAGTAACCTGTGAGCTAAGAGAGTACTTTGACTGTGGTGATAGGTAACCTCACTGTGCTGTAGCCTCATATCAAAGATGCTATTATATGTAAGTTATTCTGTGCTCTGTTTGTCTCAGTCAGTAAAACAGACAGAACAAAATAACCCAACAGTAAAACCATTAAAATGGAAAGCTTTCTGACGTTGACATAAATTAAAGGTGACTGCTAACAACACACAAGCACACAACAGATTGCTAAGTACACTGTTCACAAGGCACTTTGTAATAATGCATGTGGTTTTGTTTTGTTTTCCTCTGTCTCTCCTCTCTCAACTCTAAAATTGTCAGTTTGTATTGTCAAAGCAGCTTGTGACTGGTGCATGGCAAACACTGACAGCAGAAGAAGCAGCCACCATCCTGCTGGTGCAGAAAGCCTTTTACAGTGGCTCAAGTATCAATTATGTTGTCAGAGCAGGAAACAACCAATTACATCTAGTCACCTGCACCTTTTCAAACTTTTCACACTATGCAGTATCCATCCATACACACACCATGGACCATATCCACACAACAACTTTATGATTAGAATCACATTCCTCCTCTCCGGGTGCTCGGTGGTCGAGTGGCTAAAGGGGAACTGTTACTATTTTTTTTTTTTTTTTTTTTTTCTTCAGGGTTATTGCGATGGTTAAGTGACTTGTTACAGGGGGAATGGTAACAAATGCTTGAAAACAAATGCACAGGTGGGAGGACGGTTAGCTGTGAGTTTTTACACCTTTGAAGATATGCACTCCATAGGGGAGAAAACAGCGACCAAAACAGAGAAGAAGTGAGGGATTTGCATAGTTCCCATTTAAGAGCACGTCCCCTGTTGGTGATGATCAATGCAGTGACCGTCGGATCGATTCCCGACTGTACCAATCCATACTGCATGTCATTACCTCAGTATCCTATCTTCACTCTCCTGACAGCTAAAGGCAAAAATGCCCCCCCCCCATCCCACCACTACCACCACCACCACCAAAAAGGTATACAGTCCTCCCCCCGTGGTATAGTAGATGCAAACCCATGCTCCCCACCTTCATCCCAACACGTCCCAGTGTGACCAGTCCCAGTCTACCTGTCAGAGTTAATGGGGATAAGTAACTGTTACATAATTGTTAAACTCACAGTCATGGGGTTCCTTGTCTAGACTGAGCACTGAGGAACACATGAGCACAGAGCAGCATTAGATGTCCCATCATCGCAGTGTGTATGTGCAGAGTGCAGCTATATTCTCTGATGGATTGCTGTTACATAAACTGTTAGTTGAACCATACAGTACAGAGATCCCAGTGGTAGGGTTGTACCAGGTGAGATAAAAGAACACTTAGGGGAAGTTTGACAATGCATGGTAGCGTGATGTTTTGAAATCTCTCCTGATTCCCTCCTCACAACCCCAAGGAGGTTATTTCTTTTTATTTTTTATTCAAAGTCTATCAGGTCACATGTTGCTGCACGTGTGACATGAGATAAGAAATCATAGTTTTCCTCTGGTCTCCTGTAGCATTTATGCATCATCTGTGGCAAGAGCAGTGAGGATGTGTATCAAAGTGTGCCTGCTCGGCTCACCAGCACACACTGGCAGACTGAATATCATTACATGAAACTCTGTTTATTTGTTTGTGCCGCTCTGTGCTTCACCTGCTCGTACAACTCTGTTTGGAAACAGTTCCAGATTTTAACTGTGTTTTTTTTTCTTTCTTCTTTTTGTTTTTTCCATAGCTGGTGGAGTGTCAGAGCAGGCAGACACATGATCAGACAGATCAGCTCTGTGCTCATATGAATCATTTACATATGCACTGAATAAGCCCCACTTCTGACCATATTTCATTACTGAAATTGTTGTAATTTCAATGAATGACTGTTGACAACTACTGACAATAAGACTACCACATGTGTCCAGCAGAGGGAGTCCCCAAGCCTCAGCTTCACGTAAAGGTCCCATATTGTATGAATGTCTGTTTTTTTCAGGTCAGGTCTCTGTATTAATGCAGTGCAATTATCAGTCCTCAGCCCAAAGAGAAAAACATACAGCCTGTGTTGACAAATTAAAACATCCATTGTCATCTATGTCTGCTCTCAGTCTCTTCTCCCCTTATGTCTCTCCAGCCAGAAAAAGTCACTGCAGTGTTTGCCCTCAGTTTTGATTACTTTCTTTTTTCTTCCATCACACTCCTGTTGCTGTAGCCACAGTCGTTACGATTACACCTCGTAACACAAGTCTCTGTTCTCTATATGTTGCCTGCATATGGTGCAGAGGCAGATCCATGCGGTGTCAAGAGAGCGGCATGTGAAAAAACATGAAATGGATTTAATAGGTGACAAAACGCTTTATTAATATTTTGCATGATTGCTCTCCAAAGACCGATGCAAGGTAAACAACAACCAATTTTTTCATTTGCTTTTGATCCAAATGTAGGAATAAATGAGCTCATTGAGCAGTCAATTATAAGCTCAACCTGAGTGCATTAATCACCTTTTTTACTTACTAGGAGGAACTTGATAGGAGTGGTGTTAAACTGAGACTTAGGACAGATCCCCCACATGAACACAGTTAAACACATCACTACCTGTGTGCAGTGCAGGACGGAAGCAACAGACAGAAGACTCTGAGTACACTGCAGTGTACAGAGAGATGAACTTGATTGGCAGCAGGTTGAATATGTTGGATGTTCATTTTCCCATCACGTGAGGCTTCTCAGCTCAGATCATTTATATGGAGATCTGTTAACGGTTTTCCCATTTACGTATTCAGACCCACATTCCCACCTTTCTCTGACAAATCATCTGTGTATATGTTTTCTGGGTAGAGAAATATGAATGTTCATGCAAACATGAATGCACATAGGACGCAGTGAGATTATAATGTGATCATGTAGCTAGGAATAAATATTACCTGTATACTTACTCAAGTATGGAGATTATAGCAGGTGCCAGAGCAGACTAGTGGATCAATACGCTGCTGAAAATAGTTCCTAGTGACTGTGCTGATTATTCCTGTTTGAGTAACTTTTGCAAAAAGCTCAAGTGACCACATACTCATCAGGCTCCATTAGACATGGAGCGCCATGGGGTCGGTAGGTCACTATGACAAAAGACAAAACAAAACAAAAAAGTGTCTGGTTTTGGTCTTTTTTATTTTATTTTGTTTTAAATGTAATCCGCTGTATCCTGTACTAAAAACCCATCTATCATCTCTGCCTCACACATTTGCATTTACTTATTTGTTTTTAAACCCCCAAACTAACAAGTCATTGCTTAAAATGAATCCAGTGATTTTAAGTTTGTGACCCCCTTACAAAAACAATACAGTGCAATCCTTTGGTTTTGTTTTGTTTTATTCCACAATATTGGAAATCATATTTGGGCAATAAAGTCAAGTAGTGACAAGAAATCCATGTGACAGAGCTTTAATCATATCATGATCTCTATCAGCCCTGACCCTGGGAGCTGAAACAGAGTAAGTTCAAGTAGCTACAACATGATGATCAGTGACAGGAGCCATCTGCTTCAGAGCAAATACACAAAGTACAACCACAGTGAACTTAATGACCCTCTTGGAGTTTAACTGTCCTAAAGTGAATACATGATTTGAGTTAATGCAGCATATGCTTTCCTCTGTGCAGCTCTACACAAGGAGAGATTTTTTAGGCATGCTGAGCCACTGTCAGCTGTGTATCTCTCCATTAGTGCTTGAGTGGCTACTGCAGATGAAGTACCTCAAAGGAAGAGAATCATCTGTCAGTAACCAAACCACAGTTGAACTGCTGAGGTAATCAGAACTTGAATTTCAATGATTTCATTCCCTCCAGGAAACTCCAGTGCAAAGAGAGGCCTCGCCGCAGAGCAACAGGTTCACCGCTGAGCAGCCTGTGATGCTTAAATCTGCACCGCACTGTCTGTGGAGAAGAAATTAGATGTCATACTGTCATTATTACCCTGCAGTCGGTGCATAGAGGCAGAGCCTCACCCGTTGCCTGCTCAAAGCCCACAATGAGATGAATTAGAACAAGCTGCAGTGCAAATATCTTTTTGTAATGAGTTTTAATAACAGGATCAGTCTGCTTTGTCACAGACGCACTACAGGAGGAGAGAGGAGGTGACAGACACAGAAGCACAGCAGGTGAGAGAGCAAGATGTGCAGGGGTGTTTTATCTTTTCTTTCCCTCTGATTGAATCCAATTTTCTTGCTTTAAATTAATTAAAACTCAAAGGATAAAACTCTGTGATGCATGCTGAATATGCAAGCACATAGTGATTATGAGTCACTCGCATTTTCTCTCTTCATCTCCTCTGGGGTAGGCTTCCAGCACTGTTAATGGTCCCATGTGTTACTTTTCTTCTTCTGAGCTTTATTTGAAGTTTTGATCCATAGATTTATTAGTAGTTTTAAGAAACAGAAGCCAATGTTTTCCTTACAGAATAGTTAATTTTTTGAATTGGGGTTGTATGAGGTACAAATGGTCACTAAGTATAATATCTGCAGTAGAAAGGTCTCTGCCCCCCCCCCCAATGAGAATTACTGGCAAATCATGCAGCAGCGAGACACAGGCAGTGAATGGGTGTGAATGAGGGACAATTAATCTGCATATTTTGCCACCTACAAGAAGTCCTGTCTCAAAATAATCCACCTGTTCAAGGGTACGATATAGAGTGAAAATTTACAATGCATCAGCTGGTCAGGAAAAAGTCAGTTATCTGGAACTAACCCCAAAACACTCAGTATTCCTCCACGCAGGCTTCGTGACACTCATGAACTGGTGTGTTATTTTGAGACAGGACTTCTCATGGGTGGCGAAAATACACTGATTAATCGCCCCCCATCCACAACCATTCACTGCCAGTGATTTTTTATTTTTTTTTATCTTTTTGGATGGTAACTCTAGCTCCTGGTGTTTGCTCATATACATTGATTGCAAACAGATGCATTCAGTTTGCTGTTTTGCTGTGCAGTTCCTTTAGATCAGGGGTTCAATCCAACCTGCAGGATGAATAGAAGACAGCAGAGACATGACATTGTTGAAACTGAAAACATATTATTCTCTAGAAATTTCAGGTTGCTCATAATGTTTTGTGAAAGGACAAGTTCATTAACTGTTAACATCTTAATAATCTGCTTGAACCTCCTTGCATTAAAAAGGGAAACATTTTTAGTGCAAGGAAGTTACTCATTATTTAGAGGTTATTGTGCTGTTATTTTACCGGTCTGGCCCACTTGAGATTACATTGTGCTGTATGTGGCCCCTGAACTAAAACAAGTTTGACACCCCTGCTTCAATGAACCAGCTCCCAGTTTCTCAGGTGCTGCAGTCACATATAGGGTGTCAACATTGTTTATTTGCTTGTTTAACCTCCCTCCACAAAGGTCCAGTTGGGATGTTGACAAGCTTTAACAGCTGAAGAGACACAGAGAAAAGGCTTTTACAGTCTGGTCAGGAGCAGCTGATTGTTGGTTGGACTTCCTGAAGGAAACAGCCAGTATACAGGCATGTATCCATAATCAGACACAAATAGCATTTGAATGCACCTCTCTGTATGTTTAGACTGCAGCTCTGGATCTGAGGACTGAGGCCTCAGTAGATGGTCTGGATCATTTTCATTTTCATACCCATCCGATCATTCACATGCGAGCCAAGTGGATGGAGGTGTTCTCATCTTTGAAAACCCTGTTCCCATTGGTGCAGCAATACCTCACCACAAAGAAGAACACAATCACTCACTGTGGTTTGGTCTATTTCTTTCTTTTTCTTTTTTTTTTTTTTATCTTTGGGCAGTTGTGCTTCTCTTCCCAGGGGGGGTCAGAGCATCCAAATCACATCAGGAAAACACAGCACACACTAACACGAACATACACACACTCAACAGATCTGGCAAAAACTCTGCAGCATCTGCAGACCATGCCTCCTTTATTTCCACAGTTGCCTGCACATTAAAAGATTTATCTTTAGATATAGCCGCACAGTGACACACGAACGCACAATGTTTGCTAATGCTGTGCCCACAAGTAAAGTAGTGCTAGAACCATCAGAGTAGCTCCCAGTATGAACCCAGCTGCTCTAATTATTTGAACAGTTAAACATGTCTGAAACATGTTTGTCTGCACCACAGATGGTTTGTGACAAATGGAACATTTTGCTCAAACTCCTCCGAGCAACAACACACTTGTGTGCTCAGAGAGACGGAGGCTTTTTTCTTACATGTCTCTGAACTAGATGTGGCCTCGTGCTTTGATGACATTTTACTCCACAACTTGGAAAAACACAGCACTTAAAGGGCCTCGCCCCGCACACAGGCACAAACACACGCCCTATTTGCTTATCCCCCCCCCTAAACTCAATTTGACCGCGTTCTGGGGGTTTGACCCTTTTGGCCAAAATCTGTGGTGAAACGCCCACACTGTGCACACACACACACACAGTCATTGTCAGAATACATTTGTGGATGTGGCAACTTTTGACTTGATTCAGTTGTCATAGCCGGCGGTATATTAGGCTTACTCTAAAAAGAAAATTTGATTCCTGCCTGCTCAACCATGAGGTGTTACATTTGGCTCATTATGAACAACACAAAGCAAAAGAACAGTGCAAACACAGGCTGTGTGTGTGTGTGTACACGTGTTTTAAAATGCAGGTTGGGATGAGGGTAAGCAGTGATGCATCCAGAATCCAAATCATCAAAACAGCAAATCGGGGGTCGCACAAGGGAGTGGAGGCAATTTAAAAAGAAGAAGAAAAAGAAAGAAAAGAAGAAAGAGAAAAGCATCTCTGTGATGTCACTTTCAGTCCAACAGTTATATTATAAATCTGGTAAAAGAGGACTTTTAGATGATGATGATATTACATTTACCACACATCTCTGCCTGAACAATGTTCATCTTTCTCTCTGCTGTTTCCAACCTGAATCATCAGCTCATGACTTAAAAAATAATCAGACAATCTGACACTACTCCCTCCAATATCACCTTGACAGATTATTTATTAACACCTTCTGACGGCTCCAAACAAAACATTTCTCCTCCACAAAGCATGAGCCATGCAGAGACTTAAATTATGCAGCAGTTATGACAGCTTTAAAATATTTTTTTTGTGCGATTAGCTACTACAGTCAGATAGATAGATAGATAGATAGATAGATAGATAGATCCTCACTTTTTGTGAAAACTTGTTTAAATCTCATCCCAAACACTTTCTTATTATATTATTTTAGCATCCAGCGGTCACAGAGCAACATTGACATGTTTCTGGACAACTGATGAACTAGCTTTTAGCTCTGTTTTTGGTCTCCAGGACCATCCATCCATCTGTCCGTCATCCATCCATCCATCTATCCGTCATCCATCCATCCATTCATCCATCCATCCATCCATCTGTCCATCCATCTATCCATCATCCATCCATCCATTCATCCATCCATCCATCCATCCATCTGTCCATCCATCTATCCATCCATCCGTCATCCATCCATCCATCCATCCGCCCACCCATCCATCCATTCATCCATCTCTCATCCATCCATCCATCCATTAGCCACCCACTGTGCCTGTTTGTGGTTTGGTGCAGAGCAGGAAGTGGACAGAGGGTTTGAAGTATTTTTTTAGTAAAAGAAGCCAACAAGTGAGAATGACCAGAAACAACAGCTTGCTGTAAAGTCCTGTAAAGCCGAGGTGAGCTGCAGTTTCAGGTAATAATTCTCAGCAGGTTCATCATTATCAGGCACCAAGGTTGTCACAGGATGTCATTTGATGCACTATGTTTATGAAAAATTATTACAGCCATTTTATTCTTTGCTTGGAATCTACACAATTATCCCACAGTGCAGTGCAGGAACACATCATTATTTGTCCTTAATTCAAACAGAACAGTGAGAACTACACCAGTGACACTGAGAAAAAACTGACAGTGGTAGAATCAAAGAGGCTATTTTGGATGCTACAGCCATTAGCATCAAATCAGACTCAGTCCAGTGCTAAAAATCCAGGAAATGAATGAGCTTGTTGAGCTAGCAAGCTTTTCAGACACAGACTCTTTCACTCTCCTTAAGAGAGATTTCATGATATCCCAAAATTCACCTGGGACAGGCCTCCATGACTACAGTTCAGACACGAGACAGAGAAGAGTTTTTATTTATCCCACATATGGGACATTTGGCTGTTACAGCAGCATGAAGAAAACAAAATATAAAAGGTACACATTATTTAAACCATTAAGAATATATATATATATACGTGTGTGTGTATATATATATATATATATATAGTATTGTTTAAAATATTGTATGTAACACTTAAGAAAAGTAGAGTACTATAGATGTAGTGCAAATTCAAATTTCACATTGTGCAGGGTTTAAAGTCTGTATTTCACTTGGAATGAAACTGTCCCTCAGTCTTGTTTAAGGCCAGAATGCTCTGTTCCAGCGTTTGCTGGACAGCAGCAGTTCAAAGTGTCTCTGGCAGGGGTCACCAGCTGTATTCTTTGAGGGGCCCTTAGTTTTCTCAACAGACATTCAAATGAAATGAAAAGAGATTCACATTTTGGCCTAATAATTCAGTTTTGGGTATATTTTAATTTTCTTACAAAACTGAAGGCATCTTTAGCCTTTGTGGTAGATGATAGGACCCCTACTGACAGTCAGCCACCAGGAGTGATGCAGATATTTTGAGTGGATATTTGCGGGTGTCATGCCCATGACTGGCTTCTCTGCAAGGATATGGACAAAGCAATGAAAATAATCCACTTCGTCAGAGGAAATTCAATACGCAGCAACACCGCCTGTTCTGCAAATTTGTTGTGGAATTTCAAACTAGGTCTTGTTTTAGATAAAGTTATTTCAATCTCTGTTGTTTTTTCAGTCTATTTAACAATGGGAACCAACCTCAAAATTTTGGAATTCTGTTGTGAGCCAAATTGGAAGGGCTCGGCAGACCGGACTTGTCCTGCGGGCTGCCAGTTGATGGTCACTGGTATATGGAATGGGTGGGTAGGGTCTTTGCAGATAGATCTCGCTTTCCTGAGGCAGCGAGTGTGGTAGATGTCCTCCAGGGGAGCTGCACCCCGATGGCTCTCTCAGCTCTCGATACTACCCACTGTAGTGCTGCTGCAGTGTGTCGGTGCTCTCTGTGGTGCAGAAGTAGTAGGAGAGCAGGTCCTGCTGAGAAAGGCCAGATTTTTCCAGCACTCTCAGGAAACAGAGACGCTCTTGGGCCTTATTCAGCAAAGTGATTGTTGATATTAACTGCAGGAACTGTTTCTTATATTTGGACATTTAAATGAATAAATAATCCTTTTTGGAAAAATAAATGTAATCCCGCACAGAATTTGATGATAAGATTTATAGCGTTCGTTTGTTTGTACTGTCAACCTGAAGCTGCTGCCAGCCATCTATTATATTCTATTGATAAGTGGAACAAGAAGAAACAGATAATGTGCAGTTGAAGTGGAGCTGCTCAGTGACAGCTTACTAATAAAAACCTTATACCTACCTTATACCCATAACTCAACAGTAAAGAAAGACACACAGTGGTTATATGGGAGGTTAAATGAGGTACCCTTCTGACCAGCTGAGTGGATACTGAAAATCTTATCTGTCAGCAAGTTTTTTTCCCCTCTGTTTCTTGGTTTGCCACCCAAGGGTGGGAAGCACTGCAGATCCACTCTAGACATAATGTGATTTAATATTATTGAAGCCCAACAGTTTAGTTCAATCACTTTAAGCACAACTTTACTCAAATGACAGATTTCCTTCCGGTCTGTTTCCTGATGGATACGTCACTCTGCCTCCCATAATCCCCCCGGAATGACATTTCCATTTGCACAGAAATGCAAACAGCCATATGTAGTAATAACCTCAGATACGGCAGCTTCACAAACATTTTCACCAGGGAGTGAGTTACGGATATGCACAGTGGATGACATGCAAGCATTAAAGCAAAGTATATGCAACACATCAAATATTGCAGAAGCCTTCTGACTAATGGAGTCACAGGACGGAGGCATCTGCTCTTTCTTTGACGTGTTAGAACGTAAACTCTCGGTGAACTGACCCCAAAAGCTGGCTTTGACGTTGTGATGTGGTGCAGCCTTGATGTTCACAGAGAAGGAAGATGACACAGGATTAAAACATCAATAAGAAAAATGTTATCAAATATGAGCAACATGGCTCTGCAAAGTATTTTAAAGGACCATACTGTGGTCTGGTAACTTTTTTTTTCTTTTTTGTGCGTGCAAATTTTAGCTCATTGTAACCACAGTTAGCAGTTTATTTCCACAGTATGTAGCAACAGCAATTTATTTAGCTGCTCTAAATAAAGATCTTCTCTAAAAACCCTTAATGTCATTATATATGCATCAACTGTCTGCTTCTTTTTTATCATGGTTTCCTTGTCACTATGACTGCTATGCCTCTGTCACAAAATACAGCATTAAACATGTGGAGTTTCAGCTCTTCCCTCCCTATGTATCATAAAAGCATAATAAACAGAGACTTAATACATCACAGTGAACATTTATATCAATGTTATTCTACTGCAGTGGAGCTGGTTGTGGTAGAACTGAATGCAGATGTGATTTTTTAGTGTGTTTCTCAGGAGAGTTTAAAGGTCTCAATCAGCTCCTTATTGAAGTGATCCTGCATGAACACACTGGACCAGATGCACAAAGAAAGTGGCGTGCAACCTTGTAGTGAGGCTTTCATCAAGTTTGTGACCATAATATGCATGTATTCAGCTTCTGATTTACTGAGAGAGCAGCTCATTATGCAATCAGCCCCCGGCCTGTGCCGGGTGCTGATCCTCCAGGGGCCGGATTTCTATATGATCTCTATGCTATGCAGAGAAATCATAACATAGTGATCCTGATTACCAGACGTTTACTTTGGCTGTATTTCAACTCCAATGAAAAAAAGTGTTAGTAGAGCTTGAAAGATTGATCTTAAAATTAAATCAGACGAGAGAGAGAGAGAGACATGGATGGACAGGTGCAGCAGAGTGGAGAAGGTGGAGACGTGTGTGTGTGTGTGTGTGTGTGTGGAGAGGCATGTTAATATGGATATTAATGCTGAATAAATGCCCTGTATTATTCCACTATTGAACAAACAAAGAAAAGGTACAGGTACTTATGTTTAACTAGTCCAGTGTAATCTCATATTTGGCTCATTAATCATTCATTTGTGCAATTTCCAGGAGTGAACTGTATGTTTGTGTATACTTTGAGGAAATCTGTTTCCACCACTACACCACCACCTTTATGGTAGAGCACATTTGCACCGTGTGCCTCCTTCTCACAGGTGAAGTGACTCAGTTAAATAGCAAATAGTGTAACCTCCAGTTTTGTGTCGCCGGACATCACCATGTTTCATGTGTTTTTGTCAAGAAAAAACTCCATTGAGTAATAACCATTAGCGCTTAGCATGCTCTGCTAGCTGCTGCCCACCACAGCTAATAACGTGCACATTTTATGGAAAAAATATATTTGTGTGAGTTGAGGAGTGGAGGAGTATGTTTAATGGTATTTTTGTGAAAAATTGCCTGTGCTAATCGAACTAATGTGTGTTAGCAAAGGGGTTATTGCTATACAAGGTGTGCTAAAAAGACATTTAAAATCATTCATACACACCATTTTGTGTGTGTTAGCTGTTAAAGATTCATTCTACAGTATGTGGTACTTGTCAGTGTGAATGGTTCATGTTCGTTGATTTGAGAATAAAAAGAAGAATAAATACTGTACAGTTGATTTAGATACATGTATAAAGAGATAAACAATAGATATAAAATTGCTGCACTGAGACATTTCTGATTCCAAGTCTGACTCAGAGGTTACTGTTCGACCAGCACAGTCAAACACAACCCCGGAGTTTTACACCGTAGAAATGGGGTCAGGAATGACTGATGACTTTTATAATAAAATGTTAGATAGTAACGTTACTGGTACTGGAGGACAAGAAATTGTGACGGAGCACAGTTCTCAACGAGCCGGGCCAGCAGACCAACACGACCAGATGAGCTGGTTCGGCGCGAAAATAAGTCCGGACTGTGTTGATCCAGACTTCAACACTTGCGAGCCACCCGAGTCAAGCCGCGGTCAGTTGAAACTTCAACACCCACGGGTCGGGCTGAGTCGAGCCGTGTCGAGCCGTGTCTGGTCCCGACTTCAACACTCGCAATCCGGCCAAGTCGAGCCGCGGTTGGTCCAGACTTCAACACCCGCGGTCTGGCCGAGTTATCAGACACATGAAACCCCCTGACCAGCTCGTGGCTGCATTTGTCGGTCTGTTTTAAAAAACGGTTTCTTTCTCATGTGTGTTGATTTAGTGCTGTGAAGTCTGCTCTGCTCTCTCCCCTGAGCCATAGGTGTCAATAAAGTTTTCTTTTTGTAAAAAAGCGTTCTTCCTGGTCGGGGTACAGAGGACTGCACAAGGCTAGTCGTCTAATCGTCTCATTCGGACCGAATTGGTCAGACTTTTCTCAGAACCATATGAGAATGAATAATGATGAGTTTTTATCCCTGGTGGATCTCTCTTTGAGTGACACCAGATTATTAACAGCATTTTAACTTAAATGAAGAAAAGAAAGGTAAGAATTGCTTTACCGCTAGACAACTTTGTTTACATGCTATACAAACTACAGGTCTCTCAGTCCGCAACTTTCCCTGTATGTGTTTGATGGGTTCCTAAAGCCGATGAAACACATGATTACTTTATTCCTCAGACCACCATAGCGGTCATATTCAGGGCTTCAAAACAGCTGTTATGCCTTCATGCTGATCTGGAGCGAGAGAGAGAGAGAGAGAGAGAGAGAGGAAAGAGACAGCGCAAGAGTGCGAGAGAAAAGACACTTCACAAACTTTATGTTACAAGCACATACTAGATGTTGATTTAGTAAACAGGGACATCATGTTAGATATAAACACTAAGCTCCATATATACTCACTCTGGTTTATAATGATTATTGAATAATAATGTAACCTAATAAACCCGTCCGCTGCTGTTCAGTCTGGTACAATGACAGGTCTCTGTGGATGTGTAGGCTACATTATGTGTTGTCAATTTGTCACGTGTAACACAATGCAATTGGGCACATGCTGAGATGTACCTATGAGAACCACTGCGCAGAACGAGAGTTATTAATGTAACTTGGGTTCAGTGAGCCCGAGCCCGAGCCCGACATATCCATGAAAAAAACAGCCTGAGCCCAGCCCGAATTCACATGATGGGCCGGGCCCCTGCAGACTTGCAGGGCTCTAACCTGGGCAGATGAACAAGCAGATGAATAATCACATGAACAGTTACACAACCATACATTGAAGGACTAATACACACACCCACACAGATACGGACGAACTGGGACACTGACTAATCTGGACGTTTGACTTTTTCTTTGGACTTTATTGGACTTTGTTTATTCCTTTGGGCCCATTTTTCTGTTTTTATTTGCACTTTCAACAGTATTATTTTTTTTCATATTGTGAATTTGGGTTTTTGTTGTTTGCAGGTGAGGTTGTTAAACCTCACCTTAAATCATTCTTCTGCAAATGGTTGATGAGCTGACAGACACATGAATTTCCCTTTGGGGATTAATAAGGTAATTCGTATTTGTATTCGTAAACTGTGGATCCTGAGTCAATTACTGTTTTTTTTTTTGACATAAAAGATAAATTCCGTCATAGTTGAACTATTTCATTTTGAGCATTGAAGAGTGTCTTTTTCTGCCAATAAAGGATATTTTTGTTACTGCCTTTTTCCAAACTGTGGTCCGTGTCACACATATCCTCCCTGAGTGAAACTATATCTTCTGATTTGGCCTAAATTGAAAGTACATGACAGTTGCTTTTTTGGGATAGGACAGTAAAAAGACACAGGAAAGCAGGGAGGGAGACTGGAGAAATGCAGAAAGGATTATCTCAGTCAGGAGTCAAACCAGCGATCACTGCTTTGGGCTATGCCAACATGGGATGTGCTCTTAGCACTCAGCCACAGAGCAGCGCTGGTTTGGCTTTCTTAATGAAGCTAACCCTAACCCTCTCAGTCAGGAAGAATATTATTACACCTCATCTCACTCACAGGCCTGTTCTCTCTCACTCCCTGTGATCTGTCGATGTGGGAATAATCAGTCAATCCATTATATTTCTACACACATACTGAACTGTAAGACTGTGCACTAAGCAACACACAAACATGACAACTTTCTAGTTATAATGCAAGGCTGTTGTATCTTTTTTGTCTTAGCGGCAGCTCGTTTGCTCTTTATATTTCTATTTTTAAACTCCAGCTGGTTGCAGAATGATTGTCAAGTCCTGGCTATATTTGTTAGAACTTTTCTTGTTCTTGGCCAAAGCCGTACATTTCATGTTATACACTTTTCGTCCCTTTTCAAGGAAGAAGTCTGGCTCCCTGCTGAGTCTCTGGTTACCTTGGCGACCTTGTTTTGATTGAGTCTCACAAGCTGAACCAGACATTGTCATAATTGTGAGACAATATTAGAGCAACTTGAAAAAGGAAAATCAAGCCACCATGAAATCTGATCTCATTTGACTGTCAGTCCGGTCAGAGATGTTGATCTTAGTGCTAATAGAGTTGAGCAGCTGATGGCAGGCTGTCACAGACGTCACACACAGATACACATACACACACTGACAGTCTGTGGCTGCATACATCCTCCCATCAGTCTGAGCTCTATAAAACAATTGGACAAACAGAAAGTAGTTGTCCGACCATATCATCTTCCAAATGTGTATAAGTTGTTAGTGATTTCAATTAAGACCCAATAAGTACAGGAAGCCCAAGGATGTGCTCAGCAGTCAATGGTCAGCAGCAGAGAATGAGTCAGTGAAACACACAAGCTCCTGCTGTGTTACATAGATTTTAACCTGTAGGTTCTGGACGAGGCATACCTACAGCCTACTGGAGCATATCAAACAATGGGCTCGTCCGGGATTTGAACCCGGGACCTCTCGCACCCTAAGCGAGAATCATACCCCTAGACCAACGAGCCTCTTGTGAGAGAACTTTGTATGTGAATGAGAATGTTGAAAACACAGCAGTCAACACATTACAAATGCAGTAAACATCACATGTTTCATTCTAACTGTAAAAAAAACAGTTGGCAATAACTTTCACCACTATTTTGCATTTGAGCAGAATGCTCTCAATCAGAAAACATCACTGGACATTTAGGCATTCAGGATACAGGCTGTAACCTAATTTCAAAACAAGACAGAACGAGACCAAAAAGTGAGATTATTTTCACATTTCCTGTGATTGTTGGCAGTGTCATTACACGTGCATAGGGCAAGAGCAGGGTTCAGTTCTGTTGATGCTCTAAGGTTCGGCAAACTGAACCCTACCAAAATTTGGCTAAATCCAAAACCAAATCCTGGATTCAGTACATCCCTAGTTCATTCTTATAAAACAGAAAAGACAGTAGTTGTGGCTCCTTTCCATTTTATCAGTTCTTAGCACTTTCAGTGGTCTGTAAAGAAAGAACATGCCTATGTTAGGATGATTCTGTAGCTGACTGATCACACCAAAGGATACTTTTTTAAGGACAATCCTTGGATCACATCTAACAATGGGCTCGTCCGGGATTTGAACCCGGGTCCTCTCGCACCCAAAGCAAGAATCATACCCCTAGACCAACGAGCCTCTGATGAAGGACCATTGTCCCCCAAAAATTTGTCTGTTAAAGGAAAACTATCTTTTCACACAGGAACAGAGAGTAGCCTTCATGCTTCATCATCTTTCCAGTGTGTATCAGTGTTAAGCACTTTTAGTGACGACCTGTTACTGCTGCAAACATTTGCAGCTGTTTCATTTGCACAGTTATGGGAGTGACGCATGAGTGGCTGTTATGCCAGGAAGATTCTTTAGCTCATTGATTAATCATCCTACAGGATACCTACAATTTTGGTTTTGTCAAGAAACATCCATTGATCATATCCAACAAAGGGCTTGGCTGAACATTCAGAACTACTTCTGCACTAAATGAGGATACACTATCAGTAGACCATGTCCCCAACCAACATGTTCATCCTGCCCATTTCAGTTTTATCCAGTGCAGATATGATGGTAAGTTGTATAATATCCCCAGTAGTTTGGCTTCATCCATGACAGATCAACACATTTAAAACAGAACTAACCCACTGATCTCAGCTTTAAAAGACAGACAGATGGCAGTTGTCAAATTTAAGAATGTAGGAGGAAAGAAATGTAACCTCCAGTGTGTTCTGTTGTTGTTCGCAATGTGAAATTGTTTAGAAATGAATAACAAGTCAGAGAAATACTCACTGCTTTGACTAGTGGATCAGTGCCATTGATGACATCCGCAGCTACTTTTGCAAAATCCAAGTCAAACAACATCAACCACACATCTTCAGGTGTGTAAAGAGCAAGAGCAGAGCTTTGCTTTTTAGTGTGGGCTCTTTTATGTGAATTTGCTGTTTTTCTTTTCTCTATACCCATGTGTGCACACATAACCACATGAAGCAATCTACAAAACCTTTTCTTTATGGTGACATGACATCATCTGCAAACCACCTATAGATCTTCACAATAAATACTCCAAAAATATTCTCATGATTCTGTTGCTGTGCTGTGACACTGAGAACATTAGATTCACCCTGTATTTACCCAAGAGCTGCAGCTGCCCTGTCTTTATATATTTTTATTTAACCTTTATTTTTTATACAGATAGCCTCACTGCAACACAGGGTCTCATTCCAATAACATATATCTATGTACCGTAGCTTACAGATGATGGTTTTGTAATGTTTCAAACACAACAAAATGTCTTCCCAGGATGTAACTGCAGGCAACAGGTAGAAGCAGAGTTTACTAGGTTTAACAGGTTTATTGGTGGCAACAAAAAAGTAAAAGGGTTCAAGACAGACAGTTCCATCAGTTGCCAATCACTCATCTACTGCCTTCTTCTGGCTCCTACAAAGAATGAACTGGAAATTTTCCCCACAGAAATTTTGACAGTGCCACAGGGGGCGCTTCCGAGGTGTGAGCTCTGTCAATAACCCATAATCTAGACACAGCTAATCAGACTTTCTCTCTCTCTCTCTTGCTCTCTTGCTCTGTCTGTCTCTCTGAACACTGATATTAAGAGCTGTCAACCCACAAACATCCTAGATCAGGTACATCCAAACTATTCCACAAAGGGCCGTGCGGCTGCAGGTTTTGTTCCAACCAATCAAAAACACACAGTTTGACCAATCAGCTGTCTGAAGACTGAGATCAGTTGATTGAATGAGTCAAGTCTGGTGTGCTGCTGCTTGGTTGGAAAGAAAACCTGCAGCTTCACTGGCCCTTTGTGGGATAGTTTGGACATGCCTGTCCTAGATGCTCCTAATGTTCTGATTTAAAACACCTGTCAGCCTGCCCTCAGAGGTTCCCATGGTGATTTTACCTGCTTAGTCTTTACTGAGTGAGATTCACTTAAACTGTTCCTCTCGAACTCAGGCTTACAACTTATTATCACACAAAGTTACTGTGTGTGTGTTGGTTTATTTAGGTTTTAATATACTGACATTTATATATATGCACATAGAGTGAGTTAAATTGGACTGGGATGCTAAGAGCCCCCTTTAACAAACCTGTGTAATGCTGCAATGGTGTTGGTTAAGTGGAAACTCGGCACTGTGAGGATCGCTTCCAAAACCCTCACAAGTAAAAAAAAAATGCATTTGACTTTGTATTTTCTGAAATTTAAACTGACATTCTTACTCCCCACACCAAATTGGTAATTTTTTTTTTTTCCACCATTCTAGCTATAGTGGAAATGGTGGTCTGACAAAAAGTCACAACAAGATGAAGACAGACAGCTCTGTCTGTCTGCCTGTGCCTGGTTGTGCTTTACAGAGACCTTGTGTAAGTGTATGGGATCAAAGCCAATAACCTGCAGATATCAAAGGAGTCTCTAATTAATGAATTGGTTTCAGCTGTGGCTCTGGCCTTAAACTCAGAGGTCAGACAGACCCCTGGCAGAGGCAGGCCAACAAGTGGAGGAAGAGGGTGATCTGCCTCTGCACTGGCCTCACATTTGGGCTTATTGACTGAATCTGACGCATGGAGTGGCATTTATCAATCTTCCATTCACTCCTGTCATAATTATTATGACCATTAGATGTCACCTAGCAACAAAATGTAACTCTATGTTATCACACTTTGCTGCACAGTCTCCTATTTTCTGTTTATTTGTTGTGTTTGAGAGAACAATTAGCTAACTTTCATAGTTATTCCACAGTAAGATCAAAAATAGTGTCTTTTAGCTCTGTGCATTTCACAGTTCCACCTTTCCTTCATCACAACCTCAAAAACAGAGAGAGTAGCAGAAAGAGAAAGGAGATTCTCCCTCCATCAAAGCTTGTTAGAGGAGAGCAGCAGACAGAGAGACTGAGAGGGTGTCACTGTAATGAGTGGGACCTCATTCTAAGACAGAGAGGATCTAATGCAGTTTCTATTCTACAGTCAACACCTATAAAAGAGTGTGAACGAGAGCTGGATACGCACAGGCTGCAGGGGACAGGTGTTTGAGAGGATGGGTAAGAGGAATGAGTCACTTAGACAGTAATCACACATGCTGTGTTACAAATAACAGAGTTACACTCACTGCTGGATTCTCAATTAAACCAAGCTATTATTAGTAGGTTACTCTGATGAGAGAGAAAAATCACCCTCCAGATGTGGTGAAACAAACAAACACATCCAGAGTTCACTATTATTCATCCTTATGTAAGAAGGCCAAGAGTCATCAAAACGTTCTTTTCTTCTTTGAAGGTAGTCTTGACTTACATTAAGGATATGTTTAAGATTATGCAATGTATGAAAAGGTAAGTTCATAAATGAATTCAGTGTTGTAATACTCAACGTGGTCAACAGTCAGGTTGACCCAGCTTGACTCTGGGACACCGTGTGATGGAGGCACAGTACTGATCTCATTTCATGTGTTAAGGTCTCTCACTTTGACTCTTTTGTTGGTCTTTGATTTCAGGTAAAATAAACAAAATTTCAAGCAATCTCATTACAACACTAACATCTCATGGCATGCTGGGAACATGTCCACACCACTCTATGAAATGGCCAGTTTTGTCCCCATCACTTTTTAAAAGTGCATTTTCTTCAAAGTGTCCTGGTAATTGACTCAGACCAAGGCACATTAATAGATGCAAATGCTTTGAATAAAAGAAAAAAAAGAATGCAGTGTCAAGAGAAAATGTAAATACACACACACACACACACACACAGAGATGTAGCTGCATGTTTTGGTAGCCATCCAGGGAGTGAGTCCTAAAAGACAGTTTTCAGATAAGCTGTGTCCAAGGTTAGTGTCCAAGAAAAGCTGCTACAATAATGTCTTTTGCCAAAATCAGCACTTCTTTGAACAGCTGCTTGAGGCTGCGTCCATTAGGGAGCCAATCTCCACAGAGATGTGTGTGTTGCTGCTTTGAGTGACAGGTGGGTGAGGAGGGAGGGACACATGGACATAAGGACAACATGACACCTTTGCTCCTCATTGACAGGCTTTAAGTACATTATGGGCAATATCATGGACAATGGTGAACTGCACAGGACTAATTCCCTACAGCTATCTTAAGTCACTTTATGGATATACAAAAGTATATTAGCAGCATGTGCCTGATTTTTTTTTTTTTTTAACTCACTGTAGAACAACTTTACTCCACTTTTTCAATTTACACATCTTTTTCAATATGTATTTGTTTGTGCCTCATTCAGGCTCAGGCTCTCGTGTTTACCAGTTCAGGGAGGCCTATACTTTCATTCCCTTCAATCCACTTAAAATGAAAAGAGCAGTATGACTTAATAAATATAAGCCACCGACAGACCCTTCCCTCTTTTCTTTAAAAGGAGCATAAAAAGCTTGATGTGTGGCTTGAAAAATGCTAACAGGCCTGTGTTTGTGTCACATCCAGATCCCAATAAAAAGTGTCGTGAACTTGAATTGAAAAGCCAGTCATAGACTTCACTGGCTTTTTTATTGTTATTCCGAGCAAGTGCACAGAGCACATTATGAGTGGTTTCCTATTCTAAAGTGAAGGTCCCAACTAACCCACTGGTCAGAATATATTAACTCTCCATCTCCTGTGTCCCTGCTGTAGCATATTAAAAATGAAATTAAAAAGCCCTCTCTCACACACAGCGTCAATTCAATCTGGCACTTTCACATTATCAGTCCAGCACAGAAGTATGAGGACGTTTAGAGAACTCTTTCTTCTCTCAACCCCTGAAAACAAACCACACATGCTTTTCATTTTCTCTGTAGAGTAATGCGTATAAGACTTCTACTACTTCTGATAATGTTGATTAACAGCGATATGGATTCATTTACAATAGCAACCAGTGTAACAGAGTTTTGTTATTGATTCCACTTTCCACTCTAACAGCCAATCATATTTAAGGTTCTACCTGTATATTGGATTCTCACTGGTTGGCGGTCCTCTCCGCAGCACATAAATACCGGCTGTGAGGTTAGACATAATGCAATAGCACAGCTAACATGATATTTTGTTCACCCTGATGACAGAAGGGTGTAGTTAAACATTTGTAATTAGCTTCATTAGCTTGTGAGCTAACATTTGCGAACTTTTCTGTAGAGCTGTGCCAAGAGATTGCTGTGCTTATTTGTGACTGACCAGTGGGTTTCCCTGCTGTTATACAGGCAATACAAGTCCGGCCAAAATTGAAGAGTGTCGGTCCTCGTTTCACACAACACAAGGCAGACTGAGGGAGAATTACAGTCGGATCCTTTACAGTCTGAGATACCTCAGATATGAGAAGGGCTGGACTGTCTTCCTTCAATGTGACTGTGAGAGTCACGTTTGAGATTTTGCCTAAAATGTCTCAACTTTATTAGATGGACTTGGATTCTTGGCAGCACAGGCTCCTGTGGAGATTAGGGTCATTATTTTACATGGGTGTGAGTGTGTGATAAAAGTCTGCTGACAGGGAGAGTAGTAGCAGAGTGAAGTGGAGTGAGTGAACAGAGAGATCATCGCACAGAGCAGTGAGATAGACTGGAACCGAAACTGACCTGTAACCTGTGAAGGTCGGACATCTGTCTCCAGACCAGCACGTTTGACTGTTACCTGACTGTTAAATGAAGACATTGTCACACTGTGAGACAGCTCTGTCTTTCAACCTGTCGTCCTGTCACTCTTTGGAGCCCCTGAAAGGCTCTATCTCCTTTGTCTATACTGACATAAAGCCACTCAAATTAAGAACAAGGCTATGCACTTCACTTTAGATCCATTATTTTATTTAAATGGAATGAAGCTTGAGGAAGACCTGAGGGGCAGAAAATATAGTTTTGTGCTCTTTAGTTAAGAGTTTGTATCCATCTGTCTGCTCTATTGTGCTGTCTGTGTTGAACTGAGTAATTACCTTGATCTTAACCATCTTTTCACTTGGCAGACATACTTTATTTTAAAGCACTTGCAGTTTCAGTGCAGGAGACTTTGAACACTTAGTGTGCACCTCTTTACCAGATCTCCTTGCACCTATTGGAGAGATGAAGCGCTAAGTGTGAGAGGCACTTCTCAGAGGTGTTAGGAGAGCTGATTCTCTCTGAAGAGATGAGCCATCAAGAGATTGTTGAAACTAGAGGGACACACCTTTTCTGATTGGATTCAGTAGCTTTTTCAACCTCCATGGACCAGACCAGAAGAGTCGGGCCTGACATTGTTTTTTGTAGAGAGATGCTTAAGTTGATTAAAAACTAGTTGCAACACCAAATCGTGGGTGATCCATAAGGGTTTCATTGTTCGTGACAGGGAGGACTGCTAGAGGGACACTGCAACTGTTGAAGCCAGATATAACCATGATGTAGATGATGTAGGTGGATAATCACAAGGTCAAGGTCAGGGTCAAGGTAACTTTATTTGTACTCGGAGGTAGATTTGAGTTACAGCCAGTGAGAAGGCTTTCTTCACAGACAAAAACATTCAAACACAATAAAACATTCAACACAGTACTACTACTAATAACAGTAAAAAAGTGCAGCACTGCATGTAATCAAAGGACAAGGATCATGAAATAAGTTAATAAGTGAGTGAATAGGTAAAATTAGAGCATCTCTAGTCTTTTAATTAGAGCATTAAAGATTTTTTTTTCTTTTTAAAGGAAATTGAAAGTATACGTATACATACCCACATGCAAATACACATACATACGCATACGCATACATACATCCATCATTTATTTAGTGTGGTTTGGCATCTGTTTGTTTATGTGTCTAAGTGCTGAGGGGACAAAGCTCTCTCTATATCCCTTTATTTTACAGGCTTGCAGTTTATATCTGCGGCCTGATGGGAGGGGCTGAAATTCATTGTGCAGAGGGTCAGAGCCATCTAGCAGGATAGAAGCAGCCATCCTCTGTAGCTGCCTAGTATAGAGGGATTCAGGGTAAAGCTGTGGCTCACCAACCAGCCTACTGGACCACCTCACATGTTCACTCCGACCAAGATCACTTGGCTCTCTGAGCCAGGTAAGGCCTGGTTTTCCTGCCATTGTGTATGAGGAGCTGTGGAGCTGGTCATAGCATGACATCAAGGTTTCTTGTCGACTTTGTTGTACATCGGTGAACTAAGGTCACTGAAAACCATTGAGTCACTTCTTATAGGATTGCTTTGATGGCTTTCCTTCTAGTGTAAGTGGGTGGGTTCTTCAGTCACCACACAATTGCACAATTAATTGTGTTGGGACAAAAAGACATTTAGACTTTTAGAGTTTTATGGCACCAGGAGTCCTCATGTTGCTCCACGTACACACACTTTACCTTCAGATGTGGTTTTACAAAACATCGAATTGTCTCTTTCAAGGATAATGAACCTTAAAGTCTTCTTGAATTCCTCTGATAGACACTCTGCAGCATGGCATCCAGCACCTGCTGAGTTTAAGTGTGAATGTGCTATACACAATTTAGCCTAACAGCTTTCAACGCTGTTGTTGCTATGCCATTGTCAGAATACTAAACCAAGGATTAGAGCTTTCTCCACACTGCCAGGTGAATCTGTTAAGGATTGGACTTTGCCACCTATGTTGAGCCATCAGAGGAAATGAGAAATTTCACTTTGTTTCTCCTGTGACAACATAAATAGAATGAGCAGGAGATTTGCCCTGGGGTATTCACTGGTGATGAAGAGGAAACTTTAGTTTTTCTTTCACTCACATTTGTTTCGGTTTGTGTGGGGATTTGTTGCGATGCCCTTCTGCCGCAGGTGTTGCTTTTTTGCATGAGTCACAGCAAATGAGCGAGATTATCCAGTGAAGGAGCCAAAGAAAAGTTGTGAGTTTTACCCAGAGAAAGTTGCACTCAGCAGTTGCCAGCTAGATATTATTACCACAGGGCCATCTGAATGATCTTTTCGGTTCTTTCTTTTTACGTGTTTGGCACTGAGCTGATACACTTATCCAAACATCCTTGTGTTGGAAAGAACTATCTTTAATAAGGTGGCAGGTTGGATTTAGGTGTTAGAACTAATCCCACTGCTGCATGGATTACTTCCACAATGTTGAACCAAGTCTGGTAAATAAAGTCAGTTTTGGTGACCTGTCATTCCACAAAATTAGAGGATTTGCCAGAGGGAGGAGTAAAAACAAATCAGACTGTGATTGAGCTTTCCTGTTGTACAGAGACTCATTCATTGCAGTAGCAATAACTGAAAGTACAACTGTTGAGCCAGGGAAGACCTTTATATATATTCATATATATATATATATATATATATGTTTACACTAATACCAATGCAAATGACTTTATTAAAAGGGAAATTCATTATATATTCATATATAATGTTCAAATAACACTTTGAACTGCTGTGTAGTTGCAGCATCATTTATATCTGAAGCATAAAATGTAACATAGATATTTGAGCTCTGGCAGAAATAGAACAAGGAGACTAGAGAGGAAAGGGAGGCACCGAGACAAAGAGTGCGTGTGATTTATATGTGACTTTATTTTCAAAGGACAGCCCCTTGAGATATACCATCTCATTTTCAAGGGTGTCCTTATTACCAACAAAAACACAAAACAAGAGTTCAGACATCAATGGTACAAGATCATAATAGAAAGTGAACACAAAACATGATACAGTATAGAGATGCAGATGCCCACTCATATGCACTCGTACACTGCAATGCTCCACCGATCCTAGCTCGACTGTAGACACAGATTCAGCTCCAGAAGATGGCCACTCAGAGAGAAGGAGAAAGAGACAAGAACAGCAATGTATATAGTTCAGAGAATAGTTTTTCAAATTGGAGGAGAGCGACAAAATGTAATTTCAGGTACGAGTACGAATACGAATACGAATTACTTTATTGATCCCCAAGGGAAATTCATTTGTCTGTCAGCTCATCAACCATTTGCAGAAGAATGAAAAGCCTGATGGCTGAAGGTACAAAGGATCTTCTGTATTTCTCCGTCCTGCAGTGAAGAGAGAGGAGCCGTCCACCACCGCTCTTTTCTTGGTCCATCAAGGTGTTATGAAGAGGATGATCTGAGTTGTTCAGAACGGCCTCCACCAGCGTGTATCTCTCCACCACATCCTCAGTGAGTCCATCAGGGAGACATGACTGAAGTCACGTGCCTCAGGATGTTTAGTCTGTATCCTAGCAACGACTTCACATGGAACTTCAGCAGTAGCCATTGGTGGGATGTACACATGTATTGTTTTAATTTGAAAAAACTGTCTACTTCCTGAGTCTTCACCGTCATCTCCAGCTCCTCATCACTCTTGTTGGGCAAAGAGTTGATATTTTGCATGAAGACTGATGGCAGAAAGGACTCACAGTGCATCTCCACCTCCAAGCCTTTAACCTCTGCACCACCAGCACAGCAACCATGAAAGCAGCTCCTTATCCAGCTGGAACAGGGTGGCATCCTCCAGACTTGCTCCATTTTCAATAACAGAAGCTCCTCTCCTGAAGACTCTCCTCTCCTACAGAAGCATCCATCAGTAGTTGACAAAATAAGACAAAAACATACAAAACACAACAAAATAAAGCAAAGGTTGAGTAAAAACTCAGAGCTACCAGACTTTGCTGCTCCCAGCTGAGGCGCATGTTCTGGAAAGGTAATAGGACATAAGACCTGTAGTCACCCCCAACAAAGTAAAATCCCCCCCATGTGAAGCCCATAAGGGGGGAATTTCCCCCACTTTTCGAAAATGAATTTCAGGCCCTGTAACCTGTAACCCTGATGAATGTATCTGCATTAATAGATATGCATGTTTTGTTACTTACCCATCGAGTGGAAATAAAGTCAAATGAATGTCAGTTTTTAACCTTTTCAAGTACATAATGTTTGCATCAGTGGCCATTATGGCTACCCAGAAGAAAGCCCATTGGTCCAATGGACTGTAAATCAAGTTGAGAAAGTTTGGACTGGCCCTGTCAGTCTCCTTAATGGCCCCCAGGAGCTGTTTGTTCAAGTTGGAGTTACTGTTCTGAAAACAGGGAAATCAATTTTTTATGTAAAACGCATCAATCAGCTGCTTTGGCCTAAACGTCCATTGTAAGTCAGACAGTGACTGGCAGCTGTCATGGCTGCGTTTAATTAATCTGCTCCTCACCAGCCAACCACCTTTCCTCTTTATATACCTGCTCTCCATCAGTATACCTCCCTGTCAGAATCCAGTCCTTGCCTGGACTGCTTTTCAAGCTTCTTGAACACGTCTTGTCAATGTAAAGTACTGTATGAAAATCTTTAATATTCAGAGGCTGTTCTGTACCTTTGACCTCTGACCTCCCTTTAGAAAAGTATTACAGTATTACACTGTGCAGGCTTTGTTAGAGGTATTAATGGGTAATGAAATAGTTTGATATGATACAAGATCAGAAACAATAACAGGAGGACACAGTTTCATGAGCAAAACTAATGTGTGTGCTGTTTTAATGGTCCAAGACACATGGGTAAAACATGTGCAAGTACATCAAAGCTAATTCCCTCCTTCATGACAACTGTATGGGGGGTAAATTGTTTCATAAGTAACCTAAGTAACTTCTTTGAGTGACTGGTGGGTGAGCGTGTGCTTACCACAAACCAGTATATAACAGCCCCACACATGCCCCAGCTGTTTGCCCAGTATTTGACTGGGAGTCAGGGGTAATCATGATTCATCATGGATGTAGATGCATATTGTTATCTTGATAATACACCCTTAAAATACCAGTGACAGTTCAGATCAGTTTCTCTGGCTCATTTTGCACTGCCTCATGAGAGCAATGCTCCATCAGCGTGCTGGGCCAATACGTCCATGAGCACAGGTGGAGCAGAGAGGCGGCAATAAATGTGTTTGAGTTTGTGTTTGTGTTTGTGTTTGTGTTTGTGTTTGTGTTTGTGTTTGTGTGGGGAGATGACTGTGACTTCCTTTGTAAAGCACTCAGAGTGGTTGGTAAAGTGAGAAAAGCAATAAAAGCAGACAATCTTTGCATTTCTCTGAAATGTGAAGATTGTACACTTTGGTGGAAATTTCATACCATACATTGTACAAAAAATGCTGTTCGATCATGTGTGTGAATCATATGTAGTACAGAGTCTGTAACTACTGACTACTGACCTACATTCCTGCATCGAGTACGGGTGTCAAAATATTTTAGCACTCTTATTGTGAAATTAAAGCAACACTGAAGGAAACAGGAAAATAAAAGGGTCAAAAATATTGGAGTCTAATTAATCCTATAGGTCCTTTGTCTCCTTCAGTTTTCAGTGTGCTCAGTTTATCAGTTCATTCCAGGTCACATATATATATGTGTATGAAATGGTTTGACTTCTAGAGAAAGTCATTACACATTATATAACATGGGGTGTAGAGACTATTTATAAGGATTTGTCTGACAGGTAAAGTCACAGAGACTATACATAACTCCAGCTGATATATGGCTGCAATTAGCCAGATGCTTTTAAACAGCTGTTTGGATGTATGCCCGCCTCCAGCAGCCCTGTTCTCCACACTGATGCCTGTTGTTATTTACAATGGAGAGTGCATGTTCAGGAGAACAGCCTGCACCTTGAGATCTGTGACTTATGGAAAACACAGCAAGTCTGAACCACTGCAGAAGTCCCTCAGCAGGCATGCATGCATTGTACATTGGCATAGCAATGGCAGGTACAACAGTGGCCATGATTTACTGCAAATAATCAAGAGCTACATTACAGCTTCAGAAAGGGCTTGATTTCCACTTTCGCAAATGCTGAGGACTCTGTGGGCTGTAATGTATAATGTGCAGTTTTTGAACAGAGCTTTTGTGAATACCAGGATTTCCCTCTGCTGTTTATGTTTCATTCACTAAAGGATGCAAATAAATAAATTGCTCTGACTTCCTAAGGCTGTTTGATCTATGGCCGGAAAAAAATCCATATCTGACATTTTCCAGTGTTTCCTGTGTATCTGAAGTGTTGATCCATAAGAAGATATATATATGTGGTTTCAACAACCATAATCCATCTCAATGTGGTCTTCTATCTCCTCACAGGCTTCTCTCTGGACCTCTAATAACAACAGGCCAGTAAGCCAATTAGAAGAGAGGAGGCTCTGATGCCTCATACTGATGGACTGACTGATTTCCGAGTGAACAAAGTGGATGATTGAGTCATGGCTGAGAGACATGAAGGCTTTGCTGTGACATCACAATTTTCCAGGAAGTCCTGATGCCTCAGTGTCTGAATACAGGCCATGTACATTTCTCTATGGACTGAGCACTTTAATATTTTCATGATATAATGATACTTTTTATATGCTATCTATAATCAAAAAGACATCGAGATCTACCTTTAATTTATAAGACCATAATTCTTTGCAGTGGTATATCTTAGGAAATGTTACACCCATTGTTGTAGCTACCACTGAGATCTCTAACATCTGGACTTTGATCATAAATATTTGCATAAACCAAGTGACTCAGTTCACTGACTGACTTACTACTTGTGTTTCCCAGTAAAGATGTGACACTGCAGTGAAATGGATAAAAGCATTAAGGATTATGGTAGACACTGAATAGTGTCATTTCTTACATCAGTCAAATGTAACTGACTGATGTTACGAATATGAATCCGAAAATCTTTATTGATCCCCAAAGGGAAATTCTGTCTGTCAGCTCATCAGCCATTTGCAGAAGAATATTCCTCCGTCCTGCAGTGAAGAGAGAGGAGCCGTCCACCACCGCTCTTTTCTTGGTCCATCAAGGTGTTATGAAGAGGATGATCTGAGTTGTTCAGAATGACGAATAAATTTCCCTTTGGGATCAATAAAGTAATTCATATTCGTATTCAAGTGCCTCAGGATGTTTAGTCTGTATCCTAGCAACGACTTCATGGAGAACATCACATGGAACTTCAGCAGGAGCCGTTGGTGGGATGTACACAAGTATTGTTTTGAAAAAAAATGTCTGCTCCCTGAGTCTTCATATATATCTCCAGCTCTTCATCACTCTTGTTGGGCAGAGAGTTGATATTTTGCATGATGACTGACAGCAGAAAGGACTCACAGTTATTCAAATGATATACAGTTATTACAGTTATTCCATATTAACATAATTTAAGATGGGATTTAGTGACAGTGACAGCCTTATTATCCATTGTCTCTCTACTGTTCTGTTTAGGTCTCAAAATGAAAATGTTGAATGGGGGGATTCAAACTGGGGCCGACTGCAGCGAGGATCGTAGCCTCTGCATATGGGGCGCCTGCTCAATCCACTGTGCCCCACCCCACTCTGGCTGGGGGCAGAGACCCCTCAGATCAGGATAGAAATGCTTCATCATAGGATAAAGGTGATCACTCACTTTAACTTAGTATTGATTCGCAGTGATCTCTCCCTGTAAAATGAAAAACTGGACCCAAACCCTGGCAGTAACTTCCCCACACCTGCTCCTCTCACTGTGGGGGACAAGTACTCAGGCCTGTAGCTTTCTCCTGCTGTGGAATATGAAAGATGACTCATCTGACCAGTTCACTCTTTCCACAGCTCCTCTGGTCTTCACACCACTGAACTCTAAAATGTGTCTCCATCTTTGTAATGAGGGGTTTATGCACTGAAACCTCATCGACCGCTCTGACTGACATAGTCTGGTCACATCGTGCACTGATGCTCTAAGCCACCTGAGGAAGAGCTTGCTGCTCTGTTTCCCCTCATATGTCACACTAACGAGCATCACAGCCAGACGTGCACTGTTGACCACAGTTTCTAAACCCATTCATTGATGTTGTTTCCCATAGATCTAAATACAAATGTCACTTTGGTCATTGTTGCTATTGAAACACTGGCCAGTTTAACAGCCTAGTGCCATCTGTGCCCCAACAATAAACTGTTTCAGTTTCAGTGAGTCACTTAGATCCTCTGCTCTGTGAAATCAGACCCTGCTCAACATTTTTATACATGCCACAGAGCATGACTGGATGTTGATTGTTAAATTGTACCATGCAGTGTACCTGTGTGGAAGCATCTGCATTTGTTCTTCCAGATGCCTCCTTTAATTTATCACCTGTAGTTTAATACCACCATTTACTAAATGTTAGCTAATATTTGTGGAAATACAGTGAAGAAAGAGTATCTTCTCTGTGCAGACCTTGGTGTTGGAGCATATCACAGAACAGTATTAAATTGGATTTTCCCTGCCAGCTCTGAAGTCATTTCCCCCTCAGCTGTCGAGGTTTTCGTATCTGGCTTTGGTGACTGGCCATATGACCCAGAGGGAGGAGGAGGTGGTGATGAGTACAGAAGAGTCAGTGCTGGCAGGTACAGAGTCCCTACTGGAAAGGTCAGACCAAGACAAGAAAAAAAAAACAGGCTGAAAGAAATGGCAGGTAGAATCACTGTAGAGCAGTCAGACAGGGACAAGAATCAAGATCAGCAAACTAAGGTCTGGAGAGTCTGGCAATGACCAACATGGGAACAGGTGGTGTGCTGTATGAGAAGTGGTGTGTGCAGGGGTGGAGCTGCCAGCAGGTGGGGAACTGAGAGGAGGGCCGGGGCTGTGTGAACTGACATGAGAGTCAGTAAAGGGGTTGCACTTAGATGGCACTTCTCTCAAAGGTCTCTGTCACAAAAACATGGGTTTTCTTTTTGGTTCATGAAAAGGGGGAAAAAATAAGATACCAGCATTTGATCTGTGCGTTTATTTACAGGAAGAAAAAAAATTGTGAAAACAAAGCAAAATCCAAGGAAAGTCACACCCACAATTCACTGTGTGTGGCACGGTGTCAATTCTTTGTTGACCAGAGCCTAATAAACACTAAGCCCATCCCCCGAACCAACCAAAGTCAAATAAACACATTAAATTATATTTCTGGCCAAAATATCTTCACAATCAGCTGCCACACTAAGACAAAGATGGCCACACCACTGGTAAAAAAAAATATGCTTGAATAAAGTAACTGTAAATGGCAGACCTGGTTTCTTTTGTGATACTGTAAGGGAGAGCAATAACAGTGGGGGAGTGTGTTGTGTTGAGTGTGTGATTTACCATGTGCCCCCTGTGAGCAGTGACCTTCAGACAGCTAACTGTCACAGACTCAAAGCTCTTCACATGGCAAGCCACATTCACATAGAGTTTTTTTTTTTTTTTTTCCCTTGTATCACACACGCTCTGCACATTTTATGTTTTTCAACCAGCATACATCTTCTCAGGGGAAAAAAAGAAAAAGAAAATCAATGTGTGATTCTGAGGAGCTCTATGATGCTTCTGTTGTTCTCTAGTGACTCCAGTTACATCTAAAGGCAACAGGTGCTTGATCCGTCTGCAGTTTCTACCTGAAGTGATGCTGCACAGTGTGAAAGTACAATTACACGTGTCAGACCTGCCCCAGAGACACCTTTTGCACATCAAGGATGCTGTTGTCATTGATTATTCTGCAGTTTCACATGCAGGTCAACAGGCACATTGGACACAGTGCGGAGAAGGAGGAGGAGGAGGAGGAGGAGGTACAGGAAATCATGAAACGTGCATGTTAGAGGTGTAGATGGAAACTCCAGCTTCCTCATGGTCTCAGGTGGCCACAGTGCAGTGAAGTGTGGCCTGTAACTTCCAACTGTGCATCCGCCTGGAATCAAACTTTTAATAAACCTTTTCCTTTTTCTAACCACACACTTTTTCTAAATTACAACCAAGCTCAGCAGACACGAGTCACGCTGCCTTCAGTTGTCTGCGTGAGTGTGAATGGCCACTAAGTGCCTGTGCTACTTATCTTTTATTGTCTGCTTGTCTGTCCTAATGGTGCGGGTGGAATATTGCGAATCGTCTCTGTCTGTCCACATCTCGCTGTCGTGAACACTCATGCTTGATATCTCATCATATAAAATAGAAAGACGAGTATGAAATGATGTGTGTTGCTGTCTGCTACATTCATATTAGGTCTATGTCAGTTGGTCACATGAGGCTTGTTTTTAAGAGTTTGTACAGATATTGCAGGAAATCTCAGCCACAGCTGATTGGATTTTCATCCCACTCCAGGGAATGATTCACATATTTATTTTCTTTTGCTTGAAGGTGTTGGAGGAACAGTGTTTGTTTAATTGTTTCTCGTGTACAATGTGATGTGCACCATTGATCTCGTTTTGCCGTAATTTGGCAAATGATGCATCTCGTTACTGTGTTTCATGACTGTCAGAACTGCACTGATCGGCCTGAGGAGACGGTAAGAATGCTTAATCGCCTGCATGTGATACTTCAGACCTAGTCTTTTGTGGTTTATGACAGGTTTACTGAGGTACTCCTGCTCGTGTAACGACTCTTACCGTGTCTCCAGAGCAGAGCCCACAGAGGCAGCCGACAGCTTCCAATAAAGCTGCAAAGTGTTCAGTGACTCATACGCTGGACTCAACAGTCACGCATGGAGACACGATGTGGATGGGAATGCTTATGTTCAGTTGTGTGCCTTTCAGCAATTAATCTGAAAAAATAATTGTATTTACACCCATCACATAGTCACACTGGGTTTTCAAGGCACAGTGTCTGAACTTATTTAGTGGTGCTCACAAAAGCTGCAGTTGCAGGAATGTGAAGAACTGTCACTCTTTTTCTTTTAAAATATTTTTGGGCATTTTTGCCTTTAATTGACAGGACAGTGGAGAGAGAGACTGGGCGAATAACATGCAGTACAGATCGGCACAGTCAGGAACCAATCCAGCGATCACTGCATTGGGCATTGCCAACACGGGACACGCTCCTGACCACTTGACCACTGACCACCCCAACTGTCACACTAGTGCTATACAGTGAATTGAACAAGTTCAAAGGAAAACTGTGTGAAGACTGCAGCTTCAAACAGGGAGGTGACCAATGTGATTGTGACTTTTGTCTGTGTTCTTCACTCAGCAAAACTGTGCATGCACACTATGTTGAATGTTTTGCCTGTTTTATTTTGGTAATTTTCTGTTGTCTTCTTGATCCTGTTCTTTTGTTATCTCAGTTGTCTTTACTTCCTCTTGGCTTGATTACTGCCCTGCCCTTATGTGTTTCACCTGTGTCTTGTTCCTTCTCTTGTCTGTATTTAGTTGGTGTCTCTTCCTCTTGTCAGCTGCCAGATTGTCTTGTCCCTGAGTTGTGTTCTGTGTGTTTTGACCCGTGCTTGAGTTCTTGTTTCTGCGTTTTGCCTGACGTTTTTGGATACCTCTGCCTGATTGGATTGCCTTCCTGTAGTAAAGAACCTGAACTTTGATCCGTGTCTAAGTCCTGCACTTGGAGTCCAGCTCTGTTGTGTGCCTGATACATATATGGTTATATCATGTCTATATATCTGTCTTTTCCATGTCATCAGGCATCTTTCTCTCAGCAAGTGTGTGGTAAGATATCATGCTCGCACTTTATGAACAGCAACATTTGGCTCAGGGGCCCTTAACATATGATTCTTTTTCCTTTTCATAGTAGTCTCTTCCTGAATATTAGAACCCCCACTATGTCTGACAGGATGTTGCTTACACAATACTTAGGGTGTTTACTGTATCACTTATCAACCCTGATAAACATTTACCTCTCTCCAGAGACTACTGAAAATTACGGAGATACTTGAACTTGCAACTCAGATATTGTGCTTTCTCTTAAAAGTATCCTTCTATATCAGGCATATGCAAACGGTTCCACAAATGGCCGTGTGGCTACAGTTTTTCTTTCCAACCAAGCAACAGCACAACTGAAAGTCTTCAGACAGTTGATTGGTCGAACTGTGTGCTCCTGATAGGTTGGAACAAAAACCTGCAGCCACACGACCCTTTGTGGAATAGTTTGCCCATTTTCTGACAGCAGACAGAGTGCCCTACACATGCTGCTGTGCCACATGTTCTGCTCCTAACACCTTATACCTGCAGGAGGTGGCAGCTGGTAGTATTTCTATGTAGACCTCAAAAGGCTTCTCCAATATCAACTTTTTATTTCTTTGGCCTAAGCTCATGTAAACTGTTTTAACAGCATGTGAATACTTCAAATGCTCAAAAGGATGATGTGAGTGACATCCAGTTTAGACAGGCCCTTTCCCCTTAGGGTCAGCCTTCATCCAGAACCTTCATGCTCTTGCTTAGACACCTTGTATCTGCTTTCCTTCTTCAGTAATTGGTATGAAGGGAGTCTTTTTTCTTCTTCAATATCATTTTTTTTTCATGACCTCAGATCCTGAACTCTGCCTGAACCCCTGCCTGATCCTCTGAGCCCCTCAGTTTGTAGCTGCACTCTCCCTGACCTTCCCTCCCCAGGCTTCAACCCTGTGTAGGCCTATACGTTTTTGGAGATGTTGCTGCTTAATCTCTCCCTGCACAGTCAGCCTGGGCTGCAAATCTGAAATCTCTATTCCATACGCTTGTTTATCTGCAGCTTTTCTTCTTCATCTACCTCGTACAACTCCTGACACAGAAGTTCAGTCTGTCTGCGGCCTTTAATCAGCTACGTGATCTCTATTTCAACAATTTCATCAGCATCTATAACATGTTTTTGTCCGTCCATGTTTGCTGTAATATGCTTCAACCTGCTCAACAACCTGAAACACACACTTGAATGGTAAAATTACATATTTTGGATTATATTTTATAATCTTAGTTGCTTATTTCACTTTAAAGACCCCCTCCGATGAAAATCATGTTTTTCATGTTGTTCACATGTTCATGCGGCATTTTTCTGATGCTAAAGGACCAAATTGCGTTTCTGTGTATTTCTGCCTTTAAATTGCTGTGAACCAACAGCAGACCCTAACAAGCAGGTTCAGGCAGACTGAGGTTGCTGTATCACAATCCCAGGGCAGGCCACTAGTTGTTACAAGCTGCCGCCCTGCTCCAACCCTGAGGACTACAGAACACAATGGTGGACCAACACGCATGTGTGGTAGCTGATTGCAGTGCTAAGAAAAACAGGGGGTGAGGAGGGGGTGGTGGTGTCTTCAGCGCAAAAATGGGAGGGTACAGAACAGCACTGTCAGCACTTTTAAATGTCCGCTCTCTGTCAAACAAGACTTTTATTATAAATGATCTGATCTTAGATCACAAGATTGATTGTTTATTCTTAACTGAAACATGGCTGAGCACGGACACACCAGCTGTTCTCACTCAGGCCTCCCCACCAAATTTTTAATTTTGCATTTTCTTTAAGGTCTGGTAGGAAGGGTGGTGGTACTGCATCATTAAACTCACTTACTACAAAACAAATCTCATTTGATCACTACGCCACCTTTGACTATCATGCCATTGTTTTTAGCAGCCCTCCAGTTCTATGCATCACAGTCTACAGACCACCCAAACAATGTGCTGCTTTTATCAGCGAATCTTCTGAATTTCTATCAATGATTCACACCACCTACAACATGATAATCTTATCTGGAGGTTTTAACCTGCACCTAGACAATCAGTCAGACCCTCTCTCAAAGGAGTTTTTAAACATGTTAAGCTGTATGGATTTCATACAACAGGTCACACAGCCAACCCACAACAGAGGACGCACCCTGGATCTCATCATCAGCCATGGCCTGTCCACCAGTGTGTCCTCTGTTGTTGACTTGGCTGTGTCTGACCACTATTGTGTGTTTTTTAACATTACCAGTTTTATTCAACAGGAGACCTTGGGGCGAACTGTGAGGAAACGCTATCTAACCTCTGAAGTGGCTGCAAATTTTATTGAAGTTTTGGATAAATGTCTGAAATCATGCCTCAATGCCTCGATGCAGTGGCTCCATTAAAGACAAAGAGGGCTCTCTCTAAACCTATACACCCATGGAGAAACAAGGAAATTAAAAAACTGAAATGAAACTGCAGGATGGCAGAAAGGAAATGGAAGAAAAATAAATTAACAATTAACTATCAAATATTCCGTGAGCAACTCAAAATATACAATAATGCATTCAGGCAGGCAAGAAATACCTACTTTACCAAAATAATCAACAATCATAAAAATAACTCCAAAGTCCTCTTTTCCACCATTGATCATATAATCAATCCAGATTTTAACAAGTCCCAAAGTTTTCCAACTGATGCTGTGTGTGATAATTTTGCAGACCACTTCAGAGGCAAAACTGATATCATCAGATCCAACATGTTATCTCATCAAAAGCTGGTTCTTAACCCATTTGAATGTTTGTTTTTACCTGAGGAAACACTGGACAGTCTTGTCCTGGCTGATGCTGAGATGCTTGGTAGAGTTTTCTGCCAAGTTAAACTAACAACTTGTCTTTTAGATCCAAGTCCTACATCACTTTTTAAAACATTTTATGGATTCTTTGAAGATGAGCTCTTAAACATGATGAATTGTTCTCTTCAGACAGGTACTTTCCCTGCTGCCTTTAAAATGGCAGTGGTGAGACCCCTTTTGAAGAAGAACAATTTGGACACTAATGATTTTAACAACTACAGACGAGTATCCAACTTATCATTTTTCAGTAAAATTTCTGAAAATCTTGTTTTTGTACAGCTGTATTTTATTGATTTATATCAATGAATCAACCTCAAAACATGAAATTAAATATGGTACTTTTTAAAGCCTTTTTAAAACCTCTTTCTCATATATTAGAATTAATGATAAAGTTCACTAATGATATCGATCTAGCTATATGGCATCATGATTCATTTTCATACCTGTTGTGGTAAAAACTCATAATATTGGTGGATATTCAAATGTGATGCACATGTAAAGAGAAGCTAATGTAGGAGCAACCACAGTGGTTTATACGGACTCTATTATTAAAACCCCATTCACAGTGGATTTATATCTCTGAGGGGTGGGGGGGGTGATTTGAATGACACCTGTGCTGGTCAGTGCTTTTAATACCATGTATGTGGATGTCTTTTCACCCTCCATCCAGTAATAACTACAGCTGTAATTACACCACATGCTGATCCTTTTGTAATATGAATCCCATCTGGAGTAACATCTCTCTATTTTATCTCTGTCGTTCTTTTCCTCCTTTCCATATAAGATTAGGGTTATAAGGTCATCTACAGTATGTTATCTCAGTGTGAAATATGACTCCATCTATCCCTCCCTCCATCCATCCATCCATCGATTGTTCGGTTGTTTTGGCAGATTAAACAAGGCATCTCAGCTCTTCTGGGGAATGCTGAACAGTCCTCTGGCCAGATGAGATATAATCTGTCCAGCGTGTTTTGAGTCAGCTCTAGTGAAAGAGACCCAGGAGAATCCTTATCAGGGGTGTTGGTCTCCACCAGAGTCACTCCTTGCCATCAGCCCTGCTTCGGATTTACTATTTGGAAGCCTCAGTGTTCTCTCTCTGCTATTTGTAGTTGGATTCATCAAACTGTTATCTTTAGCAAGGACTAGAATGATTTGATTACCACCTCTATGTCTTAGGCCACAGTTCACATTTACAAAATACTGGATTGTGGTTTTAGGTAAGACTGAAAAATGAGTAAGTGCCAGGTGGAGTGGGAGATTGAGTGGCTGATTGCTATGGTGTCAGCATTAAAGTAGGCACTGTACCGTGCTGATGAGGAAGCTGAGCTGGCCAATGTATGTTGAAGGCCTTGGCTGAAGCCATGAGCTTTGGGTAGTGTCTGAAAGAATGAGATCACAGATTCAAGCAGATGAAATAGTGAAATCTGACTCTTGTGTACATACATATACATCTATTAGATAAGCAGCATTTTTGTTCATCTGTGAGAACTACTAGTGACTGAAAAAGAAAAACTAAAGCCAGGAGTGGAATTAGATCCTGTAAAAGATCTTCAATTTGGAGTTCAGCATGTTGACTTGACTGTGGACTGAAGAAGCTGGGATTAAACCTCCAATCTTCAGATTAGTGGATTTCCCACTCTACTTTCTGAGGCACAGCCACACTCATGGCCTCAAAGGAGCTGACATTTTAACAATGACAGCTTTGTTCCTTAATGTTCCAAAATTCTTCATAAACATTATGCAGCTCTGATACCAACATAGTGGAGGAGCTTGTTTGAAGTCATTGCTGCCAAAGATGGTTTGACCAGTTATTAAATCCAGGGACTGACTCCTTTTTTCCACCATTACTGTGAATGTTTAAGTGTTGAATAACAACACGGACAATGACATTTATTGGTGTGCTATTAATTTAAGCACAATGTGTTTTTATACTTCTAGGTTAGAAGATCGTGCACTATATTATGACCAATTAAAGCAGAAACCCTGGTAATTCCAAGGGGTTCACACATCCTCTTTCTTGCCACTGTTACATTAAACATTCATGCCTCTTAAACACAGGCTTGACTTTAGCTGAACTGATTTGCTTCGTCTTGCCCTGTTCCTTGGCACCTGCTTTGTGATGAATAAGAGCATTAAAATGTCCCCACACACTTCAAAAATGAGTCACTAAATCCCTGCTGAGTCATTGACCCTGAACTCTGACATCTCTGCTGAGGAGGGTAATAAAAGGAGACTTTTACTCAAGTTGTCACTCAGGTATAAAATTGATTTAATACACAGGTGAACCAGTTTTGTGAAGAAACAAACAAACACACAAAATTCCAATCTCTAAATCTTAGCTGTCTTCCATGACAGATCTCACAAATATGTGATAATGACAAGACCATTACAATATGTGCTGGTGCCACAGAATCTGTTAAATTACATGCTGGGAGATGAAGTTGCTACATTCATTTATAGCCACAGAGTTGCAAAGATGTGGTTGGGATGGATGGCACACGTAAAAAGCAAAGACTGTTCACACCAGAGACCAGGGCTGAGTCACATCTATGGTTAGGGTTAGGTCTCTTTGACTGAGGATGAGAAAAATTCTGATTATAAAATGTGAACAATAGCAGTCACGTCAATGTTTTTAACTCTGAAAAAACAAACAAACAAACAAAAAAGGAAAATTCTGAAAACCCATTGTGTGACATTCTGTTCAAATTGTCCACTCATTCACTCACTCCCTATTCTCTACATCATGTATATGATATAGTGCACTACATAGGGAATGACGAGAGGAGATTTCGGACACTACACTGGAATTTTCTGAACATGGTTGCATCAGCAGATGTGCTGGATACTCCTGTGACGTAAAATGACGCGCGGAGCATCATGTAAACAAACCGGACCGGACCGGACCATTTAAAGATGTGATTCTGCATGGTGGTTGTGTTCCTTGATCAATAAATTGTTGAAATATCAATGGTGTGAAAGTTTGGTCTTGTTAGTTACTGTTTTGTGTCCCATCGTGAGCTGTAATAGCTTGCCATTGTGCTTGCATGAGCTATAAGCTACTTAGCGCGAGTGAACTAAGTGGCTATTAGCTTAGCTCGTAAGCTACTGGCTAGTTTCTGTTGAAAACGGTTGTGAGCTTTATTTGATAGAAAAATGTTACTGGTTATTGGATGCTGCTTGCCCAACTCCTGCTTCTCAGGCACAGTGGGTAAAGGCAAAGGTGTCTTAGGCCCTTAATTCACTATTTGTTGATTCGCTGAAGTCAGCCAGTAAATAACTGAAAGAAATCTTAGCAAACATGCTAGCTGATATGGGCAAACCCTATTGGCACGATTAACGTGAATGATTTAGAATGTGAATGACCACATTGCATTGTGGGATACGGGAGTACAATGTAGTGTACATTGCTTGCTCACTCAATTTCACTGTGGGTATTTTATATTTCACTATATATTGGATGAAATTAACCATGAAGAATTCGAACAACACTACGAAATGGCAACCACACTATATAGTGCGCTATATCCATGATAGGGGACGATTTCAAACAGCTACTTTTGTCACCACCACAACAAAGGTTCCAGCCTATGAATGGGAATAAATAAGTTTACAGCCTAATGCAAAAACCTGTTTGGTCTAATTAAGCTAATAATGTGAGGGTGCAGGGGTGAGTGTAGGCTGTATTTACCACAAAGGTTTGTTTAACCTACAGTCTTTCTTTACGGTGCCACCACCACAAAGTGCAGTTTTGGCTGATCATTTTTGGTTCCTGTCGCATCAGACAGTCGTCAACATTTATGTGTCAACATCACTGTGCAAGTGATACCTGCTCCTGATTGTGATATAGCAGCTTTCACTGCACCTCTTTCATTTTCTCACAAGTTGGTCACATGTCACAGTGTGAGATAGCATTGAAGCCTGTACAGTAATTAGTGCGGTGTGAGGCACTAATTGGTTTCACTGTGACAGATACAGTAAGCCATATTACTGTAACAGACACTAATGACGGCTGCTAATTGGTATCAGTGTGACAGACACTTCAGGGACCTGCTCCCCTACTGCAGAGAACAGTCTAAGGCGGTTGCTAAGAAACAGCTCCTCAGTGTGTGTGTATGTGTGTGTGTGTGTGTGTGTGTGGATGGCAGTTCATATATGTGTGTGTGTGTGTGTGTGTGTGTGTGAATATATACACTGCATGTTTAAAAGAGAGACTCATATATTGCAAAGAAAAAAAAAGCTCACATTTATCATTTGTTCATGCCTCAAGCATACTCACGTACACACACACACACTCAACAATAATACTGTCAGACAGGATTTGATGACTGCTATATTGTTGTCTGTGCCACTGTGGCTCTCCCTCACTGGCCACAAAGCAGCCTATAGAAGCCAGGAAGTACATTATTTCCACAGCTCCTCTCAAAAAGTGACAGCCTCAGTGTTGCCCAGACCTCTGCTCCAGATTGTGCTTAGTGGACCTTGTGTCAATGTGTATCTACTGGCTGCAAAAGAAGACATGAAACTAGCAAGGAAAAGACACTGACTTTTTTTCCCTTTTAGGCTGCCACATTTCATGTGGTCAAATCACTATTAACACTGTATATGACTTTGGTGAAATACATACTGACCAAATACATAAAGCTAAGTGAACTTTGGAACCCATTCTGTTCTGTCCACAACATCTCCTTACAGTGGTGCACAGATGATACACAGCTGTATCTGTCCTTCGAACCACCTGACACCAGTAAAATAACCTCTCTACACAGCTGTCTAGATGACACAAAATTTCTTTCTCTGAAAAGTAAGAAATTCATATGTTTCTATCAGTTTAGGCATATTGCCAAAATTAGACCAATTCTGTCTTTTAGTAACACAGGGAAAATCATAAACACTGGTATCCCCCCGCATTGAGTTCTGTAGTGCCTGTGTAACCCAGTAAGAATACTTAGATGACTGTCGTACTCTGACGGGACTCGAGGAGCGAGGGATGGTTAGTGTATGAGGTAAACACAGATACATTTATTCCCACAACAACAAAGAGTGGAATGAATTCAGATTAGAAATCCCCAGTGTAATAAACAAAAAAAACAAACAAAAGTAAAATGTCTTCTGACAGCTTATTGCTGTCTGGTGTAGCGTAGAAACTACCTCTTCAAAGTCAAACTCAAATTTGGGCGCCAGACGGGAGAAAATTAACTTAAATACACTGTCAAATTTATAGTTTAAGTACTGACTTAGGTAGAGGTGTAAACCCAGCAGCTTGTTTCTAACTACTAAAGTACAAAAGTTAAAGAAAATAAATACCCACAAACTAAGAAATAATAATAATCTAACACAACAACTTCAGAATTTCAGGTGACACTTTCTTGTATTTTTGTTAAAGGGCAAGCAATATTATCATCTTCACAATCATCACTTAAAGAAATCAGTAATCAGTGAGTAAGTTCAAAATGAACAGTCAATTAACAAAACAGCCAGCAAATAAACAAGGGTAGACTGTTCAGAGGATATAAAGTCTTTGATCCAAAAGTAAAGGTAGATGTGTGGGGGGCGTGGAATGAAAGAGTTCCAGGGGGGGGGGGGGGGGGGGGATCAGTCCAGTTGGGATATGAGCAAGGTGATGGAGTTCCAATTCTTCAGAAGGTAGGGGGAGGTGTGTGTGTGAGTAGGTGAGTGAGTGTATGGGGGGTTATAGAGTCAGTGATGAGGCTGAGAAGAGTGAGGATTTCAGGTAGGGAAGAGATGGGGGTTTGAGAGCAGGGGTATTGATGCGATCAGGGAGGGGAAAGCCGGGAGAGTTAGAGGTGAAAGGAGTGAGTGGCACTTAACTGATTTCAGTGGTATCAGCATGTGTGTCCTCTGACCCTGAGACAGCAGCCACGAGCAGCCTACTTCCAAGCCTGATGCGGTCTTCTGGCTTAGAGTCCTGGGAATCCACCTCTTTACTTTTCCACTTTCCTCTTTAGTTAAAGTCACTTTCCACTTTTACTTGTTACTCTTTCCTCCGTTCCTCTTATTGCTCACTTTCCCCCGTTTCGCTGACCTCTGTACTCCTTTCCAGCTTCTCCTTTGTTTGCTTCTCCCTCCCCTTGAGCTCAAAGGTGGGGTTAATTAGTAGGCTTCCTCTCCTCCTTCTACATGACATCACTTCCTCTTCCTTTTTTTTTCACACACAGCACCACTTCCTCCTTTCACACACACAAACACCTCCTTGCCACACTGGTATCAAAGTTTGAAAAGTCCAGTCCAGAGTTCAGTTTGAATCCATGTCCGTCCAAGTCTGTTCAGTGTGTGTTACCTGAGTAGTATGTGTTATGTCTTGTCATGATTATGTTATGTCATCTCTTGATTAGTTTCATGTGTTAGTCTTTTATGTTTTAGTTTAGTCAAGTCACTCATGTCCTGTCCTGTCATGCACTTCCTGTTTTTTTGTACTCACCTTTTCCTCTCGTTTCGGATCCTGACTTCCTCCCTGTGTGTTTTCCGCCCTGCCCTGATTGGTTCCACCCGTGTCCTCCTACCTCATGTTCAAATAGTCCTTGTCTCGCTTGTCTTGTTGTCAGTCTTTGGCCTCTGTCTGGTAGCCAGGAAAATCTTCAGGTTTCAAGTCTCGTTTTGAGTGTTAGTCGATCCTCCACGTGAGTATTATTTTTTCTTGTATTTATTATCCTCCTTGAGAGCGTTTTTTGTTTACTAATAAATTGCTTTTGAGTGGTGCAATTAAGTCCTCCCTGTCGTGTATAAGGTCGTTAGGTTGCCCCAGGAAGGCCTGAAGAATGCCTGTCAGGTCTCTTAATGTCAGCTCTCTACTCTCTTCACCCCCAGTGCCAGCTCCTTTTAAAGCTCCACCTTCCACCTCTTCCTCACTCTCAGTTTATGCCTCCAACCCTACGTGTGTTTTTCTGAGATCTGCCCGACCTCCTCTTACCACACCTCCTCCACGGTGCACGCCTTCACAAAATGGAGGGGAAGCCAAAGAAAAAAACGCCTGTGTCCTTCAACTGGCTGATCCCACCACTGCCACCATGTGTGAGGGACCAAGCAGGCAGGCAGAGACCAACACAGGTGGGCTTTTAGAAAAATGGGTTTTATTCATGCAAAATATGAAAAATCAAAAATCATTTAACAAAGGTAACAAAGGTTCAAGGTCCATGAATGAGGTCAACGAAACATAACTATACAGAACTCGATAACTGAATAGACCAACAGAAGACAAACAGACTCATGAACTAAACACAAAAGGGTAACATATACTGGCTGATCAGCCCATAATTAACACAAAGGGGGGTAACAAATACTATACTACTACACTATAACACTGGTTTGTGTCCTGCTGTGTGTATGTGAGACCGTACATGGCGATAAGCTCTGGCCTACAGAACAAAGGATGGGTGTGGATCTGTGTAAGCACAGGTACAGGTAGTCTGCAGTGGTGTCTCTGCAGCTCAGTCTGTGGTTCTCCCCTCAGACATGATGAGAGAGTTGAAGCAGAAGGAGTCAGAAGTGAGCTGCAGATTTCCACACTTTTCTGCAGACACTTGAATGTGACAGAGCACAGTATAGGGTTACTTCCATATTTTGTTGTGTATAACTTGTTGTCACCCATTTCTTTAAATCCTGACTGACTGGTGTCAGCTGAACCGATGAGCTGCCCACCTCTCTCTGTGTTGTGTCACGGCAGCACCGTCACCTTTTGTCTCCTGTCACGTCACGCTGTCATCTCGCCATGACACACCAAACAAGCTCAAAGATTGCAGTTTTGGTGAGAAGTTTTTCTACATGTTGCACGACAGTTGCCTCATGTTGCGTCAATGGCACAGTGAAATAAAGTGACTTCCCTGTTTGGGTTCTGAAATCAAAAATAATGGGACCTTGTATTTTTTAACCATTAATGGCACAACCTGGAGCTTGTTCCACATGAAAAATAGCAAGCTAGAGTGTTCACGAACACTGCTGTACAACAGCTCCCAGACCAGCACAGATCCTGGTCTCTTTGGAACTGGACCACAAAGAGAAAACAAACTTTTTCACCTTAAAACAACATCAATTACTATAGCATAGGCTCCATAGTATCAATGGTAATGTAACATTTATTATATGTTTAAATGTTAGATTTGTACAATTCTGTAGTATTTCCTTATATACAGACACATCTGAATAAATGAGTATATCATGGACAAGTTTATTTATTTCAGTAGTTCAATTGAAATAGTCAAACTCATATAGTATATAGATTCATCACACACAGAATAAAGTATTTCATGTCTTTATTTCTTTTAAATTGTAATGAATATGGCTTATGTTTATGAAAACCCCAAACTCCGTATCTCAAACAAATAGAACATAGTGAAAAAGTTCACTATTATAACCTAATCGCGTCACCCTCTAATCAGCTGATTAACTCTGATCAACTCCAAGCACCTTCAAAGGTTTAAATGGTCTCTTAGTCCAGTTCCACCATGGGGAAGACTGCTGACCTCTATGATATTCTAATTTACTGAGATGCACCTGTATATAAGCCTATATAAAGGGATGGGCGGTTATTTTTCCCTGAGGGGCCACATGAGAATCCCAGATTGTTGTCATGGGCCACATAAATTTTTGTCACTCCATACCTTAATTTTACCACTAGGACTAAATATAGAAAGCATACTGTGTATTTCTTTTCATTTGATAAATGCTTAAGAATAAGGGCTCTAATTTCGTACCAGGCGCAGGCGAGGTGGAACCCTGCACAGTGGTAATTTCTTCTGGCGCAACATGGTGTGCAATCAATTTGGCAATTTGGTAGACTGAGGTGCGCCAAGATGGGCGTAGCGGTGCAGTAGGGGGAGGTGTCGACAGATTCAACTTGGTGCAGTGACTATTTTGTGCCAAAAGGCCGCAATGACAGTTTGCTGAAAGCTCGCTAGCTCCAGCCTTGGTCTACTCTTCGTGCATGGCGGAGCCGAGTCGTAATGTGGTTGACCGGCGCATGGTGCGCACACGTCACCAAAACCTCACAGGCAGGTTTCCAGAATGTCAGACACATTTCAATGCAATAAATAATCACAACACCCACTATTCAATGTAACTATCTGAATCAGCACATACATTTTCAGCTATATTGACTGTCCCGTCACATCTGATGTCAGATCAAAGGCGGTTGGCGCGTAATGGAAACTCAACCTGACTGAATGAATACAGATGAAACTGTGATGTAAACGAGCAAGTTCACATCTCTCTCAGCCACAAACAGCCTCAGCATCAGATAGTGAGTAAATATTCAGCATCTCTCATCTCAGACAATTCAAAAGAAAAGAGAAAGAGAGAGACACTCGCTGACAAGGTCCCGACCACGGAGCTTGGTGATGCGTCCTTTACACAAAGGTGCTTCAGATTTCATCCCCATTACGCATGTTATTTGTTTATGTTGTGATCTGTGAACACTGTTCATCTTTGTTACATGGGATTAAATATAGGTTTCTAAATGTTAGTGTATTTATTAGTGGAAAAAAAGGGGTGTTTCTCAGTGTATCAGGACAAACCTGATTACCAGTATCAGTAACCTCCTCCAGACTACTTCTGCTTCATCAGTCTGTGGAGGTCTGTTCATGTTACCATATATTCAGCCACTGTGAGCTTGGACCTCCCGGACCAAAGCATCAGTCTCCTCCTGGGAGAAGTCTGACGTCTGGCGTCACTGTCTCCTTTGTCCATGTCGAAATATAAAATGACAAAATTGCAGTGCGCCCCGCCCGCAGCGGATTTAAAGGTGAGGAGAGGAGCTCTTTTGACTGGTGAAGAGCTGAATCGGCTGTGTTAAACATTTGGGGAGAATGTGTCCCCTCGTGCAAAATGGGGCCCCCCATGGATCGTGGGGCCCGACGCATAGCGCATGTTCTGTATAGGGAGGGGCAGCTCTGCTCCAAAAAGCATCATATCAAGAACAATAAACTTTGCAGGAGCATCTGAAAATGCTGAATGTAAAATTAAAACCAGAACACTGATCTGACCTACGCATGGACATGTTACTGTTTTTAAATGAGAACATTATTCGTATGGATTCTTAGTGCTAAAAAAAGTCCCGACTATCGCTTCCTCTTTGGGGGACCAACACTGATCTGGATAAGGCTAAATGTTAAAACACTGATGGATGACCTTCAGCTGTGACTGAAGAGAAGCTGAGTTTCGAGCAGACTGTGAAGCCTCTGAGAAGCAGCAGCTGTTTGATTTTATTTTCCTTCATATTGCTACATGAAGTCTGTTTAATTGTCCCATTTCTAACAGTAAGGAGAACAGAAAGCCTGCATTGCTGCTGTTCTTAACACACTGGCACCAGGTGGATATAGGCTACAAAATTAAACAGGCCTACTAATGCATAGAGGTGTGGTAGAAGTTCTATAAGCACCCAGAAACAGGAACAAAGTATTGTTTTGTTGTGTTATTTCTTGTGTTTTGTTATTTTTAGAAATCTTTAGTGGGCTAACCTTGTCTTTCTTTCTTTCTTTTTTTTCTCACAGACAATGTACACAGAGTACACATTTCACAGACAATGATTTGTCTGTGAAACGTTTAACTGGCCCATCTAAACACTACCTGTGTGAAAACACCCTAAGTGTCAGCTCATCGATATTGTGGTGTTTGTTTTCATCTTATATTTTGCATCTTTGCAGTTTAAGAACTGAAGTTTGGGTTCAGACATGAAGACGTCCAAGGAAAAGCAAAAAACACATGGTGGGAAAGGCAAAGTCGAGACTGGGCTGGAGGCGGCCATCAAGGGTTTGCTGGCCCTCATCACAGCTGAGCCTGCGGAAGAGGAGGAACATGAATGAAACAAGTATACTTTTGTAGAACAATTTTAATCATCTAAAGGTTATTGAATTAGATTTCATGAACAAAAGTGAGTGAGTGTCAGAGACATTTGAGGTTAAAAAAAAACATGTCACTGCAGATGTGGTCTTGACTGGTCTTGAGAAAAAATCCAGAGTCCAACTCAACCAAGACCGAGACGAGAATGTAGTCGATTTGAAGACAAGACGAAGACCATGAAAATGTGGTCTCAAGACCGGTCTCACAACGAGTACCATAACACTACCCAGCTGTCACACACCAGTCTCACTCTCTCTCACATTTCCTGTTTCTCTTCACTTTTACCGTCAAATAAAGGCTTAAAAATGAAAAAAGAATAAATAAATAAAAAGACGCAAAGAAAATAAAGAGGAGGAACAACAATGGAATCACCAGCAGTCAGAAATGTTGTCAAATACACTGAATAAGTGGATTTAGCAGGTTTAAGATTAAACATTGTATTTTCTCTTTCTCAAATCAAAAAAATAGTGAGACTGGAGAACAGACATGATGTCTGCTCCTCAGAGAATAAGAGTTGTGCACAGCATGAGACTTTGTGAAAAGACAAACAGTAAAACTAAGAAAAATAAAATCATATAAACCTCTTCAGTGGGGCGCCGTGTGGTGCAGTGGGTTAAGGTTAAGCAGGTGCCCCATATGCAGAGGCTACAGTCCTCGCTGCAGTCGGCCCCGGTTCGAATCCCGCATCGTGTGGCCCTTCACTGCATGTCATTCCCCCTCTCTCTGCCTCCCCATTTCCTGTCTCTCTCATATTGTACTATCAAATAAAGGCAGAAAAAAAACTCTTCAGTGATCTTAAAGAGGAACCATACAACTTGCATAGTTCCCCTTTAACAGGACAGAAGGAATCAGCAGCAGCAGCAGGACCTGCACTGTCAGGGCCAGGATGGGGATGTCCAGAGCCAGGATGCTAAAAGCAATAAAATATGAAAGCTGCTGGGAAAAACCAACAGCCAACAAGAATCAAAATTACTAATTAAACCCAAATCCAGTAGGAGGTTTAACATTTCCATCCTTAAGTGCAGAGTAAGAAACATGAAGATATATTGGCTGAATGTGGAGGAGAGCCGGGGGACACTGTATAAAATCATTTATCTTGGCTCCTTGAAGTCCATTAAAAACTGCATCAGATCTAATGCAAGGGTCTCCGACACTGAGAACCACTGAGAAAGTCAACCTGCTGCCAGCCATCTGCTGTCCGAGCAGATCCTCAGTCAGCCACTCAGTTGATCACGGTTCCCTTTTCTCCTCAGTAACCTCCGCAGACAGGGTCAGAAACTAACTGACGAAGACCCACGGCCGTGCCTTTGCCCAGGAGGCGGCCTCCCCTTGTGGTGGCATTCAGATGAGCAGGGAAGACAATCCAACAGAAACAGACCTGCCAGGCCAACGGAGGTGCAGGCTGTGCTGGTTCTTACAGAGCAGAGATATAAAGGCTCCAGCTGTGTGTAATTCACTGCTCAGGTTACCTTCATTCAGCTGACCTTTGGCAACACGCTAACAATAATAGCAGCCTCTCAAGGTCCTTGACATATCAGGGTCGTGTTAGATGGAGCAGACAGTTGTTTGTAGAAAGGATCCAGGGTACAACTGGTGGCCTGTGATTTCAGAGTGCCTGCTGTGTGGTCCTTTTGCTGCCAATTTAAATTCAGTGGCTCACAGTCAGGTCCAAAAGCATTTCTATAATATACTTTTTACTGACTGTTCATTACAGTAAGCCCCAAATTGAGGCCCTCCCCAAGGCACAAAATCACCCTCTTTCTCTGCTGTTTTGCCTGCCTCTGCCTGAGGTCTGTCTCTCATCATGATAACCCCTGGACCTCATGTCAGAGCCACACCTGAGACCAGTTCATCAATTATAGACCCTTCTGAGATCTCTGCAGTTTATCAACTATTTAACTACTAACCCTAACCCATGAAATTATTTTTTAAGTCTCCATGAAACACAACTTGACACATACACACACACAAACACAGGCTAACAAAAATAATAATTGAGTAAATCTCAGTGACCATGTAAGATATAAGAGCACACACATGCTATAGGTGCATCAGGCAGTTCTATCACATCACTCAGTTATAGCATAATCAATGTCCAACACATACACTCATAATGCTAGTGTTTGGAGAGAGAGATGATCATGTGTCTGACTAGTTCCATTATACGTGACTCTAGATCTAAAGGTTGTAGGTTTGATTCCCATGTTGAGAGAGATCACGTCCTGGCAAGCCCCCCGTGGCACTCTCAAAATTTGTGGTTACTATGCTGTTTTCTATGCAATAAAGACTTAACATATAACAACTGCTGTGCTGTGGTAGGGACAGCTATTGTTTCAGTTATACTGAACTAAATAAGATGCATGAGGTGTGCATTATTGAGGGAATAAAAACAGACGTTCACAAGCACTATAGAGCACTGCTAAAACACAAACTGCGCAGCCTGAGTGTAAATACATAACCACAGCAAAGGCTATTTAAAAAATGAGTCAATATTAAGTAATTCAATGTGTGTGACATGATGCTGGCCAATATGACTGCTACAGAAGCAGTGACATGCTTCCTGTGATTCTGGTTGAGATGATACAGCAGAAGAATGAAAATAACCCTGAAGAAGTCAACATACAACCAGTTGGTTGATATTGATATCATACAGTTATGGACCTCAGGCCCCACAACAGGTTTACTGTTAATCAATGGGTTTTTAGCCAAGGCAAAATGTGAACATTAGTTTATTTTGTGGCCATGTCCTGTAGGGCTTTGTGTCAAAGTCCAGCTTTAACAGCTTCAATTGTGTTAAATCACATTAATATGAATACACCTTCATTATTCCAGCAGGAGAACTGGTTGCACTGGTCTGGGCACATAGATGTCACAGGGAACATACTCTTTGCAAGACAGGGTGACAAGAGTGAGGTCAGGAAAGAAGGAGCCACTGGCACATATATTGTCACAGGCTGTCCAAAAAGGTTAATCCAGCTATACCCATGGTAAACACAGTGGCCTAATGGTTAAAAATGATCATCCTCCACTTTCATGCCCCCAGTCCAAACTCTTGTTCAGATGAAGATCAGGGTCCATCCTGGTAGGTTCAAAGAAACTCTCCAGGGTAATTACATGAAGTGTTAGAACAAGATTTCAGGGCTCTCAAGTCTCACGCATTGAGCATGAGACACACGCATTTCAATAGGTTCACATGCTCACATGCCACACATGACTTTTCTCATGCTGAGAAGTAATGACAATCGGAAAATACTATTTCTTGTTGCTGGGTAAAGTCTGGGTCTCCGCAGCGCTGCAAGCACGCATCCCATGAATGCTCTGAATGTGTGCACAGGTTGCAGACAGTGACGGAATGACCACAGGACAAAATATGGACAAATGTACAAACTGCCACATAATGATGAGTGAGTCTCTGGCCGGCCAACTGTGTAAAACAGTGGAAAACTGGATAAAATTTGGTGTCGTATAGCTCAGTTGATAGAACAGTCGCTGCGGGTTCGGTTCGATTCCAGTTGGTAGAAGATGATATTGATTGTGAATTCATTTTCTCATCATCATTGAATGATCACTGATACATATATAGGATATCTATATATACAGATACAGTTGTAGATGTAGACTATATATTGTATGTATTGTATGCAGCCCCCCCCCCAAAAAAAAAGAACCCTGAATTTTGCATCAAGCATCAAGTCAAAGTGTGTGACAGTATTACAGAGCCAGCCAAGATCCCAGTAAGAGTAACTGTTAACTCTATCATAAGCAATTGAAATGTTTCGTCAGATTACATAGGCATGTTTACTGAAGCATAAAGCAGGTAATGTGTGTGTGTGTGTGTGTGTTTTCTCTGTAACCATAGATAGACATGGAAAGTGGTAAATGATGGATATAACCACAACAACATGCACACTTGCAGTTTAATTATAATGACAGTGAGGCTGCACTCTAACTAAATTTATTGTATTGACTCAGGCTGGGGTGGGGATGGGAGGTGGTATTGGTGCAACCACATACCTTGCACAGTCTCTCATTTGTTAAATGTTGCATTAATTACCTAGTTGACTTCAACCACAAATAAGCATTCAAACAAACAGCATGGTTTACCATTAGGGAGCCTTAATGTTTTCTTCATTGCAACAGTAACAGTACTCAATCGATGGCTAGTGTGACATCACTGATCACCTCCCTGTCCAAACCCCTGCTGCTAATGTAAACACCAATGGCTGCAGCCTGGGAACCGGTCATCCTATTTACGGTGATTACTTTGCTGACTTCCCAAAGTCCATTGCTGTCCACCAAAACACACACACACACACTTTATCATTTTGCTTTAAAGTTGCATAGAGACAAGTAACGTTATATAAGATAACATTTAGCACTAGTACTAGCTAGCTAACGTTACCTAGTAACTTGTAATGCTAGCTTGCTGACATTAGCTACTGGCACTAGCCTACACTAAGGTGTATTGTTCATCATTTGAGATACAACTTGTCCTGTTAAGGGAGAACGAACTCTAACCTGGGCCACTGCAGGAAGCCCTGGTGATACCGACTCGACCAGGTGAGCTACCGGAGCGGCCCCACATCACAGCATAGAGTTCTCAACAGGCCAAGCTTGCCAGACCAAACCAAACCAGTCAGGTCTGAGGCATCTGACACGTCGGCTCTGGGTATTAACACCCGTGGGTCGGAGTGGTTCAGTCGAAGTGGAGCTGATTAACACAGCTTCTGGTGGGCCGGATGGGCCATATACAGATAAAGCAGGGAGAGAAGGCCAGCTTAATGGGAGAACTGGTGGTAGGCTGGTTTGTTTCATACATGCAGCGTTTGTTGCTTATATCTGTCAACAGCTGCCATTACTAATTCACGGCAACCACAATATGCTGTCACCAGTGTCATGGTTTAACCTTTGTGTTAGCTTTCTGCTACTATCTCTGTTGTTAGGGTTGGTTTTGACCACAGATTTATTAAAAGAACTGGATATGGCGCCGCCATGCCGATTTTTCCCAGTGGCTACTTGTGGTATTGCAACGAAAAATCCCCTGTGGCCCAAAAAGCATTTTTCCCATAGACAGCTGTAAAACTGTTGACAGGACACCTCCAGCTGTAACCACCGTTAATTACTACTCTTTGTATTGAATATTTTTTAGTCATGGACTTTTTATCCATCAAAAAGTTTTCAAAAGGGCAGAAAAGCCCCAGAAAAGTCTCTTTTCCCAGGGTGTGTGCCTGAAATTTAACGAACACTGAGTCCTTTTTTCACTTATCTGGCTGATTTAGGAGCTGAACAAAGGTGAGTTTTCATTTGGACACATCAAGATAATTTAACTTTCTGATATTTAATGTCTGTTATCAGTCTCTTGTCAGCTCTTCTTAAATGTAATTTTAAGATCACCTCGTAATGACTTGATTTACATAACTGCTCCTGTAAAACTCAAATTTTTCATCAATTTTAACTTCGTATGTCATTTATGCTGTTTATGTGTGTATCAGCAGTGTCTCATCAGCTCATGAGCTGACAGACAAATGAATTTCCCTTTGGGGATTATTAAAGTAATTGGTATTCATATCTTTCTGGTTTGTTTTGAAGTCCACTTGCTGTTGCCATGGTAACAAGGCTTTTGGTTATGTCGAAGAATTTTTCTACATACAGAATAAGACATCATCATCAGCAACACAGATGATGATGTCATATAGAACATGATGTCATTCAACATTCCTTTGAAGAATTTGTCAATAGCAGGCAAGCACATACATATGACATACCAGCAGCAGCAACACAGATGATGATGTCATATAGAGTGTGATGTCATTCAACATTCCTTTGAAGAATTTGTCAATAGCAGGCAAGCACATACATATGACATACCAGCAGCAGCAACACAGATGATGATGTCATATAGAGTGTGATGTCATTCAACATTCCTTTGAAGAATTTGTCAATAGCAGGCAAGCACATACATATGACATACCAGCAGCAGCAACACACATGAAGGTGTCACATATCAGCAGCTCATATCCTCCATGCTGCCACCCTTTGGATGCAGCCGGTTAAGTAATTGAGGGAGAAAACGAAACGATCACCTAAAACTAAGAAAACTAAGCTGATTTTTTCTGCAATTCAGTTTAGTTATATAATGTTCATTGCAGTTATTTTTTTTTTAAACTTACATTTTTATTTTATTTCAGTTAACTAAATTATTTTTTCACAGCTCGTTTTAGTTTTTCACATTGCATTTACAAAAGCTAACCTTTCAAAATGGGAGCAAACTATGTCACTTCGGGCACTAAGGAATATTGCTCATTAAAAAATGGTGACATTTTCTACAGTGATTCAAATACATACATACTGGACCAAGTCCTCGGAAATGGTGTTTATGGAAAAGTAGCCCAATGCTCAAATGCAGTAACCAAAGAAAAGTTGGCTGTGAAGTTTGTGAGGAAGGGCATGGACAAGGCTGGGAAAAGAGAGGTAGCCATTCTTGAAAACTCAGAATGCTTGACCGAGACAAGAAAAACTTGGTCAAGTTTATTGAGAGTTTTAAACACAAAGGGCATGTTTGTATCGTATTTGAAATGCTGCAAATGGATATGTATGACTTCCTCGAAAGCAGGGGCTTCATGCCACTGCATCTGTCTGAGATTCGAGTAGTTGCACAACAAATGCTTGTGGCTCTGGAGGCCCTTAAAACCATAGGTATAGTACATACAGACATCAAGCCAGACAACATAATGTTGGTTAATCACCAACAGCAACCCTTTAGGGTGAAACTGATTGATTTTGGTTTGGCTGATAATGTCTCCAATCTATCCATTGGCCGTCTACTTCAGCCTATTGGTTACAGGGCCCCTGAAGTTTTCTTGGGTCTTCCACTTTTTGAGGCCATAGACATGTGGTCTCTTGGGTGCGTTTTGGCCTATTTGTACCTCGGCTGGAACCTGTATCCTACAAGATGTAAATATCAGGCAATGAAAACCATTGTGAAGTTGCATGGTATGCCTGAGACACACTTGCTGGAGTCTGGAATTTATACCGCCTACTATTTCACCAGGAGCCCACTACCCGTACATGGAGGCTGAAGACAGAGGATGAATACAGGTCTTCATCAGGCCTGGACACCATTTCGCAATACATCGGGCACAACTTTACTGATCTCAATCAAATAACTAAGACTCGCTCAAAGCCAACAGATCGCATTGAAATTGAGGACACATGGGCCTTTTTAAGCATCCTCCAAGAAATGCTGGATTTAAACCCTGAACTAAGGCTCACTCCCAGTGAAGGTCTAAGACACTGTTTCATTACCATGGAACATTACGAAGTGCTGATTGCAACTCTTACCTGACATCAGCCGTATCAGTGTTAGAAAATAGCCAAAAAGAGGCAACATCTGTTAAATTAACACACAGCGAAGGTCTAGGAGGATCCATTTCTAGTTTACATGACTCATGTGCATTCAAGACTAAATCATCAATCACATGCACCACAGATGACACCAAAACCGCTGACGGAACCACTAATCACAATCACAGTAAACCACCAAAGAAGACCGGTGTAGATGATGCCAGTGATGCCAAGAAGACAGCAGCAGGACCAAATGAAAGAACTTCCTCTGCCTCCAGCACCACATCCAGATTCACAAGAAGGTTTCGAGGAATAAAGAAGAGGATTATCCGATTCTTCTCATCAAAATCACAGGCATCAGATTGATGATGCATATGCACCTTTACGCACTCTCAACTTTCTTCTCAGATTTCTTCCTTCCTCCTTCTTCTTCAGTGTATACCTTAGAATTCAGTGTATAAGTTGCACCCCCCCACCCTCCACCCCCTTTTTCTTTTTACAAGGTAATTGTCAACCCTGTTTACACCTGGCATTAACATGCGTTTTCAGTGATCAGATTGCAGTCAGATAGTGCCTGACAATTTGAAAGTACAGGTGTAAACGCACCCAACATGCACTGAAGACGGACTGTGATCTGATCAGCCAAACCAGAGGTGGTCGGGGATGCATTGTGACCACACTGAACACAGGTGTAAGCGGTAATGCGTCCTGTAGCCTATCCACATACAACTACGCGGACGAATGGTGTTTCCCATCAATTAAAGGGATGGTTCAGTTTGTTTGAAGTGGGGTTGTATGAGGTACATATGCCAGTGCGACTTATATTCTGAATTTTTTGGTAATCTCTTTTTTCCTGCACCATCTCTTTCAACCCTCTGGAAGAGATTCTTTCTTTCTTTTTTTCTTTCTTTCCTTCTTTCTTTTTTTTGCTTTCTTTCTTGCTTTTTTCTTGCTTGCTTGCTTGCTTTTTTCTTTCTTGCTTTTTTCTTTCTTGCTTGCTTTTTCTTTCTTTCTAGCTTTCCTTCTTCTTCCCTTCTTCTTTTTTCAACAATAAAAAGACAAATAAAATTCTGTCATGTTGTTTTGTATAATTCACAAGTTAAGGGATGTGTTCCTCCAGTGTTCTCTTTGTTTCTGTTTATTCCTCTAATTGAGGATGAGGGGATAAAGATGTCATGTATTGACATTCATGGGAAATAGGAAACAGGAAACAGGAAAGTCAAAGCTGGTCAAAACAAACATGGCGAATAAACAAGAAAATTGGACAGTTGTTGAGACGAACTATATCTCTTGATGATAACTAACTGCTGAGACCATGGAACCGTAAATAAATGCAAAAACAATGAAATAAGCGTCCCCAACAAAACACAACGTGGATCCACTGCTCTAAGTCAGGGTGTCAAACTCATTCCACAAAGGGCCGGTGTGGCTGCAGGTTTTTGTTCCAACCAAGCAGCAGCACACCTGACCTGACTCTTCAGACAGCTGGTTGGTCAAACTGTGTGCTCTTGATTTGGTTGGAACAAAAACCTGCAGCTACAGCGGCCCTTTGTGGAATGAGTTTGAGATGCCTGCTCTAAGTTTAAACATGGAAGTGCACCTCTTCTTCTCTTGCACCTTTGCAGGTAGTGGGAGTGAGACCTTCTGCACGTGTCATTGAAACTATATAATCGGCTTCAGCTGGGGACATGTATACATGGACTTTATGTGGATCACTTTTTTTAGCGTTCATGTATACAGATAAGATTCATTTAATCTGATTGTTTTCAATCAGATTGAGGAAAACACTGCGTGTAAACGCAGCTAGTGTCTCCCTTTGTCCTTGTTGGATCGTCTGTGTTTCTACCCATGCCATGTCGTGAGTGTTTCCCTGCGTTTTTCTCCAAGTCTCCATGAGTTAAATAAATTTTATCATTTTTTGCCAACCTGTGTTGCCTGAGTCTGCATGTGGGCCTAGTTCTTCCCCTAGCCTGACAAAATACAGATAAATAATAATGAAATTAAGCATTTAAACATTGATAGCCATTATCCAAGGTAAACTCAGTGTCAATTAAAGCTGCTTTGCAGCAGTGGTCGGGGTCAGGCAAGTTGGGACAAATTTAGGCAATTTTGAGTAAAGGGAGACAAAATAGGGATAAATAGAGACAATGAGAACATTTGCATTACAACATCCATTTTGTCTAAGCTGAGGCTTGAACTCACAACTTCTGACACCAAGAACCAGCCTCTAACTCATTGAGCCAATTGACTGAAAATTAAATCTCTGGCCAAATGTATAAACCATGCGTCTCGTGCAACCAAGCCTCGCGTGTACATAGTTGATTCAGATTATTGTGATGTTGCCAGTTGGCAAAAAGGATAATAAATGTGTGAATATGGGAGACATTTAATTTAGATATCCTTTTCTTTCCCTACATTGTGTTAATAATAATGATGATCACCAGCCAGCTGCAGCAGCTCTCCACATGCGTCTTGATGTGATGCAGCGACTGTAAGCTGGTAAGACAAGTGAACGGTGTTTGTTTCATGAAACAAGAGGAAATGGAAAACAAAACAAAACTACAGTTTACTCCATTTGATGATTCCTGCAGTATCACTTTAATTTCCCTCACTTCCATTGATACATTTTATAATGATCTCATTTTGTGATTATAGGACGCGATCAGTAAGGACACATTCACACGTCAGGCTGTGGCGCACTGGCATCAGAGGCACCAGGGTCTTCATCACAATATATCAATAAAATAATATACATTGGAACAGAGAACAAACAAGTTTGTTTTCATTGCATGTCCGATCGCAATAAGACTGAAACTGTCGGAAACTGAATCTGTGTCTCGCAATGCACCTGGCACATGCCACTGACGGCAGTTTGAATCACTTCCAAACTGCCGTCAAGCTGAGAGAGCGCGGGGTTCCCTGTCCTCCTCCAGTGGCTCGCACACAAACATTGCGCGCAGTAATGCGCTTCTTGGCCTCATGTTTTTTAGCCACACCAGTAAAAAAAATCCTCCAGGTCCGTGGCTCGAAACTCCCCGAATTTACTGCCCACTGCCATTCAGCTTGCTTGGTTGTATTTGTATTTGTATTTCTGGAGCTTAAACTTCCAAATGTTTTCTTTTATCCGTTTGTTCAACCATCACTTCTGTTTTATAATCTGTGAAATGGTGTTTCTGTTTTTTGCCTGCTTCTACAATTTCTCCTCAAATTAAATCCCGGGCTTTTATATGCAAAACAAGCAACTAGGGGTGTGTCAGAAGCCATCTATGGTAAATTGTGGGCATGGTCAGAAGACTCATGCATGTGCGCACAATTTTAGAATGATTGAGATGGCAAAAAATACGTACGTGGGGTTTTATACATCTGAAGGAAAGACTGCCTTTGCATGTTTCCTGTTTTGTGCGTACACAGACTTCTACATCTAAATATACACAGAGGTTTATACATTTGGCCCCATGGTGACAGCAGTTGTCAAGGCAGATTTCAAAAATTGTCAAAATGCCTAAAATTCTGTTGTCAAGACAAAAATCTGATAATACATAAGTTTAATCTTGTTGGTGATTTGTTTTTAATGATAAGTGTTTGCTTCCATTCTTCCATTGACTGCAGTTGTTCCATGAGAGCAGAATTCAAGATGTTTTCAAAAATTCAGATTTTGAGATAAAATTCTGACCTTTGCCAAACTTCATCAACCAAGACTCCAAAATACTGTCATTTTTTCCAGAAGATTGAAAATGTATTTATCAAGAACTGGCTGGTACATGTTTACAGTGCAGTCGAACATTTTCATGCAGTGTAGGCTCAGTTTTTCAGATATCAAAAAACTTGGATTTGAGTAAATCTGGCATGGTACTGGACCTTTGTGCAAAGTTTGGTGATTTCTCATGCATGGGAAGTAGGATACTGAAGAAGAATACTGGCAATATCAGTAGGTTCCCGGGAGCTTACGCTGCCTAACCCAAAATTACTTGCTCTACTCTGAAATCAGTGAGTTGTCCTTGTCTTAGCTATAGCAGGTTCTAGGCGGGGGGGGGGCATAATTCCTGTTCTGGTATCTGTGGATTAGCTTTTTTTTTTTTTTTTTTTTTTTAAAGAACTCAATAGCTTAGCTCTAAACAGGCATTTCCTCCTACAACCTTCTACACTCCAACCAGACCCCTCCTCGTGTCCCTCACCTTTAATACAGGGATGACCCGGGTCTCTCAGCAATGCCTCCACACTGTGGACAGCGGCTTTCTATCTATTATGTGTGATGTGCCTGCGATTGTAATGTAATGTAATGTTGACAGAGCAAATGTACAATCAGGAGTCTGTGCATTGATTTGTATTTTGAAATCTACCAGATGATTTGTGCATTTGACTTACTGTTTGGTGTCAAGACAACACTAGGACCAAATGAAGGAATTTCCTCTGCCGCCGACACCACTAAAAGATTAGCCTGCTAGAAAAACTGAGGTTTATGCTGGTTACATAGCATAAACCTCACATAGCACAGTGGGTCTCATTCATGAAATATTAGCAAATCTGTAGATTTGCACATAAAAAGCCCATGCTGCTAACAAACTACTTCACAGGAATCTCAGATTTGATCGTAAGTGTGTAAGATCATGAATGCAAAAGCCAATGTGTCATGAATAAAGTGTCCTCGGTTTAAAGACCCTTTGAAGGAGTAAAGCCATAATAGTTCCATATAAATGAGAAAAACAACATCAAAAAACACATAAACACACTTGCAGGACGAGGCTCCTGCAGCTTCAGCTGTCTGCTGCAGAGGAGCATCGCTGGCATCAACACATCAACTCGTACAGGCAGGTTATATTCTTACAGATGAAGCAGCCATCTCTCACAGCTCTATCCAAACCAGTGCCAAATGTCCTACTACACTGGATGAAGTGTGCATCCACCGAGCCACAACGTGTAGCAACACACACTTTGCATTGTGTATCAGCTGCACATTTATGGAATGAAAGTTTTTCCAGTTAATATGATCATCAGATAGAGCCTTGGTGCATGTCCTGCATAGGGACCTGCATGTGCATGTCCCTAAAACCTCTCTCTCTCCAAATATTTCTCATTGTTTGTCATGTTAAAATTGCATGTTTCAAAGGCATCAACTTGTGAAATTGTAAATTCAAACAGTGACAAGAATGTGCATTCCTACATTTACACAAGCACTACACACAGTCAGGAGCAGGTGTAGGTTTTGGGAGTAGCTATGAAAAGATTGGGCCTACCAAATATTAATGAATCTGGAAATCCATGTAAATTTCCGGCTGCGGTTTACACACAAATTCATGCTGCTCTCGTTTCATGAATGAGATCCAATGGGAGCAAATACACACACAAAGGCCTCAAAGACACATTGTTCATTGGTTGTTGCCTTAATCCAAAAAACAACCTTCCCTTATGTTTAAAGAGATTATGATTATGGTTCTGGCTGGTACACATATCTGCTCCAACCTGTCAACTGATATCAGACAAAGTGGAGAGAACACACTTTCACTTACAAGTCTGATATGGGACACAAACCCATTTACTTGTGACAAAGGGAAGCACGTGTTCTTATGCAGTTCTTTGAAGAGAACAGCAATTTCTGTACATCTGTCTGAGGGAGAGCTGGTGAGGTTCTGAATCACCGAATCATCCATCACTGAGCTTAGTGACACAGTCCCTCAGTCTCTTATTAAGGCTATAGTTTTTGCTAGTGTAGACTAGTCCTCCATACACCATCCTCACCTGCACCACAACTTCATCAGATGCCTGTTTCTGTGCAAATTCAAAGGCGTTGTTTGATTCACCCTGGCATTATCCAGCACAGTTGTATCCTGACATTGTGACACTTTTAATTCTTGAGGTATTTGTCAGTTCCACACAGAACTCCTTCACCTGTTCACTAACTGCATACCATTTGGTGAAGAGTGGTATTGCTCTCTGCAACTTCATAACTACAACTTAACTGACTTTGCGAGATGAGTTAGTACTGTAGGTGAACATTGAATGTCATTGATGTTTCCCTGCACTGTGACGCTTTGCAATTGTAGCGTGTGTGGGGCGTTAACTTTGGGGTGTCAGCCAGGTCTCTCTCCTGACATATAAGATGGTTTCTTTGTTTTATCTGTTGTCAGTCAATTGTTTGTTCTACTATTTGTTTGGTCTTTTAAAATTAGAACCCAGGTCTCAGTTTTTCAACGCAAAGTCAAACCCACACAGGAAATACACATTCATTCATTCAGTATGTATCCCTTATTGTACCATTTGTAAATGACTCAACCAGAGCACAGCAATAAAACACACAAGAAACCAGCAGCTCAAAGCCAATTGTTTGTATTCATGAAGCAGTAAGGCAGTCCCGAGTCCAAAACTCCAGTTCACGTTTTCATGAAGAACTCAGTTCAGTTTATTAATAAAGAAAAACAAAAAAGAGAGCGAAAAAATCTCCTTCAAGCATGAAGGGAAACTCCAAAACACCAAAGAAAAACAACTTAGGCCGAGGAAAAAAACTCTTTGCAATAGAGAAAAAACATCTCGGTACCTGAGTGGTGCAAGGCAGTAGGCCTACGTCAGTACGTCACGTCACGTCAGTTTGTCAGTCAGTCCAGTCCAGTGTGAGGAGATCCGGAAGAGGCTGAATGGTGGATTTGCTAAATGCTGGTAGGTCCAGGCCGGGAACAGAGTGGATTTGGAGGTCGTATCCTGACGGTGGTTGTGAGCGGTGAGGATTAACGGCTCACTTTTCTTACACCGGGATAACGAGCATAGGGGCTCTGACGCCGCCGTGACACACTCTCCCTCTCTCTTCAGCAGCCACCCGAGTGTCAGGTGAGGCGGAGAATCATCTGGAATCTTGACACTCAAACAGTATCTCACCTGCTTTGTTGATTTCCTCCAAAGTGATTCTCTCTTTGATAAGTAGGAATACTGCAGACACCAGTAGGCCTAGGTGCTTCAAATAACATGGCTGCAGCTCACCACTGAGGACAGTGGTCGCGATTAAAAATTTTCATCAGAGACTCAATATAAATGTATGGGAGATAGGATCGGAAATAGATAAACTGCAGAGATATCAGAGGAGTCTCTAATCAATGAATTGGTCTCAGCTGTGACTCTGGCCTGAGGCTCATAGGTTGCCATGGTAACTGAAGTGGGTTGCTACAATAATAGACAAGAATTTTGTATTGGAGGTACTGGGTAGCTGGATGGCACTGGCCTCACTTAAAGCCTGTTCATACTCCACAAGAACAGAGGAATTTGTTTGTTTTCTCTTCTCACACAAAATGGTGTGTATATGAATTATTTTAAATGTCTTTTTAGCATAGTGTACACAAATCGTGGATTAAATCACATTCCACATTCAAGTTATTAGCCATGATGGGCAGCAGCTAGCATACTATGCTAAGTGCTTAAGGTTATTACCCAACAGAGTTTTCGCTTGACAAAAACACAATAAACACGGTGATGTCCGGCGACCCACCACCAGGTGCGGATACCTTCACGAATCAATAACTCAAAATTGAATAAAATTTAAGCAGCTTTTCATCTAGTCATTAACATTAACGTGCTCTCTCTCTCTTTCAGCCGTAGTGTGTCTGTTCTTATCGGCATCGGTGCGAGAAAAAAACGAGCAGGGAAGAAAACAAAGGAACTAAGAGCGCGAGTAGCGCTTTTGTGTAACAACTGCGCTCTCTGCCAGTGAAAATAGGGAACTACAACAAACTCATTCAGACTGTATAGCTCAACATTGTTAAACTAGAAGAATTGGGGATTAGGCCTACTCTATGTGTGTAACTAATGGGCGTTACATTAAAGATCTGTTGCAAGTTTTTCCTTCTCATTTCCAACATGAACTTCTCAAACAGCCTGTCATATTTCTTCTGAACCTTCCAGGACTCTTGGCTTGGGCTTTATCCTCTCAGGCGTTGGGACTCATCCACAGCTGCTTCTTTCATCTCCTTGTCCAGTTGTTTGTCCTTTTTCTTTCACTTCTCTTTCCAGCTTTAACCTCCCCTGTGACTTTTGTGGAACATGGATGTCATTCACATTTCTGCAAGACTTGCTGGAAGACTTATCAACCACTTTAATCTCAATCACTTCTGGTAGTTCCCTATATTTCATCAGTTTTATAACTTTAACTTTCAGACTTGACTGAGGGAGACTAACAGAAGACTAACAATGATTTACCAGTTGACTACACAATAAGTTTAGACACATAATGATGACGATAGCATAATGATGATAACTGTGCTCTTACAGGACATCCATGGCAAAATAAATTACATTTTGATGTGAATTCATTGCAAATAAATGCAATTCTATTACTATTTGATAACTATTCTTACTTAGCCCAAACTTACTTTACTCGCTGATACACAAGAAATCACACAGTCTTGTTTTTTTTTCCCAGTGCACTTAATACCACAATGAATTTTAAAAAAAGCATCAATACTTAAAAGTTGGCCATCTTGGAAGACCTTAACCAAGAAGGTGACAATGAACAGTAGCCTTGGGTCAACATCAGGCAACCCCAGAACAGCTGAACATGCTTCAGGACAGTGCTGGACAAGGGCAGAGTGACACACAGCTGAGCACAGGGACAACAACACAGCAACAACACAGATTTTAGCTCCTAAAAGAAGTCCCACTGATCTCCTCTTTTAATAAATAAATCCAAGGGAGCACTGAAAAAAGTTAATAATAATAATGTTTAATATAAACAGAACCACAGTCAATCACCTGTTATTATTTGCAATAAAGTTGATCAGCGGGATCAGCATCATGAGTGTGGCTCTGTCTACAGTTCGATTATTCGAATATGAACTCTTCATCCCACACTCCAACCTATACTCGAATATCAAATAAAGTCTGACAGCCCTAATACAGTACTGTGTAATTGTATCGGCTGTAATATTTCACAAACTGGCTTCTTTCTAGTTCTTATATAACATGAACTGATGATGGTATTGAGTCAGTGCGATGCAGTGGTCAGACACTAAGAGCCCACAGTCCAGAATCATATGATGTGATATGAATGTCCTCATATTATAAGCTTCAACATCATTCCACAACCTCAGTGACATCCAGACTAGCTGCATAACCCTAACCCTACACATTAACCTCCCTACTAGTGTAATTTGACAGAGTTGGATTAAGTTATATTTACAGAGCCAAATTTACATTTACCAGCCTGTTGCATGAGTTGCTATCGTTATCCAGCGTGTCATCTAGACGGGAACAATCCGCCAACATACTTCACTACTCACATCGATTTGATTCCGATCTGATATGAACATTTGATTATTTAAACATTTTACCTTGAACAAGTGACGTAGTTTGCTTGTGCTAACTTCCGGGAACTTTTGAGGGGCTCCATGCTGCGCCATCGCTGTGAAAAAACTGAACCATTGCAGTGAACGGAGATGTCGCCACTCTCTTTCTCAAGGCACTCTAGTCAGTGCTAGCTCACCGCAGTGTGTGGAAACTTACAGAGAGTGGAAACGTGGGCGATTTATTTATTTTTTTTTTTAAGAAAGAAAGGAAGAACCATACAAAGAACCTGAGACCCGCCAAATGTGAACTAAACCAGCCCAAATTCCATCCACCCACCCAATGCATTTATTTCCCGTCTGAGGTAATCAATAGCAGCCCAACTGAGGCGGAAACCTGCCCAATCTGGCAACACTGCTTTTTACTCAAGTATTAACTTAGGGTGAATTTCTAACCTGCTCTGGTGCAGGTTTAGGGGATCAGATCAGAACCAAACTATGACCCAAAAAGGATCCTGACAGGGACAGAAGACTGTATAATACAGTTAGAAATAATGACAACAGGAGACTCTTTTAAAATAGATAAATCAAAGCCTCCTACTAATTCCTGATTCCTGATTCAGGGCTGTGAGTGCGAGCCAGAATGTACAGCAGAAAACTTTCATTCCATTTGCCATACAAGCACTGAACACAAAATGGCTGCACCTGATTGTGAAGGTTTAATACTCGTGTGCTGCTGTTATTTCTTGCACAACTTGTCTTTGTGGTATGGCAGGAAGTGTCTTGTGATTTTTCTTTCTTTCTTTTTTTTCATAATGTAATTTCCATGAAGTGAATCTATTGTATTCTACTAAATAAATGTCTTTTGAGTTTTAAACTAGAAGCTTTGTCTCTTCAAATCTGATTATTTCTCTTCAAATGAAAAATCAACCACAGCACACTGTTAGGACTCTACTGTGATTTATCTGTATGTGGCGAACAGGTTTCGCGTGTAACATTGTGTAGTGCCTGCTGCTGACCAGCACCTGACGACCGTGCAAGTAGATCTGTCTTACTTCAGATTATTTCTCTTCTTCATCAACTGGCTGAATTATCATGGCAGCAGCTAGTCTGGCAGTTTGGTGCATGTACTTGTATGTACTATATGAGAAAAAGGAGAACGGGTAAAGCAACAGTTCATTTCAGTTGTCAGAATCACTTAGTTAACAAAATAAATACCACCTCCTGCTAATGGCAGAGGAGACATTTTATACAGTCTAATAACACCACAGAGCTGACCTGAGGTTAATTGATCTGCAGGGTATCGTCCCTCAGAGTCCCTCTGAACTCTGAGTGTTTTCACACCACTGTGTCACAGTGGTTTTTGCAGTGTTATCTGAACAGGGTGAAAGCCAAATGAAATGAACTGTGTTGTTTTCAAATGTGTTGGCACTGACTGCAAGATCACACTTTGTACTTATCCAGCTTTTTAAATCTCATTCCTATGGCACACACAGTATCCCTGCATCCTCTGTTACAGTGCCAGTTACAGATTTCACCGTATGAAGAACTTACTGCATATCTACTGTACTGTGTATCTGCATGCATTGGTGAGTTTACCTACAGTGACATATCCAGTAAAACATGTTCATAATGATAATCTAATCTGATAATCTACACAGCATTGGTGGGTTTAGTTGTTCTCAGTTCTTTTGCAGTTACACTGTGATGAATGTGCTTGAGTGATGAACCACTACATGTCCTGCTCTCCTAGAAGTTAGGACTGTGGGTGGTACACAAGCTGGAGACAGTCATGACATCAGAGGCATAAACGTAACCAGCGTGCACTTCCACCTTAGGTCATGACATGTCTTGACCTATGATGTTGCACTACACATCAAATATTTCATTAAGGAAAAGAAATGGTTTATGTGTTACGCAGAAAGGATCTGATGCTCCCACAAAGCCCTGTTCTGTCAGCTCTGAAGGGTCCGAGCTTCCCAGAACTGGAATTTCTTGAAGTTGTTGCCTGAATTAATTGGTGACAACATGCAAACCCAGAAAATGATGTGTGGCAGTTAAGTCATGGCCATGTTGTTGATACAGTATGATGTGTGTGCCAAAGACTTCAGTGTCACATGTATCACAACATTATAATTCAGGAGTTTGGTGGAATCAGGGATGTGTTTGTTTCCAGAGTGCACTAAAATGAAAACACTGTTATCTGTGGCATGTATTTTGAAATCTAGACCACTGATCTGATTGTGAATTATGTGTTTTGAAAGTAAACATAGCTGCTTTGAGACATGTCTCAGGAAATTGAAAAAGACGTATTCCAAACTTTGTCTGAAAAGCATCAGATGTTTCAGGAACACCAGATTTCTCTGCTGAGTCAGCAAACAGTGGCTCTACACAGGTCAAAGACCACAGTGAGACAGACAGTGAGAGTTTGGCTTCAGATATAGAGTACAAAGGAACATCAAATAAAACGGGTTGTTTCCTTGTGTCAGAACAGTATTCATGCCATTGTACATAACATTCCCATATTGGAGAGCATCCATCAGAGCTTTCTCTTAGACAACATTTTCACTTTATTGATCTGAACCAAATCTAAAGTAGCTGCTGCAATGACTTGGAGTTGGGAAATCCGTTTTATCTCTTGGAATATTGCAGCAGGACCACTGCTCAACCTGAATCAGTCTCTGTTAAGGGGCTGGAAACAAAAGGTCCAAAAGGAGAGAAAGCCAGATTTCTTGTTTTCAGATTTCTGTTGTCTTGTTTTTCCTGTAGAACTTGTGGTCTATGGCTCATGATGGCCCTTGCCTGACACCCCTCCACAGCTCTCTGTTTCTATCTCTGTAGTCTTTGTATTGTGGATTTATTGGGGATCTTTTGTTTATGATGGCGTTGCCCAATCCCTTTCAAAGCCCCATTTACCCCATTTTACTTTTCTGATAGCCCCATAGTTTTGTAGTTCTTTGCTAACCTCAAGAACTACAAAACTACAATTCCCAGAAGGTGTTGCCTCTACCAGCTGATTGTACACAGGTGTATTGCATACTGCTAATGATTAGAGTAGGAGTGACTTGCTTTTTTAGTGGCCATGTTCATTCAGCAGGAAAGGCACCAGTGTCAAAGGAAAATGTACAGGTTGTTCTATAAATTGCTTTACATTTTACCATATTTTTTACTGTTTGCCAAAAGAGTTTCTTTGTGGGGGTGGCCCATATGTTATGTTGGCATGTGACATTTTCTCTTCGTAAATTTAGGATCATATGCATCTACATGGAAAAAGGACACTGCAATACCCCCCCCCCCCCCACACACACACAAATCACTCCCTGCACACATAAATACATCATCCACAGCTAGCGTTTACCTTGTCTAGTCTATGTAAATGGAAAACATAAAACTTGGGAACAAACATAAACAACACAAATAAATGTGAATAAAGACTGGATGACGTGTGTTTATTGTAGTGCCAGCCTGTTTAACATATACACTTGCTTTAAAAGAAAAAAAAAAAACCACCACTACTGCTACCACTCACTATTTTTGGCAACATGATGTATTTGTATGGAGTGAGTACATACTTACATAATGACCCCTTTTGTGCAGATACTGAGTATCTCCTGTACACGGTGGGTGCTATTGAGGAATTAGGTCATGAACACTGGCTCATTATGGGTGGATCCAGTTTCAGAATAAACCTTAGATTTTCTTTGAAAACACAATGTTAATTCTGAAATGTGAAAATGGAGCCAAAGTTTATAGTTTATAGTCTTCCCCAGTCACTCAGAGTGATGAAATCTGCTGCAATGGACATGGAATGATTCCCATGCATCACTTTCCATGACTACTGTGTGTGCATGTGTGTGTGTGTGTGCATGTTGTTCTCCTCTTTGAACTACAGTATGTTTGGTTCCTCTGTCTTCTCAGTCCAGACCTTTGTGCTGTAGGCAAGAGTTGTTCTCAAAGTGTGTGTGCATGTGTGTGCGTGTGCACACTGAGGTCTTTGTTGTTGTGATTTTTGTGTTGAGCGTGGGTTGTGTCAAATTGTCAGTGTGTCACTTTGCTGCAACCTCTGGTTACACACATTTACATCATGACATGTATGTTAGGAGTGATGATTAAGCCTCAGCAGTGTTCATCACAAAATCCTGTGAAGACAATATTAGTGTGTTGTACTGTAACGTTCTCTCTCTCTCTCTCTCTCCTCTCTCTCACACACACACACACACACACACACACTCTGTAGCACATTTCACACATCATCCTGTAAATTCTTTAATTACTATCACTCCTCTCTGTCTCCCACAGAAAATTCATCATCTTAAACCAAATCAAATCCTGGACTTCTTAAACATCCTTACACTAATGAGTCTTGTCGAAACAGCCTAATTATTTCACTTGGACGAGATGGCCCCTCTCACCATGTTAGGACTCCTGAGAGGATGTGCAATCAGCTCCGGTTCCTATTCCTATTTCTATTTTGTAGGAATTTCTCTTTTGACATCCACATCGGTCTCCATCAGCTTTTCAGATGTCAGGTATTATTCACTCATTGTGTTCCCTCAGTGTTCCCTGATAGTCACACTGGTCAGAATAAATTTGTACCATCAGATCCACCACGCATAAATGAAAATTCAGCAGGAAACCCGATGAAAACCACAATAAAAAAGGACCTACTTCCATCTTTCTCACAACAAATTTACTAATCTGACCTTATAGACAATTTAGTGTCAAAGTTTAGTGTCAAAATGTTGAGGCCCTTTGCCCATAAAGGATCTAATTGTCATATGTAACATAGTGGAACTATTCTGTCAATTCACCTCATATTTCCAAATATTCTCCTCATAACAATCGTCCAGTGATTGTCCATGACATGAAAAAACAACTGATGAATTTCCATTAAATCTGGGCAAATAGGACAAGAGTGACCACTGAATAACTTGTATGAATTACACCACTGATATACATGCTCATGTTTAGGTGAGCCTCTGTTAACCGCAGTCCTGTGATGCCAAACTGTGTTCTCCTTTCTGCTCTGGCGAGGAGCATCAGCAGGGCAGTTTCCAGAGATGTGGACTAGGTCTTTAGAAAATATCTCCATGGATTCAGGTCACCCTGCAGGTTTTGGCACAGTCATGGCTTCAGGGCTTAGACCATCACCTCAGATGCTGTTTAAAACACCTATTGTCTTTTAAAGAAGAAGGAAAAATTCAACCCAATGTTTTTGGCACCTGGTATCCCAGCCATGATAGTGCTGTGCTTTTACTGCACATTGCCAAAACTCTACAGCATGTTTACCTCCCTCCTGGCTCCTCTGTAGGTGGCTGTTTGGACTGTGGCTGTTACACATTCTCCCTTTTCCTCATTCATCTGAAACCACCTGATTACAGTGCAGGCTTTGTAATTATAAAACTGAACCTATTCTGATGAAAGGTAATTATCAAAACACACTGATTAAATAAATGAGAAGAGCACACTAAGTTTTTTTTTTTTTTTTTTTTGGCTGTTATGTTTTATTGCAGTATTTATCCACCTCATTTCATGTCAGGACACTCAGCTTGAAGTGGATGTGGCAATGAGTAGTGAAGATGCTCTCAAATATATCTCTGTGTAACCATCTCTCTCTCTCTATCTCTCTCTCTCTCTCTCTCACACACACACACGCACACAACACCAAGCTGAGGTGAATATACTGTGTAGGAATAGAGTCCAAGAGTAGAAGAACATACGTACAGTACATATGTATGTTGTTCTTCGGTACTATAGAAACAAATAGAGCTGAATCCATATTATAGGACATGTATTTATGTGATGGGATTAAAAGCTCGGAACTGCATTCAGAATTAACACTGCAGGATTTTTTTCTTGTTTTAATTGAGCTGAATGTGGAGCAGGATATATTTAAAAAGGTGCTTCCGACCTAAAATAAATTTTACAATTACAATCCGAAGTGATGGCAATAAATTAGGACATAACAGACAAATTAGATACACAGCCTCATGTGGTTGGTTCTAATTAAATAATACTGTCAGCATCAGTTCTATTTGTATGCATACAGTGTTGGAGGTCTTTCATTGCTGAGGTATTGAGAAAAATGCTCTACGGCGGTGATCCTGAGCACCAGCCAAAGTGTCATAAGAGCTGAATGACAGCTCAAGAATGTGGGTCTGAATACAGTACACACTCCTCTTCATACTTTCAGACTAAAATGGGACAGCAGTCTAACAGGGGAGAGCACGTTTGACAGCTTTACAGTATAGTTATTATACTGTTTCTGTACACCCACAGCTACCTCGTCTTAATAAATTAGTATGGTCCATTCACATGTTGAATGATTGAGCTTATTATCACACAGTTTTACTAACAAATAAGCATTGGCTTTAGCTTAATTTAAACAGGATGTAACGCCCATTAGTTACACACATAGAGTAGGCCTAATCCCCAATTCTTCTATTTTAACAATGTTGAGCTATACAGTCTGAATGAGTTTGTTGTAGTTCCCTATTTTCACCGGCAGAGTGCGCAGTTGTTACACAAAGCGTTACTCGCGCTCTTAGTTCCTTTGTTTTCTTTCCCCTGCTCGTTCTTTTCTTGCACCGACGCCGACGAGAACAGACACACTACGGCTGAAAGAGAGAGAGAGCACGTTAATGTGAATGACTAGATGAAAAGCTGCTTAAATTTTATTCATTTTGAGTTATTGATTCGTGAAGGTATCCGCACCTGGAGGAGGGTTTTGGGTCGGCGGACATCACCGTGTTTATTGTGTCAAGAGAAAACTGTTGAGTAATAACCATAAGCACTTAGCATGGTATGCTAGCTGCTGCCAACCACGGCTAATAAAAAAACATATCTCTGTTATGTATGTTATGCTTCTGAGATGCTGTTTAAACCAACCAGAGGCAGATAAGTGTATATGTGAGTTGAGGATGTGTTGAATGGTATTTCTGTAGAAAATTGTTTGTGCTAATTGAACTATTGCCACGTGTTAGCACCGGGGTTATTGCTATACAATGTGTGCTATTGCTATATGCTAGTTAATGCTATACAGCTAAATGAGTTGGTTTTTGTGAGCTAAAACTAGGGATGCACAGAAATTAATATTTTTGCCCGAAAATGATTAAACAACAAACCAATAACTGAAATTAAATATTATGACAATTTTAGTAGACCTACCATTGCGTTTATGTAGTGTTGCTTTTGTCAGCGAAAATTGTGACGAAATATCGTCGTCAACGAACCTTTATCACATGACCGAACGAGACGAGACGCAACGTAAATGGTGCTTATGTGACCATAACTATAATCAAATATAATGCAATATTGTTGACGAATAAAAACGAGACTAAATGTGGTTTAAAAAATAAAACTCTGCTAAAATGGCTCTTCATTTTCATTGACCAAACGAGACGAGACAAACAAACGTTACAATGTTTAGTATTATTTAGCAGTAATTCTGTTTCCTGGGTTGTGTGTCGCACTGACGCAGGCGACGTCACTTCCTCAATCCCCACTCGCGGCATTACCTAGATAATGCAGCTGCAGGGATCGTGGCAGTCGGGGAGAAAAAGGAGAAACGATGTCTTGACTCACTTTGAATATAATCAAGTGGAAACAAAACGGAATGTCTCGTGCAAAAAGACGGGGAGAAATGCGGCCCAGTGAAAAGATATTCTGACAGCCATAGAATAATGTGTACCGGACAGGTTTTTTTGTTTTGTTATGTGTGACAGCCAGTCTTGAAATAATACACCCAGGAGGTTACAGTTTATAATTGCTGCTGTTGTATGCAGTCAGTTCAGTTTGTTGTATTATTCTTTTAAAATAAATGTGTTGTTGAGCAAGCTTCTTCCACGTCTGGAATGGAGGTATTCTTGAGTTTACAAGGTAGCATAAAGCACTAAAACATGCGTAATATGTCTCCTTCAAAGTATTGTGCAAAAATGTAGCTAGTAAGTAAGTCAAGCAAGGCATCCAGTAGTCTGTACATGTAAGGACACAAAATGAGCTTCACAGTAGCGAAATAACCTGTTGATCCAAACCACAGCATGCTAAAATACAGAAATCCCTGACACAATTAGCTTTAGCATGAAAAATAACGTAATTAAACCCAGGCTGGGAAAGTACTGAAATGTAAGGTGCTGTGATGTTTGTATGCACTAATGTTCTCATTCTGGTTATTGTATCAGTTAAATAAGCATGTGTGACAATTTGCCAGAATAACTATGAGACACTGGCTGTGTGCCAGGTGAGCTAAGTTAATATTAGAGATGACTGTGTAAACTGGTAGAGCTTCACTCCTCACAATCTGTGTCAACACGGGATTTATACAGGATCAGTGTTATTCATCAGCCACACACGACCATGAACAGAGACTGTGTTCATCCACTCAATAGTTTTCCTATGGAAAATAAGCAAAATCATGTGACATAGTTTAATTTCAGAGCCATCAGTCTGCTCCTCTTCCAGCTGCCACAGAGTCCTACAGTGATACACATTTCAGAGCTTCAGGGCTCTTATTCCCACAGAGCAGGTGCAGGCCCAAGTGCACTTTGCAAATTTGGCACGCGCGCGCAACCCGGCGCAAGTACTCCTCGTTCCCACCTCCATCCCTCCTACCGGCACAAGTGGAAAGAGGTGGGGAGAAGGCATGAGTGGGTTTAACACAGCTGACTTAAATCTTCACCAATCAAATGAGCTCCTCTCCTCACACTTAAATGCACTGCAGGTGAGGTGCACTGCAATTTTCAGAGGATGCTCAGCCAGCATTGATGGCTTTGGCGGGATTGTTGTTGGGATCTTTTTCCACAATAAAGACACTCACTTTTAGTAACCTATATTTAACCTGTCTAACAAAGATGAGTAGTGTGCACAGATCACAACATAAACAAATAGCCTACCTTGTGTAACAGGGATGAAATCAGAAGCACCTGTGTATAAAGCTAATCTTTACATGTGAATGAACTTGCTTCACCCAAATGAATTATGATCATTTTGGCATGTAACTCTGGTTACATGTTCAAAAATCAAAGATGTGAAAGCTTTGATAAACTGTCTATTTAGACTCAAACACAGCAGTAATCAGCTTCTGTGAACTAATTAAAAATATATATACAAGCCTTTTCAGTACATAAAACAGTAAAATTTATATTTACAATAAATTAAGCTTTTAGTACATTAAACGAGTTCTGAGTAAAACTGAAATTTATCTTGTCAGATCCACAGGCAACCACGCAGCAGCAGGACAGGAGGAGTTGGCAAGCCAGGGACACATGACCAGGGCGCAGGCACAGGCTGGAGAGCACGGTGACAGTGGAGACGGGTCCAGGTGCAGGAGCAGGACCAGCTCTTCCTGGACATCCAGCAGGGGCGCTTCAGAACTCGGCTCAATAATTCCCTGCTCCAGGGATTGGAGGCCCGGACCGTCTGCTCCCGGTGGTCTCCATCAATGTCAGTCTGTGCAGACTGGCAGATGCTACAGATCGCCTGCTCCCCACACAAGGGACATCAACAGCCCTCGACAGTCCCAGGTGACCATTAAGGGCATGGACACGAAGAGGACGGTTCTCCTCTCTCCAATCCTGCAGACAAGGGTGCAGAACGTCCAGGCACGCGAGGAGAGAGGAAGGAGGAGAACTGTTTAATAAAATAAACAAATGTTTACACCATCATTTGTTTTATGGGTGATATTTTTTATTTAATGTGATTGAGTAAATTATCGCCAAACTGATGTTAAGGCAAATACTCACATTTAAGGACAGAGCTGTGCAGCCAGGTGGTCCCGATATTTCTACAAAGAGAGACTTAAGAAAAAGAAATATAGCCCTACAATAGTAAAAGTGCATTTCTTTACAGTACAGTTCAAATAGAGGACAGACAGGGGAAGTGGAGTTAACCTGTGAGGGTGAGGACGGGGTGAGTCGGGAGAGCAGAGCTACACAGTGAGTTAATCCACCACTAGTAAGTTTGTCTTTTCCACATTGAAGTATTCATGACACATCCACCTTTGGCAAGCAGTTTGGAAGGTCAACGATTATAAGTAATCTCTTTAAATGTCCGCCCTCAGTATCTGTCCTCTCAAGCACTCCGTCTTTTCTGTCTGTCCCTATCATTTCCCTCTGCTCAATAGTGTCCTGTTCGTTAGGAGATGGCTTTTTCACCTCACAGTGGAGCTGCTGCATGAAAGGTTTATGAAGAAAATGTCACTAAACAATTGTCTCATTCTTGAAAGTTGAAAGTAGGTCCCTTGTCTGGTGAATCCATTTGTCTTCAGTGTGCACTGGCCAACAGCCCAGATATTTCACTCCAAATTGACCTGAATGTGGCACCCAAGTTTACAAAGAAAAAACGCTGACAAAAAGGAAAAAAAATAAGAGCCCAATAGGAGGCGGAAACAGATTTACTGACCATTATGGGCTTTGCATGGGCTGCAAATGTCAGCCAGAAACAATAATCTTCTCAGGTGAGCCAAATCCAAAATCCAGCAGAGCATTTATCATCTAATTATTTCTTTCTCTCCCTCCCTCTTTCTCTTTCTCTCTTTTTTAAATCAAATGTCAGTGTACTTTTAGCCAGCCCAGTTCTCATTACCAATATCTACATTGAAGACAAATTAACAGAATAGTTCTAAAGCTCACAGGCATTCGATGTACTGAAGAGATGGACTTGATAAACAAAGTAATAAGACTCAACATGGCAGGAACGAGTTCTCAGTGTTCAAGCACATATAATGGTTGTCCAGTTAGCCTGATTCTGATGCCCTGAGTGTCTTTTAAATGATCTAATTCCTTTGCAAAAGTTTTAACTTTAAAATCTGAGCTTTTGAATCAGCAAGGCTAATCTTTTCCTTCAAAAGTTTGGTCTTGTTCAACTACGTTTCTGCCTTAATAACCCGTTTTGCCCCACTGGCAACATTTTTGCCAAGTGTATCACTGTCATTTCCCCACTCACAATAAAAAATCTCAAAGGTACTAATGCAACTTTTTTTCACTTATATGGCTAGTAGACAACTTAGACAAAGGTTTTGATTTTAAAAATCGTTTCCAAGAGCTTCCTATCGCATGACACGCATCCTGCTTCCTGCTCCTTCCGGCTGAAGAATGCGGATGCAAATTTTCCTGGAAAGAGGAATTTCATAATTTTTCTTATGATTTTCCCCCCAAACAATTTATAATTATTTAATCATTCACGTCTCTAGAGTAACCCTCCTCCCCTCAAAAAATTGTACCTAGGAAAATATTTTTTTGTTCATGGGCTTATTTCTGTGAGTGGCAACAAAAGTTGCCAATGGGCACATAGTGTGTCACTAACTAAAGGAAAACACTGTCTGCAGATTGCTCCTAATTTACTTATTTAAAATTGTAGAATGATGTACATGGCTCATTTTAGTCCTCTTAGAAAACTCTCCCTAGCTAAATAAATTCACAGGTATTCAAGGCCTGTGTGTATAGGATTTTTAGGATTTTGATTTTA